>JACAVU010000003.1:5017509-6302265 GCA_014183005.1 Castanea mollissima | reverse complement strand
AAAGATAGAATTTCAACTCTGGCCTAACCTAAATGTATATGTGTGTAAAGCTCCCTCCTATAGACTTGAACTACGCCCCTTGCCCCCCACACCTCACATCTACAAGCAGTTATACTTGTGGAGTGACCACTACACCAAAGGTGCACAGTGGTAATATTTTTTTCTACCATTTAAAATCTAAAAACTAGCTAACAATGTTGTTTTTAAAGATACTTAATATTACATTGTCATGGGAAGAGATGTAAATATTACATTCAATACATAAGAAAGGATAAACTTTAGCTTCAAAATTAGTTGTAGCTTAAGTTTACAACATTGATCAATATCTTTAACATTACTACATATTTTGAAAATCTAACTGTTAAATTGCATGTTCTTTACGTTCTTAATACATATATTAAATTTTATGATAATTGGATATTATTTACTATATGACTTTAATTTTTTTAATATTACTTAAATCAATTATTTCAAGAAAAATAAAAATTCTAAAAATAATATTTTTTTTCTACCATTTAAAATCTAAAAACTAGCTGTAGGGACGCAATTTTGTACCTAAGCCCAAAGGAAGAAAGGGAATAGGCCCAAAGAGTCCGATACAATGAATTTGTAAAGAGTGAGTAGGAAAACTTGGTTCTAATGAGTTTGGATAATAGTCATAGCGGGCCAAGATGACAATAGAATAAAAATAAAACAATTTTATCTAAGAAAAATTGTCCTCAGACTCAATCCGAGGAGGTTGATTTTTCTTTTTCTCACTTAGGGACTGATTACAAATATTGTTCTTGACTCTATAGTGTTTTCTCTTTCTTTCTCGATCCCCCCTATCCTGAGAGTCTTCCCTCCATTTTATACCCTTTTTCCCCCTCTATCTCTACCCTCCACGTATGGATTAGCTTGTTGGTCTTGATACTTGTCCTATCAGCACCCTCTTAAATTCTTTGGAAGTAGTTGTAAGACTGAAAAATGCTGCTCAGGTATCATTTCCTCATTAATGTGGCCAGAGAGTTAACTACAAAGTATTCAATACGGTGGTAGCAACTTTCTCTTAGATATTTCATAAATTTTCTTTGTCCTATGCTCTCACGATGTATATCCTTACTAATAGAATCTCCTGGAACATTGTTTCTAAGAGACAGACCGCACCTTTCGACCTCTGCTACACCCAGTCGAGGAGGCATCTCTCCTCGAACCCCCTTCTTGGACCATTGTAACTAAACCCTTTTATTTATTCATCAATGTTGATCTTTATGATAGTGTCTATCCCGTCCTCGGACAATTAGGCATCCTCGGACCGGGTCCTTGGCCCAATATATACTATTGGGCCTATCACCCCTACAATAGCCACTCGAAATCCTCCTCTTTAGCTCCTCGAAAGAAAATGAGGATTTCGATATTACTTTAAATACCCCTCTCTCATCATACATCATTTCTGTCTACGTAGGAACTTTTTTAACTGCCCAATGCACGTTTCTGATGCTTTGGCATCAAAGACGCTCCTTCATTAAATTTCTGCGGCTTTATACTCCCCACGTTCAATGGTACGATGCGGATCCAATGGCCAGGGATTTTCTTGGAACTTGGGCAAGAATTGTCCCATTTATCTCCCTCCTTGATACAAACATTGCTTCAACCTTTCCTTTACTTCATTTTTGCACTCATAAATATCTAGAGCTAATCTGAGAAGAGTTTCTTTGCACTCGTAAGTCTTTTCCTCCCTCTCTACTTACTTCTATTTCTACATTTCTTTACACAGTCCCCTTTTCTCTTCGGCACCGTTTATTTCCCTTCATCATCCTAATATCTTCATCCTTCTTCCATACATGGGTAGATTCACTTACTTAGTAGACGACGCCAATTGTAGGGACACAGTTTTGTTCCTAAGCCCAAAGAAAGAAAGGGAATAGGCCCAAAGAACCCAATACAATGAATTTGTAGAGAGTGAGTTGGAAAACTAGGTTCTAATGAGTTTGGATAATAAGCATAGTGGGCCAAGATGACAATAGAATAAAAATAAAATAATTTTATCTAAGGAAAATCATCCTAGGACTCAATCCGAGGAGGTTGATTTTTCTTTTTCTCACGTAGGGATTGATTACAAATATTGTTCTTGACTCTATAGCATTCTTCTCTTTCTTTCTCGATCCCCCTGTCTTGAGAGTCTTCCCTCCATTTTATACCCTATTTCCCCCTCTATCTCTACCCTCCACGTATGGATCAGATTATTGGTCTTGATACTTGTCCCATCAGCACCCTCCTAAATTCTTTGGAAGTAGTTGTAAGTCTGAAAACTACTGTTTAGGTATCACTTCATCATTAATGCGGCCAGAGAGTTAACTACAAAGCATTCAATGCAGTGGTAGCAGCTTTCTCTTAGATATTTCATAACTTTTCTTTCTCCTATGTTCTCACGATGTATATCCTTACCAATAGAACCTCCTGGAACATTGTTTCTGAGAGGAAGACCACACCTTCCAACCTCTGCTACATCCAGCCGAGGAGACATTTCTCCTTGGACCCCCTTCTCGGACCATTGTAACTAAACCCTTTTATTTATTCATCAATGATGATCTTTATAACAGTGTCTACCTCGTCCTCGGATAATTAGGCATCCTCGGACTGGGCTCTCAACCCAATATATACCATTGGGCTTGTCACCCTTACACTAGCTAACAATGTTGTTTTTTAAGATACTTAATATTACATTGTTATGGAAAGAGATGTAAATATTACATTTAATACATAAGAAATGATAAAGTTTAGTTACAAAATTTATTGTAGCTTAAGTTTATAACCTTACCTAATATCTTTAACATTACTACATATTTTGAAAATCTAATTGCTGAATTACATGTTCTTTACGTTCTTAATACATATGTTAAGTTTTGTGACAATTGGATATTATTTATTATATGATCTATAAGATTATATTTTATACATAATTTTAAACTACAAAAACTTGCAATTTAAACAATTTATTAATGACATAACTATTGATCTTTAATTTTTTAGAAATTTTACAAGTATGAAGGATATAAAAACAAGATATAATCCAATAGTGGATTTCTCAAAATTCACCTCTAATAAAAAAGATATTAAGTAAGGTTGTAACTTTAGATTACAACTAATTTTGTAGTTAAATTTTGTTCCACAGGAAAATTAAATGATTGAAATGAATAAAACATTTCAAGTGTAAGTGTGCAATTAAATTTTGACTATAAGTAAGTTTAATTTTTCTTTCTTATAATTTGTAAATCTTACTTGAGTCATGTACTTATTTTATTTTAGCTATTTAGATAAGCTGTTCTTAAAGACTTTATCAAATACTTATTAAATTTATTTTTTATTTTTTGTTAGGAGGACACTAAATAGAAATTTGATTAAAGTTAGAAGTATAAATAATAAATATAGCCTACCTTTTATTTTGATATTACTCTATCATTTTCGCACCGTAGATGATATTTTTCTAACACCAATCTTACGGATAGAGCCCACCACGTGAGTCCGGTGTAAAAGTATAACTAAGTACAAAAATAGTAGTCCACCTTAATCTGTTTGACAAGTGCAGTGGGACAAATCTCTATCGTTTAAAAAAATTAATCGGTCACATCGATTGGCCTAACTATTTAGATTCTAAACAGTTTATTGTCGGAAAGATATGAGAAACGTATACCAAGTCAGTTCTCTTTCTTTTGCTGAATAACGAAAAAATATCAATTCTTTTTTTTTTTGGGTAAACAAAAAATATCAATTCTGTATTAAATAAAAACTTGCCCTTTTTTAAAAATTTCTATTGCCAAAAATAGCATTAACAATAAGTACCCCTATTGCCAAAAAAAAAATTTACGTCTTGGAGAAACGAATACAAAAGAATTTGGATATGTCAAAAATTAGCTCTCTTCTTAGGAAAAGCACACGTGAATATATAATTAGCGAAAATACACTTTTAATCCCTATATTTTGGGTAAATTTTTATTTTGATTCTAAAATTGATTTCGTTACTAATGTCATTCTTAAAAAAAGAAAATCATTTTTAAAATGGCTCTTACTGTCAACTAACTAAAGGAAAAATCCTACGTGTTTAACAGAATGCCCTACTTGCTGATATGGCGTTGATGTGACCATTAAAATATTATTAAAAAAGATTATTTGACATTTTTAAATGTCATGTCAGCATTTAAATTAATGAAAAAAAAAACCACATCAGAATATTTAAACTAAATTTTTTTAAAAAAAAACCTTAAATCTAATTTTTAAAAAACCTTTAATTTCTTAATTTTATTTTAAACTAAAAATACAAATTTGATTTAAACTGAAATTTCTTAAAATTTTTTATCACAATCCTCTTCACCAAACCCCAATCCCAACCCCACGAACCCAAGTTACTCAACTCAACATCAACATCACAGCATCAATTTAATCCCACTCTCTACGCATTGTTCTCTCACTCTCTATCTCTTAGATTTATCTTTGATCTGCTTCATACCCAGACACCCATGGCCAAAGACACCAAGCTCCAAACCTAGAAACCCATGGCCAAAGTGGAAGAGAGAGCTATGGCGGGCTTGTTGAAGACCTTCTTGGCGAAGTTAGCATTGTTGACAGGAGAAGAACCTAAACCCAGTTGATGTGAAAGAGATTGGGGTTGTGAGGTGGTTTGAAAGTGAAAGTGTTTGAGAAAGAGGGTTTTGGTTTAGAATGTTGAAATTGGGAGATCAAGGAGGTTTTGGTTTTGGAAGACAATGATGATGAGAAATTACGAATAACAGAGTAAGAAGGGACATTCCAAATAGTAGATGTACAACTAGAAAAGGAGCGGTTTTGACATTCTTTTTAATTTTATGTACCCAAATCCAATACTGCTTCTATTATTGTACTGTAAAGAAAAAATATGAAATTAGATTCACCTACACTACACACAAACCAAACTCCCCGCCTGTAAGAAGAAGAAGAAATCGGCTTCCTCGTTCTTTCTTTCTTTTTACACAGTCTAGAATATGGTATTTTAATTAGATTTAAGGTTTTTTTTTTTTAATTTAGTCTAAATACTCTGATGTAGTTTTTTTTTATTAATTTAAATGCTGACATGACATTTAAAAAATGCCAAATAATCTTTTTTTAATAATTTTTAATGGTCACGTCAGCTTCATGTCAGCAAACTGGGCATTCTATTAGACACATAAGATTTTTCTGTTGGTTGGCTGACGGCAAAGACCATTTTATAAAAAAAATTCTTTTTTTGGGGATGACATTAGTAACGAAATCAATTTTAGGACCAAAATAGAAATTGACCCAAAATATAGAAACCAAAAGTGTATTTTTGCCTATATAATTTTTCACAGCTTTTTGTCACAATTGTAATATGACAATGTGATTAGTAAAAAGAATATAGTGCGTTCATATTTAAGTGATGATTAAATCCTCACAATTTGCCATATCAAAATTATGACAATAAAAATTGTAAAATAATTTGTTGTATTAGAACTGCTCATGTTTTAATAGGCAGATTGTATTTGAATTTGTCACCAATATGGCTGGCACCTATTCCATGTTTGACAAAAGATAACACATGCATATACAAATATAGTAGTACCCCACAGCAAAGTATGTGATTAATTAGGCAAAAGACTAGATTTGTGATTAGTTTAAGTTCTACTAGATTCACTAATTAATTAACATTTGGATTACAGCTTGCTGCCCCATTCTACATGGCAACCAACAGATTAAGTTGATTAACATCAAGCCCAAGACCAATGCGCTTTGGAAAAATCATATACGTTGACTTCACATATTCAATATCCCCATGTAAATCAAATCTCTCTTTCTCTTTACAATTTTTTAATCTCATCAAGCTCTCTCCCTTTCCCTATAAATTAAGCCTAATGTATCGAGTGAATTCCACCTCCACAGAACATATATTTTTTGAACTCTCTCTTTTGAAACCCCAATGGCTGCAAAGCTCTTCACTTTCTTTACATTTTCATGTTTCGTTTTTCTTGCCTTGTTTGCCTCTGTATCTTTTGCTGATACTACGAGCAATTCAACCAGCCCAGTCTCACCAGGAACCATTTGCAAGTCCACCCCAGATCCTCACTTTTGCAAAACAGTGCTCCTTAACCAAACCGCCAATGTCTATGACTATGGCAGGTACACAGTCCGAAAATCTTTGTCTCAATCCCGCAAGTTTTTGTCAATGATAAACAAGTATCTAAAGCAAAGCTCCACTTTGACAAATTCAGCAATTCAAGCTCTCGAAGATTGCAGGCAACTAGCTGAACTCAACGTGGATTTTCTCTTGAGCTCATTCCAAACTGTGAGCAACACTAGTAAAACTCTTTCTAGTGCAAAAGCTGAGGACATCCAAACTTTGCTTAGTGCTATTCTAACCAACGAACAAACTTGTCTGGATGGCCTACAAGTCACAGCTTCAGCTTGGAGCGTAAGGAAAGGCCTCACTCTCCCACTTTCAAATGACACTAAACTATACAGTGTCTCTCTGGCTCTTTTCACCAAGGGGTGGGTGCCTAAGAAAAAGCAAAACACAACATGGAAACCTATTAAGAAACAACATGGTTTCCGAAATGGACGCTTACCCTTAAAGATGTCAAGCAAGACACAAGCAATATACGAGTCAGTTAGTCGGAGAAAGCTAATTCAGTCACAGGGTGTTGATGAGGTGGTTGCGGTGTCTGACATCGTGACTGTGAGTCAAGATGGAAGTGGAAACTTCACCACCATCAATGATGCTATTTCTGCAGCTCCAAACAATTCTGCCCTGACTGATGGGTACTTCTTGATCTATGTCACGGCTGGTGTGTACGAAGAGTATGTGTCCATTGCGAAGAACAAGAGGTACTTGATGATGGTAGGAGATGGTATCAATCAGACAATTATCACAGGCAACCGCTTCGTGGACAACTCCACAACCTTCAATTCTGCAACATTCGGTAAGACCTATGATTACGCATTTAAATTCTAGGTGCCAAAGTCAACTAAACGGCTCAATTTTCTCATAAATTAAAAGTATAATTTTTAGTTAAGTAGTCACATGACAAAATTTTAAGAGAGAAACATAAAGAAAAGCACATAAAGTACTGTATATAAGTTTTGTCTATTAATTAAAGATACAATTATTATTTTACGCCATTGTAATCAACCCGCCATCTTTTTCGTAGCAATGTTAGACTTAGTGTGCATTTGACATTGGCTTAAAAAGACAGATTTTTTTACTATTTAGTTTATTTTTATTACTATTATAAGTCTCACTATACTTTTGATATTATTTATTAGTCTCATTGTACTATTTGAGCTACCTTTTATTATACAAGTTATAGCCTTACTTTAAAAAAAACATAACCTTAGAAGGTAGTAATATTTAATATATAAGTAAAAACAAATTTTTGAATTAAATTATTTAAATCAAATTCAAATAAATTAATAAAAAAGTATTACTTTTCAAATAAAGGAGAGAGGGGCAGATTAAAAATAAATAAAACAAGAGCCAACAATAAGAAGCAAGTATTAGACAACTTTTATAGTAAGTGGTTTTTTAACTTCAGCATGATCTAATGGATTTTGATATTCATATTGCAGTTGTGGTCGCACTAGGTTTGTGGCAGTGAACATAACTTTCCGCAATACTGCTGGGGCAATTAAGCACCAAGCAGTAGCAGTTCGAAATGGGGCTGATATGTCTACATTTTATAGCTGCAGCTTTGAAGCCTACCAAGACACCTTATATACACATTCTCTCAGGCAATTCTATAGAGAGTGTGACATATATGGCACAGTAGTTTTGATATTTGGTAATGCAGCGGCTGTTTTCAAAATTGTAACATATACCCCCGATTACCAATGAGTGGACAGTTCAATGCCATCACAGCACAAGGTCGAACAGATCCAAATCAAAATACGGGTACCTCAATTCAAAATTGTACTATTAGAGCTGCTGATGAGTTGGCTTCGAGCAATATTAATTTTCAGACATACCTAGGAAGGCCATGGAAGAATCACTCTAGGACAATTTACATGGAAACTTTCATGGATAGTTTGATAAACCCTGCTGGTTGGATTGCTTGGAATGGAGATTTGGCACCAAGCACATTGTATTATGCCGAGTATGATAACACGGGACCTGGATCAATGACTACAAACAGAGTTTCGTGGCCCACTTACCATGTGATTAATAATGCCACGGAAGCTGCTAATTTCACTGCGGCTAACTTCTTGCTGGCTGACGATTGGTTGCCTCAAACGGGAGTACCTTATGATGGTGGCTTAACTTGAAGAGCTTCTTAGGTATAGGCTATAGCTAGCTATTTGTGATATAACTAATTAGCTTAACTAGTAAGTTGTCAGTGTAATGCACGAATAATGTTATAATATTTTATGCAATATAGTTTTGAAAAATATTGTACATATATTATAGCGCGTCACTTGCTATAAGAACTTAACTATAGCATTTATATATATATATAAACAAACAAACAAAAACAAAGCACAAACATAGTTTTTTTTTTTTTTTTTTTTAACCTTGATAGGCCATCGATAATCAAAGTTCGACTTGAGATTCTACGCCAATCAATCTGGCTAGGATCATTCATAACATTAAAAGACCACATATAAACCTAAAATTCATTTAATTTTTGATATGTTACTTTCTATGAAAACCAAATAACTTTGTCCACTAACCATCATAATTAAGAATAATGTCGCCCCCTAACCTCATGTATTGCAGTAGGAAAAACCAATGTAAGAAAAGAAAAATATTTGCTTATGATTACAATGTAATGAAAACACATTAAAACAAAGAGAAAAACCAACAGTGTTGCAATACAAACCCAATACATATATTCATCAGTAAACATGCCTCTTTCCTTGAGATGGGTCTTTCCAACACTTTGTTTACTGGAGTTGATTGTAGGCTGTACCAAAGGAATCAAAATGATATTTAAGCAAATTTCGTTGAGTGCATATTTAAGTTTATCAAATATATAAATTCATATATGTTATTTATGGGATGAACTAAATGCAAATTGAAGGGAGTTTTTGAACTTGTTAATTGAGTTCATCGTAGGATAATGTCATCTACATATCAAGGTGAGAATGGACCTTTTTAATATTGTAGAACACATGGAAGAATCATACTGTTTATCAATATATATGAAACAAATGACTTTAAGCACAAAATACCTTGGAGAGTGAATAGAGAATGGTTTCTAATCTTTGGTCACGATGAAAGCACAAACATCCTCTAGGGAGGGTCCCATTTGATTTATGTCAAGGAAAGCCAAAAACTGTTTGAAGAACTGGAAAGTTTAGTACATATATCATTAGAAGAAACATTCATCTGTCAAACTATCAAACTCCATTAGGCAAAAACATAAACGTATGTGAACATATACAGAAACATATTAAGCCAAAAAGCTGACCCTATGAGATTGATTTGAGAAGATACTTTTAGTGCTTGCGAACATAAAAAGAAACATCCTGGCTCTCAACAAATTAAGACGCAGTCTTTTCTTTTGTAACATCAAATGCGGAAAGGGTCATCACTGCTCAGTCTAGAATAAAGTAAGTCTTATAGAAAATCTAAAAACCTATACACGAAATTTACTACAATTTTGGTTAAATAAAATTTTTTTTACAAATTACCACATATATAGAAGACTATAGCACTCTATGAAATTGAATCAAAGGATTACAAATCACCTTTCTTAGAGAAATTTAACTAAGCACATTACATGCAACAATTTTTTTGTTCATAAAGTTGATCTTTCAAATAAAATAAACAAACGAAGGGATTAAAAAAAAATTGCATAAATATAGAGACACTATATTCGTATTAAAAAGAAGAAGAATGATTAACCTTCAATTAAAAGCAAGTTACGGCTGGCCTTTGAAGTTTTCTCCTTTTGTATCTGTGAATGTCTTATTTAGCCTTGAAGTTCTTTCTCTCTTTCTTCCTGAGTAGCAATCATCTTTCTTCCTCCTTTTTTTTGGGCACAGTCTCATTGACGGGTTTAACGTTGATGAAGAGAAGACGTGAGAGAGAGATAGTAATTGAATTTAAATATATTATGGCAATGATCCTTAGGTTCATTTAACTTATAATAGATGAAAACAGGAACGTAAGAATAGCCATGTTAATTATGAGGAAGACAGAGAGATTGGCAATTTGAAACGACTAAATCTTGTAGAAGAAGAGGAAACAACAGCTAAGCTTTTGAAGAGATGACAAAGAATGGAGTCCTACGTAGCACTACACAATGTAAATGCTAACAGTAAAATAAAAAAAAAGTTAACACAATCTTTTGGATTAAATTAGAAAATGTTAAAAAGTTAAATGCAATATTAGAGCATCATATGGCAGGATCTCATACACTCTCGTATGAGATCTCTACTTTTATATATATATATATATATATATATATATATATATATATATATATATATATATATATATATATATTGATTGATTGATTAGCTTAATTGGATTTCTATAACCACCTTTGAGGAGCTTCTTACGATGGTGGCTTAATTTGAGGAGCTTCTTAGGTATAGGCTTCTTTTATTATTATTTTTTTTCATCATTAATTGTTTAATTAAGTATAAAAATGATGTAATGGCCAAGCTTCTACAAAGTACAGCTTGGTTTTGACCAGTGAGGATCAACTGTAATGTACACTTCAATTACTTAATACAAGAATGTCAATTATTTTCAATCAAGATTGAAGAATAGAAACTTTCTTTTATTCCACTTAGAAGGACTAAAATCAACGGAGACTGCTACTAGTAAATTGGATGACTGACTTAGAGACATGAACATTATCACAAATCACAAGTGACAACTAATTCTAAGTCTTTCTCCATATCCTAAGAAATTAACACAAGAAGCCAATAAAAGTGGCATTGGGACCACTACAAACCCACAAATCAAGAAAGAAATTTGTATGAAATACACAGTTTGGAAATTGATAAGTTCCTGAGCATTTTTGCTAGAACCAATTTTCAATACCTTATTGTCACTTATTCTAGCACAAGGTGGGACATCTCAGACATTGAATCAGCAAAGATAGATGCTTTAAAGAAACCCTCCTAGGTGTTAATAATATTGGTCTTGTTAATGGATATTTTTAAGGCAATTGTTAATATTAAACAATTTTAGAAAAAATTAATTTGATGCCACTTTCATGAAAAACAGGAAAAAAAAGAAGTCAAAATATTAGTTTTTTTTTTCCTTTTCTCATAAATTTTTTTTTGAAATGATTTTCATAAAACTTTCCTTAGAGCATCAGTTAACTTTTCCCTAATAATATACTACATGAGTGATGGGTCAGGTGTTGCTTAGCCAAATAGAGGTAGAAATTGAGTGAAAAATTGAAGATAGAGTTAACATTTTTAAACTATATGGAGAAATCATAACAAGTTAAAAACCGTAAATTTCAATTATAAAAAAAATTATTGATCACATTTCCTATGGCTTCAGGCTTGCCTGTTCATATTTCTAATGAGAAAACAGATATTATGTATCTTTCGAACTACCACTGGTTGGTGCTTAATTGCCCCAACAGTATTATGAAAAGTTATGCTCACTGCCACAAATTAATCCTGGTACGACCACAGCTACAATATGAATGTCAAAATCCATTAGATCATGCCTAAGTTAAAAAACCACTTCCTATAAAAGTTGTCTAATACTTGCCTTTTATTGTTGTGGGGTGGGTGCTAGACTGCTACTCTAATAGTGCTTAATAATGAAAAATAATGAAACAACTAACCAATAAAAATTTATGTTGAATTGAATTGTTAATAGAGTCATACAATGGACACAATAATAATTATTATCTTTATTGTATTAAAAAATAATATTTCAATTCAACTTATAGTTTGGTTGTGTACATTGAAAAAAATGTAACTTGTAGCATTGATAATGTGATTATTATTCAACGATTTTAAAATATGAAAATTCGAAGAAGGGATCTGTAAAACTTTATATATATATATAGTTATCAATATATGAAATTATCTTTTTATTAGATTGTGTGACTTAAGTTTCTAAAGGACCATCCTAAATCATGGAGCCGCCACTGTGAGGAGCTCGAGTCATTTGCAACTATTTTATTTTTTACAAAAATAATTTGGGTTGTTTAATTAGAGTGCATTTGAAATTGTTTAGGTTTTATAAATTGATATGTCACTAATCACAAGGAATGTATAATTCAAATACTCATTTATTATCTTGTTGAAATGTCACTAATTTTATTTATTGTCATGTTAATTTGTCAAATACTCTAGGATTTTTCCAAAAAATGAATTGTGGATTTTTAGAAATACAACTATAAAGTGATTTTTTCATATTAAAGTAAAATTAAGTTATGTTAAATTTAAAAAAATTATAACATAGGACATTTATAATTACTAAATGAGTAATGCTATAGTCACAAATTATTTTACAATATTTTTACGAACAGTTGATGTGGTTAATTTTTTATTGGTTTTCATTTAGGCCCACCATTAGCATCATTTTTTCATTGATCAATAACTACCCACCACATCAATCATTTGTAAAAAAAATTTAAAAAGAGTTTGTAGTTTGTATCTCTAGTATTATTCATTACTAAATATTAAAAGGTATTTACTTGCAGACAATTGACATAATTGATGTGAGATTTTTTACAATGTGCATGCATGTATTATTATGTGAATGTGAATGAAATATATTTAATTGGAGTTTCTTTCTTTTTAACTAATCTTTGTAAGTCATGCACTATAAGTAGCATTTGTAAATTTATTATGGTATTATTATATGAATGTCAATAAAATATATTTGGAAGCTTTGTTTTTATTTATCTATTTAACAATCCTTTCAGTCATGTACTATAATAACATTTGTAATTTATTATGGTACTACATTACACACACATTTGACACATTTTAAGACTTGCTTTTTAAGGTTATTCTCCAAAAAAAATAAGGATACATTTAGTAGACTATAATAAGCACCGTAATGTAATAATTATTTAGTCTATTCCTATGGTTTAACTATTTAGTAGTTTGCTTATGTTTTTATTAGAGAGAATAGTCATTCTTTATGAATAGCTATTTTTTAAGGACAAAATTTAACTATAAAATTAGTTGTAGCCTAAGGCTACAAACTACCCTAATAAATTGGCATGAGTAAAAAAATGGTATGTGCATTGCACATAAGTACTTAAGTAAACTTAACACAACTAACCCTTGTTAACTACACACCTATTAAAATAAAAAAACTAAAAAACTAAAACCCAATCTCTCTCTCTCTCCTACTTCTCTGTAAACCCAGCCCTCTTCTGAGTCTTCTCTATAACCTAGAAACCCAATCCCTCTCTCTTTCATCAACCTCTCACCACCGGTCACCCCCCCTAATCTCCATCTATTGTTACCATGTGAATCTCTCTCTTTCTTTTCTTCCGTTCTGACTTTAGTTTTCAATGCCCACCAATTATTTGAAACAATGTCTACAAGGTAATGATATTGTGGCTCAAGTACAAATAATTGATAAATGTTGCTAGTATTGAAAACTAAAACCTCAATGATTCAGATTTGTTATTTTGTGTATATAATGAAGAAGTATTAATTGGTGTTCTGTGAACAATGTTTACTTGGTGAGTGCATTCAATTCATTAGCATGGCAAGTAGAAGTTACTTACATTCTTATAAGGATGCTAAGCATATTAATAACGTAGCAATGGAGAATTAGATATATCATATATGAAAATTACAACATTACATGAGTCCAACACCTTTTAGTCTCAATTATAGAAACTCATTAGTTGTCAAAAGAATTTAAATTGAATGCTAAATAATCACATATTTAATGGCATTGAGTTGTTCAATGTTTACTCTTTAACTAAATTATTCATGATTGTTGCCTTTTTATGAGTGGACTACTGGTATTGGCAAAGTTACAATCCCTTCTTTTTTGTACATTTTGTAAATTATTTATTTACATTTTAGCTTGCAATTCTTTAGATTAATGCCATTTCCCTTTTGGGTGTGTGTAATTTCTACCCAAAAAAATTCTTTAGAAATTAGAGGGTTTTTCTATTTTCTTTCTAATAAAATGTTTGTCACTTAAAAAAAGAAAAAGAATGCTGAATGACAATAGCTATCAAACAGAAGTGAACAAATGAGTATTTTTCCAACTATCTATAAAAATTTTCCTTTTTTTATTATTTAATTTTGAATATGTGTCTTGACTATAGATGATAGATACTAGTCAAATCATTTTATTGGAAGATGAATTGAATAGTTGCATAGTTGATCAACAAGAGGAGGCTCAAGTAGAACGTACTCATGGAAGCCCAAACAAATCAAATACTCCAAGTAGATATAGCAAGGAAATTGTAGAAGTACTAGAAATTGTGTTTGAAAATGAATTCATTACTTGGATAGTTAATCAATAAGAGGAGGCTCAAATAGAACTTACTCCTAGAAGACCAAACAAATCAAATGCTCCAAGTAGACATAGTAAAGAAATTGTAGAAGTACCAGAAATTGTATTGGAAGATAAATTCATTGGTTGGATAGCTAATCAACAAGCGGAGGCTAAAGTAAAACTTACTCCTCGAAGCCCAAACAAATCATATACTCTAGCAATTGGCATGAAATTTGATTGTGATGAGAGTGCATATGAATTTTACAAAGAATATGCTCACTGAATCAGCTTTGGTGTACAGAAACATTTTGTAAAATGAGGAAATACGAGGCATATTATAAGGAGAACATTTAGTTGCTTAAAAGATGGTGAACGAGTTGTTAACAAACATCGCGAAAATGCATCTTATCGTAGCCCAATTTCACGAACAAATTGTTTAGCACAAATGACCTGTCATCTTCAAAAGGATGGTATGTTACTTGTTGTTTCCTTTCACGACCAACATAATCATAAGTTTGCTCCTTTGCCAATGAAACATATGTTAAGATCAAAGAAAAAAAATTTACCTACTAAAAAATCCATTGCAAATCAACGAGGTCTGGAATATCAACAAAACAAACCATTAAATTATTGAGCATGCAAGCTAGAGGTCGTGAAAATCTTGGGTTTATGGATGTTGACTATAAGAATCGTGTACATAATGAGAGGAGGATGGCTTTGAGAAAAGGAGATGGACTTGCTATTATGGATTACTTTCATAAGATGCAATTAGAAGATCCATCTTATTTTTATTCAATACAAGTTGATGATGATGGTCAAATCATGAAGTTTTTTGGGCTGAGGCCAAATCAGTAGTTGATTACAGGCACTTTGGAGATGTTATTTGTTTTGACACAACTTATCGAACAAATAGATACGATCGTCCCTTTGCTCCATTCGTTGGGGTTAATCATCACAAACAATCAATTATCTTTGGTGCAGCTTTACCTTATGATAAGACTATAGAGTCATTTAAGTGGTTGTTTGAAACTTTTTTAACTGCAATGTCAGGATAGCAGCCAAGAACTATACTTACAAATCAATCTGCTGCAATGGCTAAATCAATAGCAGAGGAATTCCCTAGATCTAATCATTGTTTATGTGTATGGCATATTTATTAGAATGCTGCTAAGAATCTACATCACATGTTTCATTCATCTAAGCAATTTGCAAATGATTTTTGTGATTGTTTATGAGTATGAAGATGAATGTCTTGTTTCATGGGATTATATACTTAAGGAATATGGTCTTACTGATAATAAATGGTTGCATAGCATATTTGATGTGAAAGAAAAATGGGTTATTGTATATGTTTGACATATGTTCACTGCCGATATGAACAGCACCCAACGTAGTGAGTCAATAAACAATGTGCTGAAGAAATACTTGAAATCAAAACATGATTTTGTGCACTTTTCGGGACATTACTCTAGAGTTTTGGTTAATAAGAGACATTAAGAACTACAAGCAGTGTTCAAAATGAGGTAAACAAAACCGATTTTACAATCTAATGTAGAGATGTTGAGACATATTGTAGAACTGTACTCCCTATAAATGTTCCAAATGTTCAAGATGAATATATGAAGATTGTTGATTGTACTATTTACAAGGCTGATAAATTTGATGCTATCACAAAAAACAAGGTCAAATATAGTCAAAGAATTCAAGAGCACCTAGATAAATATGAAGCCTTAACTACTATGGTGGAATGTAGTTGCAAGAAGTTCAGCTTTGTAGGAATTCTGTGTGCCGATGCTTTGAAAATTCTTGAACATAAAAATGTTAAGAGACTTCCCATCCATTATGTATTGAAAAGATGGACGCAAGATGCAAATCTTGGTTCTATCAAGGACTATCATAGCATTGATATTAAAGGCAATGCTCGAGAGTTGATAGGAAAACGCTACTCTCATTTGAGTCACAATGCTCGTGAAATTTCCACACTTGTAGTAAAGAATGAGATAATGTATAAACATACCAAAGAATGTTTTGAAAAATTATTGAAGAGATTAGAAAAAAATTTCATTTAAATAATATGGAAAGTTGCATAGAATTCCATGGTGATGTTGCTATAGATGTTTTACAAAGTGATAGCATATGTAGGACTAAAAAAAAAAAAAAAAAACCTATTATTCAATGTCCAAAGAGAAGGTTGAAATGCATTAGAGAAGAAAAATGGTAAATCTCAAAGCAAAACAACACATGCTAAAAAACATGCCAGTGGCTTAAAAAAAAAGCTTGTGAGGCGAAACAAGTTGAATCACTTGGAAGCCTCAATACAGTAAGATATGATACATTCCACCATAATATGTCAATCTTGTAGGCACATAAATTTTTTACAGTCTATATGAAAATTATGCTTTGCTATTATTTACAGGTTTCAATAACTACTTTTGATGTTATCTGAGAAGAGCGCCATATTGGCAAAAACACTAAATAGGCTTGAGTTAGGGTGCAACTTTATTGGATGGAGATTGAAGACTATGCAAATTTATTTGTTAGAGATTGAAGACTTTATTTTTGTTTGACCATTGGTAGATTGAAGACTATTTTTTATTGTTAGACCATTGGCAAACTATTAACTTTTTAGTATTTTTTTATCGTTAGACCGTGGGTAGATTGAAGCTAGTTTTTTATTGTTAGACCATTGGCAAACTGTGATTGAAGTTAGTTTTTTTTTATTGTTAGACCATTGGCAAATTAATTACTATTTTTTATTGTAAGACCATGTGAAAAGCATTAAGTTATTGTTTGAGATAAAGTTTATAGAGAAAAAAGTTATGTATATTTATAGTTTAGGCTAAATTTATTTTAGCTATCCGGAGAGATAAAGTTTGTGGTTTAAAATGGTACCACTTTTTCTGCAATCCTAGTTTACATTTGATAGGAAATCAAGCAAACTTTGTTTTTGTTTCTTGATTTCCGTACAAACTACAGTGCTATCTTCAGGTGCATATGACTTGGTGCACAACATTGGAAGCTTGATTTTTATTTTATTAATTATGTTTATATTATCATATAGCTATGTGGATCCTTTGGAATATGTCAATTTATTGTTTGTAGATTAATCAAAATTGGCCTAGTTCTATACTCTAGAGGCTATGTGCTGCAAACTAGTGAGTTTGAAAGGAATTATTCGTATTCGAGGCGATAACCCTCCAAGAAATTATTAATCAAGAAGAGAATAGTTCAAATGGAAAATATTTGTTGCCTCTTATTACTAAAGGCATAGCTTAAATACAACTGTAGACACTGCATTTTGTACCCGTTATGACTTGGGCTTCCATTTCTTAATGATGCCGAAATTCTAAGGCCTAAGGTTGGTTTATGGCCCAATCAAATTACAAATTAACTTGAAAAATGTTAAAATCGAAAAATATAACTTTTTAATGAGCAAAAAATATATTTTTGAAAAATAAAGGCCAAAAGAAACTCTAGGCCTATGTAAGCAGGCATGAACCTGCGTACGTAGCCTAGAAGCCTATGTATGCAGGCACGAGCCTACGTACGCAAGTACGAGCTTGTGCACGTAGGTAGGGTTTCAAAAGCATAAGAAAGACTAATTTTCTGCATTAATGTTGAGGTTTAGAATGAATCCCACATCATTTGGGAGCCGGTCCAAACCCCCATTTTTACAATATAAATAGTCATTCACGGTACCTTTCAAACACACATAGAAATCCCACGAGAAAATACTAAAATTCACTAGAAATAGTAAATTAAAGATGGAGTTTTTCACAAAATATTCTCAAGTCAATTTTATTTGATTAAGGTCTTTTCTGGCCTTGATCTTTGAATTTAAAGATTACTAATCGCATTTTCAATGATTTGTGATAGATTTGACAGAGGGGAACGCTATAAAATCAAGCCTAGGAGCTTTTGCTTTAAGGTATTCATTTCAAGCTTTTTTTCTTTTATTTTCTTTAAGTTTAATTTTGTTTTGTTTGTTTCTTTACACATTTTATGTTTTAATTTGTTTATGTAGTCTAGGTTTACGTTTTTGTATGTCTTAAAAGCATGTTAGGGTGTTAGATTTACAGTTTTAAGTTCTGTCTTGTTTCCTGTTTGCTATTTTTTGGGTTAGGGTTTTTGAACAACCTTGTGTACGCATACGTATGTAGGTCAAATCTTGCACATGCAAGTATTTGGCCTGCCTACACAAACTTCTGTATGCATACATAGGTCGTTGTCCAAAAACCCTAATTTATGTTTTGCTTTGTTTGTTTCACATGTTGTACCCTTGCTTTGATCCTCCATGTACCTATATATGAGTTTGATTCCATGTTTCACATGTTTGTTTGCCTTTCACATGCTTAGATTAGGGTTTGTTTTCATTTCTTTGTTAAATGTTATACCATTCATTCACATGTCTATGCACAATGCCATAGGTGCTAAGTTGCTACAAGGTAAGTGAGGTAAGTTATGCATTCACATGGGCATGCATATTTGAATATGATTTTACTTAACAATGGATTTGAACATGCTTGTTTGATAAGTTGTGCTTAATCACATGTGTGCTTAATCACATGTTTGCTTGAATCTTTCATGTTTGCATTTCTGCCTTGTTTTGATTGCTACCTTAGATGATGTAATATGATGGAAAATGCCATCATTAGATGCATGCTAGGGTTTTGGGATGCAATGATGTGTCTTGATTAGATGAATGTTAGGTTGTTTGATATGTATGCTAGATGTATGTTAGGGTATGCCATGCTAGATGAATGTTTAGGCTTTGTTTGATTGTCATGATAGATGAATGGTTAGGGATGATTGATATCATGTTGAGTGGTTAGATGTATGCTAGTTTGTGTGTGAGTATAGATGTAATATTGAGTATGCCTTTAATAGGGTTAAGATATAAGACACAATAAAGGGAAGCCAATCTTAGGGTTGAGCGGTTTTGGGTACCTAACACCTTCCCAAGACCGTACCTTCACTTCGAATCCATATCTCTGGTAGTAAAATCAAAAGGTTCTTCCTTAAGAAGAAGGACCTTTTGAAAAATATGAAAAAGGTATAGTTCAATGAACACATATTTGACACTAACAATTTTAACTCTATTCCCACCCAATAAACAAAAAAATGATAAAAATAATATTAAAAAGTCTAGAATTGGTACATTCTAAGTTCATTCAGAGAATTGATGCATGAAAAGGCTCACAATTGAAGTGTTGCTACATTGGAATATAACTATATACTGGATGCTTGATCTTTCAACTATGAAAACAAAACAAATATTTAGTTAGAAGCTGATAAGAACAATGATTGAAGTTGGTCCATTTGTCTGTTACTAGTCACGGTGCCGGAATCAACCTCTCCCAAAAAAAAAAAAGGAGTAAAGCTGCCTACCAATCTTCTCTTTTAGACTTCACGAAAGCGGGAGCTTTGTGGACTGGGGACTTTTTTTTAGTTTGTCACTAGTCAACACCAATTCTGAAAATTCAAACTTCAGTAGGCATGACCATATGCTTATGCCATCCACAATTTCATAGAGCAAGAAGTTTTGAAATGGATTTGAATTTGCCGATAGTTGTAGGTTCAAGGTCCTTTGCTTTCTTTTTTAAATTGTTGCTGATAGATTGTCTCAAATTTCATAATCTTGTAGAAATGTTGGGAATTTTAAGTAGATTTCAAATATGACATCTAGTTTGCTATGAAAGATCTCATCTCCATTATGGTTAGAATTGGTGGACAACATATCTTTTAAAGAGTGCATGGAAAGGAGGATAACGTTACCTTCTATCTAGGTTGATCAATCAGTAGATTTAGCACTTTGGAATGAATTAGGGAGGTCTCTAATAGAGTGGCAACAACAATTTATTTTGTTAGGACTTATTTGTTGTAATGTTGTTAATAAAGCTCTTTTGTTTTGTCTCCTTACTTGGGCATGCTATTTTGTAGCTTTGACCATGAGTGAAATGTGTCTTTGCTATTGATTGTTGGACTGCAGCGGTGATTGAAAAACTGAATGAGTAGAACCGAGCTAAGTTATTGTGCGAAATCCTACTAACAAGGGTTCATTTTGTCACTAGCTGGACTCAACCTATGTCATGTTGGAATACTTCCTAGCTTGCAAAAGTATACCAATGTTTTCTCCCATAGATTAATTCAACTAATTATGTTTAAAATTCAATTGGATTATGTTTGGTGTCTTTGGAAGTGGGTTTAATCGTTTTCTTTATCAAAGTTCATTGGATTTTCATAATAATTGATAACAAGACCCTATGATTTAATAGTTTTTTGACCAATACAAGATGACGTATAATCTTATACTAAAAACTACAATCCTGAATCAATGCCCATTGCCTTCAAATTGCCATAAGATGTAAGCAAATACACCATAAACATATCAAAAATATCCAAACCGCCATTTTCCAGATGGCGTCCCTTTGTTTTTTTCTTTTCGCCACCTTTTTTGCTATTTCATGTCAAAAAAATGTTCACAGCATAGGAAATGATCCCATATCAATTTCAAGTGGTCTTTAAGCATCTCAGTAAGTGAACTAACCTCAACCTCCTGTTCCTGAAAATTGAAAGAGGAGTTCATAACACATAATGAAGAAATAAAGGAAAAATAGATACCCATCACAATTTGTATCTATATGTTGTAGTAAAGCATAAGCAATATTAAAGTCGGACTCCTAGTTAATTTGACTAGCAAACTAAAAATCTAATCAGATAGATAATAACCAATAAAAACACTAACTTGGAATCAAATAAAATAAAACCTAAAATACTTAGGATCTCTTATAAAATTCTAGTAAACTTAACTAAACCACAAAAACATTAAATGTATGAATTTATGGATTTGATAGCAAATGACATCTAAGTCATATGAAATAGAACATATAATTTAATGATGTGTTGGAAAAATTTAATTTGAAGTAAAGTCATGGAATGGTCCTTACAGGAAAGAATGTAACAAAACAAATCTAGTTAGACATTTGTTCCTCAATTAGATTTCATGGACTAGCTCCTTATTCACTTATAATAAGCATCTCAGTTATATAAGCTACTTACCTGTAATAATGAGACAATGTTTTTCAGCTTCAGATTTATCTCCCTTGTAACTTCCCCAATTGAAGTTCTAAAATTAAATCGATCAGCATGTCTCACTTTCAGGCTCAATGATGAACTTTTATAATCTTTAGCTATTGTGTGCCAAACCCCCACCACACAATATCTGCCTCCAGAAGATGTCCTCCCCAAGGGCCATCTCAACCCGCCCTTCACATCTGGATCTAGAATTGCAGAATTGATAAGACTTCTAATGCTTTGCATCTCATCATCCTGGAGAGCACATAAATTAGTTTGGCCACAAATTTAAGTCTTAGACTCTTAGGAGAAAGAAATACCATGCTAAAACTATCCCATATGGTAAAGATTAGTCCAATTCCACGCCTATTTGCAACTTTTTTCTTTTTCTATTTTTTTCTTCTATTTTTCTTTTTTAGTCCAATTGCTTCATACAGAAGAAGATGAAAATGTTAGGATCGTTGTAGCTTAGTGCCATTGACTAGTCTCCTTTATAAGGAGAACTAAGGTACAAATCCCCCCCTCTCCCACTTCTAGTTACAATTTATCATATATATATATATATATATATATATATATATATATATATATATATATATATATATATATATATATATTTTGATGATGATAATTCATCCTTCCTACTAAAATATGTAGAGGGAAGAAACTAATATATTGAATCTTAAATTTTCTTTCAATAAGGACCATAAAACTTTAACCTAAACTTAACTTCAGCATGATAAAAATATGTTTTTTTATTTATTTTCACATGTATACATAGGCATTTGAATGCACACACACGTGTACTACGGCTGTAGATGAGCCGAGTTATTTATAATATATAAACAGATTGAGCTCGATTTGGGAAATATCGTGTTTGTGTTTGTTTATTTAGTAAATGAACCAAGTTCAAGCTTAAGCACTCTTAGCTATTAATTAAGTCAACTCCAACACAGTAATGTGTTTGTGAACAAACTTGTGAGTACATTCATTGATTTAAGTATACATAATATTATATGTTCATGTGTGTGTATGTATAAAAGTGTACTCATATAATTATATAAAAAAAATTATACTTATTAGGACTTGAGATTGGATTGTGTTAGCTTGTAAATAAGTTCATAAGATATGAAGTTATTATTTTTATTACTTATCAAAAAAAAAATAAAGTCATTATTTTTAATTTATTTGCAATATAAATAATCCATTTTGTAGTAAACATTATATACAATTAACTCAACCAATATAATTTTAACTCTAACTAGATTTTTTTTTTTTAATGCACACCTCTTGCTCTTACTTAATAGCATCTTCTAGTTTGCCGTAAAATAAAGGTTGGGAGACAATTAGGCCAGGTTTTGCTTCACCTCTGCTCAAGAAAGGAAAAGGAAAAGGTGTCATCCTTATATATTGTCTATTGTTATTTTCCCTAGTGTTCGTGTGTCTATATATATTAGCTTTGTTTTTTTTACATACTTTGAATAATGTTAAAAAAAATTTGAAGGATTATTACTAATTATTTCATCGTATATAATTGTATAAAGCTTTTGAACACACAACTATTATTTTTATTTTTATATCAAACGCTCAATTTCTCACGTGCAAAGCTTGTGATTAAAAGCCTAGTAAATAAATAAACAAATAGAAAATGAGTCAAAATTAAATCTTTAGGTTAGGCGAAACCATTTCCTGACCAAATCTGTTACCTCATAAAAAAAAATTATAAAAAAAAAAAAACTTTTTTAGAAGTCAAGACTAAAACTTGATTTATAGAAACATTATTCTATTTGCAAATACCAAATTCATGTTCGTCTAGAGGAAACTTTTTGCTGGAAACTCAGGTGGATGTTGGTAAGTTTCTTGCCTGAAGAGACACGTGTCTATGCATAACAATTGAAAATTATACCACATATTTTCTCCTCCAGAAATGGGAGATTCAGATGCATAAAAGCTCCAGCATAAAGATTTCTCCTTGTGTAGTTTTCTTTAAGACTATGTTGATTTGGAATGATTTTGGGATGAAAATGACCAATTTTTTTGTGAAATAATGTAAAATAACGTAGATGACAGCATATATAGACATGAAACTTACAGTGAGAGCTGTTAAGGTCCTCTTGGTGGATAGCATCAGCCTTAGGTCTAAGTTTTTATCAAGGCACGATATGTCTATAACCATATGACGCAATGGTTGTAGTTCAATCTACAAGAATAGTGACATTTGAACATAAGTCTCAAATCACACATAATAAACAATTGGAAGGAAAGTCAAATATACCTAGAAAAAGGAAAAAAAAATCAGAGATTCTTTTTCACCAATGCTAGTCCCAAATCCCTCTCTCTCTCTCTCTCTCTCTCTCTCTCTCCCCATAATGAATCAAATCCCAAACCTTAAATAGTAAGAAAAATTCCATTTGTCCAAAGAAAAAGGCAGCAACTAGGAGATACTAAACCTCTATCTTTTTTACTCTATACTTTTTCACGTTAAATTGATTTATTTGTCACGTATAATTAATAAAACAAGAAGAAAACAAATCATCAGCACCCCGGGTAACAAGTTCAGACCTAAGCATGATTTGAATGCAATGTGCATCAATATTAAGCAGAAAACTTGCCTTAGAAAGTTGAAGCCTTTTGTCTTCTTTTATCACACTGCATTTGCAAGAAATAGTTGAATCTGGGAGTGTGGCATCAGACAACTATACAAAATGAGAAAGTAAATTGGGGAAGTTAGTGGCCAACTAAATCAAAAGGCATAATTGTGAATATAATAAGCAGAGGCATTCAGCAAAAGAAATACCTTTACATGGTATAAATCTTTCTCCTCTTCAAAATCAACTTTAATCTTTTGGGCAACTTCTCCCTTAATGTTTTCCATATATGAATTAGGAATATTCGTGTAAAATGATCTCCTCAATTGACTCAATGTAGTTTCTGCAGCCAAACCTACTCTTGTAGTTTCTTTGCTGATTGAAGGGCTCCTACATGAGAAAGTTGTAGCTACTTAACTCTTCCAAGTATATTAACGGGTTCTCTTATTACAAATCTGATATGTGAAATCTTCGAAGTTACAAAACATCAATATCAATACATTCATTACTTCAAAGAATTTAGTACATTTTATTAAATGGGATATGAAATGATCAGGATATTGTTGCCAAAACAAATGAATCGTTTGATCAGTCAATCTATTGACACTCAGATGTGACATTGGATTAACTTGTGCAAGCACATGGATTCTTGTCGAAGGCTGAAACCAAAGGGCTCAAATTGCTACTTAGCAAAAATCTAGGGCATCAAATCTATTAGAGAAGTTGCCAATGAGCGCTGACTTAAATGCTCTCGCCATAAGAACGGGTGAAAGGCCAAGTTTATGGGTTCAAGACCCATTAAGTGCTTATGTTCACTTACCAATACCAAACCAAAAAACAAAGAAAGGAATTCAAAACGTCCATTTATCACTAACTGCTAGCAAATACATCCACTAAATAATGGCATTTACAAATCACTATCATTGCATCAGAAATTTTTAACTAAGTCAACTCTTTTAAAGAGAGTACAGGCCTCCTCATAAGAGGAAGTTCAAGAAAGAAGAGTTGCTAGATGTGCTTAAGGAAATACAAGGAGATAGAACTCTAGGCCAGGATGCCTTGCTTAGTTTTGAGGTAGCAAAGTGCATAAAAATAAGTGTCATCCTAATACTCATGCTTTTGGATTTATTTCACTCACTTCTTTGTGCCAACCTCATTATTTCACATTTTTTTTCATTATACTGAATCAGATTTTCATAGGGTGTCCCCAAAAAAAAAAACTATTAACCAAAAACAGCAACTCAGAGAGTAGAATAGAAGCATGACTTACTCATGAAAAAGAATTTTCCCAAATCTAGCAACCAACTTTGGCTTGACATCTTCCAAGTCCAAGATTTCATTTTTGACATTCTCGAAGGAAGAAAGCAAGTCTGACACAACATTTTCTGCTATATACACCCATGGACTCCTCACTTGCTCAACTAACCAAAACCAACAAATCCATTATTAATAATTAGTTATAAAAAAAAAAATCTGAGCAGAAAAATAGTAATATTTACCTGGATGATTGTTGTTGTTGTTGAACAAAACTAGTGGACTTGTTCCTGTTGTTCTCTCAAAAAGCTGCAAGGGAACTGAGTCAACATGTACAGAAGATGGAAACTGGTGATTGTGATCCAAACCAACGGGAAACCATTTGGAAATAGCCTGCTCTGCATACTTATAAACCATCTTTCCACTTCTTTGGGAAAAGGGTTTGGGTGGCGACCTCAAATTAAGGTTTCTCCTGAATTGAGGAACAAGCGATTGTGGGATTGGTGAGGGTCTATTCTGCCTATCGCTACTACCAGCAGCTTCGTATGAGTGACGCTTGTGTGGAGGAATGTAAGCCATCAATACCTATGAACTTCTACTACTGCTACTACAAACAAATGATCACTTTAATATTAGTACAATACATGCTTCTCTTATATATGATGAAGACCGATATAAGCCATAAAGATAAACTTGTTTGTTAAGTTCCAACTTTTTTTTTTCCCTGAAACTGAATTGCAAGCCATGGAATTCAACTTATTTCTTAAGTTCCCAAATTTTGTTTCCTAACCTTTTATTCCAAAAAAAAAAAAAAAAAAAACATATTCTTTATGATCATTCATGGGCGTTACTTTTTGTTTTATGTCCCGAATTTAGCCAATCAGAGATTGGCTTGCAGTTTAAGTATAAAGTTCATACTTCACAGAGATGAAAAAGTACATAAACTTCTCCGTTAAGAGGAGAGAGAAAGTGAGTGAATAAAATAACCAAGTTTAGTTTTGCATCTTGAATAAAATAACCAAGTGAGTGAATAAACTTCTCCGTTTAGATGTTACTGTAGCAATGAGTGTTGTTATCTACCGTGTTGGATTAGCAAATATAGAGGCAGTTTTGGTTTTTTTTGCTACAAGGTAAATTTTGCTTTACCCATTGTAAATTTTCCACAATATTATATGTTGTTTTTTCCATTTAAAATTATTCTTCTCACTCCCTCTAATTTTCATTAAGCGTAGAAACTCCACAAACTGAAACACACACACACTGAACTCCTGTCCCCACTCTTGACTTTTCAATCCTATACTAAGGCTGAGTTTGGATTCAGCTTCTTACGACTGGCGTCTGGCGATTGCGTTTCAGCTTTTTTTTTTTTTTTTTTTTTTTCTCCAGCCGCAATTATTGACTCAGTTTACTGTGAACAGTGCATTCGTGCACTGTTCACGGACCCATAAATTTCACTTTTCAGCAACTTTTTCATTAAAAATGGGTCCCGCGGTACTATTCACACATTTTAAAATTATTTTGCTACAGTGTTTTCAGTTTTCAGTTTTCAGTTTTCAGCAATAAGCTCTATCCAAACGGACCCTAAGGGCCCATACACGCATATTGTTCATCTGTTGCAGATGGGTATAACCAAAAAAGACATTTCGGTGGATCAAGGTCCCACCAATATTCCCACCTTTCCTCTTTCCAACCAAAAAAAAATCCACTCTATAAAAAAAAAAAAAATAAATAAAAATACCGGTCATGGAGCTGGGGAAGAATTTCTCTACACTCTATGCTCCCTCCTCACCAATTGCAAGAAGCCCAAAAGGAGAATCCCATACCGGTTCTTCTTTCTTTTCCTTTCCTTCAAATTCTAACCAACCAAACTGACTGCAACAGTCTAAATCAAATGTGCAATTTTTAATTCCAACATAAACCCACTGCTGCTGCGGGCTTGTTCTTCTTCTATTAGCAAGCAGCTGCTTCTTTTGCTGTGGCTTCTTCTTCTCTCATTTTTTGTGTATGTAGTGTATTATCTCTCTTTTTTCTTGTCTTTTGGGTGACACAAGAAAAACTGTCTTTGAGGTGAAGAAGAAGAGACAAGATGGCGAGTGGAAGAAAAGAGAAGGTATTTGATGGGAATGGGGAAGAAACGGGTGGACGAGAAAAACAGTGAAAAAAAAATAGAAAAAAAAAAAAAAAAGGTCAAGTTGAGGTGTCAAATATGTCTAAATCAAATAAAACAACATTATACTAGACTTCACCGCCAAAAATATATATATATATATATATATATATATATATATATATTACGAAGATATTATGATATTTAATTACATTCTTAAACTTTTTAATATGTGTGCTATTTTTTAACCCAAAAAAAATAGTGTTATTGACACCATATATTCATAACAATTTCATAATAAAATTTAAACAATAAATTATTCTTGATTCTCATTGAAACTTACTAGGGAGGTTATCATTTTTTTTTTCTACTATTAACAACTTATCATATAGAGTTTATTGTAAATTTTTGTGAAAATATTGTGTCTATAACCTGCATTATTTTATTGTAATTTTATATTATATTATTATAATATTTTATATTATTTTGTTGTGTTAAAAATTAAAATAGATCCATTAATACTAGATGTTTTATAAAATGAGTCCATCCTTTCTAAATCAATCATACAACTATACCCTTCCCTAGCCCAACAGACCTATGCTATGGTTCGCTTCACGATATGTATGATCAAGTTGGTAAGCCTCAAACTGTACTAAATGTAATTTGATTCGTACTTTTTTTTTTTTTTTGTGACAATCTTGTAGTTGTACATTACAATACTACAATGGTGAGGATCAGGATTCATGACTCATGATCAATACTGCATTATTCGATGAAAAGATCTACTACTCATTTAGCATCCATTTCTGCATTAAGTTTACAAAGCCCATCTATGTGGAATCTGATGCCTTAATAGCTATTCAAAGCATCACAGTAGCTAAATCAAATGGCAATCTTGGTCATGTGTATCAAGGAATCCTCAATTTGCTCTCTTCTTTTAGCAACAGGAGAATCAAGCATGTGAAAAGAGAATACAATAGAGCAGCCCATGAGCTTGCACAGTATGCAAGGCAAAATGAAGTTTCTCAAGTCTAGAAGGAAGCCTGTCCTCCTATGGTGCAAAAAGTTATCCAGGTAGATTCAATTTAGGCTTGTACTATGTTGAGCTTCTACTTTCTTTACTCTGTTGTACTCCCTTTTCTTTTGGCAATGAAAATACAGTTTGTGTTCTTATAAAAATAAAAATAATAAAATAATAAAAAAGATAGTCAGTCCATCCTTTCAGGCCCATCTATGTCATTATGGTAGTGGTATTGTCAATGTTTGTGAGGAAGTCCTTTTTTTTTTCTTTTTTGAGAAAGAGTTTTAACCTATGACGTCCGCTCTTGATAATAGTTCTTTATCATCAGACCAAGATACCTATCAGTTTTTGGTATAAGCGGGGATTAAACCACAGATCTCTTATTCAACCATTAGAGACTTTACTAGTTGAACTAACTGGAACCCACTTTATGAGGAAGTCCTTAACCTAATTATCCCTATTATAATATCTCCAATCCTTTGAGAGAACAGCAAAAGACGTTATGGTTAGCCAAAAAAAAAAAAAAAACAATAAAAGACGTTATTAAGATGTTTTTATTTTATTTTTTGTAATTTGCTAGTTGCAGCTGGAAAAGCAAGATTTGAAATGAGAATGTTTCTATTAGAAATTTCAAAAGATGACAACTAATTGAATTATAAGACTCTTGACAAAAGACTTGACTAATTAAACTATCATGAACGCATAATTTTAGTAATTGTGTATGTTCATGATTATCTTAATATTTTTTGTTATTTTGAGGGTATTTTGGTCTTATTGGATATTTTAGGAGCATTTCTATTTTTTAGAGGTTCCTGGATATATATATATATATATATATATATATATATATATATATATATATATATATATATATATATATATAGTGGGGGGTAAAAGCTCTTAAATCAACATTTGGGCTTTGGGCCTGATTGGTTGGTACTAGTTTGTTTTGATCAGGGTCTCTAGGCCCACAACTTAGTCCGCACTGTGGAGGTCCGAGAAGTTGTCCGAGGAGGAGTGTCTCCTCGAACAGGTTCGGCAATGACCCTAAGACTTGCAAAATGGGTTAGAGACAGGATTTTGGAAAAACTGACGGGTAAAGGGATGATTCAAGCACCCTTTAGAAGTAAAGATGTGTGGAAAATATTTGAGGAAAAAGATGCTACCACCACATGAAAGGCCCTGCGTCTACCTTCCTAGCTGCATTAATGGGGAAATCACCTCTGAACAGTAGAATTCAACCTTCTTGCTGTTATTTGAAGACTTCAAAAAGGTGGTGGATGGAACAAGTATCTAAGGGGAAAATTTTATATGACACGTGAATGAACCAGTGAAGGAGAAAGAGTATATAAGGAGAAGAGAGAGGAAAGGGAAGAGAAGGCACCTTTACTAAGAAAGAAAAATAAGAACTAAGAATTGAAAACTTGGGTATAAAAAGAGAATATTTATACAAATCTTCCTTGGCTTACGTCCGAGGAGGTCTCCTTGTCATATTTGTTTATCACTTACATGGATTGTGGCACTCTAGCCTGCTAATCAAACTTCCAACATCCTGAACCTGGGTTTCAAATCCATACTCTACAAATTTTATTGTATAAGGCTTATTAGGCCTGAGCCCAACACTTTTTTTTGGGTCCGGGTACAATTGTGTGCTTACAATTGGTGCCGTCTGCAGGAAATTTAGCGTTGAAGGAATTGAAATATCATGGCAAGCTTAGGTCCGCATCATGTAGAGTCTCAGGGATCCCAGCTCGAAGATCTTCTTGAGCGTCTTGAGCGCCAGAAGGATCGAGAGGGAAGTGTTCATACCGTACATCCTGGCACGAGCCATACACATGCGGAGGCAATGCCACCTATGAGGACGATGCCAAGGCCATGCAGAGGAATATTGACTACCTCAAGAGAAAGCTACACCGTGTCAGACGAAGGAGGGCTTCACCCCCATCTAATCCTTCCTCAAGGGAATCTCGGGGAAGCAGTTACAGTTCAAGGTCCAGGACTTCTCTTAGCGAAACCTTCTCTTGCGAAAGGGATAACCTATTAGGTCGTAAGTGTAAGAAGCTTCCCTCCAGGGGCTTAGGGAACGATGCTATGAGCCGAGCGTTACATCAACTTTCAAAATCGCCCTTCTCACACAGGATTGAAAAGGGAAGACTCCCTAGACGGTTCACCCAGCCCACCTTCACCATTTATAATGGCAGGACAGACCCGGTGGAACATGTGAGCCACTTTAATCAGAGGATGGTGGTTCATTCTCAAAACGAAACCTTGATGTGTAAAGTCTTTCCTTCTAGTCTGGGATCTGTTGCTATGAGATGGTTTAATGGACTAAAGTCGAGGTCTGTTGATTCATTCATGGAACTTATTAGGGCATTCGCATCTCGGTTCATTACATGCAGCAGGGTTCCTCGGCTGTTGGACTCGCTATTATCTAGGGCCATGAGGGAGGGAGAGACATTGAAAGCATACTCCGACAGGTATTGGGAGATGTTCAACGAGATAGATGGAGATTTTGACGAAGTGGCGATTAATATTTTTAAAGTTGGCCTTCCCATAGATCATGATTTAAGGAAATCCCTAACCAAAAAGCCCGTACGGAGTATACGTCGCCTCATGGACCGCATTGACGAGTACAAAAGGGTTGAGAAAGATCAATAGCAGGGTAAGGGTAAGGGTAAAACGAAGGTTATCCCGCAGGATTGAAGGGATTTCAGGTTGAACAAATACCATAACAGTAAGCCGAGGAGAGATTACTTTAGGCAGTCTGGCCCAGCCACTCCTCAAGCAGTTAATACTGTATTTCAAGAACCAGTACACCAACTGCTAGAGAAAGTCTGTAAGGAACCTTACTTCAAATGGCCTAGCAAGATGGCGGGGGAGCCTACAAAACGGAATCAGAATTTTTTTTGCCAGTACCATCAGGATGTGGGTCATACCACCGAGAATTGCCGTACCCTCTAGAACCATTTGGAGCAACTTGTTAGCAAGGGAAAATTGAAGCAGCACATGTATCAACCAAACAGGCAAGGCAGTCAATCAGGTTCATATAATCAAAAGAACAACTCGTCTCGGCCACCCTTGGAGACGATTAATGTCATCTTCGCTGCACCTGGCAGGATCGGTTCCTATCCTACCAGGGTGATGGCAGTGTCACTCTCCCAAGCTGAGGAGTTAGGCTCGAAGCCGAAGAGGATCAGAGAGAGTGCCCCTGTCTTGGGATTCTCTGATGAGGATAAGGTTAGGACTATCTAACTCCATGATGACGCCCTAGTGGTCACATTGAGGATAGGGAATTACAACGTCAAGAGAGTGATGATCGATCAAGGCAACGGTGCAGATATTATGTACCTTGACTTATTCAAGGGGCTTAAGTTGAAACTGGAGGATCTCACTCCTTATGACTCGCCATTAATAAGTTTTGAAGGGAAGACTGTTAAACCAAAGGGACATATTCGATTGCCTGTACAGTCTGGCTCCAAAACAGTTGAGGTGGATTTTATTGTGGTTGATGCATATTCCCCATAGACGGCCATCCTTGCCAAGCCCTGGCTGCACACTTTGGGTGCTATCTCCTCGACTTTACATGTTAAAGTAAAATTCCCTTTGGGGGGATTCATCGAGAAAATTCTTAGCAGCCAATCAAAGGCTAGGCAATGCATATCGGCTACAGTACTACATCAAGCCAAATCAAAGTCCTCAGCCTTGGCTGGGAAGGACCTATAGCAATTAACAACTTTGGATGCGCCCGATGCGATGACAGCAAAGGGGGCCATGTGTGAAGATTTAGAGAGGTTTCTAATAGCCGATGACCCCGAGAGGTTCTTTCAAGTTGGGATACGGTTACCACACCAAGAGAAGATGGAATTGGTGAAGTTTTTGAAAAATAATATCGATGTCTTTGCTTGGGATCCCTATGAGGCTCCAGGGGTTGACGCAAGCTTTATTTGTCATCATTTGAACATTAACCTTGCCGTTGTTCCTAGGAGGCAACCACCTCGGCGTTTCTCCAAGGAGCATTCCGAGGCTGTTAAAGAAGAGATGCGCAAGCTCAAAAGGGTTGGTGCTATTAAAAAAGTCTTCTACTCGGAGTGGTTGGCGCACACAGTTGTGGTGAAAAAGAAGAACGGAAAGTGGAGAGTGTGTGTGGACTTCACAAGCCTAAACAAAGCTTGCCCAAATGACTCGTTCCCGATGCCACGCATCAATCAGCTTGTGGATGCTACGGTTGGGCATCCTCAGATGAGCTTTTTAGACGCTTTCCAAGGTTATCACCAAATACCATTGGCGTCGGGTGACCAGGAAAAGACTGCTTTCATAACTCCAACAGGGAATTACCACTATAAAGCAATACCTATGCATGTAAAAGATCTGGATGACACCTTTCAAATACTTAGGAGATACAAGCTGCGCCTTAACGCCTCAAAGTTTTCTTTTGGGGTGGGTTCTGGAAAGTTCCTAAGCTACATGGTGACTCATAGTGGGATAGAGGTGAATCCAGCGTATGTCAGAGCTATTCAGGGCTTGTAACCCTTTCGGAATCCAAAGGAAGTTCAAAAATTGACCGGAATGACTGCTGCTCTTAACAGATTCATCTCTCGGTCAGCTGACAGGTGTAGATCTTTTTTCCAACTGTTAAATAAATGGAAAGGATTCCAATGGTCTGAGGAGTATGCTTTGGCTTTCCAGCAACTTAAGGAATATCTCTCCCAGCCGCCCATCATGTCTCGGCCGGAGGTCGATGAAATCCTATTTGCATACCTAACTGTAGCTATCCATGCAGTTAGTCTGGTTCTTATAAAGGATGACAGTGGGGTACAAAGACCGGTTTATTATGTTAGCAAATCCTTGAATGAAGCTGAGGTGCGTTATTTGCCTTTAGAGAAGGCAATCTTGGCTATAGTCCACGCCACGCGGAAGCTTCCTCACTATTTTCAGTTCCACACCGTAGTGGTTTTGACTCAATTGCCCCTCAAGTCGGTGTTGCGAAGTGCTGACTATTCGGGGAAGGTAGCCAAGTGGGGAACTATTTTGAGAGCTTTTGATATCAAATACATGCCACGCATCTCGGTGAAGGGCTAGGTTCTCGTGGATTTGGTGGCAGAGTTCGCTGAACTATCGTTAGAAGAAACTGCGAAGGAATCACGCATGGATGAAAAATCAGTTGGCATGATCACGGACAAAGACCTCCAATTTGGAAAGTGTCCGTTGATGGGACAGCCAACCAGAGGGAGTCTGGTGTTGGACTTGTTTTGGTATCCCCTAAGGGAATTGTTTTTGAAAAATCATTAAAATTAGCGTTCTCGGCCACTAATAACGAGGCCGAATACGAAGCGGTCTTGGTTGGTTTGAATATGGTATGAAGAATGGGGGAAACGGGAGTTCATATGTTTTCGGATTCGCAATTGGTTGTGGGCCAAGTGAAGGGGACCATGGAGGCTAGGGATCCAAGAATGCAAGAGTACCTGACCTAGGTCAAGTGTCTATAATCCGAGTTTGATTCTTTTATCCTTTCTTACGTTCTAAAAGTGGAAACACACATGCGAACTCGTTGGCCACTTTGGCGACATCCTCGGCTCAATGTTTGCCCAGGATTATCCTCCTCAAAGACTTGTTAGAACTAATTCTAACTACCGCAAATGCCATCCGCATCCATTTGATAAGGTCTGGACCTAGCTGGATTGACCCTGTGGTCTCTTTTCTAAAAAGCGATATTCTTCCCGATGACAAGTCTGAAGCAGATAAGATTCATCAAAAGGCGCCTCGTTTCTGGTTGTCCGAGTATCAGAAATTATATAAACGCTCATTTTCCGAACCATACCTGCTGTGCATACATCCTGAAGCAACGGAGGCACTTTTGGAAGAATTTCATGAGGGAATTTACGGAAGTCATACTAGAGGAAGGTCCTTAGCCCATAGGGCTCTGACTCAGGGATATTGGTGGCCCAATATGCAGAGGGAAGCTCAAGACTATGCGAGAAAGTGTGACCAATGCCAAAGGTTCGCTCCTAACATTCATCAGCATGAGGGTGTCCTTAATCCTTTCTCCAGTCCTTAGCCATTCGGTCAATGGGGATTGGATATAGTCGGGCCTTTTCCGAGGGCTGTGGGAAACAAAAAATGGCTACTAGTAGGAACCAATTACTTCACTAAATGGGTCGAACCTGAGCCCTTAGCAAATATTAAGGATGTCGACTCCAAGAAGTTTATCTGGAAGAATATTATCACTAGATTTGGGATACCGAACACACTTATTTTAAATAATGGCGTCCAATTTGATAGTAGAGCTTTCAGAAAATATTGTAGTGAAATGGGCATCGCAAAAAAATACTCCACCCTAGCTTATCCTCAGGGAAATGGGCAGGCCAAGGCCGTTAACAAAGTCATAGTCAGTGGACTTAAGAGGAGGTTGGATGACGCGAAGGGTAGATGGGTAGAGGAGCTACCACATGTTTTATGGACGTATCGGACTACATCACGGAGATCCACTGGAGAAACACCCTTCTCCATGACTTATGGGTCTGAGGCGGTGATACCTTTAGAATCTAGTTTTCCCACATTAAGGACGAGTTCTTTTAGCCCAAAAATAACGATGGCCTCCTTGAAAGAAGCCTGGATCTGGTTGAGGAGCGACGAGAGGCGGTTATGGTCCAAATGGTTTACTATCAGCACAAGCTCAAACGAGAATATGATGCTCATGTGAAGCTAAGGCCACTGGCGCTCGGGGATTTGGTGTTGAGGAAAGTCATGGGTACTGCCAAAAACCCAGCATGGGGAAAGCTAGCACCAAATTGGGAAGGACCCTATCGGATCATCTCTATAGTGGGCATAGAATCATATGACATGCATGGTCCTTGGACCACATGCCTTGTGAAAATTGATGTCTTATTATGTGTTAAGCAGAACCTTAGTTATGTCGAGTCCACAGACTTCCTACTTTGGGGAAATTAACATTTCAAGTTACAATTTATAAATATCAAATAGAAACTTGGACATGCATGGTCCTCGGACCACATGCCTTATGGAAACTAATGTCTTATCATGTGTTAAGCAGAACCTTAGTTATGTCAGGTCCACAGACCTTCTACTTTGGGAAAATTAACATTTCAAATTACAATTTCTAAGTATTAGATAAAAACTTGGACATGCTTGGTCCTCGGACCACATGCCTTGTAAAAATTGACATCCTACTTGCTGTAGAAAGGAAGTTTGGTTATGTCGGGTCCTTGAACCCTCAACTTTGAGACATTAGCAAAAACCATATCACATTAGTGTTGAGGAGTTGATGAAATACTTGGATTGCTTTATACCCCAAATTAAATTCTAAGTTAAGTTTTTTATTATATATTGTTATGTTACATATGTTATGCTCTTGAGGCATGATTTGCAAAGTGTATGCTAAGTATGTGTACTTTTATTTAAAGTCATGACAAATTGAAATATTGCAAGTAAAGTTAATTGTTTCATTCATTCATTTTTGTGCTGATGAGTATTTTTATACTAAAAAATTGGAAGTCAAATGAAAATCAAACCAGACAGTTTTTCATTAATTTTTGTTAATGTACATTCAAGGCAAAAATTTTAAAAATTTATTACATAACAAAAAGAGAAGTCCTAACTAGCCTATACCCTAAGCCTTAGAAGGGGGCTCTGCTCGGAAGTGCTGGCAGCCTCTGTACGTTTCAGCTCTATTTCGAATTAGGACTGGCCTTGTTTTCCCTTATCTATTGCCACCAGTGGCGGGACATTGGGCTCGGCACTTTGGCTCGTAGTCTTCTCGGCCCCATCACCCTATTCCTTCTCTTTGTTGGAACTCTTAGGTTCTGTAGGAGTTGGAATGGGTTCTAGAATCATAGGAGGGAGCATGAAAGATGCTGTCTCAGGGGCAGGAGAGACAGGAGGAAGTTTTTCTATCACCTGGATGTCTAGGGGAAGCCAGATGTTTTCGGGCTTCCTCAGCTCAGAAGTTGAGGGAGTCCCTGCCACATTTAAGGCTTCCTCCCACACCTGTTGGCAATATTCTCGGCACAGCCCGGTGAACTCCTCAGTTAATTGGTTTTCTATCGCCACCACCTCTTCCTTGTAAGCAATCTTCTTCCCGGCCTCCATGGAGTCTTTGAGGGTATGAGCCTCGTCTCTCATTTTTGCAAGCTCCTTCTTTAGTTCGGAATTCTCTTGTTAAGATTTAGATAAGTCTTTGCCCTTCTAACGAAGAAGCTTGCGTTGCCCTTCCACCTGGGTCCTCATTGTTTTTAGACTGGCATCGGCACCATCCTTCTCTCTCTTTAGCTCTGCCAGCTGTGTGGTTAGCTTCTCATTATGCGCAAGAGCTTGGCCTAAGGACTTCTCGATCTCCTGCCTAAGCTCCAGCTCAAGTCCAGCCTTCTTCCGAGAATCTTCCACCCACTTCTCGGCAGCAAAGACTTCCTGGATGGCCTGTGGTGAAATATCAAAATGAATGCACTATTAGTAACTCAAGTCTCAAGTACATAAGAATGTTTCTTACGATAAGGTGTAATGAAAAAAAAAAAGGTGAGGATAAGACTTAAATACTCACCAGAGCCAAATCCCTTTTTAGCGAAAGGAACAGATGCGGCTGGTTCATTTTGTCCAAGGCGTCCATGTCCTTGGGCAGAAGAAGGGGACGTTCCAAGGCGTTTGCCAGATGGAGGACATGGCCTTGCTGGAACGCCCTAATACTAGACTGGGAGGAGATTGGTGCCCCGACCAGTTTAAGCTCGGGAGACCAGTTAGCCGGTGCATGTCGTACCTCGACAAGATCCCTGTTCTCCCCGCTTTCCACTAAGGAGGCACGTCCCTTGCCCTTGTTAGTTTTTTGTTGTTGTTGTTGTTTCAACTTCTTCTGCCGCTCCACATCTGTTTCCTCTGCCTCACTATTCCTCTTCTTCTTAGGCTCTGCAACTGGAGGCTTAGGATCGGAGGGGGGGAGTAGGGGCAGGGACGAAGGGACCTGCGACCCACCTGTTCCCTTTTGAGAGACTCTCGCTCCCCTCTTGTGCATCAGCTGCTGCAAAGCGTCCATATCTTCTTCTTCTTTAGAGCTGGAGTCAGGCTGGGCAATCACCAAACCTTGTATCCCCAAAGTCTCGACGAGCGCGTGTTCCTCGTCCGAGAAAATGACAAGTGGATCACATCGAGGCCTTTCAACGACCCAAGTTGAAATTGGTCTATCTCCTCGTCCAGTGATTGTTGTGAGGACGCTTGCTCTTCTTGGACGGCAGTTGTCTGGGAGTGTGCCGAGAGAGGAATTGCGGCGATAGGGCATGTGTACAGAATGATGGAGGGATCGTAGGGGAGTTCGCAGTTGGAAAGTAAGCTGGGTCTTGCCACGTCTATCCTTCTGTGTCGCTTATCTCCCGCAATGATCGCGTTGTTAATGTCTTGGAAGTCCACTAATATGGGGTCGTATCCCAGTATCAGGTGGGTAGCTCTCACTTGTAGGTCCTCACTGACGAATACTTCGGAGCGGAGGACACAGTTCAAATCAGCAACGTTGCAAAGGCTGAGATGTGGGCGTACGTGTTGTTTATCTGTGAGAAAAAGCATCCGAGAAGACGAGCATGGTCAGAGTAGTGATTAACATCAAGACAAGAAGTAATAATGTGCAATAAAAATGAAAAACGGTAAAGGCAACGGGATTGAATCATGGGTTAAAAAATCTAACTCCTAAGGAGTCACACCTGGCTCTCTCCATTCGACTAGGCAGTGAGGACCGTCATACTAGTTTCCTGAGGCGATGAGGTAGTCATCCTTCATGCCTTTGTTGGATTTAGGAAGACAGGAAATCAGCCTAACTATGCTAGACTGGGATTTAATGTAATATCCTACATTTTTAGTTTATGGCACTCGTACATATAGGCAACGTTATGCCATGTGAGGTTCAGACACATTTACTCGTTTAGAGCATCAACACTACCTAAGACTCTAAACATGTTTGGTGTGCATTGATTTGGGCATATTCTATGGTTGCGAATGTGTTCACTGGTCATGTTTTTCATGGGAAGGGTCATCCTACCTTCTATGAAGGCAATCATGAGAATGATGACTTCTCTCTCTCTCCTAGCGTTACCTACGGCTTCTACTGGGCAATATCTTAAGCCTATGTCATTGGGAATTTGGTACTTGGCCCTAAAACCCTCCATACCGGCATCGGTATCTACCAAACACTTAAATCTACCCATTTGGGAGAAGCGAAAATGAGAGTTTAAAGAAGAAAAGAGGTTTAGATGGTGGCCGAGGACAAAAGCTGAGAAGGAATGAGTAAAGAAAGTAAGAACTTACAAGAGTTGGTTATGTGATTCTTCACAAGCTTCTAGAGAGAAAAGGTAATGATTGACACTTAGATACGATTGATATCTGAAGAAATGAATGAAGGTGCGGGTTTCCAAGCGTTTTGATGTGCAGGAGGCGGCCTCGAAATTAAAATTGTCCCACTCAAATTTTTAGAGCTAATCTGGGTTGTTGGATGTGCATCCCACCGTCGAACGTGGGGAACAAGGTGTAACTTGCGGTCATAAATGCGCACGTTCCGAGTTTCGAAGCGTCAGAGGCATTTTTAGGGAACGAAAAGACCCCTACACGTATGGCGGTTTACAAAGTGTGTGGAAGATGTGTTGTTCGGTTCAAAACTCTATTTCTCTCCTCGGATGGGAGGTGAAAAATAAAGTTTTGAGGGGCTATTGTGGGGGAGTAAAAGCTCTTGAATCAACATTTGGGCTTTGGACCTGATTGTCTGGTACCAGTTTGTTTTGATCAAGGTCTCTAGGCCCACAAGTTAGTCCGCACTGCGGAGGTCTGAGAAGTTGTCCGAGGAGGAGTGTCTCATCGAACAGGCTTGACAATGACCCTGGGACTTGCTAAATGGGTTAAAGGCAAGATTTTGGAAAAACTGACGGGTAAAGGGATGACCCAAGCACCCTTTAGAAGTAAGGATGTGTGAAAAATATCTGAGGAAAAAGCTGATACCACCACATTAAAGGCCCTGCGTCTACCTCCCTAACCGCATTAATAAGGAAATGACCTCTGAACAGTAGAATTCAACATTCCTGCTGTTATTTGAAGACTTCAAGAAGGTAGTGGATGTGACAAGTATCTAAGGGGAAAAATTTGTATGACACGTGGATGAACCAGTGAAAGAGAAGGAGTATATAAGGAGAAGAGAGAGGAAAGGGAAGAGGAGGCACCTTTTACTAAGAAAGAAAAATAAGAACTAAGAATTGAAAACTTTGGTATAGAAAGAGAATATTTATACAAATCGTCCTCGGCTTACATCCAAGGAGGTCTCCTTGTCATATTTGTTTATCACTTGCATAGATTGTGGCTCTTTAGCCTGCTAATCAAACTTTCAACATCCCAAACTTGGGTTTCAAATCCATACTCTACAAATTTTATTTTATAAGGCCCATTGGGCCTGAGCCCAACACTTATTTTTGAGTCCGGGTACAATTATGCGCTTACATATATATATATATATATTATAAAACTTTTTTAGTCAACCTCACAAATATGTAGGTTCTCATGCATAGCACGGATTAGCGACTAGTTTTAATTATTTTGTAAGTGTTTAGATTTGTTGTGGCTAATTTCAAAGGTTTTGAGGGTTTTTTTTTTTTCATTTTATATATTTTAGGGATTTTGTGTGGATTTTTTTAATGTATTTTTTGGCCATTTTGGAGATTTAAGAGGTATTTTTTAAAAATTATTTTAGAGCTTTTATATTCACTAATGTGGGTATTTTTTTTAGTTAAAATGTGCAAAATAAGTTACTTTTGTATTTTACAAGACTTTACAAGAGTTGACGTGGTTACTCTTAATAGAGTTAATTAAAAATAAATTTATATATAAATATATATATATATATATATATATATATATATATATCTTCTCTTTTACCTTTTTTTTCTTTTTTTTTAACAAACACATGCAGGGAGTTCAGACTGTCCAGTCCACTTGTTGGCTCAAACGTTTCAGCTTTGCTTAAATAAAAATATATCTTTCTACCAACTCCGCTCCTACAATTATATCAACATTTCTCTACAATTATATCTCACCTACCATAGTTTTCCTCTTCAATCGACTGCTTCGCTCTCATCTCTTATTCATTGCTCTCTGTGAATTCTCGGTTTTTTTTATTATATATTTTTATTTTTATACTCTCCACAATTTATATTTGTTTTTTGTTCAATTTCTGTTTGAATGATGGGAAACAGTGGAAAAGGGGAGAAACGTTAAATTTAATTATACCTGGGTTTTTGCGTTTTCCTGTTCTACATCTGAATTTCTTCTCTTGTAGTTCTGATTGTCAAATAAATTAATTTTCACTTTTAATACTATTATTATGTGAAAAGTGAAACAAAATAAAAAATAGTGTTTGGGTTCCGGTTTGCTTCTTTCTTGATTTCTATGTGGTAATCATAATTTTTAGAGAGTGGGTTTCTTGAAAGACTTAATAAAATTCCAAACTTTCAATTCTGTTTCTTTTTTCTTTTGAATGACTCCAAATTAATTGTTTTTATTGTTAGTACATGAACGTTACTAAACCTTATGATCTAATATCTCCTAATAATCTCAATTTTGTGTTTGATCAAGTCCCACAGCCAATCTTGTAATCCCATTATCTCTAATTGTTTTGTTAATAATCTCATGATTCATGTTAAAGAGGCATAGTTGTTATTTTAGAAAGGTTATACAGGTCACTACGATCTCTCTTTCTTCTTTTTGATTTTGTTAATATTGCACTAATTAAGTTCATTACATGTACCGTGTTTAAAGAAGCCAAAAAAGCAAGTCAAGAGTCTATTTGCTGTATACATACTTGGTTTGGCATTTGTACAAAAGGTCAAAGATTAATGCAGTTGTGTTGTGTACATACTTTGAAAATAATCAAATTCAATACAATCCTTTTTTTTCATTTTTTAATTCATAAAAAATATAGAAATTTTTAGCTCTAAATATTGAGAAATCAACTAATGATCAAGGGTGAAGAAATGGAGTATTTCGGAATCATAAACTTATTACTTAGGTAATATACTGGACACACTTTAGTTGGCTTGTTCAATTTTTTTAAGAACAATAGGGTGTTTGGAGACTAATCCCCTATTCCTTGATCTGATTACTACAGTTAAAAAGGCATAGTTGTTAGTTTGAATTGGTAAAATTATAGTATTAATCGAGTTCAAAAGGCAGCTTTATATGAATTTTCTTTTCTTCCAGCTCTCCTTTTAGCGGGTTTCTCCTAGAACTAGCCATGGATGAAGGAAGACTTTGACCATGGGAGACAATGGCCCCCCTAATTGTTTTTGTAAAAAATTAAAATATATATAGGTATAAATTTTAGCAATATTGTTCTATAAAATTACATTTTGCCTCCCATTAACAATATCATTGATTATTTTAAGAGTAATACTATAGCCACAAACTTTTCTACAATATTTTTACAAACTGCTAAGATAGTAAATTCTTATTAGTTTGTATCTAGGCTCATTTGTAACTCTAGCATTTTCTTTATTTTAAAGGGCATAAAAAAATTTATAAACCTAAAATCCAAAATAAAATATAAAAGCTTAAAAAATTAGCCCAACAATAAAAATTACCAATAATAGCTTAAAAACAATTTTAAAAATTTTAAACAAAATAATTTTGTCATTACCCAATAGCAAACATACACATAAAAAATACAAATAAATAATAAATTAATTATAAAAAAAACCCTAAGTGGTTAAGCAATAGAGCTAGAGACTGAAGCAGCAACACGTAATCAGAAGCAAAATCGTCCCCTATAACTTCAAGTTCTGGCTCAATCCCTGGAACCAGCCACTTGCATACCTACTCTGTTTTGCCGAAAAAATAAAAAAAATTCTTGGATCTTTGTTCTTTCCTTCTTCTTTTTTCTCTTTTTTCTTTTTTAAAAAATTGGATAATTTCTTGGTTTGGCATTTGTACATACTTAGAAAAGAACTAAATCCAATACAATCCTATCTATTCACTTTTTAATTTGTAAAAACATCTAGAAATTTAGCTCTAAAGATTGAGAAACCAACCAATGATCACCAGCGAAGAATTGGAAAGATTTGGAATCATAAACTTATTACATATTGAGAAGGTAAGGTACCAATTAAGTTGGAATTACAGAAGTCTATTTGCTGGACATTCTGAAGTTGGCTTTTTCAAAAATTTCAAGAACAAAAGGGTGTTTGGAGACTGATCCCCTTTTGCTTGATCTATTCCTACAAGCTTATCATATATATATATATATATATATATATATATGTGTGTGTGTGTGTGTGTGTGTGTGTGTGTGTGCGCGCGCGTGTGTGTGTCAAAAAGAGACTTTCTATGAATAGACTTTCTATGAATGTTCTTTTCTCTCCGCTCTCATTTTCAGTGATTTTTCCTAAAAGATACTAGTAAGAGAGTGATAGCCTAAAGAATTAAAAGTTTCATGGGTCTTACTTTTGAGTGAAAAAACAAATGATTTGTTGATTTGACCTATAACATTTAAACAACCAATTACATGGGGAAGGGCTTATCCTAGAAGAGTGTAGTAGAAATACTAGATTATCTTCTTTTCTTAGTAAGAAATTATGATTACTTGCAGTCAAGAATAATCAGGCTAGGAAAATAAAAGGTTGGAAGGCCAGATGGTTTCAAGTAGCTTTTGGGCTTTACCACCACTGCTGCAAGTCCTCAATGCTGTAAGTTATCACTTTTCAAACACATTTATCTCTTTTATTTCTCTCTTTTACTTTCTCTTTGAAAGAAAAAATCCACTTCAAAATATATTCTTCTTCCCTAATTATTTCCCTAGTAATCACTTTACCAACATATTTCCATGGCTTCAATGAGTAATCAAGGAGCCTCATTGTTGTCATTATCGTTCTAGTGCTGGTTTTGTTCGTTTGTGTCACTGAACCAAAAACAGCAAAATTTTATTCATATGAATCACTGTCGTTCACTCAAAGCATTTATATTTTAAAATAATGCAAAGAATATATTTTAGGAATTGAGTTTGTCTGGCTGAACCCGTTGAGTTCCTGGCTTAAAACTTCCTTGCTGTTGATGAAACTCTCTGATGTAGAACCAAACCTTTTGGACTGCAGTGTTTTGCATTCAAAAGTCTCTAGAATACTGCCATTAGTAAATATAGTTGTTTGCTTATATGCATTAAATTTAATCCAATGCATATAATGTCTAGACCTGATCGGGTTGGTTTCCGACATTCTGCCTACTTCCACAAACTATTTACTAGATTGAAGGGTTTATTCATTTCTTCACACCATGGACCTAGATCCAACTATTTGACAGTTCAATTGATGGGCCAAGAATCCAATTTTTCCTGGGCTAACCCATGTATTACTAGAGGTTTAATTTAGCATACTTTCATTCTGTTTATGCACACCAATGGAAAAATGATTTTGAGCAAGTACTAAGCAAAATCACTAGTGAACTTACAGAAACCCTTTCTAGGCATAGCTCAACTCATGGTGCAAATCCATTAGCAAAGTCATAATTTATGTAAAACACAATAAAAATCCATTGAATTTTAAGATTACATTTTCAATCTGATGATATAATAAATAGTGCAAAACAGTTCTTGGCATCTTCAATTGTGAAAGAACAATCAAGTTGTTTAGAGAGAAACCCCTATTATATATGTGCAAGCTTGCAAGTGACTAGGTCTTTTTGCTTCCAATACCCAATCTTAAAAGTTAAGAAGCAATTACATAATATAACACCTTGGAGACTCCAATTGAAATGTGTTGGGATACCATTTAACCCAAAAGCATAAACTTATGAGTTTGGCCCCAACTATGTTATATTAATTATTCGCTCTTGTTATTATTATTTAACTAGTCGCAAACCCATGTGTTGCACGTGATAATATTTTTTTGGTGATCTCATATATATATTTAAAACCTTACATATAACTTTTTTTAAACCTTTACACACACACACATATCTAAAATGTGAATCTTTACATATACCATTAAGTAAATTATATATATATATATATATATATATATATATTCCACTTCATTAGATGTGCTAAGCCATAGACTATTACTCCATAATGATAGTTGCTAATTAATTTTATCTTCTATCTTTTAATATAACGCATCTTACCAGTATATATTTACTAACCGATGATTTGCATAACAAAGACGTTAAATGAGAAATAACATCATTCATTAGATTTTCAAAAAGTAACAGCGTTTAAAGATTTTAAAATTTATATAAGGTTAAATGAAATGTCAAAAAAAGATTTTAAATTTCCTAACTTTGTGTCTTATGCAATTTCTATTAGTATTGGAGAACATCACTTTTTTAGTTATGATTGGACATATGGTTTCCATGATTAAAGTTTGGTTAGTTTTAAGTTTAAATTTAGTACTATGATTGTATTTTTTAATACGTTATGGCTTGGAGTCTAATTTGTATTAAGGTTTGAGATCTCATGCAAAATGGTCCAAATGAGAGAAATGAGCCAAAGAGAGACTGAAGTTTAGCTTATTTCATATTGAGCTTATTGATGACTTTGTTCCTCAATTACATGGAACTATTATGAATAAAAGTTTTTAACAAATACAATGAAATTTTTTATTACAAGTAAACTTCTATCTTGGAATTTAGCATTAACATCCTAATAGATTGTTTAAGGCTTTAACAACTTGTGGTTGGATGGAGTGGTTTTGTTGTGGGTCTGGGTCATGAGTATGGATTTGGACCTTGGATCGCTTGTGCAACAGTTTTAGTTAGAGTGCTTTCATGGCCTTTGTTTGTTTGTCAATATTGGGTGGGTTTTAAGTTGTAAGGGATTGGGTGTTAGTTGGGCCGAGTGTGCTTTGGATCTCAAATCTTTTGTTTTTCCATGGTTTGAGAGTCTATGTTATCTTAGAAGACAGTGGGACAATGCCAATCAAACAAATGGATTGGGTGGTTTTAATGATAGCCCATAATATAGGCTTAGCACAATAGTAAGAAAAATTTTCTTTCTCTCGGGTTCGTTTTAATTGAGGGTTAGAAAATTGGGAGGATTTAAAATATAAAAAAAAAAAAAAGAGAAAAAATGAGAGTATAGAAGAGATTTGAGTTTTCTCTTATGTGTGTTTAGTTGGGAGGATGAAAAAGTAAAGAGATGGAAAACTCATTTGTTTGATTGAGAAGAAAAATGAAAAGATGAAAAATAAAGTTAGTATAAATTTATAATTATATCTCTAGTATAAATTGAAAAAGGAGAGAAAAGTAAAATTTATAAATTCTCTCAACTGGTTAACCAAAATAAATTAAATGTTGATGGGCTAGAGTGTGAGAGTGAGAGCCAGAAATCTGTCATACTTGAGCTTTGAAGCGAGAGAGAGAGAGAGAGAGAGAGAGAGAGAGAGGGATAAAAACAAAGTAATGTGATTGTGACCTGTGTTAATTTACACGGTACTTTAGTTCAGAAATCTAAACTACCATTGAAAAAAAAAAATTAATGTGCCAATTTTCCCTTTTACTGCTTTTAGTTACCATATGGTCCTGTGTTATGATCTAGGGCAGATTTGTTTGTTAGCAACAGCTCTAAACCAAAATAGGCTCCACCAAAGGGTAGAGAGTTGAGAATCCATTGGACATGAATATCTACTTAAACAAAACTAATATGAAATTTTTAAAAAATAAATTTCATAATTTAAAAAAAAAATTCTTTCATCATCTAACTTACCCTTTTTTTTAATGACAAAATGTTTTTTTTTTTTTTTGGAGAAAATTTAATGATAAAAGGTAGGTTATACATTTTATGGTTTTGAAATCCGGATCGTTCAATGAACCATAATAGGGAGATAATTAAGGTTTTTGAGATTGAATCAAAATCAAACCATGATAGCATCATAATTAATTTAATAATTATTTAAAATATAAATAAATATATTAAATTAATAAAAGTAAAAAATGAACTTAAATAGTCCAAATAAATATAAAGATATATTTTTCAAATATTTTTTTTATATCATAACTTTCATAAGGCAAAATAAGAAACATTAAATCTTAAGCAAATATAATAGTTTTTTTTTGTTAAAGCTCAATATTTTACTCTTCTAATTAAGACACCTTATGTCTAAATTATCGTAAGTCATGCTCGAACCCATGTGAGTACCCAATAAATTGTTTTGCGCTAAAGCCCATTTCAATCTTCAACCTTTTATGAAAATTTTAAATATAAAAAATAAATACAAAAGCTAGAAGAGTGGCCGTACAACTACAAAGCATTAAAAAATTGATTAAACACAATAAAATAAAATAAAAAGAGTGGTTGACAGCGTGTATTTTAAGTGAGTGACAGAAAAAGCAAGTTGTAGACCAGAAGACTCAAGAGTGTAAAGGAAAAAACGCAAGGGAGAGATAAAAATGCAGACAACAACAACAAACGAAAGAAACGCAGAGAAAATTTAAAGAGAAAATGCAAAAACGGCAGTCGGCAAAATTGCAGAGAGAGAAGGGACGAGCAAGACGGAGAAGAAGAAGAATAAGAAATGTTGGCGCAATCTCAAGGTCTGAAGTTGAAGCTTCAACAATGGCTGACCCTGTAAGTACCCGGTTAACCTTGTGCTAGAACCCAATAGCTTTTTTTTAATTTGCTTATCTAGTCTCTCTTGTTAGATTTATTTATTTATTTATTTTTGATCGCATGTTATGTTAGAGTATTAGTTTTTAATGGATTATGGCGTTGAGTCCACTAGTTGGGTAATTGCGAAAAAGTTACCTAAATGGACCGTGTCCACTTGTTGGGTAATTGAATTGTCATTTTCAGCTTTGCTTAAATAATGGTATCTATCTACTACTACGCTCCTACAATTATATCCACATTTTATACTCCACAATTTCTCTACTGTTCTCTGTTTTCCTCTTCAACCGACCGTCTCTCTCGCTCTTCATCCTCAAGGTCCTCTCTCTTCTCTTATTCATTACTCTCTGCGAATTCTCTGATTTTTATGTTAAATTTATATTTGATTTGTGTTTAATTTCTGATTAAGTGATGGGAAAATAGTGGAAAGGGGGAGAAAAGTAAATTTTATTTCTGGGTTTTTTGTGTTTTCGTGTCTTATATCTGAATTTTTGCTCTTGTAGCAGCTGTGAGATTGTCCAAAAAAAAAAAAAAAAAATGTTTCGCTAAAATACAATAGTGTTTGTGTAGCAGTAGCTTCTTTCTTGATTTCAGTGCAGTAATCATAATTTTTTAGGACGCATTTTTTTTTTAAAGCCTCACTAAAATTCCAAACTTATAAAAATTATAATAGATAAAGAGGCATAGCTGCTAGTTTAAATTGGTAAAAACATTGTATAATTGATGTCAAAAAGTGACTTTTTATGAATGTTCTTTCCTCTTTAATCTTATTTTTAGTGGTTTTTCCTAGAAAATGTAAGGAGAAGAGAAATGATTACTTGCATATGTACTTTATTTTTCCCAAAAAATAAAAATTTTCTTGGGTCTTTGTTATTTCCTTAATTTTTTTGATAAATAAATTTGATAATATCTAATCTTACTTTTAAGTTTTGAGTTTTTAAAAATAAAAAAAATTTGTTGGCTTGACTTATAATAGTTGAGTGTGTGTATATATATATAAAAGGTGTAAATACACTTTTAGTTTTTACATTTTGACTTTTTTTTATTTTGGTCCTTACATTTTTATTTTACCACTTTTAATTTCTAAACCAATTAACGCGTGTTATTTTAGTTTTTTCAGTCAGTCAACAGACAGAACTAACTGATGTGGCTAACGGAAAAATTAAAATATTATTAAAAATTTATTGTAGCACTTATCAGATAAAATAATATAAAAAAATCTAAAAAATATATCAAGGCCTATGTTCAAGAACACCAAAGAACACAAACCTAGATTTTAAACATAAGAACACATGCTCAAATTTTCTTGCATTTTCTTACCCTTTCTTGTCAACCAAACACAAACACAAATCGATCTCCAGTAAGAACACAAACACAAACTTAGCAACAGATTTTCTCAAATTTTCTCAAATCACAAAATCCAAATATACAAAATCACGACTCAAACCCAAATTTTCTCATCTTTCAATCAACAACGAAACCTCCAGCAAATAAAATTCATAAACCCAGAAAATTTGGCATAAAAACACCATAAAAAAAAAAAATCATAAATTCCAAAGCCTCCATCTTCAAACCCAAGCAAAACCATTTCTTAGTTCTTTTTCAGTTTTTGTTTAGTTGCCAAGAAAATGAAAGAATAAAAATTTGGACAACACCATCAAAGTCCATTCTATCTAAACCCAACTCCAATCAAATCCAAATCAAAAAATTTATCTAAACCCACTCGGTTACATACACATTTACATATACAAAACACTTACACGATTTACATATGCAAAACACGATTTACAACATAGATCTACATTCCCAGAAATTCAAACCCAAGCCGATCCACTACCACACAAACAACCAAAACACTACAATGGCAGACATTCAGTCATCAAAACCCTTTGGGGGTGAGCTAATGGAAGCACTTGAACCTTTTATGAAAGTACTTCCTCAACACCCACAACAAGCTCTCCCTCTAAAAATACACGTGCTTACTACTATTTGTTGATACAGGGTAAGAATTATTTTTGCATAGTTCTTGCTGCAGGTATGAGTCTCTGGCGTATCATGATGGGAATGATAAAAGGTGAGAAAGTATTTTGTATTGTATTTTAATTCCAAATTAATAATAAAAAATGATAAATAGTTTTAAAGTTTCAACATAACTACCAAGATTCACAATTTAATTTTGGTTTTTACTTAGTCTAGATTCAAATCATTATGTTTATGTGGATAAACACATTAAAAAATAAAAAACAAACCAACAAAACATGGTGATTTCCTTAATGTTTAGCAATTAGTTTGTTTCTAAAAAAAAAAATTGTTATGGAATTAACTAAGACTAAAAATCCTAGCACAATTATATTCATTCCATACATTAAGCTAAAAACTTTCTTGCACATAACACTGGTCTGCAACTAATTAAACTTTCTTGCACAGTTCAATCTTCAACTTTTTCTCTTCCTTGTGGTGTACAACTAATAACATCTTCAAAAAATTTCATTAGATTTAACTAAAAAAATAACAAATTGGGGGTATTTGCTTATTTTCCAAACATAGAGAGAGAAATTAGTTGGTTTCAAAGATAAATGAGGGAATTGAGAACAATCCCAAACATAAGGAGGGGAAAGTGTTTTTTCCCCCTTGAACTTATTTTGGAGATTACCTGCCCCTTAATTTGTCATACTGTTAGTTGTTGGTTAAAAAGAGCTATATATGAAGTGATATTCACTTTTTTAATAATGCTATATATGGGCAGAGAAGAGTATCAGGATGGAGAAAGCAAGGCATGTATTTGAGGCCAAAGAAGAATACTTCATCCAAAACGGAGCAATGTTACTAGAGAAGCAAATCACTTGCAACCAAGGTAGAGATACAGAGCCAATCAAGATCTTCTCTGCCAAGGAAATCCAACAGGCTACTAATAACTATGATCCTAATCTAATCCTCGGCTCTGATATTGCAACGGTCTACAAAGGAGTGCTATATGAGCGGGAAGTAGCTATTAAAGTGAAAGGCCCTACAATACATTGTTCCACTGAGCTGATGGTAGATTTTTTCTTACAACAAGTCACAATAAAACAACTGATCAGCCACAAGAACGTTGTGAGGCTCTATGGTTGTTGCCTAGAAACTGAAATTCCCATGTTGGTTCTAGAGTTCATCCGCAATGGCACTCTCTCTGATCATCTCCATGGTCAACGCAACAAGATTCCTTGCTAGATCTCCTGGCTTGACCGTGTAAGAATAGCCACTGAGACATCCTATGCTCTTTGTTACATGCACTATGGCAGGTTAAGGCCAATAGTTCATTTGGATGTCAAATCATCAAATATATTTTTGGATGAGTTCTTGATTGCAAAACTATCAAATTTTGGTTTTACGGTTTCAATTGCACCTGGAGAAGACTTTTTTCAAGGTAGTTCAGTTGAGGGAACTTATGGATATGTAGACCCTGAATATCAAGCAACACTGAAGGTTACGGAAAAGTGTGATGTTTATAGCTTTGGGGTTGTACTGGTGGAAGTTTTAACAGGTCATCATCCCACAGAAATGTTCTTAAGGCACAACAATTTGGTAGATTACTTTGTTTTGAAAATGAAAGAGAACTGCATATTACAAATTGTTGACGATGTGGTGCTAAGCCAAGGAAGCAATGAAGATATTCAAGCATTCGCTGAGCTTGCATTGAGATGCCTTAACAATGAGGGAGATGAGAGGCCAAGCATGAGAGAAGTTACAATAGAGCTTAGGCGGATACTACAACTTGTGAGGTCAAGAGACTCAAAACTAAGTAACGAAATTGGTTTAGCTCTAACATGATTGGCATAAATCTTTGTAAAATTAACTTAGTTTTCAATGTTGGCATTAGAAGCCCAACGTGTATGGGATTTCCAAGTCTTTTTACTGTCTACTAAGCTTGTAAAGTTAACTTTATCATATTATTTGATATTTGGGTTTAAATTGGTTTAAATGGAACAGAAACAACCAATGTTCGAGGAAATTGTAGAATATGATAATTGAGGATGGTAGGGGAAAGGGTAAATGGGTCATTTCTGGATTTTTTTTGGCTACTCTTGACACATTTGTAATTCATTGTTGGGAGACATAGTGATGTTTGCTGGTGATCTCCCTAATTTGTTGAGATTAGATGGCTAACAAAAGATAAACCGGGCTCCATTGATTGAAGTTATCCTTGTCTGCATCCATGTGCCTTAGCCCTTAGGTCACACCAATCAGCAATGATTGCACTTGCAGTATTTCTAATTACCACACCAAAACTCAGTAGCATCCCCGTTTATCAGTAAGCTCATCAAAATTAACTTTGGAAACATAAATAGATGGAAGAGCATAGTCTATTGCATTGACTTGCAGGAGTTGTGGTTGATGAAGAGGTAGCCTCTCGAAAGGTTTGGACATAATCCACTGCACATGACACAACTCTGCCACAATGCTTCAACCACCCCCCCATAAAACTTATTTCTAAGTTTGTTTGGAAATAAGTGGCCATACCTTCCTCCAAGAGTTAGGCTGGGTGGTTGAGTATGTGCTCTCGCTCATGGGCATCCATAAGCAATGAAATTTCTTGGAAGTAAAATTCTTGAAATGATATTCTTTTCTTGTTTACCTTCCATAATATTCTTAATTGAATACTCTTCAGAAATAAGTACTATGTGAAGATCATCAAAATTGGTTGGCTTATTTCTGGTTCTCTTGGGTGAGCAGAAAGGAAGATATTATTTAGGAGGTCCCTTTAACAAAATTTGAAGAATTTCATCATCATCATTTTCAATTGACACAACAGCTAGTTTGTCTCTCTTTTCCATGACATGTTGTAGATAGGCACTGACTGAGTCATCATTTTTCTTGCTATTAGGTCAATCTTGAGATAGATGTGAATCTCCTTTCAAGTGTTTCCCATTCCTTTTGTGCTGAATTTTATCCAACAACTAATTAAAGAACTGAGGGTTACAGAGTGGAGTTGTTCAAATTGAGCAATGTTTGAGATCTAGAGATCCATTGATGATATGTTGGAATTTCTTTATCTGTTAATATTTATCAATCCTCTACCATCTCTAACAATTTTTTCATGGAATATAAGAGTTCCATCTACAAATTCAAGTATGATTGTGATTTGATGCTTGAAGGATGTAGTTGTTATCAAGTTTCACTTACATTAGATTTGAGACTTTAGAAAGCAAGAAAAGTGGAGCTTACTGTGTCAGTTTTGCAGAAGATGTTGAGAAGGTATTGGTGGTGGAAGATGATCAATTTGAAGCCATGATTGATTCTCTTATAGCTCTAACAACATGTAAATTTAGTACTGTATACTTGAAGAAAGAAATTAAGAAAGTAATGTAGAAGAAAATTGTGCAGATAAGAAGGATATTATGGAAAAGAGATCCACCTCTACGTATTGTAGGCAAATTGCATGTGTACAAATCTCATTTAGAATTGATTTACTTGTTCTATAACAGAACGAAAAGAACTATTATAACTCAAGTTGTTGTTCAAATTACCTCAAAAGCAAAGACGTGCATCAAGTCCCCCATACATTCTCTTTGGTTGGACCAAATCTTTTGTAATAGCCGTATTAGCTAAAGACTTCCTGTGTTTTGTACCTTCCAGACCTGGTATCAAAAAAAGTAAACTAAAAGGAATTCAGTTTAGAACTAAAGATCCATATATGTTAAAACTGAAAATCGATTACTTTAGAAGCTTCATTACTGTGAGAAAAGTGCACCTCGTTTGGATTGAGCAACTCTTCTAGCAAAGAAGAAGTATTCTCTAAACATCATTCTGAATATCCGTTGCATAAAAACAACCCTGGCTAATTCATTATCAAGTATATTGACCATTGCTAAAGTATCATAACCATTGCCAAAAGTGGCATCAATCACTGTATCCCCTTTTTGGACATCATGTTTCCAAACCCAGGTAAAAATAGTCAATATCAACTATTTGATGCCTGGATACTATTGCCTGAAATAATAGGCAAAATACAAACGTAAATGTCTCAATCTAGAGATGGAATTGGACAAAAAAAAAATGCCTAAACTGGAGCCTGTAGAAGCTCATTCCAATATAGCATCAAACAAGGTCCATAAAACAAACTCATTTCGTTGACCCACTAAGCAAAAGTAGCATTCAGCTCATAAACTAACTTCCAATTTCTATAACTCGCTTCAGATGCTTCAATTTCGTTCAGAAACGAATTCTTATGTAAAGTTCCAATCTATTGTTGTAAGAACTTTCTCTCAGCTGTATTTTAAGTGCACTTTTATATTTTACTTTCTTTTCTTCAATTGTTCCCACCATATATAATGCCAAAAGAAGTGATGAAGGGAATTTTTTTATTATTAAAAATTACACATGAATGTAACAGGGAATCCGTTTCTATTTGGGTGTTGGGTTTGTGTGCCCTTTCAAACCCGTAGAACGTAAAATGCCCATGGCCGGAGAGAGACCAACCTTGTTCTCCATGTAGTACTAAACTCTTATAAAGTAAGATTTTCTTTCAAAGAATTTGAAAAAAAAAAATTGAGTCACATAAAGTTTAATGTAATTCATGTGGTAGCATCCATTGCCATTCAAACTCAAATGACATTACACGAACACACACAATCTCATTGCAGAAAAGTCCAATAATCATTCAAAGAAGTGAGCAACTAGCACAAATAAGTAACACAAATAAGAATTCAGGGTATTTGAACCCATTTTTTGAAACTCCACGAACAATAATCAAGAAATCCAATGACTTACAGAGTATTTAAACCCATTTTTCCAAACTCTAGCAACATTCCAAGTACTCCTAACAATCCGAGTCACCGAAAGATTGAGAATTTTACAGAAATTTGTCATACCTGAGCTTTGAAGCGTGTGAGAGAAAAAGGGAGAGAAATAAAAACAAGGTAATGTAATTGTGACTTGTATTAATTTACTGGGTACTTTATTTCAGAAATATCAAGTACTATTGAAAAAAAATATATATTAACACACCAATTTTCCCTTTTACCCTTTTTAGTTACCCCCAGGTTACGTGCTATGATCCAGCGCAAATTCGTCCATTAATAATGGCTCTAAACCAAAATAGGAGATTTTTTTTACAAAATAACCAAGGTTTAGAAACTCTCTACCCTTTGATGGCCCAAGTGAGAGTTTAAAGTGGTGGAGCCTATTTTGAGATTTTTTTTTTCTTCAAAATAATCAAATCTTTCAAACAATTTCATTAATTAACAAGATTTTGAAACTACTTAGCAATCTAACAAATCGAGTGCAGGAGCTCAACTTTGTTGTGGTAGTTAATTTGAGTGTGAGACACTCGATTTCCAAGTGTGATTTCAAGGAGCAAAATCGAGTCTAAAAGACTCGATTTGTTAAATTGCTAAATAGTTTCAAAATCTTGCTAACTAATGAATTTATTTGAGGGATCTGATTATTTTGAAAGAAAAAAAAAATCCCAAAATAGGCTCCACCACTTTAAACTCTCACTTAGGCCCATCAAAGGGTAGAGAGTTGAGAGTCCATTGGACATGAAAATCTACTTAAACAAAACTAATATCTTCTCTTAAAAAAATTAGTATTACTGTTGAAAAAATTTTAAAATAAATTTCATGATTTAAAAAAAAATCTTTAAATCATTTAATTTACCCTTTTTTGTTGACAAAAAGTTTTTTTTTTTTTAGAAAATTTAATGATAAAAGGTAGGTTATACGTTTTATGTTACAACATTTTTTTTTTTTTTTTGGTTGATAGAAGGTTATAACGTTTTGATTAAATATAAATATTACAATATAAATAAATTAAATAAATATGGTCGAGAGCTATAATCATTTGGTTAGAAATAGAGAATTCCCAATAGGAAAATTGGTCTGGCAAGCAATCCCACATGTCCAGGGAGTTACTGGCACTAGAAAACATAAGATCTTGCATGACCCCAAAGGGACGGACCAGGTGGGGGCCTAAGGGGCCAGGGCCCCCCAGGGCCCAAAAAAAAGAAATTTAGCAAATTACCCACGCCGTGACACCGTGACGCTTGCGATATCCATCTTGATCTTGCTACCCAGTACCCACGCCGCCACGCCATCACGCGAGAGTCTCCCTGTCAGCTGTCGCTGCCGGTTGCTCGATCTGCCCAGCCCAGCTTCGTTGCTCCAGCCTTCACAGTTCCCAGGTATTTACTCTATCTTTTCCATTCAATGTTTGTAAATTTTTTCTTATACTCGCTCGACCGATCATCAGTTTATTTGACCAAAATTTGTAAATGTGTAGAGTGAACAACAAACTTTTGTCTTCTTCCTCAATTAAATCGAATAAACGATTACAAATAAAAGTTCTTAAACAAATACTTGCAACAAAACTTTTCATTACAAAGAAATTCCCATCTTGGAATTTAGCCTTCACAAAAGTCCAAACATGATAGTCCACGTTTAATTATCATGTTCTGCTTTGCTTCAATAATTAAGATAAGAAGAAAGAAGTTTCGTAATTGGACCACCTACTAGTCCACTTGTTGGGTAATTGCCATGTTCAGAGCTTTGCTTAAATAATAATATATTTCTACAATTATATCAACATTTGATACTCTCCACAATTTCTCTTCTATTCTCTGTTCTCCTCTTCAACCGACTGTCTCTCTCTCTCTCTCTCTCTCTTCATCTCATCGACCTTGACAAAGTGATCAGCATCCTTAAGGTCCTCTCTCTTCTCTTATTCAATACTCTGTGAATTCTCTGGTTTTGTTTAATTAAATTTAAATTTGGTTTGTGTTCAATTTCTGTTTGAGTGATGGGAAAACAGTGGAAAAGGGGAGAAAAGTAAAATTTATTTTGGGTTTTTTTTTGTTTTCCTGTTTTATAACTGAATTTTTCCTCTTGTAGCAGTTGTGAGATTGTCAAAAAAAGAAAAATGTTTCGCTATAATAAAATAGTGTTTGTGTAGCAGTAGCTTCTTTCTTGATTTCAGTGCAGTAATCCTAATTTTTAGGACGCAGGTTTTATTTTTTAATTTTTTAAGACTGACTAAAATTCCAAACTTATAAAAATTATAATTGATAAAGAGGCATAGTTACTAGTTTGAATTGGTAAAAAAATTGTATAATTAATGTCAAAAAGTGGCTTTCTATGAATGTTCTTTTCTCTCAAATCTCATTTTTAGTGGTTTTTCATAGAAAATGTTAGAAAAAGAGAGATGATTACTTGTATACCTACTTTGTTTTGCCAAAAAAATAAAAATTTTCTTGGGTCTTTATTATTTCCTTAATTTTTTTTAATAAATAAATTTGATAACATCCAATCTTACTTTTAAGTTTTGAGTTTTTTTTAATAAAAAATTTTTTTGACTTGACCCATAACAGTTATATATATATAATCATTACGGTTAAAATGTTTATTCATATTAATGGACCAATGATCTGACTCTGTCTGACTGAACCCATGAGTTCCTAGCTTGAGACATCCTTTCTATCTCTAAAATTGGTCGGTTTGGTTTCTTTTTTTGTTTTTTTTTTTTCCATAAAAAATTATGTTTGTAGTAAGAGATAATGTTATCCATTAATGGTAAATCTCTAGTGACTATTATTACTTATTTGACCACTATAATGTAACAAACAACACAATAAAAATGAGTCCATACTTATTCTCCTCTTATACCAAATATTAAATTACAAACGTTTTTCTCTTAATATTTTTATTATTATGTTACATCTAATTGTTGGCATATCATTGTGAAATGGATCAAATTACTATTACCTCCCTTCAATGTCGCTGGTCCTATTCAAAAATCCGACTTTTTAAGGGAACAGCATTTAACACTATGTTTTTTTTTGTTTTTACAGAGAATAATGCATTGTCTTTAATTATAAAGGTAAAATAAAAGGAAAGTTTAGAAATTTATTTATTGACTTTAAAATAGAGGACAACCTTATGGGACTACTAGAGGGCCAATAATTTGGAATAGATGAAGTATTCTTTTTGAAAACTAAAAGGATGCGTCATTTTAGCTGTGATTGATCAATGGTGTGAGGATACAATGAGTGCATGTAGCTTGCATTGACATGGGGAAGGGTTTATCCTATATATAAAGATCAAGAGGTTTGATACAAAAAAAAAAATTATTAAAAGCACAGCGTTTATTTTGTAGTGATAAATAAAATTATATAATTTTAAGTTTGCAAGGTCGATTCTTGGATGTAAAAGGCACTTGCATGCCTACTTTGTTTAAAAAAGAAAAAAGAGTTGTTGACTTAACTGAAAACAGAGGATGTATTCCTCCACATCAAATTGTTCTCTTCTTCTCATTTTTTTCCTTTTGATTTCTCTTTTAAACTTAATTGAATGTACTTTTTTCTTAATCTTTATTGTAGTTCAAGATTTGCCAATATATTTCTAATGGCTGCCATTAGCACTCAATCTGCCACATCTTCATCATCAATTTCTTCTTCAACATCACAAGGGAAATACGATCTCTCTCTCAGCTTTAGAGGTGAGGACACACGCAATAGATTTACTGACCATCTATATATCGCCTTAAAACAAAAGGGCATTCTCACCTTTAGAGATGAGGAAAAACTTGAGATAGGAAAATCTATTTCATCAGAACTTTTGAAAGCAATAGAAAAATCAAGGTTTGCAATTGTCATTCTTTCAAGGAACTATACATCTTCTACATGGTGTTTGGATGAACTTGTAAAGATCATTGGGTGCATGAAAGAGATTAAAATGATGGTTCTACCAATTTTTTATGATGTGGATTCATCTACTATACGAAAACAAATGGGTACTTTTGCCCAAGCCTTTGCTAAACATGAAGAAAATTTCAAGGACTGCATAGAGAAGGTGCAAGCATAGAGAAATGCTTTGAGAGAAGTAGCCAGTCTCAAAGGATGGCATGTACAAGACAGGTAATCTAATTTGTCATTTCTTTCTTTCAAATATTCACATAACACCCACCTTATATATAGCATTGTTTTGAACCTTATGTAGACCTAAATACATGTATGTAGTTCTTTTAAGTTTTGTCTTGAGCCAATCAATTTTTTTCAATTAGCACAATAGAAAATTGGACTTTCTACCTTTTATTAATGTGTTTATTGTGGTTTATACTAACTACATATTTTTGTTTCTTCATTGTAGGCCTGAGTCACAAATTATCCAGAACATTGTGGGAGAATTGTGGCATAAATTAAGTAATGTATTCTCAGAATATACTGAAAACCTAGTAGGAAATATTTCTCGAGCGGAGAAATTGGAGTCATGTTTGGATTTAGGGTCAAATAACGTTCGCATGGTAGGGATTTGGGGGATGGAAGGAATAGGTAAAACAACTCTTGCTAGAGTTGTGTTTTGTATGGTTTCAAATAAGTTTGAAGATAAGTTTGAAGGCTGTTGTTTTCTTACTAATGTTAGGGGAGTTTGTGAAAGATGGTTTAGTTCGATTACAACAACAACTCATTCTTCAAATTTTGAATGAAAATATGGCTGTAGAAGATGTTAATGAAGGAGTATTTGTGATCAAGAACAGGTTACGTCATAAAAAAATTCTTCTCGTTCTTGATGATGTAGATCAATTGAACCAATTAAACAAGTTAGCAGAGGATCATATTTGGTTTGGTTTAGGTAGTAAAGTTATAATAACCATAAGAAATAAGCATTTGCTACAGACCCATGGAGTAGATGAAATATATGAGGCTAAGGGATTGACTCAGGTTGAATCTCTTCATCTTTTGAGTTTGAAAGCATTTAAAAAAGATTATTCACCCGAAGATTATCTAAAGTTGTCCAGAGATTTTGTATATTATGCTAATGACCTTCCTTTAGCCATTAAGATTTTGGGTTCTTTTTTGTTTGGTAGAAGCATCCATCAATGGAAAAGTACATTAAATAGGCTAAAACAGTTTCCTGAAAAAGATATTCTCCAAGTACTTAGAATAAGTTTCGAAGGACTACATGAAACAGAGAAGGAAATATTCCTAAATATTGCTTGTTTCTTTAATCACGGGGAGAAAAAAGATGTTGTAGAAATACTAAATTATCTTGACCTTTTCCCAGATGTTGGATTGGGGGTTCTTTTTGATAAATCTCTTGTTAAATTCCGGGGTCGTACCTTGTGGATGCATGATTTGCTTCAAGAAATGGGCAAGAACATAGTTTATGAAGAGTGTCCTAAAGAGCCGGGAAAACGTGGCAAATTGTGGTTGTTTAAGGACATTAACGATGTACTGTCAGAAAATACGGTAAGTAGTTATTTAGAAAACTAGATCATGTATCCTATTATATTATTCAAAGTGAAAACTTCGATACAAAACTTTAGATTCAATATGTTAGTTTCCCAAATGAAATTCACTTGCTTGCTTGGATTGACCAATAAAATACAATGTTATCATTTTCAAGGATAATTAAATTAAATTCAACTATGAGTTCAAATTTTATTGGAAAACCTAATGAATTGCACCTAAAGTATTGTATTTGTACCTAAGCTTTAAAAGAGTAAACTTAGAGTAGCTTTAGTAATCTTACATTTTGCAATTCACTAATCTATTCGCTTCATGATTATTAGGGAGCAAAAGCCATTCACAGCATAGTCTTAAAGTTGCATAAACAAAAAAAGGCATTGCATAAACAAAAAATGGTATATTGGAATCCTGAATCCTTTTCAAAGGTTCATGATCTTAAATTGCTCATAATTGATAACATTCACCTTTTGTACGAGCCCAAATATCTTCCTAATGCCTTGAGATTTCTTGACTGGAGTGAATACCCTTCAAAATATTTTCCCCCAAGTTCCTAACAAAAGGTAATTTAGGTACCTTATATAACTTTAATTTTAAGTTTTCATTAAAACGTATGATTTTGTAGAAGCTAATATATTTTTTTTCCTTTTTGGCTTTTCACAATCTTTTGATAGTTTGAAGTTCATCAATTTGAAAAAATCATAAAATTGATTGAAACTCCTGACTTAAACAAAATCCCAAATCTTGAGAAATTGGTTCTTAAAGGTTGTATAAATTTACGTTCCTTGCACCCATGAATTGGAGTTCATAAAAAACTCACTTTTCTTAACCTAAAAGGTTGCAAAAACCTCAGAAGTCTTCCAAGCAAGTTTGAAATGGAGTGTCTTGAGATCCTTATTTTTTCTGGTTGCTCAAATTTAAAAAGAATTCCAGAGTTTGGAGAAAATATGGAAAGTGTATTAGAGCTTTACTTGGATGGCACTGCTATTACAAAATTACCCACATCAATTGAGAATTTGGCTAGCCTTGTTTCATTGAATGTAAAAGATTGCAAAAATCTCATGTTTCTTCCTAGTACCTTTTTTAATATGAAGTGGCTTAAAGATCTCAATCTTTTCGGATGCTCAAAACTACTAGAAAACTTGGTGATCGAGAAAAGTGTAGAGGAGGTTGATGCAAGTGGAACTGCTATAGGGCTTATGCCTTATTCTAATGCTCTTTTTCACACTCTTAAAAGACTAGCTTTCGGTGGATTTAATCAGAGAAGTCCCAATCGCATGGGCCTGTTATCGACTTCTTTATCGAGTTTGTGTTTTTTGACCAAACTGAATCTATGTTATTGCAATCTCAATGCAATCCCCAATGATATTTGTTGCTAATTCTCTTTAAAATATTTATGTCTAAGTGGAAATAATTTTAGTTGCCTTCTGGAAAATATTGCTCAACTATCTATTCTGAATTGCTTGGTGGTGAACAATTGCACGGGTCTTCAATCATTGCCAAAGCTTCCATTAAATATTGAATTTATTGGGGGAGAGGGTTGTACCTCACTGGAAACGCTACCAGATCTTTTACAACCAAATTCTTTATATGGGACAGGTCTCCACCTTACAAATTGCAGTAAACTGGCTGAGAATCAAGGCTTCATTGACATGTTTTTTGCAATGATAATAAAGTGCTCTCAGTTCCTTCTCTCTGGTATGTTTCCTCAGTACAGATATGACATTGTTATTCCTGGAAGTGAAATACTGAAGTGGTTTAGGCATCGAAGTATTGGGGATGAGGATAGTATACAAGAACCTTATTCTCTTTTGTGTAATGAGTGGATCAGGATTGCTGTTAGTGTTGTATTTGGTTCTCATTCACATCACCAAATTAACTCAACAGAAACACAAATTTACTGTTCACTTGATTGTTGGTTGAAAGCCAACAGAAAACAAATTAAATCAGCACCAGGCATTGGCGAAATGGTTACTTTATCAGATCACATTTGGCTACTTTATTTGCTTCCTCAATTCTACGAGAAGGAAGACATAAAATCATTGTGGGAATGTGATGCAAATGGATTCTATCAAATTGGAATTAAAATTGAAATCTATTGTTTGGGCTTGAAGACGAACAAAAAATCCGAGGCAGGGTAAAGGTAAAGAAGTGTGGGTTGCGAATGGTATACAAGAAAGACATCGAAGATCTTAAGAGAACTATGGTTGAGAGAAACAATAACAGCATCACTCCTTACGTGGGCTTGGATGTTCCCCATCATAATTTCGACAATTCGATGGCGGCAGCAACAAAAGGTTACAAAGCCAAGAGAACCCGTGATGAATGTGATGGGGCTGGAAGCTCTAATTACGAACCTCACCCAAAAAGGATTGAGAGACTCAGAAAATTTATGGCCCAGGGTAACTCTAACGGTGAGGAGTCAAGTGAGTACAAGGAATGTGCTGAAGAGCTAGCTGATTGGCAGGAATCTAGTGAAAGTGACCTTGAAGGTTAATCATCCTTTTTTTCTCTGTAAGTCACTCTCTTTCTTCTTAATTCAAGTTTTGTTGGTTGCTACAATATCTGTTTCTTGTGTACAAATATTAATGAACTGTCCACCATATGTTTGATTAGAGTTGACAAACAAAGAATTGCAACAAAATGCTTCTTGTTGTTGTTTTGGAAGTAGAAGAAATCATCTGCTTGAAAGCAAGTAAACATCAAATCTAGAAAGCTTTTTTTGCCAAACATATCGGTTTATTGTTCCGTCACATGTTTGTCTTTTCAGTAATTAGTCTCATGCAGGCAAACAACTGTGTAGACAAGGTTGAAAATTGGAGAAGGTGGTTTGCTTAGATTTGTAAACCCTGCTCTACTTGTTATGTTGTTGATGCATTATGTCTAGAATTTAAGTTTTGTCACATTTTCATTGTTGTTTTGTTATTTTTGCTTGATGAAATACATTTCATAGTGAGTTGGTAATACACCTTTATAGACACTCAAGTATATATATAGGGTTCCTATTTTATTGGATGTCCCCAAAGACAAAGGGATTTCAAATGAAATTGCTTAGGTTCTCTACATGTTGTGGCATATGTGCTAGTCAAAGATACTTTCAGGTGGAATTCTAAATTAGTTTGAAAGCTCTATAGCCAAAATGATTCTGAGAGAATTTTACAAATTCATGTTTGTGTTAATGTTAAGCTCATTAGGCATCATTCCAAATTTGGGGCTTATTTGGTTGAAAAAGGATAAAGGTTGTTGCATGATAGGAATTTTTGAAACCAAGTTGGCAGGTCCTTTACTAATCTTACTGGCACAACCATAACTGAATATCCTGAGCTTTGGAACCAGTTATGCAGGTTACAATTACCTTCTAAAATTCTTTGGAGAATTTTATTGAATTTTCTTCTTGTGAGGGAAGAATTGAGAAACATCTGAGTTCTTAGTCTTTTGAGTCAAAGATACTGAAAGATCATATATATATATATATTTTTTTCCTTTTCATCAGGAGAAATCTGGTTTGGTTTGATCTGGACATTAGAACTGATTTCATTCAGCTTCACTTGATTTCATTCAGCTCTTATTGTCTTTTTTCTCCATTTTATGGTTTATTTGGACTTACAGAAACAAGGCAACTGTGAAGTGTGAAGAAATAGCCTTTTTCAGCCACTAATGTGATCTTGTATTGTAAAAGTTTGATTTCAATGTGCAGGTTAACTAACAGTTCAAAAAACAATGAAAAGCCTTGACAGCAGCAGGATAAGTGAGTGTAGATATTTAGTGAGTGTCCCAACTGTCAACCAATCCTGTTGGAGTCAAGCTGCAAGATAGGAGAAGGAAATACTGGGGATCCAAGCTTTTTTTGAAAACAATAGAGAAGGTGCATGCATGTCCATGGCTGGTTGTTTCAGCTGAGCTTTTACTTCCTTTTTAATCTTTTTGTGGATATTCACAAAATAAACATGACACTGCCACTAGTAGAAATTGCCACAGATTTTCAAGAATAAGTTCCATTAACTGACTACACATGTAAGTCTTTTCTTTGGTATTTTATGTCCTTATTTTGTAGACTTTATAATGAATCTGTATACCAAAAAACCAAAGGTTCTAACAGTCTCTGCAACCATGAACAATTCTTCTATCCCTTTGAAGACTATGGCTCTGTAGCCATTTAATGTTTCACCAACATGCATATCTTCTGTGAATAAATTAATAGGATTATCTCAAATTTTATTTTGATGATTGTGATCTTCCTTGGTTCTTTGCCGCCCTCTTACTAATTTCACTTTGAGTTGCTGATTTATAGAAATACAATATTAAAAATTCACCGTATTATTGGAATGCATTGAAGTGAAAAAAGAAAACAATGTTTATGAGCAAATAGTTATGCTTTAATATCCTGTTCAAAAAATATACATGTCTTTAATTGTCTTATACATAAAAATTACTGGGATGAAGAGGTCACTTTTGGCATTTCCTTTCTCCTTTTGTTAATTTTGCACCTGTTGTAACCAATGATTAAGTGAAAATATCAATTACATACTTAGCAAAAAGAAAATATCCGGTAATTATAATTTGCGTATTAATGCTCCCTCCCTATTGAAAATACTAATGCATCTACTTGAACAGTTCGAGCAATCCATGTTATTTCGACTATGATTTTTTGGTTCACTGCCTTAAAAAAAAAAAAAAAAATTTATGCCATTCCCAAATGACTTTCTGTTAAATTACACTTCAAAGTTTCTTATTAGAGTTACTAGGCCATGGTAGCACAGCTTAGGCACCAATTTCAAGTGGGTAGACTTACCATACAAGGACTGTGGTTTCACTGTCAGGTTTGATTTTTCCTTAAATCTGCACAATCATTCTTAGGATGTTCACTGAAGGAGTATTGACCATGAGTTGCAGCCCATGATGGATCTATGCAAGTGTTGTCCACTGAATACAGAAACCTTCAGCTGATATTTTTGCAGGTTCTGCAGTTCTTAACCTCTTGGAGATCCAGGTAAAACCTTATATCTGAGTTACTCATCTGTTTAAATAATAAAATTGCTCTTTAGATGACCTTTTCTCTCTGTAGTTAAACTTTTGAATTTGTCTAATACAGTTCATGAAAGATGCAATAAGTGTTCCCAGTTATGTACCATACATAAACTCCAATCTTGTCCCTACTTCTACATTTAAATGTGCATAAAATGAATGTATATCATGTAACTAATCTGATGAAAAAGGTGGTTATTGGTAATATGAAAGTAAAAATTGTTTGACTTTGACAAGGGACAAATATATTGGGTTGAAAATGGGAATGTTGACGATTATCACAGCAAGAAGGGAGTATATTTTTTTTAGTTCTTAAAATAATAGAATCTAATTATTAGCTTAATTGATCGGAAACAAACACTTAGGTACCTTGTTAATATGAAAATGTGTTAAGAACACACATACAGAAACAATTAATGTTAGTGTTGTGTTTTATTTTCCCATTATCTGGCCATGTTAGTATGTATCTTCAGTGTCATACCCGTGGCCCTTGTTCTTTTTCTTGCTACCAAAACTCAAAGTTTAAACATAAAGTCTCAAGATATTTGCTCAAAAATTAATTTGGATTATGTATTTTGATTAAGCTGATTTTAGTTTTTAGGCAGTCAATGGCTAGGGAATTTTAGATTTTTTTTTTTGGCTTTTCTTTGGGAATTTGCAGCTTTCAGCATTCTTGATTATTGCTTTCTGCATTATGATTTTATGATTCCACCAAATTCTTTTTCTTGATCAAACAGAAATCAAACAAAATTGTGGGTGGGTCTATGAAGCAGTGATTGATATGGTGAATTTTTTATTGCAGGATCTTTCAAAAAGGTATATTTCCTTCATTTTCAATAATTATGAGTTCATCAAATCTATTTTTAGATGCTTGCCATTTATCAATCTTTTATGGGAGAGCATCACTTAGGATTAGGATTATAAGATTTGAAGGCAGTGGTACAGCTCAAGGATGGGACTCCTAGCTTTCTTACAAATATTGCTAGAACAATTTTGAGCACTAGAGAAAATTCTGGATGACATGAGAGAATGGGGCAACAATGTTCAGGTTTCGTTATCATTATGCATTCAATACATAACGCTATAATTCTGTCTTTGATTGGATTCTTACTTGTAGGTCCTTGTATCAGTATATTCAAAATTAATAAGCTTTGGCTTGAGTCATCAGTATATAAAAGGTGCTAATGATTTTGCATAGTGAGCTCTTAATCATTTCTGACCTGCTAAAGGTATCTTATCATGCTAGTGGAGATCATAATTCTAATGTCAGTTTTGAATTATCAAGGCCTCTATGTTACTTTTATATCCAAAATTTATCATAAAATTTCAAAATGCCAAGTGCACCAACATTTTCCTTGATATATTAATGAATATTCTCAAGTTCTTGAACATAATTAGCACAAAATGCATAACAATTCAGATTGCATAACAATTCAGATGTGGCTTGGCCTTCATTTAAATATAGGTTTATGTTTCTCTGGAAAAAAGGTATTTTTTAGGATTTGGATGTCCAATTTATAAGCATAAAGTTGTATATGCATATTTCTTTGAGATAGATATAGCCTTGTATTATCAAATATTATGTTGCTTGTTTGGATGTTGAGAGTAAGTAATCCTTGATGTATATCTAATAATATTTTTTCTTAGACAGATTATCCAGCACCATGATTTTTTATTTTCTTGCAAGTGTCTCCGTGAATATTTGCTTCTTTTGCCTAAATTGCTGAAGGTTAGTACTATTTTTTATCAGCAATGCTCAAGTTCATATCTTGTTTCCTTTTGGATTAACAGGTAGGATGATTAATATATATTTTGCATTTATAACTCCTAATCAGCATGTTGAGCCCTTGAAAACTTGTGAAGATTGGGCTCCCTCTTTGATACAAATTCCTTGAAGATCACATATCAAAGTTAAAAAGCTGTAGAGTTAATCATATTGTACATTTTCTCAATGTTCAAGCGACTTAATGATCTTTGTTTGTTCACGATTTTTGACTTGAGATGTCAATTTATTTTGATTAAGACAAACTTGGAAGCTGGAACCAAATCTGAAATGTTCATTTAAAGATGGAAGTAATCTATTGATTACTAAAAGAGGAAGACAACTAATTTTTATGCTGGTGTTAAGAACTTGATTTCAAATTTTCATTGGTTGTCTTTGGGGTATACTCTTACTAGCTAGATTTTTCAAATGCAGTAAGCGGAAAAGCTGAAATCAATGTGCCTACTGTATGTAGCAGCAACTCTTATCATTGACATTCCCAAGCTAGATGAATTGTTGAATGGTTTAGTTGGGAATTCAAAAAGTCCATCAAGGGGATTTAATTAGCTACCACAAATTCTACGATCCTGATTCTGTTCAGTAATGTGACACATACACATATCTGTCTCTATCAGTATGTGGTGTCTCTTTCTCATTCACAGTTTTTGAAGCAAATTCAGAGGGAATTCAATGTTGAACTTAAGAGCTTGGGGATGAGGATGGAAATAGTGATGTCTTGGGGAACCGAGCTCTTTCCTAATAGGGACTTCAAAATGTGCAAGGATGAAGCACCATTATTTCCGAGGATTGGTATTATTCTTTGGGTTACTGTTTGAGAAGGTGTTGAAATTCTCCACAGAGAAGCCCATCCCCATGTAAGTCACTGGAGCAACCAGTGGAGGCTTTTAGGGTGGAACACTGCCAAACCTGTGAAGCTTTGACAGCATATCTCAATCTAGAAAGCTCCCTTATTCTCCTTCCCTTCATGGAGAGGGAGGAAGCTGTGACAATCATAACAGTGCAGCACACAATGGATCTTATAACCTTCCGCCTCACTCCGAACACACAACCTTGCAACCTCTTGGCTCCTCTGCCAACAGAATGGATGACCGGTCATGCCGACATGATTAATCCTTTTAACTTCCTTCCAATGAAGATACTAGATTGGAATTGTAGGGGAGCTGGCAACCTAAACATTTGTAAAAATTTCACTGATATGGTCTGCTCCCACCGTCCCTCCATTGCCGTTATATTGGAGACCCGCATTTCTGGCCAAAGGGCAGACTTTGTTAGCTCTTCTCACAGCTTTGACAATGTCTGTCGCTCGGATGCTGATGGCTTTAGGGGCTGCATCTGGATTTTGTGGAATGCTCGCGACATAACCCTCGACATTCTCTCTGTAAATGACCAATCAATCCATGCCTTTGTGCAGGTGAATGCCTCCAATCCTTCCTCTAATTGGTAATTTACTGCCATTTATGCAAGCCCCATCTTGAACAATCGGATATCCTTATTGAATGGCCTCTCCTCCTTTGCCCCCTCTCACTCCCTCCCCATCTTGAACACTCCCCCAAACCATAGACGTTCAACAACTTCCTCAATAATTGCAATCTCCTGAACCCGGGCTTTGATGGACCATGTTTTACTTGGTCAAATAAAAGAGACTCCAACCTTGTCATGCCCTTGATAGAGTCCTCTGTAGCCCTCTTTGGAAACCCCTTTTTGAAGAGGCCAATGTCCTTCATCTCCCAAAAACTTCCTCTGACCATCACCCCATCCTCATTAACAACTCCCCTTCCTCTCACTCCTTCAGTCAAATATCCTACTGCGAAGGAAATCATTGCGTGGATCTTTTGGCAAAGGAAGGGAATTTTTCAAATTATTTTGTTGTATTTAACTCCAATACCCCTTCTATTTTGTACCAGCTTTTAGCTGATGCTTGGGGCATTGTTTACCCTAGATTTCATAATTCTTAGTTTTCTTTAATAGAATTTCTAGTTAACCAAAAAAATAAAAATTTGATACTAATGTTTTGTTGTTCTTGATTTTAGAAAACCCACTTTTTTATCATAATTTATATTTGTTATGAATTGTTGACATAGGTAACAAAGCTATAACTAAGCTGGCCTTAGAAGGAGGGTAAAGTGACATTTTTTAAACAACAAATGGCAAAATGATAACAGGCCTAACATAGGTGGGTAAATTGTTATTACCCTATTAATCTATCTAAGTCCTCTGTGTTATCTCCTTTAATCTTAAATTTTCATTTATGTAAATAGGGAAATATATGTCTAAATCAAGCAATAAGTTCGTGAAAAAAGGGAAGGTTAAGCTCCACAGTTGGTGACCTCTCATTCTCTTTGATTGCCTTAATTAACCTCTTAAACACCACATCAAGCATTTAATCATAGGAAGAATAACTTGATTAAGACATTCGCCAAAGAAAAAATAGCACCAAAAAAGAAAATCAACATGTGTGGCTTTCCTCCATTGATCATACCTACTATGGATCTTCTTCTTAGAGTGGGTAGAGAAGATTTAAAGTTTGAAATCAGATATGGGTACACTTGCATTAGATTATCTCATGAAGCTCTTGGTTATTTATCTCTGACATGTTGAAGTTCATCCACAAAATCATTTCTCCATACCTCCACAGTTAAGCTCCAACTTGAAGCTCATCCCAAAAAAATCATATCACGTGCTATCAACTGATTTCTTAAAGATATGGAGTGGGAGAGAATACTTTACTATAATAAACTTGTAAATTTACACAATTATACGTGGATTGATGTGGGTCATTTTTAGGCAAAACCATATGACATCCTAAATGACACTTTTTTTTTTTTTTTTTGGCTGTTAACTAGCAATTTCCATCCAATACTACAAAGACTATTTTAACATAGAACTAAACTGACACATTTAAAACATTAGGAATCAAATTGACACATAATATAAACGTTAGGGACCAAAATGGTAAGTTACCCACTACGATTTTATATTTTTGGATAGAATACGGCGTTATTGAAAATCTTTAAATGATGGGATATTATGCACTTCAGATTTGTAAAATTTTTAATCTAAATCATGAAATTGATTATTTTCAATTTTTTTTTTTACTTAAATGATAGCACATTGTATAATTTAAAATACTATTCTTTCTCATCACATTCATAATCATTCATCATGTCCAACTAACACAAATCTTTTGTCTCACCTTTTGTATTTCGCTTTATGCTTCACAAATTACAACTTATCATATGTTTTATTATTTTCCATTTTTAACTTTGTTTAGTCTATAAGGAAAGTAAAACAAATACATTGGCAAATTGTGAATGGTGGAGCATAAAATGAAACCAAAATATCTCCAAAATACAAATTCATGTTACTATCATCATTGTGATCTTGCAAAATTCCAACTAACGAGCTATATTGGTAGATGTTGCACTCACCAAGATCACGCACAATCTCATATATTAGTACAAACATAGTAAATTTACATGTTTATACATTGGACGATACACATTTACACAACAATTCAAAACGATTCATATGTTCATATGATACACACATGTACGATAACTCATCTGAAAATTCCCAATACAAGATGACGTATCATCTTATACCAAAAACTACAATCCTGAATCAATGCCCATTTCCTTGAAATTGCCATAAGACGTAAGCAAGTACACCATAAACATATCAAAAATATTCAAACCGCCCTTCTCTGGATGGTATCCCTTATGTTTTTATCTTTTCGCCACCTTTTTTGCTATTTCATGTCAAAAAATGTTCACAGCATAAGAAATGATCCCATATCAATCTCAAGTGGTCTTTAAGCATGTCAGAAACCAAACTAACCTCAACCTCCTGTTCCTGAAAATTGAAAGAGGAGTTCATATTACATAATGAAGAAATAAAGGAAAGAGAAAAAGATACTCATCACAATTTGTATCTATATGCTGTAGTAAGCAACAAAAAAACAAGAAGCATAAGCAATATTGAAGTGTAGATGATTGCCCAAATTCAACAAAAAAGATGCACAGCATAGACAGTCTTTACCAGCAAATTAAATCATCACATTAGGTGGTAATAAAATCATATGAATATTAATCTGTCCAGATTAAACCCCATATTATGACCCAAGAAGCAACAGTCAATATGTAAATGCCTATAATCCTTTGATGTACAGAAAATGATAACATTTTCCAACTATTTTTATTGTTTTATATTTGTATATTTATTTTGGAGAAATGAAAAATATTTATAAAGCCATTTAATTCCAATTAATGTCATCGCAAATGCAAGGGCAGATGCTCAAGCGCAATAAAGTCTTCATCATCTGAGTCTAAACCGGAAATCCCCTTTTTTTTATTTAGCTGTTGGGGTTTGATGAGACTTTTTATTAGTTTTATTTTTATTTTATTTTTTATAATTATTTTGTAGATAAACTATGTGTGGCTTTATGGTTTTGATGTGGGGTTGTAAGGAAGAAGGAAAAAATGAGAAACATATGATGTCTAGGTGCCATAGCAACATTATCCATGAAAGTAACACGAGACATAGAAGAACAAAAAAGGGAGGTGGGGGGGGGGGGGGGGGGGGGGTGGAGGTGGCGAATAAAAATAAGCCAACGTGCCTTAGTACTTAAAAATAGTAATAACAAAAATAAATAAATCATTCAATACTTTTATTAATAAACTCCCTGTATTCTTCAAGTATATTGCGCATAACTATATATAAGGGGCACTTTCTTGTACCAATAGAATTAGGACTCCTAGTTTGACTAGTAAACTAAAAATTTAATAAGATAATAACTGATAAAACACTAACTTGGAATCAAAGAAAATGAAACCTAAAATACTTAGGATCTCCTATAAAATGCTAGCAAACTAACTAAATCACAAAAACGTTAAATGTATGAATTCATGGATTTGATAGCAAATAACATCGAGTCATGAAATAGAACACATAATCTAATGATGTGGTGGCAAAATTTAATTAGATTACATGGACTAGGTTCCTTATTCACTTATAATAAGCATCCAATTATATACGTTACTTACCTGTAATAATGAGACAATGTTTTTCAGCTTTAGATTTATCTCCCTTGTAACATCCCCATTTGAAGTTCTAAAATCATATCGATCAGCATGTCTCACTTTCAGCCTCAATGATGAACTTTTATAATCTTTAGCTATTGTGTGCCAAACCCCCACCACACAATATCTACCTCCAGAAGATGTCCTCCCCAAGGGCCATCTCAACCCACCCTTCACATTGGGATCTAGAATTGCAGAATTAATAAGACTTCTAATGCTTTGCATCTCGTCATCCTGGAGAGCACATAAATTAGTTTGGTCACAAATTTAAGTCTTAGACTCTCAGGAGAAAGAAATACCATGCTAAATCTCATATGGTAGTTTTAAGCCTTTTATAGATAGCAAATATAGACAGGAAACTTACAGTGAGAGTTGTTAAGATCCTCTTGGTGGATAGCATCAGCCTTAGGTCCAAGTTTTTATCAAGGCATGATATGTCTATGACCATATGACACACTTGGTGTAGTTCAATCTACAAGAACAGAGTGATATTTGAACATAAGTCTCAAATCACACATAATAAACAATTGGAAGGAAAGTCAAACATACCCTTATAAAGTTGAATGCAATGTGTGATTTGAGACTTATGCTAGTTCCAAATCAAAGATTCTTTTTCTTTTTCACCAATGCTAGTCCCAAATCCCCCTCCCCTCTCTCCATAATGAATCAAATCCCAAACCTTAAATAGTAAGAAAAATTTCATTTGAACAAAAAAAAAGGCAGCAACTAGGAGATACTAAACCTCATCATCTTTTTACTCTATACTTTTCATGTTAAATTGATGTATTTGTCACGTAAAATTAATAAAACAGGAAGAAAACAAATCGTCAACACCCTAGGTAACAAGTTCAGACCTAAGCATGAGTTGAATGCAATGTGCATTAATACTAAGCAGAAAACTTGCCTTATAAAGTTGAAGCCTTTTATCTTCTTTTATCACATTGCATTTGCAGGAAATAGTTGAATCTGGTAGTGTGGCATCAGACAACTATACAAAATGAGAAAGTAAATTGAGGAAGTCAGTGGCCAACTAAATCAAAAGGCATAATTGTGAATATATATAAGCAGAGCTATTCAGCAAAAGAAATACCTTTACATGGTATAAATCTTTCTCCTCTTCAAAATCAACTTTAATCTTTTGGGCAACTTCCACCTTAATGTTTTCCATGTATGAATTAGGAATATTCGTGTAAAATGATTTCCTCAATTGACTCAATGTAGTTTCTCCAACCAAACCTACTCTCGTAGTTTCTTCGCTGATTGAAGGGCTCCTACATGTGAAAGTTGTAGCTACTTAACTCTTCCAAGTATATTAACAGGTTCTCTTATTACAAATCTGATATGTGAAATCTTTGAATTTACAAAAAATCAATATCAATACATTCATTACTAAAAAGAATTTAGTCCATTTGATTTTATTAAATGGGATATGAAATGATCAAGATGTTGTTGCCAAAACAAATGAATCGTTTCATCAATCAATCTAGTGACACTCAGATGTGACATTGGATTAATTTGTGCGAGCACAAGGATTCATGTAGAAGGCTGAAACCAAAGGGCTCAAATTGCTACTTAGCCAAAATCTAGGGCATCAAATCTATTAGAGAAGTTGCCAATGAGCTCTGGCTTAGATGCTCTTGCCATTAGAATCGGGTGAAGGGACAAGTTCATGGGTTCAAGATCCATTAAATGCTTATATATTCACTTACCAATAAGAAACCAAAAAACAAATAAAGGAAGTCAACACGCATATTTATCACTAATTGCTAGCAAATACGCCTACTAAATAATGGCATTTACAAATCACTATCATTGCATCAGAAATTTTTAACTAAGCCAACTCTTTTTAAGAGAGTTCAGGTAATATTGAAGTATTGAAATAAGCCGACTCCTCTAAAATGAAATATTGAAATAACTTATGGTTATGCTCTCGCATTTTTAGATCTCCTCATAAGAGGAAGTTCAAGAAAAAGGAGGCACTAGATGTGCCCAAGGAAATACAAGGAGATAAATCTCTAGGCCAGGATGCCTTGCTTAGGTTTGAGGTAGCAAAGTGCATAACAAATAAGTATCATCATAATATTCATGCTTTTGGATTTATCTCACTGACTTCTTTGTGCCAACCTCATAATTTCATTTTTTCGTCATACTGAAAAAATGAAACAATGACTCATATAGTTTATCTCACTGACTTCATTCTTTATCTCACTGACTTCTTTGTGCCAACCTCATAATTCCCCCCCCCCCGCCCCCCAAAAAAAAAAAAAAAAAAACCTAACCAAAAAAACAATGACTCATAGAGTAGAATAGAAGCATGACTTACTCATGAAAAAGAATTTTCCCAAATCTAGCAACCAACTTTGGCTTGACATCTTCCAAGTCCAACTTTTCATTCCTGACATTCTCGAAAGAAGAAAGCAAGTTTGACACAACATTTTCTGCTATATACACCCATGGACTCCTCACTTGCTCAACTAACCAAAACCAACAAACCCTTTATTAATAATTAGTTACAAACAAAAAATCTGAGTAGGAAAATAGTAACATTTACCTGGATTATTGTTGTTGTTGTACAAAACTAGTGGATTTCTTCTTCTTGTTCTCTCAAAAAACTGCAAGGGAACTGGGTCAATATGTACAGAAGATGGAAACTGATAATTGTGATCCAAACCAACAGGAAACCATGTGTAAATAGCCTGCTCTGCATAATTATAAACGTTCTTTCCACTTCTTTGTGGCAACCTCAAATTGAGATTTCTTCTGAATTGAGGAACAAGGGATTGAGGGATTGGTGAGGGTCTACTATGCGTATCACTAGATTCACTACTGCCAGCAGCTTCGTATGAGTGACGCTTGTGTGGAGGAATGTAAGCCATCAATACCTTTGAACTTCTACTACTACTACAAACAAATGGTCACTTCAATATTAGTACAATACATGCTTCTCTTATATATGATGAAGACCGATATAAGCCATGGAGACAAATTTTTTTTCCTGAAACTGAAGTAAGCCATGGAATTCAACTTATTTCTTAAGTTCCCAAATTTTGTTTTCTAAACTTTTATCCCAAAAAAAAAAAAACATTTTTTTATGATCATTCATGGGCGTTTCTTTTTGTTTTATAGTCCCGAATTTAGCCAATCAATGGCGTGTAGTTTAATGGTCCGTTTGGATAGAGCTTATTGCTGAAAATTGAAAACTGAAAATATTGTAGCAAAATAATTTTTAAATGTGTGAATAATACCGTTGGATCCATTTTTAATAAAAAAAATCTGTAAAGTGAAGTTTGTGGGTCCTACGAACAGTACACGGGACCCACAAATATGCTGAAAGTCAACAAAATTGGCTACTGTTCATGCACAGTAACATGAACAGTAGCCTTGTCCCCTATGAAACGTGTGCAGCAGAAAGAAAAAAAAAAAAAAACGCTGTAGTCGCAGACGCAATAATTTTCATCCGTATCTAAAGTCAGCCTAAGTACAAAGTACATACTTCATAGAGATGAAAAAGTACATAAACTTCTCCATTAAGAGACCATTCACAGAGAAGAGAGAAAGTGAGTGAATAAAATAACCAAGTTTAGTTTTGCATCTTGAGCTAGGTAATCGACAAGTCTATCTTTAGATGTTACTGTAGCAATGTGTGTTGTTATCTACCGTGTTGGATTAGCAAATATAGAGGCAGTTTTGGTGTTTTTTGCTGCAAGGTAAATTTCGCTTTACCCATTGTAAATTTTCCACAATACTATATGTTGTTGTTTTCTTCCATTTAAAATTATACTTCTCAGTTCTCACTCCCTCTAATTTTCACTAAACATAGAAACTCCACTAACTGAATCACACACACACTGAACTCCTGTCCCCACTCTTGACTTTTCAATCCTATACTATGGGCCCATACACGCATACTGCGCATATTGTTCATCTGTTGCAGATGGGTATAACCAAAAAAGACATTTCGGTGGATCAAGGTCCCACCAATATTCCTCCTTTCCTCTTTCCAACCGGAAAAAAAAAAATGTTTTTCACTCTATAACCAGCTCTCTATAAAAAAAAAATTTTTAAAAATTACTGTACACCCTTTGCTCCCTCCTCGTCAATTGCAAGAAGCCCAAAAGAAGAATCCCGTACTAGTTCTTCCTTCTTTTCCTTTTCTTCAAATTCTAACCAACCAATCAGACTGCAAATTCTAAATCAAATGTGCAATTTTCAATTCCAACATAAACCCATAAACCCACTGCTGCTGCAGGCTTCTTCTTCTTCTACTGCGAGCAGCTGTTTCTTTTGCTGTGGCTTCTTCTTCTCTCATTTGTTTTGTGTGTGTAATGTAATATATCTCTTTCTTCTTGTCTTTTGGGTGAAAGAAGAAAAACTGTCTTTTTGGTGAACAAGAAGAGACAAGATAAAAGGTAAAGTTGAGGTGTCAAATATGTCCACCCACCATATATAGTTTTCCTCTTCAATCGGCTGTTTCTCTCTCTTTTCATCTCATCGACCTTGACAACGTGATCCATCCGCAGCATATCCTCAAGGTCCTCTCTCTTCTCTTATTCATTACTCTCTGTGAATTCTCTGTTTTTTTTTTTTTTTTTTAATTTTATATATTTTATTTTTATACTCTCCACAATTTATGTTTGTTTTTTGTTCAATTTCGGTTTGAACGATGGGAAACAGTGGGAAAAAAAAAACGTTAAATTTATATCTGAGCATTTTGCGTTTTCCTGTGTAAGCTCATCCCGTGTAATTTATATCTGGGCTAATTAAGTTCATCCCGTGTAATGTAACACGTTTAAATGTAACTGTCCGGTGCTTGTTAATATTTCTCCAAAAAAAAAAAAAAAAGATTTGTTGACCCATAACAGTTATGAGTTATATATATATATATATATATATATAATCATTACAGTTAAAATGTTTATTCATATTAATGGAAACAGTGGAAAAGTTACATTACACCGATCATAAGCTCGCTTGACCAATATTTGTAGATGTGCACAGTGAACAACAAACTCAATTACACCGAACAATTACAAATTTAAATTCTTATAAAACAATGAAACTTTTCATTACAAAGAAACTTCTATCTTGGAATTTAGTCAACATAAAAAATTAAAAATCCTAATAGATTGCTTAAGGTTTTTTATTTTATTTTTATAATTTTTGTGTGTGTTCGTGCGCTAATCATGGCCTTCGGCAGAATTGGGTGGGTTATAAGAGAATGGGTTTTGGTTAACATATTGTTTTTACCCTGGTCTGAGAAGGCAAAATGACAAAATTCCAATAAAACCAATCTCTTGGGTGGTTCTATGATAGCCCATAATATAGGCAAGCACAAAAAGTTGTCTAACTCTCAATGTTGAGAGATTAAGAGCCCAGGAGTTAGATGAGTTCACTTAGGACACAAAAGTGTTTTTGCATTTGCTTTTTAGGACACAAAGTGATGATGAACTACAATATAATGGAAAAACTGACATATATTTATGCTTATTACACGTAGCAAATTTTACTAGCAATGTTTGACATGATTAATTTAAGGCACCCAAAATATAACATTCAATTTTGGGATAATCATTTTTAAATAAATGACTTAGATTCTACGAGAAAAAGGAACAAAAATATACTTCTTCAAAGTGTATTTGTCTTGATGTTGTTTCTTTTTTTCTTGGTCATTAGAAATGAATATGAAGAGATGGAAAGATTTCTTAAAGAGCATTGATTACTTTTTAATTTTTTTTTCCCTTTTCCTTTTTTGTTTTATTAGCGTTTTTTAATACAAGAGATGGTAAAATTTCTTAAAGCACATAGATTCCTTCTTCTTTTTTCTTTTGCTTTTTTATTTTTTATTTCTTAATTTTTTTCAACTACAACAAATAAAAAAATTAAAAGAAAAAAGAAATTTTACCAATCAACTTTATGAAAGAGAATCACAAAGAGAATCAACTTTCCTTTTCTTTAAGAGAATCAAATTTTACCAATCATTTTATGAAAGAGAATCATGATAGCAAAACCAATCAACTTTCCTTTTCTTTCTAAGTTAATCTAATCAATCTAATATTTATCACAAAGAAAGAAATGAAAAGATGAAAACAAAAGCAAAGGGGGGAGGGGGGAAGGGGGGAGGAACTCAAGTACCATTCCTCTTGCCTTTGAAGAACTTTTTTTTTTAAATTTTTTACTATAAGATAGAATTTCTACTCTAGCCTAATCTAAGTGTATATGTGTGTAAGTACACAATTGCACCTGGCCCCAAGAACAGTTATGGGCTCAGGCCCAATGAGCCTTAAACAATATGAATTTGTAGAGTGTGGGTTTGAAACCCAGGTTAAAAGAGTTTAAGGGTTATATGGCAAGTCAAAGATTGTCAGCACTCAAAAATAACCAGAAATATTGTAACTCAACCTCCTCGGACGTAAGCCGAGGACTGTTCTTATATTATCTTTCTTTTCTTTCTTTTTTCTTTTTATTACCAAGAGAGAGGCGTCTCTTTTTCTGTTCTGGGTCTCCCTTAAATACTCATCTTTTCAATCCCTCATACACGTGTTGCCCCATCTCCCCCTTAGCCTAGATATTTCTTCTCTCAGTGCCTTTGAATAGTAACCAGAAGTTTCCCTTCCACTGTTCAGGTGTCACTTCCCCATTAATGCGGCCAGGGTGGTAGGTGCAGGGTCTTTAATGTGGAGGTGGCAGCCTTTAGTACTTTTCAAACACCGGTGCTTCTAGGACATCTAGGGGTTCACCCCTCTTAACCGTTGGTCTCCGCCGTGCCGTTCCTGAACTTTTACAATGACGTCCCTAGTTCTTCTATGCCCATCCGAGGGTAAAATCAACCTCAGATAGGTCCTCGGATCCTCGGCGCATGAGCTAACCCGAGGTACTAAGAAGTTCTGAACTCAAGAGTAGGTCGGCCTTCCTTAGCATGGCCCAACGGCCCATATACCCACCATGACCTTTTTACTCCCCACAATAGCCCCTCAAAATTTTAATTTTCGACGTCCGAGGAGAAAAATAGGATTTTGATCCGACGAGAACTCATTCGGCACACTTCATGAATGATCGCACGTGTGGAAACCGTTTCGCGTACCGGAAGATGCCACTTGGCAGTTTCATTTTCAAAAACGCGCGCATTTATTACTGTAAGTTACACTTTGTCCCCCACGTTCAACGGCGAGATGGGCATCCAACGGTCCTGGTTTCTCCACGAAAATTTGGGCGGGATAAACTTAATTTCGAGACCGCTTTTCCGCACGTCGTGACGCTTCGGGAACCTGCGCCTTCATTTAATTCCCCAGGGACGAATCCCATCAAAATATCAGCAATCATACTTTACCTTCAGAAAACCGTGGAAATTTGCACATCCTCAAACTCCGTAAGTTCTTGCTCATTTCATTCTTAACATTTTTGTCCTCTGACTTTGTCCTCGGCTGTCCTTGTAGACATTTCCCTCTCTAGAATTTAGCCTTTCGTTCTTTTCTAATGGGTAGATTTAAGTGTCTTGTTGATACCGCCGCCGGAATGGAAGGCTTCAGAGCCAAATATCACATTCCCGGTGACGTAGGTTTAGAGTATTGCCCGGCAGGAGCCGTGGCCGGTTCTAGGAAGGAGGGAGAGGTTATAATCCCAATGATAGCCTTCATAAAAGGCGGGATGACCCTCCCAATGAAACCTGTAATGAGGGAATATCTTCGCAACCATCGGTTGTGTCCCGATCAATGCCTCCCCAACATTTTTAGAGTTTTAGGTAGCGTCGATGCCTTAAATGAACAAATGGGTTTAAACCTCACATGGCACGATGTCGTTTTTCTGTATGAATCCCATAAGCTATCCAACGTAGGTTACTACATTAAGTCCCGATCCAGTGTCGTTAGGCTAATCTCCTACTTGCCCAAGTCCAACAAAGGCATGAAGGACGACTACCTGATCGTCTCTGGAAACTGGCACGACGGCCTCCACTGCCCAGTACAGTGGGGGAACCAGGTGCGACACCTGAGGTCTAACCTCCCCACCCCAAAACCTCCCTCAATACTAACGAACATGCGTATGAAGATATATTTCTGTCTGTTTATCTCTGTCTCTTGCTGTGTGAATCTGACCACGTTGCTTATTTTCTCATCTTTCTTTGCAGATAAGCAAAACGTGCGCCCTCGTTTGAGTCTTTGCAACGTCGCCGACCTAAACCGAGTACTTCGATCCGAGGTGTTCGTTAGTGAAGACTTACAACTCCGAGCGGCTCATTTGATTCTCGGATATACTCCCATCTCCTCGGACTTCCAGGAGATAGACAACGCTATAATTGCCGGTGACCGCAGGCGGAGAAGGATAAACGTAGCCCGGCCCCACTTTCTGGACGACCGCGATCTCCCAGACGCCCCTAACACCGTTCTATTCGCACAGCCTATAGCAGCCATTCCTCTCGCCGTCCACTCCCAGGCAACCGCTGTCCCAGAAGAGCAGGTGTCTTCCTCACATACGTTAGACGACGAGATAGACCAGTTCCGACTCGAAGACCACGACAAACCACGAGGGAACCAGTTCGTCGTACTCTCTGACGAGGAGGAAGAAACTGCCGAGGCCTCGGGAATTGCTGGGTTAGTTGTTGCACTCCCAGAGGACGAATCCGAGGAGGAAATGGACAGGATGAAGGGTCTCCTCACCAATAGAGCCGCGAGGGTCACAGAGAAGAGGACAGGGGCGACTCAAGTCCCTCCTATTCTGCCACTTCCCCCTCCTCCAGCTGAGCCAAAATTTCCAGCCGAGGACCTCAAGAAAAGAGAAAGGGGGAAGACGAAGGGGCGACCAACAAAGGCCCCAAAAGCTGGACAAAGGCAAGGGTAGGGCCCGTTCAGTAGAGAGCGGGGAGATTGGGGTAGTAGCCGACGTGCGTAGGGCACCGGCCACCTGGTCCCCTGACTTAAAGCTGGACGGCGCTCCTATCTCCTGCCAGTCCAGTATAAGGGCGGTTCAACATGGCCATGCCCACCACTTGGCCGAGGTGTTGGAGCGCCCTCTTTTGCTGCCTAAGGACATGGAGTCCTTGGAAAAAATGAGCCAGCCACAGCTTTTCCTTGCTCTGAAAAGAGACTTAGCGCTGGTAAGTTTCCCCTTTCTTACGAAGATTTTACTTTTAACAATACTTATAAGTTTTTGTTGTACTTGACCCCATCATATTTTATTGCAGGCCATTCAGGAGGTCTTTGTAGTTGAAAAGTTTATTGAAGACACTCGAAAGAAGGCCAGAGCCGAGATGGAGATCAGGCTGGAGGCCGAGACGTCCCTAGGGACAGCACTTGCTGAAAATGAGAAGCTAGTCTCGGAGGTGGCTGAAGTAAAGAGAGAGAGAGATGGGGCTGAGGCAAGTCTCAAAACCATGAAGACCCAAATAGAAGGGCAACGCAAGCTCCTTCATGAAAAAGATGATGAGATTTCCCGAGCCCAAAGGGAACGCTCGGATTTTGAAAAGGAAATTGCGCTGCTGAAGAGAGAAGCCAGCGCATTTCAACACTCTTTACAAGCTGCCAAGCAGGCGAGCTATAAGGAAGGGGTGGCCAACACAGAGGAGCAGCTGACCGAGGCCTTCGCGGCCTTGTGCCGTGAGTACTGCCAAAAGGTTGGGGGGAACCCCTAAACGTAGCTGGAATTCCTCCATCCTCGGAACTGAGGAAATCCGAGAACGTTTGGCTTCCTCTGGAAATACAGGAGATTGAGGAGGCTCCTGCTGCTACCCCCACCCCTGACTCAACTCTACCAGCTCTGCCCCAGATGGTCCTACAGCCAATCCCCGATCCTACAGAACTTTCAAGTTCCAACAAAGAAAAGGGAGGAGGAGGAGATGCCGAGAAGGACTTGAGCCAAAAGGTGGAACCTAACGTCCTTCCAACGAAGACAGCAGACAAAGGAAAGCAAGTCCTGACCCCCTTTGAGCTGGAGTTGAAAGAGACCGAAGCAACCGGTACTTCTCAGCAAGATCCTCCTCCGAGAGCTTAGGGCCTAGCTTAGGACTTCTCTGTCTTTGTATTCAGCCTTGACATGTAATGAACATCTAAATGATTAATGAACAACAATTTTATTTACTTGTCACTCGTGTTACACCTGTTTGTATTTCATTCTTTTTGTACTTATCATAAAGGTTTCCCATTGATACATAGCACAAGTTTCTCAGAGTACACAAGTCTAACTCCAAGGATCACAACCTCCACACATTCATACGTATATCATTAAAAACTTAACAGAAGGTGGTCTGATTGAAATATATTAATAATGACTTAGTTTTTTAAAAAAAATAAAGGGCTTCATATAACGATTAAACCTTTGTAATATATAGCATTATTATTAGTAGGATGAAAGGGCCGAGAACCATTCCTTTCATAAACATGCTTAGCTTAAGATCCGAATCAATGGACAGTAAGGCACTGCCTCCCAAGAACAATAAGAAGTTAATTTTGACCGAGTCTATAGTCCGAGTAGCAGACTTTATCAACTCGCATGGTTCTGTTCTCAATTGGATGTGAATTTCGAGGACCATTCCTTGCATAACTTTGCTTAACACTTAGGGACATAAAAATTTAAAATCTGATCTAGCAAACAATAAGACACTAATTTTCAGATGCACTTAATCAATTTTCACAAGGTTTGTGGTCCGAGGACTGCACTTAACCAAGTTTCTGTTTGATTCTTAAAGATTGTAATTCCACATGTTAATTTTCCCAAAGTAGGAGGTCCGAGGACTCGACATAACTAAGGTTCTGTTTAACAAATGACAAGACATCAATTTCCACAAGGTTTGTGGTCCGAGGACTGCACTTAACCAAGTTTCTGTTTGATTCTTATAAAATTGTAACTCCAAATGTTAATTTTCCCAAAGTAGGAGGTCCGAGGACCCGGCATAACTAAGGTTCTGTTTAACAAATGACAAGACATCAATTTCCACAAGGTTTGTGGTCCGAGGACTGCACTTAACCAAGTTTCTGTTTGATTCTTATAAAATTGTAACTCCAAATGTTAATTTTCCCAAAGTAGGAGGTCCGAGGACCCGGCAGAACTAAGGTTCTGTTTAACAAATGACAAGACATCAATTTCCACAAGGTTTGTGGTCCGAGGACTGCACTTAACCAAGTTTCTGTTTGATTCTTATAAAATTGTAACTCCAAATGTTAATTTTCCCAAAGTAGGAGGTCCGAGGACCCGGCAGAACTAAGGTTCTGTTTAACAAATGACAAGACATCAATTTCCACAAGGTTTGTGGTCCGAGGACTGCACTTAACCAAGTTTCTGTTTGATTCTTATAAAATTGTAACTCCAAATGTTAATTTTCCCAAAGTAGAAGGTCCGAGGACCTGGCATAACTAAGGTTCTGTTTAACAAATGACAAGACATCAATTTCCACAAGGTTTGTGGTCCGAGGACTGCACTTAACCAAGTTTCTGTTTGATTCTTATAAAATTGTAACTTAGACTCCCTGAAACGTTATTGAATTAAAACTGGGTATGAACAAAAATACGATTCATTAATAGTAATACCTTCTCAGGTTATTTACATTCCATGGACGTGGCACAATATTTTCATCTAAATCAGATAACCGATAAGAGCCTATGCCCGCTATTGAAGTTATCCAATAAGGACCCTCCCAATTTGGTCCAAGTTTACCCCAAGCTGGGTTCCTAGCAGTGCCCACCACCCTTCTGAGTACCAAATCCCCAGGTGCTAGTGGCCTTAGCTTCACGTGGGCATCATATCCCCGTTTAAGTTTTTGTTGGTAATAAGCCATTTGGACCATAGCTGCCTCGCGTCGTTCTTCAAGTAAATCAAGACTTTTCTCCAGAAGTCCATTGTTGCTCCCAGTATTAAAAGAACTTGTCTTTAGGGTGGGGAAACCAAATTCCAGAGGGATGACCGCCTCGGCTCCATAAGTCATAGAAAATGGTGTTTCTCCAGTGGACCTGCGTGGTGTAGTTCGATATGTCCACAGAACGTGAGGGAGCTCTTCTACCCATCTACCTTTCGCATCATCTAACCTTTTCTTCAGCCCATTGACAATGACCTTGTTAACGGTCTCGGCCTGCCCATTTCCCTGAGGATAAGCTAGGGCGGAGTACCTGTTTGTAATGCCCATGTCACCACAATATTGTCTAAAAGCATTGCTGTCAAATTGAACACCATTGTCAGAGATAAGTGTGTGTGGTACGCCGAATCTAGTAATAATATTTTTCCAAATAAACTTCTTGGAATCACATCCCTAATGTTCGCTAAGGGCTCGGCCTCAACCCACTTGGTGAAATAGTCTGTTCCCACGAGAAGCTATCTTTTATTACCTGCGGCCCTCGGAAACGGCCCAACTATATCCAATCCCCACTGTGCAAAGGGCCAAGGGCTGGAAAGGGGATTAAGAACTCCTCCAGGTTGATGGATTTTAGGGGCAAACCTCTGACATTGATCACATTTTCTGGCATAGTCTTGAGCCTCTCTTTGCATATTGGGCCACCAATAACCCTGAGTCAAAGCTCTGTGAGCTAAGGATCTTCCCCCAGTGTGGCTGCCACAAATCCCTTCATGCAGTTCTTCCAGAAGCCCTTCCGTTGAGTCAGGGTGTACACACAACAAATACGGTCCTGAAAAGGACCGTTTGTACAGTTTCTGGTCCTCGGACAACCAGAAGCGGGGCGCCTTTCGGCGTATCTTATCAGCTTCAGACTTGTCCTCGGGAAGGATGTCACTCTTAAGAAAAGACACGACCGAGTCTATCCAGCTAGGACCAGGCCTTATTAGATGAATGCGAGGCGCGTTGGCAATGACCAGAGAAGGTTCTAGCAAATCCTCGATGAGGATGACCCTAGGCAAACCTTGAGCCGAGGACGTCGCCAGCGTGGCTAAGGAGTCTGCATGAGTGTTTCCGCTCCGAGAGACATGAGTTAAAGCGAAGGAGTCAAATTCAGTTTGCTGACGCTTGATCTGAGCCAAGTATTCCTGCATCCTAGGGTCTCTAGCCTCCATGGTTCCCGTGACCTGGCCAACCACCAGTTGAGAGTCCGAAAAGACACGGACTTCCTTTCCTCCCATTCTATGCACCATTTTCATGCCTACCAGCACCGCTTCGTACTCGGCTTCATTATTAGTGGCCGAGAATGCCAATCTCAGGGACTTTTCGAAAATAATTCCTCGGGGGACACCAGGACAAGTCCAACACCGGACCCTCTCTGATTGGATGCCCCATCCACATGCACTTTCCAAATTGGAGGTACTGCAGCTGTGATTACCCCAACTGATTTTTCGCCCATGGGGGAGTCTTTTAGAGTTTCTTCCAGCAATGGTTCAGAAAATTCTGCCACCAGGTCAGCGAGGACCTGTCCCTTCACCGAGGTGCGAGGCTTGTATTTAACGTCAAAAGCCCCCAGGATGGTCCCCCACTTTGCTATTCTTCCTGAGTAGTCGGCGCTACGCAGCACTGACTTAAGGGGCAATTGAGTCAGAACAACCACTGTATGGGACTGAAAATAATGGGGCAGCTTTCGCGTGGCATGGACCACAGCCAGGAGCACTTTTTCCAAGGGCGGATAACGGACCTCGGCCTCACCCAAAGACTTACTAACATAGTACACCGGCCTTTGCACCCCATTATCGTCTCTTATCAGGACCAGACTGACCGCATGGACGGCTACTGCTAAATATGCAAACAAAAGCTCATGTGCTTCCGGACGAGACAGGATGGGTGGCTGAGAAAGGTATTGCTTGAGCTGTTGAAAAGCTAACTCGTAATCCTCGGTCCATTGAAACCCTTTCCATTTATTCAACAATTGGAAGAAAGGACGACAGCGGTCGGCTGACCGAGATATGAACCGATTCAAAGCAGCTATCATTCCTGTTAACTTCTGAATTTCCTTTGGGTTCCGAGGAGGCTGCAAGTCCTGAATAGCCTTGACCTGCGTCGGATTTACCTCTATGCCTCTATGAGTAATCATGTATCCCAAGAACTTTCCAGACCCCACACCGAAAGAACACTTTGAGGCGTTGAGGCGCAACTTATATTTTCTCAGTATCTGAAAGGTGTCGGCCAAATCTTTCACATGTGAGGGTATTGTTTTGCTTTTTACTACCATATCGTCCACGTAGACCTCAATGGTTTTCCCCATTTGCTCTTCGAACATTCTGGTCATCATTCTTTGGTAGGTAGCCCCAGCATTCTTCAAACCAAATGGCATGACCTTATAGTGGTAGTTTCCTGTTGGAGTAATGAAAGCAGTCTTCTCCTGATCCTCCAACGCCAAGGGAATCTGATGGTAACCCTGAAACGCATCCAAAAAAATCATCTGAGGATGTCTAACAGTGGCATCCACAAGTTGATCAATGCGTGGCATTGGAAACGAGTCTTTCGGACAGGCTTTGTTCAGGTCAGTAAAGTCTACACATACCCTCCACGTTCCATTCTTCTTCTTGACAACAACAGTATGGGCCAACCACTCGGGGTAAAAAACTTCTTTAATAGCTCCAGCCCTCTTGAACTTGGTCACTTCCTCCTTTACAGCCTCGGCGTGCTCTTTAGACGAGCGCCGAGGTGGTTGCCTCCTCGGGACGATGGCTGGGTTAACATTTAAGTGATGACAAATGAAGTTCGGATCAACTCCTGGAGCCTCGTACGGATCCCAAGCAAAGACGTCAATATTTTCCCTTAGAAATTCCAACAGCTCCATCTTCTCTTGGTGCGGCAAGAGGACGCCAACCTGAAAGAACCTCTGCGGGTCGCCGGCCACCGGAAATTTCTCTAAATTCTCACAATGTGTGTCTTCTCCTGTCACCATTCCAGATGCATCAGGAGGTGCTAACTGCTATAATTCTTTGGTGACCAAAGCCGAAGACTCGGCTTCTGTTTGATGTAACACTGCAGCGGATATGCATTGTCTGGCCACAGACTGGCTGCCGAGGATTTCCTCAACGGAATTCCCAGAGGGGAACTTGACTTTCACATGCAAGGTAGAGGAAACAACCCCAAGCGCGTGCAGCCAATGCCTAGCGAGGATGGCCGTATATAGAGAGTACGCATCAATGACGATAAAGTCCACTTCTACCGTTTCGGAGCCGGATTGAACGGGCAAACGAATTTGTCCTCTCGGCATAACTGATCTCCCTTCAAAGCTTATGAGCGGCGAATCATAAGGAGTTAGGTCTTCCACCTTCAACCTTAGCCCCTAAATAGATCTGGGTACATGATATCTGCGCCGCTACCCTGGTCTATCATCACCCTCCTCACATCATAATTACCTATCCTCAGCGTAACTACAAGGGCATCATCATGGGGCTGGATAGTGCCCACTTTATCCTCCTCAAAGAAACCTAGAACGGGCAAAGTGTCTCTCAACCTCTTCGGCCTAATGCCCACATCCTCGGCGCGAGGGTGGGAGACAGTCAGTACCCTAGTGGGACCTGAACCAGTCCTTCCGGGCGCAGCAAAGATAACATTAATCGTTCCTAATGTTGGCCGAGATGAATTGTTCCTCTGGTTGTTTGAGCCGACTTGACTGACATGCCCAGTAGGCTGACACAAATGCTCCTTCAACTTCCCTTCACTGACGAGCTGTTCCAAATGATTCCACAAGGTCCGGCATTTCTCGGTAGTATGGCCCACATCCTGATGGTACTGACAGAAGAGGTTTTGGTTTCTCTTCGCAGGGTCCCCTGCCATCTTACTGGGCCATCTAAAGAAAGGCTCTTTACCAACTTTCTCCAGTAACCGATGCACTGGTTCTCGGAACACCGTATTTACGGCCTGAGGTTGTGCCGAGCCAGATTGCCCGAAATAGTCTCTCCTCGGCTTGTTGTTGTGATATATGTCCAACCTAAAATCCCTTCTCTCCTGAGGGATAACCTTCTCCTTTCCCTTCCCTTGCTGCTGGTCTTCCTCTACCCTCTTGTACTCATCGATGCGATCCATAAGGCGACGTACGCTACGAACAGGCTTTTTCGTCAAAGACTTTCTCAAGTCGTGGTCTGTAGGAAGACCTACCTTAAAGGTATTAAGAGCCACCTCATCGAAGTCGCCATCTATCTCGTTAAACATCTCCCAGTAACGATCAGAGTATGTTTTCAGCGTCTCTCCTTCTTTCATGGTCATGGATAACAGCGAGTCTAATGGCCGAGGGACTCTGCTACAAGTAATAAACCGCGAAGCAAATGCCCTAGTCAACTCCCCAAATGAACCTATAGACCCTGACTTGAGGCCGTTGAACCACCTCATGGCCACAGGTCCCAAGCTAGAGGGGAAGACCTTACACATCAGAGTCTCGTTGTGAGAGTGCACGGCCATCCTTTGGTTGAAGTGACTCACATGCTCCACCGGATCAGTCCGGCCATTGTAGATGGTAAAGGTGGGCTGGGTAAATCTCCTGGGAAGCCTCCCCTTCTCAATCCTCCGTGAAAACGGAGATTTGGAGAGCTGGTGCAACGCCCTGCTCATAGCGTCGTTGCCTAAGCCCCTATAAGGAACCTTCTTGCGCTTGCGAACTAGCTGATCGTCCTCCTCATCAGAGGACGCTGAGCTGGGGGGTGAGCACGTTCCTGAGCCGTAGCCACCTCCCCTATCTTCCTCAGAGGAGGGATTAGACGAGGACGGTGAAGACTTACGTCTGGCGTGGCGCAACTTCCTCTTCAAGCGGTTGATCTCCCTCTGCATGGCTTTAGAACCATCGTCATGGGTGGCGCTACGCCCATCAGGAGTATGACTAGCCCTTGGGTACTCCGTATGGACACTCCCCTCACGATCCCTTCGACGTTCAAGACGCTCGAATTGATCCTCCGGTTCTGATCCTTGTGACTCTGCATGGTAAGCACCTAAGTCTGCCATAGTATCCCTACCTCTCCTAGACTAGATTTCCCACAGACGGCGCCAATTGTAAGTGCACAATTGCACCTGGCCCCAAGAACAGTTATGGACTCAGGCCCAATGAGCCTTAAACAATATGAATTTGTAGAGTGTGGGTTTGAAACCCAGGTTAAAAGAGTTTAAGGGTTATATGGCAAGTCAAAGATTGTCAGCACTCAAAAATAACCAGAAATATTATAACTCAACCTCCTCGGACGTAAGCCGAGGACTGTTCTTATATTATCTTTCTTTTCTTTCTTTTTTCTTTTTATTACCAAGAGAGAGGCGTCCCTTTTTCTGTTCTGGGTCTCCCCTTAAATACTCATCTTTTCAATCCCTCATACACGTGTTGCCCCATCTCCCCCTTAGCCTAGATATTTCTTCTCTCAGTGCCTTTGAATAGTAACCAGAAGTTTCCCTTCCACTGTTCAGGTGTCACTTCCCCATTAATGCGGCCAGGGTGGTAGGTGCAGGGTCTTTAATGTGGAGGTGGTAGCCTTTAGTACTTTTCAAACACCGGTGCTTCTAAGACATCTAGGGGTTCACCCCTCTTAACCGTTGGTCTCCGCCGTGCCGTTCCTGAACTTTTACAATGACGTCCCTGGTTCTTCTATGCCCATCCGAGGGTAAAATCAACCTCAGATAGGTCCTCGGATCCTCGGCGCATGAGCTAACCCGAGGTACTAAGAAGTTCTGAACTCAAGAGTAGGTCGGCCTTCCTTAGCATGGCCCAATGGCCCATATACCCACCAGGACCTTTTTACTCCCCACAATGTGTGTGAAACTCCCTCTTGGAAACTTGAAGCCCGGCCTTTGACTTTGAAGTATTACTTAACAAAGTCCCGATAACTTTGAAGCAAAAGTGATTAAAATAATAAAATGTTCAAGTGGCCAATTAACTACAGCTACGAATCTAAGTTTTTGCATGAAAATGGTTAAATTAACTAATAACAATGTTTATCAACATTTATGAATTATTGATATAAAAGATAATAAAGGAAAGTCAATTAATTATATCATATCTCCTAAGTAAAAAAGCATAACATAATCACAAATAAAATTATGTGAATTTTTTTATTGAATATATGACATAATTAAATTGATCTATGATTTGCTCAGTTACTATCTTACCACTAGCTTTCTTTTAGGAGACCATTAAACATTAGTGTGCTAGTGAACCCTAGAAATAGAACAATTTTTTTAGAGGAAATAAATCAATCTTGCACTTGAGGCCCATGATAAATAGAACCAACAAAAATTATGTTGTGTTATCTGTTACATCATATGCCAATTAAAAAAATTGCTAAAAAGACATATATAAAATGTATAAAGAAATCTAATAAATGAATGAGAAAATAAATTTTTAGAAAAGGAAAAGAAAATGATATGTTAGTATGAAGAAAAAGGGTTAGAAAAAAGAGAGAAAAATATATAAATCTAAGTTGGCAATCAAGCATAAATCTCTTTTTTTTGTTCTATTTTAGGCATATTATAGTTGTTCATTTGCACCTGATCAATTAATTCTATATTTTTGTGAGATTAATATTGTTATTAAATGGGTTTGGTTTATAATTTTATACACAATTTCATAACAATCGGTTGCCATTTATTGTTAAATGTATGAGATATTTGTTTAGTGTATTTAAGAATTAGAAAAACTATAAGAGCTCTTCAAAGATCAATGAGTTTTTCATGCCTAAAATTACCTTGATATTCGGAAAGAATGATAATTCACAGTAATATTTGGTAAGTGCAATAGATTTAGTAATTAGGAAACCACCTACGGGAGAAAAAAACCCTCAAGGGCCTCAACTATGGATGGCCCGTTTATAAAGAGCCTCACCTGCACATGTTATTCGAACAACCTCACCTTCCCATACCACTTTGATATGCTTGTTAGAAAAACAATATAATGATGTAGTTAGGTTACTTTACCATTAAATGAGGTTTCTCCTGTATCATTTCAAATATAATATGATCGAGTTGTGTTAACTAGCATTATAAGGTACCTGTTAAGAAATCACTTTATGTCATATTTAAGAATTCTTTTCAAATATAATCTTTGGTACAGTGAATCATCTACAAAGGTGGGAGGAAATTGGTCCTCTAGGAAGAAAAGGGGGGAAAAAAAGAAAGAAAGAAGAACGTGGGAAAGGAAAAAAGAACGAGATTGTTGTGGGAAAGTGAGGAATTCAGTAATAAAAAAAATCTATTGTTGTTACTTGTTAGTTTAAGTCCATTGCTTTTGGTCGGGAAATGTGAATTGAACTAGTGTTTTTCTTCTTTAAAAAAAAAAAAAAACTACTATTTGCGTTGTCTTGCCTTTGTGAAAATTTAACTCTTCTTTTTTTTTTTTTGGAAAAATGGCGGAAAATGTGTTAAAGGCAATTCGGTCCAAAGAGTAAAAATATTCAACTTTTGAGTTTCTCTTTTTACTTCAATCAAAATTTTCAATCCCTCCCATTTATTCCTGTCATCTTTTATTAACCGGATCCCATAACAACTTATTCTTAAAAATCTTGTTAACATTTTCCATATAATATATATAATGGAAAACTGATATTTATTAGGCTGCGTTTGTTTCAGGTGTAAACAAAATCTGGAAAATATTTTCCACCACCAGGGGTGTTTGGTTTGGCCGGAAAACTAAGTTAAGCGAAAAATCATTTCCGTTGACTGTAAAATTAAGCCTCTTTAGCCGTAAATTCGTTTATGTCATTATTTTCACTTCAAACCATTTCCGAACTCTGACACGCAAAGAGAGAGAGAGAGAGAGAGAAGAGAGATCGCGCCCCAACCCGATGAAGCAAGGATCGCCTCCGCCGAGCGATCTAGCCTTCGCTTGAGATTGCGTGATCTCGCCTCCGCCCGAGATCACGCGATCTCGCCTTCGCCTAAGATCGCGAGGCTGTGCCTTCGCCTGAGATCGCGCGATCTCGCCTCTCTCTCTTCCTTCTTCTCTCAACTTGACCGGATTTGATGAATTTTTTTTTGGGTTTTGTTTCTTTTATGTAACTTTGCTAAGAAATGATGATATATATTTGTTTGGATGCTGAGAAAATGTGAGCAACAAATAGAAAATGTATTTTCTATGATATTTTCAAGAACACAACCAAACACTAAAAAATATTTTCCAAAGTATTTTTTAAAATACTACCAAACATCTAAAAATATTTTCTTTTCTGAAAAATATTCTCACTTGAAAATATTTTACACTTGGAAAACTTTTTACATCAAACCAAACACAGCCTTAGATAGTATTTTATTAGCAATGTTTGCCTTGATTAAGGCAAAAATATTACATCAACTTTGGGATAATCAAATTTTGAAAATGATTGAATAAATTCTACACAAGAAAAAGAAGTTTACGTTTTCAAAGTTATCTTGATTTCATTTCTTATTTATTTGTTTTTAGGAAAAGATCGGAAGAGATGATAAGAATTCTTATAGAGCATCGTTTCCTCCCTTTCTCTTTCTCTTTTTATAATTTTTTTTTTCAATACAAAAATAATGTTCTTATTATAATTTTATGAAAGAGCATCATCATAGATAGTAATTCTAAGTCACACACTTTGCCACAATTGTTCTATACATTAAATTGCGACTGATTGTCTATCAATTTCATATGAATCTACAACTTTTTCTTACCACTTATAGTTAACCAAATAAGAGAATTACTGCAAAGTGTGTGACAAAAGTTGTGTTACTAGAATTTTTGGATAGAGAAACTAGTCCCTTTCCCTTTTTCTTTTTTTCTTTTTTTCTACGTCAATCTTACTTTTTTTTTTATTTGATAACCACACACACACATATAGGAGAAGGGAGATGAGATAAGAAAATACACTCACACGCCAACACCAAAACTGTATGCGGCATTTAGTGTCACAGAGCAAATAATAAACTCATTTTCAATATCACACCTTACGTCAATCTAACTTTTTTTGCTTTTAAAAAAGAAACAAAACTATAAAATGATTCTGGCGTTTTACAGCATGCCACACCAAGCCATTTCTTTCATAGAGTTCTTGAACCACAGAACCAGACCTCATGGCTTGTAGTGGTTTTTTTATAATGGGTTTTCTTGGTTTAAGGGAAAGATTCTTAGAGCAACCACATCAGTTCGTGCAAATTTTCTATCTATTTTGCAAGAAAAAACCTACTTTTTCTATTTTACACATCCACTTTTACAATACACTCACATCAGTTTATTTATTCTACACATTTATTCAATAACATATTCATTTTTTTTACATTTTTTATTATTTCCTTCCCTCTCCTCTTTGGAACCCTCTCACAGACCCAACACAAATCCAAAATCACCCATACCCAGCCACTATCTTCTCCATTGAGCTACAGTCTTCTCCGTCAAGCTACAGACCCAACACAAACCCAAAATCACCCACACCCAGCTGCCAGCCACCGACTTCTCCATCGAGCTACAGACCCAACACAAACCCAAAATCACCCACACTCAGCCACCAGCCACCATCAACGATCAAATGGAACAAAATCACCCAGCCAGCCACCGTCTTCTCGACGTAAAACTCGAAGCTCGACCCTGGATTCTCAATGCGGATCGAGCCCTTGAATACCCACACCCAACCGACAGCGGATCTCGACGCAGATCGACGCAGAACAAAATCACCCATACTCAGCCACAGATTGCTCTCGTCCGATCAATTCTTTGTCACTATCTCCGTCTGATCAATTCTCTGTCACCCACATCGGCATTCCCAACTCACTCGCCGCCCAAACTTGCTAATCAGACTCAATCCGCGGCTCATGAGATCTCCGCAGAGCTATTGTCATCTTCGTCTTCGAAGCCTGAGATTTTGAAGAAGAAGGAGAAGCTGATCGACTTTGCAGAGTTGAGATGAGAGAAAGAGAGAGCTGCGATGAAATGAGAAAGAGAGAGTTGAGATGAGAGTCAGACGTAGGAGAGAGAAAAATAAAATAAAATATCAAATACACAAGCTACAGTAACCGTGCATATATACGCAGTTACTGTAGCATTTGTATATTTATGCACAATTGTACACAATTTTACACCCATTGATGTGGGTGTTTTTTTGGCCAAAATGTGTAAAATGAAGGAATTTTTGTATTTTAGAAGATTATACACCCACTGATATGAATGCTTTTATACATATATCATATATGATTAACAAAGACTATAGTTTAGCCACCCGTCACGGGGTGTGAAGATGAGCCCATATTTAAATACCAGTGAAGTCATTGGTTTTGAGCTGAGTCCATGTCCATGATGGCTCAGTATATGTTTGTAGCTTCCGAATGACAATTTAGCAGAACAAGGATTTGGCTTAACCGTATTCACCTTAGTAACTCCACTTCAAATGTAAAGTTTGCCACAATAGACATAGTCAATCTCTTCTAACCACCTAATTTAATTTGACTTTCCATAATTATCTACTTAAGTAAGTTGTGTCATATGTCCACTTAAGTTTTTTAATCTTTGTGCCAAGTGAGTTAATGAGTGTAAAGTACTAAGAATTTAATATTAATGAACTATAAATTTTTTTTATAAAAAAAAACCAACATATATACTCAATAAAAATCACTAAACAACAAAGATCACCACAAGTTTTATCTTATTAAAAATAAGAAAAAAAAATGATCATAAGTATTAAAATTAGGTAAGAATTTTAATGTGTGACCGATTACGTTTACTTTAAAAAAAAATAATTTTACTAATTATTTATATATTTATCATAAAAATTGTGTTTAATTTTAAATGCATTCATGTATTTGCATGAGTTACATGCTACTTTTATAATTGTAATGACCATGTCAACTTTAGTAGTATTATATATTGGGGTTTGTCACGAAGTATCAATATTGCAACTTATATTTAGAGTACGACCAAAAAAAATATTGTAACTTTACTTTCTAGTACAATTAGAAACGAAACTGCCAGTAATGTGGTCATGCATACATAGTAAAAGTTTGATATCAGGGGAAATTTAAAGAACTTAAAGTACTTATAGGTGTCGCTTGTCTTTATTTTATGGTATATTTGGGCCTGTAAGAACAAGGCATGGGAGATCCTTTCCTTGCCATTAATGTGGTCATGCATAGTAAAAGTTTGATTTCTATGTGCAATGTAGCTAACAGTTAATAGCAAAAGAAAAGCCTCAACAGTGCAAAATAAGCAAATTCCAAACATTTATAGAGTCTTCCACTTGGCAACCAATCTTGCTAGAGGAGAGCAGCAAGGGTAAAAGAACGAAATGGAGGAGATTCATTCAGTTTTGATTGTAAAAATAAAGATGGGTCCATGGTTGGTTCTTTGAGTTGGACTAGAGAGGCTGGAATAGACGTAACAAAGAGGTGGCAGATAGAGCTGATGAAATGTTGAGTTTAAACGCAAAAGTAAAGTCTCATATTAAATAATGATGAGAAGAATAAGTAGTTAATATAACATAATTAAGCACATATCCATTGGGTTTAGACTTTTTAAATTAAAGTGTCTCTATATGTTATATTAATTATTAAAAAAAGCTCCTAAGATGTTTATCTTCCAACATGAAGGACATTCAGATGTCTAGGAACCAGAAGATGTCATGTGACAGAGCCTCAATCTCTAGCAACCATTGCTCCGGTCTAACTTCTTTATGAACTTCAGCTTCGACAACACAAAGTGGACTCCTAATCTTGTACATTTTTATTCTAATGCTGTTTTTGTTCCTTTGTATCAATGTATCATGATGCAATTCCATTACTGAAGCTTTAATTTTTCATAGAACAAAATAGAAATCTATAGAATTCTAAGATTGCATTTGCTTTTTAGAGAGAAATTCCTTATTGTATATGTTGATGACGTCCACAAACATAGATAAATAGTTTTTTTTTTTTTTTTTTTTTTTTGGGTTTAAACAATGAGTTGTTGACCGAGGATATTAAAGCTTGCATGTGACTATGCCTCTTTGATTTCAATACCCAATATTCAACCTTAAATTTAACAAGCAATTCTTTAGTAAAAAGGGAAAGAATAGTTTGCTCTGTTAAAGAATAAAAACTTTCTTCGTTCTTTATTCTTTCCCTTATTTATATAAATAAATTTAACTACCTCTAATCTTACTTTTGAGTGAAAAAAAAAAAAAAAAGATTTATTGACTTGACTCATAACAGCTAAACAATCAACTAATTACTTGGGGAAGGGTTTATCCTCTCTCTCTCTCTCTCTCTCTCTCTCTCTCTCTCTCTCTCTCTATATATATATATATACACACACACACACACACATATAATCATTACAATTAAAAATAATTTCCATTCAATATTGAAATTCTTTGTCATCTCCTGTGGATGTAGGCTATTGCTGAACCACGTAATTCTTAGTGTTTCGTGTACATTTTTCTTTTGATTTATTTTCTTCGTTCCAATTGTTTGTTTACAGATATTTCTTAAGCCTAAAATATTTTCACAATCAATCTTCATAATTTTTGAGCTTCCGCTATTTTACAAATGGACACACTTAAGTTGGCTTGTTCAAAATTTTCAAGAAAAAAAAGGTATTTGGAGACTAATCCCCTTTTGCTTCATCTGATTTCTACAGTTAAAAAGGCCTAGTTGTTAGTTTGAATTGATAAATACATTGTATAATTGATTTCAAAAAGAAACTTTCAATGAATGTTCTTTCCTACCAGCTCTCATTTTAAGTGGTTTTTCTAGAAAAGGCCAGGAAGAGAGAAATGTCCACCTGCATACCCATTCTGTTAAAGAATAAAAACTTTCTTGGTTCTTTGGGGAAGGGTTTATCCTCTCTCTCTCTCTCTCTCTTTATATATATATATATATATATATATAAAATCATTACAACTAAAAAAAAGTTCAGTCAACATTGAAATTCGTGGATGGCTATTGCTGAACCTCAGAATTCTTAGTGTTTTGTGTATATTTTTCTTTTGATTTATTTTCTTTGTTCCTATTGTTTGTCTGGAGAAATTTCTTAGGTCCAAAATATTTTCACAATCAATCATGATAATTTTTGAGCTTCCACTATTTTACAACTAGACACACTTAAGTTGGCTTGTTCAAAATTTTGAAGAAAAAAAAGTTTGTTTAGAGATTGATCCCCTTTTGATTCATCTTATTCCTATAGTTGAAGAGGCATAGTTGTTAGTTTGAATTAATAAAAAAATTGTATAATTAATTTCAAAATGAGGCTTTCTATGAATGTTCTCTTCTACCAACTCTCATTTTCAGTGCTTTTTTTTTTTTTTTCTAGAAGATGCCAGGAAGAGAGAGATAGCCACTTGCATACCTACTCTTTATTTTTTCCTATTTTTTATAAATAAATTTGATAACCTCCAATCTGACTTTTGAATGAAAAAAATGATTTATTGACTTGACAAATAACAGTAAAACAACCAATTCATTGGAGAAGGGTTTATCCTCTCTCTCTCTAATATATATATATATATATATATATATATATATATATATATATATATATTTATAATCATTACAACTAAAAAAAGTTCAGTCAACATTGAAATTCGTGGATATAGGCTATTGCCAAACCTCGTAATTCTTAGTGTTTTGTGTATATTTTTCTTTTGATTTAGTTTCTTTGTTCATATTGTTTGTCTAGAGATATTTCTTAGGCCCAAAATATTTTCACAATCAATCTTGATAATTTTTGAGCTTCCACTATTTTACAACTAGACACACTTAAGTTGGCTTGTTCAAAATTTTCAAGAAAAAAAAGTTTGTTTGGAGATTGATCCCCTTTTGATTCATCTGATTCCTATAGTTAAAGAGGCATAGTTGTTAGTTTCAGTTAATAAAACCATTGTATAATTAATTTCAAAATGAGGCTTTCTATGAATGTTCTTTTCTACCAACTCTCATTTTCAGTGGTTTTTTTTCTTCTTTTAGAAGAAGCCAGGAAGAGAGAGATAGCCACTTGCATACCTACTCTGTTAAAGAATAAAAACTTTCTTGGCTCTTTATTTTTTCCTTTTTTTTTATAAATAAAGTTGATAACCTCCAATCTGACTTTTGAGTGAAAAAAATGATTTATTTACTTTACAAATAATAGTTAAACAACCAATTATCTGGGGAAGGGAAGGGTTTATCTCTCTCTCTCTCTCTCTCTCTCTCTCTCTCTCTCTCTCTCTCTCTCTCTCTCTCTATATATATATATATATAATCATTACAACTAAAAAAAAGTTCAGTCAACATTGAAATTCGTGGATATAGGCTATTGCCAAACCTAGTATTTCTTAGTGTTTTGTGTATATTTTTCTTTTGATTTATTTTCTTTGTTCCTATTGTTTGTCTGGAGATATTTCTTAAGTCCAAAAGATTTCACAATCAATCTTGATAATTTTTGAGCTTCCACTATTTTACAACTAGACACACTTAAGTTGGCCTGTTCAAAATTTTCAAGAAAAAAAAGTTTGTTTGGAGATTGATCCCCTTTTGATTCATCTGATTCCTATAGTTAAAGAGGCATAGTTGTTAATTACAATTAATAAAAACACTGTATAATTAATTTCAAAATGAGGCTTTCTATGAATGTTCTTTTCTACCAACTCTCATTTTCAGTGGTTTTTTTTTATTTTTTCTTCTAGAAAATGCCAGGAAGAGAGAGATAGCCACTTGCATAACTACTCTATTAAAGAATAAAAACTTTCTTGGCTCTTTATTTGTTACTTTTTTTTATAAATAAATTTGATTACCTCCAATCTTACTTTTGAGTGAAAAAAATGGTTTCTTGACTTGACTCATAACAGTTAAACAACCAATTATTTGGGGAAGGGTTTTTCTCTCTCTCTCTCTCTCTCTCTCTCTCTCTCTCTCTCTCTCTCTTTATATATATATATATATATATATATATATATATATATAAAATCATTACAACTAAAAAAATTTCAGTCAACATTGAAATTCGTGGATGTAGGCTATTGCCAAATCTCGTAATTCTTAGTGTTTTTGTGTATATTTTTCTTTTGATTTATTTTCTTTGTTCCTATTGTTTATTTGGAGATATTCCTTAGGTCCAAAATATTTTTACAATCAATCTTGATAATTTTTTAGCTTCCACTATTTTACAACTAAAGACACTTAAGTTGACTTGTTCAAAATTTTCAAGAAAAAAAAGTTTGTTTGGAGATTGATCCCCTTTTGATTCATCTGATTCCTATAGTTAAAGAGGCATAGTTGTTAGTTTCAATTAATAAAAAAATTGTATAATTAATTTCAAAATGAGGCTTTCTATGAATGTTATTTTCTACCAACTCTCATTTTCAGTGGTTTTTTTCTTCTTCTAGAAGATGCCAGGAAGAGAGAGATAGCCACTTCCATACCTACTCTGTTAAAGAATAAAAACTTTCTTGGCTCTTTATTTTTTCCTTTTTTTTATAAATAAATTTGATTACCTCCAGTCTTACTTTTGAGTAAAAAAATGATTTATTGACATGACTCATAACAGTTAAACAACCAATTATTTGGAGAACGGTCTATCTCTCTCTCTCTCTCTCTCTCTCTCTCTCTCTCTCTCTCTCTCTCTCTCTCTCTCTCTCTCTATATATATATATATATATATATATATATATATATAAAATCATTACAACTAAAAAAAAGTTCAGTCAACATTGAAATTCGTGGATGTAAGCTATTGCCAAACCTCGTAATTCTTAGTGTTTTTGTGTATATTTTTCTTTTGATTTATTTTCTTTGTTCCTAATATTGTTTGTCTGGACATATTTCTTAGGTCCAAATATTTTCACAATCAATCTTGATGATTTTTAAGCTTCCATTATTCTACAACTGGACACACTTAAGTTGGCTTGCTCAAAATTTTTGATAAAAAAAGTGTGTTTGGAGATTGATCCCTTTTGATTCATCTGATTCCTATAGTTAAAGAGGCATAGTTGTTAGTTTGAATTAGTAAAAACATTGTATAATTAATTTCAAAATGAGGCTTTCTATGAATGTTCTTTTCTTCCAGCTCTCATCTTCAGTGTTTTTTTTTTTTTTTCTAAAAGATGCCAGGAGATAGCCACTTGCATACCTACTTTGTTAAACAATAAAAACTTTCTTGGCTCTTCATTTTTTCCTTTTTTTTATAAATAAATTTGATTACCTCCAATCTTACTTTTGAGTGAAAAAAATGATTTATTGACTTGACTCATAACAGTTAAACAACCAATTATTTAGGAAAGGGTTTATCCTCTCTCTCTCTCTCTCTCTCTCTCTCTCTCTCTCTCTCTCTCTCTCTATATATATATATATATATATATATATATAAAATCATTTCAACCAAAAAAAGTTTCAATCAACATTGAAATTCGTGGATGTAGGCTATTGCCAAACCTCGTAATTCTTAGTGTTTTGTGTATATTTTTCTTTTGATTTATTTTCTTTGTTCCTATTGTTTATTTGGAGATATTCCTTAGGTCCAAAATATTTTTACAATCAATCTTGATAATTTTTTAGCTTCCACTATTTTACAACTAGACACACTTAAGTTGGCCTGTTCAAAATTTTCAAGAAAAAAATTTTGTTTGGAGATTGATCCCCTTTTGATTCTTCTGATTCCTATAGTTAAAGAGGCATAGTTGATAGTTTCAATTAATAAAAAACATTGTTTAATTAATTCCAAAATGAGGCTTTCTATGATTGTTCTTTTCTACCAACTCTAATTTTTAGTGGTTTTTTTTTTTTTTTAAGAAGATGCTAGTAACAGAGAGATAGCCACTTGCATACCTACTCGGTTAAAGAATAAAATCTTTCTTGGCTCTTTATTTTTTTCTTTTTTTTATAAATAAATTTGATTACCTCCAGTCTTACTTTTGAGTGAAAAAAATGATTTATTGACCTGACTCATAACAGTTAAACAGCCAATTATTTGGGGAAGGGTTTATGCTCTCTCTCTCTCTCTCTCTCTCTCTCTCTCTCTCTCTCCCTATATATATATATATAAAATCATTACAACTAAAAAAAATTTTAGTCAACATTGAAATTCGTGGATGTAGGCTATTGCCGAACCTCGTAATTCTTAGTGTTTTTTGTATATTTTTCTTTTGATTTATTTTCTTTGTTCCTATTGTTTGTTTGGAGATATTTCTTAGGTCCAAAATGTTTTCCCAATCAATCTTGATAATTTTTGAGCTTCTATTATTTTACAACTAGACACACTTAAGTTGGCTTGTTCAAAATTTTCGAGAAAAAAGTGTGTTTGGAGATTGATCCATTTTGATTCATCTGATTCCTATAGTTAAGGAGGCATAGTTGTTAGTTTGAATTAGTAAAAACATTGTATAATTAATTTCAAAATGAGGCTTTCTATGAATGTTCTTTTCTTCCAGCTCTCATTTTTAATGGTTTTTTTTTTTCTAGGGGATGCCAGGAAGAGAGAGATAGCCACTTGCACACCTACTTCGTTAAAGAATAAAAACTTTCTTGGCTCTTTATTTTTTCCCTTTTTTTATAAATAAATTTGATTACCTCCAATCTTACTTTTGAGTGAAAAAATGATTTATTGACTTGACTCATAACAGTTAAACAACCAATTATTTGGGGAAGGGTCTATCTCTCTCTCTCTCTCTCTCTCTCTCTCTCTCTCTCTCTCTCTCTCTCTCTCTCTCTCTCTCTCTCTCTCTCTCTCTCTCTCTCTCTATATATATATATATATATATATATAAAATCATTACAACTAAAAAAAAGTTCAGTCAACATTGAAATTCGTGGATATAGGCTATTGCCGAACCTCGTAATTCTTAGTGTTTTGTGTATATTTTTCTTTTGATTTATTTTCTTTGTTCCTATTGTTTGTCTAGAGATATTTCTTAGGTCCAAAATATTTTCAGAATCAATCTTGATAATTTTTGAGCTTCCACTATTTTACAACTAGACACACTTAAGTTGGCTTGTTCAAAATTTTCAAGAAAAAAAAGTTTGTTTGGAGATTGATTCCCTTTTGATTCATCTGATTCCTATAGTTAAAGAGGCATAGTTGTTAGGTTCAATTAATAAAAATACATTATAATTAATTGCAAAATGAGGCTTTCTATGAATGTTCTTTTCTACCAACTCTCATTTTCAATGGGTTTTTTTTTCTTCTAGAAGATGCCAAGAAGAGAGACATAGCCACTTACATACCTACTCTTTAAAGAATAAAAAATTTCTTGGCTCTTCATTTTTTCCTTTTTTTTATAAAAAAATTTGATAACCTCCAATATGACTTTTGAGTGAAAAAAATGATTTATTGACTTTACAAATAACAGTTAAACAACCAATTATTTGGGTAAGGGTTTATCCTCTCTCTCTCTCTCTCTCTCTCTCTCTCTCTCTCTCTCTCTCTCTATATATATATATATATATATATATATATATATATAAAAATCATTACAACTAAAAAAAGGTTCAGTCAACATTGAAATTCGTGGATATAGGCTATTGCTGAACCTCGTAATTCTTAGTGTTTTTGTGTATATTTTTCTTTTGATTTATTTTCTTTGTTCCTATTGTTTGTCTGGACATATTTCTTTGGTCCAAAATATTTTCACAATCAATCTTAATGATTTTTGAGCTTCCAATATTTTACAACTAGACACACTTAAGTTGGCTTCTTCAAAATTTTCAAGAAAAAAAAGTTTGTTTGGAAATTGATCCCCTTTTTATTCATCTGATTCCTATAGTTAAAGAGGCATAGTTGTTAGTTTCAATTAATAAAAACATTGTATAATTAATTTCAAAATGAGGCTTTCTATGAATGTTCTTTTCTACCAACTCTCATTTTCAGTGGTTTTTTTTTTTTTTTTTCTAGAACATGCCAGGAAGAGAGAGATAGCATCTTGCATACCTACTCTGTTAAAGAATAAAAACTTTCTTGGCTCTTTATTTTTTCCTTTTTTTTATAAATAAATTTGATTACCTCCAATCTTACTTTTGAGTGAAAAAAATGATTTATTGACTTGACTCATAACAGTTAAACAACCAATTATTTGGGGAAGGGTTTATCCTCTCTCTCTCTCTCTCTCTCTCTCTCTCTCTCTCTCTCTCTCTCTCTCTCTCTCTCTCTCTCTCTCTCTCTCTCTCTCTCTCTCTCTCTCTATCTATATATATATATATAACCATTACAACTAAACAAAAGTTCAGTCAACATTGAAATTCGTGGATATAGGCTATTACCGAACCTCGTAATTCTTAGTGTTTTGTGTATATTTTTCTTTTGATTTATTTTCTTTTTTCCTATTGTTTGTCTGGAGATATTTCTTAGGTCCAAAATATTTTCCCAATCAATCTTGATAGTTTTTGAGCTTTCACTATTTTACAATTGGAGACACTTAAGTTGGCTTGTTCAAAATTTTCAAGAAAAAAAAAGTTTGTTTGGAGATTGATCCCTTTTTGATTCATCTAATTCCTATTGTTAAAGAGGCATAGTTGTTAGTTTCAATTAATAAAAACATTGTATAATTAATTTCAAAATGAGGCTTTCTATGAATGTTCTTTTCTACCAACTCTCATTTTCAGTGGTTTTTTTTTTTTCTTCTAGAAGATGCCAGGAAGAGAGAGATAGTCACTTGCGTACCTACTCTGTTAAAGAATAAAAATTTCTTGGCTCTTTATTTTTTCCATCTTTTATAAATAATTTTGATAACCTCCAATCTGACTTTTGAGGGAAAAAAATTATTCATTGACTTTACAAATAACAATTAAACAACCAATTATTTGGGGAAGGGTTTATCTCTCTCTCTCTCTCTCTCTCTCTCTCTCTCTCTCTCTCTCTCTCTCTCTCTCTCTCTCTATATATATATATATATATATATATATAAAATCATTACAACTAAAAAAAAGTTCAGTCAACATTGAAATTCGTGGATATAGGCTATTGCCGAACCTCGTAATTCTTAGTGTCTTATGTATATTTTTCTTTTGATTTGTTTTCTTTTTTCCTATTGTTTGTCTGGAGATATTTCTTAGGTCCAAAAGATTTTCACAATCAATCTTGATAATTTTGAGCTTCCACTATTTTACAACTAGACACACTTAAGTTGGCTTGTTCAAAATTTTCAAGAAAAAAAAGTTTCTTTGGAGATTGAACCCTTTTGATTCATTTGATTCCTATAGTTAAAGAGGCATAGTTGTTAGTTTCAATTAATAAAAACATTGTATAATTGAGTTCAAAAAGAGGCTTTCTATGAGTGTTCTTTTCTACCAACTCACATTTTTAGTTGTTTTTTTATAAAAGATGCTATGAAGAGAGAGATGACCACTTGCATACCTACCTTGTTAAAGAATAAAAACTTTATCAGTTCTTTATTCTTTCCTTTTTTTATATATAAATTAATTTTATTACCTCCGATCTTACTTTTGAGTTAAAAAAATGATTTATTGAATTGACTCATAACAGTTAAACAACCAATTACTTGGGGAAGGGTTTATCCTCTCTCTCTCTCTCTCTCTCTCTTATATATATATATATATATATATATATATATATATATATATATATATGTACATATATATATATAATCATTACAATTAAAAAAAATCAGTCAACATTTAAATTTTTTGTCTTCGCCCGTGGATGTAGACTATTGCCAAACCTTGTAATTCTAAATTTTTTGTGTATATTTTTCTTTTGATATATTTTCTTCGATCCTATCGTTTGTTTGGAGATATTTCATAGGTCCAAAATATTTTCACAATCAATCTTAATAATTTTTGAGCTTCCGCTATTTTACAACTTGACACACTTAAGTTGGCTCGTTCAAAATTTTCAAGAAAGAAATGGTGTTTGGAGATTGATCCTCTTTTGCTTCATCTGACTCCTATAGTTAAAGAGGCATTGTTGTTAGTTTGAATTGATAAAAACATTGTATAATTGATTTCAAATAGAGGCTTCTATGAATGTTCTTTTCTACTAGCTGTCATTTTCAATGGTTTTTTCTAAAAGATGCTAGGAAGAGAGAGATGACCACTTGCATACATACATTGTTAAAAAATAAAAACTTTCTTAGTTCTTTTTTCTTTCCCTTTTTTTATATAAATAAATTTGGTTAATTCCAATCTTACTTTTGAGTGAAAAAAGAAATGATTTATTGACTTGACTCATAACAGTTAATCAACCAATTACTTGGAGTAGGGTTATATATATATATATATATATATATATATATATATATATATAATCATTACATTTAAAAATAATTTTCAGTCAATATTTATCCTGGACGATTCCTGGAAGAGTGTTATAGAATACTAGATTATCTTCTTTTCTTAGTGGAAATTAGCTTGTGTGAGGAAGCCCACGTTGTTTCAAGCAGCTTTTGTGCTTTACCACCACTGCTGCATGCCAGTAAGTTTCGTCAGCTTTTGGGCATATGGTTAAAAAAAAAAAAAGAATTTACAATAGAGGAATTGGTCTGGCAAGCAATCCCACATGTACAGGGAATTGCTAGTGCTAGAAAATATAAATTCTTACCAAAATAGGAGGGACTCTTATTCTATAGGCTCATTGATGGAGAAGTTAAGTGTTGCATGACTTGCTTAGATTATTTGTTTTTAATGAATTATGGCCTTGAGTCTAACTCGTATAATGTTGAGTTTTGTCCGAACTTGTAAATTTTTTTTTATATTAGCTCAACTGATCATTTGACCAAAATTTGTAAATGTGTACAGTAAAATTGAGTGAACAGCAAACTTTTGTCTTTATCCTCTATTACACCGAACAAACGATTACAAATAAAATCTCTTAAACAAATATTTTCAACGAATCTTTTCATTATAAAGAAATTTCTATCTTGGAATTTGGCCTTCACAAAAGTCCACACAGATTGGACCTCCTACTAGTTCACTTGTTAGGTAATTATCATGTTCTGCTACGCTTAAATAATTAAGATAAGAAGAAGAAGTTTCGTAATTGGACCATCTACTAGTCCACTAATTGTCATGTTCACAGCTTTGCTTTAAATACTATCTCTCTAGGCTCTAGCAACTCCACTCTTACAATTATATCAACATTTTATACTCTCCACAATTTCTCTTCTATTCTCTGTTTTCCTCTTCAACAGACTGTCTCTCTCTCTCTCTCTCATCGACCTTGTCAACTTGATCCATCAGAATCCTCAAGGTCCTCTCTTTTCTCTTATTCAATACTCTCTGTGAATTCTCTATTTTTTTTAAATTTATTTATTAAATTTATATTTGGTTTGTCTTCAATTTCTGTTTGAAGGCGGGAAAATAGTGGAAAAGGAGGAGAAACGTAAATTTTTTTTTCTGGGTTTTTTGTGTTTTCCTATTTTTTATCTGAAATTTTCCTCTTGTAGCAGTTGTGAGATTGTCAAATAAAAACTGTTTCTCTTACTATTATAATGTGAAAAGTGAAATAAAAAATAGTGTTTGGGTTGCAGTGGCTTCATTCTTGATTTCTGTCTGACAATCATAGTTTTTAGGAACCAGCTTTTTGAAAGACTAACGAAAATTCCAAAATTTTCAATTCTATTTCTTTCTTAATTATTAATCATTTTTTTTTTCTTTTTCCAATAGATAATTTGAACATGAACGTTACTAAACCTTATGCCCCCCCAATCACAACTTCATATCTCTTAATAATCTAAATTGCATGTTTGATCAAGTTCCACAGCCAATTTTGCAATCTCATTATCTCTAAGGATTTGTTTAGATACTACTTATTTTGCTGAAAACTGAAAATTTATTACTGAAAATACTGTAGCAAAATAATTTTTAAAGGTATGAATAGTGCCATGGAATCCAAAAATGCATGGTTATGAGCGTTTTTGCGTTTTTAGCTGGGTCGTGAATAGTGCCGTGGGACCTTCCCAAAAACGCGAAACGCAAAATAATTTGCATGCAAACGCATGCTAATTGTTTTGTTAATAATCTCATTATTCATGTTAAAGAGGCATAGTTGTTATTTTTGAAAGGGTATACTGGTCACTACGAACTTTCTCGTTCTTTTTTATTTTGTTAATATTGCACTAATTAAGTTCATCCCATGTAACATGTTTAAAGAAGCCAAAAAAGTAGAGTCAAGAGTCTATTTGCTGTATACATACTTGGTTTGGCATTTGTACAAAAGGTCAAAGATTAATGCAGTTGTGTTGTGTGCATACTTTGAAAAGAATCAAATTCAATACAATCCTTTTTTTTTTTTCATTTTTTAATTCATAAAAAAATATAGAAATTTTTAGCTCTAAAGATTGAGACATCAACTAATGATCACAAGTGAAGAATTGGAATATTCGGAATCATAAACTTATTACTTTGGTAATATGCTGGACACACTTTAGTTGGCTTGTTCAATTTTTTTAAGAACAATAGAGTGTTTGGAGACTAATCCCCTTTTCCTTGATCTGATTACTACAGTTAAAGAGGCATAGTTGTTAGTTTGAATTTGTAAAAACATTGTATCAATTGATTTCAAAAGACGGCTTTCTATGAATTTTCTTTTCTTCCAGCTCTCATTTTTAGCAGTTTCTCCTAGAAGCAGCCACTTGCATACCTACTCTATTTTGCCGAAAGAATAAAAAATTTCTTGGATCTTTGTTCTTTCCTTTCTTTTCTCTTTTTTCTTTTTTAAAAAATTTTGATAATTTCTTGGTTTGGCATTTGTACATACTTAGAAAAGAACCAAATCCAATACAATCCTACCTATTCACTTTTTAATTCGTAAAAAAAAAAATCTAGAAAATTAGTTCTAAAGATTGAGAAATCAACTAATGATCACTGGCGAAGAATTGGAAAGATTTGGAATCATAAACTTATTACAGATTGAGAAGGTAAGGTACCAATTAAGTTGGAATTACAAAAGTCTATTTGCTAGACATTCTTAAGTTGGCTTGTTCAAAATTTTCAAGAACAAAAGGGTGTTTGGAGACTGATCCCCTTTTGCTTGATCTATTCCTATAGTTAAAGAGGCATAGTTGTTACTTATCATATATATATATATATATATATATATATATATATATATATATATATATAGATATATAATTGATGTCAAAAAGTGGCTTTTTATGAATGTTCTTTTCTCTCTACTCTCACTTGCAGTGGTTTTTCCTAGTAGATGCCAAAAAGAGAGTGATGGCCTAAAAAATTAAAATTTTCATGGGTCTTACTTTTGAGTGAAAAAAAATGATTTGTTTGACCCATAACATTTAAACAGCCAATCACATGGGGAAGGGTTTATCTTAGAAGAGTGTAGTAGAAATACTAGATTATCTTCTTTTCTTAGTGGGAAATTATGATTACTTGCAGTCAAGAATAATCAGTCTGGGAAAAGAAAAAGTTGGAAGGCCAGGTTGTTTCAAGCAGCTTTTGAGCTTTACCACCACTGCTGCAAGTCGTCAATTCTGTAAGTTTTCACTTTTCAAACGCATCTATCTCTTTTATTTCTCTCTTTTACTTCTTCTTTGAAGGAAAAAATCCACTTCAAAATATATTCTTCTTCCCTTGTTATTTCCCTAGTTATCACTTTACCAAACATATTTCCAATGGCTTCAATGAGTAATCAAGGAGCCTCATTGTTGTCATCATCGTTCTAGTGCTAGTTTTGTTCCTTTGTGTCACTGAACCAAAAAAAGAAAAAAGTTTATTCATATGAATCACTGTCGTTCTCTCAGAACATTTATATTTTAAAATAATATAAAGAATATATTTTAGGAATTGAGTCTTTCTAGTTGAACCCATTGAGTTCCTAGCTTAAAACTTCCTTGCTGTTGATGCAACTCTCTGATACAGAACTAAACTTTTGGACTGCAGTGTTTTGCTTTCAAAAGTCTCTAGAATGCTGCCATTAGTAAATATAGTTGTTTGCTTATATGCATTAAATTTAACCCAATGCATATAATGTCTAGACCTGATCGGTTTGGTTTCTGACATTCTGCCTACTTCCACAAACTATTTAGTTCAAGGGTTTATTCATTTCTTCACACCATGGACCTAGATCCAACTATTTGATAGTTCGATTGATGGGCCAAGAATCCAATTTTTCCAAGCCTAACCCATGTATTACTAGAGGTTTAGTTTAGCATAGTTTCATTCTATTTATGCACACCAATGGACAAATGATTTTGAGAAAGTACTAAGCAAAATCACTAGTGAACTTACAGAAGCCCTTTCTAGGCATAGCTCAACTCATGGTGCAAATCCATTAGCAAAGTCATAATTTATTTATAACACAATAGAAATCCATTGAATTTTAAGATTACATTTTCAATCTGATGATATAATAAATAGTGCAAAACAGTTCTTGGCATCTTCAATTCGTGAAAGAACAATCAAGTTGTTTAGAGAGAACCCCCTTATTATACATGTGCAAGCTTGCATGTGACGATGTCTCTTTGCTTCCAATACCCAATCTTAAAAGTTACGAAGCAATTACATAATATAACACCTTAGAGACTCCAATTGAAATGTGTTGGGATACTATTTAACCCAAAAGCATAAACTTATAAGTTTTGGCCCAACTATGTTATATTAATTATTCGCTCATGTTATTATTATTTAACTAGTCGCAAACCCACGTGTTATGTGTGATAATATTTTTTGGTGATCTCATTTATATATATATATATATATATATATATATATATATATTCCACTTCATTAGATGTGCTAAACTATAGGCTGCTACTCCATAATGATAGTTACTAATTAATTTTATCTTTTATTTTTTAATGATCTCATTTATAACGTTTCTTACCATTATATACTTACTAACCGATGATTTGCATAACAAAGACGTTAGATGAGAGGTAACATCGTTCATTAGATTTTCAAAAAGTAATAGTTTTGGAAGATTTTAAAATTTATATAAGGTTAAATGAAATGTCAAAAAAAGATTTTAAATTTCCTAACTTTATTTCTTATGCAATTTCTATTAGTACTGGAGAACATCACTTTTTTAGTTGTGATTGAAAATATGGTTTCCATGATTAAAGTTTGGTTAGTTTTAAGTTTAAATTTAGTATTATGATTGTATTTTTTTTTTTTTTAATAAATTATGGCTTGGAGTCTAATTTGTATTAACGTTTGAGGTCTCATGCAAAATGGTCCAAATGAGAGAAATGAGCCAAAGAGAGACTGAAGTTTAGCTAATCTCATATTGAGCTAATTGATGACTTTGTTCCTCAATTACACAGAACGATTACGAATAAAAGTTTTTAACAAATGCAATGAAATTTTTCATTACAAGGAAACATCTATCTTGGAATTTAGCCTTAACAAAAATCCTAATAGATTGTTTAAGGCTTTAACAACTTATGGCTGGATGGAGTGGTTTTGTTGTGGGTTTGGGTTATGAGTATGGATTTGGACCTTGGATCGCTTGTGTGATGGTTTTGGTTAGAGAGCTTTCATGGCGTTTGTCTTTTTGTCAGTATTGGGTGGGTTTAAGTTGTAAGGGACTGGGTGTTAGTTGGGTTGAGTGTGATTTGGATCTCAAATCTTTTGTTTTTTCCATGGTTTGATAGTCTATGTTGTCCATCTTAGGAGACAGTGGCACAATGCCAATCAAACAAATGGTTTGGGTGGTTCCAATGATAGCCCATAATATAGGCTTAGCACAACAGTAAGAAAAAGTTGTCTATCTCTCAAGTTCGTCTGAATTGAGGGTTAGAAAATTGGGAGGATTTAAAATAAAAAAGTGATAAAAAATGAGAGTATAGAAGGGGTTTGAGTTTTCTCTTATGTGTGTTTAGTTGGAGGATGAAAAATTAAAGAGATAGAAAACTCATTTGTTTAGTTAAGAAGAAAAATGAAAAGATGGAAAATAAAGTTAGTATAAATTTATAATTATCTCTATTATAAATTGAAAAAGGGGAGAAAAGTAAAATTTATAAATTCTCTCAACTGGGTAACCAAAATGAATCAAATGTTGATGCGCTAGAGTGTGTGAGAGCCAAAAATTTGTCATACCTGTGCTTTGAAGTGTGAGACAGAGAGAAAAGGGGAGAGGGATAAAAACAAAGTAATGTGTTTGTGACCTGTATTAATTTACATGGTACTTTAGTTCAAAAATCTAAAAAAAAATTAATGTGCCAATTTTCCATTTTACCCCTTTTAGTCACCACCTGGTCCTGTGCTATGATCCAGGGCAGATTCGTCCATTACCAACGGCTCTAAACCAAAATAGGCTTCACCACCTTAAACTTTCACCTCAGCCCATGAAAGGGCAAAGAGCTGAGAGTCTATTGGACATGAAAATCTACTTAAACAAAACTAATATTTTCTCCTAAAAAAAAAAATTAGTCCGATAAAAAAAATAGTATTACTATTGAAATTTTTTTAAAATAAATTTCTTGATTAAAAAAAATTCTTTCATCATCTAACTTACCTTTTTTTTTTTTAATGACTAAAGGTTTTATTTTTTGGAGAAAATTTAATGATAAAAGGTAGGTTATACATTTTATGGTTTTAAAATCTAAATCATTCAATGAACTGTAAGAAGGAGATGTTCAAGGTTGTTGAGGTTGAATCGAGATCAAACCATGATGACATCATAATTAATTTAATAATTATATAAAATATAAATAAATATATTAAATTAATAAAAGTAGAAAAATGGACTTAAATAGTCCAAATAAATATAAAGATATATTTTTCAAATGTCTTTTTTATATCATAACTTTCATAAGGCAAAATAAGAAATATTAAGGGGTTGTTTAGTAACATTGTTCTAATAACGTTGTTTATATTTATTGGAAATACGTGTGAGTAAAAAAGTGTGTGAAAATATATGTAATGTTGTTTAAAAATTGAAAACATGTATTTAAACACATGTACCAAATAGACCATAAATCTTAAGCAAACTTTTTTTGTTAAAGCTCAATATTTTACTCTTCTAATCTTTTTATAACAACCTATGTCTAAATTATCTTAAGTCATGCTCAAGCCCATTTGATTACCCACTAAATTTTTTTATTCTAAAGCCTTTTGAATATTCAACCATTTATGAAAATTTTAAAAATAAAAAATAAGCACAAAAGCTAGAAGAGTGGCCGTACACAGCATTGAAAAATTTATTAAACCCAATAAAAATTTATAAAAAAAAAAAAAGTGGTCGACAGCATGTATCTAGTGAGTGATAGAAAGCAAGTTGTGACTCATCTTCAAATTAGACCAGAAGACTCTAGAGTGCAAAGGAAAAAACGCAGAGAGAGAAAATGCAAAAACAGCAGTCGGCTAAAATGCAGAGAGATAAGGGGCGAGTGAGACTGAGAAGAAGAATAAGAAGAAATCTTGGTGCGATCCTAAGGTCTGAGGTTGAAGCTTCAACAATAGCTGAGCCTGTAAGTACCCGGTTAACCTTGTGCTAGACATCTTGAAAAGATGGTCGAGAGCTAGAATCATTTGGTTAGAAATAGAGTGTACCCAATAGGGGAATTGGTCTGGCAAGCCATCCCATATGTCTAGGGAGTTGCTGGCACTAGAAAACATAAATTCTTGCCAATATAGGTGGGACTCTAATTCTATAGGCTCATTGATGGAGAAGTAAAGTGTTGCATGACCCCAATAGCTTTCTTTAATTCGCTTATCCAGTCTTTCTTGTTAGATTTAGTCTTGATCACATATTAAATTATTAATTTTTAATGAATTATGGCCTTTAGTCTAATTCCTATTTAGGTTTGAGGTCTCATGCAAAATTGTTAGCTAATTTCACCATGAGCTTATTGATGACTTTGTTCCTCTCGCTCGACTAATCATAAGTGCATTTGACCAAAAATTGTAAATGTGTACAGTGAAGTTGAGTGAACAACAAACTTTTGTCATCGTCTATTCTCTGTTCTCCTCTTCAACCGACTGTCTCTCTCTCTCTCTCTCTCTCTTCATCTCATCGACCTTGACAAAGTGATCAGCATCCTTAAGGTCCTCTCTCTTCTCTTATTCAATACTCTGTGTGAATTCTCAGGTTTTATTTAATTAAATTTATATTTGATTTGTGTTCAATTTCTGTTTGAGTGATGGGAAAATAGTGGAAAAGGGGAGCAAAGTTAAATTTATTTCTGGGTTTTTTGTGTTTTCCTGTTTTATATCTGAATTTTCCTCTTTTAGTAGTTGTGAGATTGTCAAAAAATTAAAAAAAAAGTTTCGCTAAAATAAAATAGTGTTTGTGTAGCAGTAGCTTCTTTCTTGATTTCAGTGCAGTAATCATAATTTTTAGGACGCAGTTATTTTTTTTTTTTTTAAGACCCACTAAAATTCCAAACTTATAAAAATTATAATTGATAAAAAGGTATAGTTGCTAGTTTGAATTGTTAAAAACATTGTATAATTGATGTCAAAAAGTGGCTTTCTATAAATGTTCTTTTCTCTCAAATCTCTTTTTAAGCGGTTTTTCATAAAAATTGTCAAGAAAAGAGAGATGGCCTCTTGCATACCAACTTTGTTTTGCCCAAAAAATAAAAAATTTCTTGGGTCTTTGTTATTTCCTTAATTTTTTTTAATAAATAAATTTGATGACATCCAATATTACTTTTAAGTTTTTAGTTTTTAAAAATAAAAAAATGTGTTAACTTGACCCATAACAGTTATATATATATATATATATAATCATTACGGCTAAAATGTTTATTCATATTAATGGACCAATGATGTCTGACTGAACCCATGAGTTCCTAGCTTGAGACTTCCTTGCTATCTCTAAAACTGGTAGGTTTGGTTTTTTTTTTTTTCATAAAAAAAGTATGTTTGTAGTAAGAGATAATGTCATCCATTCATGGTAAATCTCTAGCGACTATTATTACTTATTTGACCACTATAATGTAACAAACAACACAATAAAAATGAGTCCATAATTGTTCTCCTCTTATACCAAATATTCAATTAAAAACGTTTTTCTCTTAATATTTTTATTATTATGTTACATCTAATTGTTGGCATGTTAGGGAATCAGTGTAAAATGGATTAAATTCCTATTACCTCCATTCAATGTCGCTAGTCCTATTAAAAAAATCCAACTTTTTAAGAGAACACCATTTAATGCTATGTATTTTTTGTTTTTATAGAGAATAATGCATTGTCTTTAATTATAAAGGTAAAATATGGGGAAATTTGAGAAATTTATTCGTTGACTTTAAAATAAAGGACAACCTTATAAGACTACTTGAGGGCCAAGAATTTGGAATAGATGAAGTATTCTTTTTGGGAAAACTAAAAGAATGCGTCATTTTAGCTATGATTGATCAATGGTGTGAGGATACAATGAGTGCATGCAGCATGCATTGACATGGGGAAGGGTTTATCCTATATATAAAGATCAAGAGGTTTATTTTGTAGTGATAAATACAATTATATAATTTTAAGTTTGCAAGGTTGATACTTGGATGTAAAGGGCACTTGCATGCCTACTTTGTTTAAAAGAGAAAAAAGAGTTGTTGACTTAATTGAAAACAGAGGATGTATTCCTCCACATCAAATCGTTCTCTTCTTCTCATTTTTTTTTCCTTTTAATTTCTCTTTTAAACTTAATTGAATGTACTTTTTTCTTAATCTTTATTGTAGTTCAAGATTTGCCAATATATTTCTAATGGCTGCCATTAGCACTCAATCTACCTCATCTTCGTCATCAATTTCTTCTTCAACACCACAATGGAAATACGATGTCTTTCTCAGCTTTAGAGGTGAGGACACACGCAATAGATTTACTGACCATCTATATGTCGCTTTAAAACAAAAGGGCATTCTCACCTTTAGAGACGAGGAAAAACTTGAGACAGGAAAATCTATTCCATCAGAGCTTTTGAAAGCAATAGAAAAATCAAGGTCTGCAATTGTTATTCTTTCAAGAAACTATGCATCTTCTACATGGTGTTTGAACGAACTTGTAAAGATCATTGGGTGCATGAAAGAGATGAAAATGATCGTTCTACCAATTTTTTATGATGTGGATCCATCTACTATACGAAAACAAATGGGTACTTTTGCCCAAGCCTTTGCTAAACATGAACATTTCAAGGAATGCACAGAGAAGGTGCAAGCATGGAGAACTGCATTGATAGAAGTAGCCAATCTCAAAGGATGGCATGTCCAAGATAGGTAATCCAATTTGTCATTTCTTTCTTTCAAATATTCTTATAACACCCACCTTATATGTAGCATTGTTCTATACCTTATGTAGACCTATATACATGTCTGTAGTTCTTTCAAGCTTTGTCTTGAGCTAATCAATTTTCAATTAGCACAATAGAAAATTGGATTTTCTACCTTTTATTAATGTATTTATTGTGGTTTATACTAACTACATATTTTTGTTTCTTTATTGCAGGCCTGAGTCACAAATTATCCAGAACATTGTGGGAGTATTGTGGCATAAATTAAGTTATACATCCTCAGAATATACCAAAAACCTAGTAGGAATTGATTATCGAGTGGAGAAATTGGAGTCATATATGGATTTAGGGTCAAACAATGTTCGCATGGTAGGGATTTGGGGTATGGGAGGAATAGGTAAAACAACTCTTGCTAGAGTTGGGTATCATATGGTTTCCAATAAGTTTGAAGGCTGTTGTTTTCTTGCTAATGTTAGGGAAGTTTGTGAAAAAGACGGTTTAGTTCGATTACAACAACAACTCATTTATCAAATTTTGAATGAAAATATGGGTGTAGAAGATGTTAATGAAGGAGTTATTGTAATCAAGAATAGGTTACGTCATAAAAAAATCCTTCTCGTTCTTGATGATGTAGATCAATTAGACCAATTAAACAAGTTAGCAGGGGATCATAGTTGGTTTGGTTTAGGTAGTAGAGTTATCATAACAACAAGAGATATGCATTTGCTACGGACCCTTGAAGTAGATGAAATATATGAGGCTAATGGATTGACTCATGATGAATCTCTTCGTCTTTTGAGTTTGAAAGCATTTAAAAAAGATCATCCACCTGAAGATTATCTAGAGTTGTCCAAAGATTTTGTAAATTATGCTAATGACCTTCCTTTAGCTATTGAGATTTTGGGTTCTTTTTTGTTTGGTAGAAGTATCTGTCAATGGAAAAGTACGTTCAATAGGCTAAAACAGTTTCCTGAAAAAGATATTATCCAAGTACTTAGAATAAGCTTTGAAGGACTACATGACACAGAGAAGGAAATATTCCTAAATATTGCTTGTTTCTTTAATCATGAGGAGATAAAATATGTAGTAGAAATACTAAATTATCTTGACCTTTTTCTAGATGTTGGATTGGGGGTTCTTTTTGATAAATCTCTTGTTAAATTCGATGGTCGTACCTTGTGGATGCATGATTTGCTTCAAGAAATGGGCAAGAACATAGTTTATGAAGAGTGTCCTAAAGAGCCGGGAAAACGTGGCAAATTGTGGCTGTTTAAGGACATTAACGATGTATTGACAGAAAATACGGTAAGCAATTATTTAGAAAACTAAATCATGTATCCTATTATATTATTCAAGGTGAAAACTTCAATACAATAGTTTAGGTTCAATATATTAGTTTCCCAAATGAAATTCACTCACTTGCTTGGATTGACCAATAAAATACAATGTTATCATTTTCAAGGATAATTAGATTAAATTCAACTACGAGTTCGAATTTTATTGGGAAACCTAATGAACTGCACCTAAAGTATTGTATTTGTACCTTAGTTTTAAAGAGAAAATTTAGAGTAGCTTTAGTAATCTTACATTTTGCAATTCACTATTCTGTTCTCTTCATGATTACTAGGGAACAAAAGCAATTCAAGGCATAGTCTTAAAGTTGCATAAACAAAAAGAGGAATTGCGTACACAAAACGTGGTATATTGGAATCCTGAATCCTTTTCAAAGGTTTATGATCTTAAATTGCTCATAATTGATAACATTCACCTTTTGCGCGAGCCCAAATATCTTCCTAATGCCTTGAGATTTCTTGACTGGAGCGGATACCCTTCAAAATATTTTCCACCAAGTTCCCAACAAAAGGTAATTTAGGTACCTTATACAACTTTAATTTTAAGTTTTTATTAAAATGTATGATTTTGTAGAAGCTAATTTTTTTATTTTCCTTTTTGGCTTTTTACAGTCTTTTGATAGTTTGAAGTTCATCAATTTGAAGAAATCACTAAAATTGATTGAAACTCTTGACTTCAACAAAATCCCAAATCTTGAGAAATTGATTCTTGAAGATTGTATAAATTTACGTTCCTTGCACCCATCAATTGGAGTTCATCAAAAACTCACTTTTCTTAACCTGAAAGGTTGCAAAAACCTCAGAAGTCTTCCAAGCAAGTTTGAAATGGAGTGTCTTGAGATCCTTATTTTTTCTGGTTGCTCAAATTTAAAAAGAATTCCAGAGTTTGGAGAAAATATGAAAATTGTATTAGAGCTTTACTTAGACGGCACCGCTATTACAAAATTACCCACATCAATTGAGAATTTGACTGGCCTTGTTAAATTGAATGCAGAAGATTGCAAAAATCTCATGTCTCTTCCTAATACCTTTTTTAAAATGAAGTGGCTTAAAGATTTCAATCTTTCTGGATGCTCAAAACTACTGGAAAATTTGAAAAATTTGGAGATTGAGAAAAGGGTAGAGGAGGTTGATGTAAGTGGAGCTGCCACAGGATTTATGGCTTATTCCAATGCTCTTTTTAAAGCTCTTTTTAATCAGAGAAGTCCCAATCGCATGGGCCTGATATCGACTTCTTTATCGAGTTTGTGTTTGACCCATTTAAATTTAAGTTATTGCAATCTCAATGCAATCCCTAATGATATTTGTTGCTTATTCTCTTTAAAATATTTATGTCTAAGAGGAAATAAATTTAGTTACCTTCCGGAAAACATCGCTCAACTATCTATTCTGGAAAGCTTGGTGGTGGACAATTGCACGAGTCTTCGATCATGGCCAAAGCTTCCATTAAATATTAATTCTATTTGGGGAATGGGTTGTACCTCACTGGAAACGCTACCAGATCTATCACCACCAAATTCTTTGTTTGGGAGATACCTCTTCCTTACAAATTGCAGGAAATTGGCTGAGAATCAAGGCTTCATTGACAGTAAATTGTTGTTTTTTGCAATGATAATGCGTTCCCTTCGGTGCCCTTTCTCTGGTATGTTTCCTGCCGACAGATATGATATTGTTATCCCTGGAAGTAAAATTCCAAAGTGGTTTACACATCAAAGTATTGGGGATAATGTTAGTATTCAAGAACCTAATTCGCTTTTGTGTAATGAGTGGATGGGGATTGCTGTTTGCGTTGTATTTTGTTCTAATCAAATCCTCAAAGAAAGTTCACTTTCCTGTTGGTTGATAGTCAACGGAAGAGGAGCGCATAGTGAACCATGCATGCCTAGCTTTGTTCCTTTAGCAGATCACACTTGGCTACTTTATTTGCTTCCTCAATTCTACATGAAGAAAGACATAAAATCATTGTACGAATGCGATGCAAATGGATTCAGTCGGATTGGAATTAAAATTGAATCCGAGCAATTTGGTGGACCGCTCCCATTTATGGTAAAGAAGTGCGCGTTGCGAATGGTATACAAGAAAGACTTTGAAGATCTTAATTTCGACAATTCGACGGCGGCGGCAGCGGAAGGTTACAAAGCCAAGCAAACTCGTGATGGGGCTGGAAGCTCTAATTACAAACCTCACCCAAAAAGAATTGACAGAGCCTCGGCCAAGGTAATTATAATGCCGGGTGAGACAGTTGCGATCAAGTTATGTGATGATGAGGATGAATGTAGTTGTGGGGTAGCCAATGAGATCAAGGAATTTGCTGGAAGAGGTAGGTGATTGAAGGTTAATCAACTTTTTTCTCTGTAAGTCATTGTTCTTCTTCTTTTTCATGTGTACAAATATTACTGGATTGCCCACCATATATTTGATTAGAGTTGTCAATGAGACTCCTAGCAATTTGACTAAAACAAACAAAGAAATGCAACAAAAAGCTTCTTGTTGTACTAGTTTATTGTTCCATCTCATGTTGTTTTCTTCCGTTTAAAACTATTCTTCTCACTCCCTCAAACTTTCATTAAGCATAGAAACTCCACAAAGTGATACACACACACACACACTGAATCGGAGGTTGGAATTAGTAGCAAAATGTGTGCAGAGTTTCCTCTCCTTTGCTTGAAAAAATGCCCTCAGTGATACTAACCCGAGTGTTCTATCAAGCGGGTGGTGGCATCTCTGAATTCTTGTCCCCATTCTTGACTTGGGCCCATAGTTTGGGTCGTAGGATCGAAATCTTAGCTTTGTGGATTTAATGTCCAGAATTTGGACTTTTCACTATGCTGTTTCCAATCCTGTACCCTACGCATATTGTGCATCTGATGCTTCACCAAATGTCTTCCCTTCTACATTGACACATGGTCCGCACCAGAATTCCACATGTTTTGGAAAAGCTTAGTCTAACCTTTGGTGGGGCTGCCTTTCTGTCTCTTCTTTTCTACTGTGTTAGTGTCTTTGAGTTTGATAGTTAATAATTTTTGTCAATCCTCCTTCTGCTTCTAGTTTCCCAAATCTAAGGATTCTAGTACTTTAATCTGTAGAGTATGCAAACTCTGAATCCCTCCCCACCTTCCTCATTGCCTTCCCTGTCCTCATTATAGCAATCCACAACCGCAGCCTCATTTTGTTTGCATGACTAGTTTTTCAAAATGAATAAAGTAGAATTCCATGAATTTATGATTGTGATTGAGGAAAAAATTCGTAAAGTTAATAATGTCACTAACTGTCATCAACAAATGGTGAAGATGCAAGAGACACTTACCATGAATTAATAATTGCGATTGAAGAAGTTCAAAAAGGTAGCAATGTCACTAATGGAAATCAACAAATGCTGTGAATAATAGATAGTATTGAACACTTATTGTTCCAAACTGGCCTTAGCCATGTGCTTCCATTGTTTTCCAATGTTAGGAAAATGTCTTACACCCCATCATCACATGTGACGCTTGTGCAAAGGCATGGGTGAGATCTTAATAATATTTGAATCTCACTTACAAGTGACATATCTTTTAGTAAATTAGATTTTTTGTTCTTTTCTTTATTTGGATTCCACCTAATTTCTTTTTTTCCTACATTCAGGAATTTAATAAAATATATGTAATGTTGATTTTGAATGGAAAGGCTGGTATCAACCTATCACTTGCATTGCCCCGTTGATCTGTAATATTAACAATTTAAACTCATTTTATACGTAATATTTCACGTTAATTATGGAAATTTTTACCATATATGACTTTTGTGCATTGGGCTCATGATATTCTTGAAATTTTCCTGACTTATTTCAAATCATTACCAAGGCAAACCATCCATACTTAGTTCACATGTTTGTCTTTATAGTAATTAGACTCATGCAGGCAAACAACTGCGTAGACAAGGTTGAAAATTGGAGAAGGTAGTTTGTTTAGATTTGTAAACCCTGCGCTACTTGTTATCATTGTTGGTGCATTATGTCTAAAATTTATGGTTTGTCACATTTTCATTGTTGTTCTGTCATTTTAGCTTGACGAAATCCATTTCATAGTGAATGAATTGATAATACACCTTCATAGACATCCAAATATATATATATATATAGGGTTTTTTTTTTTTTATTGTATGTCCCCAAAGGCAAAGGGATGTCAAATGAAATTGCTTAGCTTCTGTACATGTTGTGGCAAATCAAAGATACTTTCAGGTGGAATTCTGAACTAGTTTGAAAACTCTATAGCCAAAATGGTTATGACAGAATTTTACAAATTCTTGTTTGTGTTACTGACAAACTCGTAAGGTCTCATTCCAAATCTAGGGCTTATTTGGTTGAAAAAGGATAATGGTTATTGCATACTAGAAATTGTCGAAACCAAGCTGGAAGGCCCTTTATTAATCTTTACTGGCACAACCATAAGTGAAGGCCCTGAGCTTTGGAACCAATTATGTAGGTTACAATTACCTTCTAAAATGATTGTCATAATTTGGAGATTTTTTTTGAATTTTTTCTAGCAATGGCAGAATTGAGAGAAATGAGAAGGTATCTGAGGACTTTGTCCTTTGAGTCAAAGATACTGAAAGAATTTTTTTTCTTTTTCTTTTTATCTATAGAAATCTGGTTTGGTTTGATTTGATTTGTACATTAGATCTAATTTCATTAAGCCTTAACTTGATTCAGGCATGGATGAAGAGCTGGACGAAGGGAGGGAGTTTTGGGGATCTTAAAGCACTTCTCATTGTCCTTTTTCTCTATTTTATGGTATATTTGGACTTGCAGGAACAAGGAAAACCGTGAAGAAAGAGCCTTTCTCTGCCATTAATGTGGTCTTGTATTGTAAAAGTTTAATTTCAATGTGCAGGGTAACTTAAAGTGCAAAAAACAAAGAAAAGCCTTGATAGTAGCAGGATAAGCAAGTGTAGACCTCTAGAGAGACGGAAATGCAGGGGATCCAAGCTTCTTTTGAAAAAATAGAGAAGGTGCATGTCCATGGCTGGTTGTTTCAGCTGAGCTTTTTCTTCCTTTTTAATCTTTTTGTGGATATTCACAAATTAAACATGACACAGTCTCTAGTAGCTATTGCCATCGATTTTCAAGATTAAATTCCATTAACAGTATGTGCATGCATGCAAGCCAAATACATATTATACATGAACAGAAGCTTAATGTAGATATTGAAGCTCCTAAGTCCTAACACCAAGAAAAGTGACTTTGTACCTTTTCATAGCATTGTAAAATGAATGCTATTTACATATAAATTGATAAGCAAAAGAATCTATTATTGATCTAGAAGCTCTAGGAAAGCCTCCTTGACATACCATACATTCTCTAACTTCAAACTATTTGGATGGTCGAAATGACGGCCTCTTCTTAATAAAATGTAAATGTCTTTGTAGTTAATAAATCAATTTCAAAAAAATAATGAAGGAAAAATAAAAAATGGGGATCATGAGAATGACACATATCAACTAAATGACAAAAATATATATTCCAGCTTTTAGGATGTTCCCTATTGGCTATTACATAGCATCTTCTAGTTTCTCCAGCTTTTTCTTCATAGCATATTCAAGCTTTGAGATTTCTCTTTGTTAGTATTATGAGAATTTACAAATAGGTGGCAGAGTTGGTCAATTGAGAGGCTGTGGTGAAGGACATTCAACAGTTTACAAATGTTTGTGTTTGACAGGTGGATGGATTCCCTGCAGAGTCTTGATCCCTAGCGACCCTTGCCCCTAAATTCTTTATGAACATTAGCTTGGATAACATGCAGCAAACTTTGAATCTTATACTCTTTTCTGCTTGTGCTGTTTTGGTTCCTTCGTTTCAAAATGTACGAAAAAAGAATGCCAAGACAAAGAACTTTGTGGTGTTTTGACTGCAGTAGAAATCATGTGCTGGAAAGCAAGTAAACATTGAAACTGGAAGCTTTTACTGCCAAAGGTATATAGATTTATTGTTCCATCCCATGTTCTTTTCTTACGTTCAGAACTAGTCTTCTGGGTTGTCCTTATTTAAAAGTCCATAAGTACAAGCTCATTAGTACAGGCATGACACATGGACAGGTAGTTCAAACTGAATAAACTAGAATTCTAATTCTTATATATTTCCTTCTTGTCCTTTCCATATAATATGGTTTGCTTCATGTTAAAGTATGCAAAGGGGTTTTGTTTGTTTGGAACTGTTAACAGGCTTTTTTATTTTTGGTTTGATCTGTCCATTAGAACTGATTTCATTCAGCCTACTAAATTCAGGCATGGATCAAGAGCTGGCTGATCAGGGGAAATTTAAAGAACTTAAAGTTCTTCTAGGTATCGTTTGTCTTTATTTTATGGTCTATTTGGTCTTGTAGGAACAAGGCAAGGAAGATCCTTTCCCTGCCACAAATGTGATCATGCATAGTAAAAATTTGATTTCTATGTGCAAGGTAGCTAACAGTTAAGAACTAAAGGATAGCATCCACAGTGGTAAAATAAGCAAAGTCCAGACCTTTATAGAATCTTCCAACTGGCAACCAATACTGCTTGAGGAGAGCTGCAAGGGTAGAAGAACAAAATGGAGGGGATTCATTCAGTTTTGATTGTAAACATAAAGATGGGTCCATTTCTGGTTGTTTGAGCTGGACTAGGGAGGCTGGAATAGAAGAAACACAGAGGTGACAGATTGAGCTGATGAAGGACATTCAGATTTTAGGAACCAGTTGATAGATGTTTTGGGTTCGGAGAGGAGTTCAGACGTCTTCTGACAGAGCCTCAATCTCCAGCAACCATTGCTCCTAACTTTATGAACTTTAGTTTCGATATCACGGTTGTTGAATAGAATGGTACAATAGTTGTTTATGATTCTGCTTTCTTTAAATGGCACTGTTTTTACTAATTAAATGCCATGACAGTAGAGTGATGCCCTTTCATTAATTTGATGGTTTTCACTTGATAGCTGTTGGTCCTTTCCAGTTGTCAATGCCTCATTGGCTCCACGTTATTTGTAAATTTTGTTATAGCCACAATGGCTAGTTTGTTAGTTAATTAGTCTGGTAGATCAGTTTGGGCAGTTTTCGGGAAGTTAATTTCTGGCTAATCATGTAGCCTCTATTTTGTACATAATTGCATATATAAACAAGTAAAGTTTGGGTCGAGTGCCTGGAGTGCACCGGATCTATTGCAATGACAACACGTGGTCAAAACTGGAACACATGTTACCATCACCATAGATTCAGTGCACTGGTTGTAAACAGATCTTTAGTTCTAATTATCATTGAGTGAATTTCATTTTTACTCAATCAATTTTCTGTTGCTTTCTCTCTTTCTGTTTGACCTCTTTTTCAATTTACTTTGTTACCGTGAAATTCAATGAGAGTTTCTGTGCAAATTGTTGCAGATCTAAGTGATCATGATAGATTTTGTTGGAAGTATCCTCTCATTTGGAAACTTTTTAAGTGTCAATTTTTTATTTTTTCTTTTTTGTGGAAAATAATGAGTAATGCTTTTTACGTGTGATGTGTGGTGAATATGAGGAAACTAATAATGCTTTTATGTGTCATATTTGTTTTTCTCTTGTCAAATTGTATGAGCAATTTGGTTTGATTCTTAGCAACCCCAATCAAAGAGGGTGTGATTAGAATGATGGTTGAATGTTCTGTCTGAAAATAAATCTCATAATGCAGTTATTGTGGCTGTGGTAGTGGATATTTTATGATTTATATGGTTTTTAGGAGCAAGGTTGATTTTGAAGGCTGTATGTTCAAGTTCAAACTAAATTCATTGTAGAATTTAGCTGAAAGTGAATGTTTGCATGGAAGTATTATGGCAGTCAAGAGAAATGGATTCACAGTGTCATTTTGCTGATGGAGAATAAAAACTTGTTGCAAAAGCTCCTCAAAGATGATTGCATATATTGGAGACTGGAACCTGTTTATGAAGGAGGAATATTGGTAACTTACTTAAATACGTAAATATAGGATACTGGAATGGATAGTTAAATTAGTTTCAAATGCTGCTTCAGATTAAGCTAATGTAGCCTGGTTGGGGCATAGGTTGTAATGTTTATGTAATTGTCAGACTTTGTGTAATGTTTATGTTGTTGCCTTACTCCTCAATAACCCAACATGTCCGAGATTTTCTATCCACTTTCCTTCTAAGTTTTCAAGACAGCTTAGTCATATCAGATTATCAAAAAATTTGGTGCAAATTAGTTTACATGGAGCACAACCATGTCAATTCAGATGTCCGAACCATGTTACCATTAGAACCTCGGGCCTAGTGAAAAGATACACATGGGCTCAAGAGCATGCTAGACTCTTCTTATCTTGTAAAGATGGATGAGAGCTAAGGGCATATATGGTTAGAAAAAGAGAATTCACTTGTCCAGTTGGTCTGGCAAGCAATCCCATATGCACACAGGGAGTTGCTGGCGCTAGAAAACATAAATTCTTGCCAAAATAGAAGGGACTCTATAGATTGCTTAAGAAATTTGAATTCTTAAACAATTAAAATGAAACTTCCATCTTGGAATTGGTCAACCTAAAAATTAGAATTGATAATCAAGTCTTTATTAATTTGTGACTAGATGGGGTGGTTTTGTTGTTGGGGGACTTTCATGGCCTTGGCAGTATTGGGTGGGGTTATAAAGGACTGGTATTAGTTGGGCCGAGTGTGCCTTTGGGTCTCAAACATTTTGTTTCCCACTGGTTAGAGGGAGTAGGGACCGAGGGAGCCAGCAATGACCCTGACTTTTCAAAGTATATTTTTTGGTTTGATCTGTCCATTAGAACTGATGAACTACAATATAATGGAAAATTGATATTTTATGCTTACTAGACGTAATAAATTTTAATAGCACTATTTGACGTGATTAAGGCACTCAAAATATAACATTAGATAATTATTTTACAAAATAATTCAGATTCTACGAAATGGAACATAAATATATCTCTCAAAGTGTCTTTGTCTTGATGTTGTTTCTTCGTTTCTTGGTTATTAGAAATGAATTGAAGAGATGGAAAGATTTCTTAAAGGGCATAGATTACTTTTTAATTTTTTTTTTCCCTTTTTTTTCTTAGTGTTTTTGAATACAGGAGATGATAAAATTTCTTAAAGCACATAGATTCATTCTTTTTCTTCTTTTCTCATTTTTTATTTTTTATTTCTTAATTTTCTCAACAACAATAATAATGGTCTTATTATAATTTTATGATAGAGAATCATGATGGTGAAAGTAATCCACTTTCCTTTTCAATCTTTGTTAGGGTGCTTTTTTTTATACCTAATTTTATTTAAGTACTACCTATTTATTTTCAAACACCACTAACAAGTTATTGAGCTTTTTCAAATATTTTTTGCCCTATTATTATGTTCACCACAAATATTTCATATCTTATTATCTAAATTGGGTCATGATATAAACTATTACAAAAAAAAAAAAAAAAAAACTAATATCTTATCTAATTTTATTATTATTATTTTTACTAAGCCTAAAATTGGCCCTACAAGCCCAATGCACACATGCCATCTTTTTTTTTTAAAACCCAAGGCTACTAATGCTTGACAATATTTTAAAAGCCCAATTCTCATTAGCAATATATCAAAAGACCAATTCTCATTGACAATATTAAAAGCCCAAGTTAGCTACTTAGCACTATTTTGTAAAAAGCTCAAAGTTATTAATACTTTGCAAAATACTATATCATAAGTATTTCATTTACGCTCTGTTTGTTTTGCTAGAAAACCTTCTATAAAGATAGTTTTTCACATTTTTTAGTGTTTGGTAAAATAAAATAAATAAAAAACTGGTCAATGTAAAACTATCTTTGATCAATAGAAAACCGTAATAAAAATAAGGCTTAGCTTCTATAAGTTGTTTTCCAAAAAACTTTTTTGGAAAACAATCTCTCTCTCACGCGTTGCATCTCCTATAAATATTATCTTTATCTGTAGTCGTGGAAAACATAATTTTTTGGTGCATTCTCTCTCTCATGGTAAGCTTTCTCACTTTTTTTCTCTTCCCTTTGATTTTTCTCCCCTCACACCCTCACTGTCACTAACTCGGATTTCTCCTCTTCCCATAGATCTCTCTCTCTCTCTCTCTCTAATTGTCTCTCTTCTCTCTTTTCTCCATGTTTCTCTTCCTCTTTGTAACACAATTCTCATGATTCTGAAATCCAGATCGAACTGTACGGTTCGACCCGATTAACTAAAAACCATCCATCTAGCGGGTTAACCCCAAAACCTGCTCTACACAAAAAATGCAATGGACCGTGCGAACCAAGGTCAAACTGCCCGGGTTTGAGAATCGTGATCAGGTCTCATGGTTCAGGCTAAAGCTTTAAAAAAAAAAAAAAAAAAAAAACCCTAAGTTCATCTCTTATGAAACTGAGTTGTATGTGCCATTTTCTGTGTCTTATCAATCCCAAATTTGAAATTGCAGTCCCAAAACACACTAAATCGGAAAATCCACGTACAATGAGATGAAAAGCACAAACCTTTTCTTTATCTTCCTCATCTGTGTTTTCCTTGTTCTTCCTCTTTTGCATCTTCCTTCTTCTGTCGCCAGTCACTAGTACGCAAAAGCCAAGATTTTTTCTTTTTCTATGAGTTGTCTACCACTACGGTCTATGCATTAACTTACACTACCCTTTCCCATGTGAAAAGTTGGACATATGGCTACGTAAAACCTTTTTTATTTTTTAATTTGAATGGCACATCATAACAACATTCTACAAACCCATCAATTCCCACAAATTTGTATTTTCGTATATTTTAATTTTTTACTTCTTTTGTACTGTCAATGTAATTGTAGATTAAAAAATGCTTAAAACATTGTATATTTTTATAATGAGTGTATAATGTTGTAAGCATTTATTTAATTTACAATGTAAATCTTACCTTGATAATATATTGTAAATAAATAAGTTTTCTTTTATTATTATTATTATTATTATTATTATTATTATTATTATTATTATTATGTTTAACAATTGATAATATTGCATTGATTTTTGAACACTATAATAGAAGTTGTGATATGAAAAATACATTTGAAAGATGGTCTTTATATTTATTTGGTTTATTTTAGACAAATTTTATATTTATACTAATTTAATATATTCATTTATATTTTAAATAATTATTAAATTAATTATAACTATAACGTCATCACGGTTTAACCTTGATTGAACCTCGGTCCAACCTCAAAAATCTTGAACCTCTTCCCTTTACGGTTCGATGAACGGTTCGAGTTTCAAAACCTTGACAATTCTCTTATTAAATTTTTTTTTTCCCCTCACTGATCAGTCAATTGCTCCAACTTGCAATGGAGAACAAATTTGCAGCGGTAATTATTTTATTCTTCTCTACCAAAATCTCAATTCTTTACTTTGAATTTCAAGCTTGAATTTCTTGTTTTCTCTAAGAAATTTTTGGTTTAGTGGATTCCAGGCAAGAGTTACTTCTTTTTCGTACATAAAGTGTAAAAAAATAAAAAATAAAAAAAGAAGAAGAAGAAAGAATGAATGAAGTAAAAGATGTAAATTTTAAATATAGTACCTATACTGCTCTAAATTGCTTTTACATGGAACAATTGTAAATGCACAATTGTTGGAGGTTTGATTAACAAGTTAGAATGTTACAATCTGTGCAAATGATAAACGAATATGACAAATAAATCTCCTCGGACGTAAACCGAGGACGATTTATATAAATATTCTCTTTCTAGGCCAAAGTTTACAATTCTTAGTTCTCTTTTTTGTTTGTCAGAGACGATCCCTTCTCTTTCTTCTCTCGTCTCCTTATATACTTCTTCCTCTTCACTGTTCATCCACGTGTTATATAAATCTTCCCCTTAGATACTTCTCCCATGCACTACCTTCTTGAAGTCTTTTTATAATAACAGGAAGGTCCAATTCTATTGTTCAGAGGTCATTTCCCCATTAATGCAACCAGGGAGATAGATGCAGGGTCTTTAATGTGGAAGTAGCAGCCTTTTCCCTAGATATTTCTATTACATACTTGCATTTAGAGGGTGCTTGGATCACCCTCTTACCCATGGGTTTTTCCAGAATTTCGCCTTTAATCTTCTTGACGAGTCTTAGGGTCATTGCCGGGTCAGTCCGAGGAGACATTCCTCCTCAGACAACTCCTCGGACCTTTATAATGCATACTAACTTGTGGGCCTGGAGGCCTTAACCAAAAACAAACTGATGCCTGTCAATAAAGCCCAAAACCCAAATGTTTATTCGGGAATTTTTACCCCCCACAACAATCTTTACCTTGGACTAATAATATTATTATATAATGAATGATAATAGTTTAGGGGAATTGCATTTATTAGCAGATACTTTGTGCAGATACTATGCAGTGATGATATATTATGCAGACACATTTTGTAAATACATAATTTAGAGCAATATTGAAAACTTGTGGTTGACCATAGTAGACAATTAGTATACCAACAAAAAGAATAGACAATTAAGAGTTATTGTTATTTATACTTATTGAAAATATATTCCACAGTTAAATATGTGTGTGTGTGTGTGTGTGTACGTACATATGTACATACGTTACTGTCCATATATATGACCAAGATAAGTCGTAGAGATCATGAAAATTTGACAATTAATTAATTTTGATTGTATCTATTGTCAAAATTTTAGGATAAAAACTAAATTCATTCTTGGTTTTTTATATAATGATTACATTAGTTGGTTTACATAATACACATGTTTTAAATTATACAATAAATATTTTTTTAAAATTGCATACCAAACACTTGAATACATTCTCAAGCTCATTTTTAAGGTCATTATCAAACATTGGAAAATGAGACAGTTTTTTAGAAAATACTCTTTGAAAAATGAACCACTTTCCAGAAAATGTTAATGCTGAAACAAACAGAGCATTAAAGTCCAATGATTAACAATGTTTTAAATTCTTAAACCTATTACTACAATATTACAAGCCTATGAAATCTATCTTATAAAATGTATGGTAACCATTTATGTTATGTGACACTATTCATTTTTTCAAAACCCATGGCAAACATATATCAAGCCTATGGAGAATTATGAATTTGTGTTACTAATATAAAAACTCATGGAAAGTTATGATTTATTTTAAACCCATAACATTTACTTATTTCATACTATATTATAAATCCATGGTAACTATTTATGTTACATAACACTATTTATTTTTCCAAAACCCATGGCAAACATATATCAAGCCCATGGAGAATTATGAATTTGTGTTACTAATATAAAACCCCATGGAAAGCTATAATTATTTATTTTAGACCTATGACATTTATTTATTTCAACCATAATATAAACTCATAGAATTTATATAAGAACCCAAGGTCACTATTTGTCTTATACATTCTTGATATCTATTTCCAAAACTCATAATAATTATTCACCTTATTATGATTATTTATCGAAAAACCCATGAGAATATCACATTATTCCATTATAGTGATTGTTACCATATTTTATTTGAAACCCATGAATATGGACTCTATTTAAAACTCATGGTAAATATTATTTTCAAGAAATATTGGAGGTCATTATTTAAAAGCCTCAAAGAAAATATCATTTACAAAATAATTCATGGCAAAAGTTATAAGAAACTATTCAGATTATTATTTAAAACCCATGGAAATTAATACCCAAAACCTATCATAAATATTTATTAAAACTCATGAATACATTTCATTTTTATTAACAACTAAAGCCCATATGGAATAAAAATCCATGGCAATATATAACAGCTTTGTCCATTTTGTAGGGCTCACAATCAGAAAGCAAAAGGATAAGCTCAAGTGGAGAGAACCACCAAGTTAGAGGCTTACCAAAATACTCAGCCCTCATGGCTAAGCCCAAAATGAAATCTCGGCCAAAACAGCTCATGTGTGCAAATTGTCTCAGCTGGAGAACTCCCTTCAGTTCTACCTTCCGTTGTTGGAGAGCATTTCAAGAAGCCACCAAGCTTCCAAACTAAATTAGGAGCTGGCCACCTATCCCAGCAGCCTCTCTACCATTGCCAATCATGATCTAAATAGCACTAAAGGCTAGGCTAACACCTAAAAGTTAATGGGCAATAAATACCATTCCTCTCCAAGTTTTGATTACAACCCAAGGAAGTCATGACCAAGACCTCTAAACTCATGAAATTCTCAACTAAATAGTTTATTTTATTACTAAAAATTTATGTAAGTGATTCATGAACCAAGCCCGTGAATTTTAAAGGGGAAAATTTGGGAACATGTGGTTTAGTGGGCATAAAGGGATTTCTAACAGAACCCTCTGAGGTGGGCTTATACTTTGACACCTGGCTTGGGGTGTTGAATCCTATTTCCTAGTCTCAGTTACAGCACTAGGATTTCTCCTTAATACTTGCCTTAATCCCACTGGCTTAACACAATCTCAGGAATCCTATTTCCAAATATCTACCGCTGGACGTTTTTCTTACTTATCGTTGGGCTATTATTTAAGTACTTATTGTTGTGGGCCATCCTTTGTGCTAGCTTATCTTTGTAGGAGGTATTTTTGGGGTCTTATTATTTTGAGTCTAAATCTTCTGTCTCACTTTTCCTGCTCCACTCTGTACTCCACCAATAAAGACTTGCCACGTGTTCACCACATTAATTAAATACTATCATTAATTGACTTATTAATGCTACCGTTATTAATTAATAGTATTATTTAATTAATGCGGTGAATACGTGGCGAGTTTTTATTGGTGGAGTATAGAGTGGAGCAGGAAAAATGAGACAGAAGATTTGGACTCTATTATTTTATATGTTGGATGCAACCCGGACCTTGAGCAAAATGAGTTTTTCATACTTCACCGATAACCTTTGGGCCATGTTTCAAGTCTAAAGCCGAGTCTCGGTCTTGACTTTCCAAATATCATGTGGGCAACGAAAAATGCCCCCAACAATCTTTCAATCTAATATTTATGTTTCAAAAAGAAAAAAAATGGAATTTAACTAATTTCGTTCAAAAAAAGAAAAAAAAAATGAAAAGATGAAAACAAAAGCAAAAATGGAGGGGGGGGGGGGGGGGGGGGGGGGGGGACTTAAGTACCTTTCCTATTGCGTTTGAAATATTACTCAACAAAGCCACTGTTATTTTGAAGCAAAAGTGATGAAAATACTAAAATATTCAAGTGGCCAATTAACTACAACCATGAATATGATTTTTTTGAATGAAATTAGTTAAATTAACTAATAAAAATCTTTATGAACATTTATGAATTATTAATATAAAAGATAATAAAAGAAAGCTGATTAATTATATTGTTCCTCCTATGTAACAAAATATGATATAATCACAAATAAAATAATGTGATTTTTTTATTGAATATATGACATAATTAGCATTATTTATGTTCACTCTGTCACTATCTTATCATTTTTTTCGTTTTTGATTTATTTATTTATTTAATGTTAAGAGGCCATTGGTGTGCTAGTGAACCATGGGAATAGACCAACTTTTCAAGAGGAAATGAAAGATATCTTGCACTGGCGGCCCCTGATGATCAAAATCAATGAAAATTATGTCGTGTTATCTGTTGCATCATATTTTAATATTACAAAAATTGCTGAAAAATATATAAATGAAATGTATAAAAAAATATAAACGGGGATGCATAAAGAAATCTAATTAATGAATGAGATTATAAATTTTTAGTATGAGCATGTTTAGGAAAGGTAATGTTAATATAAAAGTCTGGACATAGGTAAAATAAGATTAAAAAAATAAAATAGGTTAGATAAAAGAGAAAGAAAATGTATAAATCTGCGTTGACAAACAAGTATAAATCCTTTATTTACTTGCTTCTTTTGTTTGTTTGTTTTGTTTTTTTTTTTTTTTGTGTGTTGGAGAAGTTATATATATATATATATATATATATATATATGTATGTATGTATGTATGTATTGGCACAATGGTATAACAATCCTATTTCACATTGACTTAACTTTACCAATTTTTGACTAAGGCTAACTTGAAAATTTCACTAGGTGCCTTTTGAAGTCAAAACTTAGAATCTTTTTACCGGAAGTATTGATAATTACTTCTGTAAATTTGTTCTTTTGTATATGTGTTTTTCTATTATTACTCTTAAATTCAGGTTGTTTTGCTTTTTTTAAATTTTTCATATATATTTTAAATGCAGTAAAACATAAAAAGTAGGGGAGTTGGAGAATTTAGTCCTATTTAGTTGTTCATTCTCACTTGAATTAATTCTACACGTTTGTGATATATTATTGTTAAATGGGTTTAGTTTATGTTACCTACAATAAATATATATATATATATATGTATATATATAGGAATATTTTTTATTATTTAATAATTACAAAAAAGGCAAGATTTAGGTAAAGTATTTAAGCATTATTTCTTAGGTTATTTTCTTAAAATTCTGCTATATGCATTTTTTCTTTTATGATGAAAGTTTATTTTTTTTATAGTTAAGTAATTGCATTGATAAATTTTAAGATGGAAAACCTAAAGAATTACATCAAATGTATTTTGTCCCAAAAAATGTGTTTTTTATTATGTTGTGTGACTGGGCCTGTGAGCTGTGAGCTGTGAGCTGTGAGCAAAGTTTATGCAAACAACATTTTCTATCTTTTGTGATCAAGTTAACCAAAAAAAAAAAAGGAAAAACATTTTCTATCTTTTATTTTTCCTATTATAAAAAAAAAAAAAAAATTTGTCTTCTCATTTTTCTAATAAAGCAAATGAGTCGTCTCTTTCACTTTTGCTTAAATAATTTCTCTCTGTTTTCCTCAATCCAACCGTAGTTTTCCCCTTCAAGCGACTGTCTTCTCTCTCTCTCTCTCTCTCTCTCTCTTCATCTGATCGACCTTGACAACGTGATCCATCCGCATCCTCAAGGTTCTCTCTCTTCTGTTACTCAATACTCTCTGTGAATTCTCTGTTTCTTCTTTTTTTTTTTAATATTAAATTTATATTTGGTTTGTGTTCAATTTATGTATAAGTGACGGGAAAACAGTGGAAAAGGGGGAGAAAAGTAAAATTAATTTCTGGGTTTTTTGTGTTTTCCTGTTTTTATGTCTAAATTTTCCCTCTTGTAGCAGTTGTGAGATTGTCAAATAAAAAATGTTTCCCTTACTATTACAATGGGTAAAGTGAAATAAAAAAAAAAATTAAAAATTAAAAAATGTTTGGGTAGCAGTAGCTTGTTTCTTGATTTCTGTGTGGAAATCGTAATTTTTAGACAGCAGTTTTTTTTTTAGACAACAATTTGTTTCTTGGGTCTTTTTTCTTTCCTTTTATTTATTTATTTATTTATAAATAAATTTGATAACTTCCAGTCTTACTTTTGAGGAATTTTTATTTTTATTTTTTGACTTGAACCAAAACAGCTAAACCACCAATTAAAAATAATTTTCATTTGTTGTTTTGCTAGTTGATTGAAGAATAATCAGTCTGGGATAGTAAGGGAAAAAGTAAAGGTTGGAAGGCCAAGTTGATTCAAGCAGCTTTTGAGTAAGTAATCACTTTACAGACATATTTCCAATGGGTTCAATGAGTACTCAAGAAGCCTCATTGTTGTCTTCATCATTCTAGTGCTGTTTTTGTTCTTTGTGTCATTGTACAATAAAAAAAAATGTTTATTCATATGAAGCATTGTCATTCTCTCAGAGCATTTGTGTTTTTAAATAATACAAAGAATATATATTAGGAATTGAGTTTGTTGATGCAACTCTCTGAGACAACTATACCTTTTGGACTGCAGTGTTTTGCACTCAGAAGTCTCTAGAATACTGCCATTAGTAAAAATAGTTGTTTGCTTATATGCATTAAATTTAACCCAATGCCTATATAATCATTAAAGTTAAAAATAATTTTCATTCATTGTTTTGCCTGTTGTTTGAAGAATAATCAACCTGGGATAGTAAGGGATAAAGAAAAGGTTGGAAGGCCAAGTTGTTTCAAGCACCTTTTGAGCATTACCACCATTGCTAAAAGCTAAAGATCATTGAGATTTCTGTGTTCTGTGCAATTACTTCTTTTTTGTTTTGACAATTTCTATATTTGCTTTCCTTTTCTTTGTAAATCTTTTAGTGTTTCCTATAGTAATGATATTAAATTAAATTTGAAACAGGTTTAGGTGTTTTTAGTTAAACTCTTAGAGAACAAAAAGCCTTAGATCTATCAAGGCAAGCTGAATCATGTAGTGTTCAATGTGCTAAAATCTTGCAAGCGCTAGACCATTTATTCATTACTTTTTGTTTATTAGATTTGCTTTAAGATGTATTAGAAAGCATATGACATGTAATCCAGTTATCTTTGAAAAAACAACTATAATTTTTAAAGAGAAAAGTCAGATTATTAGTACACTGCCAAATACAACCTAGCCAAGTTGCTGTGCGAAATCCTATTGACAAGGGTTTATGCAATCACTTTGAGTTATACTACGCCCTATGTAATTGTGGAAATCTTGCAAAAGTATACACCATTTTCTCTTCCATAAAATTAATGCAATACATTTTTTTTTTTCAAAATTCAATTGGATTATGTCTGGTGTCTTTGGAAGTGGATTTAATTATTTCCTTTATCAAAGTTTATAGCATTTCATACCTGTCAAAAAATTTTATAGCATTTCATAAAAATTAAGAAAATTCTTGTGAAGAGAAATGAATCAGCTAATAAGGAGTTTGACTCTCCTTTGAAGGGCTTTCATGTTGATGGACTGTCACCATATGGTAAGAAAATATCAGCCTCCTCAGGTCCTTGTCCTTGATGACACAAGCCACATTTCTTTGCCATCTAGTATGGAGCTTCCAAATAATATGACATCATATGGGTCCGATTTGCGCTTGGGTCTGCCAGATTTGGGAATTGGCTCAACTTTTAGTGATGGGTTTGATTTGGGTTATTTATCAATGGGCCAGAACTTTGTCAATGATGATGATTCTTCTGACTTCAATTTGTTTCCGCCATCGAAGAAAATGAGAACGTCTTGATCGAACTTGGAAGAAATATTCCTCCATCTGAAAACAACCTTGAAACAAGTTTCTTCTTCACTGTTTCCATTCGATTTCTTTTGCATTTGATGCCAAGGTATGTCTCCTTTTTAAGTTGCATTGTTTCATTTGCATCTTTGGATGCTCGTTCATTGGATTAAAATACCAACCTAATTTGAATAGGAACTAACACAAAGAAAATGCAGAATTGATGAAAGAAATTAATCATGTGATTTGTTGCTAAATTCTATGTCTTTTAAGGGTAAAAGTTGTTTCCCAAAATTATTCTATAAAAAAATTGATAAAGTTGTAGAAGGCAGTGGACAAGTAAAATATTAATAGCTAGTAACCATACAAAGATTAGGATTTGGGCCTAAAATGTATTGTTAAAAATGAAACCAACAGGTTACTGACCCAATGGAACCTCCTTCCACATAATTACAATATGGAAGATGAGGTCTTCCAATTGTTAGACAAATTATAAAAATAAGCCTTTACATGTTCATCACTTCATTGCATAATCTATCTCTATCACTCTGATAATGAAGTTACTCATACTTCTTGATGGATTTAAATTTTTAGTTCTAATCCATTGTTGGAGGCCGTATCATTTAATTTTATTATAATATGTGAGTATTAGGATTTTGGTCCATTTGTCTGTTTCTAGTCACAGGGCCGGAATCAACCTCTCCCAAAAAAAAAAAAAAAAGGTGTAAAGCTGCCTACCAATCTCCTCTTCTAGACCCCACGAAAGTGGGAGCTTTGTGGATTGGGGACTTTTTTTTTTAGTCTATTACTAGTCAGCACCAATTTTGAAAATTCAAACTTCAGTAGGCATGACAATATGCTTATGCCATCCACAATTTCATAGAGCAGGAAGTTTTGAAATGGATTTGAATTTGCCGATAGTTGTAGGTTCAAGGTCCTTTGAACATACCATTACATTTTAAATGCTTTCCTTTTTAAATTGTTGCTGATAGATTGTCTCAAATTTCATAATCTTGTAGAAATGTTAGGAATTTTAAGTAGATTTCAGATATGACATCTAGTTTGCTATGAATGATCTCATCTCCATTATGGTTGGAACTGGTGGACAACATATCTTAATATAAAGAGTGCACGGAAAGGAGGATAATGTTACCTTCTAGGTTGATCAATCAGTAGATTTTGCACTTTGGAATGAATTAGGGAGGTCTCTAATCGGGTGGCAACAACAATTTATTTTGTTAGGACTTATTTGTTGTAATGTTGTTAATAAACCTCTTTTGTTTTGTCTCCTTACTTGGGCATGCTATTTTGTAGCTTTGACTGTGAGTGAAGTGTGTCTTTGCTATTGATTGTTGGACTGCAGTGGTGATTGAAAAACTGAATGAGTAGAACCGAGCTAAGTTATTGTGCGAATCCTACTAACAAGAGTTCATTCTGTCACTTAGAGTTGGACTCAACCTATGTCATGCTGTAATACTTTCTAGCTTGCAAAAGTATACCGATGTTTTCTCCCATAGATTAATGCAACTAATTATGTTTAAAATTCAATTGGATTATGTTTGGTGTCTTTGGATGTGGGTTTAGTCGTTTTCTTTATCAAAGTTTATTGGATTTTTATAATAACTGATAACAAGACCCTATGATTAAATAGTTTTCTGACCAATACAAGATGACGTATCATCTTATACTAAAAACTATAATCCTGAATCAATGCCCATTGCATTGAAATTGCCATAAGATGTAAGCAAATACACCATAAACATATCAAAAATATTCAAACTGCCCTTTTCCGGATGGTGTCCCTTCTGTTTTTATCTTTTCTCCACCTTTTTTGCTATTTCATGTCAAAAAATGTTCACAGCATAAGAAATGATCCCATATCAATTTCAAGTGGTCTTTGAGCATCTCAGCAACTGAACTAACCTCAACCTCCTGTTCCTGAAAATTGAAAGAGGAGTTCTTAACACATAATGAAGAAATAAAGGAAAGAGAAAAAGATACTCATAACAATTTGTGTCTATATGCTGTAGTAAGCAACAAAAGACCAGAAGCATAAGCAATATTGAAGTCAGACTCCTAGTTTAACTAGTAAACTAAAAATCTAATAAGATAGTAACTGATAAAACACTAACTTGGAATCAAAGAAAATAAAACCTTAAATACTTCGGATCTCCTATAAAATGCTAGTAAACTTAACTAAATCACAAAAACATTAAATGTATGAATTTATGGATTTGATAGCAAATGACATCTAAGTCATATGAAATAGAATACATAATCTAATGATGTGATGGCAAAATTTAATTTGAAGTAAAGTTCTAGAATGGTCCTTACAGGAAAGAATGTTACAAAACAAATCTAGTTGGACATTTGTTCCTTAATTAGATTTCATGGACTAAGCTCCTTATTCACTTATTATAAGCATCTCAGTTATATACGTTTCTTACCTGTAATAATGAGACAATGTTTTTCAGCTTTAGATTTATCTCCCTTGTAGCTTCCCCAATTGAAGTTCTAAAATCATATCGATCAGCATGTCTCACTTTCAGGCTCAATGATGAACTTTTATAATCTTTAGCTATTGTGTGCCAAACCCCCACCACACAATATCTACCTCCAGAAGATGCATTCCCCAAGGGCCATCTCAACCCACCCTTCACATCTTGATCTAGAATTGCAGAATTAATAAGACTTCTAATGCTTTGCATCTCATCATCCTGGAGAGTACATAAATTAGTTTGGTCACAAATTTAAGTCTTAGACTCTTAGGAGAAAGAAATACCATGCTACAACTATCCCATATGGTAAAGATTAGTCCAATCCCACCCCTATTTTCAACTTTTTTCTTTTTCTATTTTTTTCTTCTATTTTTCTTTATAGTCCAATTGCTTCATACAAAAGAAGATGATAATGTCAAGATCCTTGTAGCTTAGTGCCATTGACTAGTCTCCTTTATAAGGAGAACAAAGGTTCAAATCCCCCTCTCTCCCACTTCTAGTAACAATTTATCATATATATATATATATATATATATATTGATGATGATAATTAATCCTTCCTACTAAAATATGTAGAGGGAAGAAATTAATATATTGGATCTTAAATTTTCTATCAATAAGGACCAAAAAACTTTAACCTAAACTTAACTTCAGCATGATAAAAATATGTTTTTATATTTATTTTCACATGTATACATAGGCATTTGAATGCACACACACATGTACTACGGCGGTAGATGAACCAAGTTATTTATGATTTATAAACAGTTCGAGCTCAATTTGGGAAATATCTTGTTTGTGTTTGTTTATTTAGTAAATGAACCAAGTTCAAGCTTAAGTGCTCTCAACTATTAAATAAGTCAGCTCAAACATAATAATGTGTTTGTGAACAATGAGTACAATCATTGATTTAAGTATACATAATATTATATGTTCACGTGTGTGTATGTATAAAAGTGTACTTATATAATTATATATATAAAAAAATTATACTTATACAAACTTGAGATTGGATTGTGTTAGTTTGTAAATATGTTCATAAGATATGAAGTTATTATTTTTATTACTTATCAATTTTTTTTTTTTTAAAATTTATTTGTAATATAAATAATCTATTTTGTAGTAAAAATTATATGCAATTAGCTCAGCCAATATAATTTTAACTCTAACTAGATTTTTTAATGCACACCTCTTGCTCGTACTTACTAGCATCTTCTAGTTTGCCATAAAATAAAGGTTGGGAGACAATAAGGCCAGGTTTAGCTTCACCTCTGCTCAAAAAGTCCGTGAAAGGAAAAAGAAAAGGTGCCATCCTTATATCTTTTCTATTGTTGTTTTCCCTAGTGTGTGTGTACATACATACATACATATATATATATATATATATATATATATATATATATTTGCTTTGTTTTTTTACGTACTTTGAATAATGTTAAAAAAATTTGAAGGATTATTTCTGATTATTTCATCCTATATAATTATATAAAGCTTTTGAACACAACTATTATTATTATTTTTCTATAAAACGCTCAATTTCTCATGTGCAAAGCTTGTGATTAAAAGCTTAGTAAATAAATAAACAAATAGAAAATGAGTCAAAATTAAATCTTTAGGTTAGGCGAAACCATTTCCTGACCAAAATGTTCATGTCCAAATCTGTTACCTCATAAAACAAACTCTTTTAGAAGTCAAAACTAAAACTTGATTTATAGAAACCTTCTTTTATTTGCAAATACCAAATTCATGTTTGTCTAGAGGAAACTTTTTGCTGGAAACTCAGGTGGATGTTGGTAAGTTTCTTGCCTGAAGAGACACGCGTCTATGCATAACCATTAAAAATTATACCACATATTTTCTCTTCCAGAAGTGCGGGATTCAGATGCATAAAAGCTCCAGCATAGAGATTTCTCCTTGTGTAGTTTTCTTTAAGACTATGTTGATTTGGAATGATTTTGGGATGAAAATGACCCTTTTTTTTGAAATAATGTAAAATAACAGCAAATGTAAACATGAAACTTACAGTGAGAGCTGTTAAGGTCCTCTTGGTGGATAGCATCAGCCTTAGGTCTAAGTTTTTATCAAGGCACGATATGTCTATGACCATATGACGCAATTGGTGTAGTTCAATCTACAAGAATAGTGACATTTGAACATAAGTCTTAAATCACACATAATAATCAATTGGAAGGAAAGTCAAATATACCTAGAAAAAAAAAAAAATCAGAGATTCTTTTTCTTTTTCACCAATGCTAGTCCCAAATCTCTCTCTCTCTCTCTCTCCCCATAATGAATCAAATCCCAAACCTTAAATAGTAAGAAAAATTCCATTTCAAAAAAAAAAAAAAAAAAAAAAAAAGGCAGCAACTAGGAGATACTAAACCTCATCATCTTTTTTACTCTGTACTTTTCACGTTAAATTGATGTATTTGTCACGTAAAATTAATAAAACAGGAGAAAACAAATCATCAGCACCCCAGGTAACAAGTTCAGACCTAAGCATGATTTGAATGCAATGTGCACCAATTTTAAGCAGAAAACTTGCCTTACAAAGTTGAAGTTTTTTGTCTTCTTTAATCACACTGCATTTGCAAGAAATAGTTGAATCTGGTAGTGTGGCATCAGACAACTATACAAAATGGGAAAGTAAATTGGGGAAGTCAGTGGCCAACTAAATCAAAAGGTATAATTGTGAATATAATAAGCAGAGGTATTCAGCAAAAGAAATACCTTTACATGGTATAAATCTTTTTCCTCTTCAAAATCAACTTTAATCTTTTTGGCAACTTCTCCCTTGATGTTTTCCATATATGAATTAGGAATATTTGTGTAAAATGATCTCCTCAATTGACTCAATGAAGTTTCTGCAGCCAAACCTACTCTTGTAGTTTCTTCGCTGGAAGGGCTCCTACATGAGAAAGTTGTAGCTACTTAACTCTTCCAAGTATATTAAAGGGTTCTCTTATTACAAATTTGATATGTGAAATCTTCAAAGTTACAAAACATCAACATCAATACATTCATTACTTCAAACAATTTAGTACAAAATCTAGGGCATCAAATCTATTAGAGAAGCTGCCAATGAGCTCTGGCTTAGATGCTCTTGCCATAAGAATCGGGTGAAGGGCCAAGTTCATGGGTTCAAGACCCATTAAGTGCTTATGTTCACTTACTGATAAAAAACCAAAAATTAAATAAAGGAAGTGAATACACCTATTTATCACTAACTGCTAGCTAGCAAATACAACTACTAAATAATGGCATTTACAAATCACTATCATTGCATTTATCACTATCGTTTACAAATCACTAGAGATAAAGCTCTAGGCCAGGATGACTTCACTATGGCGTATTTCCAACATTTTGGGGAATTGTGGAGAAGGAGGGATTTTTTAGATTTTTTCCAGTAAGTTTATGCCTTTTTACTGTTTTGAAAAACCTTTCAATGCTAAAACCCAAGCACCAAAGAAAATGGGACTTAGATGTATAAGAGATTCTTGTTGAAACAATTTGCTCAATCATGCGTATAAACTTTTGGCAAATGTATTAGCCAATACAGTAATAACAGCATTGGGAAACCTCGCAATGCTAAAACTCTAATGCCGAAGAATATGGGAGTTAGAAGTATAAGATATTTTCAACCAATTAATTGGTCAGTTGTATGTATAAAATTTTGGCAAAGGCATTAGCCAATAGATTGAAACCATTGTTTGGAAAAATAATGCCCAAGTACCAAATTGCTTTTTGGAAGGGAGATAAAGATTAGACTCAATTCTCATAGCCATTGAATGTCTTGATATTGAAAAAGCCTATGATCATGTGAATTAGAATTGTCTTTTGTACATACTGGACCATTTTTGTTATGGTGAGAAATGGAAGAAATAAATAGCTATCTGTTTCATCACTACTAGATTTTTAGTGCTGCCTACAAGCCTCTTTGACAATTCTAGAGGGTTGAGACAAGGGTTTCTATTTTCTTCATTGTTATTTACCAAATTATAAAGGGTCTTAGTCATATGCTACTGACAACTATGGAGGAAGGTTTTCTTTTCTTTTCTTTCTCTCTGACTGGTTTTAGAGTGGTGGAAGGCTCTAATGAAACTCTTAACAATTTCATCTCTCTTATTTGTTGAGGAAGGCTCTATCTTGATTGTGAATATTTCATCTACAATTTTGTGTTTTAAAGTAGTCTGCGGGTTAAAGTGCAACTTGAGTAGGAGTAAGCTAGCCCCAATGGGGGTCTTTGAAGATGCAGAGTTGGCTACTTTGTTGTTTAGTAAGGTAGGGAGCTCTACCTATGAACTATCATGCTATGCCAATGGGTTGTCCTCATAAAGCTACTGTAGTATGGAATTGTTTTAGAAAGGATGAGAAACAATTGGCTTGATCAAAAAATCTGTATTTATCAACGGTTTGCAATGGCAAGTGCCCTCTGTTTAAGTGATGTGTCAAGGGTTGGAATCAGGGAATTAGCCTCACCAAAATTGGACGTAAGGCTATCTACCAATTACCTCTCAAACCCGGTAAAAGCGGGGTTCTTTTATCAAAGGGTGGTTGCTTTACTTAAAAGTATGTTACTCGTATGGCTAATGAAATGAACACCCAGGTATTTCTTTAATGGGGGTGAGTTCAATTTGAGTTCCATTTGGTAGAGTGCAACTTGGTGTGAATCCCTACAGAATTATGGTGAATTAGGAGCAAGGTAATTGACCATATTTAACCAAGCTCTGTTGGGGTAAGTGCTATGACTACTTGGTAAGAAGCATGACCATTTTCGGAAGACTTTTATGGGTGCAAATTATGGGATGCGTAGGGTGACTGGGTGCAAACTTTAGGGCTGCGTAGAGTGACTGGATTTCTGAAGCTGTTAGAAGGCCTTATATGTGTGTCGTCTTTAGAAAGCTTTGAGGATAATATTTTGGCATGATGGGTGTAGGAGAAATTTCTGCTTATAAATCCTTTATAGTAAGGGATGGTTCGAGGATCTGATTTTGGCATGATGTGGGCGTGGTGAACAGGCCTTAAAAGAATTGTATCAGAAATTGTATTTGATTGCATAGAACAAAGATATATCTGTGCTCTTTTTGTTGAGGTCAAGAGAGAAAAATAGGCTGGCCTCATTAATGAAATCTAAGTTTCATTTAAGATTTTCATGATTGGAATCCTTAAGCCTATGTAACGTTAGAATCAGTACTGAACACCGATCATAACCCCATTGTAATTCAAACATGGGCATTTTAAATGATACGGTAAGACTAGAAATCTCATGTCTATTTAGGCTAAAAAGTAAAAAGGTAAAACCAGAAATCTTAGGTTTAGTTAATTTAGAAAAGCCTTAACCTGAAGTCCTGAACCACTAGGATCAAATATGAGAAACCCAGGATAATGTAGCAACCAATAGACACAGAACCAGATAAAAAGAGTAGACTATAGTTGATAAACTGCACAATTGCATTAGAAACAAATTGCCCGTGTTTTATTGACAACTTCTATGTGTGACCTTGTGCTTTTGAAGTAATAACTTTATATGACAAGATTCAGTAATGTTGAGACAAATATCTAGTAATAAATGACACCAGATATGCCCTCTTTTAAGTTACACAGGCGTCCAGTATGTCTTAAACTCATGATTTCACTCTCCACCTAGATCTTGTAAGGTGAGGAGGTGCTAAGTAGCAACACCAGCAACATACTTCATATCATATTGTGACTCTTAACTAACTGTGTGTATCATTAAAGTTTTGGATTAATGATGTTTAAGCTATTTTCTTGGTCAACAGATAAAGATGAATTGACAGTTTAGGTTTGAGGTAGCAAAGTGCATAACAAATGAGTGTCATCCTAATACTCATGTTTTTTGATTTATCTCACTCACTTCTTCGAGCCAACCTCATAAAACACAAACACAAACACAAACAAACTATTAACAAAAACAATGACTCATGGAATAGAATATAAGCATGACTTACTCATGAAAAAGAATTTTTCCAAATCTAGCAACCAACTTTGGCTTGACGTCTTCCAAGTCCAACTTTTCATCCTTGACATTCTCGAAAGAAGAGAGCAAGTCTGACACAACATTTTCTGCTATATATACCCATGGACTCCTCACTTGCTCAACTAACCAAAACCAACAAACCCATTATTAATAATTAGTTACAAACAAAAAATCTGAGAAGAAAAATAATAACATTTACCTGGATGATTGTTGTTGTTATTGAACAAAACTAGTGGATTTGTTCCTGTTGTTCTCCCAAAAAGTTGCAAGGGAACTGGGGTAACATGTACAGAAGATGGAAACTGGTGATTGTGATCCAAACCAACAGGAAACCATGTGGAAGTAGCCTGTTTTGCATAATTATAAACGATATTTCCACATCTTTGTGAAAAGGTTTTAGGTGGCAACCTCAAATTAAGATTTCTTCTGAATTGAGGAACAAGGGATTTTGGGATTGGTGAGGGTCTATTATGCGTATCACTAGATTCACTACTACTAGCAGCTTCGTATGAGTGACGCTTGTGTGGAGGAATGTAAGCCATCAATACTTATGAACTTCTACTACTACTACAAACAAATGATCACTTCAATATTAGTACAATACATTCTTCTCTTATATATAATGAAGACTGATATAAGCCATGGAGATAAACTTGTTTGTTAAGTTCCAATTTATTTTATTTTATTTTTTATTTTTTTCTGAAACTGAAATATGCCATGGAATTCAACTTATTTCTTAAGTTCCCAAATTTGGTTTTCTAACCAAAGAATAAAACATTTTGTTATGATCATTCATGGGCGGTACTTTTTGTTTTATATCAAAGATTGGCTTGCAGTTTAAGTACATACTACTTAGAGATGAAAAAGTACATTAACTTCTCCATTAAGGGGGTCATTCACAGAAATGAGGTTTGATGGTTGTCCCAAAGCGCAAAGATTGTTTTGTAAGCCCCAAGTACATTAAGTTCTTTGACTTGGGGTTGTCTCCTAATGGGTATGGGCCCCAGGAAAAAAAAAAAAAACCTCAAACACCATAGAAATAGAAAAAAGCATGAGTCAACAACAAGAGTTCTGACCAGTTCTCCACTATAAGAGTACTCCCATGACCAGAGGAGACAGAAAGTGTGTGAATTTTCCATGGGTAAATTTTTCTTTACCCATTGTAAATTTTCCACAATAATATGTTGTTTTCTTCCATTTAAAATTATACTTCTCACTCCCTCTCATTTTCATTAAGCATAGAAACTCCACAAACTGCATTACACACACACACACACTAAAGTCTTGTCCCCATTCAATGGGCCCATACACAACTGTTGCTTCACCAAATGTCTTCCCTTCTACATTGACACCATTCCACACGTTTTGCAAAAGTTCGGTCTAACCATTACTGAACCTTTGGTGGGGCTGCCTTTCTGTCTCTTCTTTTCTACAACATTAGTGTCTTTGAGTTTGATAGGTAATAATTTTTCTCAATCCTCCTGCTTCTAGGTTCCCATAAATCTAAGAATTCTAGTACTTTAATATATATATATATATATTTTAATTATTATTAGACATGGAAAATGAGATAAATGGATATAAGTGGGCCATGTGTACCACCATGGAAATCACAGGGGCACGGCAGAAAGATTTTTTGGGCTTATTATTCAAGCCTATTTTCAAGCTTTATCAAGCCCAATATTTGTAATGAGCTTGTTTATCAAAAAAGGCCAAAAATAAAATTTAAGCTTGGCTCGTTAGTAAATAAATAGACATAAAAAGGAGATTTTTATCAATCGTATCCCAGCTACTTACAATCACAACAATTTGGGGAAAATAGCCATTTAACCCTAATTTGAAAAGTATGTAGCAAAAATCACCTGTTTTGAAATTATTTACCAAAATGCTCCTATTTTGAAACTTGGTGTAAAACTTCATATCTTCAAAAAAATATAAGTGGCAAAAAATGTATAAAACTCGACGTTGCTAATGTTGAGTTTCACCTGTAACTCAATTTTGTTAAAATTGAGTTTAAAAAATCGGGGCATTCATTTAAATAGTTTCAAAATAGGATAATTTTGCTACATAGTTTGTAAATTAATTAGGGGCAAATTCCTATTTTTCCCCAACAATTTTGGGGTCTACTTTTTCTTTAGTGTAGATTCAAAAGTTCCCCTCGCTAGTTTATCAAATAAGCCTAAAAATTAAATTTAAGCTTGGCTTGTTAATAAACAAACAAACACAAAAGAGATTTTTATCAACCCAGTCTCAGCTATTTACATTCACACCACAAATTTGGGGTCTACTTTTTCCCTAGTGTACATTTGAAAGTCTCTCTCGTTTAGAAAATTTTCTCTCTCGTTCAAGGTTGCTTTTCCTTCTGTGTGTTCCACAAGTAAATAGCTTGGGTGCTCTACACTCATTGGGTATCTTCAATTGATGAATTCTTCTAGATTTTATTTATTTGATAAATTGATAATCTGTTTGATAATAGCTTTGCAGCTTAATTGGCAAATCGTGAGGTTTCCAATATATGATTTTTAAATTCCCACAACCATTTTAACTATATATATATATAACACGTACTTCCATCAAAGTGAATTAAAGAAGAATAACTAATTCTTATAAATAAATAAAAAGAATAACTAATTACATAAATTTAGAAAACAAACAAATCTTGATAATGCTTTCATTATTAGTGTAGTTGGGTTTGACCAACTACATGAGCTCATAATAGAGAATGCAGGATGCAAAGCAATGCTTGATAAGTTTATTTGTGAGGAAATTGGTGATGGTGGGTTTGGTAACATGTATAAATGGTACATTAATCATGGGCTAGGTCCTATGGTACTCTCGGCTGTTGATGTTAAGGACAACTATAGTTGTGGGAAGTTCAGTATCCTCAATCCATGATTTTATTCTTCCATGTAAATTGTATATATGTAATTTTATTTATAAAAATTGTGTAATACTGCAAATCTATACAATGTAAGCAAAATTCATTTAGGTTCTTTAACATTGTTTTCTTTTATTTCAGTCTTCTAACTTTTAAATTTATTTAATTAAGATTTTTTTTTTCATAAACTTTTATTATATGTTGTAGTTAATTTTTCAATCTTTAAATTTTTCTTCAAATTTTTATAAATAAAATTCAATTAATAATTGAAAAATATTTTACAGGTTTTTTTTATCAAAAAATTTAACATAAGTTAACTGAAAAATCTTAATTGAATAAATCTAAAATTTAAAGGACTAAAATGAAACTATGTTAGAGGATTAACATGAGTTATGGAGAAACTTAAGGGTGGGTTTTGTAATTTATAAAATATTAAAAGAAATACAAGCCAAAGGATCCAAAACAAATGAGAATAATTGAATGAAAAAAAAGGAAAAAAAAAAAAAAAAACCAAATGAAAAATACAGGAAAAGATAAACCAAAGAAAAAGATAAAGGTAAAGATAAACTGAAACAAGATGGGTGTAACCGAAAAAAAAAAAAAAAAAGCTACTCAAATGGGTTTTGTTTTTTGGTCAACCTTGTTGTCTTTGGTGGTCCCACCAATAATATTCCCTCATTTCCCCTTTCTTTTCACCTTTTCTTTTGGAGTCCACTTGCTGTTGTTGTTGGGTAATTGTCATGTTCACACTACTTCACTCCTGCAACTATACTCTCCAGTCGCCACAATTTCTCACTGGACTCTGTTTTCCTCTTCAACAGACTGTGTCTTTCTCTTTCTATCTTCATCTCATCGACCTTAACAACGTGAACCACATCCTCAAGGTCCTCTCTCTTGTCTTATTCAATACTTTGTGTGAGTTCTCTGTTTTTTTATTTATTTATTTATTAAATTTTGGTTTGTGTTCAATTTCTGTTTGATTGATGGTAAAACAGTGGAAAAGGAAGAGAAAGCTCAAATTTATTTCTGGGTTTTTTGTGTTTTCCTGTTTGATTTCTGAATTTTTCCTCTTGTAGCAGTTGTGATTATCAAATAAAAATTATTTCACTAAAATAAAATAGTGTTTGGGTAGCAGTAGCTTCTTTCTTGAATTCAGTGCGGTAATCATAATTTTTAGAACGCAGTTTTTTTTTTTTTAAAAGACTCAATAAAATTCCAAACTTTCAATTCTGTTTCTATATAAAAATTATAATTGATAAAGAGGTGTAGTTTTTAGTTTGTGTTGGTAAAATTGACCTCAAAAAGAGGTTTTCTGTGAATGTTCTTTTGTCCCAGCTCTGATTTTCAGTGGCTTATTCCTAAAAGATGTCCGGAAGATAGAAATGACTTCTTGCATACCTACTTTGTTTCACCAAAAGAATAATGGCCAGTTTGGATGGAGGGGGAAGGCGAGAAGTAGAATAGTGTTGGCTAAAAATAAGCTAATTTTGTGTTAAATCTATTCTACTCTCCTCTACTCCCCTCTTCCCCTTAATCCAAACGGACCGTAAATATTTTCTTGGGTCTTTTTTCTTTCCTTATTTTTTATTTTTATAAATAAATTTGATAACATCCGATCTTACTTTTGAGTTTTGAGAAAAAAAAAAAAAAGATTTGTTGACTTGACCCATATGTATATATACACACACACATACAAGGATTTAGAATACTGCCATTAGCAAATATAGTTGTTTGCTTATATGCATCAAATTTAACCCAATGCCATATAATGTCTAGACCTGGTAGGTTTGGTTTCTGACTTTCTGCTTACTTCCACAAACTATTTAGTTCAAGGGTTTATTCATTTTTTCACACCATGGACCTAGAACCAACTATTTGATAGTTCAATTGATGGGCCAAGAACCCAATTTTGCCGGCCCAAACCTATGTATTACTAGAGGTTTAATTTAGCATATTTTCCATCTGTTTATGCACACCAAGGGAAAAATGATCTTGGGCAAGTACTAAGCAAATCACTAGTAAACTTATAGAAAGCCCTTTATAGTTTATGGGCATAGCTCATGGTGCAAATCCATTAGCAAAGTCATAATTTTTTTATAACACAACAGAAATTCACTGAATTTTAAGATTACATTTTCAATATGATGATATCATAAATAGTGCAAAACAGTTCTTGGCATCTTCAATTTGTGAAAGAACAATCAGGCTGTCTAGAGAGAAATCCCTTATTATATATGTGCATACTTGCACGTGACTATGTCTCTTTGCTTCCAATACCCAATGCCCAATCTTAAAATTTAAGAAGCAATTACATAATATAACACCTTGGAGACTCCAATTGAAATGTGTTGGGATACTATTTAACCCAAAAGCATAAACTTATAAGTTTGAGCCAATTATGTTATATTAATTATTCGCTCGTTATTATTATTCAATATGAGACTTTACTCACTCCGAGCCTCTCTTTCTCCTTGACAACGTGATCCACATCCTCAAGGTCCTCTCTCTTCTTTTATGCAATGCTTGTGAATTCTCTTTTTTTTTTTTTTAGACATATTTAATTTGGGTTCAATCCATTTGGATGATGATAAAGCAGAGGAAAGGTGGAAGAACATAAAACTTGTTTATGGGTCTTTGCGTTTTTTTGCCTTTATTTATTTATTTATTTTATATATATTTGAATTTCTTCTTTTATACCAACTGTTTTCTACGGATTATTTGGTTTGACGTTTTATTTATGAATAATACTTTAGTTTTATAATCTTTATATTACTTCAATCTCCATTGCGAGATATTAAATCACCCTATGTAATAAGCCAATGAATGAATTTTCACTTTATATTCACGGTTAATCTCTAGTTATTATTATTACTTATTTGACCACTTTCATGTAACAAAAAACACACTAAAAATGAGTCCATACTTATTCTCCCCTTATACCAAATATTAAATTACAAAAATTTTCCCCATAATATTTTTATTATTACGTGATAGCTAACTGTTGGCATGTTACTATTTCCGTTCTATATCGTTGGTCCTATTAAGAAAATCTAACTTGTATCCTTCACATGAAGAATGATATGGCAATCGAAGGTTCCTCCAAGGGTAGCTTTCTTCTCTTGGTTTGCTTCCTTTGGTAAGATCTTAACAACAGACAACCTTCGTAAAAGTCGTGTGCTAGTGCTTGATTGGTGCTATATGATGCAAACCTCGATTCTCAGCACTATATGTGTGAGAGATGTGGAGAGTTGGTAGATCATCTTCTGCTTCATTGTTCCATAGCTTGGGAGTTGTGGTCTTTGATTTTCTGCTTGTTTGGTATTCACTGGGTTATGCCTCATACTATTCTTGAGTTTTTTGAGGCTTGACAAGGAAAGCTTGCGTGACCTCGTCACATAGATGTTTGGAGATTAGTGCCTCATTGCTTGATCTAGTGCATTTGGCGTGAAAGGAATGCTAGAAGCTTAGAGGGTTGTGAACGTTCTTTGTTAGAGATTAAGTCTTTTTTCTTGCACACTCTCTTTGCATGGAGTGTGGTATTTTTTCATTTCTCTTGTTCTTCTTTTTCCTATTTTTCTTGATTGTTATACTTTTGATTCCTGATTTGTGCTCCCATAGTACATCCCCAATGTACTCGGCTTGACACTTTTTCTATTATTAATAATATTTTTACGTTACTTATCAAAAAGAAAGAAAAGAAAATTTAACTTTTTAAGGGAACAATGTTTAATGTGTTGTCTTTTTGTTTTTAGAGAGAATAATGCGTTGTCCTTAATTAAAAAGGTAAAGTAAAAGATAAGTTGCAAAATTTATTTATTGACTTTAAAAAGAGGACCACCTTATGGGGACTAGAGGACTAAGAATTTAGAACATATGGAGTATTCTTTTTGGGAAAACTAAAAGGATGCATCATTTTAGCATTGATTGGTCAATGGTGTGAAAATAGAATGAGTGCATGTATTGACATGGGGAAGGGTTCATCCTGAATATAAAGATCAAGAGGTTTGATACTTAGAAAAAAAATTATTAAAAACATAGTTTATTTTGTAGTGATAAATACAATTATATAAGTTTAATTTCGCCAGGTCGATTCCTGGAAGTAAAGGGTATTTACATGCCTGCATTGTTTAAAAAAGAAAAAAGAGTGGTTGACTTGACTGAGAACAGAGGATGTATTCCTCCACATCAAATTGTTCTCTTCTTCTCTTTTTTTTTTTTTTTTTTCCTTTTAATTTTTCTTTTAAATTTAATTGAATGTAATTTTTGTTAATCTTTATTGTAGCTCAAGATTTGCCAATATATTCTAATGACTGCCATTAGCACTCAAACTGCCTCATCTTTGTCATCATTTTCTTCTTCAACATCACAATGGAAATATAATGTCTTTCTTAGTTTTAGAGGTAAGGACACACGCAATAACTTTACCGACCATCTATATGTTGCCTTAAATAAAAGGACACTTTCACCTTTAGAGATGAGGAAAAACTTGAGACAGGAAAATTTATTTTACCAGAGCTTATGAAAGCAATAGAAGAATCAATGTTTGCAATTGTCATTCTCTCAAGAAACTATGCATCTTCTACATGGTGTTTGGATGAACTTGTAAAGATCATTGGGTGCATGAAAGAAATGAAAATGATAGCTCTACCAATTTTTTATGATGTGAATCCATCTACCGTATGAAAACAAGTAGGAACTTTTGCCCAAGCCATTGCTAAACATGAAAAACGTTTCAAGGACTATACAGAGAAGGTGCAAACGTGGAGAACTGCTTTGAGAGAAGTAGCCAATCTCAAAGGATGGCATGTACAAGATAGGTAATCCAATTTGATATTTCTTTCTTTAAAATATTCACATAACACTCGCTTCATATTTAGTGTTGTTTTGAACCTTATGTAGACCTAAATACATGTTTGTAGTTCTTTCAAGTTTGTCTTGAGCCAATTAATTTTCAATCAAAATAATTGAAAATTGGATCTTCTACTTATTTGTAACGTATTTATTGTGGTTTACTCTAACCGCATATTATTCTCTCTTCATTACAGGCTTGAGTCACTAATTATCCAAAACATTTTGGGAGAATTATGGCATAAATTAAGTTATGCATTCTCAGAAAATACTGAAAACCTAGTAGGAATAATTTCTTGAGGGGAGAAATTAGAGTCATGTTTGCATTTAGGGTAATGATGTTTGCATTATTGAGATTTGGGGTATGGGAGGAATAGGTTTTCCGTATGGTTTTAGATAAGTTTGAAGGTTGTTGTTTTCTTGCTAATGTTAGGGGAGTTTGTGAAAAATACGGTTTAGTTCGATTACAACAACTTATTCTTCAAATTTTTAATGAAAATTTAAGTGTACAAGATGTTAATGAAGGAATTCTTGTGATCAAGAATAGGTTCCGTCATAAAAGAATTCTTCTTGTTCTTGATGATGTAGATCAATCAGACCAATTAAACAAGTTAGCAGGGAATCAGATTTGGTTTGGTTTAGATAGTAGAGTTATAATAACAACAAGAGATAAGCATTTGCTTCAAATCCTTGGAATAGATGAAACATACGAAGCTAATGGATTGACTGATGATGAATCTCTTCATCCCCAAAGATTATCTAAAGCTGTCCAAAGATTTTGTATATTATGCTTATGGGCTTCCTTTAGCTATTGAGATTTTGGGTTTGTTTTTGTATGGTAGAAGTATCAATGAATGGAAAAGTACATTAAATAGGCTAAAAGAGTTTCCTGAAAATGAAATTCTCCAAGTACTTAGAATAAGTTTTGAAGGGCTACATGAAACAGAGAAGGTAATATTCCTTAATATTGCTTGTTTTTTTAATCATAAGGAGAGAAATAAAGTAGTAGAAATACTAAATTATCTTGGCCTTTTTCCAGATGTTGGATTGGGGTTCTTTTTGATAAATCTCTTATCAAATTTTGATTAGATTTTGGTTGGTAAGATTTTGATTACACTGTGATCAGTATTTGGTCTAACTTTGGTGGCCTTTCTATAAAGGTACTTGAAAACTTTCTCTTAATTACATATTTGAATTTGCTCCAATACTCATGATATGAATTATGGAGGTAACTTTTACTTAAAATGGATTTTGGCCATTTGCTTATCATCATGTACATATATAATTGTTGACTCATTTCATCCACACCCTTTTTAGGGCAAAATATATCATAATTAGCAGAGATTAGTTCTCTTTTATTTTTTGGACGTACACATGAAGTGATATCCACTTGTTTAGTAACTTTATGGGCAAAGAAGAGTATCAAGATGAAGAAAGCAAGGCAGTTATTTCAGGCCGGAGAAGTATACTTCATCCGCAATGGAGCAATTTTACTAGAAAAGAAAATCACTTGCAACCAAGGTAGAGATTAGAGCCAATCAAGATTTTCTCTGCCAAGGACATACAACAGGCTACTAATAACTACGATCCTAATCTAATCCTCGGCTCTGTAATCACTACAGTTTACAAAGGAACACTAGATAAACGGGAAGTAGCTATTAAAGTCAAAGGCCCTCCAATGCATTGGTCCTTTGAGATGATGGTAGATTTCTTCTTAAACCAAGTCACAATTAAACAATTGATCAGCCACAAGAACGTAATGAGACTCTATGGTTGCTGCCTTGAAACTGAAATTCCCCTATTGGTTTTTGAGCTCATCTCCAATGGTACCCTCTTTGATCATCTCCATGGTTAATGCAAGGAGATTCCTAGCTAGATCTCATGGCTTGATTGTGTAAGAAATAAGAATAGCCACTGAGACATCCGATGCTCTTTCTCACATGCACTATGGTAGGCCAAGGCCAATAGTCCATTTGAATGTCAAATCATCAAATCTATTTTTAAATGAGTCCTAGACTGCCAAAGTATTAGATTTTGGTTTTTCGGTTTCAATTGTGCCTGGAGAAGAATTTTTCTAAGGTAGTTTTATTGAGGGAACCATTGGATACATAGACCCAGAATATTTAGAGACACTACATGTCACGGAAGAGTGTGATGTTCATGGCTTTGGGGCTGTACTGGTGGAAGTCTTAACAGGTGATTATCCCACAGAAACATTCCTATGGTATATGAATTTGGTAGATTACTTTGTTCTGTCAATGGAAGAGAATCGTATATTGCAAATTATTGATGATGTGGTGCTAAGCCAAGGAAGCAATGAAGATATTCAAGCATTCGCTGAGCTTGCATTAAAATGCATCAAGAAGAAGGGAGATGAGAGGCTGGCCATGAGAGAAGTAACACTAGAGCTTAGGCGGATACAACATCTCCTATGGTCAAACAAAATAATGAAACTGGTTCAGCTCAAGCACCGTTAAAGTAATGTAATTGAATTGTCATTGTTGGCATTAGAAGCCCAACATGTATGTGATTTCCGAATCTTTTTACCGTCTACTAAGCTTGTAAAGTCAACTTTATCATATTATTAGATATGTGGGTATGGGTGGGTTAGTTTCATTGGAACAGAAGCAACCAATGGCTGATCAAATTGCAGAATATGATACTTGAGGAAAATTTGCTTGGCACATTGTTGCTGTGTAATTTGTTTGCTACGCTTGGCACATTTACAATTCATTGCAGAGTATGATCTTCCTAATGCATTGTTGGCAATAATTTCATTGGCATATGGTCCAATTTTAGCTCAAATGCCCGTGCCACTGTTGTTCTCTTCCAAAATATATTCTATAGAGATATCATGCCTGTGATGAGAAGATTCAGTACAGAACTAGGGACAAGAAAATGGTGAACCCTTTTTTTTTTTAATTTTCTTTCTATGAATGAAAAGTTGGTACTTTTATTGAAAGCATGTACCATTAATTTTGGAAACATGGAGGAGTATCCTCTAGCCAAATTCTACTAGTGTAGCATTGTTTGCCTCTAAAGCTAACAAAAGACCACAGCCCTATTGGAACACTCAAGTGACATTCAATTGAACACTCAATTTTTCAAGTCGTCCACCAGATGGCCAACACAAGATAAACTGGGATCCATTGATTGAAGCTGTCCTTGTCTGCATCCATATACCTTAGGTCACACCGAGCAACAATGTTAGCATCGGCAGTATCTCTGATTACCACACCAAATCTCAGTAGAAGCATTCCATTGTGGCGTTACACCTGCAAGAGTCGTGGTTGATGAAGAGGTAGTCACTATGCTTCAACCACCCCCATCTAAAATCTCATTTCTGTTTTTCCATTGCAGTCAAGCAATGAAATCTCTAAGTTTGTTCAGAACCATAAGCTGCCATACCATACTTCTTTTTTTTTTTTTTTTTGGTAAACGCCACACCATACTTCAAGAGTTAGGCCGTGTGCTTGAGTGTGATTCTTGCCTATCACATCTCGCCATTGGGCATTGATAAGCATCTAATATGCAAAATGCCTTATACGGTTATACCTTTTATTGTTTTTTTTATGGCCTCAGCCTTTGTTATTGTTAAATCTTCCTCTTTCTATATTAAATGACTTGTTTGCAAGGGTAACTGTGAGAAGGATCCCCGATCTTATTTGTTTTTAGAAGTTACATTCATTGCCATGATATTCTTGTCTTGCTTATCTTCACAATATTCTTAATTGACTAGAAGTACTATATGAAGATCGTCAAAATTGATAAACTCATTTCTGATTCTCATAATCAGCAGTCAGCAGAATGGAAGATATTCTTTAACACGATGTCAAGAATTTCTTCATCATCAGTTTCATTTGACACAACAGTTAGTTTGTGGCTCGTTTCCTTGATACGTTGTAGTTAGGCACTGTCTGAGACTCGGTCCTTGCTCTTGGACTGAGTCTTTGATAGCAATGGCCACATGTAATTCCATGCCAGTTGTAGAATTGGATAGAATCATTCCATGATATCAAGCTTCCTAATGGGTCATTATCAATGGATTCTTTAAATTTAAGCAAAGCCAAACGATCAATCTCATTTGTTGAAGTGAAAGAAGTTGTAGGTTGCAAACACAGCAGGGCTATAGTAAAGCGTAGAATCACATGAAGACTATTGGGGTTGAGAAGCTTCATTGGTTTGGACAAGCAAGCAGCCGGTGAAATGTTAATGGGACTCCTTCAGACTTTTGTGGACGTGATTACCAAGTCTACGACGAAGACTGGTCTGATTTGTGTCGTTACTTTTCATTGGCGGAGGTTAGACAATTTTGACAGAACCACGAATAGCTATTTAGAAAATCTGGACGACTTGGAATAAAAAAGTAATGGATGGCCAAACCTTTTATCCCAATACCATTTGGAATGGAATCAAAACACTCACAATTGATATGTTGTATTCTCTGCCCCATTTATGAATCAAGTAGAAAACCATGTGTAAACTCCTTGGGTGGGACTTGGGAGCGCTATTAGGCCGCAATCTATTCTTACATGATTTATGAAAATCCGACAAATAATTATCAAGACAATAAAAAATATAAAATAAACATAAGAATACAAAGATTTACGTAGAATAGATTAAAAATGAAAAGTGACATAGATAAAACAAGATTAAAAAGGAAAAGTGATTATATAAAAGAGAAAGAAAAGTATATAAATCTAAGTTGGCAAGAAGCATAAATTCCTTGCTTACTTTTTTCTCTTTCTCTTTCTTTGTTTTGTTTTCTTTTGTGTTGGAGAAGATATAATAACCCTATTCACATGAACTTAGCTTTAATAAATTTGAATTGAGGCTGACTTGGAAACTTCCCTAGATGCGTTTTGAAAGCAAAACTTGGATTCTTTTTGCTATAAATATTGATAATTGCTTCTTTAAATTTGTTTTTATGCATGTGTGTGTGTGTGTGTGTGTGTGTGTTTATTACTAATCTTAAATGGTAGGTTGCTTTGCTTGCTTAAAATTTTTCATATAGAAGTTAGATGCAGTAAAATTTTAGGTATATTTAGGGTTTTTTTTATAGGTATATATTTAGGTGTTAAATTGCTTTTGATGCACTTTTTTTTTTTAATAATAATTTCATATGTACAATGAGGGAAAGAGGATATGGACCCAAGTTTATTTTTTTGGAAACACTAAGAGTCATGAGGTATCAGTTATGAAACAAATTCTTTCAGAGTTTTGCTTTTTACTCAGTGTAAAGATGAGATTTGGTTGTTTGAGATGTGTTAGAAGAATGGCTACTATGTATTGGTTTTATAATATATATATATATATATATATATATATATATATATATATATATATATATATATATATATATATATATATGATCAAAAGGAGAGCATCACGTTTAGAATAAGGTTTTTGTTAGAGTAAAAAATCTACAATATGCTTTCTTCGTCTAGCCAGGCACAAGTGAACGATCTTGCAGAAGAAAACAACAAAGAGACTATGGCTTGAACATATTGGAAAATTATTAGGTACTCCCGGAGTACTATAAATGTGTACTCCCTCTTCTCACATGAATAGTAGGTCTCATCATGAATTTAATTAGCGTGACCTACCATTAATGTGAGAGAAGAGAGTACGTATTTATAGTTCTCCGTGAGTACACAATAATTTTCCCAGTGGACTGTTGGCTAAGGGCCCTCTAATGCCTCTGTCAATATTTGAGAGATTGAGAAAGAGAGTAAAGTATTGTGATAAAGCGTACATTTCCATGTGGAGTGGTCTTTTCTTCTATGCAACCGTTAGCTTGTTAATTCCTATAAATAGTGTGCGTTTATGAGTTTAGCACAACGTCTAGCTCATTAAGTGAGGCAACAACTATATGCCTGTTACTTAGAGTAAATGTAGATCTTGGCATTGAATGCCAATATCCAACTATTTGTGCCGGTAATAAGTGCTACCTCTGGATGATGCCTTTTAGGCTTGGATGATTTATTTTGGAGTTATTAGACAATAGGGTAAGGCTTGGCTCCAACAAATTGGAACTAAAACAATTTGAACACATGACAAAAATTAAACGTGTATTTATTCCAATGCAATATAGGTAAGCCAAGTCCAAAAACAATAAACATGAAAAGGAAAACAGTTTCACAGGTCTTTTTTTTACCTGCATAGGGCATATTTTGTTTGGTATATACTAAGTTTTTTTAAAGTGTTGTTATCTTTGCAGGTTTTAATGCATTCATGAATATTACGAATTCAAACATTGTACTCACATGAAAACCTGACTTATTCTCTTATCCCATAGACCCACATGGATGGGAAATTTCAATTTTCTGATAGCGTACAAAATGTGAACCACTATAGAAATCAAAAATTATTTTTGTAAGACATGGAAAATGGGATAAATGGATACAAGTGGGCCATGTGTACCACTATGAAAGTAATGTGGGCATGGCAGAAAGATAGTTTGGGCTTATAATTGAAGACTATTTTCAAGCTTTATCAAGTCCATTAATAAATTGATGATGTGCTTAATATCATGAGATGTAGACTTAGGTGTGCGTCCTTTTTTGTAGAGATATATATCTTGATTAGTGTCTAAAAGTTTCTTGTTGGGTCTATTTTAATGAAAACTTTATGAGGTCTCAAATGATATACGTATTGAACATAGAATGATAAAAAAAAAAAAAAAAAAAAAAAAAAAAAAAAAAAAAAAGAGAGAGAGAGAGAGGGGAAAAAAAAAAAAAGGAGTGATGTTTAGGCTTGTTACAAATTTTATACAAAAATATTATAAATTGATGCGTATCAATTTTTTTTAATAGATATGATAGAATTTCAACCTATGATGTTTGTTCAATGATGATTATATTTCAATAGACACAATAGAACCTCCTAAGTCCTAACACCAAGCAAAGTGACATTGAACCATTTCATAGCTTGTAAAATGAATACTATTCACATATAAATGGATAGGCATCGCACCTAGAAGTGATCCCCATTGCTATAATATAAAAGAGGATCATAAATAAGCACAAATATTTTAAGCAAAAGAATCTATTAATGATCTAGAAGCTCCAGGAAAGCCTCCTTGATATACCATTTCTTCTCTAACTTCAAACCATTGGGATGGTCAAAATGACAGTCTCCCCTAAATAAAATGTGAATGTCTTAGCATTTAATAAATCAATTTAAAAAATAGGAAAATCAGAAATGGGGATCATGAGAATGGCACATATCAACTAAATGAAAAAATAATATATATCAATTCCGGCTTTCAAGATATTCCCTCTTGGCTAATTACATAGCATCTTCTAGATTTTCCAAGTCATCCTTCATAGCATCTTAGTAACTCCACTTCAAAAGTAAAGTCTGGCACAATAGATAGACAATCTCTCTTGCATGCTATATTTTATGTTGTTTGCCAGTGTGTTTGGACAACACATTTGATTAACTGTAATGTCCACGTCAAATTTAGTAGTATAATATATTGGGGTTTGTCATGAAGTGTCATATTGCAACTTATATTCAGAGTATGACCAAAACTGTAACTATACTTTCTGGTACTAGCAGCTCCAACACTGCTAATTGCTTCTGTTACGAATTCTAGGCGATTGGTAAGATTTTAATTACACCATGCTGAGTATTTGGTCTAACTTTGGTGGCCTTTATATGAAGGTACTTGACAATTTTCTCTTAATTACATATTTGAATTTGTTCCAGTACTCATGATATGAATTATGAAGAGGTAACTTTTTACATAAAATGGATTTTGGCAATTTGCCTATCATCATGTATATATATAATTGTTGACTCATTTCATCCACACCCTTTTCAGGGATAAATATATCATAATTAGCAGAGATTAGTTCTCTTTTATTTTTTGGACATACTTTTAGTTAAAGATATATGTGCTTATGATTATTTGTTGATGCAGGTTAAGTGTCTCTTCAATAGTTTCTTTCTGCAGTTTCTGAGGCCCTGGAATACCATATTGGGGATAATAAAGGGTGAGAAAATATTCATGTATTTTAATTCCAAATATACAATAACAATGATAAACAATTATATTCATTCCTTACATTAATTAAGTTAACAATTTCCTTGCACATAATGCTGGATTGTGACTGGTTAAAGGTATTTTGGAGATTACCTACCCTTTAATTTTTCTTATTGTTATTGGCCTTCAAAAAAACGAGAACTACATATGAAGTAATATCCACTTGTTTAATAACTTTATGGGCAGAGTATTAGAATGGAGAAAGCAAGGCAGTTATTTGAGGCCAAAGAAGAATATTTTATCCGCAATGGAGCAATGTTACTAGAAAATTAAGCAAATCACCTGCAACCAAGGTAGAAATACAGAGCCAATCAAGATTTTCTCTGCCAAGGACATCCAACATGCTACTAATAACTACAATCCTAATCTAATCCTTGGCTCTGTAATCGCGACAGTCTACAAAGGAACACTAGATGAACAGGAAGTAGCTATTAAAGTCAAAGGCCCTCCAACGCATTGGCCCTTTGAGATGATGGTAGATTTCTTCCTAAACCAAGTCACAATTAAACTATTGATCAGCCACAAGAACGTTATGAGACTCTATGGTTGCTGCCTTGAAACTGAAATTCCCATGTTGGTTTTTGAGCTCATCTCCAATGGCACCCTCTTTGATCATCTCCATGGTTAATGTAATGAGATTCCCTTGCTGGATCTCATGGCTTGATCGACTAAGAAATAAGAATAGCCAAGACATCCTATGCTCCTTGTTACATGCACTATGTTAGGCCAAGGCCAATAGTCCATTTGAATGTCAAATCATCAAATATATTTTTGGATGAGTCCTGGACTGCCAAAGTATCAGATTTTGGTTTTTCAGTTTCAATTGCACTTGGAGAAGACATTTTTCAAAGTATTTCCATTGTGAGAACCATTGGATACATAGACCCAGAATATCTAGAGACACTACATGTCACGGAAAAGTGTGATGTTTATGGCTTTGGGGTTCTATTGGTGGAAGTCTTAACAGGTCATCATCCCACAAAAACATTCCTAGGGCATATGAATTTGGTAGATTACTTTGTTTTGTCAATGGAAGAGAAATGCATATTACAAATTGTTGATGATGTGGTGCTAAGGCAAGGAAGCAATGAAGATATTCAAGCATTCGCTGAGCTTGCATTGAGATGCATCAAGAAGATGAGAGATGAGAGGCCGGCCATGAGAGAAGTAACGCTAGAGCTTAGGTGGATACAACATCTCATAAGGTCAAATCAAAATAATGAAACTGGTTTAGCTCAAACACCCTTAATGATACTATATCATAATCCTCTTATAACTAATTAGTTAGTTAGTTAGATGATTTATTAAGCATTAGCCGATAGGATTTAGACACTTGTCAACCATCTAGAGGCTATCAATGCCAAACAACTAGTAGAAGTAGTAGAATATAAGCTCTTTGTAAATTAGTTTTCATAATTGAAAGAATTGTTAGCCTTTGTGTGCTATTTGGAACTGTTGTTCTTTTAGAGGTACTTATCCATCTATCATTGTGTTCTAAGCAACTCAGCCCTTTCATTGTTTCTAAACCATACACAAACAGCCCATCACATTCCCTACATCACTTAAAGTCATGTAACTAAATTGTGATTGTTGGCATTAGAAGCCCATTTTACTATCTACTATGCTTGTAAAGTAAACTTTATCATACTATCATATTCTCAAGGTTCTCAATTTCTTGACTTATTGATATATTTAACAAAAATATGAGTGTAACTGTAACATAGGTATCCCAAATCATGCCCTATACTAAACTCTCAAGAAGGTAATACAACTAGATAAAAAATCATGTGAAAAAAATCTATGGAAGAAAAAAACTTAAAAAACTAACATATTAAACAAAAATCATAATTTTCCTTTAAAGAAAAACAAAATTGAAATCAACAGATGTCAAAAACCGGATATATATATATATATATAGTTATTTATTTATCATGGGAGATTACGAACATATATTAAGAGGATCTAAGATCTTATGTATTAAAATTAAATGATAGTTTTTAGACAATTTTCAAGATTTCATTTTTACAAATTGGCTATATAGTTTTTTGGAGAGTGAAAACTGAACAAAAAATAAAAATAAAAACAAATACGAGTAATTGGTGTCATCAAGTTTCACTAACATTAGATTTAAGACTTTAGAAAGCAAGAGAATGGAGCTTACTGTGTCAGATTTGCTGAAGAGTTTGAGAGGGTACTGGTGGTGGAAGATGATGCATTTGACGCCATGATTGATTCGCTTATAGCTCTGACAACATGTAAATTTTGTAATGTATACTTGAAGAAAGAAATGCAGAAGGTAAAGTAGAAGAAATTTGCAGATATATAAGAAGGATATTATCAAAAAGAGATCCACCTCTAGATATAGTAGACAAATTGCACATGTACAAATCTCATTTAGAACTGATTTACTTGATCTATAATAGAATGAATAGAAATTTTATAACTCAAAAACAGCTAATACTACTGTTGTTGTTCAAGCTCATATTCCAAGCTGTTCCTGGCCTCATTTTGCAGGGAATTACCTCAAGAGCAAGACATGCATCAAGTCCCCCATAAATTCTTTTTGACTGGACCAAATCTTTAGTAATAGGCGTATTAGCCAAAAACTTCTGGTGTTTTGTACCTTCCAGATCTGGTATCAAAAAAAAAAAAAAAAAAACCGAAAGGTAATAGCTTAGAACTAAGGATCCATATATGTTAAAACTGAAAATAGATTCAAAATTAGTAGGAGACATCCCAAAAATAACAACTCAACTGTTTTCTGCTTTTCTTAGCAGATAAAGTTAAACAAATAAATGGAACTGTGAGAAAAGGGCACCTTGTTTGGATTGAGCAACTCTTCTAGCAAAGAAGAAGTATTCTCTAAACATCATTCTGAATATCCATTGCATAAACACAACCCTGCCCAATTCATTATCAAGTATATTGACCATTGCTAAAGTATTATAACCATTGCCAAAAGTGGCATCAATCGCTGTATGCCCATTCTGGACATCATATTTCCAAACCTTGGTAAAAATAGTCAATATCAACTATTTGATGCCTGGATACAATTGCCTGAAATAATAGGCAAAATACGAACGTAGATGTCTCAATCAAGAGATGGAATTGGACAAAAAAATGCCCTAACAGGAGCCTGTAGAAGGTCATTCCAATATAGCATCCAACAAGGTCCATAAAACAAACTCATTTTGTTGACCCACCAGGCAAATGTAGCATTCAGCTCATAAACTTAAGTACCAGGATGTGTGTGTGTGTGTGTTTATGGTTAATTGTGAATGAGTTTGGCAATCATCCGCACCACTGTACAAAAAGGCATTTTGAAGATCACCACCAAATGTAGATTGTGGTATACTTTCCTAGAAAGTAGCAGTTAATCTTAAATGGCAGCATGATCCGGTGCAATTCATTCTGTTTAAGGATGAGCAGATCACCTGCAAGATAGGAAGTGAAGTAAGCATGGAATATGTATGGCAAACATAATATCATTGAGTATGCCATTGAAGTGTCAATAAAAGACATCTTGGGACCTTAAATCAATTGTTGATTGATCAAAAAAGATAAGAAAATTGTAGAGAGTAATCCAACATGCCTAATGTTCCAATCTGTGCTCATATCAAACAAAGATTTATAAAAACTTTATCCACACAATCACATGCAAGCACACAAAACCCCAAAAAACTAAAACTTGGATCAGATGCTTCAATTTCGTTCAGAAAATAATTCTTATGTAAAGTTCCAATCTATTGTTGTAAGAACTTTCAACTTTCTCTCTTCTGTATTTAAAAAGCACTTTTATATATTACTTTCTTTTCTTCAATTGTTCCAACAATATATAATGCCAAAAAGTGGTGGTGAAGGGAATTTTTCTGTTGCCTTCTAATCAACTATAGCTTAATCTGAACTAGCAAGCATTAAAATATTTGTAAAGAATGAAAATAGCAAACCAAATATACAAGTACAACTATATAAAATCAATATTTCAAGGAATCCAGTATTATAAGTACTTACAAGTGAGCAAACTCTGTTGTCTTCTTCTTCCCAAAGACATATCTCATCAGAACATCCTCCATTCCTACATCAGAGCATTCACATTACAAATATTCAAAACATACATATATACATACATTCAAATAAATCAGAGGAAGTAGAGGCTCAAAGGCTCAAGCGAACTGATTCATCAAAAATCAGAATAGTTCCATTCATACTTATACAACTACATTTGGATTAAATTAAATTGAATCTAATCTAATCTAATCCAATCACATATATACCTGCAAATAACAAATTAAGTTTACAGAAATTAACCTACAAGTTTAAACTCAATTAAGCTTCAGGTTATGAGACTATGGTTGCTGTCTGGAAACTCAAATTCCCATCATGGTTTCCGAGCTCATAGAGCTTGCGTTGAGATGTCTCAAGAAAAAGGGAGATGAGATAAAAGGCCGGCCATGAAAGAAGTAACTCGAGAGCTCAAACATGGCTAGTAAAAGTAGTTACAGAAATCCAATGACTTGCAGAGAATTTGAACCCATTTTTCCAAATTCCAGCAAGCTTCCATCCAATTGACTGAGCTCTCCTCACCACATTCCAAGTACTCCTAACAATCAGAGTCACCGAAAGACTGAGAATTTTACAGAAATTTTGAAACAAGAGAATTTGTATAGAAAAAGTCCATGAATATCTTTGTAAACGTGGTTAATGACTACATGCAGATGCAGACATATCTGCCAAAACCCATAAATAAATCAAATGTTGATGGGCTAGAGTGACTGAGTGAGTGAGACCCAGAAATCTGTCATCCCTGAGCTTTGAAGCGTGAGAGAGAGAGAGAAAATTACACGGTACTTTATTTTAGAAATCTAAAGTACCATTGAAAAAATATTAATGCCCCAATGGTCCCTTTTAACCACTTTTAGTTACCACATGGTCCTGTGTTGCGATTCAGGGCAGATTCGTTCGTTACCAATGGCTCTAAACCAAAGTAGGCTCCACCACTTTAAACTCTTACTTCGGCCTATCAAAGCGCGGAGAGCCTAAAGCCCATTGGGCATGGAAATCTACTTAAATAAAACTAGTATCTTCTCCTTAAAAAATTTCATGAAAAAAAAAAAAAAAAAAATCTATTCATCATTTATTTGACCTTTTTTTTTTAACGACAAAAGGTTTTTTTTTTTTTTTATATAGAAAATTTAATGATAAAAGGTAGGTTATACATTTTATATTATAACATGTTTTTTTGATAGAATGTTATAACATTTTGATTAAATGTAAATATTAAAATATAAATAAATTAAATAAATAACAAAGTTTAGTTACAAAAATTAATTATATCCTAAACCTACAATTTTATTAAATATCTTTTTACTGGATGTAAATTTTGACAAATCTACTATTAGATTATCTATTCTTCTTATATTCTTAATGCTTGCATAATTTCTAGAAGATTAAAGATCAATAGCTATGTCATCAATAAATTGTTTAAATTACAAGTTTTTGTAATTTAAAATATAAGCTTATAAATCATATAGCAAATAAATATCTAATTGATACAAAATTTGACATGTGTATTAAGAGCGTAGATAACATGCAATTCAAAGGTTAAAATTTTAAAATATATAGTAATGTTTATTTTTATTAAGTTACAACTAATTTTGTAGCTAGACATTCTCCTTGACGAGATGTAATTGTAAGTGTTTTCATCGTATGACTTGCTATGAAACACATTCAAATCATTTTAAAATTTTGATCTGAAAAATATTTTCCAGATTTTTTTTTTAATTTAACAAAAGTTGACGAATAAGCCTTAATTGATTAAATTTGAAACTTAGTGGATTGAAATGAACAAAAGCAAAATTAGAGGACTGAAATGAATTCTAGAGAAACTTAGACGATTAGTTTTGCATTTTAGCCTCTTTTTTTTTATTTTTTTATTTTTTTTTTTTTTTTTATTTATATCGGTGGCGTAGCTTTTCCAATAGGAATCTTGATCCGGTTCCGTCTTAGTGGAAGGGAGCTTGTTGGTGGGTGTTGGGTTTGACTGGGTTCGTTGGTTGGGATTGCAGGGTTTGTTGTTGTTGTTATTGGTCTGATTGGTATAGGTTTGTTGTTGTTGGTTTGGATGGGGTTTCGTGTGGGTTTTCCTGTGTTTGCTTTTGTTCATGCTCTTTAATTTGGTGATGTTCATTTTTTTTTTCTTGTAGGTTTGATGTTCAAGTTCTTTGATTCTGGGTTTGATGTCGTTGCTAGGTTTGATGTTCATGTTCTTTGATGTTCAATTCATGTAATTTTTTGCATTTAATTTTGTTTATTTAATTAAAATTAATTTAGATACTGACGTTGCAATTTTTAAATGCCAAAATAAATTTTTTAATTATTATTTTACTATGCCATCAGCCACGTTAGCATCTTCTATTAGTTGGATGATGGTAAGGACTTAAATCTCACGTGTTAATTGGTTTAGGAATTAAAAGTGGTAAAAATAAAATGTAAGGATCAAAATGGAAAAAAGCCAAAATGTAAGGAATAAAAGTGCATTTACGCCTTTTATTTATTAATTGTTGTAATAACCATACCAAGTGCCGAGCTTAGTGACGTGAGCTTGTAACCGAATTGGGGCATTAAAGTGGTTGAATGTATGTCATGATTGTCTAGGGTGGATGTGGTTAGTCTTGGTTTGTCCATCATGGAGTCAACTTTAGCATGCCCCTTGGCCCTTGGGTTAAAGGGCAGCCCCCACCCACATCGGATGGGTAGCAATTACATACAAAATGATAAGAATTTTGATTGGGCTTTCCCCACAGATCAACACACAACCCTTCCTAGCATGCTGCCTAGTTCTTCTCCATACATGCAACCACTTTTTTAAATTTATTTCTTGTCAAATCTTGGCAAAAATCTATTAATATGTTAAAATGAAAAAAAAGCCAAACAAGATTGGAATGGATAACTTATATATACCCTTCAATGGTGATAGAGTTTAATAGAAGTACAAAGTCGTCCAGACTTTGAAGCGTGAGAGAAAGAGAGAGAGAGGAGGATAATAACAAAGTAATGTGATTGTGACTTTTATTAATTTACACGGTACTTTATTTTAGAAATATAAAGTACTATTGAAAAAATATTAATCCCCCAATTGTCCCTTTTACCCCCTTTTAGTTACCACCTGATCTTGTGTTGTGATCCAGGGCAGATTTGTTCATTAACAATGGCTCTAAACTAAAATAGGCTCCACCACTTTAAACTCTCACTTGGGCCCATTAAAGGGTAGATAGTTGAGAGTCTATTGGACATGAAAATTTACTTAAATAAAACTAACATCTTCTCCTAAAAAAAAAAAGTATTACTATTGAAAAAAATATTAAAATAAATTTCATGATTTAAATAAAAAAAATTCTTTCATCATCTAACTTACCATCTTTTTTAATGACAAAAGGTTTTTTTTTGGGAGAAAATTTAACGATAAAAGGTAGGTTATACATTTTATGTTATAACATTTTTTTTTTTGGATAGAATGTCATAACATTTTGATTAAATGTAAATATTACAATATAAATAAATTAAATAATGACAACATTTAGTTACAAAATTAGTTATAGTTTAAGGTTACAATTTTACTTAATATTTTTTATTGAATATGAATTACCCAACAAATAGACTAGAACTCACCAATAGAGAGCTACACTTTACAACCATATTTAAAGGGGATGGAAAAGGAAAAGAAAAGAAAGTTAAAAAGGAAGTAGTTTTTTTTTTAAGTACATATATACACTAAGTGTTACGTTTTATAGACATCCAAGTGAATATACATACGCTTGGATGTTCCTATTTTATAGCTAATCAAAAAAATAATTGTTCTAGCCTTACTCCTCAATAACCCAACATATCCGAGATTTTCCACCCACTCCACCTTCTAAGTTTTTCAAAATAGCTCAGCTAGATCTAATTATAAAAAATTTTGGAACTATTTGGTATACATGGAACTCAACAATATCAATGCAAATGACCCAACCATGTTACTATTGGCAGTGGCACTTTAGGCCTAGAGAAAAGGTACAAATGGACTCAAGAGCATGCTAGACAAAATCTTGAACAGATGATCGAGATCTATGGGCATATGGTTAAAAAAAATTAGAATTCACAGTAGAGGAATTGGTCTGGCAGGCAATCCCACATGTACAGGGAGTTGCTAGCACTGGAAAACAAAAATTCTTGCCAAAATAGGAGGGACTCTAATTCTACAGGCTCATTGATGCATGACACCAAGAGCTTTCTTTAACTTGTTTATCCAGTCTTTCCTGTAAGAATTTATTTTTTATTTATTTTTATTTTTTTGTAGTTTTCATCGTATATTAAATTCTTGCCAAAACAGGAGGGACTCTAATTCTATAGGCTCATTGATGAATGACACCAGGAGCTTTCTTTAACTTGCTTATCCAGTCTTTCCTGTAAGATTTTATTTTTTGGGTAGTTTTAATCGTATATTAGATTATTAGGTTTTAGTGAATTATAATCTTAAGGGTGTGTTTGGATACTACTTATTTTGCTGAAAACTAAAATCTGAAAACTGAAAGCACTGTAGCAAAATAATTTGTAAATGTGTGAATAGTACTTTGAGACCCATTTTTAATGAAAGTTTTGCTGAAAAAAGAAGTTTGTGGGTCCTGCTGTTTACAAGGCCCAATGAAAAGCTAAAACGTGCTTCTAAAAAAAAAAGGATAAAAAAAAGCCAAAATGCAGATGCTACCAAAATCATCAGTATCCAAACAGATACTAAGTCTAATTCGTATAATGTTAAGTTTTGTCAAAACTTGGAAATTTTTTATTATATTAGCTCAACCGATCATTTGACCAAAATTTGTAAATGTGTATAGTGAAGTTGAGTGAATAACACACTTTTGTCTTCATCCTCAATTACACCAAATGAACGATTACAAATAAAAGTTCTTAAACAAATACTTGCAATGAAACTTTTCATTACCAAGAAATTTCTATCTTGGAATTTAGCCTTCACAAAAGTCCAAACATGATAGTTCACGGGTAATTGTCAAGTTCTGCTTTGCTTAAATAATTAAGATAAAAAGAAGTTTTGTAATTGGACCACGTAACTAGTCCACTTGTTAGGTAATTGTCATGTTCACAACTTTGCTTAAATAACGTAGTACTCCACTCCTACAATTAGATCAACATTTTATACTCTCCACAATTTCTCTTCTATTCTTTGTTTTCCTCTTCACCTCTCTCTCTCTCTCTCTCTCTCTCTCTCTCTCTCATTGACCTTGCAATGTGATTCGCAACCTTAAGGTCCTCTCTCTTCTCTTATTCAATACTTTGTGTGAATTCTCTTTTTTTTTTTGTTATTAAATTTATATTTGGTTTCTGTTCAATATCTGTTTGAGTGATGGGAAAACGATGGAAAAGGGGAGAAAAGTAAAATTTATTTCTGGGTTTTTTATGTTTTCCTGTTTTATGTATGAATTTCTCCTCTTGTAGTAGTTATAACTGTCAAATAAAAATTGTTTCACTTACTATTATAACTAGTATGTAACCTCTGCCTACGCACAGAGATGATGAATTGTAGTGGTGCTATTGATGTTAGTTTGGGTTATTAAATATATAGGACATTAGTTCAACCAAGACATTTGGAGGTACTAAAATGATTTTATCATGCAATTTTAATGATATTGGTTACGCCAAGTTTCTCATTACACTGCTGTTGTGTATATAATTTTAAAAATCACTATTGAATATTACATATACAATATCAATTTACTATCACTGTCCATGAAATTATACTTAATACAATACAAAATAAAAGAATAAATTAGTTCAATAGTATCTCTTAAATTGAATGGGGATAGGTGCATGAAATTGTTTAGCTTTGTAGATATTGCATTTTGTACCCCTTATGACTTAGGCTCCCGTTCTCTAACGATGCTGAAATTCTAAGACCCAAGGTTGGTTTAGGGCCCAATCAGATGTTAAATTGACTTGAAGAATGTTAAAATAAAAAATATAACTTTTAATAAGCAAATAAATCTATTTTTGGAAAATAAGGACCAAGGGAACCCTCGCTTGCGCACGCAGGAATCAACCTGCATGCGTGGCCATGATGCATGCATACGCGGGCTTAAACCTACGTATGCATGGTGAATCGCAGAAACTATGAAAGGAAAGTTTTCTGCATTAAAACTGAATTTTGAAACAAATCTCATATCATCTGGGAGTCATTCCAAACCCCTATTTACACACTATAAGTAGCGTTACATGGTATATTTTCAAAACACATAGAAATCCCACGGGAAATCACTAAGATTTACTATAAATAATGAATCAAAGAGGGAGTTTTTCACAAAACATCCTCAAGTCAATTTTCTTTTGATTAGAGCCTTTTCTCGCCTTGATCTTTGAGTATAATATTACTAATCACTTTCTTATTGATTTGTAAATAGATTTGACTGAAGGGAACGGTCAAAAATTAATCTTGAAGAGCATCTCTTTGAGGTATTAGTTCAAACTTTGCTTTTTTCCTTTTATTATCTTTTTATGCTTCTAACCTTTTTGTTTGTCTTAGTTTCTTGTTATAATATGTTTTAATATGCTTATGTATTCTAGGTTTACATTTTTGTACATTCAAGATCCATGTTAGGGTGTTAGATTTAGTGTTTTAAGCTTGGTTGTGTTTCTAGGGTTTCTAGGCAAAAACTTGCACATGAAGGCTTGATTATGCGCACGCAGGGAAGTTCATTTGTGCGCATGAACTTGCTCGGAAACCCAAATTTTGTTTTATTTGTTTTGTTTCTACTTTCACACGTTTGTTTGTTTAGCTTCTTTATCCATGTTTTCATTCTTCCAGAGTCTATGTTTCCCATGTTTAATTGCTTGTTTGCTGTCACATGTTAGAATTAGGGTTTTATTATTTCAATGATATGAACATTCATTCACATACTCATGCATAATGCCATAGGTGCTGAGTTGCTACAAGGTAAGTAAAATGTGAGTCATGCATTTGTAATGTACATGCATTTTTGGTATGATCTTGCTTTGATGATAGAGATGAATATGCTTGTTTGGATGAGTTATGCTTAATCACATGTTTGCTTGGATCTTTTCTTAAGTTTGTGTTTTTGCCTTGGTTTAATGTTAAATGTTACTGCCTTGAATATGATATGATGCCATACTAGATGAATGCTAGGATGATGTGATGTGATGTGATGTATATTAGGGTAAGCTATGATGTAATATGATTTGTGATGAAGCATGCTTGTGATATGATGAGATGCTATGCTAGATGTGTGATAGGGATGCCATGTTAGATGTATGGTAGGCTTTGCTTGCAAGCATGATAGTTGTATGGTTAGGGATGTTTGATGCCATGTTGGTTGTTAGGTGTATGTATGTGTATGTGTGAGTTAGATATAAGTATTAAGTGTGCCTTTAATAAGGATAAGACATAAGACACAATGATGGGACGCCAACCTTAGGGTTGGGTGATTTTAGGTGCGTAACACCTTTCCAAGACAGTACCTTAACTTCAAACCTATATCTCTGATACTAAGATCAAAAGGTCCTTTCTCAAAAGAACGCTATATATATAGTTCTTAGGCCATTGTAAAAACTAGACGGCGACTTCCCCCTTGTGTCCACAAGCTCAATTAAAGTTTGTTACGTTCAAGGTCTTCACATACAAAATATCTAAATAAAGACAATATAAAAAATATACTCATTAGTTCAGGAAAAAAAAAAAAAACAGCAAAAATCTCAATAATTTAATTTTTATGAAAAGCTAACAAATGCAAAATTTAATTTTGATTCTAAGCAAATTCTCTAAGCTTTGGTTTTAAATATATATATATATATACATATATATATATATATTACCTAGGTTTATTTATATTAGACTCATCATTTCTACACTAAATTAACTCACTTGGCATAAAAATTTTAAAAATTTAGATTAGATGGGACTGTGGCGCAAAATTAAACTCTAATTGAAATTCAATTTTTTAATGTCACGGAAGCCTAAAGAAAGCACACACGATGCTATCTTGATGGATCATAAAGTAAAATATTAGCTTTTGGTAGTAAACCTCGAATCCATAAGGGGCTTTCCTGAATCCACAAGGAGAAAAATTAGAATCTACCAGAGAAAGAATTTGACAAAAATCTGTGTTTATTGATAATAATCTGATCTGTCTCTAATGGATATAAAACATATAAATACTAAGAAAAACATCTAAAACACTAATTCGCACTAATTACGTGATTGCATAGCAAAATACCGAAATTTACCAAAAATAGCAAAATTGAGTTAAATGCAGAATTATAAACTACTAACCTTAAGAGTCGTCCAAAAATAGACTGGACCTTATTCTAACTTTTAAATTAAAAGTTATTAAGAGAAAAAAAAATATTACTATAAATAGTAAAAACTCTGTTTTCGAGGCCTTAACAAAAGAATTCGCCTAAATTTAACCTAGATCAAAATTTTATTTCCTTTCAACCTACCAAATTTCATGCAATTTCAACATTGTCACACCGATAGTCTCTACTGTCACCTCCCTTTGATCTTGTATTGTGACTTCCTGCGCCCTTGCTGCTTTAGGAAGACATTTGCTGTCTGTTCTACATCAATCTCCCCCACTTGAAAAGAACTCAACCCCGAGTTCTCACTATCTGATTCATCAGGAGGATAATAATCATACAAGTCAGCAACATTGATGGTAGAAAAGATGCTCATGTCTGGAGGAAGAGCAACCACATAAGCATTGTTGTTGTTCTTCTTAGTTATCTGAAATGGCCTATACTTCTTGTCCTTCAATTTGTTGTAGGTACCAACAGGAAACCTCTCTTTTCTAAGATAGACCAACACTAAATCTCCAACATTGAAGATCTTCTCACGCTTCTTATTAGTAGCTTCCTTGTACTTGGAATTTGTAACTTTGAGTTTCTGCCTCACCTCCTCTTGCATGGCCTGAATACGGTCAGCCATATTCTTTGTAGCTTGACTTACTCTTGGAAACTTAGGTATAGGTACCAAGTCCAAAGCATGTTTTGGAGGCACGCAGTAGACCATGGCAAATGGAAACTTACTAGTGCTTCTACTAATTGAGATGTTGTAAGCAAACTTTGCTTGGGACAATGCAAGATCTTACTGCTTGGGCTTCGCTCCTAAGATACACCGGATTAGATTCCCTAAAGTTTGATTAGCCACTTCTGTTTGGCCATCTATCTGAGAATGACTGGTGCTGCTGTAATTCAAGGAAGTGTCAAAGCGCTTCCACAAGGCCCGCTAGAAGTGACTGATGAACTTGATATCACGATTAGAGGTGATGAACTTTGGTAGTCCATGCAAACGCATAACTTCTTTAAAGAACAGATTGGCCACTCGAGTAGCATTTGACGTTTTCTTGCATGTTATGAAATAGGACATCTTCGAGTGCCTATCAACCACAACAAAAATAGAATCCATATCTCATTGGGTTCGTGGAAGGCCCAATATAAAATCCATAGATAGATCCTCCTATGGTGCTTGTGGAACTGGCAAAGGCATGTATAAACTAGTATTTTGAGATTGACCCTTGGCAGTTTGATAGATTGGACACTTTCTAACATGACTGCCAACATCCCTCTTAAGTTGTGGCCAATAATACCTCTCCTCCACAAGTGCTATAGTCTTGTCTCTACCCATGGGTCCACCCAAACCTCCACCATGAAACTCCCTAATAATTTGCTCCCTTAATAAACTTTTAGGGATGCATAATTGATTACCTTGAAAGAGGAAACTATCTTGAATGTACATACTATTGACAATAGTATGAGTTTGTTGACACTTACCCCAATACCACCAAAATCTTCATCATTCTCGTACAGCTCCTTAGGGCAATCAAACCCTTCAACTTTAGTACGTAGTGTGGTCAACAAAGATGCTTGCCTACTGAGTGCATTTGCCACCATATTAGTCACACCAAACTTATGCTTCAATGTGAAATGGAAGCGCTGTATATAAGCTACCCACTGAGCATGCATCCAGTTAATTCCAGCTTGATTGTTGATGTGCTTCAATGCTTGATGATCTGTATATAATATAAACTCTCTCTGAATCAGGTAGTGCTCCTAATGCTTAAGAGTTTGTACTACAACAAAGAACTCCAGCTCATAGGCTGACCATTTACTTTGAGCTTCACAAATTTTCTCACTGAATAATGCTACTAATCTATTGTCTTTTGAAAGAACAATGCTTATCTCGACCGATGCATCACACTCCACCTGGAACACCTCATCAAATTTGGGCAATGCAAAAATTGGAGTGGTGCTCAACTTCTTCTTGATTAAGGCAAAGCTCCGTTCTGCCTCTTTTCCCTATGGGAACCTTCCTTTCTTCATACACTCAGTGATAAGGGCTACTATGATACTGAAATCTCGAATAATCCTTCGATAGAAGGTTGCCAAACCATGGAAGCTTCATACTTCACTCACTATCTTTGGGTTGGCCATTCTCTAACTGCATGGATCTTGTCCTCATCAACATGAATCCCATCCACACTGACCACATACCCTAAGAACAACAACTTATCAGTTAAGAAGCTGCACTTCTTCAAGTTGATATACAACTCATTGGCCTAGAACACTGTTAATACTTCTTGCACATGATTATAGTGGGATGCTTCTGTCTTACTATAATTAGGATATTGTCAAAATAAACTACCACAAACTTCCCAATAAAATGGTTTCAATACTTGATTCATAAGCCTTATGAAAGTGTTGGGAGAATTAGACAATCTGAAGGGCATCACCATCCGCTCATACAACCACTCCTCATTTGTCTTGAAATTTGTCTTCCACTCATCTTCAAGTCATATCCGAATCTGGTGATACCTACTCTGGAGATCCAACTTAATGTAACACTTGGAACCACTCAGCGTATCAAACATGTCATCAAGTCAGGGAACAGGGAATCGATATCTGGCTGTGATCTTGTTGATGGCTTGACTATCCACACTTATACGCTAGATCCCATCCTTCTTCGATGTTAATAATGTCGGTATTGCACATGGAATTATACTCTCCTAATCTTCCCCTTGCTTAGAAGCTCATCCACCTACCCCTGTAGAATTTGACCCTTTTGAGGATTCATCCTGTAGTGTGGCAAATTTGGTAGACTAGCTCGGGGAACTAATTCTACGCAATGCTGGATGTTAGGCATTGGTGGTAAACTTGCAACAGTTCCTATGGAAATAGCTCTTCAAACTCTTTGATCAATGTTTGAATTGCCTCAGGTATCTCAGCAACCTTCTTCAACTCTCCATCTGTCACCACTACTGCATAAACCTGTTTCAACTCCTTACACTCCCAGTCAAACTCATCCTCATTGTTGACTATGAGAAGTGATGGCTTCCCCTCCACTTTAGAAGCTTTGGGTACCCTGCCTTCCTTAATAGGATCAAAGACAATCTTTCTGCCAGTCTTAAAGAACACATACACATTATCCTTACATCTATGAGTAGCATCTACATCATACTGCCAAGGTCTACCCAATATTAAATGACATGCATCCATTTCAACAATATCACAAACTACTTTATCTACATAACATTTACCCATAGAAAAAGTAACACAACATTGTTGACTAACAAGAGTTTCCATACCTTTCTTGATCCAACCTATTTTTTACGAAGAGGGATGCTTTTTTGTCCTTAGTCCCTGCTTGGTAACTAAACTCTTCAATGCGATGTTCTCTACGCTACCACTATCAATGATCAAATCACAAAGCCTCTTACTGATGGTGCAATGTGCTTGAAAGATCTCATCTCACTGATCACTATAATCCACCCTCGGTGTGAGCAACAACCTCTGAATCACTAAAGACCTCCTTAATGGCACGCCTTCCTCATCTTCTTAGACATCATTGGGACCATAAGCATATGGATCAGTATCATTATACACTTCTTCACCCTCCTGTTCACCTTTTGCCTTGCCCTTTTCTGCCACCACCAGATTCACTACGGCTCGCTTAGGGCAAGTACAAGATCGATGTTTTGGTTCTCCGCACGTATAGTACTTATTCCCGGTTGGCCTAGCATAAGGTTGGTATTCGCTATCAGCTGGGCTGCGGGACCTACTACCACCACTGTGGACTGGTTGACACCATTATTCTCCCTAACTATGGGTTGTGATCGTGGCGTAAACATGGGCTATTTACCTTTGTTGGCAGTGGAACTAGATGGCTCCAAACTACAGTTGGAAAACTTTGAACCTACCTTGAGATGTTGATATTCTATTTTCTTGAATAGGGTTACAGCCTCATTTAAAGTATATAAGGTTTGTAAAGATACCTGATCTCAAATGGAAACTCGCTACTCGTGTACAATTCTAGATATCCGTTGTTCTTCAGTTTCCTCCAAATCATTGCGATTTGCCAGCCTATCAAACTCTTTCATGTATTAACTTTTCGAGAACCTTGCCTACAATCTTGGTACTGTCTGAACAACTCCTACTGGTAATATGGTGGTAAGAATCGATCTGCCATTAATCTCTTCATCCTCCTCCGTGATAGTATCAGAAGCTTTCGTTCACAGGTATGGTTTAATTGAACACAATCCCACCAAGTAGAAGCTCCTTCCTTCAATTTGTAAGCCACCAAACACACCTGTTTGTCATCTACAATACTCATATAATCGAAAACCTTCTCCACTTCACCGACCCAATCTGGATACTCTTCAATGGAGACATTACCATTAAAGGATGGTAACTTTACTTCCGTCTGATGGTCCCTTTGTTCCTGATAATCTCAGCCATTATCCCTTGCAGGACTATGATAATTCCCAAATACTCTCTCTCCATACTCCTTGTCCTCATCGTTCTCCTCGTTGTAGTCTTATTGCCTGTTTCGATTTGGACCACGATAGAGAGGGCCACACTTTCAGTTATCACTTGCTCTTCGTCATCACGATTAGGGTTTTGATTAAGCAGGGTGGCAAGCGCTTCTTGAATCCGATCCATAGTCTATTGGGTTGAATCATGAAACTGTTGATTTTCATCACGAAAATCAAGGAACTTAGCCCTAATAAGGACTACGTTGTTGATGTCGTGACCACTATCATTATTGTGGTGGTCACCATCTTGCCAAATAGCCATTAGACAAGGGTAAGTCAAGGCTTTGATACCAAATGATGTTGCGGAAGCCTAAAGAAAGCATACACGATACTCTCTTGATGAAACAAAAACTGAACTATTAGCTACTGGTAATAAACCTTGAATCCACGAGAGGTTTCCCTGAATCCACAAGGAGAAAAACTAGAATCCACTAGAGAAAGAATTTGACAAAAGTTTGTGTTTATTGATAATAATCTAATTTGTCTCTGATGGCTACAAAACAAATATATCTGAGAAAAACATCTAAAACCCTAATTCGCGCTAATTACGCGATTAGGTGGCAAAATACCGAAATTTACCAAAAAATGGCAAAATTGAATTAAATACAGAATCATAAAATACTAACCTTAAGGGTCGTCTCAAAATAGATAAGATCTTATTCTGACTTTTAAATTAAAAGTTATTAAGGAAAAACAAATATTATTATAAATAGAAAAAAATACTATTTTTGGGGCCTTAACAAAGAAATTCGCCTAAATTTAGGCGACACTGTCGTCCTCTCAAATTTCATGCAATTTTGACATTGTCGTCCTGATGGCCTCTATTGGCACCTACATTTGATCTTGGGTTGTAACTTCTTGTGCTCTTGCTGCTCAAGGATACGGGTGGCAATTCGTGTTCGTGTGTCAAGTTCGTGTCATGTCAACTCATGAGTATTCCACTACATAGGTCAACACTAACTCGACATGTTTATTAAACTGTTCAATTCATTTGGGAAGCAATTCAGAATGGACCAATTCATTTGGTTGATGCTATGGGCTTATTGCGGGATCCGGTAAGTTAGAGAAGACAAGGTTCGGCATAATTCTGTTAGAGCAAGAAGCTTGGAGGGCTTAGGTGCACTGGGTAGATTAGGCTTGGAAGGTCTTTTGCTATTCATGTATCCTAACTTCATTCTCTAGTGAATTATTGACCGCTTGGAGGGTGGCGGAGAGGTTTCTTGCCAAGTATTTCGGTTTTCTCTTCGATAACACATTGACGTATTATCTTTGTGTTTACATCTTTCTTCCCTTTCTCTTTACCTTTTAATTACTGCTGTGTTTGTGATTAAATATGGTTGAGAGTGTATTACTTATTTGGTTATAGCTTATATTTCATCTTCCACACATATATTGTTTGATTATAAGCTTGTGTTGGTAATTTTGGAATTGGAGGTCTAAACGTTGATTGGTGTTTTATACACTAATTGAACTTTCAAAGTGATTCGAAGATTTATGAGGAACAAAGACAACCCTTTGAACACATACTAATTATATAAAAATTCCTTTGAACACCTTCCTCCTGAGACACTACTTCAACTCTATTAGTGTCCTAGTTCATAGAGATGAAGATAATCTTCTTAATTGTTAATTCTCTACTCCCTTTAGAACTTGGATTCTTCTAATGCTTACTGGGAGTCCCTCATGGTTTTTTGGGTCAAGGCCATTAGAGATTTTTGTGATGCGGGTGTTCCATGGAGGTTAGGTTAGGAAAGCAAAGTGATTGTGCGGGAAAGATAAGTTAAGGTTACGTTGGTTTTTTTTTTTTTAACCATTAGAATTATTTTACATTTTCCTATGTGTCTTTCATTTAAATCTAAATAAAAATGAGAGAGAATAGGATGATTTTTTTTTAATAGGATGATTTTGCTGCTTAGCTGTTAAAGTTTTTATTTATTTTTTATTTTTTGATGTGTGTGTTGTTGGGTAAGAAAAAAAATTATTTTGTTTAAAATTTTATAAAAGGTCAGGTTGTTTGTTTTGGCTAAAACTGGTGGATTATTATTATTTTTTTTACTATTGGTAATTTTTATTGTTGGACTAATTTTTTATAGTCTTTAAAATGGGGAAAATGCTAGAGTTACAAACTTTTTTTATTTATAAATTGTGGACGTGATGAGTGATTATTGATAAGTAAAAAAGTAATGTAAGCGATGGGCCCAAGTGCAAACCAATAAGAATTTGTTATCTTAACAATTTGTAAAAATGTAATAAAAAAAAATTGGGGGGGGGGGGGGGGGGGCGCATTGCCCCCATAAGTCCAACCATGGCTCCGTCCATGATTGGTCAATGGTGTGAGGATACAATGAGTGCAGGTATTGACATCGGGAAGGGTTCATCCTTCATCCTAAAAATAAAGATCAAGAGGTTTGATACTTGGAAATTTTTTTTTTTTATTAAGCACATCGTTTATTTTGTAGTGATAAATACAGTTTGCCAGGTCAATTATTGGAAGTAAAGGACACTCGCATGCCCACTTTGTTTAAAAAAGAATATAGAGTTGTTGACTTGACTAAAAATAGAGGATGCATTCCTCCGCATCAACCCGTTCTCTTCTTCTCATTTTTTTTTTTTCATTTTTTTCTCTTCTAAATTTAATTGAATGTACTTTTTGTTAATCTTTATTGTAGTTCAAGATTTGCCAATACATTTTTGATGGCTACCATTAGCACTCAAACTTCCTCGTCATCATCATCATCTACTTCTTCAACACCACAATGGAAATACGATGTCTTTCTCAGTTTTAGAGGTGAAGACACACGCAATAGTTTTACCGACCATCTATATTTTGCCTTAAAACAAAAGGGAATTTTCACCTTTAGAGATGAGGAAGAACTTGAGACAGAAAAATCTATTTCACCAGAGCTTTTGAAAGCAATAGAAGAATCAAGGTTTGCAATTGTCATTCTCTCAAAAAACTATGCATCTTCTACATGGTGTTTGGATGAACTTGTAAAGATCATTGGGTGCATGAAAGAGATGAAAATGTCGGTTCTGCCAATTTTTTATGATGTGGATCCATCTACTGTACGAAAACAAATGGGTACTTTTGCCCAAGCTTTTGCTAAACATGAAGAACATTTCAAGGACTACATAGGGAAGGTGCAAAATTGGAGAAATGCTTTGAGAGAAGTAGCCAATCTCAAAGGATGTCATGTACAAGATAGGTAATCCACTTTGACATTTCTTTCTTTCAAATATTCACATAACACTCACCTCATATATAGTGTTGTTTTGTACCGTATGTAGACCTAAATAAATTGTTGTATTTCTTTCCAGTTTTGTCTTGTGCCAATTAATTTTCAATCAACATAATAGAAAATTGGATTTTCTACCTTTTTTTAATGTATTTATTATGGTTTACACTAACCACGTATTGTTCTCTCTTCATTGCAGGCCTGAGTCACAAATTATCCAAAATATTGTGGGAGAATTATGGTATAAATTAAGTGATGCATCCCCAAAAAATATTGAAAAACTAGTAGGAATAGATTCTCGAGTGGAGAAATTGGAGTCATGTTTGGATTTAAGGTCAACTGATGTTCGCTTTATAGGGATTTGGGGGGCGGGAGGAATAGGTAAAACAACTCTTGCTAGAGTTGCTTTTGATACAGTTTCAAATAAGTTTGAAGGTTGTTGTTTTCTTCCTAATGTTAGGGGAGTTTGTGAAAATGATGGTTTAGTTCAATTACAACAACAACTCATTCTTCAAATTTTGAATGAAAATAAGAGTGTACAAGATGTTAATGATGGAGTTGTTGTAATCAAGAATGAGTTACGTCATAAAAGAATTCTTCTCGTTCTTGATGATGTAGATAAATTAGACCAATTAGAAAAGTTAGTAGGGAATCATAATTGGTTTGGTTTAGGTAGTAGAGTTATTATAACAACAAGAGATAAGCATTTGCTACAGACCCTTGGAGTAGATGAAATATATGAGGCTAATGGATTGACTCATGATGAATCTCTTCATCTCTTGAGTCTGAAAGCTTTTAAAGAAGAACATCCTCCCAAAGGTTATCTAAAGCTGTCCAAAGATTTTGTATATTATGCTAATGGACTTCCTTTAGCTATTGAGATTTTAGGTTCATTTCTATTTAATAGAAGTATCAATCTATGGAAAAATACATTAAATAGGATAAAACAGTTTCCTGAAAAAGATATTCTCAGAGTACTTAGAATAAGTTTTGATGGATTACATGAAACAGACAAGGAAATATTCCTAAATATTGCTTGTTTCTTTAATCATAAGGACAAAAATGTTGTAGTAGAAATACTAAATTGTCTTGACCTTTTTCCTCATGTTGGATTGGTGGTCCTTTTTGATAAATCTCTTGTTAAATTTCGTGGTGGTACCTTGTGGATGCATGATTTACTTCAAGAAATGGGCAAGAACATAGTTTATGAGGAGTGTTCTAAAGAGCCAGGAAAGTGTGGCAAACTATGGCTGTTTAAGGACATTAACAATGTACTAACCAAAAATTTGGTAAGCATTTATTTAGAACTGCACCTAAGATATTGTACTTAAGTTTTACTCTTATTAAATAGAGTAAACTTAGAGTGGCTTTAGTAATAATAATTCTTACATTTTACAATTATCTGATATGTGGTCTTTATGATTACTAGGGAACAAAAGCAATTCAAGGCATAGTTTTAAAGTTGCATGTACAAAAAGAGGCATATTGGAATCCTAAATGCTTTTCAAAGGCTCATGATCTTAAATTGCTCATTCTTGATAACGTTCTCCTTTTGCATGAGCCCATATATCTTCCTAACACCTTGAGATTTCTTGATTGGAGTGGATACCCTTCAAAATATTTTCCCTCAAGTTTCCAACAAAAGGTAATTTAGGTACCTTATACAACTTTATTTTTAAGTTTCATTAAATGGTAAGTTTTTATGGAAGCTAATTTTTTCCCTTTTGACTATTTACAGCCTTTTGATAGTTTGAAATTCATCCAATTGAGGAAATCAATAAAATTGATTGAAGCCCTTGACTTCAACAAAATCCCAAATCTTGAGAAATTGGTTCTTGAGGGTTGTATAAATTTACGTTCTTTGCACCCATCAATTGGAGTTTGTAAAAAACTCACTTTTCTTAATTTAAAAGGTTGCAAAAACCTCAGAAGTCTTCCAAGCATGTTCGAAATGGAGTCTCTTGAGATCCTTATTCTTTCTGATTGTTCAAATCTAAGAAGAATTCCTGAGTTTGGTGAAAATATGAAAAGTGTATCAAGACTTTACCTGGATGGCACTGCGATCATAGAATTACCCACATCAATTGGGAATTTGATTGGCCTTACTTCATTGAATCTAAAAGACTGCAAAAACCTCATGAGTCTTCCAAGCAAGTTTGAAATGAAATCTCTTGAGATTATTATTTTTTCTGGTTGCTCAAGTTTAAAAAGAATTCCTAAGTTTGGTATAAATATGGAAAGTGTATCAAAACTTTACTTCGATGACACTGCTATTAAAAAATTGCCCACATCAATTGGGAATTTGACTAGACTTGCTTCATTGAGTGTAAAAGATTGCAAAAATCTCATGTCTCTTCCTAGTACCTTTTTTAATATGAAGTGGCTTAAAGATCTCAATCTTTCTAGATGCTCAAGACTACTTGAAAACTTGGTGATTGAGAAAAGTGTAGAAGAGGTTGATATGAGTGGAACTACTTCAGGACTTATGCCTCATTCTAAAGCTTTTTTTCAAACTCTTAAAAAACTAGCTTCTGGTGGATTTAAGCCGAGAAGTCCCAATCACTTGGGCTTGTTATTGAGTTTGTGTTGTTTGACCAATCTGGACCTAAGTTATTGCAATCTCAATGCAATCCCCAATGATATTTGTTGCTTATTCTCTTTAGAATCTTTATGTCTAAGTGATAATAATTTTAGTTGCCTACCGGATAGCATTGCTCAACTATCTAATCTGATTTGCTTGGCAGTGGACAATTGCCAGAGTCTTCGATCATGGCCAAAGCTTCCATTTAATATTGTTTATTTTTCGAGATATGGTTGTGTCTTGCTAGAAACAGTACCAGATCTATTTCAAACAAATTGCAGTAAACTGGCTGAGAATCAAGAATTTGTTGACATGTATTTTGCAATGATAATAAAGTCCCTTCAGCTCCCTCTCTCTGGTAATTTTCTTAAATACGGATATGGCATTGTTATTCCTGGAAGTGAAATTCCAAAGTGGTTTACACATCAAAGAAGTGGGGATGAAGTTAGTATACAAGAACCTAATTCTCTTTTGTGTAACAAGTGGTTGGGGATTGCTGTTTGCGTTGTATTTTTTTCTCACCAAATCCTCAATCAAGTTTCACTTGCCTGTTGGTTGATAGTCAACGGAAAGAAAATGCATCCTACACCAGCCATGGCCAACTTTGTTGCTTTATCAGATCACACTTGGCTACTTTATTTGCTTCCTCAATGCTACCAGAAGGAAGACATAAAATCATTGTGCGAATGCGATGCAAATGGATTCACTCAGATTGGAATCAAATTTGGAAGTGAAGGTGACGAATTACCCTATATCACGGTAAAGAAATGCGGGTTGCGAATGGTATGCAAAAAAGACATCAAAGATCTTAAAAGAATAATGGCTGAGCGGAGCAATAAAAACATAAGGATTGAAAGGCTCACGGAATTTATGGCCCAGGGTAACTCTAACTGTGAGGAGTCAAGTGAGTACGAGGAATGCGCAGAAGAGCAAGAAGATTGGCAAGAATGTGCTGAAGAGCTAAGTGATTGGCAGGAATCTAGTGAAAGTATCCTTGAAGGTTAATCAACATTTTTTCTCTGTAAGTCACTGTCTTTCTTCTTAATTCAAGTTTTGTTGGTTGCTACAATATCTTTTTCATGTGTACAAATATTAATAGATTGCCCATCATATGTTTGATCATAGTTGTCAATGAGACTCCTAGCAATTTGACTAGTATGAACAAAGAATTGCAACAAAAAAGCTTCTTGTTGTTGCAGAAAAAATCATTTTCTTGAAAGCAAGTAAACATCAAAATTGGAAAGCTTTTGCTGCCAAAAACATTGGTTTATTGTTCTATATCACTCCCTCTAATTTTCATTAAGCATTGAAACTCCACAAACTAAAAAACACACACATAGACTGAACTCTTGTCCCCATTCTTGACTTGGGCCCATACTATGGGCGGTAGGATCAAAATCTTAGCTTTGTTGATATAATGTCCAAAATTTGGAATCTTCGCTATGCCATTTCCAACCCTATACCCCAACGCATATTGTTCATCTGTTGCTTCACCAAATGTCTCCCCTTCTTCATTGTCACATGGTCCACAACACCATGACACACGTTTTGCAAAAGCTCAGTCTAACCGTTACTAAAACTTTGGTGGGGATGCCTTTCATTTTCTTGATAGCAAGTAAATATCAAAACTTGAAAGCTTTGATACTTCTTACTCCCTCAAACCATCTGTTCTCATTTCACATGTTTGTCTTTTTGTTAATTAGACTCACGTAGGCAAACAACTATGTAGACATGGTTGAAAATTGGAGAAGGTAGTTTGCTTAGATTTCTAAACCCTACTCTACTTGTTATCGTTGTTGATGCATTATGTCTAGAATTTAAGTTTTGTCACATTTTCAAATGTTGCTTAGGTTCTCTACATGTTGCGGCATAGGTGCTATTCAAAGATACTTTCAAGTGGAATTCTGAATTAGTATGAAAACTCCTGTTTGTGTTAGTGATAAGATCATTAATACATTTTGATTCTGAGAGAATTTTACAAATTCTTGTTTGTGTTAATGATAAGCTCATTAGGCATCATTCCAAATTTGGGGCTTATTTGGTTTAAAAAGGGTAATGTGCTCATTTCACATGTTTGATCTGTACATTAGAACTGATTTAATTCAGCCTTACTTTATTTTATTCAGCTCTTATTGTCTTTTTTCTCCATTTTGTGGTCTATTTGGACTTATAGAAACAAGAAAACTATGAAGAAATAGCTTTTTTCTGCCACTAATGTGGCCTTGTATCGTAAAAGTTTGACTTCAATGTGCAGGGTAACTAACAGTTCAAAAAACAATGAAAAGCCTTGACAGCAGCAGGATAAGCAAGTGTAGACCTTTAGAGAGTGTCCCAATTGGCAGCCAATCCTGTTGGAGTCAAGCTGCAAGAGTAGAAGGAAATACAGGGGATCCAAGCTTCTTTTGAAAAAAATAGAGAAGGTGCATGTCCATGGCTGGTTGTTTCAGCTGAGCTTTTACTTCCTTTTTAATCTTTTTGTGGATATTCACAATATAAACATGACACTGCCACTAGTAGAAATTGCCACAGATTTTTAAGAATAAGTTCCATTAATTGTTTTTCTCAAAAAAAAAAAGTTCCATTACTTGTAACTGAGTACATATGTAAGTATTTTCTTTGGTATTTGATGTCCTTATTTTGTAGACTTTATAATGAATCTCTATACCAAAAAACAAAGGTTCTAACAGTGTCTGCAACCATGAACAAGTCTTCTATCCCTTTGAAGACTATAGCTCTGTAGCCATTTCATGTTTCACCAACATGCATATCTTCTGTGAATAAATTAATAGGATTATCTCCAATTTTATTTTGGTGATTGTAATCTTCCTTGGTTCTTTGCCACTCTCTTACTAATTTCACTTTGAGTTGCTGATTTATATAAATACAATATTAAAAATTCACCTTATTATTGGACTGCCTTGGAGTGAAAAAAGCAAACAATGTTTATGAGCGAGTAGTTATGCTTTTATATCAAGTTCAAACAATATACATGTCTTTGACTGTCTTATACATAAAAATTACTGGGAAGAAGAGGTTGCTTTTGGCATTTCCGTTAATCTTTTGTTAATTTTGCACCTGTTGTAACCAATGATTAAGTGAAAATATCAATTACATACTTAGCAAAAAGAAAATATCCGGCACTTATAATTTGCATATTAATGCTCCCTCCCTATTGAAAATACTAATGCATCTACTTGAACTGTTCAAGCAATCCATGTTATTGCGACTATGATTTTTCGGTTTGCTTCCTTTACAAAAAAAAATTATGCCATTCCCAAATGACTTTCTGTTAAATTACACTTCAAAATTTCTTATTAGAGTTACTGGGCCATGGTAGCACAGCTTAGGCACCAGTTTCAAATGGGTAGACTTACCATACAAGGACTGTGGTTTCACTGTCAGGTTTGATTTTTCCTTAAATTTGCACAATCATTCTTAGGATGTTCACTGAAGGAGTATTCACCATGAGTTGCAGCCCATGATTGATCTATGCATTTATTGTCCACTGAATACAGAAATCTTCAGCTGATATTTTTGCAGGTTCTGCAGTTCTTAACCTGTTGGAGATCCAGGTAAAACCTTATATCTGAGTTACTTCATCTGTTTGAATAATAAAATTGCTCTTTAGATGGCCTTTTCTCTCTGTAGTTAAACTTTTGAATTTGTCTAATACAGTTTATGAAAGATGCAATAAGTGTTCCCAGTTATGTATCATACGTAAACTCCAATCTTGTCCCTACTTCTACATTTAAATGTGCATAAAATGCAATGTATATCATGTAACTAATGTGATGAAAAAGGCAGTTATTGGTAATATGAAAGTAAATATTGTTTGATTTTGACAAGGGACAAATATATTGGGTTAAAAATGGGAATGTTGACTGTTATCACAGCAAGAAGGGAGTATAGTTTTTCATAGTTCTTAAAATTGCTTTTCCTACATCCAGCCTAGGCCACTGCTGGTGATAATGAAGTGAGGTAATTGCTTTAAAAGATGATGCAGTTTCATATCCATAGCAATGCATATCTTGACAGTTAGGAAAGGTATGATTTAAAATGCTGTTAAAATTTTTCTTTAGATTTTAGCATCAGTGAGGTCATCACTGATTGCCTTTGACAGCCTCTATTTAATAATATAATAGAATCTAATTATTCGCTTAATTGATTGCAAACAAACACTTAGGTGCCTTGTTAATATGAAAATGTGTTAAGAACACACATACAGAAACAAATTAATTTTAGTGTTGTGTTTTATTTTCCCATTATCTGGCCATGTTAGTATGTGTCTTCAGTGTCATACCCGTGGCCCTTGTTCTTTTTCTTGCTACCAAAACTCAAAGTTTAAACATAAAGTCTCAAGATATTTGCTCAAAAATTAATTTGGATTATGTATTTTGATTAAGTTGGTTTTAGTTTTTAGGCAGTCAATGGCTAGGGAATTTTAGATTTGTTTTGGCTTTTCTTTGGGAATTTGCAGCTTTCAGCATTCTTGACTATTGCTTTCTGCATTATGATTTTATGAGTCCATCTAATTCTTTTTCTTGATCAAATAGAAATCAAACAGAATTTGGGTGGGTCTATGAAGCAGTGATTATTGATTGATCTGGTGAATTTTTGATTGCAGGATCTTTCAAAAGGGTATATTTCCTTCATTTTCAATAATTATGAGTTCATCAAATCTATTTTTAGATGCTTACCATTTATCAATATTTTATGGGAGAGCATCACTTAGGATTAGGATTCTAAGATTTGAAGGCAGTGGTACAGCTCAAGGATGGGACTCCTAGCTTTCTTACAAGTATTGCTGGAACAATTTTGAGCACTAGAGAAATTTCTGGGTGACATGAGAGAATGGGGCAACAATGTTCAGGTTTTGTTATCATATGCACTCAATACATAACACTATAATTCTGTCTTTGATTGGATTCTTACTTGTAGGTCCCTGTATCAGGATATTCAAAATTAATAAGCTTTGGCTTGAGTCATCATTACCTTGGGTATATAAAAGATGCTAATGATTTTGCATAGTGAGCTCTTAATCATTTCTGACCTGCTAAAGGTATCATAATTCTAACATTAATTTTGAATTTATTAAGGCTTCTATTACCTTTATATCCAAAATTTGTCATAATATTTCAAAAATGCCCGGTGCACCAACATTTTCCTTGATATATTAATGAATATTCTCAAGTTCTTGAACATAATTAGCACAAAATGCATAACAATTCAGACTGCAAAAAGCATAGATGCGGCTTGGCCTTCATTTAAATATAGGTTTCTTTTTCTCTAGTAGAAAGGATTTTTTTAGGATTTGTATGTCCAATTTATAAGCATAAGTTGTATATGCATATTTCTTTGAGATAGATATTGCCTTGTATTGTCAAATATTATGTTGTTTGTTTGTATGTTGAGAGTAAGTAATCCTTGATGTATATCTAATAATATTTTTTCTTAAACAGATTATCCAACATGATGATTTTCTTGCTTAAAAGTGTCTCCATGAATATTTGCTTCTTTTGCCTAAATTTCTGAAGGTTAGTACTATTTTTTATCAGCAATGCTCGAGTTCAAATCTAGTTTCCTTTTGGATTAACAGTTAGGATGATTAATAGATATTTTGCAGTTATAACTCCTAATCAGCACGTTGAGCCGCTGAAAACTTGTGAAGATTGGGCTCCCTCTATGATACAAATTCCTTGAAGACCACATATCAAAGTTAAAAATCTGCAGAGGTAATCATATTGTACATTTTGTCAATATTCAAGCCACTTAATGATCTATGTTTTTTTTAATGATTTTTGGCTTGAGATGTTGATTTATTTTGATTAAAACACAAACTTGGAAGTTGGAACCAAATCTGAAATGTTCATTTAAAAATGGAAGTAATGTATTGATTACTAAAAGAGGAAGACAACTAATTATTATGCTGGTGTTAAGAACTTGATTTCCAATTTTCATTGGCTGTCTTTGGGGTATACTCTTACACACAACAACCACCATCCATTCTTTTCCTTCATCCTTAAGGTTCGTAAAAAAGAGAGTAAACAACTAAATACAAAATGAATAGTGTCAATGTAAATTTACATGGTTACTGTAGCAAACATGTAAATTCAATCAATAATACATGGATTGATGTGGGTCATTTTAGGCAAAGCCATGTGGCATCCTAGGTGGCAGAAAAAAGTTTTTTATTTTTGTTTTGGCTGTTAACTATCATTTTCCATTCAACACTACAAAGACTATTTTGACATAGAACTAAATTGACAGATAATTTAAACGTTAGGGACCAAAATGGTAATTTACCCATTACGATTTTATTTTTTGGATAGAATACGGCATCATTTAAAATCTTAAAATGATGGGACACAATACACTCTAAATTTGTAAAATTTTTAATCTAAATCATGAAATTGATCAATTTCAAATTTTTTTTTTATTACCTGCTCAATCACATTGATCAATTTCAATTTCAAATTGATCAATCACATTCATAATTTAAAATACTATTCTTTCTCTTCACATTCGTAATCATTCATCATGTCCAACTAATACAAATCTTTGTCCCACCTTTTGTATATTGCGTTGTGCTCCACAAATCACAACTTGTCATACGTTTTATTATTTTGCATTTTTAACTTTGTTTATTTTAAAAAGCTTTATCTTTTAGAATTGCATGGATTGTGAATTCAAATACTTAAGAGTTAGAGGTTAAATTATTATTCTCAAAAAAAGGGTAAATAGTCTGTAATGGGATTATTAAGGAATTGGATGCACATGAATCAAGATTATGGTGTCTAGATTCTGCTAAATGTGGAGTTTCACTTTCTTTGAGAAGGTGTCTAGTGATTTCTGCCAGCAGTGAGAACAAAGGAGGAGAGCAAGGGTTGATGTGTAAGCATATGCAGAGGCTGGTCAGTGATGTCATGGCAATGAGAACAGAGGAGAAGACAGTCAAGGTTTGTAAATTATGGGTTTTTTAGGTTTTAGATATAAAAAATCTGTGGCCATTTGCAGAGGTAAGAACAAAGTTGATTTGCTTTCAAATTGAACTACGGCAACACCAAATGCTAAGATTCATCCTACATTGCTATATCCCTTTGATTCCTTGAAGATTTAGTAAGAAAATCAATGTTTATCTCCACAGTAATAAAAGAACAATAATGGACAATCCATTTATACTAGCTAAGAAGTTGGTGGTAAAGAAATGGATTGATATCCCCAAGCATCTAGATTATTAGGCATCAATAAAGGAACGTTGGTGGTAATGAAATAAAGAACTCCTTACGCTGTCACACACTAAACAACTTCCATATGTGAGGCCTGGCTACCTCAGATTAGTCACAAAATTTGAGGTTTTTACTCTGTTGATATGGGAGGTTCCATTTTCTTTTTCGTCGAGTCCAAGACCTTTGAGTTCTTTGTTGAGGAGGGAGGAGCTTATTATATGTTACGCATTTTTGAGAGAAATTGAGATTCTCTCTGATCAGTTTTCATAGACAAAGAGGGTGCAAATCATTTGCTAGCTATTGTGGAGGATCTCATGTCTAATGTAACTACTGGTAACTTTGCACGAACCTTTAGAGAGGGTGATAAAGTATTTATCTTGCAACTAGGTTCCAATGCCCATGGCAGTTTTTTTATGATCTCGGAACTTGTCCATAGCCGGCGGAAAGGCTTTATCATGGTGCCAGAAGGTAAATTGGGTAGTGGGTAGAGAGGGTTTGGATTTCACTAGTCATCAAACAGCCACAATCTATCCTGAAACAGACATTGGAGAGGTCCAATTCTTTTCTGTTGGCAACGGTGGAGACTGATCGGAGAGGGGGTGGTGGTAGCAAGAAAGGAAAGCCATTAATGCCAAATATTCAAAATTTAAACAAATCAAACTTGCGCAATCATAGCCATGATACTCGTGAATTGAATGCCGAAAAAGAAACTCGTGAATTGAATTCCAGAAACGAACAAGCGAGGTCTGATGCTAAATTTACGTTTGAGATTCAAGATATGGTTGGTAGAGCTGACTCTCATTTATCGCTGGATATTTCCATGAGATTGGAGCGTGGGCGGATGGTGGATGGAAGGTTCAGTGGTCCAATGTTCAGGAAGTTGTAGGGCCCAAGGAAAACAGTTTTAAAAACACTGTTAAGGGGGCAAATCGGCCCAATACCACATTTTCAAAAAAATTTAGGCAAAAAACACTGTTTCGAAATTAATTGGGGAAATACCACTTTTTCTAGTACTCGAGCTTGGTGAGCTCGAGTACCGGATTTACTAGTTCCACCGTGGCATGCCAGAGTGGCATTTCGGATTTAAAAAATGCCCTTCGTACTCGAGTTCAACAAACTCGAGTACTGTATACTGTGGTACCCGAGTCCATAAAACTCGGGTACTAATCTGGATTGGCCTCCATATAGTGACCGCATAATGCCATTTGATACTCGAGCTTCATGTACTCGGGTACTGTTAACACAGTACCCAAGTCCCTGAAACTCGAGTATTAATTTGGGTTGGCTCCCATTTATTAAGTGTATCATGCCATTTGATACTCGAGCTTTGTGACGTGGGTACTGTGTTAACAGTACCCGGGTCCATGAAGCTCGAGTATCAATCTGTGTTGGCCTTAATTTCTGGAGTACTGTAATCATGCAGCTTGAATCTTTACGTCCATTTGATTTTTAGTGAACGTTTTTTAGTGTTCTTTATTTAGAAAAGAGTTAATGAGGTGCTGTCATCTCCAGGCTCCCGGGTTTATATGGGAAGACATCACATAATGGAGAGTGGAGAAGTGTAGGGGAAAATCTCTCCAAGTTGTGGTGTGTAAGCTAGCTTTAGGATCAATCTATGATATTTGGCATCGGAGAAATGCAATTATCCTTGGAAAAGGCATTTTGAAATATGAAGGCTCTCTCTCGAACAAATTCATTGTAATACTTGGAGTTTTAGCTTGAAGATTTTGCAGGACATTTCTTAAATAGGGTTCGTTTAGATTTTGGTTGCAGGTAGGGTGGTTTTACAAAGGCTACCTCTTCCTTATGTGTGGTTTTTTGTCCTTTACTGTGACATGCAATTGTATAGCTGCTCTTTACTAGGACTAGGAGTTCTTTTGGTCTGTGAGTTGAGATAGTAACTGTACATTGTTTTTTAGTTTTTAGTAGTTTATAAATATATTTCTCATTCATCTTTAAAAAAAAGCATAGAAAGGAACACCTAGAATGCCAAAAGCGATTTCAAAGATAAAACTAACATATGCATGGCTGATCCACATCAAGATTATCACATATCTTGCAAATTGTTATCTTAGCCCCTTTCCATCTACCAAACAACACAGGCATAACCTTCATATTAGTTACTTACATAATTCCCATGCGAAAAACATTAATGCGGAAATGTAAAACGATAACTAAGTTGAAGACCCTACATACCTGACAGCAAGTGGACCTGGGGGCAGTGCCTGGTGTGGATGCCTCATCACAGGACATATTTGTGGAAACCTCGCCCACGCCCACAACTGCACTAATAGCAGTGCACCACCAATTTGCTTGGCTGTCTTCTCTGATGCCTTACAAAGGTGTCTATATAGCCAACTTAGTGTTGCACTACCCCAACTATAATTCTTTCCATTGCTGATTGGATTGAAAAATTGTAGATACATGGTTGAGAGCCGTTCGCCAGACTTGTCCATAAACAGTATACTACCCAACATTTGGAGTATGTAAAACCGAGCATACTGTTGCACACGCACCTCAGTGGCGTCAGCAGGAAGAGGGTTGCAAAACTGCTCCTCTAGCCATTTGGCTTTTATCCTTGGCCCTTCCAACACTGCAGTGTTCTTTTTTGTACCAACTGGTTTGTCCGGTGGAGGGGGGGGGGGTACCTAGCAAATCCATGCAAAAGTCACGCCAGTTGTCCATATGGGTAAATCCTACCACCGGCAAGCCATGTAGAGGTACCCCCATGATAACCTCTATGTCTTGTAGCGTGATGGTTATCTCACTGTGGGGCAAGTGGAATGAGTGCGTCTCTGGCCGCCATCTCTCCACTAAGACCGTGATCAGTGCATGGTCAAGGTCCATATGTGGGATCCGAAGTAGCCCATCTAACCCCGCATCTGTGATATAAACGGCAATCCGTGGATCTAACCCACCATCAAACAGACCTTTATCTCGGTGACGACAAGTCAGAACACTTGGCACTTCCTGCAAACAAAGCAGCTTAGTATCAATAATAGCATTCACTAACCACGTAATAATTACACTTCAAACATAATGCCCAAAATCTTTCTACTACATATATTGATTACGATTTTGGACACAAGTGCATACCTCGCCTGCCAAATGAGCATCCCAAAGCAAACTTGAACGATGCATAGGTTGCCTCGTCAAGACAGTCCCTATAGAGGAAACTGCTCGATACGGGTCCATACCTGGCATAAATTAAAGGTGATTAATAGCCCATTAGTATATTCATCAAATACCCATAAGCTAAATCAAAATGATAGCATCTCATTGATAACATCTCACTAATTTTTTTCTTTGTTTTTATATCAATAATTTTTTTATGGCCTTTAAGTGGGGAAATTCTATTGTTGAGGGTGGCTCAAGTGTAATTTTATTGAACCAAATTGCTAAAGTCAGTACCTATATATACATGTTCTCTTTCTTTATCCCTTTGTTTAGTTTTAAGTTATATTTAATATTTAGTTGTATTTTAAAGTCAGTATTGGAATTTGTATATCAATGAATATACCAATTGTTTGATTAATTGCAAAATATAAACAATAGACTATATATATATATATAATAAATAATGACTAATAATTATTATGACAAAAAACATGCATTAAATAAACAAACCCTTCATCTAGTTTAGGTGTAGGAACCGCTCTCGACCCCTATGCAGAATTACATTACCAAACTATGGTCCAAAGTTAGGATAAATTCTTCAGAAACTGTTAGGCACTCAAGTATGCTCAATTCAATGGATTGGCCTCCACTACAGACCTTCTTTCCATATTCTAGGAAGGGTTTTTCTAAGTGGGATATGTCCTAAACATGCAAATTACTTTAAGAAAACATAGATCAATATAAACACAAGCATGATTCAAGCATACATAAGGGGTGAGTTTCCTATTTCTAAGTTTTTAGCTTAGGCTAACATCAACCAAACATGCATTAAATAAATAAATATAGAAGATAAAGATTTCTAAGGTTTCTGCAATGTGTACACATGACCAAGGCTGCGTACATAGGTCTCTAGGGTGGTGCTACATAGTACATACACACTTAAGAGGAAAACCCTTCTCTATTCTAATTTCTACTCTAAGTATGTTCCTAAGCTATAATTAATTGAAGATCAGAACAAAAATAATTAAACGTGTAAAATTAAAAGGAAAAAAATATGATATAAAAATGAGAAAAACACACACACACACACAAAGAAAGGAAGGTTTACCTCTACTGTAGACAAGGATCTTGAAGCTTAAATTAAATGGTCCTTTCAGTCTTTGGGTTGAATGATACTACAGAAGAGAGTGCAAACAATGTTAGAAATCCTTAAACTCAAACATCAACGACTATGGAGAGATTTTTTGACCACCCAAAAAAAAAAAAAAAAAAAAAAACTTTAGAACTTTAAAAGGGCTCGAAGGAAGTTCCCTTTTTTTTTTCCCCCCCTCAAAAAATCTCCTAAGCACTTGATTGATTTTCTTTAAAGGGCTCTAATCTAAGCCTTTCAATTCATGTGTTCTTTCTATTTTTTAAACTAATAAGTTCTTTCTAATAAGTGAGTTCTTTCAATTCATGTTTTTTAAATTCACAATATCCTAACTTAAAAACTCATGGAAAGAACAAAAAAAAAAAAACCAAAATTGCTAACCTTTGAGTGCGAGGTCGCCGGCGATGAAATGGGTTTGAGAGTGCGAGGTCGCCGGCGATGAAATGGGTTTGGGGTTTGTACGGCAGAGCCGGCGATGAAACGGGTTTGGGAGTCCGAGGTTGCCGGCGATGAAATGGGTTTGGGGTTTGGAGAGTGAGAGTGTACAAGTGAGTGAGAAATGAGAGATTAGAAATGACTGGTTTTAGTGAGCAATACTCGAGTCTCATGTACTCGAGTACTATTAACAATACCCGAGTACATAAAACTCGAGTATAATGGACATCTATACAAAATTGCAATCCAGATTAGTACTCGAGTTTCAAGAACTCGGGTACCATTCAAAGTACTCGAGTCTATAAAACTCGAGTATCAATCTCGATTATCCCATCACAAGCTGGCGGAACATCCAGATTGGTACCCGAGTTTAGTGGACTCGGGTACCAGATCATACAATACTCGAGTTTGGTGAACTCGAGTACTAGGTGAATTTTTTTTTTAATAGAAATTCCATGCTGGCATGCCATGGTGGAAGTGTAAAATCTAGTACTCGAGTTTAGTGAGCTCGAGTACTGGAAAAAAGTGGTATTTCACCAATTACTTCCGAAACAGTGTTTTTTGCCTAAATTTTTTTTAAAATGATGGTATTGGGCCAATTTGGCCCACTGTTAAGCCTACAAATCCCTTCAAACTAAAGCCCAAGCCCATATTAGTTTGGCGGCCCAAACCGATACAAACCCACTTTCATTCTTTATCATCTGGCAAGACCCAAAACATTGGGATTTCTTTGCCATCGGCCTCGACAATTTCTAAGCGAGATTCCAAAAGCAGTAACGTAGTGGTAACGACGTCGATTCTCCCTTAAGTTGATCCTTGTAGCTCTCCGACGCTAGCCCAGTCGTTGAAGCTCTCCGATGATGCCGATATTGAGATTCTTGGTTCCGACGGGGCCGATATTGAGTCTCTTGGCTTCGATGAGGCCGATGAGTCGGCAACCACCTGTGATGGTGAAGATAACTTGCAGTGACACATCCGATTGTTAATTCAGGAACATTTCGGCAATGTTATCAAGAAATGGGGGAATTTAGAGCAGTGGGTGCTTGAATTGAGAGACAGAAGGAGAGTAGCGGTTCTGATACAAATTTCTCTGCCACCGAGTGAAGTCACAGAGGTTCTGGAAGTGCAAAAACAGTTGGCCTTGGTTACATTAAAGTCTTCAGACTCTTTGGAGGTGTCATTAGCTCAGTTTGAAGGGGATGAAATACTTGTGGGGGATTGGGTTTTGGACACATATTCGGAGGTTGCTGAGCTACCTAACGATGGGGGGTTTGTCACCTTTATCGGTGGAACCATTGGCCTTTTCTCTACCATTGGGCATGGAAGGACAGGAAATGGTGGGTTTGAAGAGTCTAGTGAGAAAAAAAAAAAAAAAATCTTACTCTAACTGGTTTCAAAGTAAATTCAATGGGTTTGATAACTTTTGGGTGTGTCCTTAAAAGGTTTGGAAAATCAAGTGACAAATTTCTTGTTAGCTGTTGAGGATGAATTACACCGTAGGGCTGCTTTGGAGAATAAAGCACGTGACTTGAAGAGTTCAGGAGTGAAAGGTATTAGAGAGTTGAAAGGTCTATTCAGTTCAATTAATTATGGTTTTACTTCTTCTAGGCGGAATGGTACTAGTAGGGTGTGGGCACTATTTGTTTCTGAATGAAGTTGAAGATAATTTCTTGGAATGTTAGAGGATTGAATGGGGTTGAGAAGAGGCTTCAGATTTGTAATTTGTTGCGTTCATGGAGGGCTGATATAGTATGTTTGTAGGAGACTAAACTTGAATGGATCACTAGAGGAATTGTTCAAAGTATATGGGGCTGCCCATATGTAGATTGGCTTTACCTGGGTTCTGAAGGTGCTTCTAGAGGTATTGTTTTGATGTGGGATCAAAGGGTGGTGGGAAAGTGGAGGAAGCAATGGGGCATTTTTCTGTTTCATGTAAATTTAAAAATGTTGAGGATCAATTTGAGTAGGCGTTTACAAGTGTCTATAGGCCTAATTTAAACAAGAGGCCTAGGAAAATGTGGGAGGAGTTGACAGGGCTGATTATTTGGTAGGATGTACCATGGTGTCTAGGAGGCAACTTCAATATAATCCGCTTCCCTTCGGAAAGATTAGGGGCTGCAAGTTGTACTTGGGCTATGTATGGGTTTTCTGATTTTATCTCTCTCCATGGATTGATGGATATACCTATGGATGGGGGCCTTTATACTTGGTCCAATACTTCTCCACTTCAAGAATAGACCGATTTCTTTTCTCTCCACTTTTGGCTTATCACTTCGCTCTGTTCTCCCAAAAAAGGATTCCAGAGTATTTTCAGACCATTTTCCAATTTTGCTGGAGGGGGGAAGCCATTGGAGAGGTAAAACTCCTTTTCGTTTTGAGAATATGTGGTTGAAGGTGGAGAATTTTGTTGACAAAGTGAAGGCTTGGTGGGCATCTTATTTGTTCCAAGGCAATCCGAGTTTTATACTAGCTGAGAAGTTGGCAGCATTGAAATTGGATCTAAAAAAGTGGAGTGAAGCGAAGTTTGGTAATGTCACTATTAAGAAACAACATCTATGGAACAAATTGAATGATTTGGATGTTAGAGAAGAGATTCAGCCTCTAACAGCTAAGGAAAAGTTAGAACAAACTAATCTCCGTACTGATTTTGAAAAGCTCACTCTCTTAGAAGAGATTAGTTGGAGGTAGAAGTCTAGGGTGTTGCACTTGAGGGAGAGGGATGCAAATACCAAAATTTTCCATAGAATGGCTAATTCCCATAGAAGAAATAACGGTATTGACAACCTTATGATTGATGGAATCTTGTCTTCTGATCAAGGTATGAATGTTGATTGTATTACTTAATTCTTTAAGAAATTATACTATGAGGAGCAAGTTGATAGACTGTTTCCAAAAGTATTGGTATTCTAAGGATATCCGATGATAATGTAGATTGGCTAGATAGACCCTTTGATGAGGCAGAAATTTTTGAGGTCATAAAGAATTTTGATGGTGACAAATCGCTTGGACCAGATGGGTTTCCAATGGTTTTCTTCCAGGCTTGCTAGGTAATTCTCAAACTTGATCTTATGGCTATTTTTCATCATTTTTGTGTTAAAGGTTAGTTTGAGAAGGGTTTGATTGCAACATTCATCACTCTCATCCCTAAAAAAAATGTAGCAATTGAAGTTAAGGATTTTCGCCCCATTAGTCTTGTTGGGGGGGGGGGGGGTTTATGAAATCATTGCTAAGGTCTTAGCCAACAGACTTCGCACAGTCATGGAAGATATATTTTCAGCTTCACAGAATGCTTTTGTGAGAAACAGACAGATTCTTGACTCGTCACTTATTGCTAATGAGTGCTTTGACAGTAGATTGAAATCTGATTTGCCAGGGCTACTTTGCAAATTAGACGTTGAGAAGGCCTTTGATCATGTAAACTGGGGATTTCTTTTGCAGTTATTAGAAAAGAGTGGGTTTTCTGCTAAATGGCGGCACTGAATTTTCTTTTGTATATCTATAGTTCGTTTCCCTATTCTGATGAATGGCTTTCCTTGTGGGTTTTTTTAGAGTTCTAGGGGGTTGAAACAAGGTGACACATTCTCCCCTTTGTTGTTTGTACTGGTTACGGAAGCCCTTGGGAGGATGTTGGATAAGGCTGTCCATGATGGTCACATGTCAAGCTTTAGTGTGGGTTGTGTAGAGGGAAGATCATTGGGGGTGTCTCATCTTCTCTTTGCAGACAACACTTTGATTTTTTGTGGTGTTGATCTGGATCAGGTTTTGTTTCTCCGTATGATCCTCATTTGGTTTGAGGCGGTTTCTGGTCTAAAGATAAATTTGGGCAAGTCATAGTTGGTTCTTGTTGGTATGGTGCATCATTTGGACTTATTGTTGAATGTTCTTGGTTGTAAATGAGGTACTCTTCCAATGAAGTATTTTGGTCTTCTTTTAGGAGCTAAATGCAAGGATAAAGCAATATGGAACCCAATTCTAGAGAAGATAGAATGGAGATTAGCAGGATAGAAACGTTTGTACTTATTCAAGGAAGGTAGAGTCACTTTAATTAATAGCACTCTATCTAATTTACTTACTTATTTTCTATCTCTATTCCCTATTCCGACAGCTATGACTAACCGAATTGAGAAACTACAGAGAAATTTCTTATAGGGTGGCATTGGAGATGAACCAAAATTCCATTTAGTTAAATGGGCTACTGTCTGCAGTCTCATTGCTTCGAGTGGCTTGGGGATAAGGAAGATAAGACTTTTTAATGAAGCTTTGCTTGAAAAGGGGCTATGGAGATTTGGGATGGAGAGGACTGCCCTTTGGAGGCAAGTGATAGAGGTGAAATATGGCTGTGAATGGGGTGACTGGTGTACTAGGCTTGTTAATGGTCCATATGGTGTGGGCTTGTGGAAAAATATTAGTCAGGGATGGTCTTCTTTTTCCCTCTACTTCTATATGATATTGGGGATGGGTCAAGGGTGAAATTCTGGCAAGACCATTGGTGTGGTGAGACTTCCCTTTTAGTCAACTATCCGAAATTGTATAGATTTTGCCTAGACAAGGAGACTAGTGTGGCTGAGCTTATGAAGCTTGATAATGGAGTCCTTTTTTGGGATGTAAGTTATTTTAGGGGTGTGCATACTCGGGAATCAGAGGCATTGTCTAGTTTCATGGATACCATTTATGGTGCTTCAGTGAAAGGGTTTGGCAAGGATAAGATGTGCTAGAAACTTGATAGAGAGAAGGGCTTCATGGTTAAGGATTATTAAGTCTCTTTGTGGGGCTCTAATGATTGTTACTTTCCTTGGAAAAGTATTTGGAAACAGAAAGTTCTTTCTCGAGTTGCTTTCTTTGTTTGGACTGCTGCTTTGGAGAAGTGCTTAATGATTGACAATTTACGAAAAATGAAGGTTTGGATATTAGATTGGTGCTACATGTGCAAGTGCAATGGTGAATCGGTTGATCATCTTTTTCTCCATTGTCTAGTTGCAATGGATATGTGGGCAATGGTGTTTGGATTGTTTGGAGTGAGCTGGGTTATGCCGCAATCTGCAGTGGGGCTTTTAGCATGTTTGCATGGCAGATTTGGTTGTCATCAAAATGGGTATATATGGATGATTGTTCCACATTGCTTATTGTAGTGTTTTTGGAGAGAGAGAAATAGCAGGTGCTTTGAAGATAAGGAGAGATCAATCTCAGACTTGAAGTTAGTTTTCTTTAGAACCTTAATAGATTGGTTGGCTGCTTTGCAGAACCAATCATTTTTATCTTTTTTTGATTTCTTAGATTCTTGTAATTTTTGTTCTTGATTGTTTAACCCTTGTACACTCCCTGTGTACTAGGGTGTTTCCTTGTTTGATATCAATAAACGAAATACTTATAAAAAAAAAAACTTGTTTATTTTATAAGGAAAGTAAAACAAATACATTGGCAAGTTGTGAATGGTAAAGCATAAAATGAAACACAAAATATCTGCAAAATACAAATCCATGTTACTATCATCATTGTGATCTTGCAAACTTCTAACTAACAAGCTATATGGGTAGTTGTTGCACTCACCAAGATTTGGCTCAATTTGTACAAACACAGTAAATTTACACGTTTATATATTGGACAGTACACACTTAGACAATAATTCAATACAATTCATATGATACACATGTACAATAACTCATCCGAAAATTCCCAATACAAGATGACATAATATCATCTTATACTAAAAACTACAATCTTGAATCAATGCCCATTTCCTTGAAATTGCCATAAGATGTAAGCAAATACACCATAAAAATGTGAAAAATATTCAAACTGCCCTTTTTCGGATGGCATCCAAGCTTCTTTTTAAAAAATAGAGAAGGTGCGTGTCCATGGCTGGTTGTTTCAGATGAGCTTTTTCTTCCTTTTTAAATCTTTTTGTGGACATTCACAAAATAAAATGACATTGCCACGAGTAGAAATTGCCACAGATTTTCAAGAATAATTTCCATTAATTTGATGTGCATGCATGCAAGTCAAATACATATTATACATGAGCATAAGCCCTATGTAGATATTGCATTCCCCTTTGAACGTCCTATGTCCTAGCACCAAGCAAAGTGACATTGTAACTTTTCATAGCTTGTAAAATGAATGTTATTCACATATAAATTGATAGGAATCACACCTAGAAGTGATCCCATTGCTATAATATCAAAAAATGATCATAAATAACATAAAAATATGTAAATAAATACACAAATTTTAAGCAAAAGAATCTATTATTGAGCTAGAAGCTCCAGGAAAGCCTCCTTGACATACTATTTGAAATGACAGCCTCCCCTTAATAAAATGTGAATGTCTTTGTATTTTATAAATCAATTTTTAAAAAAAAAGGAAAAATCAGAAATGGGGATCATGAGAATGGCACATATCAACTAAACGACAAAAATATATATTCCAGCTTTCAGGATGTTCCACATTGACTATTACATAGAATCTTGTAGTTTGTCCAAGTCTTCCTTCATAGTATTTTCAAGCTTTGAGATTTCCCTCCGTTAGTAATCTTAGAATTTAGAAACAGGTGGCAGAGTTGGCCAATAGAGAGGCTGTGGTGAAGCGCATTCAATAGTTTACAAATGTTTGGGTTTGACAGGTGGATGGATGCCCGTGCAAAGTCTTGATCCCTAGCGACCCTTGCCCCTAAGTTCTTTATGAAGATTAGCTTGGATAACAGGCAGTGAACTCTGAATCTTTTACTCTTTTCTTCTTGTGCTGTTTTGGTTCCTTCATTTCAATGTATGAAAGAATGGCAAGACAAAGCACTTCATGTGCTGGAAAGCAAGTCAACATTGAAACCGGAAGCTTTTTACTGCCAAAGGTATATATATTTCTTGTTCTATCCCATTTTCTTTTCTTACATTCGAAATTAGGTTTCTGGGTTGTTCTTATTTAGATGTCCATAAGTACAAGCCCATTAATAAAGGCATGACACATTGACAGGTAGTTCAAAATGAATAAACTAGAATTCTAATTCTGATATATTTCCTTCTTGTCCTTTCCATATAACATGGTTTACTTTATGTTTAAGTATGCATGGGGGTTTTATTTGTTTGGAACTGTTAAAAGGATTTGTTTTCTGTTTGGTTTGATCTGTATATTAGAGCCGATTTCATTCAGCCTACTCAATTCAGGCATGGATCAAGAGCTGGCTGAAGGATATCAGGGGAAATTTAAAAAACTCAAAAGTACTTCTAGGTGTCTTTATATTTTTATTTTATTCTTTATGGTCTATTTGGACTTGTAGGAACAAGGCAAGGGAGATCCTTTGCCTGCCACTAATGTGGTCATGCATAGTAAAAGTTTTATTTCAATGTGCAAGGTAGCTAACAGTTAAGAACTAAAGGAAGGAAAGCCTCAACAGTAGCAAAATAAGCAAAGTCCAGACCTTTATGGAGTCTTCCAACTGGCAACCAATCCTGCTGGAGGAGAGCAGCAAGGGTAGAAGAACGAAATGGAGGGGATTCATTCAGTTTTGTTTGTAAAAGTAGAGATGGGTCCATGGCTGGTTGTTTGAGCTGGACTAGAGAGGCTGGAATGGAAGCAACAAAGAGGTGGCAGATCAAGCTAATGAAGGACATTCAGATGCTTAGGAACCAGTGGACAGATGTTTTGGGTTTGGAGAGGAGGACAGATGTCTTTTGACAGAGCCTCAATCTCTAGCAACCATTGCTCCCAACTTCTTTATGAAATTTTGCTTCGATATCACATAGTGGACTCTTAATCTTGTACATTTTTATTCCTTGCTATCAATGTATCATGGCTCAAATCCATCACCAAAGTCTTACTTTTTGCTGAGAATAAAATAGAAATCCACAGAAATTTAAGTTTCTTGCTTTTTAGAGAGAAATTCCATAGTTGAATAATTTCTTTTGTCGTTGTTTTCTCACTTTCACACATATCTTGTTTAAACAGTGAGTTGTTGACCGAGGATATTAAAGCTTGTACGTGACTATATGTCTCTTTGATTTGAATATCTAATATCCAGTCTTAAATTTAACAAGCAAGTATTAGCAGAGTAGTAGTGGAACGAAGATTTGACTTAACTGTATTTACCTTAGTAACCCCATTTCAAATGTAAAGTCTGGCACAATAGACATAGAAAATCTCTTCTAATCTCTGCTATATTTTATGTTATTTTAGCGTGTCTTTGGACAACACATTTGATTAATTGTAATGACCATGCCAACTTTAGTAATATAATATATTGGGGTTTGTCATGAAGTATCATATTGCAACGTATATTCTGACTATGACCATAACTGTTAACCTTCCTGATATTAGCGGCAAAAAAACTGCTAATTGCTTCTGTTACAAATTCTAGGCAATTGTTAAGATTTTGATTACAGTGTGATAAGTATTTGGTCTAACTTTGGTGGCCTTTCTATAAAGGTACTTTACAATTTTCTATAAATGACATATTTGAATTTGCTCCTATACTCATGGTATGAATTATGGAGGTAACTTTCTTCTTAAAATGGACTTTGGCCATTTGCTTATCATCATGTACGTATATAATTGTTGACACATTTCATCCACACCCTTTTCAGGGCAAAATATATCATAATTAGTAGAGATTAGTTCTCTTTTATTTTTCATACATAATTTTATTTAAAGATACATGTGCTTTAACTTCATATGAAGTGATATCCACTTGTTCAGTAATTTTATGGGCAGAGAAGAGTATCAGGATGAAGAAAGCAAGGCAGTTATTTGAGGCCAAAGAAGAATACTTCTTCCGTAATAGAGCACTTTTACTAGAAAAGCAAATCACCTGCAACAAAGCTAGAGATACAGAGCCAATCAAGATTTTCTTTGCCAAGGACATACAACAGGCTACTAATAACTACGATCCTAAGCCAAGGAAGCAATGAGGATTTTCACGCAGTTTCTGAGCTTGCATTGAGATGCATCAAGAGAAGGGAGATGAGAGGCCGGCCATGAGAGAAGTAACAATGGAGCTTAGGCGGATACAACATCTCATATGGTCAAAACAAAGGAATGAAACTGGTTCAGTTCAAACACCCTCAAAGTCATGTAACTGAATGGTCATTGTTGGCATTAGAAGCCCAACATGTATGCGATTTCCAAGTCTTTTTACTGTCTACTAAGCTTGTAATGTTAACTTCATCATATTTATTAGATATTTGGGTTGGGGCTGGTTTCATTGGAATAGAAGCAACCAATGGCTGATCAAATTTCAAAATATGATACTTGAGGAATTTTGCTTGGCACGTTGTTGTTGTGTAATTCGTTTGCTACTCTTGACACATTTATAATTCATTGCAGAATATGATCTTCCTAATGGGTTGTTGTCAATGCCCGAATTGCTTGATGTCTCTAGCAATAATTTCATTGGCATATGTTCCAATTCTAGCTCAAATGCGCATGCCACTGGTGTACTCTTTTCAAAATATATTCTGTAGAGATCTCATGCCTGTGATGAGAAAATTCAGTACAGAACTAGGGATAAGAAAATGGTAAACCCTCTTCTTAATTTTTCTTTCTTTGAATGAAAAGTTGGTAATTTTATTTAAAGCATGTACCATTATCAATGGATTCTTTAAATTTAAGGAAGGCCAAACGATCAGTCTCATTTGTTGGAATGAAAGAAGAAGTTGTAGGTTGCAAACACAGTAGGGTTATAGTAAAGAGTAGAATCACATGAAGACTATGGGGGTTGAGAAGCTTCATTGGTTTGGACAAGCAAGCAGCTGGAAGCTGGTGAAATGTTAGTGTGAAGCAGAGCTAGATACAGAAGTTTGTATTATTATATGGGACTCATTCAGGCTTTTGTGGATGTGACTACAAGTCTACGACAAAGAACGGTCTGATTTGTGCCATTACTTTTCATTTGCAGAGATTAGACAATTTTGACAGAACCACGATTTCATTTTTAAGGGTTAGATTAAAATAGCTTGCCATTATAGTCTACCACATACTTTGGAAAGATGTGCTCGTTACTACTATTTAGAAAATCTGGACAACTGGGAATAAAAAAGTAACGGATGGCCAAACCAATACCATTTGGAATCGAATCAAAACACTCACAATTTATATGTTGTATTCTTTGCCCCATATATGAATCAAGTAGAAAACCATGTGTAAACTCCTTGGGTGGGACTTGGAAGCGCTATTAGGCCGCAATCTATTCATATATGATTTTTGAAAATCCAACAAATAATTAACAAGACAACAGAAAATATAAAATAAACATAAGAATACAAAGATTTACGTAGAATACATTTTCTCTTTAAAAAGGGGAAACCACAAGACTGGACATAGATAAAACAAGATTAAAAAGGAAAAGTGGATATATAAAAGAGAAAGAAAAGTATATAAATCTAAGTTGGCAAGAAGCATAAATGCCTTGTTTACTTTCTTCTCTTGCTCTTTCTTTGTTTCGTTTTCTTTTGTGTTGGAGAAGATATAATAATCCTATTCCACATGAACTTCAATTTTGAATTGAGGCTGACTTGGAAACTTCTCGATCTAGATGTGTTTTGAAAGCAAAACTTGGATTCTTTTTGCTATAAATATTGATAATTGCTTCTTCAAATTTGCTTATATGCGTGTGTGTGTGTGTTTTTTTATTACTAATCTTAAATGGTAGGTTGGTTTGCTTGCTTAAAATTTTTCATATAGAAATTAGATGCAGTAAAATTTTAGGTATATTTAGGTGTTAAATTGCTTTTTATGCATTTTTTTGTTGTTGTTGTGTGTGGGGGATTTTAGCGGGTTTTGCATTTTTTTTATTTTTAAATTTCATATGTACAATGGGGGAAAGGGGATATGGGCCCAAGTTTATTTGTTTGGAAACACCAAGAGTCATGAGGTATCAGTTATGAAACAAATTCTTTTAGGGGTTTTGCTTTTTACTCGGTGTAAATATGAGATTTGGGATCTGATTCGATACTGCTTATTTTGCTGAAACTGAAAACTTATTGTTGAAAGTACTGTAGATAAAGGTAAAAGTTAGTTGCAATAGTACAATGAGGCCCATAAATAGCACTAAAAAGTGCAGTGAGACCTATGAATAGTAGTAAAAATAAGCTGAATAGTGAAATAATTTATAATTTTCATTACTTCCTAAACGCACACTTGGTTGTTTGAGTGATGTGTTAGAAGAATGGCTACTATGCATTGGTTTTATAAAAAAAAAATGATCAAAAGTAGAGCATCACGTCTAGAATATGGTTTTTGTTAGAGTCAAAATCTATAGTATGCTTTCTTCCTCTAGCCAGGCACAAGTGGACGAATCTTGCAAAAGAAAACAGCAAAGAGGCTATGGCTTGAACATCGGTGGGGTGTTGGCCAAGGGCCTTCTAATGCCTTTGTCAATATTTGAGAGACTAAGAAAGAGAGTAAAGTATATTGTGATAAAGCGTACCTTTCCATGTGGAGTGGTCTTTCCTTCTATGTAGCCGTTAGCTTGTTAATTCTCATAAATAGTGCGCATTTAAGAGTTTAGCATTACGGTTAGCTCATTAAGTGCATTTATGAGTTTAGCATTACGTTTAGCTCATTAAATGAGACAATAGCTATTTTTCTATTACTTAGAGTAAATGTAGATATTGTCATTGAATGTCAATATCCAACTATTTGTGCTAGTAATAAGTGCTACCTCTGGATGATGCCTTTTGGGCTTGGACGATTTATTTTGGAGTCATCAGTTTTCACCATAAGACAATAGGGTAAGGCTTGGTTCCAACACATTGGAACTAAAACAATTTGAACATGAAAAAAATTAAACGTGTATTTGTATCATGTCGATTCCAATGTACTGTAGGTAAGCCGAGTCCAAGACAATAAACATGAAAAAGGAAAATAGTTTCACAGGTCTTTTTTAGATTTGCGTATGACATATTTTGTTTGGTATAGACCAGGTTTTTTTAAAAGTATTTGTTATTTTTGCAGGTTTTAATATATTCATGAATATTATAAATTCGAAAATTGTACTCACATGAAAACTTGACTTGTTCTATTATCCCATAGACTCACATGGAGGAAATTTCAATTTTCTGATAGTGTAGAAAATGTGAACCACTATAGAAATAAAAAATTATTTTTTTAAGACATGGCAAATGGGATAAATGGATAGAAGTGGGCCATGTATACCACTATGAAAGTAATGGGGGCATGGCAGAAAGATAGTTTGGGCTTATAATTCAAGACTATTTTCAAGCTTTATCAAGTCCATTAATAAATTGATGATGTGCTTTATATCATGAGATGTAGACTTAGGTGTGTTTTTTGTAGAAAGATATATCTTGATTAGTGTCTAAAAGTATCTTGTTGGGTCTATTTTAATGAAAATGTTATGAGGTCTTAAATGATATACGTATTAAACATAGAATGATCACAAAAAGGGGGGAAAAAAAAAGGAGTGATGTTTAGGCTTGTTACAAATTTTATACAAAAATATTACAAATTAATGTGTATCAATTTTTTTAATCAACATGATAGAATTTCAACCTATGATGTTTGTTCAATGATGATTATTTTTCAATAGACACTATAGAATCGAACCTCCTAAGTCTTAACATCAAGCAAAGTGACATTGTACCATTTCATAGCTCGTAAAATGAATACTATTCACTTATAAATGAATAGGCATCACACCTAGAAGTGATCCCCATTGCTATAATATCAAAGAGGATCGTAAATAACATAAAAATAAATAAATGAACACAAATATTTTAAGCAAAAGAATCTATTATTGATCTAGAAGCTCCAGGAAAGCCTCCTTGACATACCATCCATTCTCTAACTTCAAACTATTTGGATGGACAAAATGATAGCCTCTCCTAAATAAAATGTGAATGTCTTAGCATTTAATAAATCAATTTAAAAAATAGGAAATCAAAAATGGGGATTATGAGAATGGCACATATCAACTAAATGAAAAAAAAAAAAAAAAAAATCCAGCTTTCAGGATATTCCCTCTTGGCTAATTACATAGCATCTTCTACCTTTTCCAAGTCTTCCTTCATAGCTTCTTAGTAACTCTACTTCAAATGTAAAGTCTGGCACAATAGACATAGACAATCTCTCCTGCATGCTATATTTTATGTTGTTTGCCTGTGTGTTTGGACAACACATTTGATTAATTGTAATGTCCATGTCAAATTTAGTAGTATAATATATTGGGGTTTGTCATAAAGTATCATATTGCAACTTATATTCAGACTATGACCAAAACTGTAACTATACTTTCTGGTTCTAGCAGCAACAACACTGCCAATTGCTTCTGTTACGAATTCCGGGTGATTGGTAAGATTTTGATTACACTGTGATGAGTATTTGGTGTAACTTTGGTGGCCTTTTTGTAAAGGTACTTGAAAATTTTCTCTTAATTACATATTTGAATTTTTTCCAGTACTCATGATATGAATTATGAAGAGGTAACTTTCTACATAAAATGGATTTTGGCAATTTGCCTATCATCATGTACATATATAATTGATGACTCATTTCATCCACACCCTTTTCAGGGCTAAATATATCATAATTAGCAAAGATTAGTTCTCTTTTATTTTTTGGACGTAATTTTAGTTAAATACTTATGATTATTTGTTGATGCAGGTTAAGGGTCTCTTGAATAGTTTCTTTCTGCAGTTTATGAGTCTCTAGAATAGCATATTGGGGATGATAAAGGGTGAGAAAATATTCATGTTTTTTAATTCCAAATATACAATAACAATGATAAACAATTATATTCATTCCTTACATTAATTCAGTTAACAATTTCCTTGCGCATAATACTGGATTGTGACTAGTTAAAGGTATTTTGGAGATTACGTAACCTTCAATTTGTCTTACAGTTATTGGCCTTCAGAAAAAAGAGAACTATATATATGAAGTAATATCCACTTGTTTAATTACTTTATGGCCAGAGAAGAGTATTAGGATGGAGAAAGCAAGGCAGTTACTTGAGGCCGAAGAAGAATACTTCATCCACAATGGAGCAATGTTACTAGAAAAGCAAATCACCTGCAACCAAGGTAGAGATACAGAGCCAATCAAGATTTTCTCTGCCAAGGACATCCAACATGCTACTAATAACTACAATCCTAATCTAATCCTTGGCTCTGTAATTGCAACAGTCTACAAAGGAACACTAGATGAACCGGAAGTAGCTATTAAATTCAAAGGCCCTCCAATGCATTGGCCCTTTCAGATGATGGTAGATTTCTTCTTAAACCAAGTAACAATCAAATAATTGATCAGCCACAAGAACGTTATGAGACTCTATGGTTGCTGCCTTGAAACTATGTTGGTTTTTGAGCTCATCTCCAATGGCACCCTCTTTGATCATCTCCATGGTTAATGCAATGAGATTCCTTGCTGGATCTCATGGCTTGATCGAGTAAGAAATAAGAATAGCCACTGAGACATCCTATGCTCTTTGTTACATGCACTATGTTAGGTCAAGGCCAATAGTCCATTTGAATGTCAAATCATCAAATATATTTTTGGATGAGTCCTGGACTGCCAAAGTATCAGATTTTGGTTTTTCAGTTTCAATTGCACCTGGAGAAGACATTTTTCAGGGTATTTCCATTGTGGGAACCATTGGATACATAGACCCAGAATATCTAGAGACACTACATGTCATGGAAAAGTGTGATGTTTATGGCTTTGGGGTTGTATTGGTGGAAGTCTTAACAGGTCATCATCTCACAGAAACATTCTTAGGGCATATGAATTTGGTAGATTACTTTGTTTTGTCAATGGAAGAGAAATGCATATTACAAATTGTTGATTATGTGGTGCTAAGGCAAGGAAGTAATGAAGATATTCAAGCATTCGTTGAGCTTGCATTGAGATGCATCAAGAAGAAGAGAGATGAGAGGCCGGCCATGAGAGAAGTAATGTTAGAGCTTAGGTGGATACAACATCTCATAAGGTCAAATCAAAATAATAAAACTGGGTCAGCTCAAACACCCTTAATGATGCTATATCCTAATCCTCTTATAACTAATTAGTTAGTTAGTTAGATGATTTATTAAGCATTAGCCGATAGGAATTAGACACTTGTCAACCATCTAGAGGCCACCAATGCCAAACAACTAGTATAAGTAGTAGAATGTAAGCTCTTTGTAAATTAGTTTTCATAATTGAAAGAATTGTTAGCATTTGTGTGCTATTTGGAACTGTTGTTCTTGTAAAGGTACTTATCCACCTATCATTGTGTTCTAAGCAACTCAGCTCTTTCATTGTTTCTAAACCATACACAAACGGCCTATCACATTCCCTACATCACTTAAAGTCATGTAACTAAATTGTCATTGTTGGCATTAGAAGCCCATTTTACTGTCTCGTCGGAACATCCTCCATTCCTACATCACAGCATTCAAATTACAAATATTCAAAACATACATTCAAAGAAATCAGAAGAACTAGAGGCTCAAAGGCTCAAGCGAACTGATTCATCAAAAATCAGAATAGTTCCATTCACACTTATACAACTACATTTGGATTAAATTAAATTGAATCTAATCTAATCACATATATACCCGCAAATAACAAATTAAGTTTACAGAAATTAACCTACAAGTTTAAAGCAATTAAGCTTCAGATTATGAGACTACGGTTGCTGTCTGGAAACTCAAATTCCCATCATGGTTTCCGTGCTCATAGAGCTTGCGTTGAGATGTCTATAGCTTACGCGGATACAACATCCTGTAAGGTCAAAAGCACAATAATGGAACAGTTACAACCGTATCAGCTCAAACATGGCTAGTAAAAGTCATGTTAAGTAAAGTAGTTACAGAAATCCAATGACTTAACAGAGAATTTGAACCCATTTTTCCAAATTCCAGCAAGCTTCCATTCAATTGACTGAGCTCTCCTCACCACATTCCCAGTACCCCTAACAAGCAGAGTCACCGAAAAGACTGAGAATTTTACAGAAATTTTGAAACAAGAGAATTTGTATAGAAAAAGTCCATGAAGATCTTTGTAAACGTGGTTAATGACTACATGCAGATGCAGACATATCTGCCAAAACCCATAAATTCTCTCAACTGGGTAACCAAAATAAATCAAATGTTGAGTGAGTGACCCCAGAAATCTGTCATACCTGAGCTTTGAAGCGTGAGAGAGAGAGAGAGAGAGAGAGAGAGAGAAATGAAGAGGGATAAAAACAAAGTAACGTGATTGTCACCCCTGTTAATTTACACGGTACTTTATTTCAGAAATATAAAGTACCATTGAAAAAATATTAATGCCCCAATTGTCCCTTTTACCCCCTTTTAATTACCACTTGGTCCTGGAGTCTTTTGGGTAAATATTGGTAAAAATGAAGTTTTTTGGGGTTATAGTCACTGCTCAAAGTTATTTGGAGAAATGAGGAGAGGTAGTGAATTTCGGCAACAGTGTTGCCGAAATTCGAAAAAAAGTATGAGAGAGAAAATCTAATTTGAGGAGAGAGAAATTTTGAGAATTTCGGCAACAGTGTTGCCGAAATTCCTTCTGCCCAGCCTGCCCGCTTCACTGAGTGCCCATGCGTGAGTGCTCAAAAGAAAAAAAAAATAAAAAAGGTTTACGGCAATCCCATTGCCGAAAATGGAGGGAAAAGAAAAAAAAATTGAATTATGGCAATGGGATTGTCGAAATAGGGGGGAAAGAAAAAAAAATGTGGCAATGGTAGTGCCAAAATAGTGGGAGAGAAAAAAAGAAAAAGAAAAGAGAAATGTGGCAATGGTAGTGCCGAAATAGTGGGGGAGAAAAAAAAAAGAAAAAAAAAAAGGAAATGTAGCAATGGTATTGCCGAAATAGGGGAGAGAAAAAAAAATGTGGCAATGGTAGTGCTGAAATAGTGGGAGAGAAAAAAAAAAGAAAAAAAAAAGGGAAATGTGGCAATGGTATTGCCGAAATAGGGGAGAGAGAAAAAAAAATGTGGCAATGGTAGTGCCGAAATAGTGGGAGAGAAAAAAAAAAGAAATGTGGCAATGGTAGTGCCGAAATAGTGGGAGAGAAAAAAAAAAGAAAAGAAATGCAATGGTAGTGCCGAAATAGTGGAAAAAAAAAAGGGAAATGTGGCAATGGTAGTGCCGAAATAGTGGGAGAGAAAAAAAAAAGTGAAATGTGGCAATGGTATTGCCGAAATAGAGGGAAGAAAAAAAAATGTGGCAATGGTAGTGCCGAAATAGTGGGAGAAAAAAAAAAGGGAAATATGGCAATGGTAGTGCCGAAATAGTGGGAGAGAAAAAAAAAAAAAAAGGAATTGTCGGAGGGGAAAACGACAAACTCAAGTACGCTGAGCGTTTGATTCTTGTCTTGTCCGTCTGTTTGAAACAAATTCAAGTACCGTTTGATTATTATTCAAAGTACTTAAATTCTAAAACGTACATGAAAGAAAGTTATAGAAGAGAAAAAATGATTGATGTGTACCATAAATAAAAAATAAAATAAAAATTGAGATTTTGTAGAGATTCTTTGTAGTGATATTGCCGAAATAAAAGGAAAAAAAAAAACGTAAACAACATTTTTATTTTTACAATAAATTATAGGTGATTAGTTGTTGTTGGTTCAAATTTGAACCTAACGCTAAGATACTTTTTTGCCCTAACAATAACAACTAGTAATAACCTGACACATATAATTTGTTGTGAAAATATTCACCTCTTCCTCTCATTCTTATTTTCTGCCTGAAATGATTCCATTCATCCTTCTCGATAAAACCATATTACGCCTAAAATTTGGTTTCAGAGATTCTTTTTACTTTGTATCCCTCCTCCCTGTAACAAGTTTCCTCATCTTTTTGGCTTTTTGTTTTTTTATGAACTGTGTTGTAACAAGTCTCCTCATCTTTTTGGCTTTTTTTTTTTATTTTTTTATGAACTGTGTTGTGACAAGTCTTCTCATCTTTTTGGTTTTTTGTTTTTTTATGAACTGTGTTGTATTTGATAAATTTTGATTAGTACAATTTAAAGTACATAGATATTCTTATTCAGATTCTTATCCATGCATGGGAGAAATTTATGGAAGAAAAAATGATTGATGTGCACGGTGTAAACAACAAAAAAACAGACACTTTGAGATTTTTCGCAGAGGTGGTCCTTGCTGTATTTGGTCAATTTCTATTAGTACAGTTTAAAATCTAAGAATTTAACTTATATGAAACTTGCATCTTATTTAAACAGTACCAATATTACTTTAGTTTTCACGTTTCTTATTTTCCACTCTTTTCCCCCTAAAAATTATATCAGCCTTCTTTTTCACTCTTATTCCCCTCATAATTCTATCAACCATTTTGAATTCATGCGTGCCATACATTCTACAAACAATTATAAGGAACAACACTTGCAAATACCTATCCGTGGTTATCATTTTACAAGGTGAGTTACATCTCTTTAAGTAGTTACCTTTCTTTTTATAATATTCATGTTGATATGTTTTAGGGGCATAGCTAAGCATGAAAATTTTGTTTTTGTTAAATTATTTGTTCATGAAATCTTGTTTTTGTATTATGTGTTTTGCAACAAAAACTGATTTGTATGATATGTTTTAAATTATGGGTTTTGCCTAAAATTTCATATAGCAAAAATAAATTTTAAAATTGACATAAATTTTTCTTAAAAAAATTCTTACTTTGTTAGCCTAAAATATACATGTATGCTATAAGAAAACCCCCAAAAAAATAAGGTTAGTATATGCCCTTAAATAAAAAATCTAAGTTTTAGTTATAATAATAATAACAAAAATTATACGATATTATAAATATTTATCTATTATCGTAATGATGCATGAGAAATATAATCTGTCTTATTTTAGAAGAAGTAAAATGAAGAGTAACATAAAATAATTTACGTAACCATAACAAATCATTCTAAATAATTTTAACTACTATGATAGACAATAATAAATTATCAGTGAACCAATCCTCTTTAATAGAATACTTTTAACTCTAGCTATTTAAACATTGAATATTTTTAATAGATTACCTTCTTGTATTGCATTTTAATGGTTGTGTAGTGTTAATATATTAATACTACTTTTATGTTTTAGTGTGAATGGCAGAAAAGTTGTTCATTTTTCTCATCCATTCCGGTGGAATAATTAAACATGGCGAAAATGAGGTTTATTACCAAGGGTCACCTCCTTCTATGCTTTCATTAAGCAGGGGTGTGACATTTGAAGATCTATGTGATAGAGTAGCATCCACGCTTCATATAAACAGAGAAGATTCAAAACTTACTATTTGGTATAAATTTCTTTTTCAATGTCATCCACATCCTGTGAATTACCAACAAGTTTTGATAGAAGATGATAATGGTGTCAATGTAATATTCAATATGTTAGACTGCCAATATGGTTTTGTAGGTGCAGAGTTGTACGTGGGTGTGGAGCCCATAAGAAGCCACCAAGATGTTTTTCCCATTCGATATGGCAACGAAGGACCGAGTGCACCGTTCAGTTATTCACATGGCGGGCACTTTCATGATCCATATGCCACTCATACTGGTCATTATTCTGAAGATGTGGCTCGTTCCCCAATCAACATTGGTGGTGCTGACTATCATGCTCCATATACCCATGTTGCAACTGAGGACCAACATGCTCCTTATCGGCCAATGAACACCAATGATGTTGACTATGATAACCTAACTAAGCATGTTGCACCAGAGTTTGAAGCTAAGTATGACCAAACCGCCACTCAGAGAGCTGCTAATGATCCCAATGATACACACCGCATAGCTGCTACTACTGAAAATGCGGTCCATACATTATTTGAAAGGATGCGGGCCATGGATAGTAATGACCAACTTGATAACGACGAGGTCCTTGATGATGTTGGAGATGAACAGGAGCTTCCCAATGAACCTAATCATGAAAGCAGTCCAACAATGGCATTCCATCAACCTTCATCACTGAGCTTTTCACAGAACACGTGGGATAATATGATTGATCCAACCCCACCATTTGAAAAGCCCATTCAGAGTACTTGGGACCCTACCCAAGAGTTTTATGTGGGATTGCTTTTTGCTGATAAAGATGAACTACAAGCTGCTGTTAAACAATATCACATCAAGAGGAACCAAACATTTAGTGTCAAAGAGTCAGATCCAGCATGTTGGTTTGTACATTGCAAAAATTGTTCTTGGCGTCTTCGAGCATGCTTCCGGGCTACGCATGGGTTCTTTGAGGTTAGGAAATACAATGGTCCACACACATGTACAGAGTCCACGCTCACACAAGATCATGAGCAATTAGACATTCATATTATTGAGAAAGAGTTGAGGGATATTGTCAAAGACGATCCAAACATAAGGATTTCTTCGCTTCAACAGAGTCTTTACAATAAGTACGAATACCGGCCTTCTTATTTTAAGGTGTGGGAGGTGAAACAGAAGGCAATTGGTAGAGCATTTGGTGATTGGGACAAATCTTACCAATTATTGCCAAAATGGTTGAAAGCTTTGACTGATTCAAACCCGGGCAGCAGGGTTATTTGGAGAACGGTACCTGCTATTATGCCAGGCTGTGCTATATTCGAAAGAGTGTTCTGGGCTTTTGGTCCATCAATTGAAGGTTTTCAACATTGTAGGCCAGTGATTAGTATAGATGGAACTTTCCTATATGGTAAGTACAGAGGTAAGTTATTGATTGCATCAACTTGGGATGATGACAATAGACTTTTTCCACTTGCCTTTGCCATTGTGGAGGAGGAATCTGATGATAGCTGGTATTGGTTTTTGCGTTGTATTCAGAATAATATCACTAATCGAGATGAGTTATGTGTCATATCTGATTGCCACCCTGGTATAATGTCAGCAATACGGGTTATATATGAATCGACACGTTGGCATCATCGTTTTTGCCTTTGCCATGTGGCTAGCAATTTCAATCAAAAAAATGGGAATAAAAACTTGAAGGCTATGGTAATGTGGGCAGGCATGGAGAATCAGCTACGAAAGTATCAAATAACAAGGGATAGAATTACTCAATTAAATGCAAATGGTGATAAGTATTTAAGGGAATTACCAGTGCAGAAGTGGACATTGGCACACGATGGTGGACGTCGTTATGTGGCAATGACCACAAATTTGTCTGAAAGCTTCAACGGTGTTCTAAAGAGTGCTACAAATCTGCCCATAACTGCGTTACTCGAGCTTACATACTACCGTTGTGTAGCCTACTTTGCCGATCAGTATACTAAGGCACGCGCAGAGATTATAGCTGGTGAACGCATTACAGCCTATGCAAAGAATAAATTCAATAAATGGGAAAAAAAGGCACCAAAGCATTCAGTTACTGTGTTTAGTCATGAAGACGGTCTATTTGAAGTCAGAACACCAATAAACCCTAACTCTGCATATAGGGGTAATCATCGTCATGAGGTAAATTTAAGGGAGAGCACTTGTAGTTGTCAAAAATGGCAGGTTTATAAGATTCCATGCTCACATGTCATTGCTGTGTGTAAATATCAAGGCATCTCTGCAATGCGATATATCGACCATTGTTACTGTTTGGAAGAACAAGTTGCTTGTTATGCACCTAGATTTCGCATGGTTCTAGACAGTGTACATTGGAATGAGCCTGATTTCCCGGTCTTGTATCCTAATGTGAGGTTGCGTCGTGCAAAAGGTCGACCAAGATCAACTCGGCTTTTAAATGAAATGGATTTAGGGACAGAGCATCAACCAAGGCCATTGTGCAGCCTCTGTAGGCAAGAAGGCCATAACAAAAGAACATGCCCCACTCGAACTGTGGCTAGCTCCACTAGTGGCCAAACTGAATGACCCAACATAAATATTCAATCTACTTCAGTAGATTGGTTGGACTGTTTTTTTTTTTTAGGAGTTAGACCATATTGTTAGTTTGTATTATTTGATAGAACAAGTTGGTACTAATTCCATATGCTACAATGTTTTCTATCACTGCAAGTTTGATTGGGGTGTATGTTTATTTATTTATTTTTTGGTGTGTGCATGTGTGTGTGTATATATATATATATTACGTATTATAGTTTAGGGGTTCGATAACACCTTCAAATATATACTTTTATGGAGTGCTTGGGTCCTTTATCATGTCTGAAAGCTTCAAATAAGGAAATAAATCAAAGGGCCACAATCTAAAGAGGAAAAATCATATTTGAGCACTAATCAGTATTTTAGACGTATTTCTCTCCTCAAAAATCCAATTGACTTAAGACTAGATGGGCTGGAACCGTGACTTAAATATCTACAACTTTTATGTTTTCAGTTTTTTGAAATTCACATTTTTTGAAGGCCGAAATTAACTCACAAATTACTACTGTAAATTTGGACGAAAATTAGATGGTGAAAGTTTTATTTTTCTTTGACACTTTTACAAGGGTTTGGAAGAGAGGTTGTGGATTGGAAAATTATATTAAATAGATGTATGATTAAATTAATTGGGCACTAATTTCAAATACCAAATATGTGTACACATTTCTTATTTTTGTAAAGGCCTTACAGTTAGTAGTATAACGTGATATATATACTATCTAGGCATAATCTTTTTTGCTACAATGATGCATAAACAACGATAATACTTTAATATATTTTGTTTAATTGATTAGTGATTTCCACGATGGGGTACATGAAGTTTTTGTTGTGTTCCACAACGTGGAGGATGCCTATTTACTCGTTGAGGGTACCTTCGTGCTTGCATAGGACTATTCCCCATACGCCTTGGCTGTGTTCTAATATCAAAATCTGTTTGATAATTACCACCTTCATCACTTTCATTATCTGATGACACCTCCATCTCTTCTGCATCTTCTGCATCTTCGCCACTATCCTCATTTGAGGCATCTTCCTTAGAGTCTGTTACAGAAGCCTCTTCCTCAGAATTCGGAGCACATGCCCATGTATTTGGTGGTGTGCATAAATCACCAACATGAGGGGATGGTTGGGAAGGTTGTTCATAACTAAACTGAGCATCTTGGCCGTAATTGTATTGCCCAGAATAGTATGGAGGTGGTGATGGATGATAAGAGGGAGGGGTTGAAGTAGGCTGGGGATAGTGGTCATAACTAAACAAACCCTCTAATCCTTGTCCTATGGAAGTGGATAATCCAATTTGTTGATATAAAGACATACAATACTCGTTGACATTAATTGGATTATACTCTTTGAGGGTGGTAGGCTCATTATGGGCAGATGTGGATGGCCCAGCTTGGGTAGACGTGGATGGTCCAGCTTCATCATTTCTACGTTGTCTACCATGTCTTCCTTGGTGCCTTTGTCGTCGCCCAAAGTTTGTCACCCTCTCAGTAGGGACGGAGGAAATATCTGCTTCCATTGATAACTTCACTCGAGTAAGGCCCTCTACTATTGCCGGAAGGACTTGTTGTGCAGTCAGGTCAGCCCTCCCTTGGTTTGCAACATCTGAAGTTAACATCTTATTAATTTCCGTTTGCTGCCACAAAAAAAGAAAAAAAATTATTAGTGCAGTATTATTGAAAATGCTAAAATAATAATTTGTTATCAATATTAGTGCAGTATTGAAAATGCTAAAATAATAACCTGGTACATATGGGCAGCTGCCTCTGGTGTTGTAAATGAGTGGCCATGTTGATGGTACCATGTTGTGTAGTCCACATCTAGATGAAAATTTTCATCTCCAACTATATTTTGAGCTCGCTGGTTCCAAAGTTGGTAGTAATGTGCATGATGCTTACACCAATCAACACCAGCCTTTCCTGTCAACTTTATACAATGTACAGATTTATCCAAATTGTCAGTAGGCCACTTTGGACATCTTTGCAACAATCCAAATTGTTGCATGACTCTCTCTGGATGGTAAAACTCAACAATTTGGAAACATAGCAATGGCACTGTTGTAAGCCATATATGTTGTCCTACAAGACACCATGGATGCAGATAATTATCGTATGGTGTCCAAATAACCTGCGATTTCAATTACAATAACTATGTTATAATCGATCAAGACAATAATATAACTAGTAAATTAACCGTTGATGCATTGTAACAACATATATTACCTGATCCTTATTATGTGTATCGTGATTAGAACGGTACGCAGGTAGAACATGCGTTGGTGTGTGAGTATAAGTTCTCCTAGTATCCCACCTATACACAATTAATGATTGCCACTGATTTTAGGGTTTGGAAGTATCAAGGATAAACGCTACAGTATACAATTTTGTATAGAAATAAAAAGTAAATATTATACCTGCAACCGTATGGGTCGTCACCATTTAAATTTATTGGAATTATTGGAATTGGGGTCAGATATGGAAGATGCTCTCATGCCCATAATTGTAATATGAAAATAGGACCTGCAACCTCCGTGGTTTTTTTAATAGAAGCAATACACAACTCTTTATAAAGGAAAGCAAGCGTGGCACTACCCCAGCTATATTGCCCAGCTACACCAAAGTCCACTAACAGCCTGAGAAAGCAGCAATGCAATTTATTTTGGCTCTTATTTCCAAATAGTAAAGACAAGACCTGGAACATGTATGCCCTAGCATACTGTTGGGTTGTTATAGCATTGGCACCTTCTGGTAGGTTCAAGAATGTATTCCTAACCCATGTTACTTTAAGGCTACCATATGTCAATGCAGTTTCAGGTGGTGTCACTCCAAGTAAATTCTGACAAACTGGTCCCCATTCTATATTAGTGGGCCCGCACACCGTATTGCCATCAATAGGCAATCCTGTAATGATTGCTATATCTTGTTGAGTGATCGACATTTCACAATTTGGTAGGTGAAATGTATGAGTTTCAAATTGCCATCGCTCCACCAAAGAAGTGATAAGACTCCAGTCAATATCTATATGTGGTAGGCGGGTAACACGGTATAGTCTACATTGATGCAAATATGGGGTGATACACTCGCCTAACTGACAGGGGGGTGCAAACCGTTGGGGTCGCACTCGTAACGTGGAAACCTGAATTTTTTTAAAAAAATGTACAATGTTATATTGCTAATGTTGAAATTATTTTCATGTAAATTGAATAATTGTAGATATTATTAGGATATTAATAAATTTGGTTCTTGCAACGTACATTACCTTCCATTGTATCATTAGAGATGTGATATTGTTGTTGGGTTGGCAGAGAATGATCGAATGACCTAGGCTCCATTTCAAATATATCCTACATTAAATGCTACAATGAGTTAAACCATATCTGAAGATGCGTTTTCACAGTATCTTTAATATATTGTACTACTGAGATTAAAAAATTACAATATCTGAAAGTACATTTCCTACAAATCATCTATATAAAAAATTACAAACTAAGCAAATAATTTCCAATTAAATTAGGGGCTGAGAAGCTTACTACAATTGTGATACGAAGTGAAGGAATGTAAGAATTATAGAGTGATGCTTGCAAGAAAAGAAAAAGAGAAAGAAAAAAAAAAACATAATCAGATAATCATAAATATCTTCTAAGAACAAAAGAACAACAATAAAATATAATAACATTAATATAACCATACATAAAGCATATAATTTTTCCACGAAACACAAATGTAGGATTTCTTGTACTAAAAAAAAAAAATACACATACATATCTTTATTATAAATCAACAAACATATTATGCAATATAGTTTTTTCCAAGTAATGATGTAATAACTGATAATAACAAAGTAAAATTGACTATAAAAATATCGCAATAATACAATTTATTACAATTTTTGTGGTCATATACTACTAATAATAATAACAATAAATTATATTAAATAATTTCAAAATTAACAAAACATATACGTAAATTTAATTAGATAGAGAGTTGAGATACTTACGATAATAGTGATACCAACTGAAAGAGTGAGAATTATAGAGTGATACTTGCAAAAAAGAAAAGGAAAAACACAATTAGATAATAATAAATAAACACAAAATAACAACAATACTAAAAATATTTGTAGTACTAACCATAAAAAATTTATTAATCTAAAATTGGAATAAAAACAACAACGACAACAACAACAACAACAATCATAATCGTTGAAGCAAAAAGTAAAAAAACTTACATTAACCCAAAACTTACAATTGTGTATGCTGAAGCAAAACTGAAGAAAAACTGAACAATCGGATAGAAGTGTTTTGTGAGAAAACTTCAAGCAGAGATGTAGAAGTGTTTTGTGAGAAGGAAGGCTTGCCTTTTATTACAAAGATGTGAAATAAAAGACAAAAAAAATTCATTTGTCACGGAGACTAACTGAGTTCCAGTCTTTTTGTTACATCAATCATATTTCTCTTGCAGAAATTATTCTTCAAGTCTTGTTTGATTCTTAGCAAAGAATCTCAGCAATGTTTTATTCAAGTACGAGTCACATCAAAATATTTTTTTTATATAACTTTCATGTGTTAGAATCTATGTACTTGAAACTGAAGATGTACATAAGAATCCTTCTATTTCGGCAATGTCATTGCCACAATTGATTTTCCTCTTTTTTTTTTTTTTGATAATTTTTTTTCACATTTTCGGCAATAGCATTGCCACAATACCCACATTTTTTCCCCCTTTCCCCCTATTTCGGCAATACCATTGCCACAATTCCTTTTTTTTTTTTTTTTTTTCTCTCTCCCACTATTTTGGCACTACCATTGCCACATTTTTTTTCTCTCCCACTATTTCGGCACTACCATTGCCACATTTCCCTTTTTTTTTTTTTTTTCCTCCCACTATTTCGGCACTACCATTGCCACATTTTTTCCCCCTATTTCAGCAATACCATTGCCACATTTCCCTTTTTTTTTTTCTCCCACTATTTTGGCACTACCATTGCCACATTTCTCTTTTTTTTTTTCTTTTTTTTTTTTCTCCCACTATTTTGGCACTACCATTGCCACATTGTTTTTTTCTCTCCCCCTATTTCGGCAATACCATTGCCACATTTCCTTTTTTTTTTTTTTTTTTTCCTTTCCCCCCTATTTCGGCAATCCCATTGCCATAATTCAAAATTTTTTTCTTTTCTTTTCCCTCCATTTTCGACAATGGGATTGCCGCAAGGAATTTAGAAGGAATTTCGGCAACATTGTTGCCGAAATTCTCAAAATTTCTCTCTCCTCAAATTGGATTTTCTCTCTCATACTTTTCTTCGAATTTTGGCAACACTGTTGCCGAAATTCACTCTCTCTCCTCATTTCTCCAAATAGCTTTGAACAGTGACTATAACCCCAAAAAACTTCATTTTTACCAATATTTACCCAAAAGACTCCCTGGTCCTGTGCTGTGATCTAAGGCAAATTCGTCCATTAACACCAACGACTCTAAACCAAAGTAGGCTCCACTACTTTAAACTCTCACTTTGGCCCATCAAAGCACGAAGAGCCTAGAGCCTATTGGACATAGAAATCTACTTAAATAAAACTAGTATATTCCCCTAAAAAACTTTCATGAAAAAAAAAATTATCTATTCACCATTTATTTGACTTTTTTTTTTAACGACAAAAGGTTTTTATATATATATATATATATATATATATATATAGAAAATTTAATGATAAAAGGTAGGTTATACATTTTATGTTATACCATTTTTTTTTTTTGATAGAATGTTATAACATTTTGATTAAATGTAAATATTAAAATATAAATAAATAAAATAAATAATAAAATTTAGTTACAAAATTAATTATATCCTAAACCTACAATTTTATTAAATATCTTTTTACTGGATGTGAATTTTGACAAATCCACTATTAGATTATATATTCTTCTTATATCCTTAATGCTTGCACAATTTCTAGAAAATTAAAGATCAATAACTATGTCATTAATAAATTTTTTAAATTGCAAGTTTTTGTAATTTAAAATATAAGTTTATAGATCATAAAGTAAATAAATATCTAATTGACACAAAATTTGACATGTGCATTAAATAACATGCAATTCAAAAGTTAAAAATTTTAAAATATGTAGTAATGTTTATTTTATTAAGTTACAACTAATTTTGTAGCTAAACATTGTCCTTAAATAGATGTAATTGTATGTGTTTTCATCATATGACTTGCTATGAAACACATTAAAATCATTTTAAAATTTTGATCTGAAAAATATTTTCCAAATTTTTTTTTAAAATTTAACAAAAGTTGACGAATAAGCCTTAATTGATTAAATTTGAAACTTAGAGGATTGAAATGAATAAAAGCAAATTTAGAGGACTGAAATGAATTCTAGAGAAACTTAGACGATTAGTTTTGAATTTTAGCCTTTTTTTTTTATATCGGTGGCGTGGCTTTTCCGATAGGAATCTCGATCGGATTCCATCTCAATGGAAGGGAACTTGTTGGTGGGTGTTAGGTTCGACTGGGTTCGTTGGTTAGGATTGCAGGGTTTGTTGTTGTTGTTGTTGGTCTGATTGGTGTGGGTTTGTTGTTGTTGGTTTGGGTGTGGTTTCGTGGGGATTTTCCTGTGTTTGCTCTTGTTCATGCTCTTTGATTTGGAAATATTCATTTTTTTTTCCTGTAGGTTTGATGTTCATGTTCTTTGATTTTGGGTTTGATGTCGTTGCTCAGTTTGATGTTCAATTCATGTAAATTTTGTATTTAATTTTGTTTATTTAATTAAAATTAATTTAGATGCTGACGTGGCAATTTTTAAATGCCAAAATAGATTTTTTAATTATTATTTTACTGTGTCGTTAGCCACGTTAGCATTTTTTGTTAGTTGAGTGATGGTAAGGACTTAAATGTCATGCGTTAATTGGTTTAGGGACTAAAAGTGGTAAAAATAAAATGCAAGGACCAAAATGAAAAAAAAAACCAAAATGTAAGGAATAAAAATGCATTTACACCTTTGATTTATTAATTGTTGCAATAACCATACCAAGTGCCGAGCTTAGTAACGTGAGCTTGTAACCGAGTTGGGGCATTAAAGTGGTTGAATGTGTGTCATGATTGTCTAGGGTGGATGTGATTAGTCTTGGTTTGTCCATCATGGAGTCAACTTTAGCATGCCCCTTGGCCCTTGGGTTAAAGGGCAGCCCCCACCCACAATGGATGGGTAGCAATTACATACAAAATGATGAGAATTTTGATTGGGCTTTCTCCACAAATCAACACACAACCCTTCCTAGCATGCTGCCTAGTTCTTCTCCATACATGCAACCACTTTTTAAAATTTTCTTTTTTTAAATTTATTTCTTGTCAAATCTTGGCAAAAATCCATTAATATGTTAAAATTAAAAAAAAAAAAAAAAAAGCCAAAGAAGACTAGAATGGATAACTTATATATACCCTTCAATAGTGATAGAGTTTAATAGAAGTACGAAGTCGTCCAAACTTTGATGGAGAATTGTTGTTATGGAAATGAAACAAAGCTAAACAGGACTGGAATGGATAACTTATATATACCCTTCAAGGGGTTGATTGTAAATGATAGAGTTTAATAGAAGTACGAAGTCGTCCAGACTTTAATGAAGAATTGTTTTTATGGTATTAAAATCCTTTGTGGAATAATTGTTTAATCTTTATCTAATGGACCAAGGAAGGAAAGGGATAAGATGAACAATAATTTGACAAGCCTAATTCTGAAGTGAGCAAAAAGGTTGGCTTATGAAAAAAAATTCTATTGTAAATTTTCTTTTTTAAATTTATTTCTTGTCAAATCTTGGTAAAAATCCATTAATATGTTAAAATGAAAAAAAGGTAAACAAGACTGGAATGGATAACTCATATATACCCTTCAATGGGTTGATTGTAAATGATAGAGTTTAATAGAAGTATGAAGTCATCCAAACTTTGATGGAGAATTGTTGTTTTGGTATTAAGATCCTTTGTGGAACAATTGTTTAATCTTTATCTAATGGGCCAAGGGAGGAAAGGGATAAGATGATCAATAATTTGACAAGCCTAATTCTGAAGTGAACAAAAAGGTTGGCTTATGAAAAAAATTCTATTGTGATTAAAAAAAAAAAGACTTCTTTTAATGCATTTATTGTTGACATGGTGAGTTACTTTTGACATTCTTTTTTTGACCCGTGATAGTTAGGAGAATGATTTGAACTTTAAATGTCTTCATTAGAAACTCTAAGAGCTAAATAATTTCTCTACCATCTATATCTATATCTATATATAAAACTAAAACATAGCATTTATTACTGCTGAGCTCCTGTTGCGCCACCTCATCGCTACGTCATTCACCGCATATTTATTACTTATTATTTGTTCCTATTTCTTTTACAAAAAATATATATAAAAATAAATTATTGACGTTACATATTCATCTCTGTCGGTTTTAATAAATAAATTATTGACGTTATATATATATATATATATATCTCTTTTTTTTTTTCCAATTTTCCTATAATTTTTTTTACATTCCCTTATTTTTTAAATATTTATACTTTCTTCAACCTTTCTTTTTCCCTTACCTTTTCATCTCTCCACTACCCTCTACTTTAATACTGTTATTCATCTTTTCCTTCATCTTTCTTTATTTGTCTCTTCTTATCCCTTTCTTCTTACTATAAATTTGTCACTCTTTTTCTATTCTTTGCATAGTTTTCTCTCACAAATGGTTCTCTCTCTCTCTCTCTCTCTCTCTCTCTCTCTCTCTCTCAATGTTTTGGTGGATTTTTATTTTTTATTGCATCTCCGCTTTAGGTTGATAAATTTTTGTGTTTTTAAGAACTTTAATTTAGATTGATATGATTTAGTTTTGTGTTTTAAGTTATTATTATTATTATTTTGCTATTTGATTGTTAAATTTTATCCGATTACATTATAAAAAATTAAATAGTATTCCATTACATAGCATAATTTGGATAATTTTGTGTTTATTGTTATATCTTTTAATTTTTTTTCTTCTCTTCTATTTTACTCAATATTGAAATTCAACCACATCCTCCTTATCATTAAATTATTTATATCTTCTCTCTCTTTTTGTTTTAAAAAATAAAAAATGTAATATTTTACTTATATTCAAATAAAAGAAAATTGTGCTCATCAATTTGTACTCATTTTTTTTTAACATTTACACTTTCTCTAACCTTTCTCCTTCTCTTTACATTTTCATCCTCCCAAACATTCTACCTTAATATCACTCTTCCTCTTTCCTTTTATCTTCCTTTATTTTGTTTCTTTTTATTATCATCCTTTTAGTATAAATTTGTCGTTCACTCTTCCATTCTTTACATAATTTTCTCTCACAAAAAAGTGTTAATTTCTCACTCTTTCTCCCTCAATTTTTTGGTGGATTTTTATTTTTCTTGCATCTCTCTTTTAGAATGATAAAGTTTTGTATTCTTTAAAGCTCTATTTTGGTTGATGGGATTTAGTTTTGTGTTTTAAGTTTTTGTATTTTATTTTTATTTTTCTATGACTTTGATTGTTAAATATTATCATATTGCATTATAAATAATTAAAATATTATATAAGAATGTACTATTATTATATTACATAGAATTATTTTGTGTTAGTGTTTATTGTTATGCATTTTATTTTTATTTTTTTCTCATATCATTTTATTGAACATTTAAATTCAGCCACATCCCCCATATATATCATTAAATTATTTATATTTCCACTCCTTTTTTATTTTAAAAAATTTTAAATATAATATTTTGCCTAAATTAAATAAATAAAATTGTCCACATTAAGTGGAGTAATGCTAGGGAAACACTCATTCTCACACCCAATACATCAAAGGAAGAATAAAATACAAAAAAAATCAAGTTAGAAACACTAAATTAAAAAAAAAAAAAAACTAATAATGCATACTTAATGTCGTAGAATCATCATCAAATTTTAGAAAATAATAGGTTGCCAATGGAGAGAGAGAGAGAGAGAGAGAGAGAGTATAGAAAAAAACCAATACAAAGTAATAAAGAGTAGATAAAGAAAAAAAAAACCAAGTAGCAATTAGTAATCGTTGATTGGAGAATGTAAGGTTGAATTTATTCAATCATGTGTTGGCTTTATTCCGTGCCAAATTTGCTTGTATTTTAGCAATTAGATATCCTGTATTTAGGTGAGAATTATGTAAGGATAGTGTGTGAGAGAGTGTGAAGAAAACTCAAGTTGTGTGCACTCAAAGGAGTCTCGCAATTAAATCTCGCGATTGGCAAGTCACCAAAGTGACACACGTGTGAAGCATGCAGGGAGTTGAAGGGTAGTGACAACTAGAGCACTAAAGGACAAAAAGTACAGTCTGACCTGACAGCTATCTCGCGACTTAGACTCGCGACTACTTCCAGTCGCAAGGCCAAGTCGCCAAAATGTCTTGTTTGGATGAAAAATGTCTTTTCACATTTTTTACGTACCCTACTATAAATATCCTTATACCTACAAAATGTAGAGAGCTTCCAGAGATAATTTTGAGAGAGAAACCCTAGAGAAAAATAAGATTGATTTATTTACAATCTTAATCCTTTGATTGTCTAAATTCCTCTACTTTCACCATCTCCATTGACATACCCTTGAGAGGTTCATTTGCCAAATCCTTATCTCACCATACTCATATCAGTGAGGAGGTTTTTTGGTACTTGGGAAGCTGTTCAGAGAGGACCAATTTCATTTGGTTGATGCAATGGGCTTATTACGGGATTCTAAAAACTAGAAAAGACAAGGTTCGGTGTAACCCTGTTGGAGCAAGAAGCTTGGAGGGCTTAGGTGCACTGGGTAGATTAAGCTTGAAGGATCTATTGTTATTCATGTATCCCAACTTTATTCTCTAGTAGATTATTTGACCGCTTAGAGGGCGGCGTAGAGGTTTTTCGTTGAGTACTTTGGTTTCCTCTTTGATAACACATCATTGTGTTTTCTTTGTGTTTACATTTCTCTTCCCTTACTCTTACATATTAATTGCTGCTGTGTTGTGATTAATTATGGTTTAGAGTTGTTTATTGTTTTGGGTATTGCTTGTATTTATCATTCTGCACATTTATTGTTTGAGTATAAGCTTGTATCGGTTAAGTTTAAATTGGGGGTCTGAATGTTCATAGGTGTTTTATACACTTATTGAACCTTTCAGAAAACAAAGAGGTTGTAAGGAGAAGGAAAAACTAAAATAGAGATTACCACGTGGAGAACATTAAAAACTTTACAATGTAATAACATAAACCGTTAATTCACTTAAAAAATTAAATCAACAATCAATAATTAAATACAATCATAGTACTAAATTTAAATTTAAAACTAATCAAACTCTAACGATGGAAACTATATTAATCATAACTAAAAAAAAGATGTTCTCTGATATAATTTTCATAGGCTATTACTTTCAAAAATTTAATGAACAATGCTACCTCTCATTTATCGTTTTTGTTATGAAAATCATCAGTTAGTAAATATATGATAATGGTAAGGAGTGTTAAAAATGAGATCACTAAAAAAAATATATAAAATTAATTAGCCACTTTCATTATAGAGTAGCAGTCTATAATTTTACACATTCAAAAAAGTGAAATATATAAAGTTTTCTTAAAGGTATGTATAAAGGTTCACTATATGTGTGTGTGTGTATAAAGGCAAAAAAATGTATATGTAAGGTTTTTATTAACTTAAAAACTAATGAAAAACCAATGGTTAATAACTAAAATTATAATATTAATAAAATATTTAATGAGATCATCCTAAAAAAATTATCACGCACAAGTATGCAACTAGTATGTAATAATGAATAATGCTTACATACGCATGTTGATCATACCATTTTTATGTTTGGTTGCTAAATGTATTAAAATTGAACCATTTTTTACGATTTGTTTCTTTTGGAATTGGAGAGATGTTAGGTATTTTTGAGGCTAATAAAAAATTATATTGTTATTAATAATTTTACACGTAGTGCGATTGCTTATGAGTTCCAAGTATGTGCAGATAGAGCCTATTAAGAAGCTCCTGTCCAGGTGCCTCAGTAAAATGGGCAAAGTTGTTCCCGAGGCCCCTGTAAGGTACTTGCTATGCCCCTGGTTTATTTACAATCTTCGTTTAAATGTTGTCTTTAGAATTGGTGAAAGGATGTAAATTATTAAGGCTATTTTTCAATTTTCAAATACATTTTTGGATTGATCAAAGATGTCACATTAGTTTAGAAATTTAGATGCTAAAGATATGATAGAAGACAAAGTTTATTGGAGAGAAACTCTTCAAACTTCTTATATACTTCTTTTTTAGGTGTGAATTTTGAAAATCTAACCGTTAAATTTTTTGTTTCTTATGTTATTAACATATATGTCAAATTTCATTCAAACCGGATGTTATTTATTATTCAATCAATAAAATTATTTTTATACACAATTTTAAATAATAAAAAAACTTAAAATTTTAACATTTGTTTAATGACATAGCAATTAATTTTTTGTTTTCTTGAAATTTTGCAAGTATGAATGATGTAATAAAAACGTGTAATCTAACGGTTAAATTTTTAAAATCTATACTTAATATAAAGATATACAAGAAGTTTAAAAAGTTTCTCTCTAAACTAGTTTGAAAATAAACTTGTTGTATAATATATATATAGGATAAAATCAAGGAAAAAAAGTAGTGACAAATCAGGGGAGCCCGATTTGTTACGTGGCACGAGTTTAGTTGACGTTGTATATAACATGCCTAATCCAAAATTCATCCCAAACCAAGAATTAAAAAAAAAAAAAAAAAAAAAAAAAAAAAAAAAAGACCTACTATGAAAAATATCTTCTTTTTTTTTTTTTTGAGAAAAAATTTTAACCTATAGCGTCTACTTCACATAATAACTCTTTATCAACAGACCAAGACACCAATTAGTTCTTGGTGTAGGCGGGAATTGAACCCCAAATTTCTTATTCAACCATTAGAGACTTTACGAGTTGAGATCCCTGGAAACTACACTCCGAAAAATATCTAGATCCTATAATTAACTTGTTTTAATTCACAGGTCAAGGATTAAATTATTCACCCCCAGCATTATTTGCGAATTACATGCGTATCATTATCGCTATAGTTTTTTCCTTTCTTTATTTGATAGAGGTATATCAGTTGATTTAAGAGTGGTGTGAGAGTAACGGAGAAGAGTTGCCCAACAAGACACAGTACAGTACTGTCAATGCTGATGGCTGCACTTGAGTTTTCTTGCACAAAACGTGTGTGCTTCATAATCACTTTTGTACCAATCCAAAGAAACTAGCAGACATGCCCACTTTCCATGAAACGATGGAACGAATCAACGAATGAATTTGGCTACAGAAGGCCAGATTTGAGCTCTTTTAAGGGCCACATTCTCGACAAGGATAGTTTTATTTTTAATCTTGTCCCACTAAACTTAAATTTTTGCTCCACCACTGCTTTTGCATTGCTTACAAAGTCAAAAGGCTGAATATTTGTATGTAATAGGGACCAGGTCAATTATAGTCGGCAGGCAAAAGTCGAATAGTTTTACTTTTCATCTTTGGTTTGTGGAAATTCAAGCCACTCGCCCAAGAAACATCAACAAAGACCTTATCAACCATAGTTTTCACTTTGCTTTACGAATTCTACGCAATTGGTATGATTGGGATTACATCAATATGATGAGTATTTGGTCTAAACTTTGTTGGCCTTTCTCGGAAGCTAATTGAGAATTTTCACTCTTAATTCCATATATATATATATGATTGCTCCTCTACTCTTGATATGAATTATATGGAGAGGTAACTATCTACTTTGCTTATCATCGTGTTCATGTACATATATAATTGTCTGATGATTCATTTCATTCCACACTCTCGTTAAGGCTAAATATATCATGATTAGCAGAGATTAGTCCTCATTTGTTTTGGAGCGAAGTTCAGTTAAATTAATGATACATCTGCTTACTATTATCTGTTGATGCAGGGAAAGAGGTTCTTGCATAGTTCATGCTGCAGCTATGAGTCTCTGGCGTAGCATGATGGGAATGATAAAAGGTGAGAAAGTATTTTGTATTTTAAATCCAAATTAGCAATAAAAAATGATAAATAGTTTGAAAGTTTCGACTTAACTACCAAGATTCACAATTTAATTTGGGTAGTTACTTAGTCTAGATTCAAATCATAATGTTTATATGGATAAACACATTAAAAAATAAAAAATAAAAAACAAAACAACATCTTGGTGATTTCCATAATAGGTTCTTTCTATCCAAAACCCAATTTGGTCTTCATAGTCTTCAAACTTTATTCCAGACATACATAACACAATGGTACATTACACAATATTACAAATAAACTTGTTATGGAATTAACCAACACTAAAAATCCTAACACAATTATATTCATTTCCAATGTTAAGCTAAAAATTTTCTTGCACATAACGCTAGTCTACGACTAGTTAAAAGTTCTTTTGGAGATTACTTACCCCTTGATTTGTCATACTGTTAGTTGTTGGTAGAATATAACTATATATGAAGTGATAATCACTTGTTTAATAATGCTATGGGCAGAGAAGAGTATCAGGATGGAGAAAGCAAGGCAGTTATTTGAGGTCAAAGAAGATTACTTCATCCGCAATGGAGGAATGTTACTTGAAAAGCAGATCTCCTGCAACCAAGGTAGAGATACAGAGCCAATCAAGATATTCTCTGCCAAGGACATCCAACAAGCTACTAATAACTATGATCCTAATCTCATCTTCGGCTCTGTAATCGCAACAGTCTACAAAGGAACACTAGATGAACGGGAAGTAGCTATTAAAGTCAAAGGCCCTCCAACGCATTGGCCCTTTGAGAAGATGGTAGATTTCTTCCTAAACCAAGTCACAATTAAACAATTGATCAGCCACAAGAACGTTATGAGACTCTATGGCTGCTGCCTTGAAACTGAAATTCCGATGTTGGTCTTTGAGCTCATCCCCAATGGCACCCTCTTTGATCATCTCCATGGTCAATGCAATGAAATTCCTTGCCGGATCTCATGGCTTGAACGTGTAAGAATAGCCACTGAGACATCCCATGCTCTTTGTTACATGCACTATGGTAGGCCAAGGCCAATAGTCCATTTGAATGTCAAATCATCAAATATATTTTTGGATGAGTCCTGGACTGCCAAATTATCAAATTTTGGTTTTTCGGTTTCAATTGCACCTGGAGAAGACTTTTTTCAGAGTAGTTCCATTGAGGGAACCCCTGGATACATAGACCCAGAATATCTAGAGACACTACGTGTCACAGAAAAGTGTGATGTTTATGGCTTTGGGGTTGTATTGGTGGAAGTCTTAACAGGTCATTATCCCACAGAAACGTTCCTAAGGCATATGAATTTGGTAGATTACTTTGATTTGTCAATGGAAGAGAATCGCATATTACAAATCGTTGACGATGTGGTGCTAAGCCAAGGAAGCACTGAAGATATTCAAGCATTCGCTGAGCTTGCATTGAGATGCATCAAGAAGAAGGGAGATGAGAGGCCGGCCATGAGAGAAGTAACGCTTGAGCTTAGGCGGATACAACATCTCATAAGGTCAAAACAAAATAATGAAACTGGTTTAGCTCAAACACCCTTAAAGTCATGTAACTAAATGGTCATTGTTGGCATTAGAAGCCCATTTTACAATATACTATGATTGTAAAGTAAACTTTATCATATTGTCATATACTCAGGGTTCTCAATTTCTTGATTTATTGATAAATTTAAAGAAAATGTAACTGTAAGATAGGAATCCCAAATCATGCCCTATTCCAAACTCTAGAGAAGGTAATACAACTAGGTAAAAAATCAAGCGAAAAAAATCTATGGAAGAAAAAAACTTAAAAATAAAAAATATTAAAAAAAATTGAAATTATCCATTAAAGAAAACAAAATTGAAATCAATAGATGCCAAAAAACCCGATATATATTCATCATTGGGACACAAGCTATGAAGCACGGGTGCGTTTCGGGATTCGGGTGCGGGTGCGGGAGCGGGTGCGGGACTCGGCAATTTTTGAAAAAGTAGGGTGCGGGTGCGGCGGGGTGCGGCGATTAAAAAATTATTAAAAATATTTTTATTTATATTTTTAATATATTGCTAAACATACTTTTTTCACATTATATAAATATATACCAAATTTAAGAGTAATGGTAAATAATAACTAGAATACAGAGAATAGGAGAGAGCCTAGCTGAAGAGTGAAGGTAGAGAGTGGGAGAGAGGCTCAAGAAAAATGAAGAGGGAGAGGGTTGGGTCTTGGTTTTTTTCCAAATGGTGCGTTTGCACCTTTTTTTTTTTTTTTTTTTTTTTTTTTTTCCAGCCATACGTACCTGTTGTTATTGTTGTTTTTTTTTTTTTGAATTTCGGCCGGTATCGGCATATTTCGGCCGATATCGGCATATTTTGGCTGATATCGGCAGATTTCGGCCGATATCTGCCGATTTCGCCGGTATCGGCCGGTATTGGCCGATTTCGGCCGATACTGACCGATTCGGGCCGAATCGGCACGATTTCGCGCGCGTCGGCGCTAATCGGCGCGAATCGCGCCGAATCGCGCCGAAAAAAATGGTTTTTTATTGCCAGACGCGGCACGGACGCGCAGGCAGCGGCGTCGCCTGCGCGTCGCCGCGTCCGGCCGCGTCCGACGCGGGTGCGGCGGCCCAAACGCCGCACCCGTGCTTCATAGGACACAAGCCGCTGGACTGCGATTGCAGGACTCTTGATGGAAAGAGTTTTAGAGAAATTTTGAGCAAGGTAGCATGGTGGGCTACCATATACCATATCTGTCGTCAATGAAGGCAGGAGCATCTTTAATGATTGTTTTTAGATAAAATTTTCAAGATTTCATTTTTACAAATTGGCTATATAGTTTTTTGGAGAGTGAAAACTGAACAAAAAATAAAACGAAAAACAAATACGAGTAATTGGTGTTATCAAGTTTCACTAACATTAGATTTGAGACTTTAGAAAGCAAGAGAAGTGGAGCTTACTGTGTCAGATTTGCTGAAGAGTTTGAGAGGGTATTGGTGTTGGAAGATGATGAATTTGATGCCATGATTGATTGCTTATAGCTCTGACAACATGTAAATTTTGTACTGTATACTTGAAGAAAGAAATGCAGGAGGTAATGTAGAAGAAATTTGCAGATACATAAGAAGGATATTAAGAAAAAGAGATCCACCTCTACATATTGTTGACAAATTGCACATGTACAAATCTCATTTAGAACTGATTTACTTAATCTATAATAGAATGAATAGAACTTTTATAACTCAAAAACAGCTAACCCTACTGTTGTTGTTCAAGCTCATATACCAAGCTGTTCCTGGCCTCATTTTGCAGGGTATTACCTCATGAGCAAGACGTGCATCAAGTTCCCCTTACATTCTCTTTGGTTGGATCAAATCTTTAGTAATAGCGGTATTAGCTAAAAACTTCCTGTGTTTTGTACCTTCCGGACCTGGTATCAAAAAAGAAAAAAAAGAAAACCGAAATGAATTCAGCTTAGATCCATATATGACAAAACAGAAAATGGATCCAAAATTAGTAGGCGACATCCCAAAAATAACAATACTATGATTTTCTGCTTTTCTTAGTGGATAAAGTTAAACAAATAAATGGAACTGCGAGAAAAGGGCACCTCGTTTGGATTGAGCAACTCTTCTAGCAAAGCTGAAGTATTCTCTAAAGATCATTCTGAATATCCATTGCATAAACACAACCCTACTTAATTCATTATCAAGTATATTGACCATTGCTAAAGCATCATAACCATTGCCTCGAGTGGCATCAATCACTGTATCCCCTTTCTGAACATCATGTTACCAAACCCTGGTAAAAGTAGTCAATATCATCTATTTGATGCCTGGATACAATTGCCTAAAATAAATAAAAAGGCATTTTAAAGATCACCACCAAATCTAGATTGTGGTATAATTTCCTATTAAGGATGAGCAGTTAATCATAAATGGAAGCATGATCTGGTGCTATTCATTCTGTTTAAGGATGAGCAGATCACCTGCAAGATAGGAAGTGAAGTAAGCGTGGAATATGTATGGCAAGCATATTATCATTGAGTATGCCATTGAAGTGTCAATAAAAGACATCTTGGGACCTTAAATCAATTGTTGATTGATCAAAAAGATAAGAAAATTGTAGAGAGTAATCCAACATGCCTAATGTTCCAATTTGTGCTCATATCAAACATAGATTTATAAAAACTTTATCCACATATGCACATGCAAGCACACAAAAACCCAAAAACTAAAACTCACATCAGGTGCTTCAATTTCGTTCAAAGAATTCTTATGTAAAGTTCCAATCTATTGTTGTAAGAACTTTCTCTCTGCTGTATTTAAAGTGCACTTTTAAATTTTACTTTCTTTCTTCAATTGTTCCCACAATATATAATGCCAAAAGTGGTGGTGAAGAAAATTTTTCTGTTGCCTTCTAATCAACTATAACATAATCCGAACTAGCAAGCATTAAAATATTTGTAAAGAATGAAATAGCAAACCAAATATACAAGTACAACTATATAAAATCAATATTTCAAGGAATCCAGCATTCCTACAAGTGAGCAAATTCTGTTGTCTACTTCTTCCCAAAGACATATCTCGTCAAAACATCCTCCATTCCTACATCACAGCATTCACATTACAAATATTCAAAACATACATATATACATACATTCAAAGAAATCAGAAGAACTAGAGGCTCAAAGACTTAAGCTAACTGATTCATCAATTTCTTTGCCTATTCTGATTCATAAAAAATCAGAATAATTCCTTTCATACTTTTTTTTTTTTTGAGAAACCTAATTAAGATGCATTAAATTAAGGAATACCAGCTAAATCAGTCTGGTACGAAGACAGTATATCAGATGGAACATCTTCCATCCATACTACACAATTTGAAAAATTAACTGCTAACTGAGCCAAGTTGTGCGCCACTGTGTTGCCCTCTCTCTTAGTGTGAGAATAGGACAATTTAGAAAAGCCTGTAGACCCTTGCAAAGAATCTTGTATCAGCAGGCCAAAAGGAGCTAGCCCGGGGGTTCTTCAAGTTCAAAGCTGTCATCACTAGAGAAGAGTCACCCTCCAAGACAGCCTCTGAAATACCCATTTCTCTAGCAAACTTGAGAGCCTTGTTGGCAGCCAAAGCTTCAATCTCAATAGGCTGGAGTTGTTGAGGCACCCGAGTAGCCATGGACGCTATAACAAGACCTTCTTTGTCACGGATGATAACTCCCAGGCTGGAGCATTTTTCTTTGGCGAAAATGATTCCATCAAAATTGATTTTGAACGATCCCTGAGCTGGTGGTTTCCAACGGACTCTCCTCTTCTGTCTACTGGTAGTTGGCACCATTTTCAGAGCTTTGAACTCCACGTACCTGTCATGAGCCCATTGAGAGAGGTGGTTTAGAGGACGGTGGGATAGCTGGGTACTCACTTGATTTCTTTGGTGCCAAATGGACCAAATAGTGAATACAAACAGGGCTGGGTTCCTTTGGTGATCAAGTACCCAGGATAGGAGCTCGCTAAAACTGGAGAAACACCGTTGGTTCCGAAAGTTCCATATAGTATTTGTTCCCCAAACTTCGTCCAGCTCCCTGCAGCTCCACACCGTGTGCAGAATGTCTTCATTTTCTTCCTTGCAATGGTCACAGCATTGCTCTGAAATAACAGTACGGCGCACTAGATTGCATTTTGACAGAAGTGAATTTCGGCAAGCCCTCCAAATCAGATTTCTTATTTTATTTGGGCATTCAAGAGCCCAAATCTTCTTCCATAGCCCTTTTTCATGGTCTTGTTTCTCTGCCATCCGAAAACCAACTTCTTCCTCCTTAAAGAATCGATAGCCTATTTTGCAACTATATCTTCCATCATGCTCCCATGGCCAATACAAGGTGTCTTCCGTTTTATTCCTAGCCAAAGGAATATTTTTTATCTCTTCAACTTCTTGTGGAGCAAAAATCCCATCCACCATTGTTGCATTCCATGTTCTAGTGTCTTCATCAATTAGGCAATCCACTGTAGCATCTTCCATTGTATCTACGATCTTGGTTGGGTGTTTTCGGGGCAGCCAATGGTGCTGCCATATTTTGATCGATTTACCATTTCCCACCCTCCAATAGGCCCCATCTATGATAACATCACGATCATGTAAAATACTCTTCCAAGCATAGGATCCCATACTTGATTCCTTGGCTTCTAAGAGAGAGTGATTAGGGAAAACTTAGCCTTAAAGACTTTGTAGAAGAGGGTTTCCTTGTTGTGCAATAGCCGCCAAGCTTATTTCGCTAAAAGGGTGTCATTGAAGTGAGCCAAATCTTGGAAACCCATTCCGCCTACTATTTTGGACTTAGTCAAATCACTCCAATGGATCCAATGAATTTTCCTTCTATTGCCCCTTTGTCCCCACCAAAACTTTTTTATCAAAACCTCAATGTCATCACAAAGTCCCAATGGTAATTTAAAGCACCCCATAGCATAGGTAGGGATAGCTTGAATCACAAATTTGATAAGAACCTCTCTCCCGGCTTGTGAGAGCAATTTTCCCTCCCACCCTTGGAGTTTTCTCCAAACCCGCTCCTTTATGTAATTGAAGCTAGCCTTTTTTCCCCTACCAACAAAGGATGGAAGACTCAAGTATTTCTCGTAAGATTTCACTTCTTGGACTTGAAGGAGAGTCTTTATACTTGATTTTGCTGCATCCGTGGTGGATTTGCTAAAGAAGATTGCGGTCTTATCTTTGTTGATCTTTTGCCCTAACCATGATTCATATTCACCCAATAATTTCAATACATTGTTGCAATCCTCAAAGATGGACCTGTAGAAAAGCTAGCTATCATTTGCAAAAAACATGTGGGTTAGTTTAGGGCCTCGTTTGCACAAGGAAAAGCCCTTAATATCCCCATTCCTCACCGAGTGTTTAGTGAGAGCATGAAGTCCTTCCATACATAAAAGGAAAAGGAAAGGAGAAAGGGGATCTCCTTGTCGAATTCCTCTTTTGGGATGGATCATTCTAATGAGCTCCCCATTTACCACAATAGAATACGACACCGTTTTCACACAACTCATCATGAGAGCAACCCATCTAGCACAAAAACCCATTTTCTCCAATAGCCTCTCCAAATACACCCATTCCACCCGATCGTAGGCTTTACTCATGTCTAATTTGATAGCCATAAAACCATGTTTACTTGAATTATGGTGCTTCATATAATGAAGAGTCTCAAATGCAACCATAATATTGTCTGAGATAAGTCTATCCTTAGCAAAAGCATATTGATGTTCAATAATTAGGGAAGGTAAAAATTTCTTCAACCTATTTGCTAAGACCTTAGAGTAAATCTTGTATAGGACATTGCATAGACTAATAGGGCGAAATTTAGACACAAGTTCAGGATTAGCTATTTTAGGGACGAGTAATGAGAGTATGGTTGATGGGTTCGGGAAGGATACCTGAGTTCAACCATGAAAGAATGGCTGAAGTAACATCATGCTGCATTGTCGACCAAAAATGTTGATAGAACAACGGAGGCATACCATCGGGACCCGGCGCTTTTAGAGGTGCCATTTGATTCAAGGCTTCCTTGACTTCAAGTTTTGTAAACTCCTTCACTAATTTAGTGTTCATCTCATCTGTAACCATGCATGGGATTTTTTCAAGAGTATCAACTTCTATATTCAGGTTGGAGGAGGAAAAAAGTTCTTTGTAGTAATTCTCCATCACATGCTCAATTTCGTCTTGGTTGGTTCACCAAGTTCCATTCCCGTCTCTTATACCTCTGATCAGATTCTTTCTAAATCTTTTTGTTGCCATACTATGAAAGAAAGCTATATTATTGTCCCCTTTACTAAGCCACAACACCCTCGATCTTTGACACCACATCCTTGATTCCTAATCTTGCAGCAAATTAATCTCCATTCTTAAGCTCCTAACCCGAGTATTGTTCCCACTCACCATGGCCTCATTTTCGGCCAAGACTAGATGGTTCTTTTTGATCTCCAATTCCCTCCTCATGTGCCCAAATTTGTGTTTGTTCCACCATGTCAACTCTTTTTCACATCTCGCCACTTTTTCCAAAATGGCTATGCTCGGATTTAGTTCCCTTGAACTACTCCACACTTCCTCGACCGCTTCCCTACATGTAGGATCCGATAACCACATTTCTTCAAACCTGAAACACCTCTTCCTCCTAGGTTCAGGCAGCCTCGATAAATTGAGCAATAGAGGAGAGTGATCCGAAGACATACACCTAAGGTGATGTACCCTAGTTCCTAGGAATTTTTGGAACCAAGAATATTTAGCCAAGCACCGATCCAATCTTATTCTAATGGAATGTCCATCAACATAATGTTTTGCCTAAGTGAACTTCGGCCCCACATACCCCAAGTCCATGAAGCGACATTCATCAATCACATCACGGAATAGTTGCATTTGATTATGGTCTCTGGGTGCTCCACCCCATTTTCCCCTCGGCGAAAAATTTCATTAAAATCGCCACCACAAATCCACGAGATGTTCAACCTAGAGTTTAAGCTTCTCAGTTTACTCCATGCTTCACTCCTCCTATGGGTTTCAGGTTCTCTGTAAAAACCAGTGAATCGCCATGCGCTTTCAGTGTTCCCTTTGATGATCGTATCAATATAATACCTGTGGGAATCAACAACATCAATGTTAATAGAATTTTCCCAAAATAATACTAATCCACCACCTCTATTTAACCTTGGAGCCACCCACTTCTGATCAAAATTAATCTTACTCAACATACGATCTAGCCTTGCTTCATCTACCAATGTTTCGGCTATAAACACAACAGAGAGATCTTTTGCCTGTATCAAACTTACAAGCTCATTCTCTGTACGTGGTTTCCCAAGCCCATGACAGTTCTATAATAATAGACTCATTGCTTCTGGCAGGGCAAGTAACCAGCCTCCGCCAATATCTTATTTTTTGTTACACCTCCCTGAGAAACCCTTCTTTTTTTTGGTAACTCAGTTTGGTTTGTTGTACTTCCTGCACTTTCCCCCCCCCCCTCCCTCGCTTCAGGCATACCCACTGCTTCAACCATACCCATATCTAATGCCACCCCTATTCTAGTGAGCCTTTTCCAAGTGCCTTCAGTATGCACGTGATTGACAAGAGAGTTGGGAATCTTAGCCAAAGGGACACGTGGCGATGCAGACAAGAGAGTTGCATGTGCTAGCGGGCTTAGCATGTTTGATTCATTAATGCAAGGATGGTCACCATCATTTTCCTTTCCTATGTTAGCGCCAAACCCAGATGGTTCTGTAGCTTCTGAAACATACTTTTTTATTCCTTTATCTATCTCACCCAATACTTCCTCAAAAGACTCGGCTGACACCTTTTTTGCTGCTGACCCGGTCTGTTGTAGCATCACATCCTCCATGTTTCCCTCTTCATTTTATAGCCGTGATTCCTGCTGATACAGCCCCTGAAAATCCGGCTCTGTGTTCTTTCCCTCACTAGCTTCGAGGTTTCCATTTTCAAGCCTAATAATTTCCGGTAGTGTTGTCCCTGTGCGAACCACCACCACCGATGGCTTCTTGGCTATACTAGTTTTTTCCGTCGTTGTACCCAATTTTTTGCTAGCAAAAAAACTGGGGACTTTGACCATATATCTCCGGGTTGGCACAAATGGCACTACCTTAAGCCAGGGACCGAACGGCTGGATTCAGGTGGGATGCTTCCTTCGCTTTCAACCCAAAGGTCACAGTCACGGTCATCGTGCGTAAAACATCCACACCAAAAGCACAGGTTTGGAAGCCTTTCATATTTGAAAGGCACCCACAATTCCTTACCACTATCCAGCAAGATAACCCGCCCCCTGCACAGCGGTTTGGAGATGTCTATGGTTACTCGTACTCGCATGAAGTTATCGCCCTCTATTTCTTCTTCATCAATCCCTTTAGTCACCATTCCAATCACTTCACACAACTGTTTAGCTATCTTCCTTGTCCTAAATCTAATTGGGAGGTCGTGTACTTGCACCCAAAATGTCACCTTATTAAACTCCATATCCCCCACATTTGTTTCCTTTCCATACCTTTTTAGTACCATTAAACGTTTGTCAAAGCTCCAAGGCTCTGCTACCATGATTTTCTCCATCTCACTCCTATAGTCAAAAGTAAACAAAACCACATGCTTACTCTCCTTTTTGATTTTGAAGCCACTTTTTGATCTCCAAATGGCTGTGAAGGTCTTAGCTATGGCATCTATGTTAAAAGCTCTTTTAGTCAAGAACTTAGCTACTAAAATAAACTCCGACTTCACCTGTTCCTCCTTGATGCAAAAGTTTGAACCTTCGCATTCTGAGAGTGTTAGGTTGTTCCAAGTTTTTGTTAGTTCTTCCATCCTATATTGCTATTTGTTTCCCAAAATCCCTGAAAGAATAAACCACCAAAGCCTTAAGGTAATGTTAGGATTTATGCCTTTAAATCCTATTATATGATGCTGTGTATCATATTATGTATGACATATTGTATGACTTAATATTATGTTTAATAAAGTTGTTTTATTATTATCTAAAATAATGATAATATGAATATTTGGATATTATCATATAGTCTATGAGATGCATAGTATGTGATTTAGTCACAAAAGATATAAATCACAAGTCCTTTATAAACTCAGAATTTATAGTTCGTAGTCGGTGATGAAATTGGGCATTTCATCTGCCAAAACTATAATGTATCAACTAAGATGATTTGTCTTGATCATGGAAGTGGAGACTTCTAGTTGATATGTTGATATGTTTTAAGAAGTTAAGACATATGGAACTGGACCGCTGTAAGATTTATTATTCTCCTAACGACTATCAAATGAATAATAAATTTCACGACTTCTATTTGCATGAACTCTTAATCTTGAGAGAATAATAGACTTAATCATGAGGTATAGGTTACTTTGATATATTAGGAGTGAGATCTAAAGTAACGGTAAAAATCTCAGTATGTTAGACAGCCACATTTAGTGTTGATGGAATATATATTTTCAAGATGGAATTCATAGTCTCTTGAAGGAAATATAAAATATTCCTTTGAGATAAGTTTAATGGGTTCAGTTATTCAGAGAGTTAGGCTTAACCACTTTAGTAAGAAATTACTAAAGTATGTATTTATGAAATTGGATTTCATAAATATATAATGAATAACTTTAAAGGATTAAACTAAGTACTCAAGGATAAGATGTAGTAATTTACAAAGTGGTAGTCTACATTTATAACTTTGTGTTACTACGAATATTTTATGAAGGGATTGCATGTACAATAAAGTCTTAGAATATAATTTATTAATAAGACCTAGAGTGCAATTATATTTATATATTTAGTAAGAAATTACTAAAGTATGTATTTATGAAATTGGATTTTATAAATATATAATGAATAACTTTAAAGGATTAAACTAAGTATTCAAGGATAAGATGTAGTAATTTACAAAGTGGTAGTCTATATTTATAACTTTGTGTTACTACGAATATTTTATGAAGAGATTGCATGTACAATAAAGTCTTAGAATATAATTTATTAATAAGGCCTAGAGTGCAATTATATTTATATAGTGGTATTAAATATAATTAATGGTAATTTTGAACTTGTCAAGAGTTGACGAAAAAGCCCAAGGCCCATTAGAGCTAATGTCTTATTGGTCTCTTTTGGTCCCACTCTAAGCCACATACTAAAGCCCAATTGGAAAAACCCAATAGCTAGCCCAATTAGATAATCAGTTAGTTATAAAGGGAGAAACATACATAATTTTTTATTATTCTAAAGTGATATAAAAAACGGTGTATGTGAGAGTAAGACACTCTTTCATTCTCCCTTTGAAAACTGATTGAGAGACCATACATTTTGAGCGTAAAGTGGAATTGGAGTAAAGATTAAAAGTGTTCCCAAGTGCTTTAAAAGTGTTCCCAAGTGCTTCTAATCTTTATTTTGAATTTTTCCACACCAAGGTACGTTATCTTGTTCTTAAATTCTAAAATTTACATAGTGCACGTTATCAATGATGAATGAAATAGATCCTTATTTATTGTTTCCGCTATGTGTTTTGTATGAGATACAAAACTAGATTTTTTCCAATAGGTAAACCTGTTACCTTGGGGGACAAAGACACTTTCTAGGAAGGGACAACTATTCTACACTCTAGGAAGAGATGGAGATCCACCCTTCACTAGCAGAGAGAAACTTTTAATTGATACCTGACCCGGTCCCATTCATACTTAAACAACTACATTTGGATTAAATTAAATCGAATCTAATCTAATCAAATCACATATATACCTGCAAATAACAAATTAAGTTTAGAGAAATTAACCTACAAGTTTAAAGCAATTAAGCTTTAGTTTAGTGAAAAGGTATCAAATTTACAACAAAACCCAGATTTTTGTACGTAGAGTTTCACGAAGAAATCCATTAGTATAGAAGCAACTATTGAATTTTAGCATAAAACCCAAGTGGCTAACTGCTACTAGTACTCTGTTTTGTTATGTAGGACAAAGAAAAAGAAAATAATTTTAAGAAGAAGTGAAAAGAGGGAAAACGGGTACTGAAAAGCAAGTCCATTTGGCTCAATGGCTTTCACGCAGAAGCGAGTCCATTCTCTAGAGTTATAAAGGAACATGAATAACAAAGTGGGAAAAAAAGAACATTGACACTTGGTTCGTTTGGATAGAATTTATTGCTGAAAATTGAAAACTTAAAATTGAAAATATTATAGTAAAATAATTTTTAAATGTGTGAATAGTACCGTAGGACCCATTTTTAATAAAAAAATGTTGCTGAAAAGTACATGAATAGTGCTTGCACAATGCATGAACAGTACTTGTACAGTGTGTACACAGTGACTTGTCCACCGCATAGTGAAATAACGTGTATGAACAGTACCAGTTACTATTCATGCACATTGAAAAAAAAAATGCTAAAACGCAAAACACAGCAAAATTCATCCGGATCCAAACGGTCACTTGGAATAAATAGCAAAACAATCCTCAATATCCCACATCGATAAAATACAGGTAAATTGTTTTATTTATATATTGTTGCAATAACCATACCAAGTGTTGAGCTTAGTGACGTGAGCTTGTAATCGAGTTGGGGCATTAAAGTGGTTGAATGCATGGCCCCACCCACAATGGATGGGTAGTAATTACAAACTAAAAAAAGATGAGGATTCTTTTTGGGCTTTCCCCACAACTAGTTCTCCTCCATACAAACAACCACTTTTTAAAATTTTCTTTTTTTTATCTAATGGGCCAAGGGAGGAAAGTGATAAGATGATCAATAATTTGAGAAGCCTAAGGGTGTGTTTGTTTGGAGGTGAAATAGGGTGAATGGAAAACTTTGGAGAGAAAATTAGAAGAAAAACTTTTTTTTTTTTTTTTTTGTAGGTGTTTGGTTGGAAGGAGGAGAGGGAAAAAAAATTGGTGGGGCCCATGTATTTTCTCTCCAAAATGGAGAAAAAATTGAGTGGGAGGAATTTAACAAGTAAATGACAAAGATGCCCATATGCACTTGCACGTGGGCTTGTCCAATGACTCCAATCCATTGGCCTTTTTTTTTCCTCAGCAGGCTTCGTCCAGTTGCTCTTCTTCTTCTTTTACTTTTTTTTTTTTTTCGATTTTTTTTGTTTGCATTTTAAATTGTGATTTTTTTTCTAGATATGATTTTTATTTCCTAATAAATTTGTGTGATTGCTTTTATTTTTTGTCACTTTTTTTTTGGTTTGTTTTAATAGGGCATTATTTTTTAACAATGGTAAATAAGTAAATTTATACAAATACATTTTTCTATCCTTCCACTTTTCCATTCCCAAGCAAATAAAAAGGAGGGAAATTAAAATCTTTTCTATCATCTCGCTTTTCTACCCTCCCACAATTTTCTATCATTCTACTTTTTCACTCCTTCAACTAAATGAACCCTAAGTCTGAAGTAAACAAAATGGTTGGCTTATGAAAAAATTCTATTGTAATTAAACAAAAAAAAGACTTCTTTTAATGTATTTATTGTTGACATGGTGAGTTATGCAACTATTTATCATTGTATGGGTACAAAAGGAATTTTGACATTCTCTTTTTGACTCGTGATAGTTAGAACTTTATATATCTTCGTTAGAAACTCTAAGAGTTAAATAATTTCCCTGCCATTTTTTTTATAAAGCCCAATTAGGGGTATGCATGGGTCGGTTGGGTCAGGTTGAGAGAATTTTTTGACCTAGCCCAACATGGTGGGTCAAAAAAAATTCGACCCAACCCAACCCATCACATATGTCCAACCCAACCTAACCCACATGGGTCAGGTTGAACTCATGGGTTGAACATTTTTTTTTAATTATTAAATTGAACTCATATTTCTTTTTATTAATTATATAATATATTTAAATATATATTAAAGAAAGTTATAGGATTTTATATTATATATATTTGTAGGAATTGATGAAGTTCTTTATAGCTGAGTTTTAACTTTAAAAAAATATTTATTAAATATATAATATATTTTAAATATATATATTAAAATATGGGTGAGTTGGGTCGGGTTTGGTAGGTTTGTAATTTTATGACTTAAACCCAACCTGACCTGCTACAAATTTTTTTTTTTAGAACCTAACCTAACTCACCAAGCTTTAAGAACTGACCCAACCTGGTGGGTTAGGTTGGGTTAGGTCAATTTGGGTTTGGCCAGTTAGTGGGTTTTCTACATACCCCTAAGCCCAATAGCCTAATACACCTTAATCCCAATTAAAGCGGTTAGGACTTTAAGGATCTTTCATCAACTAATCACATTCAAGAAGTCTCTATTTCACCATTCTACGACACCAACAATAACAAGTTCTTTGTCCCAAAACTATTGATCTTCAATAGACTAATCAATATTTTTTACAATAAATTTGAAGTGACAGGTAGTTATTGGTTATTATTTTTGGGGCAAAAAAGTAATCTTAGTATTAAGTTCAAATTTGAATCGATAATAACTAACTACGTATGATTTGTTGTGAAAATATTATGAAAATATTGTCAACGCACCACAGTTCTTTTCTTTTTTTTTTTACACTTATTCGAGGACGGACGGACAGACAGACAACATTGATTAAACAGTTTGTACCAATAAAGTGATTCGAAGATTTATGAGGAACAAAGACAACCGTACTAATTCTAAAAATTCCTTTGAACACCTTCCTCCTGAGACACTGCTTCAACTCGTTGAGGGTCCTAGCTAGTTCACAGAGATGAAGATAATCTTCTTAATTGTTAATTCTCTACTCCCTTTAGCACTTGGATTTTTCTAATGCTTGCTGGGAGTCCCTCGTGGTTTTTTGGGTCAAGGGCATTAGAGATTTTTGTGATGCGGGTTTTCCATGGAGGTCAGGTTAGGAAAGACAAGTGATTGTTTAAGGTTACGTTGGTTTTTATTTTCTGTTAACCATTAGAATTATTTTACATTTTCCTATGTGTCTTTCATTTAAATCTAAATAAAGATGAGAGAGAATAGGATGATTTTTTTTTAATAGCAGAATATCCCTGTTGGGCATGAGAGAGAGAGTAAAGCTGCCAAAATGGTGGACAAGGGCATCAAAGGAAGAGGTTGTCACGAGAGAGTACACCATCAACCTCCACAAACGCCTTCATGTATAAATGTCTGTATTTCTATTCATCATTCTTGGTGCTTGTTAATGGGTTTGATCTGGTTTAAGTAAGATTAGATTTAGTGGGTCAAAGCTGTTCTATTTTAATCTTATTGATTGGTGCATTTTGAAACTTTTTTTTTTTTTTTCTGTTGAAAACAATGTTGTTTCTTTTGATTCAGTTGGGTTTTTTTTTGGAATATTCATCTCGTTTGAGTGATTAAAAAGAGGTTGGTTTTTAAAAATTGGTGTTATGCATTTGGGATCAATATATTCTGAGCTGTAAGTATCTTATGTGAATGATAAACAGTTCATTTTTGTTTTGTAAGGCTCTGTTAATTATGGTGGAACATGTTTGCACTAGAAAACTAGTATATTCTAGGTGTGAAAGACTCTTATTGTTTAGAGTGTAGCTGAGATTATATGATTTCTATAGATTGGTGACTTATATCATCCATTGAAAAACCCTCAATCTTTGAAGGTTTTATCTATTGAAAATGGGAAGTATACATGAACTTTCCTGTGTGATTAGTGAGTTGTTATCGGACTGATTCTCCTTCATCAAGGGAAAACTTTGCACTGAATCATGATATCACCATACCTGACTTCTAAATGTATTGTGGTGGTGTAGTTTTAGTATAATTGGAGATGCTTAGGAATTGTAGAGATGCAAGAGATGTATTGCTATGTTTTGCGAGGGATATTGGCATTCTTTTCACCAACATAATGGTAGTTGTGCTTCTGAATCATGAAAATCCTGTGTGTGTGTGTGTGTATTTAGGTCCCTTCCAGTTCATGTTCAGAACATTGTTGGCTTACATATGAATTCATTGATTAGGTCCCTAGGGTGAAGTTTAGATAGTCTATAAGTACACTACAGGTAGCATTTGGAAGACTGTTCACTGTTGTCCAAAATTTTGAATTCCATGTTAAGAGCCAGAGAGCTAGTAACTCCTTGTCAGATACGAGTTTTAGGTTTTGGGGTTGTGTGTGCTTGCATATGCATGTGTGTAGAAAGTTTTTATGAATCTTTGTATGGAATAGGCACAAGTTGGAACATTAGGTATGTTGGATCACTCTCTAAATTTTCTATCTTTTTAATCAATCAAACATTGTTGGAATATACTTTTTTCAGTCCCCAAGATATCTTTTATTGACACTTCATTGGCATACTCAACGATGAGATGCTTTCCATACATATTCCTTGCTTCTTGACTTCCTATCTTGGAAATAAGGAGTTGCACCAGATCATGCTGTCATTTATGATTAACTTCTCCTTTCTAGGAAATAATACCAGAATCTAGATTTGGCGGTGAACTTTAAAATGCCTTTTATACACTGGTGCAGATGATTGCAGAGCTCTTTTGCAATTAACCATTAACACACACACCCATCTTGATACTTAAGTTTATGAGCTGGGTGCTACTTGTGCTTAGTGGGTCAACAAAATGAGCTTGGTTAATGGACCTTGTTTGATGCTATATAGGAATGAGCTTCTGCAGGCTCCTGATGAGTCATTTCCAAATTGAGTTGGGGAAATAAAAAAAACTCAATTGATATTCAGACTTCAAGCGATATTTTCTTTGTACTGATAACTTTATTAGATCTTGTCCATTTTGTCCAATGCCATCTCTAGATTAAGAAATTTATGTTTGTATTTTGCATATTATTTCAATCAATTGTAATCAGTCATCAAATATTTGCTATTTCATATTTTTTCCAGGCTTTGGAAACATGTTGTCTAGAAAGAGGATAGAGTCAGTGATGCCACTTGTGGCAATGGTTACGATACTTTAGCAATGGTCAAAAGAGTCGCTGATGAATCAGCCAGGAGTTGTGTTTATGCAATCGATATTCGGAATGATGCTTTAGAGAATACTTCCTCTTTGCTAGAAGATTCACTCAATCCACAGTAGGTGCCCTTATCTCACAGTTCCATTTTTTTTTTCTTTTTGTACTTTTTATCTTCTATGGGAAGCAAATTGTACATTTATTATTTTTGGTTCATTGCCCTACTATTTTTGGATAATGAAGCTTATGAAGGAATCCATTTTCAGTATTAACATATATGGATCTTCAGTTCTAAACTAAATTCCTAGTGCTCTCTGATGTTAATTCATAGTGCATGAGTGCCAGAGCTGGAAATTTTCTGATTCCAAATCACCTGAGACTCTCTTGGTGTGCTAATCATGTATGTATGCAATTTCTTATTTAGTGTATAAACTAAAAAGTCAATTTTATTACTTGTAGCTGAAGGGGACACCAAATGTGATAAAGCTCTGATGGGCCACTTGACTTACTTTCAGTGCTTTTAGAAATGCCAATTTTCTTGTTGAATGATGAGGCATTCACTATTCTTGGAAATGAAGGAGATCATCTAGACCTGTTCTTCTACATGTTCAACCTTCGTTCAAACATAGGCAGACTGAACGTTCACTGGAGAACAAAAACAAAAATTGGAATTGCTAATATAGATGTAAACATGGATAGAATTCCCCTTAGTTAGATATCTAATTTATATCATTCCAATTTCGTTGGATGCCTTGAAGGGACCTCTTAGACTAATTTAGAATGTGGAATTGTTGATTTGAGATTTCTTTATTTTTCTGTAGTATCTCACATGTCAAATATGTAATAATGAACGACACCTTGTTGATCATACCATTTTTATGTTTGGTTGCTAAATGCATTAAAATTGAACCATTTTTTACGATTTGTTTCTTTTGGAATTGGAGACATGTAATGTATTTCTAAGGATAATCAACAATTATTTGTTATTGATGATTTTTCACGTAGTGCGATTGCTTATGAGTTCCAAATATGTGCAGATAGAGCCTGTTAAGAAGCTCTTGTCCAGGTGCCTCAGTAAAATGGGCAAAGTTGTTCCTGAGGCCCCTGTAAGTTACTTGCTATGCCCCTAGTTTATTGACAATCTTCGTTTAAATGTTGTCTTTAGAATTGGTGAAATGATGTAAATTATTAAGGCTATTTTTCAATTTACAAATACATTTTTGGATTCAACGAAGATGTCACATTAGTTTAGAAATTTAGATGCTTTTCTGATTTAGTCCCCCCCCCCCCCCCCCTCCCCTACTGAAAGTTAATTACAGTATCATTATTGTCATAAGGACCTCAAAAGAATACTTGTAACTATGTGAAAGTGTGAGATACTCCAACTTTTAGTGGAGATGTTTATTGTTATGGTTTTTCACTCTAGGCCAACTTTTATTTGGTGTTAGTTATCACATAAATATTTAACAACTGTGTGAACTCTTAATTCTCAGGTCCTAAAAACCTGGAATTTGGCTACAGAAGTCCAGATTTGAGCTCTTTTAAGGGCCACATTCTCAAAAAATCATATACCATTATGCATTTCCTCAATAGATACTAGAACATGATTAGTTCCTTAGGGCAACATTCAAAAATAGGTGTTTTCATATTAGCGAGTAAAACAATCTAGTACCTTTTCCCTAGCAGATCTTCTTGGCTTTCCTTTAATTTCTTTTCTGTTCTGACTTATAATGGAAGCCAGTACGATACTTTTATTCTTCAATAAATAAACTTTTCATATCTAATTATTTAAGACAGTGCTTAGAACTAAGATTTGTAGAGAATGCATAAAAAAGATGCCCTAGCATGGTATAAATATTGTTACAGCTAACACATAAGTAACTGCCATAAATTCCCTGATATATATATTGGTATAGCATGTTCACTTGGTCATTTAATTTCATGCGTGCAGTGGAAATTTTAACATCAACTAGGCAATATGAAATAAATAAATAGTGTCTGCATTTATGATCATATAGTTTAATATATAAATGAACAAACAATTATCTAGAAAGAAGAATTGCAAATATCTATAGCAGTTAACTGTGGTATCTATTCTACAAGCAGGGAGACGATAAAATTGGTTTCATTTTTAAATTTATGCTCTTCATATTTCATTTTAGTTATTAAAATTCGTTTGTGACTTTTTTTTGGATTCATATAACATCAGGCAATGTTGTAAATTATATTACTGCACTTTATCAAGAACCACAACACATGCATCCTAACAAGGCAAAAATTGATGACCTGGGTGCTTTTAGGCTTGTTGCTTTCAACTTAGGTTAACTTCCTGCTGGTGACAAAAAAAATAATTACAAAGCCAGAAATAACACTACTTGCACTGGAAGCTCCAAAGGGAATCCTAATGTTAGGAGGACTTATCAGCTTGGTGGTTTATGTGGGGCATCTTGGTGGCCGGTGATACTTCTGCTCTAGTTAATTCTTTTCGTTATTCACTTTTCTTTGCTCATTATGCTAGTTTGCTATGAATGATCTGCGTTTTATCTGGCTCACCTATCATCACCTGGTTGACTGAAGATTGTAACATGCTAATGAGGTCGATCAAAGCCAAAATTGAAGTTAATTTTGCCCCCAATTAGTAGAATGAACAATTCAAAGTTATTTTGTTGAGATATGACCAGTCATCTAAGTAACAATAAATACTTGTTCTCTAATTCAAAATATAGTCATTTTTGTTTTCTTAGCTGTACGAATTTTTCTGCTCTAACCCTACACCTACAGACTCTGATTTTTATTTATGAAAATATTTTAGAATCAGTGGAATCACAATGCTTCTCTCATCCTTTTCTTGATATTTTCTTCAGTTTATATCAACTTGAAAAATTGGTCAAAATGTAAAATTTTCTTAGCCAATTGATATTAACTCCGCCTGGGATGCATTTAAAAGTCAAGGGATTTGAAGTAATTTCTAGTTAAATAGCCAGATATGAATTTAATGACACATAATAATCTGAGTTTTAGAGATTTTTTTTCAAACAAAAATACTTGTAACGTTATCAATTCGAAGTGATATAGTACATCTAATTATTTCAAATCCATTTATTAATGATGCGCAGATTTATTCATAAAATTTCATCAACAGTAAAGAATTGTCATTTCATATTCTATTCAAGTCATTTAGATAAAATATAAAATCTTCTCTTCAAATCTATCAAAAGGTTTGGCTTGTATCAAGTGTATTAGAGCATTGGATGCAATATGGACGTAACACTTATAAGTCTCATATCTTGTCCAACACACTGGACATAAGTCTTGCCTGCTATTTGAATAAACTCTAAGGTGAAAATCTACCTCTTAAGAGAGGAAATTCTCAAGCCTTTCAATATTGTCCCGTCGCCACATGATAATGGCTCCTAATCGGCTGGTAGGCGCCCTGGTCAAGTGGCAAACTTTAATTAATCGTTGACAACAACCCACTGACTGATCAACCCCTTCAAAATTATTAAACAGTGTGCCAAAATTTTCTTCTGTTTCACTTTTTTATGCAATTTTGCTTTGAAATTGCCAGTTAACGCTTGAATCTGCTGCAAGTTCCAATTGTTAAACCCACCATGGCTCCTATACTTGTTTGCTTACTCAGAAGATGATGTCATTAAAATTCAACGTATCGTATATTTAAAACGTTTCAGCGTAGGTACACATACATTATATTTCACCATAATATGACACTCCCACATGCGATAACCCCACTTGATTGATGGTATTACTTCATAGGTTGTAATTTTGAATTGAGCATGTATGTTCATTAACAAGCATGTCCATTACCAAAGGGTGCATGCTTGCCGAATTCTAGGACCCTTATATTACTTAAGACATTTTTATTCTCTGCAATTTTTATGACCCTTCAAGTAAGGGCAATAGAAAATAACCCTAATGTCCTCATCTTCAACCATTGCAATTGGAACCCAACCATACCACTGCATACCGATCAACGACCCACTAACCCACGACCCACGGCATGACCTATTAGTAGTCCACCACACCAAACGCAACCCACGTGCCATGGTGTGACCCACTAACCCATCCACTGCATCACGATCAACGACCCACCACCACTACAACAACCCACAACCATATTGGAACCCATCAACTAACCACCACAACTTGATTAGAGAGAGGAGAAAGGGTCAAGAGAGAGTGAAAGGTCTTAGATGAGAGAGAGAGAGAGGGGTGAGAAAGAGACGGAGTTGATTCAGCAAAATAAAAAGAAGAGAGGGAGCATAGAGAGAGAGAGAGAATAAAATACATAATTTCTATATAATTTTCAGCAACAGTGAACTGCTAGATAAGTTAACTAACTGAGAATTAAGAAGCAGTTAATGTTGTGGGTATTAATAGTACCTTTGTGGGTTTTAGCTATTTGGGCACTACTTCTGTGAATACTCTTAGTTGCCCTACCTTATCAGTTCTTCAATTAAATTCAATCATATGGACCCACTATCACACCTTTATCACTTACAACGAATCACATGGCAAGTTGTGGCACAACTTGTGCCATTTTATAAGTTCCTAGCATTACTCAAAAAAGAAAAAGAAAAAAGGGAAGGACCGTGTTTTCAAAATACATGAAGATGAAGCATGAGTATAGTATTAAGAATTTTGGTTTTGACCCTATAGTCATTTTATAGGATTTATTTTAAGATCTAATGGTAGAAAAAAAGTAAAGAAATTATAATTATGAATATGTGGATTTTTGGGTGTGAGATAATAGTGGAAAATTATTGGATATTTTAGAAGCTTCTCTTTTGGGCTGTGTACTATTACAAGTTTTTCTTTAATTATTTGATAATTGAGTAAATGGTACCAAAAAAGTTGTTTTAGGTGATATTCAAGGATTTTAGAAGAAGGGTTAGGGATAAGTTCTTTTGTGGTGTGCTAGTTGAGGTAATTAACATTATCCTAATAAGTTATGTTTTTGCTTATAGTATTGTATTTACAATTGTTACATTTTTATTTCAACTATATTATTACATTGATTTATAGCAAGGAATAAGAAACAACATAAATATTTGATTACTATATATATGATTTTATATATGTATTTGAATGAAATATATGCGTTTGAACAATGATTTATATATATATATATATATGATTTTGGACAATCTGACTATGCTCTGACTTTGATACCCAACCAATATAGGTTATTCATTAGTACTGAAACTAATTTCATCTGGGGCATCATGAGCTTATCTTGTTTTTGGACCTAGCTAATGAGGGATATACATCAATACAGAACTAGTTTCATATGAATTTGATATCCAGTCACATGGATATAGCGTAACCATAGTCATAAAAGTTTGTGTTTATTTTGAAACCCATAGTATATTATAACTTTTGACATATGTGAAATATTTGATCTTATAAACAATGTATTATTTTGTCAATCTATATGCTTGTTTTAGCTAGTTTGGTGTTTGGTTACCTATTGACTTGTCAACTCATTGCCCCTCTTTCCCTTTCAGATTTTGATCCTAAAGAGCAGCATGTGTGTGGGCTTCAGTTGGGATATGTATATGAATAAAGTTTAGGAATCGTTGGAATAAGACTTGGACTTCTATGTTTAAGATTTATCTTTTGTTTAGACTCTTAGTCTTAAGAGATTTAGTCTATTTTTTAGTGATGTTGGAAGATTATTATAATATTTGGATTTTTGTACTTAATTGGATTTGATCTAAAATGAAAATTGTTGAAGGTTTATTATTGCTCTTTGAAGGCTTTGCATGCTTGTAAGGTAAAAACCTTGTAAGTGTCTAGCTATTGTTACGTGCTTAGTCCTCTTGGTTGTGTTTAGGGTGTGACAGAATTTTATTGAGAATTCAATAAAAATGTCATCCCAATTGCATGTCTCCCTTTTTTAGGAAAGCCTAGGAATTCTGGCTTAAAGGAAGTATAGAACAAAAATTTCAAGAAAAGTCGACAAATTTGTTTGGATGTTTTAAAATAAAATAACGCAAATGAATAAAATGTAAATAACCTTATTTAGGAGTAACATAAATGGAACGTAATAGAATTATTTTATAACAATGTTATTATTAGATCCCTATTTTAAAATAAAGGGTTGAATATATAGGGATATTTTGGAAGTTTTGTAAAAAAAAAAAAATCATTAAATTAAATTTTATTTCCTTTAATTTTCTTCCAATTTTAGGAGGAATGAAAGTTTGAGGTTTTGAGGGGGAACAAAAATTTGAAGTTTTAAGGGAATAGAGAGGAATGAGTATTCCCTCCTACTCATTCTATTTCCTCACACTTAAACTCCCAAACAATGATATAAACTTTTCATTTCTTCTATTAAAACTCCCAAACAAGGGAAGGGAAGAATGTTTGTTCGTTTAGACCCTTAAAACCAGATTGTTTAACCTAATTTATTAACCAAGTGATTATTTAGGTTAATTATTCAAATTTAGGTTAAACATATAATAAATCATATCATGCAACGATTCGGAAAAGTAAATAACACTACGATATGTTGACTTAGGAAAACTAATGAAACTAACTATTTTAAGGTAAAAACTTGGGGAAGATTTGACCTAGTAATCCTCAAAGTGAAGTAAATGCACTATAAGAGAATTGAAGTTTTTACAATTAGATTTAATCCTAAATCTATTGCTACCTCATGTAGTAATTTACTGACACGACCATTTACAAGCTTCGAATCTACGGATTCTCTCTCTTCTTGGATTTTTAGCAACATAAGCACCCATGCTTGTGACTTTGAGATCCTACTCAAAGGTGTCAGATCACCTTCACTTGTTGATCTCGTAGCAACAACTTCTAGAACACCGAATCTTGAGATTCTTCAATGAATATTGTTGGTAGAAGACTTTAGAGAGTTTTAGGTGCAAAAACCCTAGATCTACAACTAGAGGCACAAGATGCACTCTTTCCTCTCTAAGAGCCCTAAAACTGTAGTTAGGTTTTTCCTTTATATACTAGAAGTTTTTTACTTGAAACCCAAAACGTTTAAGTAGAGTTTAGGTTGAAATAGAATTCTGCAAAAATTTCATGTCTGCGATTTTTGATCGATCGGATTTTACTGAATTTGAATTCTTTTTTCTACAGCTTGAATTTTCTTGTGTTCAGACTTGTAACACCTTTAACATTGTCTAATATACTCTTTAAACTCTAAGATCTATACCTAGACAAATTTGTGCTCATGGTTTGCCAATTGTTTAAAATTTTTAAAACCTAACAATCTCCCCCTTTGGTAATCCGTGACAAAACTTACATACAATATAAAATGCTCAAATACAAGAACAACCCAATTACAATAAAATGCCCAATTACATCACAAATCCCAATCAAAAGGTAGATAGTAAACACACACAACAAAGGATAAGAGAAAATAGAGAATTAAGGGAATACAAAACAATTTAGCTCTATTGAAAATAAAGGCAACTTCCCCCTATGAAGAGTAACAACTCCCCCTATGAACAACATAAATTTTAAAAACAGCTTTCTCCCCCTATAAAATAGGAAAAACAAAACACGTTTGGGAAAAACAGTTTATGGGACAATTTAGGAAGTGGAGAAAACTAAAAAGACACAAACCTAACACAAAAATTAGTTGAGGATACACATGAAGAAAAATATTATCTCTTTCAATATATGCAAACTTGACATTATATGACTTATAAACAGATGCATGCAAACATTCCAAGCACAATCAGTTAAGACTATATAATATAGATCTCAATGATATAAAAATTCAAAATGTAATATTTTAGAGAAAATATTTGCACATTTATTATCCATTATATCTAAAAAAAAATATTCCCATTTTTCAGCAGTTCACACATCAAGAAAAATAGCATATACTAAAATGTACAGAACTCAAAATTAATCAATTAATTTTTAAATCAAGTTGAGTACCCAATTTAGCAAAGTATATGTGTGATAGTGCTTTGTTTTGCTTTTTTTTTTTTTTTTGGATAAATTTGGGTGATTGCATTTTTTTTTGGGTTGTTTGCAACTTTTTTATTATAACAGGGCATCATTTTTTATTATTATTAAAGGCATATGAGTAAATTTATACAATCTTATTCATTTCATTCCTCTATTTTTCCACTTCCAATCAAATACAAAAGAGGAAATTAAAATTTTTTCTGTCCTTTAACTTTTTCATCTTTTTAACCAAATAGACCCTTAGGAATTTTGGTTTAGAGAAAGTATAGAACGAAAATTTTAACGCAAGTTGACACGTGTTTGGTGAGTATGTCTGAATTCTTCAATGTCAATATGGGCATAGGTTGTATCACTCTCGCCAACTTAAATATAAGTGCAGCAAATTCAATCCTAGCCGACCTATAATATTGTAAATATGCTATTATGGGGAAATTTAATAAAGAGAGATAATAGTAATAAGATTACATTGATAGTAACTCTAATTAGGACTTCATTCTCGCCGACTTAAATATATGTGTAGCAAATTCAACCCTAGCAGCAATATTAGAGCTATAGAATAGGTTTTTCTTTATTTTTTAATTTTTTTTTTATTCTATGTGAGATAGAGCTCTAAGGATGTATTGGAGTATGGGTCTTATGAGAGCGGCTTTGTACTCACTGACGGAGCCGGGAGGGCAATTGACCCCCCATTTTGTCTACTGACTAGTTACTAGCATGAACAAAAACTTAAACATGTCATTTACCATTTTAAACCAACCAACCCCCTAACAGCGTATAAAAAACCAAAAAGAATATCTATTTTAAACGATATGCTTTTTTTTTTTTTTTTTTAATTTTTAATTTTATTATTATTATTATTATTATGTATAGAACAAATTGTCCCAATATCTATCTGTAGCCCTCCTTCTTTTGAGAGTACCATACTCATGAGTAGGCAATCTGCTATACCATCGTCACATTAGGTAATACTAACATCACATTTGACTATACTTTTGTTACATTCAGTGGTTCTCTTATTTTTTTTTTCACTGACATTTGATAGTTCTATCATCACATTAAGTAGTACTAACATCACATTAAGTAGTACTAACATCACATACGACTGTACTTTTTTCATATTTGAAGGTTCTCTTATATTTTGCTCACATTTTATGGTTATATTATCACATTACGTTGTACCAACATCACAATTGGCAGTACTTTTATCGCATTCGATGGTTACCTTATTTTTACTTACATTTAATTGTTCCATCGTCACATTAGACTGTATCGACATCACATATGACTGTATTGTTGTCACATTAGGTGTTTCCTTTATTTTTTACTCATATCCGATAATTTCATTATTATATTATGCAGTATCAACATTACATACGATCTTACTTTTATTATATTTGGTAGTTCCCTTATTTGTTACTCATATTTGACGGTTCTATCGTCACATCGGGCAGTACCAATATCACTTACGACTATATTTTTGTAATATTTGGCAGTTTTCTTATTTTATTTTATTTTATTTTATCATATTAAATGGTGTTAACATCATATTTGGCAGTATAAACATCATATGACCATACCATTGTCACATTTGGTGTTCCTTATTTTATACTCACATTGATTGGTCTAATGTCACATTAAGTAGTACAAACATCACATATAACCGTACTATTATCACATTAGGCGGTTCACTTATTTTTTAAGTCACAGTAGATTGTTTCAAGGTCACATTGGGCAATAGAAATATCACACAGAAAATTATTAATGATTTGGCATAGCTTTTGAGCTCAACGGGTGTTGATGAAACCACGCATCATAAGTCTTCAATATGTGCTTAAATGCTTACCAAAAATTTTATATTCTTTATATGATTCTTTGGGAACTAATATAAAGAAGCAAATATAAAAAATTAATAATCTATGACATGTAAGAGAAAACCTTTTATCCAATTGATGGTAATGATATAATCTCAAAACCCAAGCTAAAGCATTAGAATCCATTCCTAGAATCTAAACACTCTAATATTTAGTTTTTCAGTAAGAATTAAAATTTTAACGGTGAATCATCCTACAATAAGCTCAAACTAACAAAAGCAAAAATCCCGTTAAATTGCTAAATTTACCAAAACATTCCCCAAACAATAACACTTGATTAGTGGCTAGTGATTCTCAAGAAAAAAAAAAAAAAAAACTAGTGACAAGTAGTATTATTTCTTTTTCTTATAAGCAAATCAGAAAAGTAATTTTCTTTTCTTTTCATTTCAAGTATGTTCTAATTTTTTAACTAAGAAAATTTACATTAGTTTATGCAAAAAGATATTGTCTATTTTAAAATTAGAATCTACATTTTTTTTTTTAAAATTTACCTAACCAACTTTTAAAACACTCATATGTGGTTATTTATTCCATCTAATGTGACTAAGGGTGTGTTTGGTTGGGGTGAAAACAGGGAAGATAAAAAATAGAGAGAGGAAAATAGGGTGAAAAATGACATTTTCTACTGTTTGGTTGAAAGGGGAAGGGGGAGAGAAAAGTGGCGGGGCCTACAAGCTTTCTCTCCTTCCCTTCAAAATACAATCTCTCCAAATTGGAGTGAAAAGTGAGAAATTTATTTTGACAAAACTGCCCCCACTTTTCTGGTTTTTTTTTTTCCCCCACTATAACGTTGGTTTTTTTTTTTTTGCTTTTTTTCTTTCTTTCTTTTGTTTGGTCAAGTGGTGGGTTCTTCATTTCTTTCTTTTTTTTCTCTTAATTTTTATTTTTATTATTTTTTAAGAAAACATTTTTGGATGATTTCTTATGCTATTTTTTTGAAATGTCCACTTTCATTTATACACAATTTTTTTTTAAAAGTATAATATATTATTTTCTCTTTTATTTAAGAGGGACATGATGATAAATTTATACAACCTTATTTTCAACCAGACCAAAAATTTTTCCATCTCTCTACTTTTCCACCCTCTCAATCAAACACAACTGAGGAAAATTAAAAACTTTTCTATCTTCCCACTTTTTCATTATCTCTCTATTTTTTATCCTCTCACGTTTCCATCCTTCCAACCAAACGGACCCTAAAAGCTAATGTGCCTAACAATAAAAAATAAATAAAAATTATGCCACTTAGGATGCCAGGTGACCTAAGCTAAATTAAAAAAAGAAGAAGCTAAATTGAATTTTCCCACATAGCTAAGGGTATGTTTGGTAAATAGTAATAGGCAATGCAATATAATAGTTATTCCAATGGTATAACTTTTCAATAATTATTCCTTGTAATATATATTTTTATTTTTATGTAATTACTGTTACAGTCTACTAAACGTGCCCTAAAGTTTGATTTCTTTGACCTAAACTAAAATACTTCCAAGCTTTGAAAAGTACCATAATAATAGCATCAAAGCCACTCAATTGGGTCTTGTTATAGTGATATTTTGATTCTTTTTAGTGATTGTGAGAATATTTTGTTCGTGTTAACTAGAGATTTAAGGGACAATTTGGTTATTTTTGACATCTCATGGGTAGTTTAGTCAAAACATTTTTTATAAAAAAAATGTTTCAGTGGAATTTTCTTTGGAAAATATTTTACAACAAAAAAATTATTCCTTAGTCATGGTGGATGGTATTGTCTTTCCCTTAGATGATACCAATGTTCCAATTAGGAATACCAACATTCATATGTAAGCAGGAATGGACACAGGATTTTAAGCTAGCGGGAGCTGGAATATAAAAAAAAAAAAAATTTAAATAGGCATCCATATAAATACGCAAAATTGCTGTTTCTAAATACATTAAGATGCAATAATTTATCAATAAAGACAAATTTTTTTTTTTTTTTTTAATACTAGGCTATCTATTTTTTTTTTTTTGGTTGAAGTTAGAGCATTCACAGTGGTGATGCTAAAAATTTTAGTTTTTAGTACCTTAAAAAGCTACTTTATCTATTTTACTGCCTCACTTTATAGTACACCCAATATCAAATGTTCTATTTCTTTTTATCACTTCATTTAAAATAATATAAACAACTCATTAGAATAATAAAATATATAATCTTACTAAAATACTGTATTTTATTTTTAACAACCTACTATAGTTAACTGGCAATAACACACAATTTTTTAGTTCTTTGGTGGTAAAATAGTTTTTTTTTTTTTTTTTTTTTTTTTTTTTTTTTTTTTTTTGTGTTAAAATACAATCACCATTGTGAATATTTTTATTGTTTTTGTTATGTTTTTGGGTTGGATAGTTGCTATTTAGGTGAGATTAATTAGATTTATTGGGGAGAAGGGGCCTAAGGATTTGGAAGGGACCAACTACTAAAAAAAAAAAGAAAAATGAAAAAAAAAAAAAGGACCTTGGGGGGTCCGGGCCCGCACCTGGGTCCCTCCCTGTATGTAAGCAATTCCAAAATTTCAGTCTTAGACAATCCCAACTCTAAAACCAACGAAATGTTTTTGATGTTTTAGTTCTAGTTTTTTTTTGTTTTTTGTTTTTTGTTTTTTGTTTTGTTTTGTTTTGTTTTGTTTACAACACTTACACACCATTTTGCAACTCACATATCACCATAGCATCCATCCATGGGATCAGTCTAGGCATTATCAACTTTTACTTTCTTTCCCTTTTTAGATCAATTCAAAGATGCAACTTAAGGCCCTAAACTTTTAGGTAAGGCTCCAGTGTTGTTGTCCTTGATCGTATGCTAGACAAGGCTGAAATCATGCGTACGATTCATTATTACAGTGAAAACATGATAATGGAGCTTCATGCATCAAGTACCCCCACAAGAAATCACTAAGTTTAGAGAGGATTTAAATTGTGGGGAAAATATAAAGAGAGATAATAGTAATAAGTTTACATTGATAGTAACTCTAATTAGGGCTTCACTCTCGTGGGCTTAAATATATGTGCACCAAATTCAACCCTAGCCGCGATATTAGATCTATAGAATAGGTTTTTGTTTATTTTTTATTCTATTTGAGATAGAGTTTTAAGGATGTACTTGGAGTTTGAGTCTTACGAGAGTCATGGTTTTGAAACTCGGACTGTTAATAGAACCGGACAAATGGGAGGTTTAAGGTTTTTAAGGTTGAATCCAGGTCGGACTGTAATGATGTCATAAATCATTTAATAATAAAATAAAATTCAAAAAATATAATAATGAGCAATTTTGATTTAAAATATATATAGAAATTAAATAATTTTCAAGTATATTATCACAAATTTAAATAATAAAGAATAAAAAGCATAAAACTATACATTAAAATTACAATTAATCATTCAAGTATTTAGTTATAATGATTATTTTATTGGTATGTTTAATGTTTTATGTAATACTTTAAAGTAAATAAAGAGAGGTTGCTTTTTGAGAATAAAAATAGGAAAAATAAAAACAAAATCTGAATCAACAAAAATAAAAATACAAAATTGTCAACTCTTTAAAATCAATTCACTGTCACGTCACCTAGGGCCCTAGGCCAAGTCTCAGCATTGGCATTTTGAGTTTAAACTAAAGGAAATTTAAATCAATAATGAAAAGAGCCAACTCATTTCCCACTAAAATCATGATTTTCAGGTATAACGAAAACTTAAATGTGCCATTTACAAATTAAACCAACCAACCGCCCGACAGGATATAAAAACCTAAAAAGCATATCTATTTTAAATGAGAATTATTTTACGTACAAAAAAAAATTGTCCTAATATATTCATAACAATTGAGGTTTCAATTTCTCATAAGTCAAATTAAAATAAAATAAAATAATGAAATATTAAAATGAGACCTACCACAATTAAAGATAAAGATTTTATCTTTTTTTTTTTTTTTTTAGCTAACTCCATCTCAATTTTCACCAATATTCAGTACTCAAGGCACTTTTTGAGTTCATCTCCCCTTCAATGCCAAAATTTTCCTTTTCTCACAGCAATCCATCCCACATTTAATTGGGGGAAAAAAAGAAGAAGAAAAACACATATACACACACTTAAGAGTATTCACAGCAAAACATTTAAAAAATATAACTTTTAACAACTTAAAAAATCACTTTATTTATTTTAAAAACTCATTTTACGAAATACAAAACATCAAAAGTTCTATTTTAGTATACAACACATTAAAATAATATAAAAAACACAATAAAATAATATATCCTACATAATAAGCACTACAAAAAACTAAAAAGAGAAAAAAGGACAACAAGGTATTTTTAGTGTGTTGGTGCTAAACTAGCCTTTTAGTTATTTTGACTACTTTATTGTGAATGCTCTAATATCCTTGTATACAATGTATTATAACCGTAAAGCCTCCACTTTTTTTTTTCCCCCTGCTTCATTTGTTGACTTTGTCACAATTTTAAAGTGTAGGTTTTTGCTGTAAACCTAAATTTTTTCCATTTAAAAACTAAGAAAAATTGAGAAAGAAATATTGAATTCTCTAAATCCAAGAGGGGCCAAAGAGGATGGAAACTGATTTTGGTTTCTAGATGAGATCATACTGTTGCTTTGTTGAGTGGCTAAACACTTGTAGCAATTAGGTCGAGTATGCCCTAAAGCTCCACAATGATGGCAGAGATACTACTTCTTCGGTTGAGACTTTTTGTTGTTAACCTTTTTAGTCCTAGGGTTTCTAGTCTCTTTCTTTTCTATCTTAGGGGGTGCTCCTAGAATAGATTATCCCTTGTCTAAGTTCTCACTAGCTAGTTCAATTTTAAGTTCATTGTTCTCAGAATTAAGATTATTAGTAGGAGAGATAAAAACAGTTCTATTAGAAGAGGCAATATTAGGAGAAGAGAAATTATACCCTAAAACGGTTTTACCCGAACCAGAAATCTGGGAACTCAACATCTCGTCGAGCTTTGCACTAGAAGTCCTCTTCAATTGAGCTCTAACCTGGAACAGTTTCTCTTTAAGCTTCTTAGTCCTTTCAGCCAATAAATTGTTCTCAAACTGCAATGCTCCAATGGTTTGATTTGCTTCATCAACCTTTGTAGAGAGTTCTTCTCGGTCCAATTCCACATCATTGAGCTTCTGGGTGGCCAGCCTACACAGTTTCTCATGCTTCTCGGAAACTTTGTACAACTTAGCATAGGCTGCATGGACGTCATCTTGTTCATCCATTTTCTCAAAGTTAGATTCTACCAAGTCCTCTTCTTCATTCACCTCTTCAACAATCCCCTTAGTAGGATTTACTATGGCAGTGAAGGCATTCAAGATTCCCTTGTCATCATTATCTTCTGACTCATCATTAGGCTCGGTGTCACTCAAGGTAGTAGCAAGGACCTTTCTTTTCTCAATGGTCTTGAGATAAGTTGGACATTCTTGTTTCATATGTCCAAAGCCTTGATATCCGAAGCACTTTGGTTTGGAGGGAACAGTGTACCGTCCGACATCCTTAGCATCCTTCTTTCCTCTATCTTGACTCTTGAATTGAGAGAAACTAAATTGCCTACGGTCCTTGTCGTATCTTTTCACATTGACATTTTTCATGAACTTCTTGAATTGCCTTTTGATGTAGGACTTCATCATGGAATCTTCATCATCTAAAGATTCATCGATCTCATTGCTCTTGGCCTTCAGTGCCACGCTTTTTCCCTTGCTCGATTTCCCGATCCTAGTCAAACCCAATTCATTGGTTTGCAAGTTGCCAACTAGCTTTTTCAAAGGAATTTTATCAATGTCCTTGGATTCCTCAATGACGGTGATCTTGGCATGGAATCTCTCAGGCAAAGATCTGAGTATCTTTCTTATAACCTTGAGTTCGAGAATAGTTTCCCCAAGATTAAAGGCAGAGTTAACTATGCCTTTCAGCTTGGCATAGAACTCATCAAACGACTCGTCCTTCTTCATCTTAATTTCTTCAAAGCTCGTAGTAATCATTTGAAGCATTGAATCCTTGACATCCTTAGTCCATTCATAGTAGTTTCAGTAGAGGATATCTTTTTGAATTCCTCATTGGTAACCACACTGAATAAGGCATTCAATGCTTTGCTGTTGAAGTTCGCTGCTTTGATCTTGGCTTCATCCCAATCAGCCGGTGCTTCCTTTGGCTTTGTTCAGCCAATCTCCATAGCTTGCACACTTTCTCATCTAAAGACTGCAAAAAAACTCTTATGCGTACTTTTCAGTATACATAGTTAGTGCCATCAAATAAAGAAGGTATAATAAAAGATTGTCCTCTATCCATGACAAGCAGGGGTCAATGGATCACACAACAAAGATTAACCCTAATTAGAGTGTGCCCACTCTGATACCACTTGATAGGCCAAGAATATATTGACCATTTTGGTAAATTAATCAATTAATTAGCGAAGTTAATTAATTAGATTCAATTACATGCAATAAGTGCGGTAGAACAAACAAATCACCAACTAAAGTAAATGCAGCGGAAATTAAATTTGACACAGGTGATTTGTTTATGAATGAAGAAAACCATTGAGGCAAAACCTCACCGGGTGAATTTAAGGTCACTATTCTTGAGAATCTACTATTATCAAAACAAGATGTTACAAGTAAAGGGATCCCGGTACCTTATACCAACCTACAATTGAACCTTTACCCCAATACACAATTGGACTTGTAATGAAGTTATAATCTCTCTTTTCAATGCACGGCTCCAAATACATGACTAACCAATTGATGCACGGATCCTAGTACGTAACTTACTCTTTTGCACAAATTTAAGTATGTGATTAACACACCAACTTGAGAAAGATATTGGTTGCAAAGTCTTTCAGTTCATTCAAACGATGAAGATCAAGAAACTCCTTGGTTACGAAACTCCTTGGTCACAAAACCCTTGGCGCAAAGATGTAATAGTTTCTTCGAAGAATATGATGAACTAGGTCAACTTTTGTCTCCAGTCACACAATGCATGAATGAATTCGCTAATTCCTTATGTGACGGCTTTTAAAATAATCTATATATATGTCTAGGGTTGTGAGGAAAGAACCCTATACAATTACACTTGGATATGCGTAAAAACAGATCTGAAAATCTGACTTTCGTAATTCTTGATAGATATTGTTTCTGTCGAGCAGCTATCGAGCAAACACATTAAACTTCGATAGATATTATCTGTCGAGCTATCTGTCGAGTTTTAATGTATAACACTTTCTTCACTTGTTTCTTAGACAGTTTTGTATGACTTCAATACTAGACTACTCAATTACAAGTAAAGTGCATTTTATCAAAGGATTAGCTAATATACAATAACATATGTTCTAACAAGTTCCACATATGTTCTAACATTGCTAAAACTTATGCTTCAAGAATCTCTTGTAAACTTTTCCCTTGAAAATTCTATTAAAATAAGGAGGGCTGTGGTTAAATTTCTCTCGCCAGAAACTCTTCAATATTTCATACCTATCATGGAATCCATGGCAAAGAAACACTTGGAGACAGATTGGTCTCCTTACAGACAAGTCAAGGTTTTGCCGCTTTCAATGAAGTATATCTTTGCGCTGGCTTGTATGTTATTTATGAGTATCACAGATCCCAACCATGTGACAACATTTGCTGATCTCTTTGCCCTTATCATAGATGGTTTTACGTCTGTGCGTATAAATATCCCAGGCACAACCTTTAACCGCGCCATTAATGCAGGCAAAGTTATTCACCAGGAGCTTTTAGAAGTAATCCAACAGAGGAAGAAAGAGCTGCTATCAGAGAATAATGAGACGGTTACTCGTGACTTTATAACTCACACGCTTCTTGCATTAGATGAGAACGGCAGATCAGTTATGAACGACCTGTTAACTTCTACCAACATTGTGGACTTACTTCTTGCTGGACATGATACCACTAATTCTGCTGTCACATTCGTGTTGAAGTATTTAGCAGACTTCCCTCATGTTTACAATGAGGTCTTAAAAGGTACTTCTTCTCAACCTATTATGGGCCTATCTCTTCTTTTGTTAAAAAACTATTATGCTATACTTCTTTCGCTTTAAAAGACCTTCATCAAAAGTGCATCTACCATGTACTATAGTATAACGTAGATTTGCAGTTGGGGTTCAACAAAAATTTCAATTTAGAAAACATTTTTAATATATATAATTGGTGTAATTCTCTAATAATGTTACCCCATATAGTAACTTGTAATTCTCTAACTCTTTTTAACATGCATGTCAAATTTCATATTACTTAAGTACTATTTACTATCCAATCTATATCTCATGTTGTGTGGATAATTTTAAATTACAATGACTTGGAATTCTAAATTATTGTAATAAGATAATTATTGATTTATGATGATAATAAGTTTTGCAAGTATGGAAACTACATAGAAAAATGTAATCCAATACACACATGCACGTGCATGAGCACACACACACATGTTGTAGATGCAAAACCTCTCGACGATGTTAAACAAATATAGTGACACAATCTTTTAGTGGCCACCTATAGCTAATAATTAAGAAAAATACAAAAAATTCATTCAGTACGCTGTATGTAATTCTTGACACGTGACATATCTCATAAGTGTGATTTTGAAAAATTAATCTAACAAAAATGAGGTCATATTGTTAAATAGAGCAAATGGAAATTGCAAGATCTAAGGATCCAAATGATTTGTTGAATTGGGATGACTTTAAGAAAAGGAAGTACTCTTGGAATGTGGTGCGTGAGGCAATGAGGCTAATACCTGAGAAAAATCCTAAATACTTTCCCAATCCTGAGAAATTTGATCCTTCATGATTTGAAGGTAATAGTCCAGCAGCCTACACTTTTGTACCATTTGGAGGAGGACTTAGAATTTGCCCTAGGAGGGAGTATGCTCGATTTGAAGTACTAGTGTTTATGCATAATGTGGTGACAAAATTCAAGTGGGAGAAAGCAATTTCAGATGAAAAGATTACTTGCAAACTATCACCAATTCTAGTTGATGGTCTTCCGAGTTACCTTAAGCCTTATAATCGTAAATAATAGATTGATTTGGTGACATGAAATAATAAATATGACTTTATAAATTAATATGATAATGAATGTAATCGGTCTCACTTCAAAAACATAATAAATAATTGTTTGGATTACCAATTTTTTATGATTGATGACATATCAATTCTTAAGTCTCATGTATAGAATTTATAATATTTATAATATCGTTTATATGTGTATAGGCATACCAATAATTGATATGTCACATTTCACAAAAAAATAATTAATACATTTGATTTTTATCCTCTTATTTTTTTTTTATACAATATAGAATTTCTACTATAACCTAATCTAAGTGTATATATGTGCGAGTCTCTCTCCTGAAGACTTGAACCCCGACCCTTTCTCTCCACACCCCACAAGCATCTGTACTTGTAAAGTGACCACCGCACCAAGGGTGCACGGTGGTTGTTTTTTGCCTTGTTAAAATAACACTATCACGTTTATTGTCATATCAATTTATAAACATTTTGCAATAAAATTGAATGCTTATAATTATGAGTCTCCAACTTTATATTCATGCTTATTGTTTTGTTTCTATTTTTAAGGGTATATTCATGCTTATTATTGATTCATTAAAAATAACTAGTAGTCCTATAAAACTGTGATTTACAATTACACTTTTTGTTGGTTTTAATTCCGTTTCAAATTTGATTGTAATTTTGTTCAATCATTTTCTTGTATTTTTTGTGGGATTTAATGTAAGGGTTGAGTGTGAGAGTTTGGTGAAAATTTGTGAAGAAAGTGAATTTGCGACTGACTTGTAAGTGGACAACTTGCGAAAGGCCACATGAGAAGCACATGCTGAAATTTGAACAGTCTCATGCCAGTCTAGATTTCACAAGTCACTTCGCTACTCAGGCTAAGTCACGAGTGACTAGCAAAACTCATTGCCTGAACCTTTTAAAGTGTGTTTTTCTCATTTCCTTTACCAATACTATATAAGCCCACATTACTCACGAAATTGTAAGGATTTTTTCCAAGGAACTTTTGAGAGAGAAAACCTTAGCAATACACTTGAGAGTTAGAAATTGTAAACCCACAATAATTTACACCATTTCTCTTAACTTTTTCTCTACTCCTACCTTTCCATTTACACATCCTTGAGAGGTTCTTAGCTCAAACACTTTCCATTTGGTACGTGTGGAAAGCATTGGAAGAAGCCATTGATTGACGGATGCAATTTGGAGCTAATTGCCGGATCCGGATAACTAGTAAAGACATGGCACGGTGAAGCTCATTGGTATCTGGAAATTGGAGTATTCAAGTATATTTGATAGAGTAGGCTTGGAGGGTTTTTTTAATATTCGTGTGCTTCAACTTTATTCACTAGTGGATTGATTTCAACTTGGAGGGCAGTGAAGAGGTTTTTCATTGAGTATTTTGATTTCCTCTTTGGTAACACGTCTCGGTGTTATCTTGTGTTTGCATATCTTTTCCCTTACTCTTTAAGTTTTATATTTGTTATTGCTTTCTTGTGATTAAGGCTTAGAGAGTGGTTCTGGTTATTGCGTATCATTTACTTTTGTTTCACATTTAAACAAGTTAGAGTAAAATCAATTAAATAATAATTTTAAATTTAGGGTCTAAACAAACTATAGTGTTTTACACTTTTGAAGCTTTCAAGTCCCATAACATGGATGTACAGATTTATAGAATACTAGAGTTTCTTGGAATAAATAAATTTCGATTTATTATCTATGTCTTCTATCTTAATGTTCATTGCATCACCAAGTCCAAATTTGGCCGAATTTGAGAAGAACAAATATACATTGTTTTTTTTTTTTTTTTTTTTGGGAAATTATACTATACTCAAAATTTTTTGTCAGAATATAGGGAAGCTATTATGGTAATAAGATTACCTATAATATCATATTTTTCACGCAATGCCAGAGGCAAAAAAAATTAAAAAATTCAGTGAGGCACTGCTAAATATATAAATACATTTTTAAATCCACAAAATTACATACACAAGACAAAAATATAAAAATTAGAAAACTAAACAAATCAAATTAGATGCCTTTACATATATATAATGTTATATAAGAGTACTATAAAATTAAAAAACTAAATGAACAGAATATCTTTTTTTATGGATTACAAAGTAGATATTTCTCAAAGTTGTAACCATTAAAATCGTACCATTTTTCAATTAATTTAATGAATGAAAAAATCTTAACAATTGTTGTGAGATTTTTTTTTGTCCATATAAGAACACATTGTATCAACTCCATGGGGATTATCTTCTTCACAACTCACGAGGGGTTTGCCATTGTGCCTTGGACACATGGGGGAGTCCCTTCATGATATTGTACCTTACTGAGATTTGTTTGAAAATTCGAACCCTCGAGGAAGTTCTATTGGTGATTTACGATCCATTGAGGGATGCTCTTGGTGGTTTTAATCTGCTATGGATGCTTGTGTGGTCTTTGTGTCTTTTACCCGATTGAGGGTATTTTGGTCATTTCAACATGTTCTTGGATTCTTATTCTACCTTTCAGGAATCCACTAGTGATTTTGAGGATTTTTTTTTTGCTAAACTAGGGGCATTCTTGTCACTTCTGGGTGTATTACTGACCTCTTAATCTTCCTCACCTCTTCATATTCTCTCTAACTCTTCAACTTATTTTTTTTCTCTCTATAAAAGTTTCTGCCCTCTCTCTCTCTCTCTCTCTCTCTCTCTCTCTCACGATCTGATTCTTCCTTCTCACATTCTCTCTACAACTTTCACCCTCCCAAAACTTCCTCATTATCTCCATGGCACCCAAGTCCAAGAAACCTCCTACTTGCTCTCAAGTGACGCTTTCAATCTCACCCGTCGAAGTGGGGCAGTAAGGTTGTTGAAACCTCCTTTATTGACATGCTAGCCGAACGATCATGTTTCTATAAATGCTTGGGCTAGATTGGTGAGATTTCCATTTTTTCTCATTTTCAAGTTTTCCTCTGATCTTTTGTTTTAATATGTTTTTAGACTTGTAAATGCTTGGGTTTTGTTGTAAGATGGGTTTAGATGAAAACCTGAAAACTTAGGAAGGGTAGGAACATGTTTAAGATGAACTATTTGGGAAATTTAGACCCCAGTTGATAAAATTAACAAATTTTAAATCAAAGTTGTTAATTAGATTTATTTTATGTATAAACTTGTTAAAACAAACAAACATCAATATCATATTACAAATAATATGCAACGAAAAAGTAAATAAGACAAGATATGATGACTTAGGAAAACCAATGAAACCAACTAGTTTCACAGTAAAAAACCTGGGGGGAAACCTTCCCAAAAAACAATCCACTACAGTAAAGAGAAGTTTCAGATCTAGTACAAAACCTTTGTCCCTAGACTCTACAATCCCCGTAGATGAACTCACAATAGAAATCTTCTACTGCTTCAGAACCTCTGAACTCTTCAATATATGAACACCACCCTTTGATGCACGGATCCTAGTATGTGACTCACTCTTTTGCACGAATCCCAGTACATGACTCACTCACCAACTTGAGAAAGAAGAATGTTGGCTGCAAAGTTCTTCACTTCATCAACAATGAAGATCAAGAAGCACTTGGTTACAAAACCTTAAGGCGCAAAAGACGCAGTAGCTTCTTTTAGAGAGAATAAGGTTTCGGTCACCTTTTGCATATGTTCTTCTTGTATTCTCTTATTTGACGGCTTTTAAAATAAGCTTTATATATGCCCAGGGTTGTAAGAAAAGAAACCCTACATAAATACAAAAGCTTGGACCAAAAATCAGATCTGAAAATTTTGATTTCCGTAACTTCGATAGATACCTCGATAGATAGTAGGTGTCGAGCCTCATTAAATCTCGATAGATAGCTATCTGTCGAAAAGCTGTAGAGCAGCTGCCCGCAAGTTTCTAGCAGTTGTCCAAGAGGTGTCCAGCTATCTGTCCAGCTTTAGTAAACACTTTTTCTTCACTTGTTTTTTGGTCCAATCTTCATGACTTTAATACTAGACTTGAACAACATGTTCTTTAAAGTATTAAACACATCCTAGATCAATTCAAATATAAGTAAAGTGCGTTTTGTCAAAAGATTAGCCAACTACATAAAATATGTCCTTAACAATCTCTCCCTTTGGCAATCTGTGACAAAACCACAACAAACAAATGAACATATGAGAGAAGTCATAAATCACTTGTTGAATGCAACAAAATATTCCTTAACACAAACTCTTGAAAAAATTTGCAAGAAGAGAATTCATGGCATGGAAGACTTTGACAACCTGTAATTCTGAAACACTTTAAACAAAACTCATCAAGGCATCTTAGTGTGAGATAGAAATAATAGATTGCATACAAAATAAAGAAACATGTGTATAAAGATAGAAAAGAAACAACACATGTAGAGATAGGTGAAGAAAACATACATCATCACATGTATTAAAGATAAGCACAATGTATGTAAAAATGGTCACAAGACCTACGTACAAGAACAAGGAGGTAAACACTCCCTCTAACAAGATGAAACACATCTCCCCTTTATAAGGGCATGTATTTCTCCCCCTAACTTGTAGAATCTTAAGGAAAGAAACCACAAATTCTCCTATTTCTCCCCCTTATTGTCACGATTGACAATGGATACAAGAAGCTAGAAAGCTTCACTCAAGAAACATTAAGATGATAAAAAATGATCAAGGGGGTACAAAGAATCCATAAAATGCATGAATGTAGTGAAACAAGATGCTATGGATGACAAGATAAGAGAAACATGCAAAACATGTGAAAAACAATGCATAGAGAGGATCTCGATGGATCGAGAGGTATCGAGGAGCTATCGAGCAGACCTTGATGGATCGAACAATTATCGAGAAGCTATCGAGGAGACAAAAGATATCTCGATCGATCCACCTAGCTATCGAGAGGTGTCGAGATTGCGATAAGATGTAACATAAAAGCTTGACAGATAAGCCAAGTATCGAGGAGGTATCGAGAAGGTGTCGAGATGGCTTAAAAATAGTTTTTCAAAAAGAGAAAAACACAGACATGAATACAATCAAGAATACAACTCAACCAGAGATCCAAATAACATTTTAACATTTCAAAACATCTCTCAATCAACAAAGAATTAAGCAGTTAGCTCCAAAAACACACACACACTAAACAAGTCTAACCAATTTTATATTTTAAAAACAAGTTAAGACAGTTTAGTGAGCATACATCAACACATGTAAACCTTGTGATGACCAAATCACATTGTACCTGCACATGTATCAAGAGTAGCAAAGAATATTATGTGTTGTGTGTGTAAAACATCGCAAGATTGCATGAGTGTCTCAAGGTTATAATGATTTGAGATATGAGAAAATGACTTTAACTCACACATAATCATAACTGTTTGATGGGGACTATCACCTTTGAGGTACATCTATAACTCCCACATCTCCTAGAAAACACGCTTGCAATCATATTTACAGCATTTTGTTTCTTTTGCTTTTATTTTCTTTGCATATTTTTTTTTTATTAAGCAAACCATGCATGGGTATACAAAAGAGAGAAAAGAAATACCCACTTATGTTAAGCTTTTTGACATTGCACTTTTACTATGCCGAAGCATACAGATATCATATCATGATTGACAGGTAACAGTGATGAGATAGTTATTTATGCCTTTCTCTTAGGATTTTCTAGTCCTACCTGTCAAAAAGAGTGATACGAGTGTTAAGTACAAGAGATCACTTAACCTTATTTATCACAAACAAAGAGCCACAAAGCTCACTTGCTTAGTTATGCATAGAGATGCTCATCTAAGCTACAAGAGATACAAAGTTTAGAAAACTCTATTTCAATGGACATTTTAAGGTTCACAAGAACCAATGTATACAAACACACATTGTTTTTGTATTTTTCTGATTTTTCCTTCTATTTTTTTTTCATATTGAAAATAAAACAAAATAAAAACTAAACAATCAAACAAAAACAGACAAACAACATGAAAGCATGAAAGAAAGATGCAAATGCATGAAGGCATGATAGAAGAATGCAGATGCATGAAAGCATGATTTCAAAAGCAAAAAAGAAATCAAGCAAAGAGAGTCCTACTTTAGATAGAAAGAATTAAAGAATAGGACAAAAGAAAAGACAATTAAGTCTTAGGCTCTTTTCTCACCCACACAACACAAGTCTTTGTTCGTGAAGATGAAAAGACATGTGTCCTAGTATGACTACTAAAGGACATGGAAGAATTAAAATTCTCTTGAAATTGAGTTAAAAATCTCAAGACTTTTAATAACTCTCCAAACAAAGGTATATGTCCTTGAGAGGAAAGCTGTGACCATTTGGACACTTGCTTTTGAGGATACAACTTAAAGCAATCAGGATGAATATGTCCAGAAATACCACAATGGTGACAAACATGAGGTCTAACAAAGGATTTAGAATTAGCCAAAATAGTTTTGGATTTCGTACCTTTATGACCTTTCTCGGATTGAGGCACAATGACAATCCTTGATCCAGAAGCCGTGGAAGAGGAGGGGTCGGAGGGGTCAGAGGAAACAGCATATCCTAAGCCAGTCTTATCAAAACTAGGCTTTTGAGCACTCAAGACTTTTTCAAGCTTTGCACTAGACATCATCTCTATTTGAGTTCTAGCTTGACTAAGCTTAACCTCGAGATTCTTGACCTTCTCTTCTAATGAGGTATTCTCCATAACAAGAGTCTCAACTAACCTTGTAGTCTCATCTAGTTTGACTAATAGATTAGCTTTTTCAATTTTTACCTCATTAAGTTCTTTTCTACAAATATGAGAAATCTTTTTAGATTTTATGAATTCAGTGCATAACTTATCATAGGCTTCTTGAAGGGTCATATTCTTGGGCACTTCATCATCAGAAGAATCATCGCTATCATTAGCACTCTCCATAACCACCCTATCAGTTGAGGCAGCAAAGGGCATAACGTGACTACATTCATCCACATACTCATCAGAAGAGTCATTCTCGATGTCCCTCCAAGTAGCAACCAACCCTTTATCTTCTGACTTCTTGGCTTTTTTCCTCATAAGGTAGTTTGGACACTCTATCCTCATATGACCGAACCCCTTGCACTCATGGCATTGGATTAGGGGCTTCTCATTCTTACCCTTCTTACAGGATTTAGATTTCCTAGGAGGTTTTCTCTTATCCTTTTTCCTAAGCTGAAGAAGCTTGATAATTTCATCAGTTATGAAAGTTAGATCCACATCCACATCCTCATTCTCATCCTCATCATCATCTTCATCTTCACTTTCATCTTCATCTTCAGAGTCCTTAATCTCTTCCTTTATACCCTTAAGAGCCAAGTTTTTACTCTTTCCACATTTTCCCATTGAGCCTAACCCCATCTCATAGGTTTGGAGGTTCTCTATAAGCTCAGTCAAAGGAATTTGATCAATGTCCTTTGCTTCTTCAATGGTAGTGATCTTGGCATGGAATCTTTCGGGTAAGGACCTAAGGATTTTCCTAACAATTTTGGATTTTGCTATAGACTCTTCAAGGTTGAAGGCAGAATTCACAATATCCTTGAGTTTAGCATAAAACTTATCAAAGGTCTCATCCTCATCCATCCTTATTTCTTCAAAGCTACTAGTGAGTTTTTGAAACTTCATAGTCTTTACAGCCATGGTACCTTTACAAGTGGTCTCAAGAATGGTCCATGCTTCCTTAGCAACTTCCATGGACGATATTTTCTTGAATTCCTCATTGGTCACCCCACAAAACAAAGCATTCAAGGTCCTACTGTTGAAATTTGCTGCTATGATTGTTGCATCATCCCAATCCACCGGCGTTTTCTTTGGCTTAATTCAGCCAATTTCAACAGTTTGTCATACCTATTCACCTAGAGTTTGCAAAAAAACTTTCATATGAACTTTCCAGAATGCATAATTAGTTCCATCAAATAAAGGAGGAATAAAAAGAGATTGTACATGATCCATGACAACGGGGGTCAAGGATTACACTCAGGAAATTAATCCAATTAGAGTGTATCCGCTCTGATACCACTTGTTTGGAAAATTGAGACCCTATTTGATAAAATTAACATGTTTTAAATCTAAGTTGTTAATTAGATTTATTATGCATAAACTTGTTAAAACAAACAACATCAATATCATGTCATAAATAATATGCAGTAGAAAAGTAAATAAGACAAGATATGATGACCTAGGAAAACCAATGAAACTAACTAGTTTCACAGTAAAAAACTTGGGGGGAAACCTTCCCGAAAAGCAATCCACTATAATAAAGAGAAGTTTCAGATCTAGTACAAAACCTTTGTCTCTAGACTCTACAATCCCCGTAGATGAACTCACAACAGAAACCTTCTACCGCTTCAGAACCTCTAAACTCTTCAATATATGAACGTCACCCTTTGATGCATGGATCCCAGTACGTGACTCACTCCTTTGCATGAATCCCAGTACATGACTCACTCACCAACTTGAGAAAGAAGAATGTTGGCTGCAAAATTCTTCACTTCATAAACAATGAAGATCAAGAAGTACTTGGTTACAAAACCCTAAAGCGCAAAAGACGCAGTAGCTTCTTTTAGAGAGAATAAGGTTTCGGTCACCTTTTGCATATATTCTCCTTGTATTCTCTTATGTGACGGCCTCTAAAATAAGCTTTATAATTGTCCAGGGTTGTGAGAAAAGAAACCCTACACAAATACAAAAGCCTAACCCAAAAATCAGATATGAAAATTCTGATTTTCATAACCTCGATAGATAGCTATCTATCAAGAAGCTGTCGAGCAGCTGTTTTTCAGGTGTCCAGCAGATGTCCAGCTATCTGTCCAGCTTTAGTAAACACCTTTTCTTTAATTGTTTCTTGGTCCAATCTTCATAGCTTTAATACTAGACTTGAACAACATGTTCTTTAAAGTATTAAACACATCCTAGATTAATCCAAATACAAGTAAAGTGCGTTTTGTCAAAGGATTAGCCAACTACATAAAATATGTCCTTAAAATGAACTTTGGTTGAGATATGCTTAAAAATGTTGAAGAAAAACTCTTTTAGCGTACATGGGCTTCAACTTGCGTACGCGTGCTTGGTATTTGTGTATGCAGGCTTGGGCTCACGTATGCATACCACTAGGTAGAAACCTTGTTTTGACAATCTTGAACTCTTTCTTCATCTGTTTCTCATTGAATTGCAAATTTAACACTTCCTTTCATCATTTATGCATCTAAAGTGTGATTCTAACACCATTTTGCACCTCATTGGAAATCTAAAACTTCTTTTCCATGTTCCTTGATCCAAATTGTGAATCTAACATCACCCACTCTTTTTTTGCAGGATATGCCCCCGTATTCTAGTAGGGGCAGTACTAACAAGGTGGCCAAGTGGTATGGGGAGCTTGTTAAGGTGACAAAGGCTCACATCCATGCCGTAGGCTTTAAGCCCATCATCCTTCTTCTACTGGAGAGGTCAGCAAGCGCCATCTTGGTGCAATGTCTTGTCTAAGAGGAAGATGACTATGACTCCCCATGGTTTTCATCGTATGACCGGCCTTCGATGCGATGGTGCCATCATAAAGTTGGAGGGGAGTTGGGCACTTGGTTGGCGATCAACTTGCTTGGGATGAGGTATTTCATAGACACGATCTACTACTTCGACCTTGAGACGGATTACTAGCCTTTTTCACAAGAGACGGATGTGGATTATGCCTAGATGGTTAGGGCATTCTTGCTATACATTCTAGGGGCATATCTCTTTGCCAATAGAGGGCAGATGATGTTATTCTCTATGAACCAAGCCACATTCTTGACTTTCAACACTAAGTAGGAGGCCGCTTCCACCCACTCAACAAAGTAGTCAATTACCACTAGGATGTCCTCATGTTAATTTGAGGAATAAGGGGCTATTCTTCAAATCACGTCTATACCCCATATTGAGAAAGGCCAAGGAAAGGTCATGCTATACAATTCACTAGGTGGTACGTGGTTCACGTTTGCATGCATTTGGCAGTCATGGAAACGCTGAACAAAGTCCACACAATTGATTTCCATCGTGCTCCAATAGTATCCTATCCTTAGAATCTTCTTGGCTAACATCCTCCCATTCATGAGAACCATAAATCCCTTGTTGAATTTCCTCCATAAATCTTTTCGCTTCTTCTTTCTATAGACAACGAAGGTGTATACTATTATAGGACCTATTAGGGTCATATTTCATTGTAATTGGCTAATCTATTAACAAAATACACTTTACTTGTAATTGGGTAGATCTAAGATGGGTTTAGTACTTCAAGAAACATGTTGTTCAAGTCAAGTATTAAAGACATGAAGATTGGTCCAAGAAATAAGTGAAGAAAAATTGTTCATTAAGTCACGACAGATAGCTTGATAGATGCATGCTATCGAGAATTAATGTGAAACTCGATAGATAGCTCAACAGTAGCTCGATCTATTGAGAATTACAATTTCAACATTTCTAGATCTGAAATTCAGCCAGGTCTTAAGTATTTGTAGAGGGTTTCTTTTCTCACAGTCCTAGACATATATAATACTTATTTTAAGAGCCATCACACACAGATACAAAGACCAAGAGACTTATTTTTTTCCTGTGTGAAGCTACTACATTTGTACGCCATAAGGTTTTGCAACCAAGTGCTTCTTGATCTTCATTGTTGATAAAGTGAAGAATTTTGCAGCTAACATTATCTGTTCAAGTTGTTGAAGTTAGTCACTTACTGGGATCCGTGTAAAGGGTTAGTCACAAATTGGAGGGTTGTGCATCAAAAGGAAAGAAGGCTACTACAAGATCAAGTCCAATTGGGTATTAGAGCAAAGGTTCAACTATAGGTTGGTATTTCGGGATAGGCTAGGGTATTTGGTAAGATTCCTTATACTTATAACCGCTTGATAGTTGTTTAGTGGATTCTTGGGAGTGGTGACCTTAAAATCACCCGGTGGGATTTTTTCCTTCCAAAGTTTTCCCCATTAGTCAATAAATCTCAGTGTCTAATTTATTTTTCACTACACTTAGTACTTTGGTGATTTGTTGGTGCGTTCACATTTTGCATGTAAATTGAATTTAATTAAACAACTTAGCTAATTGAATAATTAACCGGGGTTAAGCTATCTTAACCCAACCATTTAAGGCCTTAGGGGCTATTCTTCCAATCACATCTATACCCCATAATGAGAAAGGCCAAGGAGAGGTCATGCAGTAAAATTCACTAGGTAGTATGTGGTTCAAGTTTGCATGCGTTGGGCAGTCATGACAACTATTCACAAAGTCTACACAATCAGTTTCCATTGTGCTCCAATAGTATCCTATCCTTAGAATCTTCTTGGCTAACATCTTTCCAATCATATAAGGACCACAAATCCCTTGGTGAATTTCCTCCATAACTCTTTTCGCTTCTTAGTTCTTTAGACAACGAAAGTGTATACTATCATAGGACCTCCTATAGAGCTGTCCTCCACATAGGATGTATTGCATTGCCATCATTCTAATCTAACAATGCTCTCTTTTGTCGGCACCATCTATATATGCCCTCAACTCCAAGAATTTCACGATGTCATAATACCACAAAACTCCTTTTGCTTTTATAACCAAGACTAAAGCTTCATCCTTCTCCTTATGCACTAACTCATAACTCTGTTCAATCTCTAAAGGTCGAGTCCATACTCCCTCGAGTATTTCTACCATGGATGCCCAAGTAGCTAAGGCATCTTTAAACTAATTATGAGCTTAGTAGATCGTGTACTCAATTTTGTCAAAAGTTTTGGTCAAATCCTCTAGAAACTGCTGATAAGACTTCAAATATTCTTCCTTTAGCTTCCACAATGTTAGGACATATGTGGAACTTGTTAGGACATATGTTATTGTAAATTGGCTAATCCTTTGACAAAAACACACTTTACTTGTAATTGGGTAGATCTAGGATGGGTTTAATACTTCAAGGAACAAGAATTCAAGTCTAGTATTGAAGCCATGCAAAACTGTTCAAGAAACACGTGAAGAAGTGTTGTTCATTAAAGCTCGACAGATAATATCTACCGAAGTTTAATGCGTATGCTCGACAGCAGCTCGACAGAAATAGTATCTATTGAGAATTATGAAATTTAGATTTCTAGATCTGTTTTCATGCATATCCAAGTGTATTTGTGTAGGATTTCTTTCCTCACAACCCTAGACATGAATAAGGATTATTTTAAAGGCTGTCGCAATATTGTTGCACATGGAATTAAGGCATCCCTTCATGCATTGTGTGACCGGAGACAAAAGTTGACCTAGTTCATTATATTCTTTGAAGAAGCTACTGCGTCTTTGTGCCAAGGGTTTTGTAACCAAAGAGATTCTTGATCTTCATTATTTGGATGAATTTAAGAACTTTGCAGTCAACATCTTTCTCAAGTTGGTGTCTTAGTCACGTACTTGGATTTGTACAAAAGAGTAAGTCGCATACTGGGATTCGTGCTTCAATTAGTTAGTCGCGTACTTGGATCCGTGCATTGAAAGGAGAGATTGTTACTACATTACAAGTCCAATTATGTATTAGGGTAAAGGTTCAACTATAGGTTGGTATACGATACTAGGATTTCTTTACATGTAACCGCTTGTTTTGATAATAGTGGATTCTTAGGAGTGGTAACTTAAATTCACCCAGTGGAGTTTTGCCTTGGTGGTTTTCCCCATTCGTAAACAAATCACCTGTGTCAAATTTATTTTCCGTTGCATTTAGTTATTTGGTGATTTGTTTGTGTTACCACGCTTATTATATGTAATTGAATCTAATTAATTAACTTGGCTAATTAATTGATTAATTTACCAAAGGGGTCAATACAATCTTGGCCTATCACACAACTTCTAGGCTTGAGCTAGAACCATGGTCGAATCTCCAAACATTTCTGCCTCTTTTACCCCTAACTCTCGGAGAGCTTTCATTCCAGTGATACAAGCTTCATACTTTGCCATGTTATTAGTTGCCTCAAAGTTAAATTTGATAGCCAAAGGCACATGAGATCCATCGGAAGTGATCAAAAGTAGTCCTATTCCATTCCCATATTGGTTCATAGCTCCATCAAAATACATTTTTCATGCTCCTAGCTCAATATCCAAGATGTCCTAATCCAGGAAGTCTTCTTTTCCATGCTCTCCCTCTATAGGATACTTGGGACAAAAATCAGACACGATGCTCCCTTTGATAGTCTTCCTTGCCACATACTTCAAATTGAATTTTGCTAATAGGATCAACCATCTTGACAATCTTCCACTCAAAGCTGGTTTCTCAAATAGGTACTTTAAGGGATCCATTTTGGCTACCACCCATATTTGGAATGGTAGAATGAGGTGTCTCGACTTTTGTACAGCCAACACGAGTGCAAAGCATGACTTTTCTATGAGGGTGTACCTATTTTCATAATTAGGGAATCTTTTGCTCAAATAGTACACTAGCCTTTCATTCTTATCATCGTCCTCTTGTGCAAGCATACTTCCAACCACATCTTCTATGATAGAGAGATATATGAGTAATGATTTTCCATGCATCAGGGGTACCTTGATGGGTGGATGGAGGAGATATTCCTTAATGAGCTCAAAAGCTTTTTGACATTCATCACTCCATGTGTGGGGTTCATTCTTCCTTAGGACATTGAAGATGGGCTCACAAGTAGGGGTGAGTTTGGCAATGAATCAACTGATATATTGTAGTCGACCTAAGAATCCTTTTATCTCCTTCTCATTCTTGGGCGAAGGCATCTAAAATATGGCTTTAATCTTGGATGGATCCACTTCTATTCCTCTATCACTTACTAGGAAACCTATAAACTTCTTAGCTGTTACTTCAAAGGTACACTTTTGGGGGTTCAACCACAACCTATACTCCTTGATCATTTCAAAGAACTTCCTTAGGTTAATGATCTAACCTCCTCTATCCTTGGATTTTACAATCATGTCATCAAAACACACTTCAAAATCATTGTGCTTTATATCATGTAGCAAAGCTGTGGCCATTCTTTTGTAAGTTGCACCTACATTTTTTTGCCTAAATGGCATTACTGTGTATTAATAGATCCCCCATTCCATGGTGAAAGTGGGTTTTATTCACATCCTTAAGAGCCATCTTGATTTGGTTATACCCCGAGAAACCATCCATGAAAGACATCAAGGCACTACCAGCCGTGTTATCCACTAAGATATCTATGTGGGGAAGAGGGAAATCATCTTTAGGGCAAGCTTTATTCAAGTCCCTAAAATCCACACACATCCTCACATTTCCATCCTTCTTAGGTACTGGCACAACATTGGCTACCCACTAGGCTTGGTGTACGGGCTTAATGAACCCTACTTTCAACCGTTTTTGATCTTTTCTTTGATCTTTAGGAGCCACTCAGTTCTCATGTGCCTCATCTATGTGGGAAATGGGGAAATCATCTTTAGGGAAAGCTTTATTCAAGCCCCTAAAATCCACACATATCCTCACGTTTCCATCCTTCTTAGGTATGGGCACAACATTGGCTATCCACTCAGCTTGGTGTACGGGCTAAATAAACCCTACTTACAACTATTTTGTGATCTCTTATTTGATCTTTAGGAGCCATTTAGTTCTCATGCGCCTCAACTTTTGCTTAATAGGCACCATGTGGGCATGGGTATGTAGACGACTAAATTTTTTAGTTTGAAATAAATTAAACAAGTAAAATAGTTTCACAAATGCGAATTTGTATTGATGAATATGTGGTACAATTCTCTGTAATTACAAAAGAGTGATCCTCTGATTTGATTTCCTTGAAAGATTTGTTGATTGGAATTGTGGTAATGTGATTTTGATTCGAACACCGAATGTACTTCAATTTAGCTGAAGAATGGATCGAAGATCTTTAAAACGGAATTACAATGAATCTCTGGCTATGAGCTTGTTAGAAATTCTTTGTTCTTTGTGTTCTTCGTGTTCTTGGCATTCTTCGTCTTTGAAGGTTTGTGGTGGAAGTTCTTCGGGGCTTTGGAGGCTTGAATCCGTAGAGTTTCGTTGATTTATGGTGTGTTGAGGTTCCTGGAGGATTTTGAGCTTGATTCCAATGAACTTTGAGATTTAGGAATATGATTTGGATGATTCCTCTTCGATTGTTCTTCGTATTTGAAGGTTTGTGGTGGAAGTTCTTCGGGGCTTTGGAGGCTTGATTCCGTAGAGCTTCGTTGATTTAAGGTGTGTTGAGGTTCCTGGAGGCTTTTGTGCTTGATTCCAGTGAACTTTGAGATCTAGACAAGTAGTTTGGATGACTTTGCTTCGAATGTTGTCTGTATTCGAGGTTGAAGTTCTTGAAATTCCTGGAGGCTTCGGGATTTGATTTCGGCAGAGCTTTTGGATTTCTGAACTCAAGATATCTTTCTCTGTCTCTCCGTCTGTCCTGTGTGTCCCCCTAAATGTCTTAGGAAGGATTCTATTTATAGGAGTTTAGGGGTGGGTGAGTGACATGTGGCGAAGTCTGATTGGTGACACATGTCATAACCTGATTGGTCCGCTTATGTCATCGCTTACACGTGCAGGGTTGCCTGTGTCATTGCTTACACGTGCAGGGCTGCTTGTGTCATCGCTTACACGTGCAGGGCTGCTTGTGTCATTGCTTACGCATGCTGATGCAGTTTCATGCATTTATTCCAATGACACTTGGCAAATTTCTATTGGTTTCTGAATAGTGATGGCAAAACCTATCAGCAGTACGTGGCGCTTTGTAATTGGTTGTATTTTGTGGACTTGGTAGTATGATGTGTCAGCTTGTGATAGGTCGGGAATTTTCCCTCTCTACAGGGTATCAATGTGATGTTAGGCTATCTTGGGATCAATTCCGTGCTTATCTTCATAGGACCACGCAAATACTTCTTGGAATTCTATGAGAAGATCCATGAGATCTTTCCTTTCTCCCTTATTTAGGGTTGAGCCAATTTTAATTAAACGTGGATTCTTATTATTGCCTAAATTAAGAGTTTCAAAAGTCGGTTACATAAGTTCAATTTTCTTTTCCAATTTTTTATTAATTTCATATTCAAATTCATTTGAATAATTTAAGTGTAGAATTTCAATATTATGGGACACATCAATATAAGCCAAATTAGAATTCATCTTATTGAAAATATTGAAAAGTACATCGGGACTTGCATTAAAAATTTATTTTCCCCACTCTTAGGAAACCCAACCTAAGTCCAATTATTAAGTTGCACAAAAAGTTGTGTAACTCTTAATTTTGAGAGATGGAGTTCTAAATTAGAGCCCATGAATTAGATGAATTCACTTAGGACACAAAAGTGTTTTTGCATTTGCATTTTTAGGACACAAAGTGATGATGAACTACAATTTAATGGAAATTCTGATATTTTATGCTTACTAGACGTAACAAATTTTACTAGCAATATTTGACATGATTAATTTAAGGCATCCATTTTACTAGCCTATAAATCTCTTGCTTATGTGCTTCTTATGTTCTTTAATTTTTTGTTTCATTTTTTTTTGAGTTGGAAAATGTATTTCTTTTTTGGCACAATGATCTACCAATCATATTTCAAATGAACTTAGCTTTAACAATTTTGAACTAAGGCTAACTTGGAATCTTTCCTTATGTGTGTTTTGAAATAAGTGGCCATAACTTCCTCCAAGAGTTAGGCTGTGTGGTTGAGTAGGTGCTCTCGCTCTTGGGCAACCATAAGCAATGAAATTTCTTAGAAGTAAAATTCATTGACATGATATTCTTTTCTTGTTTATCGTCCATAATATTCTTAATTGAATACTGTTCAGAAATAACTACTATATGAAGATCATCAAAATTGGATGGCCCATTTCTGGTTCTCATGACTGAGCAGAAAGGAAGATATTCTTTAGGAGGTCCCTTTAACGAAATGCGAAGAATTACTTCATCATTAGTGTCAATTGACATAACAGCTAGTTTGTCTCTCTTTTCAATGATATGTTGTAGATAGGCACTGACTGAGTTGTCATTTTTCTTGATACTAGGTCAATCTTGAGATAGATGTGAATCTCCTTTCAAGTGTTTCCCATTCCTTTTGTGCTGAATTGTTTCCAACAACTAATTAAAGAGCTGAGGGATACAGAGTGGAGTTGTTCAAATTGAGCAATGTTTGAGATCTCGAGATCCATTGATGATATATTGGAATTTCTTTATCTGTTAATATTTATCAATCCTCTGCCATCTCTAACAATTTTTTCATGGAATATAAGACTTCCATCTACAAATCCAAGCATGGTTGCGATATGATGCTTCTGAAGGATGTAGTTGTTATCAAGTTTCACTAACATTAAATTTGAGACTTTAGAAAGCAAGAAAAGTGGAGCTTACCGTGTCAGATTTACTCATGTATTGAGAATGTAGTTGTCATCAAGTTTCACTAACATTAAATTTGACACCACGATTGATTCGCTTATAGCTCTGACGACATGTATATTTTGTACTATATACTTGAAGAAAGAAATGAAGAAGGTAATGTAGAAGAAAATTGTGCAGATAAGAAGATTACTAAATTTATGTATGTTGGCAAACCAAGATCAAAACATGTCTAGATTAGATGTTAGAAATTACTCGTGATGATTCAAGTCAAGATTCAAGAACATTCAAGCTGCAGAAAGAAGAGTTCAGATTTTGTGAAGTTCAACCGATTGAAAATTGTAGACAGCAGATTTTAAATCAGGCCCAAAGCCCACGAAAATGTTTAAGGTTTGAGTGAAACACTATTAGGTATGAAAGGAAAACCCTAACTACGTTTTAGAACTTCTTGGCAGTCTTGTGAGTTACTCCAAATCCTCCCTAGATTTTTACATTGAAACTGTTGGTTTCGTTGATTTTCCTAAGTAATCATATCCCTCGTCTTCTTTACTTTTCCACACTTAGTGATACGATTGTATGTGTTTAACCTAGAACAGAATAATCAACCAATGTAACTACTTGGTTAATTAATTAGGTTAAACAATCTAGTTTTAAGGTGTCTGAACAAACAAACAATAAGCAATGGCATAGATTGTGAGTTAGTGGGATAAATTTCGAAAAGTCTTGGCCCTAGATGGAGCTTGCACTTTCCCACTCATCGCCAACCTTGGCAAAGGGATAAAGAATCAAGTGAAAGTGTATGCAAAACCATATTAAAAAATTCTTTGTTAGGATTAGGAAATTGAACACATTGGAGTCAAACTTCTCCCTCCCTAGTGGAGTCGCCACTGTAGGCACAAGCACTTGCAACAAGTTTTGGTTCTCTTTGTGGGAGTACGCTTTGGTCTAGGGTGGACCATGGCGGAGGGCCTAAATGGAGCCGCCATCTAAATTAAGTCTAGGAACCATAAATGTAGCGCCCTTGTAGAAGGACTAATCTTTACCAGAGCACATGCCCGGAGTTTAGGTATGAGAACGGGAAGGTGTGTTAGGCACCCAACCCCACCCAACTCGTAGATCAGCCACCACTCATTGTGTTCCAAATTCTAATCCCAACAAAGAGTCCTCTAATATGTTGAAAAAGTGAGCAAAGGTAATTTTTCAGCACCATTTCCGAAGCGATTTCAACACTTTTTAGTTGTGATTACTTCCACACTATCAAAATAACTTCAATTACATTTTGTAGACATGTCAAGCTCATCATTAGGACTGGGGACTAAATTTTATTAACCAGGTACAAAATGAGGTGTCTAAAATTCTACCCTCTTTTATTCTTACAAGTTTATTACTTATTATGCTTCAAAAACCAAGCCTTTATTGATCTTGACCCTTGAATTATTTTGGCTGGATGTCTGCATGATTAGGTAACTAGTTTTAATATCCCACAAGAGAAAAATACACATAATGAAGTTATTTCAAAGAAGTCTTTCAAACTCACATATTTATGTTTAATTAAATATAAAATTGATGCGATATTACCTATCAAAACCAAGATAATAGTGAAAACTTAGGCAATTATCATATGCTTTCTGATAAGAGTTGGAAAGGAGCTCGTGCAGGGACTGAGGAGTTTGTGCTTCCTTGAAGTGGTTTAAACTTCTAAACCAAGAAGATGTAGATGTTACAATTTTATATTTTTGTAGTGTCCTATATATTTTAAATTATCATTTTTTGTCATTATCTTCATGTAATCTGGTTGGGTGCATGTTAGATAAGTGGAACACAAATTCTCTATGGCAATTTTTGTATTCCACTAATCATAACTTGCAATCCTACAATGTGGCTGATTATTCTTTTTTTCATTTTTAACTTTGGTTGTTTTATAATGAAAGTTAAATGAATATATAACAAATAGTGATTAATGGAGTAAATCATGAAACAATAATAGTGAGACAGAAAATTTGAATTGCCCATATTGTTAAAAAATAGTTGATGGTCCATAAAAAGAAAAATGATCTTCGATGGTAAAATCTGAAAAAAAGCTCGTCAAAATCCTTCTCCTCTCCTATTTTAAAGTCCACTACAGATAACTAACTTCGATTGATAACCACATTGATGTTGAGAAACTATTTGAACCAAAAGATGTCCAACTTGTCACTTCAATTTGTTCTTTAAAAAAGTAAAAAAACACACCCAAAATTTTTGCACTAATTAAGGTAAACCTCACAAACCAACCCCTCTAATCCTCTCAATTCGTGTAAAACAAAAAAGTTATGGTGGTTTCTATTCAAACACTTTGCTATAGAAAATGTTGACATAGCATTTCTGTTCTATAAATAGCCTTTTGAAAATTGTATAAATCACTTCTCAACCATATCATTAGTCATCTTTCAGTGAACCCCAACATCAGAGAAAAATTTGTAGTCATTAAATCTAATAAAAACTATGGTTTTCAAGGACTACACCTTTTTCCCTTATGTCTTTTTAGCGACAGCCGTCATCCTCCTCATTGGCCAGGCTCATGGCGCTGGCCTATGCGACGATTCTCCTAATAAGCAAATATGTTATTCAATTGTCTATAACCGGACTGACCCTCGTGAAGCCTCAATTGCAGCTGTTAACAAATTGGTTTACCAGAGCAAAGTTGCAAAGGTAGTGGCTCAAAGGCAAAAGAAGTCCACCGAAATTGATTATTGCATATCGAAATTTGACCTCGCCATTGGGTTCCTCAAATACTCCTTGTCCGCCATGTCAAAGGGTGACTATCGTACCCTGAGGACCTACATCATTCAAGCCCGGATCGCCTACAATGGATGCGATGCCGAGTTTCAGACTGCTGGCAAGCCCAATCCCATTGCCAAATCTATTAAGTTCTTAGTGGACATGACTTTCGTCGGTGCGTATCTAGCAACTTTAATTAAATGAAAAATAGCCTGTGATTTGTGGGTGAGTAAATAAAAGTGGTCTGAAGAAATTGTTATAAGAAAAGATTTTGCCTTTTTTTTTTTTTCTTTTTTTTTTTTCTTTTTAATTAAAATTTATGGGGGAGGTCATGTTTGTTGTATTTGTGTCTTGTATAGCTCTTTCTTGCGCCATTGTGATACGAGAAAATCAATTATTCTTAAACTTTTTTTAAAAAATAAATATCTTGACATTTATCCGTATATTATTATATAGTACTAGACTGGATTCGATTACTTTTTCGGTAGATTTTTTCGCTACTCTTTTCATCATGATCCCTTTCCATTACCATATAATAATGCAAGCACATACCTCTTACTAATAATTTTTTCCTAGGATAGAATTTGAATATATGGACAAAAAAAAAAAAAAAAAGATGCAAAGAACAACAAATATGATGCTAGAGAGAGAGAGAGAGAGAGAGAGAGAGAGAGAGACGAATGACACTAGTTGCGAGTGCGAGTCAAGTTGCTAAGAAAAGTAGAGTTCTTGCTTCTGCATAGTTAGTGATAGGTTAAGAATGTATTGACCTCTTATGGTAAATTAACCAATTAATTAGCACAAATAAATCACCAAAATAATTAGCATATTTGTTTACAAATGAGAAAAACCTCCAAAGCAAAACTCTCACCGGGTGAATTTAAGGTCCCGACTCCCGAGAATCTACTATTATCAAAACAAATGGTTACAAGTAAAGGAATCCCAGTACCATATATCAACCTACAGTTGAACCCTTACCCCAATACATAATTGGACTTGTAATGTAGTGGCAATTACTCCTTTTCAATGCATGGCTCCTAGTATGTGACTAACTAATCGATGCATGGATCCAAGTACGTGACTAATACACCAACTTGAAAAGGATGTTGGCTGAAAAGTTCTTTAGTTCATCCATACAATAAAGATCAAGAAGCTCCTTGGTTACAAAACTCTACGATGTACAAACGTAGAAGCTTCTTCAAGAGAAAGATGAACTAGGGCATATGTCTCCGGTCACAATATGCTTGCCACAACAAGTCCAACAACCTCATGACAGTCCTTAAAATAATCTTTATATATGTTTAGGGTTATGAGAAAAGAATACCTAAATACATACACATGGATATGCGTGTAATCAGATCTGAAAGCTAATTTTCATAATTCTCAATAGACATAACTTTCTAGCTTCACATTTTAAATCTCGATAGATACATCGTCAAGCTATCTGTCGAGCTTTAAAACACAGCACTCCTTCACTTGATTTTTGGACATATTTGCATGGCTTCAATACTTGGACTTGAACTTTTGTTCTTTGAAGTATTAAACACATCCTAGATCTACCCAATTACAAGTAAAGTTTTTTTTCAAGGGATTAGCCAATTCTAAATGACATATGTTCTCAACATGATTCACATATGTCCTAAAAATCTCCCCTTTTGGCAAGCCGTGCCAAAACCACAACAAACAAATGAAATATGAGAGAAGTCATAAATCACTCAACTCATACTCACTTGTTGAATACAATAAAATCTACCTTAACACAAACTCTTGAAAAACTTTGCAAGAAGATAGTTCATGGCATGGAAGATTTTGACAACTTGTATTTCTGAAACACTTTAAACAAAACTCATCACGACATCTTAATATGAAATGGAAACAAAAGATTGCATACAATAAATAAGAAGCATGTGCACAAAGAATGAAAAGAAACAACACATTGAGAGATAGGTGAAAGAATGTAATAATAACCTCATATATATATATATATATATATATATATATCAAAATAATGTATCCAAAAGATAAAGAGAAGAAAAGATACAACAGTCCTCACTACATCTCTCATAAAAAGTAAAAACTCCCCTTAACAAAAAATTTCCTATACTAACTCTTCCCCTAAGTACATGACTACTCTCATGCCCAAAACTACTCCCCTTTTTTGTCACGAATGACAAAAGGCAAGTCATTGAGAAGCAGTCATCTCATCTTCACCAGAAGAGCTAGCATCCTCATCCTCATCAGCATCACCACCATCGAAGTCACCATCATCATTCTCGTCCTTAGAAGCCTTTGGAGAAGGAGAGGGAGATCCTATGAAGCCACCAAGGTGAGCCTGTCATTGTGCGATACGACTGGCACGGGTGTTCACCTGACACAACTCATCACTGAGAGTGTCAAGGCGAGCATCCATGTGCTAAAGCTGTGCCATGGCTGCCTCGAGATTCACACCACCCGTAGAAGAAGAAGGAGCAGAGGTAGATGGAGTAGAATGAGCCATAGGAGTCGCTGTCTTGGTCTGTGGCCGTTTCGGTTGAAGTTGGGCCTCACTCTGTCTAACGAACGCGCTGTTGGTAGCGCCCATAATAGAGAAGTGAGGAGACTCTAAAGAGGAGACAAACGCATGGTGGAGGATCCACAAGACTCAGTAATCGAATTATAGTGAGACAAGGGATGTAAAACAAATGTCATCACTATATTTAGGAATCTTGAACCTTTTGCGAAGTCCGAGCAAGGGGTGTTTTGATGTTCACCCCAAGATAAGGGTGTCTCACAGAATAGAGACAAGAGTTCGCCTTTAGACACAGTCTTAAGATGTGGACAACAGGGGTAATCAGGATGCGATACCCTCACGTGCATCACATCAGAGATAAGCTCTAAAGTGACTACAAGACGTATACCCCGAACAGAAGTGAGAAAGCAAGGTATAGAGTAATCAAAGCTGTGCATATTAGAGTAAAACTCCTATATGATCACAGCAGGGCAGCTGATCTGAATGTCACAAAGGGACTCCCAACCACTACTATAAATGACAGTGGGTAAGTTAATATAAAAGAAAATCCAAAAGACGACCTAGCATTCCGAATGAATGCCACGTCTAGAAAAGTTCTCCAAAAAGTCTTGACGGGCTTTATCATCAGGGAACTGAACGTGAATGAGGGTAGCATTAGCAGAAGAAGATGCCTTGGAATGAAGAGGTTTCCAAGACGGAATAGTTTTGCGCTTAGGTGTCGTATGCAGACTATCCGAAAGAAAGAGAGAGAGAGAGACAAGCAAAAGAGTACCAATCAACAATAATATCAAAAGGAAAGAAAAGAGAGGTACGTATGCATGAACATGTGACATGAAACAATGAAAGCATCATGGGCTCATCCCAATCCAAACCGACTAGCACACAAGATTTCAACATATAGAACACACATCTAAAATGCATGAAACATTGTGAAAATGCAAATGTGATGCAATGCATGAGCATACATGATCATTTAAACACAACCCAACCCAAAAATATCACAAAAAACTCAACACTTTTGAAAACCCCAAAAATTTTCAAAAACCCCCAAAAACTTAGGCCAAAATGAATGAAATGCATGATACAAGAGAGAAAAGAGATCATACCAAATGAAGAACACAAGGTTTAAGCTGAAGATCAAGTGGGGAAGGTGAAGAGGTTGAGTGAGAAGTGTTTGGGAGAGAGAAAAGAGTGTTTCTGTCAAGAGAAATCGGAGAGAAATGAAGAGAAAATCACGCTGAGGCTTTATATAGAAACACAGAGCTCAATGGATCGAGAGCTATCGAGAGTTGTTGTCAGGACCCAAATCCATGAAATATGAATTTAGATACCTGACTAACTTGTTAACCTTACTTAGCTCAATAAACATAATTTATTTAAAGTTAATTCAATAAAACTCCAAATAAACAATGCTTTTGATAAACCTCTTATAATAACTAAAATCCACAATTTATAATAATCTCCAAAATATTGTGAAGTCTAAGCGGAATAATAAAAAAATAATAATAACTATTAATCTTTTCAAAACTCCACAAATTGAAAATAAACTCCACTATAGAAAATGTGAACTACAAAACAAAGGTAACTAAAATTTTGTGAGTCTTCAAGTAACACTGAAGCCGCCTACAACTTCCACGCTCTACCTTGCACCTCACAAGCGGTCCAAAGGTTCTAATTCCCAACTATACTTTAATCTGAAAATATTAATTGATGGGGTGAGCCACACATTTAGTAAGTAATTATACAGAATACACAACGGAATAGAGTTAAGCAAAGCACGAGTTTGATTTCACAATTTCACTCAAAATATCCAATATAGTTTTCAAACATGTAATGAATCACTTAATACACATATAATCATATCTTAAAGTCTTTTGGAAACACATACAAATAATTGATCAGAGCACAGTGTCACATATACACATCACATATTCTCACATACAATCCTGTGAGCGGATACCAACATCTAACGCCTGCTGGTGAGGGATCAACACATATTTTCACATACAATCCTGTGAGCGGATTTATACATATATCTGATCAATTCTAAAAACACTCATTTTGAGTCACATATTACAAACAATAAAATTTATACAACATATAATAATTTTCTCAATATTAACAATTGTTCCAACAATAAAGATATATTGAATATCACAATATCAAATTGAAACATAAATCAAAAGATGCTTGACTCTCTTAGGGAACGAATAGGAATTGAAGAGTTTATATAAATATTTCTACAATTCTTGAATAAGTTTGAAAATCCAGTTTGCTAAAAGGAACGTCTTAAATACCATTTGAAAAACAAGAATATGATTTCAAAATCACTTGGTTTGAAACAATTTAAAGAACAAAAATCTTTTTAGAAAACTTATTTTGAAACTCAATTATTTTCAGAAAATAGTTTAGTTAAAAATCATCTTTTAAATGGGTTTTGGACATTCAAAACGTTATTTAAAATTTGAAATTTCTTTTAAAACATTATTTAAAAGCCAATTAAAATTTCTCTTTCAATAGTGTAAAAATGCTTTTTGATAAACTTTTAAAAAATGTAAGCTTAAAAATATAACTTTGAAAATCTTTAACTTCTAAGAACCTAAAGAACAAAACTTGTGCATATTATGCATAATTACTTACCGCACTCAAATCACTCTAAAAGTCCAGCCAAAATAATCTCCAAAGAGCCTCAAGACACTCTTAAATAGGACCTATAATCAATTATGGAAATTACTCAATATCCTCTACAAATGATAGCACTAATGCAAAGTATCTCTACCCAAAAAATGTGTTTTCCTTGAATTTATCAGAACGCAGAGGCAGCAGCTAATACTTTAGAGTTTAAGTTAATATACATAACCCCAAACAAGCCATATTATATATATATATCCACCATAGAAAACTTTATAGCTATCCTAATATCCTAATATATATATATATAACACCACACTGGCATAGCATAAGTCCCAGAGGCAATGAAACCATAGCCGCATTATTAGACTTATAGCATAATCTCAAGGCAAGGTCTCAGAGGCAAAACACAACCGCAATCTTTGACTTCTTCTATCCATTATACACACACACACACACACACACACACACACACACAAATCCAACAGAAGAACAATGGCCACCTTCTTTGACTTCTTCTTTAACCATTATATATATATATGTACCAATTCAATGGAAGAAGAATGGCCGAATTGTTTGACTTCAATCTAGGATTATATGTACAAATCCAATGGAAGACTTAAACCAAATATTGATTCGTGAAATCCCATGGCTCAAATCTAACATCTAATCCAGCGGCAAATCTAAACGTTAGAATATAAATCTTAGGATCAAAATCAAATTTCTAAATAACCTTATAAAATTCTAATTTTTCTTGTTTCTAATTGAGAGAAATCTTACCTTGAACAATCTGGTTGTCTCTTCAATTGTATGTGCTCTAACTCCAAGGAAAACACCTCTTAGCCTCTTAGCCTCTTAGATAAAACCCTGACTATCTCTTCCTCTACCCTGTAGTTTGTATTATAAGATGTGGGCTTAGTGGGTAGTGGGCTACAGTAATAATTAAAAGAAACCTATAGCCCATTAGTTATATTTCAAAGAAAACTCTTAAATAAAATTATATGGGGTATTACAGTTGTTGAGCAATAATTCTCGACAGATTTATCTATTGAGGTGCTATTGAGAGCTATCAATGACAAATAAATCTTGATGGATCGAACAGCTATCGAGCAACTATCGACGAAACAGAAAGTTTCTCGATGGATTGAGAATCTGTTGAGAAGCTATCGAGACAAGTTCAAGAAAGTTTTGATGGCTTGAGATTGTGTTAAAATCTGTCGAGAAAGGAAGATCAAAGATCTTGATGGATAGCTAGCTGTTGAGAAGCTATCGAGATGTGCAAAAATAGTTTTTCAAATAAGAGAAAACACAGAAATGAATACAATCATGTATGCTACTCAACCAAAGGTCCAATCATCATTTTAAGCTCTCAAAAACATCTCTCAACAAGAAAAATGTCAAGGATATATATCCAAAACACACACACACGCACACACACACACTAAACAAGTTTAACAAATTTTATATTTCAAAAACAATTCAAGACAGTTTAGTGAGCATACATTAACACATGTATTTCTTGTGGTGGCCAAATCACATTGTACCTGCACATGTATCAAAAGTAGTAAATAATTTGCATGTTGTGTGTGAAAAATATCGCAAGACTACATAAGTGTCTACATGTTATGGTGATTTGAGATATGAGAAAATTAATTTAACTCACACACAAACATAACTGCTTGATGGGGACTATCACATTTGTGGTGCATCCTATAACTCCCACATCTCCTAGAAGACACGCTTGCAATCATGTATAAAGCATTTTGATTATTTTATTTTTCTTTGCATATTTTTCTTTTGTTAAGTATATCATGCATGGGCATATAAGAGAGAGAGAAAAAAAAACCCAATGATGTTAAACTTTTGACATTGCACTTTTGCTATGATGAAGCGTACAGATGTCAATGACATTGCACTTTTGGTATGCCGAAGCATATAGATGTCATTTCATGATTGGTGGACAATAGTGGTGAGATGATTATTTATGTCTTTATTTTAGGATTTTTTAGTCATTCCTATAAAAAAGAATGATACGAGTGTTAAGTACAAGAGATTACTTAATCTTAATCATCACAAACATGAGTCACAAAGCTCACTTGCTTAGTTGTGCATAGAGATGGTCATTTAAGTTACAAAAGATACAAAATTTAGAAAACTTTGTTTCAATGACTATCCAAGGTACACAAGTACCAATGTACACATAACACACATTGTATTTGTATTTTTCTGGTTTTTCAATTTATTTTTCATTTTTATGAAAAACAAAATAAAGAAAAACTGAAAACAAACAAATAAAAACATGTTAAACAAAATAAAGTATAAAGCTAGACTGACTCAAAAACAAGAAAGCAAAACACACAAGTAATGCATATCCAAAAAGAGAGGGAGAGAGAGAGAGAGATAGAAAGTGACTAAATCACTTAGAGCTTTCCTTTCACACTTTGGAAGAACCTTTCTGTTTAGCGAACTCTTGATCTGGCCGTGAGGGGGAAGAATTGAAACCATTCAAGTTCAAAAGGAACATGAGAGTTTTGAGAAGATCTCCAAGAGGGGCAAAAGAGGATGAAAACTGATTCCGGTTTCCCAATGAGATCATACTGTTGTTCTGTTGAGTGGCTAACCACTTGTAGGAACTAGGTCGAGTATGTCCAGTAGCTCCACAGTGATGACAGAGATGCTGCTTCTTCTATTTAGACTTTTAGTTATTGTTATTCTTAGCCTAGGGTTTTAAGTCTCTTTCTTATCAAGATTAGGGGGTGCTCCTATGATAGATTTACCCTTGTACCCTTGTATATGTTTTGACTAGCTAAAATAGTTTTCACATCATTATTCTCAGATTCAACATTATTAGTAGGTGAAACAAATATAGTAGTACTATAAGAAGCAATATTAGAGGAAGAGAAATCATACCCCAAACCAGTTCGATCAGAAGCAGATTTCTGAAAGCTAAGCATCTCATCAAGCTTTGCACTTAAAGTCCTCTCCAACTGAGCTTTGACTTGAAATAACTCCACTTCAAGTTTCTTGGTTTTCTCAGCCAAGAAATTATTCTCAAACTGCAATGCTTCAATGGTCTGATTTGCTTCATTAAACTTTGTGGAGATTTCTTCTCGTTCAAGCTCCACATCACTGAGTTTCTTGGTGGCAAACCTATACAATTTCTCATGCTTTCCTAAGACCCTGTATAATTTTACATAGGCTGTATAGATGTCATCCTGTTCATTCATCTTCTCAAACTTAGACTCCACCAAGTCTTCTTCTTCAACAATCCCCCTAGTAGGATTTACAATGGCAGTGAAGGCATTCAAGATTTCATCATCCTTATTATCTGAATCATCCTTAGGCTCGGTATCACTCAAGGTAGCAACAAGGACCTTGTTTTTCCCAATGGTCTTAGGATAGGTTCGACATTCTTGTTTCATGTTTCTAATTCCTTGACAACCAAAGCAGTTTGGTCCAGAGGGAACAGTGTACTGACTATCATCTCTAGCATCCTTCTTCCCTTTATCTTGGCTCTTGAATTGTGAAGAACTGGATTGCTTTCGGTTCTTGTCAAATCCTTTCACATTGGCATTCTTCATGAACTTTTTGAACTGCCTTGGGATATAGGATTTCATTTTAGAATTTTCATCATCCGAAGACTCATATTTGTCACTGTTTTTGGCCTTTAATGCCATGCTCTTACCCTTACTTGATTTCCCAATCCTTGTCAAAACCAACTCATAGGTCTGCAGATTGCCAACCAGCTTTGTCAAAGGAAATTTGTCAATGTCCTTTGATCCTCAATGGCGGTGATCTTGGCATGGAATCTCTCAGCTAGAGATTTGAGTACCTTTCTAACAATTTGGGTTCGGGAATGGTTTCCCCAAGATTAAAGGCTAAGTTCACTATGTCCTTGAGTTTGGCATAAAACTCATCAAACAACTCATCCTCCTCCAATTTAATCTCTTCAAAGCTTGTCGTAAGCCTCTGAAGCTTTGAAACCTTGACAGCCTTAGTTCCTTCATCGGTTGTCTAAAGCATGGTCTATGCTTCCTTCGCAGGTTCAGTAGAGGGTATCTTCATTTGTGATTGCACTGAATAAGGCATTTAATGCTCTGCTGTTGAAGTTAGCCACTTTGATCTTTGCATCATCCTAATCAGTCGATGCTTCTTTGGCTTGGTCCAGCCTATCTCCATAGCTTACCACACTTTTTTGTCCAATGACTGCAAGAAAGCTCTCATGCGTACTTTCCAGTATGCATAGTTAGTTTCATCAAATAAAGGAGGTATAATTAGAGTGTAACGTCCTAGTTAGATGAAAAAAAGAAAAGAAAAAAAAAAGGTTTTGGTTGGATATTTTTGGGACCACACGTGCCCCACCTACCACATTATTCCCCACCACTCAATTTTACTCATATCTTTATCTCTTTAACCGGCCAAGCCCCTCACTTCTCCTCACTTATACTTTCTTTCTTTTTCTTCTTTTTCATTTACTATCTAACACTCCTCTCCACTGCCTCATACTCTCTTACCAGTACCTCCATACCACCACTTCCACCATCACTTTTCCGGCAAGATCACCAGAAAATTCTTGAGAACCTATAAGCACCTTCACATCTTTTATTTGAGGTAAATATTTCTAATTTTTTTGGTGGGTTTATATGCTTTTGATTGAGGTTCTTTAAACTAAGCTTTGATAATGATATCCATGTGATTTATGAGCATTGAAAGTGATATTTTGTGTTAAAATGTATGGGTTTTGTATTGGTGGAATTATTTGATGATTGAGTTTATGGTTTATGCTAATGATGACTACTTAAGGTTTATTTATGGTGAAACATTTAAGGGTTTTGAGTTATTATATGTGCTGGTTGGTAAATCTAATTTTTCCATTGCCATCGGGTTTATTTGGAGTTAGTTGAAGCTCTAAATTTCTTGTCTTGGAGGATATTTTGATTTTGCTTTCATGGGTCTCTTAATGATGAAGTGTAAATTTTATGGAAGCTATTCATAATGTTAGAGATGATATTGAATGGGTTAACTTTATAAATTGGAGTCTATGCCTTGTGAATTAATTTGTTGAGAAACTTTGGAAGAGGAATATGTTGTTGATGAGGTTAAATATTATGCTTAACTAATTAAGTGTTTATTTGGCAATTCCTAAATTGTAGCTAAATACAATTTTAAGCTTTATGCTTATTGTGTTAGGTTTGCTTGATATTGTTGAGGTTCTAGCTAATCTCCTTTGGAGCTTAGAGAATTAGGCTTTTTGTAGGTTGCAAGGTAAGTAGCTTTTAATGGGATTTTTGAAAAATAACTATGTTGCATAAATGTTGTTTTTGGATTAGACACGCTTTTGGAAACTACTCTTGGAAACCATATTTTCCTAAAACTATTGTGTCGTAACCTTAATATGTATATGATTATATATGAAAATGCATCATATTTGGTATTGCATTTGGGGAAATGCATGAATTGTTGATTTGGAAAAATGAGCATCTTTTATTTAATATTTGATAAGGAAATCATGGATTTTATGGTATATTATAAAATTCAAAGATGAATATCTTGTCTTGTTATGTGGGAAATTGATAGAAAATCTCTTGACAAGAATGAAGTTGAAAACCTTACAAACTTTGTGGAAGTTAGATTATTTAAGGTTTTTCTGAAACTACCTAGTTATCAACTATTTATTTGAAAGGAAATGTATACCTGTGAGCTTTATATGGTTTTAACCCTATGCCATGTGTAATTTTCCAGTGATCACCCGATTTGGTTTTCGTAGTCGTTGTGACAACGGAATCAAATCCAAGTTAGTGCCCTTTCACTTTGGATGACGCGTTCTTCCCTGCTGCCCATGGGGGGAAGAGGTTCCTTGATTGTGCGTGAGTAAGGCTGCTGCTCATGGGGCCAAGAGACCACATGCAAGAAAGGTCCTCTTTGACACGCTCTCTCTGTTGCTCATGGGAGGAGAGAAAAACCTTGAGGGTATGGGTGAGATTGCTGTCCATGAGGCTAAGAGTCTACATACCAGAGAGGAGAATATCATGCCAATTGTGAATAGGTGGATCCCCTAGCCGGTCTATGAGCTAGTGTTGTATATTTGTGATAAATTACCATATGTTAGATTTTGTGGCTTTGGAATTATATTATTAGTGCTCATAGATTATAATATATAGTTTCATGGTATTATTTTGAGAAATTTTGTGTTTCATCATTTAATCATTCTTGTTACATTATTATTGAAAATGATCTTGCAGTATTCAGTTAGCAATTTTCCAAAGTAAAACATGTTTTGTAAACTATTAATTATCATGAAATTTGCATTTCCCAAACCCCCATTAATTATGCTAGTTATTGGGCGTTAGCTCATCCCACCCTCTAATAGTTTTTCAGATTTATTAGTTATACCTTGGGTATGAAGCTTACTTCTTTGGTGATGATTAGAGTGTTATGTTAAATTTGGAGACTTTTGCTATAAATGGTTGGTGACTCAATCTTGCCATGTTCAATGAGACTTTAATTTATTCTATTGGAAGTGGGTCGCTTGAGGTTTGTTAGCCTTTGGCATGGTAGGCCTAGACACGATGTTAAGGTCCTTATTCTTGATAAGATTGTGACTTTGTGTAATTTAATCAGAGTTTTGTAATATATTTATGTATTATGTGGAGGCAGATGATTGTTAGTTATTTTTCGTAAATGTGTTATAGAGTTTTGACTTGTAATGTGGAGATTTTAGTATGGTTATATATTCTTACCTTGTGGAAAAGAAAGGAAAATAAAGATCTACTATAGTTTGATTTGCCAAAAAGGAAAAATCTACAGGTACCCTTGGGATGTATTTCTCATGCTTTGGACCCTTTTGGGCTTGGGGAATGACATAGAGATTGTCCTCTATCCATGGCAATAGGGGTCAATGGATCACACAACAAATATTAACTCTAATCAGAATGTGCCTACTCTGATACCACTTGATAGACCAAGAATGTATTGACCCGTTATGGTAAATTAACTAGTTAATTAGCCAAGTTAATTAATAAAGTTAATTAACATGCAATACGTGTGGTAGCACAAACAAATCACCAAATAACTAAATGTAGTGGAAAATAAATTTGACACGGTGATTTGTTTATAAATGGGGAAAACCTCCAAGGAAAAAAACCCATCAGGTGAATTTAAAGTCACTACTCTTGAGAATTCACTATTATCAAAACAAGTGATTACAAGTAAAAGAATCCCAGTACCTTATACCAATCTACAGTTGAACTCTTACCCCAATACACAATTGGACTTGTAATTTAATGACAATCTCTCCTTTTCAATGCACGGCTCCCAGAACATAACTAACCAATCGATGCACGAATCCAAGTACGTGACTAATACACCAACTTGAGAAGGATGTTGGCTACAAAGTTCTTCAGTTCATCCACATGCAATAAGTGTGGCAGCATAAACAAATCACCAGATACCTAAATATGGAGCAGAAATTAAATGACACGGTGATTTGTTTACGAATGAGGAAAACCTACACAGCATAAACCCTACCGGGTGATTTTAAGATCACCATTCTAGAGAATCTGCTATTATCAAAACAAGTGGTTATAAGTAAATGAATCCCAATACCTTATACCAACTTATAGTTGAACCCTTACCCTAATACCCAATTGGACTTATTCTGTAAAGACAATCTTTCCTTGTATTGCACGACTCCCAGTATGTAACTAACCAATAGTTGCGTGGATCCCAATATGTGACTTGATCACTAACTTGAGAAGGATGTTGCCTACAAAGTTTTTTTGTTCATCAATTGATGAAGATTACGAAGTTGTTTGGTCACAAAACTCTATGGTGTACAAACACAACATCTTATTCAAGAACTAGGGCAAACTAGGTTTTCGGTTACACTTGTGGAATTATGCTATTGTGCAATTGTACTTTTGGTTGTGCAACCTAATACAACCCTTAAAATAATCCTTATATAGTTTAGGGTTATGAGAAAAGAAATCTCAAACACATACTCACGGATTTGATGAAAAATAGTCCTGAAAAATTGAATTTCGTAACCTCGATAGATAGCCATCTATCGAGCTAGTTGTCGAGCCACGGGCTTCAGTAGCTTTTAAACCTCGATAGATACTAGCCATCGAGCTTTGAAATCTAGCACTTTCTCACTTGATTCTTGGATAGATTTGCATGGCTTTAACACTTGAACTTGAAACCTTGTTTCTTGAAGAATTAAACACATCCTAGATTTATCCAAATATAAGTAAAGTGTGTTTTGTCAAAGAATTAGCCAATACATGAAATGTTGACATATGATCCTAACACCCAATCACATATATCCTAACAATCTCCCCCTTTGGCAATTCGTGACAAAACCACAACAAACAAATGAACATATGAGAGAAGTCATTAATCACATAACTTATACTCACTTGTTAAGTACAATAAAATCTATCCTAACACAAACTCTTGAAAAATTTTGCAAGAAGAGAGTTCATAGCAAGTAGACTTTGACAACCTGTATTTTTGAAACACTTAAACAAAACTCATCAAGGCATCTTAGTGTGAAACAGAAATAAAAGATTGCATACAAAAAATAAGAAACATGTGTATAAAGAGAGAAAAGAAACAACACATGTAGAGATATGTGAAAGAACATACATCAAAATATATATAAACCAAATATAAGTACAATGTATGTCAAATGGTCATAAGAACCATGTACGAGAACAAAGTATCTAAAATAGAAAGAAAAGAAAAAGATACATCAAAATCCTCACTATATCCCTAAAAAAAAATGAACACTCAAGAACAATCCCCTTATCTCCTAAACTATACCTCCCCCTATGAGTATGAGTACTCTCATCTCAAAACTACTTCCCCTTTTTGTTACGGGTGACAAAGGGGTAAGTACATCAAGTAGACATCTCATCATCACTAGGTGAGCCAGCATCATCATCATCCTCATCAACATAATCATTGCCGAAGTCATCGTCACTCTCATCCTCGAACGCCGGTGGAGATGGAGAGGAAGCAATGGTGAAACCACCCATCACAGCTTGTCATTAGGCAATATGACCTACACAAGTTATGCCATGATGGCCTCAAGAGTCACTCCACCTGCAAAAGATGAAGGAACAGAGGTGGATAGAGTGGTAGCAGCTAGAGGAGTAGCCGTCTCGGTCTGAGTCTGCCTCGATCGAAGTTGTGCAAAACTCTGCTTAACGGTAGCAGCATCAATGGCACACATGAAAGTGAAGTGGGGAAACTCAGGATAGGAGACAAAAAAATGGCGAAGGAGTCGCGTGATAGCTGAAGGGAAGATGAGCTTATCACTAGTTGTCGTATCCTTAAAGACATCTATAAGGGAGAGTATAAAGTGAGAGGATATATCTATGGTAAGATCCTCAATGAGGGAAAGCAAAAGGTGAGTACAAGGCACTGTGATAGTGTTATAGTGAGAGAGAGGATGGAGAACAAAGATCAGAACTATGTTAAGAAACCTTGGACCTTTAGCAAATGCCGAGCAACAGGTGAACTAATGATCACCCCTAAAAAGAAGGTGTCTCAAAGAAATGAGACGAGAGTTTGTCTTTGGACACTGTCCTCAGACGCTCACAACCAGGATAGTCAGGATGCACTACCCTAGGAATGTATAGTACCTCGGATACAATACCCGGAGTAACTACCATGGATATACCTCGAATGGGAGTGACAAACTGGGGTATAGAAGTGTCAAATCCATGCATGTTGGAGTAGAACTCTTGACTGATCACGGAAGGACATGTGACTGGAATGCCACAAAGTGACTCCCAACCCCTACTGTGAATGATAGTGGGTAGATCAATGTCAGAAAAGTCGGATAGAATGACTTGGCGTTCCGAATAAATGCTTTGTCTAGAAAAGTTCTCAAAGAAGTCCAATTTGGCCTTCTCATCACGAAACCTGACGTGAAACAGAGTGGGGTCAGAAGAAGTGGATGCCCCAGAACGAAGAGGGTTTCGGGACAGAGTAGACTTAAGTTTTAGTGCCATGACACAACTAACGTAAACAAGAGAGAGAGGGAGAAAGAGAAACACACAGAAAAGCACAAAAAATAATCAATACATAAGAATATAGAAAATGTAAGGTATGTATGCATGAAAATTCATGATCATGTGAAATGCAATAGTAAAAACATCATGGGCTCAGCCTAATCCAAACCTACCAGCACACAATCAGATTCACAATGTAAACACACATCTAGAATGCATTAAGCAGTGTTATAATGCACATGTGATGCAATGCATGATGTTTTAAGACCAATTATAAAAAACCCATCCCAAAATTTTTCATAAACTCATCAATTTTGAAAAACCCCAAAATTTTTTCAAAACTCAAAACTTAGGTCAAAAAAGAGTGAAATGCATGATTAATGAGTGAGAAAGAATCATACCAGATGAAAAACACTTGATTTAGGCCAAAGATCAAGTGAGGAATGTGAGGGGTTTGAGTTTGAAGAGTTTTGGACTGAGAAAAGAGAGTAACTGTCGAGAGAGATTGAAGAAATGAGTGCAGAAATCACGATGGCTCCTTATATAGAATCTTCATAAATCTCGATTGATCGAGAGCTATTAAGAGCTATCGAGCTTTAAAAAGGTGCTTTTTAGCTGTCGAACCAGCTATTGAGGATCAAACGAGAGGTTTCTCAACAAAGAAGCTCGATGGATCGAGGTAGCTATCGAGGAGACAGAAAGTTTCTTGATTAATCGAGATAAATATCAAGAGCTATCAAGATTGTGATAAAGAAAAGCTAAAGAGTTTCGATAGATAGCCTAGTTGTAGAGAGCTATCGAGAAGCTATTGAGATTGCTTAAAACCAGTTTTTCAAGAAAGAGAAAAACACAGATGTGAATACAATCAAGCATGCTATTCAAACAAAGATCCAAATAGCATTGTAAGCTCTCAAAATCATCTCTCAATGAAGAAAAATGTCATGCATTGAGGTCTAGAACACACACACACACACACACACACACACACACACACACACACACACACACACACACTAACACTAAACAAGTCTAACCAATTTTATATTTCAAAAACAAGTTAAGACAGTTTAGTGAGTAAACCTTGTGAAAAGTTAAGACAGTTTCAAAAAATTAGTGCATGTAAACCTTGTGATGGGCAAATCATATTGTATTTGCACATGTATCAAAAGTAGCAAAGAATATTGTATGTTATGTGCGAAAAATATCACAAGATTACATAAGTGTCTCTATGTTATGACGATCTGAGATATGAGTAAATCAATTTAACTCACACACGATCATAACTGTTTGATGGGGACTATCACTTTCGAGGTACATCTAATAACTCCCACATCTTCTAGAATACATGTTTGCAATCATATATAAAACATTTTGATCTTTTTGCTCTTATTTTTCTTTGCATATTTTTCTTTTATTAAGCATATCATGCATGGGCATATAAGAAAGAGAAAAGAAATACTCAATTATGTTAACCCTTTTGACATTGCACTTTTGTTATGTCGAAGCATACAGATGTCATTTCATGATTGGTGGGCAACAGTGGTGAGTTGGTTATTTATATCTTTCTCTTTAGATTTTCTAGTCATTCCTGTCAAAAAGAGTGATACGAGTGTTAAGTACAAGAGATAACTTAATCTTACTCATCACAAACACGAGCCATAAAGCTCACTTGCCTACTTGTGCATAGAGATGCTCATCTAATCTACAAAAGATACAAAGCTTAGAAAACTTTGTTTTATTGTCCATTCAAGGTACACAAGTACCAATGTACACAAACACACACAGTTTTTGTATTTTTATGATTTTTCAAATTTTTTTAAATGAAAAACAAAATTAAAAAACAACCAAACAAAAACATATCAAATAAAGAAATGCATAAAAACTAGACTGTCTCAAATAAACCAAAACACACAAGTAATGCAACCATAACAAAAAGAGGGAGAGAGAGAAAAAGTGACTAAATCACTTAGATCATTTTTCCTTCCACACTTTGGAAGAACATTTCCTTTGAGCAAAACCTTGAACTGGTGGTGAGGGGGAAGAATTGAAACCGTTTAAGTTCAAAAGGAACATGAGGGCTTTAAGGAGATCTCCAAGAGGAGCAAGAGAGGATGAAATCTGATTCTGGTTTACTGACGAAATCATGCTGTTGCTTTGTTAAGTGGCTAACCACTTATAGCAATTGGGTCATGTATGTCCAACTGTGCCACAGTGATGACAAAGATGCTGCTTCTTCTCGTTATACTTTTAAGCATTACTCTTCTTAGCCCTAGGATTTTTGGTTTCTTTCTTAGCAAACTTAGGGGGTACTCCTAAGATAGATTTATCATTGTCTATGTTCTCACTAGCTATCACATTTTTAACATCATTGTTCTCAGAATTAATATTTTTAGCAGGAGAAATAAAAACAGTAGTGATAGACGAAGCAATATTAGGAGAAGAAAAATCATACCCTAAACTGGAACGATCAGAGGTAGATTTTTGCATGCTGAGCATCTCATCAAGCTTTGCACTTAAGGTCCTCTCCAACTGAGCTCTTACTTGGAACACTTCTGCCTCAAGCTTCTTGGTTCTCTCAGCCAAGAAATTGTTTTCAAATCTCAGTGCTCTAATAGTCTGATTTGCTTCATCAAACTTAGGGGAAAGTTGTTCTTGTTCAAGCTCCACATTACTGAGCTTCTTGTTGGCTAACCTATACAGCTTCTTGTGTTTCTTTGAGATCTTGTACAACTTTGCATAGGCTGTGTGGATGTCATCTTGCTCATCCATCTTTTCAAATTTTGACTCCACAAAGTTTTCTTCTTCATCCACATCTTCTACAATCTCTTCAGTAGGATTGACAGTGGCCGTGAAGGCATTTAGGATTCTGTCATCCTCATTATCGGAATTATCCTCAGGTCCAATATCACTCAAGGTTGCAGCAAGTGCCTTACTTTTCCCAATAGACTTGAGATAGGTAGGGCACTCTTGTTTCATATGACTGAAACCTTGACACCCAAAACACTTAGGCCCTGAAAGAACAGTGTACTGATTGCCATCCCTAGCTTCCTTCTTCCTTTTGTCTTGGCTCTTAGATTGTAAGGAGTTTGATTGCCTACGGTCCTTGTTGAAGCCCTTTGCATTGACGATCTTCATAAACTTCTTGGACTGTCGAGTGACTTAGGACTTCATTTTAGAATCTTCATCATCGGAAGACTCATTAGTGTCATTGCCCTTGGCCTTCAATGTCATGCTCTTGCCCTTACTTGACTTCCTGATCCTAGACAAACCCAACGCATAAGTCTGCAGATTTCCAACAAGCTTTGTCAATGAAATCTTGTCAATATCCTTTGACTCCTCAATCGCAGTGATCTTAGCATGGAATCTATCGGGCAGAGGTCTAAGCACCTTTCTCACAATTTTGGGTTCGAGAATGGTTTCCCCAAGATCGAAGGCTGAGTTCACTGTCCTTGAGCCTGGCATAGAACTCATGAATGACTCATCCTCCTCCATCTTGACTTTTTCGAAGCTAGTAGTGAGCCTTTGAAACTTCGAATCCTTGACAGCCTTGATTCCAGCCTATCTCCACAGCTTGCCACATCTTCTCATCTAAGGACTGCAAGAAAGCTCTTATACGTACTTTTCAATATGCATAGTTAGTTCCATCAAATAAAAGAGGTATAATAAGTGATTGTCCTTTATCCATGATAAACAGGGGTCAATGGATCTCATAGCAAAGACAAAACCCTAATTAGAGTGTGCCTACTCTGATACCACTTGATAGGCCAAAAATGTATTGGTCCCTTATGATGAATTAACCAATTAACTAGCCAAGTGAATTAATTAGGTTCAAATACATGCAATAAGCATGACGGCACAAAAAATACCAGATAACTAAATATGCAGTGGAAATTAAATGACACGGTGATTTGTTTACGAATGGAAAAAACCTACACGGAAAAAACCCCACAGGGTGATTTTAAGGTCACCATTCCCGAGAATCTACTATTATCAAAACAAGCAGTTTCAAGTAAAGGAATCTCAGTACCTTATACCAACCTACAATTGAACCTTTACCCCAATACCTAATTGGACTTGTTCTGTAGTGACAATCACTCCTTGTATTGCATGGCTCCTAGTACTTGACTAACCAATAGTTGAGTGGATCCTAGTACATGACTTGATCACCAACTTGAGAAAGATGTTTGCTACAAAGTTCTTTTGTTTATCAACTAATAAAGATCACGAAATTTTTTAGTCACAAAACCCTATGGTGTACAAACACACCAGCTTCTTCAAGAACTAGGGCAAATTAGATTTCCGATTACACTTATGGAATTATGCTCTTATGCAATTGTACTTTTGGCTATGCAACTTGATACAGCCCTTAAACTAATCCTTGTATAGGTTTAGGTTTGTGAGAAAAGAAAGCCCAAACACATACTCATGAATTGGATGAAAAATAGTCCTGAAAAACTAAATTTTGTAAACCTCAATAGATAGCCATCTATCGAGCTAGCTGTCGAGCCACGAGCTTTAGTAGCTTTTAAATCTCAATAGATACTAGCTGTCAAGTTTTAAAATCCAACACTTTCTCAATTGACTATTGGACAGACTTGCATGGCTTTAACACTTGAATTTAAAACCTTGTTACTTGAACTTGAAACCTTGTTTCTTGAAGTATTAAACACATCCTAGATCTATTCAAATACAAATAAAGTACGTTTTATCAAAAGATTAACCAATACATAAAATGTTGACATATGTTCCTAACACTTAATCACATATGTCATAACAACTTGATTCTTGGACAGATTTGCATGGCTTCAATACTTGGACTTGAACTCTTGTTCCTTGAAGTATTAAACACATTTTAGATCTATCCAATTACAAGTAAAATGCGTTTTGTCAAAGGATTAGCCAGTTCTAAATGACATATGTTCTTAATATGATTCACATATGTCCTGACAATTAGTATAAGAGTAGAGTGAGTAAAGGAAAACTCATGATCATAGTATCTCTATTAGTACTTTTTTAGGAAAATGAAATTAGAAATTATTTTTATGAAATGGGTTGAAAAAATTACGAGTATAAAATAATTGAGTTTTTTTTTGTTGTTGAATATTTTGTTCATTTGGTGTTGCTTGGTCCAATCTTGTTATTATTGGGGTTTTTTTTTTAATACATTTTTTGGACTAATATTTGTTGTTATTATTCAAAATTAGTTGATGCAACATTGAAAACCACATTAAATATATAGCTAACTTTGGTAATAATCACATTGATGTTGAGTAACTATTTCGCCTAAAATATGTTGAGCATGTTGTGACTTCAAATTGTAACTTTAAAAAGTTAATATACGCACACACACATAGGAGTTTTGCTATGAGGATAATGACAAGTACACATTTCTTATTACACACAACAAGCGATTTGTAATAAACACTTTTATATATATATATATATATATATATATATATATATATATATATATATATATATATATATATATCCACACACACTAAACTAACCTATTTTGACTACCTTAATAAAATTGTTGAACACGCTGAGTTGAAAATTACAAGAATTCAGGTTTAAATAATAACAATAATGCTACATCCACAACATTTTTAGAATAATTTCACAAGAAATCTTTTGTGGTAAGCTGTTAGTAATTCTAATTAAGACCCCATAATTACATCATTTTTTTACCTACTAATATAGCTTGTCTTATACGATCTATTATGAAAATGTCGTGGACATAACATTACTCTTCAAATAATTTTGGCCCCAAACATAATCCTTAACCCCTTAAATAAAAATAAAAAGAATTTAAATCACAAAAATAAAAATGAACCCAAATAACAAAAAAATAACCCCAAACAAAAACAGGACTAGATCAAACAACAAGAAACTAACAAATTATTAAACAAAATTCAAAACAAAAAATTAAAAATCCCAAATAATTTAAATTTGTAACTAGTTCAATGCAGCACATAAAAATAATCTTTAATTTAATTTTTCCTTAGAAAATGTTACCAAGAGAAAGACCGTGGTAGTGAATTCTTCTTTTCGGTATTGACAATTATATTCTCTTTGGTTTTGCAGTCAACAATTTTGCATGCTCTTCTTAGTGATTTGGCTCACAGTTGTAGCAAATTTTGTTAGGTTCCAAAATTTTACAACAATTGGTAAATTGTGAACACAAATTTATCTAGATATAGATCCTAGAGTCTATAAGTATTATTAGACAATGCTCAAGGTGATTCAAGTCAAGATTCAAGAACAAGTAAGTTACAGAAAGAAGATTTCAGAAATTGCCTGGTTCGATCGATCGAAAGACAAGCTCGACCGATCGAAACATGGGTCTGCAGAATTTTAACTTGGCCCAAACAGCAGTTCAAGCCCATTAAGGATTAAGGTGTCAGGTCTACTTCTTCTAGTATATAAAGGAAACCCTAAGCACGTTTTTAAAAGGTTTTTTTTTAGAGAGATTAGAGTGCATTTTGTGCCTTTTTTTCTTTTTTTTGTGTGTGTAGATTTAGGGTTTTGTACCCAAAAGCTCTCTATGGTTTTTGTTTGTGCTGTGTGTTAAATCTCTTGTGAGATCTAGAGGTGTTTACCTTCATACACACTTAAGGTTATCAAGATTAAGATTTATGTCAAGAACTTGGTGATCGTTTCAGTTGCTGCATAAAGAGCATTCAAGAAGATCAAGATTCACAAGTTGGAGAACTTGTGGTTGCTGCAAATCAAGGAATGAAGTAGTCCGTGAACTCGGAGTTATCATGGGGTCGTGGTAGTAAGTTTTCTACTTGAGGTAGAATAGAATGTTAGTAGCCTAAGTTCTATTATACAAACTTCAATTCTTTTATAGTGGATTTGCTTTTTACCTTGAGGATAGTTAGGTTAAATCATTTCCAGGCTTTTTACTGGTTTGGTTTTCTTAGGTCATCAGATCTTTGTGTTCTTTATTTTTCGCTGTTTTACATGATTTGATTGTTATTTTTTTAACCTAGATTTGAATAATAAACCTAAGTATTCATTTGGTTAATTAATTAAGTTAAACAATCTAGTTTTGTAGGGGTCTAAAAACGAATAAGTGGTATCAAAGCGGGTTAGCTCTAGTATTTACATCTTTTGATCTAAGAGTTGATCCTTGATCCTTGTTATCATGGTTAATTTGAAGTGTCTTACTATTTTTGATTGAGATGATTTGAATAAAAAGGACACTATTGTTTCTATTGAGCTTTTTGATGCTTGTGAAACTCTTCATAAGGAATTATCTAAATCTTTGAAAATTGCTAAGAAAATTGGCTAATCTTGAACAAGAGGAATTGGTTGTTAGATTAGATGAATCTAATAAAAATAATGAATTTTTGAGAAATCAAATTTCCTCTCAAAATGAGAAGATGAAAAGCTTGGAACAAGAGTTAGTTGAATCTAAAACCAAAATTGAAAATTTGACTAGTACCAAGTTTGATGTTGATAACAGAAGTGTTTCTGTTTCACTTAAGCCTAAAATTGAGAAATTTTATATCCCTCATTTCAAGAGAAATCATAAAGAAAAAAAATATTTTGTTAGGTTAGACAAAGGTAAAAGTTTTGATGTAGACGCTGAAGTTTCTAAACCTATGTCTAAACCTACTATTAGTATGCAAAAGAAATCTGTTTTTGTGCCTACTTGACACTTTTGTGGTGTTGTTAGTCATATTAGACCAAATTGTTCTTTTTTGAGGCAAAAACCAAAATCTAAGACTAGATTTTCTGTTAAAAATATTGATGTTCCTAAAGTTGTTCTTATTTGTCACTTTTGTGGTGTCTCCGATCACATTCGTTCTAATTGTCATAAATTGAAATTTACACATTCTGTATTTCAATCTAAGATATGTGATGATATTTCTCCTAACATAAGTCCATACAAATTGTTTCATATTCTTTTGAAAAATTTAAGCTTGTTGGGTTGAGAAAGGAATTTGCAAGATTTCAGTCTTTCTCAGAAAATTGGTATAATCTCTCAAATACACTATGCTTCTCATGGATTTTCACCTACAAAGCCGAAGACTCGTGTTATATGGGTGAGAAAAGATTCTCTAAGGTGAGTGTTGTTTACTTGTCCTTAATTTAATTCTTTCAATTAATTGTGAATATGTTTTCTTTTAGTTTTTGGTTGTGTTATTTTTTTAGGTTGTTTTATTTTTTTAGGTTGTTTTGATTATTCAAAAAGTCCAAAAACATTGAAAATTTTCAAAAAGAGAAAAATATTTTCTTTTGTGTCTATTTTTATTTTTTTGAGGATGATATGAATTATAATATCTCTTTCTTCATTTAGAACATGCTTGACATTGTAGAGAAACTTGAATATTATGTATTATATATGTGTTAAGCTAATTCTGATTTTGTGTGAGTATGTACTAGTTTGTACATGTACTTAAGGGTTGATTAAGAAATTAATATTTCTTGTTTGTATACCCTCTATAGCTTAGTTAAGCACTGTTATGCATTGCATTTATATTTTTAATTATTTAGCATAATGTGTGCTTTTAGTTTTAGTCATAAATCTTTTTTTTGAAACCAAAAAGATTTTTATTTCTTTTGTATTACACATCATGAATATGCAATTGAGGTTGACTTATTATCTTTACATAACATGCTTGTATACCTTGTTTAGCCTGGATGAGCTTAATTTTACTGCACTTTGCTAGTTTTGGCTATGCAGTGCATGTTGTGTGAGAATTGTTTATAGTTTTTAATCACATGATCTTAATTTTGAAGTCACATGCTTTTGATTGTAAGGACTTAAAACTCCTAAGAGAAAGACATAAATAACCATCTCGCCGTTGTTTACTAGCGATTCATGAACACCTTAGTGCATATCATATAATTTTGTACCCAAAAAAGTGTAGCACATGTACAAAACGAACATAAGGTGTAGCCTCGGTTTAAATAATAAAATTGGTGTGTACATTATTGGGCTGTAATAAATAAAAAATAGAAAACAAAATTTGTGTATACATTATGAGGCAATACAAGAAAATTCCATGATTGCAAGCTTGTTTTCTAGGAGATGTGATAGTTATATGATGTAACTCTTTACGTGATAGTCATTTTCAAATTTATGGAATGAATAATGTAGAAATTGCAATTGATTACTATCTACTTATCACCTCACATGTATCTCATGTTGTTATTAGTTGCATACATTTCACAAGTTATTCTTTGCTAAACTTAGTACATGAAATTGTGTGTAAATTTGGTTTGGCCATCCAAGATTATGTTGTCTATGGTGTTTGATGCAAAATATGTTTAAAGGTTGGCAAAATTTATGTTTTTGATGATTAAAAACTTTGTTTTGAAGTTCTGGATTGAAAACTCATGTTTTTGAAAAACATTTAAACTCATTCTCATGCATTTCATTCATAAAATTCCTTGGTTTGAGTAGTTTCTACATAATCTTCTATAGTTTTTCAAAAATTTCAAATTTTCAAAATTTCGATTGATCGAATGTGTTTCTCAACCGATCAAAAATCCCTTGATTTTTAATCATGACTTTCTACCTAACTCGATCGGTATTCGATCGATGCTTGATCGACTGAAACTGGAAAATTTTCAGTTTTAAGTATTTGACCAAATTTTTTTTCATGCATCATTTGTGTTTAGGATTCACATGTATAGCATTGTTTTCTGTATCTATCTTGTAGTTTTACAGTCATATCTTTTATTTTTTTCACACATAACCTACATACACATTGCAAAATTGAGTACTCAACTTGATCTAAGAAATTGATTGATTAATTTTTGAGTCTTTTGTACATTTTAGTATATATGTGTGAACTGTAAAACCTTTTTTGAGATATGATGGATAATAAATTTGAAAATATTTTCTCTACTCATGCAACTGTTTATGGGTTCAAACACCATCTATTTATGGGTCACATAGTGTCAAGTTTGCATTTATTGGAAGAGAGAATATTTTTCTTCTTGTGTATCCTTAACTTAGTTTTTAAGTTTGGTTTGTTTCTTTATATTTTTCCCACCTCCTAAATTTTTCCCAAAACTATTTTTCCCATAACTTGTTTTGTTTTTCCTATTTTTACAGGGGGAGAAGCTTGTTTTTTAAACTTTGTTGTTCATAGGGGGAGTTGTCTCTATTTTCTATAGAGTTGAATAGTTTTGTGTTTACTTAATTCTATGTTTTCTCTTATCCTTTGTTGCGTATGTTTTCTGTTTACTCTTTGATTGGGTTGTCTTTTTCAATACGTGACAAAAAGGAGGAGAAATAGATGAAATTTGGAAAATGTTTTGTTTAGGGGGAGATGAAATTGTTTTTGAAGTTTTTGAAAAGAGGAGACAATAAAAGTTTTTGATGTATCTAACTTAAGGGGAGAGTTAGTTTACTTTAGTTTTTATATTGTGTTTCATATTGGTTTACTTGTATTTTCCACATATATGTTTATGTTTTGTTTAGTGTTTCAGGAATTTACAGGTCTATTCATTCGAAGCTGCTGTCTACTTTTGCATCTGATAGATAGTACTTAGGTTGAATTGTAATTTGGGCAATAATGTGTAATTGGGCATTTTATTGTATTGGGTTGTTTTTATATTTGAGCATTTCATATTGTATGTAAGTTTTTTCACAAATTTCCAAAGGGAGAGATTGTTAGGTTTTAAAAGTTTAGAATAATTGGCAAATTGTGAATACAAACTTGTCTAGATATAGATCCTAGAGTTTATAAGTATTATTAGACAATGCTCAAGGTGATTCAAGTCAAGATTCAAGAACAAGTAAGCTACAGAAAGAAAATTTCAGAAACTTCTTGGGTCGATTGATCAAAAGATCGGCTCGACCAATCGAAACACGGGTCTATAGAATTTTAAATTGGCCCAAACAGCAGTTCAAGCCCATTAAGGATTAGGGTTTCAGGTCTATTTCTTCTAGTACATAAAAGAAACCCTAAGCACGTTTTTAAGAGGCTTTTTTCAGAGACATTAGAGTGTATCCTGTGCCTCTTTTATAGATTTAGGGTTTTGTACCCAAAAGCTCTCTAAGATTTTTATTTGTGCTAATGTTGACTCTTTTGTGAGATCTAAAGGTGTTTACCTTCATACACACTTAGGGTTATTAAGATCAAGATTTATGTCAAGAACTTAGTGATCGTTTCAGTTGCTGCATAAAGAATATTCAAGAAGATCAAGATTCACAAGTAGGAGAACTTGTGGTTGTTGCAGATCAAGGAAAGAAGTAGTCCGTAAACTCAAAGCTATCATGGGGTCGTGGTAGTAAGTTTTCTACTTGAGGTAGCAATAGAATGTTAATGGTCCAAGTTCAATTGTACAAACTTCAATTCTTTTATAGTGGATTTGCTTTTTACCTTGAGGATATCTAGGTTAAATCCTCCCTAGGTTTTTTACCGATTTGGTTTTTCTTGGTCATCAAATCTTTGTGTTCTTTATTTTCCACTACTTTACATAATTTGATTGTTATTATTTTAACCTAGATCTGAATAATAAACCTAAGAATTTACTTGGTTAAATAATTAGGTTAAACAATCTAGTTCTACAAGGGTCTAAAAACGAACAAATCTCTCTCTCATGTAAATTGCACCCTTAAAGTTTGATTGAAATTCGTTTTAAGTCCATTAAGTTTACTCTTTTTCAATTGAATTCTCTAAATTTTAAATTTATTCAATTAAGACCTTTAGTCTAATTCTATTAAAAAGTTTTCGTTAACAATACAAAATCGTTTTTATTAATTTTTTTCATATGATAAAAATATTTTTTTAATGGAAATTTGAAGGACTCAATTAGAGAATGTAATTTGCTTTTTTTGTTTTTTTTTTCTTTTCTTTTTTGAGCAAAAGAGTGTAATTTGCATTTTAGCTAAAAGAATAGAGAAAAAAGAAAAAAACTATGTCATATTATTAGAGGTTGTTGCAGAAGAGTATTTACAAAGCCAGCTACTTGCCTCGTACTCACAGCTCATCTCCACCTCCAAGTTAATTTCCAATTCAACAGAAGAGTCTTTCACATTATTTCCTATATATCATATGCCTTGCTAGGAAGGTGTGTGGACTTTCCTAAACTGCTAATATAAGCAGGAAGAAAACTGAACCACTAGGAAGAGAAGAGACCCACAGGCATGCCATAGCATTTCTGCACATGGTTTTGAAACATTCTTGTCGAAGTCCACGCCATTTTCTCACTTTTTAATTCTCGCTCATAGTCAAGCTTTAGAGCATTTGCTTAATTTTGATGAGATTGATCAACCTAGCAAAATATCAGGTAAGATTACGAAGAGTAAACTGATTTATAAGGTAGTAGTAGGATCATGCACGTAGCAAATAAGGGACACTACCATCTCCAACAAAACGAAGGAAATCAAGTCAAAGGCATGCTGTAATTTTGATACATTTTTCAATTTCTTGTAGATTCTTTTTCACCATGCTAAAGATAATTCGCTCTCTAGCTAGAGATACTGCATTGGCTACCATTTTGTAATTATTTCCATTTCATTTCTACAAATGGGTCAACAATTTAACTACCATTCATAGTTAAGCAAGATTAAAACCAAAATTGCTGAATTTGACAAACTTTTTGTCAGACGCATGGAAGGTAGACCTATATTCTTTAATCTCACTTTTAATTTGAAAAAGATTAATTGGCACTTTAGCTGCAATCACGAAATATGTTTCCTCACTTCTCTAGAAAGATCCGTGCAATTTTTCGAAGAAAATGACTCGGAAAATGGTTAGGGTTCTGTCATAAAGATTGAAACTCATTAGTACGTCTATCACCCGCAGTCTTCAGTAAAAGGTGAAGAGTCAAGAACCGGCAAAATGAAAGTACCTTCAGAGTGCACCGGTGTGGTGCCGGCCTAAGACCCTTTAAAGATTAAGTTAAAAACTTTAAAGGAGTTCCCGAATAGTATTTTTGCGTACCTTGATATTGGGGTGTCTTGGTGTAGTGACCCAAAAAGGGGGGGGGGGGGGGGTCTTGCAATCTATGAAATCTCACGTCGCTTTGGAAAGCACATAGGAATGTGCTTATAAGAAGTGACTTTCCTTAAATGTGTAGAGACCTTTTCCACTACTGTTATGTGCTTTGGGGGAGAACAAAACTGTGAGAGGTATGAGCCCCAAAGCGGACAATTTCTAAACATTTGGGGGGGGGGGGGGGGGGGGGGGGGAGGTCATTATAGATGGTATTAGAGTCATACCCTAAGCGATGTGGGTCACTATACTTGGTGTTTATATAAGAGTCTGTGGCATTTCTGATAAGCAGATATTTTTAAAAGACTAGCTCATTTTAGAAGACTGAATGTGAAGTTAACTAAAAAGTTACCCATCAATATAAAACTTCAAACGTATCCTTTTTGAATTTGGTGAGGGATCACTTATGTTTTATTAAACTTATATGTAGTTCATTTATATGAGTCCCATAAGTTCACAAAATGAACTTCACTTCTCCTCACTCTTCACACTAATGTGCCAACATGAGCATGAGCTTCACATGTCTCTCCAGAATATATTCTTATTCTTATCTTCCCCCAATGATCGATTGATTAGTTTTTTCTTTTTCTTTTTCTTTTTTCCTTTTTTACTTCTATACATTCTTTGTTTCCACAACGGTCGATGGCTGATATTTAATTAATTCAATGAAGTTTTCAAAAACTTCTGGAAAGGCATTTCTTGTACACATGGACCAAACAAGAAATCATATGTCCTACCAAATTTTGTTTTTCCTTTTGGACATAATATAATTCATCAACAGTATCGTTAATATTTTTTTTAAAATAAAAGTTTGGAACAAAGTGGCGAGCATTTTCATGGTCCCCGGTTCTTTATGTTCTCATATCTTTTTTTCTTCTGAGATGAATAATCATACAATTATTTAGATAGTTTTTGTGCAGAGGACACTTTTAGTCAGATATATAAAAATTATAATTTTTTGCCAATCAGACTCGACTCAAACTTTGTACTTCCTATAAATAGATAAGCATGGTTGTAATGAAATTTCATATGCCTATCTATATCACTTAGTTCAATTTCAGAGCTGTTGAAATTTCAAACATTGTTGAGACTCATCAACAATGTAGAAGAACTTTTATTTCTTAGCTGGCCTTATGTATCTTTTAGTCAATCAATGTTCTAACAGTTGAGGCAAAAACTCATTATCACAACTGGGATGTGAAGTACAATGCCTATAAGTCTTCAGATTGCTATAAGAGGTTGGCTATCATTGTAACTCTTAGGTTTTAAGTACTTAGGAACTAATGTATTAGAACTCTAATATGTATTGTTGGCAAACCATGATCAAAACAGGTGTTTAGTTATGTTTTAGACTTGCTCAAAGTATGTGATTTGTGTAAAGTTGGAATCGAGTTAACTGCAGAAGTTACTGTACATTTCTATCTGATTCGATCGATCGAGAATTAGACTCGACCGATCGAAAGTTGTACAGATTGTTTTTTCTACAGAATTTCCAACTCAGCCTTAAGCCCATATAACGTGTAGGGTTTTATGTTTTGCCTTAGATATAAAAGGCAAACCCTAGTCACGTTTTTGAGGTTGCTCATATTGCTGTTTGTGTGAATCTCTTGTGAGATCAGATAGGCGCTTGCCTTCACACAAGTTTAGGATTATCAAGAAAGAGATTGCTTCAAGAACTTGGTGATCGTTCAGTTGCTGCCATAAGAGCTTAAAGATACACAAGCGAGGGTGCTTGTACTTGTTGGAGAATCCAAGAAAGAAGGAGTCCGTGGTCTCGGAACTTGCATGCGGTCGTGTCAGTAAGTTTCTACTGGTGGGTAGCAATAGGATGTTAGTGGTCTAAGTCGCTATTGTACAACTTCGATTCTTTCATAGTGGATTCAGGTTTACCTTGAAGATAGTTAGGTTAAATCCTCCCTAAGTTTTTTACCAGTTTGGTTTTCCTAGGTCATCATATCTTTGTGTTTTTATATTCCCCACTTTACGTTGATATGATTATATGATTGTGTTAACCTAGATATGAAATTTGGACTAATTAATAACTTAGCTTGTTAACTAGGTTAATTCAGTTGTAGTTTAAGGGGTCTAAATAAACTCTACAGTAACAACTTGAGGAAAAGAGCTAGTCATATTTACGCTATATATCGAAAGGACTAGTCATAGTTAAGGCTCCTTGTAATTGTTAATAATGCTCAATTCAATCCAGTATAGGCCTAATATAGGACCCATCACACACTCATACACAACACATAATCATGCAAATTGGGGGATCACAATCTCCCCCACTTAAATTCCTAATGTTCTCATTAGGGGCCACTTTGTAAGATAGTGTCATTAAACCCATATGGTGTTACCAAGCCAGCTTTGATACCATTAATATTGTCACACCCCAAACCCAACTAAGAGGATTAAGCATACAACAATAGCCGCACACTTACAATGTTAGATTTTAGACCCCTAAAAACACAGTGCTTTTACCTAATTTTATTGTCAAGTTGATAATTAAGTCAATTATGCAGAGCTAGGTTAAATATTGATCATACATATCATGCAAGGGAAAAAAGTAAATAAGACAAAAATATGATGATCCAGGAAAACCAATAAAATAAACCAGTTTCAAGGTGAAAACCCTAGGTTGACTAATCTCAAGAAGAACAATCACTATCAGATAGAATTTTACAATCACGAATATTTAATTCATAGCAAACTTAACTATGACTATCAAACCTACCTCCAAAACCCTCAGACTTCTTTGAAATGGATCTGCTGCCACATTAAACTCCATTTCATGCACCTGTGATAATTGGTATGCAGCAACTTCAGATCTACTAGTTTTAATAGTATGTATATTGATTTCCAGTAGTGACTTTGAAGGAGAAGGCATAGAACCTTTTAGATCTCAAAGAGCAACTCGAAAGTCATTTTTGAAATATGCTATATTAACCCTAGCATTATTTAGAACTCTTAACACAAAATTTTATAGTTAAGTTGTTTTTAACACTAAACTAAACAATATAGTCCAAGTGTAAGTTACTTAGTGAATTTCCAAACTAACTACACTACATTACATAATCATGGCAATACAATATGATAGAGGAAATAACGAATGAAAAAGCAAATCGCACATAACACCAAAAAGTGATATGGAAGATGAAAACCCTGAGCCCCAAGAGTAAAAACCTCTCCCCCGACCATCTGTCAGAAAATTCCACTAGAATCAATAGTTGCAATATATGGATGACTATAAATACTCCAAGCCTATATCTCCCTATGTACTTGAGCCCTCCAAGCTCTAGCTAGCAACCAACTCCACGAGTCTTTTCATCACTACTGCCAATGGAAACCCAACAAAGGATTTGGATTTTGATATGGCTTCTCATGTTTCCAATGCCATTCTCTCATTCTCAAGGTTTGTGTTTGTGGATGGGGAAGGTGTTTAAAGAATCTCTATCAATACATTGAAAGAGATGGAAATGAAAGATGGGAACTTGGTTTTCTTAAGGAAAAACTCTATCTTTTTATACAATGGCATAGCCTCAATAATGTTCACACTAGTTAAAATTCTAGGGTTTGTTAAACCTTTATTTGAAGGGCCTTACCATGCCTCATAGTTGTATGTGTGTGTGCTAGCAGATGTGTAGTGAGTAGGTACATAGCAGAGTATAGAGATCATGTAGCTAGGAACCTGGTCGCCCCATAAGGTCGCGAGATAGTCGTGAGGTGCAGGACTACACTCTCATCCAAAGTACCTACCATGTGGATCGCTTATAGATTCTTCTTCAAATTTTCAAGGGAGCCTCAAGTTCTTTACCCCAAAATACATGAAACTCAGGAAACAATACTTTAAAAATAAAAGCACTATAAGCAGACTTTTGTCATTGATTTAATCTAACAATAAAACATGACTTCTTAATTTTAAAGTGTGCCTTAGGTTTTTCTTTATATACTTAGTGAAGTAGGTCCAAAACCCTAATCAATTAAAGGGCCAATAGGAAGATGGGCCGAAAAATAAATTCTGCAGATTTACAGTTTGGTCGGTCGAGCCTAGTATATTTCAAATTCCTGAACCTGCAGCCTCTTTGTTCTTGTATTCAGACTTACAACACCTTGAGCATTATCTAATCTTACAAATAGACTTAGTAATCTATACCTAGATTAGTTTGTGCTTACAGTTTGCTAATTATTCTGAGTTTGGCAATGAATCAATAGATATATTGTAGTCGACCTAATTATTCTCTTATCTCCTTCTCATTCTTGGGTGGAGGAATCTCCAATATGGCTTTAATCTTGGATGGATCCACTTCTATTCCTTTATCACTCACTAGGAAACCTATAAACTTCCTAACTGTTACTCCAAAGGTACACTTTTGGGGGTTCAACCTCAACCTATACTCCTTGATCCTTTCAAAGAACTTCCTTAAGTTAATGATGTGACCTCCTCTATCCTTGGATTTTATAATCATGTCATCAACACACTTCAAAATCATTGTGCATCATATCATGTAGCAAAGCTGTGGCCATTCTTTGGTAAGTTACACCAACATTTTTTAGCCCAAATGGCATTACTGTGTATTAATAGTTCCCCCATTCCGTGGTGAAAGTGGTTTTATTCTTATCCTTAGAAGTCATCTTAATTTGGTTATACCCCGAGAAACCATCCATGAAAGACATCAAGGCACTACCAGCCATGTTATCCACTAAGACATCTATATGGGGAAGGGGGAAATCATCTTTAGGGCAAGCTTTATTCAAGTCCCTAAAATTCGCACACATCCTCACATTTCCATCCTTCTTAGGTATGGACACAACATTGGCTACCCACTCGGCTTGGTGTATGGCTTAATGAACCCTACTTTCAACCATGTTTTGATCTTTTCTTTGATCTTTAGGAGCCACTCGATTCTCATATGCCTTATCTATGTGGGGAAGGGGGAAATCATCTTTAGGGAAAGCTTTATTCAAGTCCCTAAAATCCACACACATTCTCACCTTTCCATCCTTCTTAGGTATAGGCACAACATTGGCTATCCACTCGGCTTGGTGTACGGGCTAAATGAACCCTACTTTCAACTATTTTGTGATCTCTTATTTGATTTTTAAGAGTCACTCAGTTCTCATGCGCCTCAACTTTTGCTTAGTAGGCACCATGTGGGCATGGGTATCAATGTGATGTTGGGTTATCTTGGGATCAATTTTGTGTTTATCTTCATAGGACCACGCAAACACTTCTTGGAATTCTGTGAGGAGATCCATGAGATCTTTCCTTTCTCCTTCATTTAGGGTTGAGCCAATTTTAATTAAACATGGATTCTCATTATTGCACAAATTAAGAGTTTCAAAAGTTGGTTCCATAAGTTCAATTTTCTTTTCCAATTTTTTATTAATTTCATTTTCAAATTTATTTGAATCATTTATGTGTAGAATTTCAATATTATGGGACACATCAATATAAGCCAAATCAGAATTCATCTTATTGAAAATATTGAAAAGTACATTGGGACTTGCATTAAAAAATTTATTTTCCCCACTCTTAGAAAATCCAACCTTAGTCCAATTTTTAAGTTGCACAACAAGTTGTCTAACTCTCAATGTTGAGAGATGGACTTCTAAACTTAGAGCTCGGGAGTTAGATGAATTCACTTAGGACACAAAAGTGTTTTTGCATTTGCTTTTTTAGGACACAAAATGATGATGAACTACAATTTAATGGAAATTCTGATATTTTATGCTTATTAGATGTAACAAATTTTACTAGCAATATTTGACATGATTAATTTAAGGCATCCATTTTACTAGCCCATAAATCTCTTGCTTATTTGCTTCTTTTCTTCTTTAATTCTTTGTTTCATTTTCTTTTGAGTTGAAAAATGTATTTCTTTTTTGGCACAATGATCTACCAATCATATTTCACATGAACTTAGCTTTAATAATTTTGAACTAAGGCTAACTTGGAAGCTTTGCTTATGTGTGTTTTGAAATAAGTGGCCATAACTTCCTCCAAGAGTTAGGCTGTGTGGTTTAGTAGGTGCTCTCGCTCTTGGGCAACCATAAGCAATGAAATTTCTTAGAAGTAAAATTCATTGACACGATATTCTTTTCTTGTTTATCTTCCATAATATTCTTAATTGAATACTCTTCAGAAATAACTACTATATGAAGATCATCAAAATTGGTTGGCCCATTTCTGGTTCTCATGACTGAGCAGAAAGGAAGATATTCTTTACGAGGTCCCTCTAACGAAATGTGAAGAATTACTTCGTCATCAGTTTCAATTGACACAATAGCTAGTTTGTCTCTCTTTTCCATGATATGTTGTAGATAGGCACTGACTAAGTCGTCATTTTTCTTGATACTAGGTCAATCTTGAGATAGGTGTGAATCTCCTTTCGTGTATTTCCCATTCCTTTTGTGCTGGAATTTTTCTAACAACTAATTAAAGAGCTGAGGGTTAAAGAGTGGAGTTGTTCAAATTGAGCAATGTTTGAGATCTTGAGATCCATTGATGATATATTGGAATTTCTTTATCTGTTAATATTTATCAATCCTCTGCCATCTCTAACAATTTTTTCATGGAATATAAGACTTCCACCTACAAATCCAAGTATGGTTGCGATTGGATGCTTCTGAAGGATGTAGTTGTTATCAAGTTTCACTAACATTAAATTTGAGACTTTAGAAAGCAAGAAAAGTGGAGCTTACCGTGTCAGATTTACTGAAGACGTTGAGAATGTATTGGTGGTGGAAGATGATCAATTTGACACCACGATTGATTCGCTTATAACTCTGAAAACATGTATATTTTGTATTGTATACTTGAAGATAGAAATGAAGAAGGTAATGTAGAAGAAAATAGTGCAGATAAGAAGATTACTAAATTTATGTATGTTGGCAAACCGAGATAAAAACATGTCTAGATTAGGTGTTAGACATTACTCGTGCTGGTTTAAGTCAAGATTCAAGAACATTCAAGCTGCAGAAAGAAGAGTTCAGATTTGGTGAAGTTCGACCGATTGAAAATTGTAGACACTATTAGGTATGAAAGGAAAACCCTAACTACGTTTTAGAACTTCTTGACAGTCTTGTGAGTTATTTTTACCTTGAAACTGTTAGTTTCGTTGGTTTTCCTAGTTAATCATATCGCTTGTCTTCTATACTTTTCCGCACTTAGTGATATGATTGTATGTGTTTAACCTAGAATAGAATAATCAACCAATGTAACTACTTGGTTAATTAATTAGGTTAAACAATCTAGTTTTAAGAGGTCTAAACAAACAAACAATAAGCAATGGCATAGATTTTGAGTTAGTGGGATAAATTTCAAAAAGTCTTGGCCCTAGATGGAGCCTACACTTTCCCACTCATCATCAACCATGGAAAAGGGATAAAGAATCAAGTGAAAGTGTATGCAAAACCATATTAAAAAATCCTTTGTTAGGATTAGGAAATTGAACACATTGGAGTCAAACTTCTCCCTCCATAGCGAAGTTGCCACTATGGGCACCAGCGCTTGCAACAAGTTTTGGTTCACTTTGTGGAAGTACGCTTTGGTCTAGGGTGGACCATGGTGGAGGGTGTAAATGGAGTCACCACCTAAATCAAGTCTAGAAACCATAAATGTAGTGACCTTGTGGAAGGATTAATCTTTACTAGAGCACATGTTCGGAGTTTAGGTATGACAACAGGAAGGTGTATTAGGCACCCAACCCCACCCAACTCGTAGATCAGCAACCACTCGTTGTGTTCCAAATTCTAATCCCAACAAAGAGTCCTCTAATATGTTAAAAAGTGAGCAAATGTCATTTTTCAGCACCATTTCCAAAGCGATTTCAACACTTTTTAGTTGTGATTACTTTCAAACTATCAAAATAACTTCAATTACATTTTGTAGACATGTCAAGCTCATCATTGGGACTGGAGACTAAATTTTATTAACCATGTACAAAATGAGGTGTCTAAAATTCTACCCTTTTTTACTCTTACAAGTTTATTACTTAATATGCTTCAAAAACCAAGCCTCTATTGATCTTGACCCTTCAATTCTTTTGGCTAGATGTTTGTATGATTAGCTAACTAGTTTTAATATCCCACAAGAGAAAGATACATGTAATGAAGTTATTTCAATGAAGTCTTTCAAACTCACATGTTTATGTTTAATTAAATATAAAATTGATGCGATATTACCTATCAAAACCAAGATAGTAGTGAAAACTTAAGCAATTATCATAAGCTTTCTGATAAGAGTTGGAAAGGAGCTCGTGCAGGGACTGAGGAGTTTATGCTTCCTCTAATTGGTTTAAACTCCTAAACCAAGAAGATGTAGATGTTACAATTTTATATTTTTGTAGTGTCCTATATATTTTAAATTATCATTTTTTGTCATTTGCTTCATGTAATCTAGTTGGGTGATGTTAGATAAATGGAACACAAATTCTCTATGGCAATTTTTGTAATCCACTAATCATAACTTGCAATCATGCAATGTGGCTGATTATTCTTCTTTTTTTTTTTTTTTTTTTCATTTTTTCGATGGTAAAAAAGGCTCATCAAAATCCTTCTCCTCTCCTATTTTAAAGTCCACTACAGATAACTAACTTCTATTGATAACCACATTGATGTTGAGAAACTATTTGAACCAAAAGATGTCCAACTTGTCACTTCAATTTGTTCTTTAAAAAAGTAAAAAACACACCCTAAATTTTTGCACTAATTAAGGTAAACCTCACAAACCAACCCCTCTAATCCTCTCAATTCGTAAAAACAAAAAAGTTACTGTGGTTTCTATTCAAACACCTTGCTATAGAAAATGTTGACATAGCATTTCTGTTCTATAAATAGCCTTCTGAAAATTGCATAAATAAATTCTCAACCATATCATAAGTCATCTTTCACTGAACCCGAACATCAGAGAAAGTGGTGTAGTTATTAAATCTAATAAAAACAATGGCTTTTAAGGACTACACCTTTTTCTCTTATGTCTTTTTAGCGACAGCCGTCATCCTCCTCATTGGCCAGGCGTATGGCGCTGGCCTATGCGACGGTTCTCCTAATAAGCAAATATGTTACTCAATTGTCTATAACCGGACTGACCCTCGTGAAGCCTCAATTGCAGCTGTTCACAAATTGGTTTACCAGAGCAAAGTTGCAAAGGTAGTGGCTCAAAGGCAAAAGAAGTCCACCGAAATTGATTATTGCATATCAAAATTTGACCTCGCCATTGGGTTCCTCAAATACTCCTTGTCCGCCATGTCAAAGGGTGACTACCGTACCCTGAGGACCTACATCATTCAAGCCCGGATCGCCTACAATGGATGCGATGCCGAGTTTCAGACTGCTGGCAAGCCCAATCCCATTGCCAAATCTATTAAGTTCTTAGTGGACATGACTTTTGTTGGTGCGTATCTAGCAACTTTAATTAAATGAAAAAGAGCCTGTGTTGTGGGTGAGTAAATAAAAGTGGTCTGAAGAAATTGTTATGAGAAAAGATTTTGGCTTTTTTTAAAAAAAAAAAAAAAAATTTATGGGGGAGGCCATATTTGTTGTATTTGTGTCCTGTATAGCTCTTTATTGCGCTATTGTGATATGAGAAAATCAATTATTCTTAAACTTTTTGTAAAAAATAAATATCTTGACATTTATCCGTATATTATTATATAGTACTAGATTGGATTAGATTAATTTTTCAATAGATTTTTTCGCTACTCTTTTCATCATGATTCCTTTCCATTACCATATAATAATGCAAGCACATACCTCTTACTAATAATTTTTTCTAGGATAGTCTGTAAGAAAACTAATTATATACAAAATCTAATAAAATAGAATTTGAATATATGAACAAAAAACAAATGCAAAGTGCAACAAATATGATGCTAGAGAGAGAGAGAGAGAGAGAGAGAGAGAGAGAGAGAGAGAGAGAGAGAGAGAGAGAGAGAGAGAGAGAGAGAGAGAGAGAGAGAGAGAGAGAGAGAGACCAATGACACTAGTTGTGAGTGTGAGTCAAGCTGCTAAGAAAAGTAGAGTTCTTGCTGTTGCATAGTTAGTGATAGGTCAAGAATGTATTGACCCCTTATGGTAAATTAGCTAATCAATTAGCCAAGTAAATTAATTAATTTAATTAACATGCAATAGACGTGGTAGCACAAATAAATCACTAAAAAACTAAATGAAACGGAAAATAAATTTAACACGATGATTTGTTTACGAATGGAGAAAACTTCCAAAGCAAAAACCTCATTGGGTGAATTTAAGGTCTCTACTCCTAAGAATTTATTATTATCAAAACAAGCAGTTACAAGTAAAGGAATCTCAGTACCTTACACCATGTTGGTGCAAACACAATGATAATGGAAATAACACGAAGAGAAACGGAATAATACTTCTGAATTTTTATTAGTTTAAAGAAAGAGATTACACAACACTATTTGGACTGAGGCGCGGCACTTGCTCTTTTTAAGGAGATTCAAGCCCTTGGTTGGTTAAACTTTGTAACCAATGCAGACCGTCTCTGACTTGTCCCCTCCCCCCCTCAGGACACAACAGCCCAACAAGTGTCGTATGGTTAGAACAACTTCTGCACAAAGTGTTCAAGCCTAAAACTCCACCAGAAAGAACACAATTTCTTGCCAAGAATCTCTCTATTTTTTAGTTAATGCTTTTGAATTTTTATTAGTTTAAAGAAAGAGATTACACAACACTATTTGGACTGAGGCGCGACACTCACTCTCTTTAAGGAGATTCAGGCCCTTGGTTGGTTAAACTTTGTAACCGGTGCAGACAATCTCTGACTTGTTCCCCCCCAAGGATACAACAGCCCAACAAGTGTCGTATGGCTAGAACAACTTTTGCACAAAGTGTTCAAGCCTAAAGCTCCACTAGAAAGAACACCCTTTCTTGCCAAGAATCTCTCTATTTTTTTTAGTGTATATTGCAGTAACTTAGATTGTGTCTAATGGGTCTATTTATAGGCTCAATGGGCCTCACGAAATTACTACCCAAATTAATATGATTAATTAGGTCTATTATTCTAATATAGTGGGTGTTACAAGATTAATTGTTGGATATTCTTCTGATGGGCTAGAGTTACACAATTAATGGTGAGATAAGGAGTTTTCTGAATAATGAAAAGACCCAAACGGATAGTCCATTAAGTGGGTTAATGGCTCATTATTTTCCATAATAAAAATGGAATATTAATTCGAGTCATTTACTCACCAACAGATATAGTAATTACTCTGAATAGGCTGTCAAATAGGAGGATCCAAGGTGCTGATTCATTTCCAAATTTGACACCTCCACCCTTCATCTCCCCCTTGCACACGTATCTGGCTCAATATTTGAGACAATTCATGTTAGCCCATTAATTACCACAATTAAAAAGAACAAAATAGTCTCTCTCCTTTTCAATGTGGGATTAAACATTTTCACTAACTCCTCCTCTTCCACGTTTACTCCCATATCTTTACATTTATATTATAAAATTTATTCATTTTAATTATTTAATATTATAATGCTCCAACAATCCCCCACTCATTTTAATATTAAATTTTTTAGTTAAAGAGAGATTATCAGGCAAAGATAGGGTCACTATGCATTATGAAGGTGTGCTCTGCATTGAACCTTCACTTAGTAAAACAGCGATCTCAACTCCAGAGTCGTAGTGGTCTCTGACTTGAATTAGAACTGCTTTAAGGAAATTAAGTGTCATTGTTTGCACATAACAACCCAAGTGTTGACATGAGCTTTTATAGCTAGCACCTTACGGCCATGTGTTGATCCCGGCTTCATGAGTGTATTTAAGATTAAGTCCAAATCTCATAGGGAGTGGCCCCACCCCCACACTCACATAGGTGAAATTTTGTCAAAGGTGCTGCTGTAATTCTGACACCCCACTCATACGAGCTACAAATTTCATTAAGAGTTTTTTACTCAATATCTTCACATTATAGGATAAATGCACTTACATCATAGGGATGAACAATTAAAAAATTATTTACAAAATAAATAATTAACAAAATTAATTGTACATTTCTTACGATCATCGTATGATTCGTTTTTTCCATTGAACCCAATTCTTAGGATCTCTGATCTTTGGGTTGGGTATCCTCATACATGGCTCATGATTCTATGGACTTTAGTCCCATCCCCCTCGATGTATTCTAGACTCTATCTTCTGCCAAGGCCTTGGTAAATGGATCTGCAAGATTATCATTAGATTTAATATAATCCACAGTTATGATGCCACTACTCAAATAAGATCGCACGGTACTGTGCTTTCTTCTTATAGACCTGGATTTACCATTGTAATAAAGGTTTTTAACTCTACCAATTGCAGCAGTGCTATCACAATGAATTAATATAGGTGGAATTACCTTTTCCCAAAGTGGAATTTCATATAACAAATCTCTAAGCCAATTTGCCTCTTTACTAGTTAAAGCTAATGCTATTAATTCAGCTTCCATTGTTGAATTAGCAATTATTGTTTGCTTTTTAGATTTCCAACAAATGACACCACTACCTAAGGTAAAAATATAACCAGTGGTAGAGAGAGAATCACTTGACAAAGTATTCCAATCGGCATCACTAAATCTTCAATCACAGCAGGGTATTTTTTATAAAACAAGCCATAACTTTTGGTACCAATTAAATATCTCATGACTCGCTCAATAGCTAGCCAATGATCTTTACTAGGCTTGCTAGTAAATCTACTTAGCACTCCTACTGCATATGCAATGTCAGGTCTAATACAATCAGTAGCGTAATACAAACTACCAATGATGCTAGCATAATCCTTTTGATTAAAAATCTCATCATCATTATTCACAGGAAATAAATGAACACTAGAATCAAAAGGAGTAGATGCACTTTTGTGATCATGAAAATTATATTTTCTTAATATTTTATCAACATAATGTGATTGATCAAGATATATTCCATCACATGTTTTTGTAATTTTCATGTCTAAAATAAAATTAGCCTCACCAAGATCTTTCATATCAAAATGGCTTTTAAGCATATTTTTTTGTCTCATTTATAACATGCATATTTGAGCCAAAAATCAACATATCATCCACATAAAGGCAAATAATAATATGTAAATTATTCCATGATATAGAATAAATACATTTATCACATTCATTTGATTTATAACCATTCTCAATCATGCAAGAATCAAACTTTTCATGTCACTGCTTAGATGCTTGTTTTAAGCCATATAGGGATTTAGTTAGCTTACATACCTAGCTTTCTTGTCCAGGCTCTACAAAGCCTTTAGGTTAATCCATATAAATCTCTTCTTCTAGGTTCCCATTTAGAAAAGCAGTTTTTACATCCATTTGATAAATTTTCAAATAAAAAATTGCAGCAATAGCAATTAACAATCTAATAGATGTAATTCTTGTTACCGGAGAAAATGTATCAAAGAAATCAAGATCAGTTTTTTCTTTAAAGCCTTTTGCAACAAGTCTAGCTTTAAACTTATCTATTGATCCATCCGGTTTCAACTTTTTTCTAAGAACCCATTTACAACCTATGATCTTACAACCCGGTGGAAGATCTACCAATTTCCAAGTTTTATTAGAAATTAGAGATTCCATCTCATCATATACAGCCTCTTTCCAAAAAATAGCATCAAATGATGTTAAAGCCTCTTTTAAATTTTGGAGATTTTCCTCAATGTTAAAAACATAATAATCAAGACCAAAATCCTTTTCAACTCTAGCTCTCTTACTTCTTCTAGGTTCCATTTCAAGATTTTCTTGATTTTGTAAATGTGAAGTAGAAGAACTAGGTTGTGACAAAATATTTTCTTCACCTCGACTATTTTTCAATTTAAAATGAAATTTTTCTTCATGAAAAATTGCATCACCAGATTCAAAAATTATTTTGTTTTCAAGATAAAAAAAACTATAAGCTGTACTATTAAATGCATAACCAAGAAAAGCATAGGTAGTAGCTCTTATACTTAATTTAGGCATTTTAGGGTTAGTAAGCTTTACATAAGTAAGACAACCTCATACTCTCAAATATCCCAAATTTGGCTTATGTCCTTTCCATATCTCAAAAGGTGTGGTGTGTGACTTTTTATGTGACACCCTATTCAAAACATGACATGCAGTAAAAATAGCTTCACCCCAAAAATGTAAAGGTGCACCAGATTCAATTAACATGACATTTGTTAACTCAATTAAAGTTCTATTTTTTCTTTCAGCCACACCATTAGAAGCAGGTAAATATGGTGCAGTAGTTTCATGGATAATTCCCAAAGACTGAACAAATGAGTTGAATGCACTTGATTCATACTCACGGCCTCTATCACTTCTTATTCTTTTTATTTTTCTACCGAATTGATTTTCAATTTCTTTTAAAAAATCTTGAAATTTTTTAGAAGCATCACTTTTATTTTTCAACAAATAAATAGTTGTATATTTTGAGAAATCATCAATAAAAGTGATAATATATTTATTTCCTCCATGAGTTAAAATTCCCTCAAATTCACATAAATCGGAGTGAATTAACTCAAGCAATTCAGTATTTCTTACAACACTTTTATGAGGCATTTTTGTAATCTTAGCTTGACTACAAGTTTCACATTTTTCAAAATCTTTTGACAGTCTTGGAATTAATCCTAAACTACTCATGATTCCCACATATCTACTATTTATATGACACAAATGAGCATGACAAAAATTAACAGAAGAAAGCATATAAACTGAACTGGTAGATGCTTTATTATTCTCAACATTCCATTTAAATATTCCATCACAAGCATAACCCTTGCCCACAAATAATCCATTTTTAGTGATTACATAATTATCAGATTCCATAGTTTGTTTAAAGCCAGCTTTGTTAAGCAAAAAACTTGACATCAAATTCTTCCTCATGGACGGAGTGTAAAGTACATCTTTCAATGTTAGCACACGTCCAGAAGTGAATTTCAATTCAACCTCGCCACTCCCAAGAACCTTGGTTTTACTAGAGTCACCAAGCATAACAGCTTTTTCTTCTTCAAAAGGAGTGTACAACTTGAACCAATTTTTGTCATAGCAGATGTGCCTATTAGCACCAGAATCTGCCCACCACCTTTCAACATATTGCACCATATTTATGTTTGTAATTATAGCCACTAAAGGCTCTTCGATTACGTTAGCCTGCAGGACAGATTCACGTTTCTGAAATTTGTAAAATCGACCAATATGCCCACTCTTGCCACAGACAAAACAGGATCTATTAAATTGATCTTGTGAAGGGGATCCTTGGTTCTTATTGTAATTTTTATTTGGGTTTCCTCTTGAGGTGATCTATTATTGTTTTTAAAAGCTTTCTTTTTTTTTTACTTCAATTGACCATTTCTAGGAAAATGATTTTTGGGCATATTATTATTGGATGAAATAAGGTTTACCTTTGTGGTGAAATTACCATTGCTCTCTTGTGTCATGAGTGCATCTTGTCCTCTAGCCTCCTCCTCCAAACGGATGCGTGTGATCAAAGTCTCTAAGGATGTCTCCTTTTGTTTGTGCTGCAAAGTCTTTTGGAACTCCCTCCAAGATTGTGGTAGTTTGTTAATTATGCCAGCTACTACCAAATTGTCTCCAATCTTTATGCCTTCGGATCTCAATTCTGCTACAATCATTTGGAGGTCTTGTGCTTGATCCACCACTGATTTTCCATCCACCATTTGTTAACGAAAAAATCTACTAGCAGCATACTTCTTTGCACTTGCCTCCTCAGTATCATACTTGCTTTGTAAAGCTTTCCAAATTTTTTTAGCAGACTTGTAAGTTGTATCATAATAATCATAGAAATAATCGGCAGGACAATTGAATAGATAAGAGCGACAATTATATTCATCTTTTGTATACTTATCTATTTTTCTTGATGGAGAATATATTCTTCATCAACCATCTCATCAGTAGGAACCTTTGATAGATTCTTCTCAGTGAGGATGTAGGCAACTTTGAGAAGGCTCAAGTAGAAGAGGACCTTTCCTTTCCACCTCTTGAAGTGGGCTCCCTTAAAGCAGAATGGCTTGTTAAGATCTCTAACAGGCTCATTTGGTTTCTCTTGTGTAGACTCCATGAAGGAAAAATTCTAGTTTTGCATCTCATGCAAAACCCACAGCGGAAGCAACGAAGTAGGATCTATTTCATTTATGGTTGATAACGTGCACTATGTAAATTTCAGAATTTAAGAACAAGATAGTGTACCTTGGTGTGGAGAAATTCAAAACCAAGATTGGAAGTACTTGGGAACACTTTTAATCTTCACTCCAATTCCACTTTACGCCCAAGATGTGTGGTCTCTCAATCAGTTTTTCAAAGGGAGAATGAAAGTGTGTCTCACACTCTCTCACACACCGTTTCTTTTTCTTTTCTAATCTCATCTAATAAAAATTCTGTATATTTCTCCCTTTATAACTAACTGATTATCTAATTGGGCTGGTCTATTGGGCCTTTCCAATTGGGCTTTAGTGTGTGGCTTGGAGTGGGACCAAAAGGGACCAATAAGACACTAGCTCCAATGGGCCTTGGGCTTTTCTGTCAACTCTTGACAAGTCCAAAGTTACCATTAATTATATTTAATATCACTATATAAATATAATTGCACTCTAAGCCTTATTAATAAATTATATCCCAAGACTTTATTATACACGTAACCCCTTCATAAAATATTCGTAGTAACACAAAGTCATAAATGTAGACTGCCACTTTGTAAATTACTACATCTTATCTTTGAGTATCCGGTTTAATTATTTAAAGTTATTCATTATATATTTATGAAATCCAATTTCATAAATATATATACTTTAGTAATTTCTTACTAAAGTGGTTAGGCCTAACTCTCTGAATAACTGAAACCATTAAACTTATCTAAAGGGAATATTTTATATCTCCATCAAGAGACTATGAATTTCATCTTGAGAATATATGTTTCATCAACACTAAATGTGGCTGCCCAACATACTGAGGTTTTGACCGTCACTTCAGGTCTCACTCCTGATATATCAAAGCAATCTACACTTCATGATCAGGTCGATTATTCTCTCAGGATTAAGAGTTCATGCAAATAGAAGTCGTGAGATTTATTATTCATTTGACAGTCGTTAGGAAAATAATAAATCTCACAGCGGTCCTGTTCAATATATTTTAACTCTTAAAACATATCAACTAAAAGATTCCACTTCCATGATCAAGACAAATCATCTTAGTTGACACGTTATAGTCTTCGCAGATGAAATGCTCAATTTCACCACCGACTACGAACTATAAATTCTGAGTTTACAAAGAACTTGTGATTTACATCTTCTGTGATTTTTCACATAAATCACATACAATGCATCTCATGAACTATATGATAATGTCCCATATTCATGTTACCATTATTTTAGATAATAATAAAATAACTTTATCAACCACAATATTAAGTCATACATCATGTCGTACATAATGTCATACATAATATCATACATAACATCACACAATAGGATTTAAGGGCACTAATCCTAACAATCTCCCACTTGCCCTAAAGACTATTGTGCACTAATCTAACTCCCATTCCCTCCAAATGTGACTCAAAAGTCCTTTGAGGTAAGGCTTTGGTAAAAGGATCTGCTAGATTATTTGCACTTTCAATCTTTGCTACCACAACATCTCCATGAGCAACAATGTCTCGAATGATGTGGTACTTCCTCTCAATGTGCTTTCCTTTCTTGTGATTCCTTGGATCTTTGGATTGTGCAACCGCTCCACTATTGTCGCAAAATAATGTGATGGAAAGTTGCTCCATTCTTACAACACCAAGATCAGAAAGGAATTTTTTGAGCCAAACAGCCTCCTTTGCTGCTTCACAAGCAGCAACGTACTCGGCTTCCATGGTGGAGTCCGCAATACAAGATTGCTTAACGCTCCTCCAACTTATGGCTCCACCTCCCAAGGTGAAAACACATCCTGAAGTGGATTTTCTGAAATTTAGATCTGATTGAAAATCTGAATCTGTATAGCCAATGGGAATCAAATTCTCACTATGGTAAACAAGCATATAATCTCTCGTTCTCCTAAGATACTTGAGAATATGCTTTACAGCTTACCAATGTTTTTGTCCTAGATTTGATTGATATCGGCTAACCATGCCAACTGAATAACAAATATCTGGTCTAGTACAAAGCATGGCATACATGAGACTTCCCACTGCAAAAGCATAAGGAACTTGTCTCATCATATTTTCTTCCTCTTGAGTCTTAGGCCTTTGGTCATCAGACAGAGGAACTCCATGTCTAAAAGGAAGCAATCATTTCTTGGAGTTTTGCATGCTAAACCGTTCTAGAACCTTATCTATATATCTAGCTTGTGATAAGCCTAACATCTTATTCTTGCGATCTCGCCAAAACTTGATCCCTAGAATAAAGTTAGCCTCACCCAAGTCTTTCATATCAAATTGGCTTGACAACCAAACTTTAACCGATGACATTACCCCTACATCATTCCCAATGAGCAGAATGTCATTAACATAAAGCACTAAGAACATTACTACTTTGTCTCGATGTCTTTTGTACACACATGGTTCATCAAGATTTTGTTCATAACCAAATGACTTGATTGCTTGATCAAATCTGATGTTCCATGACCTAGATGCTTGTTTAAGTCCATAAATGGACCTATTCAACTTGCATACCATATGCTCTTGGTTCTTCGCTATGAAATCTTCTGGTTGCAACATGTATATTTCTTCTTCAAGATTGCCATTAAGAAATGCAGTCTTGACATCCATTTGTCAAATCTCATAATCATAATGAGCAGCAATGGATAAGAGAATTCTGATAGATTTAAGCATGGCTACTGGCGAAAAAGTTTCATCATAATCAATACCTTCTTTTTGTGTATACCCTTTCGCCACTAGTCTTGCTTTAAAGGTTTCAACCTTTCCATCTATCCCTCTCTTTCTCTTGTAAACCCATTTGCAACTAACAGGTTTAACGCCGTTAGGTGCCTTTACAAGATCCCATACATGATTTGAATTCATAGAATCCAATTCAGATTTCATAGCTTGGACCCAATGATGTGCATCTATATCATTTATTGCTTCACCATAAGTGTAAGGATCCGATTCAGCCTCTTCTAAGATAGCCTCATAAGTTTCTCCCAAACCTATGAATCTTATAGGAGGCCGAACAATTCTCCCACTACGACGAGGCACCTGTGTACTAGACATCTCATGAGTAGTATCTAGTGGTGTATCTAATACAGTCACATCATCCCTAGTTTTATCCATTGGTTGTTCAACTACAAGTTCATTCATTTCAGCCAAGACAACTCTACTTCTAGGAGTAAAATTATTCATATAGTCATTTTCCAAGAATTTGGCATTTGTGCTAACAAACACTTTATTATCCTTATGACTATAGAATAAACCTCCAACTGTTCCTTTTGGATACCCTACAAAAAATACCACTTCTGTTTTAGATTGTAACTTGTCAGACTTTCCTTTCAACACATGTGCTGGACAACCCCAAATGTGGAGATGTCTCATACTAGGCTTACGCCAATTCCACAACTCTACAGGTGTTTTAGGAATAGACTTCGAAGGTACTAAATTCAGAAGATACATTGCAGTATTTAAGGCATATCCCCAAAAAGAAATTGGTAGAGTTGAATAACTCAACATGGACCTAACCATATCTAAAAGAGTATTATTCCTTCTTTCTGCTACACCATTTTGTTGTGGAGTTCCAAGTGCAATCAACTAGGATATAATCCCATTTTCAGTCAAGTAATCCTTTAAATCACCAAGAAGGTATTCGCCACCTCGATCAGATCGAATGGCCTTTATGTGTTTACCCAATTGATTTTCAACTTCAGCCCTAAACTCTTTGAATTTTTCAAAAGTTTCGGACTTCCGTTTCATTAGGTACACATAACCAAATCTAGAGTAATCATCAGTAAGAGTAATGAAATACTCATAGTCACCTCTTGCTTGGATTGACATAGGACCACATACATCTGAATGTACTAGTTCTAGCAAATCTTGGACTCTTCTACCTTTTGCATTAAAAGGTCGTTTGGTCATCTTACCTTCCAAACAAGACTCGCAAACTGAAAAATCATCAAATTCCATGGGCTGTAAAAGTCCATCTTTGATTAGTCTTTGAATCCTACTTGAATTAATATGACCTAAACGCAAGTGCCATAGATATGCATCACTAGTAGAAGGAAACTTTCTCTTTAATGATTTCACATGAGAGTTACTATCTAATTCAGAATTGTATAATTCATGCTTATCAGGGGTTAAAATATAAAGACCATCCACAATATTGCCAGAACAAATAAACACTTTATTCTTCTTTATTACAACATTGTCTTTCAAGATAACACAATATCCACATTTACCTAAGTAAGTTGCAGAAATTAAATTCCTACGAACATTAGGTACAAACAAACAGTCTTCCAATATTAAAACTCTAGACTTAAAGCACAAATTAAACACTCCAACAGCTTCAACCAGAATCTTGCTCCCATCAGCCAAAGTAAGAAATAGTTTTCCCTCATTCAACTTTCTGGTCTCCTGGAACCACTGCAAGGAATTGCAGATATGATTAGTACAACCTGAATCCACACACCAGGAATCTGTTGGATTCTGTACCAAACATATTTCAAGAAGAAATGAACTTTTCATACCTTTATTCTTGGCAGCTTTGTATGTTGGACAATTCCTCTTCCAATGTCCTTTCTCACCACAATGGAAACACTTTCCTTTGGTTCTCTTTCCTTTGTTGGCAACCCCTAAGGCAATTTGTTTACCATCTTTCTTAGTGAAGTCCTTCTTCTTCTTCTTCTTACCCTTGCCTTTCGACTTAGGTTGAGAAGTAAAAGCTTCACCCACATTAGCTTCAACACTAGAAGTACCAAGGATGTCTTCCGCCGCCACTAACTCATTCATTAATTCAGATAAAGAATAAATCTTTTTGTTCATATTATAATTGAGTTTGAATTCCTTGAATGATTCTGGTAGTGACTGGAGTATCATATCCACTTGGGATTCTCCATCAATGTCGGCACCTAAAACTTCTAATGTGTTCAGATTAGCAATCATCCTAAGACAATGCTCTCTCACTGAACTTCTTGCAGCCATTTTGGTATTATAAATTTGCCTCATGGTTTCTTGCCTTGCAGAACGGCATTGCTCACCAAACATCTCCTTCAGACTATGCATTATGTCCGAAGCAAGTTCTACATCCTGCATTTGATGCTGTAGAACATTTGAGATAGATGCTAAGATGTAGCACTTGGCCATCTCATTAGATTTCTGCCAACGATCATATCGTTATTTTTCCTCAAGAGGAGCATCTAATGAAGGAAAGTTAGGACATGGTTGAGTAAGCACATGGTTGAGTAAGCACATATTTGTGCTCTTCAGCAGTAAGAATAATGTCCAAATTTCTTTTCTAATCAACATAGTTGGATCCAGTCAGTTTGTTTTGGTTAAGAATAGAAACAAGTGGGCTAAATAATGCCATGACAAAATCTGAAAATAATAAACATGAATATAATAAGTAAATTGGACATTATCAATTTAGCATAAAAGCATATAATATGGAACCTTAATAAAACCATAAAATAATATATGCAACGACAACCCAATCTCATATTCAATATCCCTCAGCATAGAGTGAACATAAAATACTATGATTGATTGAGAACTATTCTCATTATTAGTGCTATCATGATAACTTTTATCAAACACTAATAATATGCCGTTTTACATTTAGCCTCTAAGTAATAATAATAAGAACTCAGCATAGAGGATACTATAATACTTAGTCTAGTGTATACCATTGTCTAGAATCATGTGTAACTACAATTCATCCTTTTAACAGGCTTATTTTGTAGTACCATGATAAAACACCCTCCACATGGAATGCAAAGCTCGAAGCTAAGACAAGGTGTTTATCAAACCACTATAAACCAGGAAATTCAATCTTGTAGGACCATGAAATAAATACTCTCCGCATGGAATGCTAAGCTCGAGGCAAAGACAAAGTATATATTTCACACTACTATGAACCAACAATGGAGGCTGTGAGATCCAACCCTTGAATCTCTCTCCCACTATACATATATATAATAAAGATTTTTATTACGTTATATATATGTATTAAATATATTATAATATAATATAATATATATTGTTGTCAGAAGATGTGAATCCACACGGATTCACTTTCTTCAAAACAATGCATGAAATAACGTCCATGAAATAACAATCCACATGCAATCCATATGCAATCCACACAGAAAAACAATCCACATGCAATCCACACGGACAAGCCATGCAATAACAATCCATGAAATAACGTCCAAGCCATGCAAACCATGCATGAAATCCAAGCAGTGCATTGACGAATCACAAATATGGTAGTTACAAAGCAGTTATTTAAACAATCAATAACCACCATAAAAACAATGCAATCCATGTGGATTCATGGCAATCTATCAATGGCCATCACGAAGACATGGTACAATATTCAATCTCACTTGCAATATATATTACAAACTAAGTTTTCCATTAATGGTTATTGAATCAATGACCAATCCGTGCACATGTAGAACAATATATCACATATATTTATCAATGCACACAAGATTTATGGAACAATATCTCTATGCAGAAATATGAAAAACACAAAGATGACAGTTTTCTTAAATTCTAAAATTCAATCACACGCTATACAATCATGATATGAAAACCTGGCTCTGATACCAATTGAAGGAAAAATTCTGGTTTTGCATCTCACGCAAAACCCACAGCGGAAGCAACAAAGTAGGATCTATTTCATTTATGGTTGATAACGTGCACTATGTAAATTTCAAAATTTAAGAACAAGATAGCGTATCTTGGTGTGGAGAAATTCAAAACCAAGATTGGAAGCACTTAGGAACACTTTTAATCTTCACTCCAATTCCACTTTACGCCCAAGATGTGTGGTCTCTCAATCAGTTTTTCAAAGAGAGAATGAAAGTATGTCTCACACTCTCTCACACACCGTTTCTTTCTTTTTTTTTCTAATCTCATCTAATAAAAATTCTGTATGTTTCTCCCTTTATAACTAACTGATTATCTAATTGGGCTGGCTTATTGGGCCTTTCCAATTGGGCTTTAGTGTGTGGCTTGGAGTGGGACCAAAAGAGACCAATAAGACACTAGCTCCAATGGGCCTTGGGCTTTTCCATCAACTCTTGACAAGTCCAAAGTTGCCATTAATTATATTTAATACCACTATATAAATATAATTGCACTCTAGGCCTTATTAATAAATTATATCCCAAGACTTTATTATACACGTAACCCCTTCACAAAATATTCGTAGTAACACAAAGTCATAAATGTAGACTGCCACTTTGTAAATTACTACGTCTTATCCTTGAGTACTCGGTTTAATTCTTTAAAGTTATTCATTATATATTTATGAAATCCAATTTCATAAATATATATACTTTAGTAATTTCTTACTAAAGTGGTTAGTCCTAACTCTCTAAATAACTGAAACCATTAAACTAATCTCAAGGGAATATTTTATATCTCCATCAAGAGACTATGAATTCCATCTTGAGAATATATGTTTCATCAACACTAAATGTGGCTGCCCAACATACTGAGGTTTTGACCATCACTTCAGGTCTCACTCCTGATATATCAAAGCAACCTACACTTCATGATCAGGTCGATTATTCTCTCAGGATTAAGAGTTCATGCAAATAGAAGTCGTGAGATTTATTATTCATTTGACAGTCGTTAGGAAAATAATAAATCTCACAGCGGTCCTGTTCAATATATTTTAACTCTTAAAACATATCAACATATCAACTAAAAGTTTCCACTACCATGATCAAGACAAATCACCTTAGTTGACACGTTATAGTCTTCGCAGATGAAATGCCCAATTTCATCACCGATTACGAACTATAAATTCTGAGTTTACAAAGAACTTGTGATTTACATCTTCTGTGACTTTTCACATAAATCACATATAATGCATCTCATGGACTATATGATAATGTCTCATATTCATGTTACCATTATTTTAGATAATAATAAAATAACTTTATCAACCACAATATTAAGTCATACATTATGTCGTATATAATGTCATACATAATATCATGCATAACATCACACAATAGGATTTAAGGGCACTAATCCTAACACTCCATGTGTTGAATCTTCTTAAAATTGTTGGTGCAAACACAATAATAATGAAAATAACATGAAGAGAAATTGAATAATACTTTTGAATTTTTATTAGTTTAAAGAAAGAGATTACACAGCACTATTTGGATTAAGGCACGGCACTCGCTCTCTTTAAGGAGATTCAAGTCCTTGGTTGGTTAAACTTTGTAACCGGTGTAGATCGTCTCTGACTTGTTCCCCCCAGGATACAACAGCCCAACAAGTGTCGTATGACTAGAACAACCTCTACACAAAATGTTCAAGCCCAAAACTCCACTAAAAAAAACACCCTTTCTTGCCAAGAATCTCTCTATTTTTTTAGTGTATATTGCAGTAACTTGGATTGTATTTGAATGGGTCTATTTATAGGCTCAATGGGCCCCAGGAAATTACTACACAAATTAATATGATTAATTAGGTCCATTATTCTAATATAGTGGGTGTTACAAGACTAATTGTTGGATATTATTCTGATGGGCTAGAATTACACAATTATGGTGAGATAAGGAGTTTTCTAAATAATGAAAAGGTCCAAACGGATAGTTTATTAAGTGGGTTAATGGCTCATTATTTTCCATAATAAAAATGGAATATTAATTCGGGCCATTTACTCACCAATAGATATGGTAATCACTCTGAATGGGCTGTCAAGTAGGAGGATCCAAGGTGCTGTTTCATTTCCAAATTTGACGCCTCCACCCTTCACTTCCCCCTTATGCACGTATCTGGCACAATATTTGAGACAATTCATGTTAGCCCATTAATTACCACAATTAAAAAGAACAAAATAGTCTCTCTCATTTTTAATGTGGGATTAAACATTTTCACTAACTCCTCATCTTCCACATTCACTCCCACATCTTTACATTTATGTTATAAAATTTATTCATTTTAATTATTTAATATTAAAATGGTCCAACACACCAACCTACAGTTGAACCTTTACTCGAATACATAATTGGACTTGTAATGTAGTGACAATCTCTCCTTTGCAATGCACAGCTTCTAGTATGTGACTAACCAATCGATGCACAGATCTAAGTACATGACTAACACACCAACTTGAGAAGGATGTTGGCTGCAAATTTCTTCAGTTCGTCCATACGATAAAGATCAAGAAGCTCCTTAGTTACAAAACCTTACGATGTATAAACGTAGAAGCTTCTTCAAGTGAAAGATGAACTAGGGCATATGTCTCTGGTCACAATATGCTTGCCACAACAAGTGCAACAACCTCGTGACGGCCCTTAAAATAATCCTTATATATGTTTAGGGTTATGAGAAAAAAAAAACCCTAAACACATACATATGGATATACGTGTAATCAGATTTGAAAAACTAATTTTCATAATTCTCGATAGACACAACTATCTAGCTTCACATTTTAAATCTCGATAGATACATCGTCAAGCTATCTGTTGAACTTTAAAACACAGTGCTTCTTCACTTGATTCTTGGATAAATTTACATGATTTCAATACTTGGACTTGAACTCTTGTTCTTTGAAGTATTAAACACATCCTAGATCTGCCCAATTACAGATAAACTTTTTTTTTTTCCAAAAGATTAGCTAATTCTAAACGACATGTTTTTAACATGATTCACATATGTCCTAACAATCTCCCCCTTTGGCAAGCCGTTACAAAACCACAACAAACAATTGAAATATGAGAGAAATCATAAATCACTTAACTCATACTCACTTGTTGAATACAATACAATCTACCTTAACACAAACTCTTGAAAAACTTTGCAAGAAGAGAGTTCATGGCATGGAAGATTTTGAGAACTTGTATTTCTGAAACACTTTAAACAAAACACATCACGATATCTTAGTGTGAAATAGAAACAAAGGATTGCATACAATAAATAAGAAACATGTGCATAAAGAATGAAAAGAAACAACACATGGAGAGATAGGTGAAAAAATGTAATAACAACCTCATATATATATATATATATATATATATATATATCAAAATAAGATACAAGGTTTGCTATCACTAAAAGTACAAGAATAATGTATCCAAAAGATAAAGAGAAGAAAAGATACGAAACTCCTTACTTCATCCCTCATAAAAAGTAAAAACTCCCCCTAACAAAAAATGTCCTATACTAACTCTCCCTTTAAGTACATGACTACTCTCATGCCCAAAACTACTCCTTTTTTTTGTCATGAATGACAAAAGGCAAGTCATTGAGAAGTAGTCATCTCATCGTCACTAGAAGAGCTAGCATCCTCATCCTCATTAGCATCACCACCATCGGAGTCACCATCATCATTCTCATCCTTAGAAGCCTTTGGAGAAGGAGAGGGAGATGCTATGAAGCCACCAAGGTAAGCCTGTCATCATACGATACGACTGGCACGGGTGTTCACCTTACACAACTTATCACTGAGAGTGTCAAGGTGAGCATTCATGCTCTGAAGCTGCGCCATGACCGCCTTAAGGTTCACACCACCCGCAGAAGAAGAAGGAGCAGAGGTAGATGGAGTAGAATGAGCCGTAGGAGTTGTCGTCTTGGTTTGTGGCCGTTTCGGTCGAAGTTGGGCCTTGCTTTGTCTAACGGACGCACCGTTGATGGCACCCATGACAGAGAAGTGAGGAGACTCTAGATAGGAAACAAACGCGTGGTGAAGGATCCTCGTGATAGCAGAAGAGAAAATAAGCTTATTACGGGTTGCTGTATCCTTATATACATCTATAAGGAAGAGTATGAAGTGAGGGGGAAAGTCAATAGTAAGCCCCTCAAGGAGGGATAACAAAAATCGAGCATAAGACTCAGTAATCGAATTATAGTGAAACAAGGGATGTAAAACAATTGTTATCACCATATTTAGGAACCTTGAACCTTTTGCAAAGTCTGAGCAAGGGGTGTTTTGACGTTTACCCTAAGATAAGGGTGTCTCACAGAATAGAGACAAGAGTTCACCTTTAGACACAGTCCTAAGATGTGGAAAACGGTTAATCAAGATGTGATACCCTCGGGACGTGTAGCACATTGGAGATAAGCTCCAAAGTGACTACAAGACGTATACCTCAAATAGAAGTGAGAAAGCAAGGTATAGAGTAATCAAAGTTATGCATATTGGAGTAAAACTCCAATATGATCACAGCAGGACAACTGATTGGAATGTCACAAAGGGACTCCCAACCACTACTATAAATGACATTGAGTAAGTTAGTATCAAAAAAATCCAAAAAGACGACCTGGTGTTCTGAATGAATGCCACGTCTAGAAAAGTTCTCTGAAAAGACGGGCTTTATCATTATGGAACCAAACGTGAAGGGGGGTAGCATTAGCAGAAGAAGATGCCTCAGAATGAAGAGGGCTCCAAGACAGAGTAGTTTTGCGCTTGGGTGTCATACGCAGACTATCCAAAAGAAAGAGGAGAGAGAGAGACGCAAAAGAGTACCAATCAACAATAATATCAAAAGGAAAGAAAAGAGAGATACATATGCGTGAAAAATGTATGAACATGTGACATGAAACAATAAAAGCATCATGGGCTCATCCCAATCCAAACCGACTAGCACACAAGATTTCAACATATAGTACACACATCTAAAATGCATGAAACACTGTGAAAATGCAAATGTGATGCAATGCATGAGCATACATGATCATTTAAACACAACACTCACAAAAAAATCAAAAATTTTGAAAAACCCCAAAAATTTTCAAAAACCCAAAAACTTAGGCCAAAATGAATGAAATGCAATATACATGAGAGAAAAGAGATCATATCAAATGAAGAACACAAGGTTTAGGCCGAAGATCAAGTAGGGAAGGTGAAGAGGTTGAGTGAGAAGTGTTTGGGAGAGAGAAGAGAGTGTTTCTGTCAAGAGAAATCAGAGAGAAATGAAGAGAAAATCGCGTTGAGGATTTATAAAGAAACACGAAGCTCGATGGATCGAGAGCAATTGAGAGTTGTTGAGAAATAATTCTTGACAGAGTTATCTGTCGAGGTGCTATTGAGAGCTATCAACGGAAAATAAATCTTGATGGATCGAACAGCTATCTAGCAACTATCGACCAGACAGAAAGTTTCTTGATGGATCGAGAATCTGTTGAGAAGCTATTGAGACAAATTCAAGAAAGTTTTGATGGATTGAGATTGTGTTAACTTCTGTCGAGAAAGGAAGAGCTGTCAAGAGCTGTCGAGGAGCTGTCGAGATGTGCAAAAACAGTTTTTCGAATAAGAGAAAAACACAAAAATGAATGCAATCATGTATGCTACTCAACTGAAGATCCAATCATCATTTTAAGCTCTCAAAAAAATCTCTCAATAAGAAAAATGTCAAGGATATACATCCAAAATACACACACACCCAAAACAAGTCTAACCAATTTTATATTTCAAAAACAATTCAAGACAGTTTAGTGAACATACATTAACACATGTAAAATTGAACTTGCACATGTACAATGTGATAGTCCCCATCAAGTAGTTATAATTGTGTTAATGTATGTTCACTAAACTGTCTTGAATTGTCTTTGAAATATAAAATTGTACTTGCACATGTATCAAAAGTAGCAAAGAATTTGCAAGTTATGTGTAAAAAATATCGCAAGATTGCATAAGTGTCTACATGTTATGGCGATTTAAGATATGAGAAAATTAATTTAACTCACACACAATTATAACTGCTTGATAGGGACTATCACATTTGAGGTGCATCCTATAAGTCTCACATCTCCTAGAACACACGCTTGCAATCATGTATTGATCATTTTGATTCCTTTATTTTTCTTTGCATATTTTTCTTTTATTAAGCCTATCATGCATGGGCATATAAGAGAGAGAAAAAAAAACCCAATGATGTTAAATTTTTGACATTGCACTTTTGCTATGCTGAAGCGTACAGATGTCATTGACATTGCACTTTTGCTATGCCAAAGTATACAGATGTCATTTCATTATTAGTGCTCATAGATTATAATATATAGTTTCATGGTATTATTTTGAGAAATTTTGTGTTTCATCATTTAATCATTCTTGTTACATTACTATTGAAAATGATCTTGTAGTATTCAGTTAGCAATTTCCCAAACTAAAACATGTTTTATAAACTATTCATTATCATGAAATTTGCGTTTCCCCCACCCCCATTAATTATGCTACTTACTGGGCGTTAGCTCATCCCACCCTCTAATTGTTTTTCAGATTTATTAGTTATACCTTGGGTATGGAGCTTACTTCTTTGGTGATGATTAGAGTGCCATGTTAAATTTGGAGAATTTTGCTATAAATAGTTGGTGACTCAATCTTGCCATGTTCAACGAGACCTTAATTTATTCTATTGGAAGTGGGTCGCTTGAGGTTTGTTAGCCTTTGGCGTGGTAGGCCTAGACTCGATGTTAAGATCCTTATTCTTGATAAGATTGTGACTTTGTGTAATTTTATCAGAGTTTTGTAAAATATTCATGTATTATGTGGAGGCACATGATTTTTAGTTATTATTCGTAAATGTGTTATAGAGTTCTGACTTGTAATGTGGAGATTTTAGTATGGTTATATATTCTTACCCTATGGAAAAGAAAGGAAAACAAAGATCTACTATAGTTTGATTTACGAAAAAGGAAAAATCTACAGGTACCCTTGGGATGAATTTCTCATGCTTTGGACCCTTTTGGGCTTGGGGCATGACATAGAGATTGTCCTCTATCTATGACAACAGGGGTCAATGGATCACACAATAAATATTAACCCTAATCAAAGTGTGCCTACTTTGATACCATTTGATAGGTCAAGAGTGTATTGACCCCTTATGGTAAATTAACTAGTTAATTGGCCAAGTTAATTAATAAAGTTAATTAACATGCAATACGTGTGGTAGCACAAACAAATCACCAAATAACTAAATGATGTGAAAAATAAATTTAACACGGTAATTTGTTTACAAATGAGGAAAACCTCCAAGGAAAAACCCTACCGGGTGAATTTAAAGTAACTACTCCTGAGAATCCACTATTACCAAAACAAGTGGTTACAAGTAAAAGAATCTCAGTACCTTATACCAACCTACAGTTGAACCCTTACTCCAATACACAATTAGACTTGTAATGTAGTGACAATCTCTCATTTTCAATGCACGGCTCCCAGAACGTGATTAACCAATCGATGCACGAATCCAAGCACGTGACTAACACACCAACTTAAGAAGGATGTTGGCTACAAAATTCTTCAGTTCATCCACACGATGAAGATCAAGAAGCTCCTTGGTTACAAAACCCTACAGTGTACAAATGCTGCAACTTCTTCAAGAGAAAGATGAACTAGGGCATATGCCTCTGGTCACTATATGCTTGCAACAACAAATGCAACAACCTCGTGACGGCCCTTAAAATAATCCTTATATATGTTTAGACACATACACATAGATATGCGTCAAATCAGATTTAAAAAATTGATTTTCGTAATTCTCGATAGATATACTTGTCAATCTATCTGTTGAGTTTTAAAACACAGCACTTCTTCACTTGGGATAGGCTAAAAATGTATTGACCCCTTATAATGAATTAACCAATTAATTAGTGAAGTGAATTAATTAGGTTCAATTACATGCAATAAGTATGGCAGTACAAACAAATCATCAGATAACTAAATATGCAGCGAAAATTAAATGACACAGTGATTTGTTTACGAATGGGGAAAACCTAAACGGCATAAACCCTACCCGGTGATTTTAAGGTCACCATTCCCGAGAATCCACTATTATCAAAACAAGTGGTTACAAATAAAGGAATCCCAGTACCTTATACTAACTTACAGTTGAACGCTTATCCCAATACCCAATTGGACTTGTTCTGTAGAGACAATCTTTCCTTGTATTGCACGGCTCCCAGTATGTAACTAACCAATAGTTGCGTGGATCCCAGTATATGACTTGATCACCAACTTGAGAAGGATGTTGGCTACAAAGTTCTTTTATTCATCAACTGATGAAGATCACGAAGTTACTTGGTCACAAAACTCTACAGTATACAAACACAACAGCTTCTTCAAGAACTAGGGCAAACTAGGTTTTTGGTTACACTTGTGGAATTATGCTCTTGTGCCATTGTACTCTTGGCTGTGCAACCTAATACAGCCTGTAAAATAATCCTTATATAGTTTACAGTTATAAGAAAAGAGAGCCCAAACACATACTCACGGATTGGATGAAAAATAGTCCTAAAAAACTGAATTTCGTAACCTCGATAGATAGCCATCTATCGAGCTAGCTGTCGAGCCACGGGCTTTAGCAGGTTTTAAACCTCGATAAATACTAGTTGTCGAGTTTTAAAATTTAGCACTTTCTCGCTTGATTCTTGGAGAGATTTGAATGGCTTTAACATTTGAACTTGAAAGCTTGTTTCTTGAAGAATTAAACACATCCTAGATCTGTCTAAATACAAGTAAAGTGCATTTTATCAAAAAATTAGCCAATACATAGAATGTTGACATATGTTCCTAAAACCTAATCACATATGTCCTAACAATCTCCCCCTTTGGCAATCCATGATAAAACCACAACAAACAAATGAACATATGAGAGAAGTCATTAATCTATCCTAACACAAACTCTTGAAAAACTTTGCAAAAAGAGAGTTCATGGCAAGTAGACTTTGACAATCTGTATTTTTAAAACACTTAAACAAAACTCATCAAGTCATCTTAATGTGAAATAGAAATAAAAGATTGCATACAAAAAATAAGAAACATGTGTATAAAGAGAGAAAAGAAGCAACACATGTAGAGATAGGTGAAAGAACATACTTCAAAATATAAAAACCAAATATAAGTACAATGTATGTCAAATGGTCACAGAACCCATGTACAAGAACAATGTATCTAAAATAGAAAGAAAAGAAAAAGATACATCAAAATCCTCACTACATCCCAAAAAAAAAAAGAACACTTAAGAACAATCCCCTATCTCTTAAACTATCCATCCCCCTATGAGTATGACTACTCTCATCTCAAAACTACTTCCCTTTTTGTCACGGGTAACAAAGGGGTAAGTACATCAAGTAGACATCTCATCATTACTAGGTGAGCCAACATCATCATCATCCTCATCAATAGAATCATTGCCGGAGTCATCATCACTCTCATTCTTGGATGCTGGTAGAGATGGAGAGGAAGCAACGATGAAACCACCCATCACAACCTGTCATCAGGCAATACGACCTACACGAGTGTTCACTTGACACAAATCATTACTAAGTGTGTCAAGGCGAGCATCCATGCACACAAGTTATGCCATGATGGCCTCAAGAGTCACTTCACCCGGAGAAGACGAAGGAGCGGAGGTGGATGGAGCGGTAGTAGCTAGAGGAGTAGCCGTCTCGGTTTGAGTCCGCCTCGAGCAAAGTTGTGCAAAACTCCACTTAACGGTACCAACATCAATGGCACACATGAAAGTGAAGTGGGGAAACTCAAGATAGGAGATAGAAAAATGGCAAAGGAGTCGTGTGATAGCTGAAGGGAAGATAAGCTTATCACTGGTGGTCGTATCCTTATAGACATCTATAAGAGAGAGTATGAATTAAGAGGATATATCTGTGGTAAGATCCTCAATGAGGGAAAGCAAAAGGTGAGCATAAGGCACTATGATAGTGTTATAGTGAGAGAGAGGATGGAGAAAAAAGATCAGAACCATGTTAAGAAACCTCGGACCTTTAGCAAAGGCCGAGCAACAGGTGAACTGATGATCACCCCAAAAAGGTGCCTCACAGAAATGAGACAAAAGTTTGTTTTTGGACACTGTCCTTAGACGCTCACAACTAGAATAGTCAGGATGCCCTACCCTAGGAACGTGTAGTACCTCAGATACACTACCCGGAGTAACTACCATGGATATACCCCGAACGCGAGTGACAAACTAGGGTATAGAAATGTTAAATCATGCATGTTGGAGTAGAACTCCTGAATGATCACGGAAGGACACGTGACCAGAATGCCACAAAGTGACTCCCAACCCCTACTGTGAATGATAATGGGTAGATCAATGTCAGAAAAGTCGAATAGAATGACTTGGTGTTCCGAATGAATGCCTCGTAATGAATGCTTCGTCTAGAAAAGTTCTCAAAGAAGTCCAATCTAGCTATCTCATCACGGAATCTGACGTGAAACAGAGTAGGGTCAGAAGAAGTGGATGCCCCGGAACGAAGTGAATTTCAGGATGGACTAGACTTAAGTTTTAATGCCATGACGCAACTAATGTAAACAAGAGAGAAAGGGAGAAAGAGAAACACATAGAAAAGCACAAAAAATAATCAATATATAAGAATATAGAGAATGTAAGGTAAGTATGCATGAAAATGCATGAGCATGCAAAATGCAATAGTTAAAACATCATGGGCTCAGCCCAATCCAAACCTACCAGCATAATCAGATTCACAATGTAAACACACATCTAGAATGCATGAGGCAGTGTTATAATGCACATATGATGCAATGAATGATTTTTTAAGACCTATTATACAAAACCCATCCCAAAATTTTTCATAAACTCGTCAATTTTGAAAAACCCCAAAAATTTTCAAAACTCAAAACTTAGGTCAGAAAAGAGTGAAATGCATGATTAATGAGTGAGAAAGAATCATACCAGATGAAAAACACTTGATTTAGGCCGAAGATCAAGTGAGGAATGTGAGAGGTTTGAGTTTGAAGAGTTTTGGACTGAGAAAAGAGAGTAACTGTCGAGAGAGATCGAAGAAATGAGTGCAGAAATTGCGATGGCTCCTTATATAGAATCTTTATAAATCTCGATCGATCGAGAGCTATTGAGAGTTATTGAGCTTTAAAAAGGCGCTTTTCAACTGTCGAACCAGTTGTAGAGGATCAAATGAGAGGTTTCTCAACAAAGAAGCTTGATGGATTGAGGTAGCTATCGATGAGACAGAAAGTTTCTCGATTAATCGAGATAGCTATCGAGAGCTTTTGAGATTGATATAAAGAAAAGCTGAAGAGTCTCGATAGATAGCCTAGCTGTCAAGAGCTATCGAGAAGCTATCAAGATTGCTTAAAACCAGTTTTTCAAGAAAGAGAAAAACATAGATATGAATGCAATCAAGCATGCTACTCAAACAAAGATCCAAACAGCATTTTAAGCTCTCAAAATCATCTCTCAATGAAAAAAATGTCATGTGTTGAGGTCTAGAACACACACACACACTAAACAAGTTTAACCAATTTTATATTTCAAAAACAAGTTAAGACAGTTTAGTAAGTATACATTAGCGCATGTAAACCTTGTGATGGTCAAATCACATTGTACTTGCACATGTATCAAAAGTAGCAAAAAATATTGCGTGTTATGTGTGAAAAACATCACAAGATTGCATAACTGTTATCTTATGACGATTTGAGATATGAGTAAATCAATCTAACTCACACACGATCATAACTGTTTGATGCAGACTATCACATTTGAGGTACATCTTATAACTTCCACATCTCCTAGAATACGTGCTTGCAATCATATATAAAACATTTTGATATTTTTGCTTTTATTTTTCTTTGCATATTTTTCTTTTATTAAGCATATCATGCATGGACATATAAGAAAGAGAAAACAAATACCCAATTATGTTAACCCTTTTGACATTGCACTTTTGCTATGCCGAAGCATACAGATGTCATTTCATGATTGGCGGACAACAATGGTAAGATGGTTATTTATGTCTTTCTCTTAGAATTTTCTAGTCCTTCTTGTCAAAAAGAGTGAAACGAGTGTTAAGTATAAGAGATAACTTAATCTTACTCATCACAAAAACGATCCACAAAGCTCACTTTCCTACTTGTGCATAGAGATGCTCATCTAAGCTACAAAAGATAAAAAATTTAGAAAACTTTGTTTTATTGTCCATTCAAGGTACACAAGTACCAATGTACACAAACACACACAGTTTTTGTATTTTTATGATTTTTCAAATTTTTTTAATGAAAAACAAAATTGAAAAATAACCAAATAAAAACATATCAAATAAAGCAATGCATAAAAACTAGACTGTCTCAAATAAACCAAAACATACAACTAATGCAACCATAACAAAAAGAGGGAGAGAGAGAAAAAGTGACTAAATCACTTAGAGTTTTTTTCCTTCCACACCTTGGAAGAACCTTTCCTTTGAGCAAAACCTTGAACCGGTGGTGAGGGGGAAAGAATTGAAACCGTTCAAGTTCAAAAGGAACATGAGGGCTTTGAGGAGATCTCCAAGAGGAGCAAAAGAGGATGAAATCCAATTCTGGTTTCCTAACGAAATCATGCTGTTGTGTTGTTGAGTAGCTAACCACTTATAGTAATTAGGTCGAGTATGTCCAGCTGTGCCATAATGATGACAAAGATGCTGCTTCTTCTCTTTATACTTTTGAGCATTACTCTTATTAGCCCTAGGATTTTTGGTTTCTTTCTTAGCAAACTTAAGGGGTGCTCCTAAGATAGATTTATCCTTGTCTATGTTTTCACTAGCTATCACATTTTTAACATCATTGTTTTCAGAATCAATATTGTTAGCAGGAGAAACAAAAACAGTAGTGCTAGACAAAATAATATTAGGAGAAGAAAAATCATACCCTAAATTGGAACGATTAAAGGTAGATTTTTGCATGCTGAGCATCTCATCAAGCTTTGCACTTAAGGTCCTCTCCAACTGAGCTCTTACTTGGAACACTTCCACCTCAAGCTTCTTGGTTCTTTCAGCCAAGAAATTGTTTTCAAATCTCAGTGTTCTAATAGTCTGATTTGCTTCATCAAACTTAGGAGAGAGTTGTTCTCGTTCAAACTCCACATCACTGAGCTTCTTGGTGGCCAACCTATACAGCTTCTCGTGTTTCTCCGAGACCTTGTACAACTTTGCATAGGCTGTATGGATGTCATCTTGCTCATCCATCTTTTCAAATTTTGACTCCAGAAAGTTTTCTTCTTCATCCACATCTTCTACAATCCTTTCAGTAGGATTGAAAATGGTCGTGAAGGCATTTAGGATTTTGTCATTCTCATTATCGGAATCATCCTCAGGTTCAGTATCACTTAAGGTTGCAGCAAGTGCCTTACTTTTCCCAATAGACTTGAGATAGGTAGGGCACTCTTGTTTTATGTGACCAAATCCTTGACACCCGAAACACTTGGGCCTTAAAAGAACAGTGTACTGACCACCATCCCTAGCTTTCTTCTTCCCTTTGTCTTGGCTCTTAAACTGTGAGGAATTTGATTGCCTACGGTCCTTGTCGAAGCCCTTTGCATTGGCGATCTTCATAAACTTCTTGAACTGCTGAGTGACTTAGGACTTCATTTTAGAATCTTCATCATCGGAAGACTCATCAATGTTACTGCCCTTAGCCTTCAATGTTATGCTCTTGCCCTTGCTTGACTTCCCGATCCTAGACAAACCCAACTCATAAATCTTAGCATGGAATCTATCGGGCAGAGGTCTAAGCACCTTTCGCACAATCTTGGGTTCAGGAATGGTTTCCCCAAGATTGAAGGCTGAGTTCACTATGTCCTTGAGCCTAGCATAGAACTCATCAAATGACTCAAATGACTCATCCTTGACAGCCTTAGTTCCAGCCTATCTCCATAGCTTGCCACACCTTCTTATCTAATAACTTCAAGAAAGCTCTCATGCGTACTTTCCAGTATGCATAGTTAGTTCCATTAAATAAATGAGGTATAATAAGTTCATTTCTTGTAGGAGGTCATATATGTTCATTTCTATAATTGAGATAGAACACTTGATTAGTACTAGTTGTGTATGACTTGATTGAATTGATCATTGGAGCTTCACTCTAGACTAAGGACTATTCCACATTTGATATACACACACAACACACATGCCTAATGTTCAATGAATGTCTTATTCATTTGTTTGATTGTACTTGTTTAAATGTGATGTGTGTGTGCTCAACTATATATAGATCAAACCAATTTTTTTTTATCATTTTATATGTATTTGGAAGTGATTTTTATCACTCTCCGTGTTCTTGTTTAGTGCTTACTTTGTTTTTCACTGTTTAAACATGTTTTGTGTTGAAAAACAGGTGTTAGAGTTTTTCGCGACTCACTCGCGACTTGCCAGTCGCGCAACATAAGTTGCAAAGTTCATCCAGAAGCTTTCGTGACTCATTTTGCGACTCGCTCGCGACTCACTTGCGACTCATCTGGTGACTCGCCCAGTCGCGAAACGCCCAGAAATAACTTTTTAAAGCGTTTTTTGTAGGAGACTTGTTTAAAACCTCTCCTATCCTCTCTTAAACCCCTCTTTCTAAATTTTTACATCAAAACCCAATCAATTTGAATGGTTTTTCATTCCATTAACATCTCTAAGGTAATTTAAAACTCTTTTCATTGTTTTAGATCCTTAGATTATGTTTTGGAGAGTTTTTGTGCTCTTGGTTGGGATTTTCATCATAGGGGTTGGGAAAACTTATTTTTTGTCAAATTTTTGTATGGGATTGGTTTATTTTGATGATTTACTTTGGATGTTGGCCCCTTGTGACATAAAGAACATGTATTAAGGGTAGATTTCATGATGTTCATGCATTGTTTCATATTATTGTTCATAGAGTGCATGCCAGGTGTTTGATAAAATGCCTCTTAGGCATTTTCTCGCTTGTTTGGACTCTGATGAGTACTAAACTTTGGAGTTTCTCATATATCCTCACTAGGAACATGTTTAGTTCATTGGTTGTGTATTTAACACACCTTACCCCATATGTGCATTTTCCATGCATTGGTCATGCATTGCACATAGCCACCTCCCGCACACACCTTTGCTACCCTTGTCATGCATTGGTCTATACCTTGTTTCTTTATCCTAGCATGTCATGTTTACCTTATGCTTTGTAGCATGCTGTTTTGTCTTAGGTTTGAGCTTCATTTTCTCATTCATCTCACACCCTTCATGCATCATTATCATTGTTCATACCTTCATCTCTTGCCCTCATTTCTCCTTGACCCTTTGTCTATTCATGACAAAAAGGGGGAGAGTGAGAGTTTTTGTCATTTCTATATGATTCCTGTGCACATTTGTAGGGGAGAGTTTTTCCATAAGGGAGATGCATATACCAAGGCGAAGAAGACTTTGTATTTATAAGAAAGCTTTGTTTTGTTTGTGTTTCTTTATGTTTGTTTTCTTATTTGTGATATGGTGCTTTGAGTTATGTTTAGTATCTATGCTTTGTTGTTTTCTTTGCATCATGTTTGTGTGTTGGACATGCATACTTCCTTGTGCTATTTTGTTTTATTAATTGTATGTTCAGATGATCATTTGCTTTGTTATGTGATCATTGTAGTCATTTTCATATGATTGTCATGTGTTTGATCAAGTTGCTCATAGTTTCACAACATTTTTACGTGATCGCTTTTTACTTATTACATTATACTTGTCCTTTTATTACTTGCTTTACCTTGAGGGTCTAATTTGTTTTGTGCAAGTGTTTCAGGTTACAAGTATATATGTTCCAAGTGCATTACAGCTTTTCATCATTTTGAGGGGAAGAAACTTTAAGCACTTTTAGTTTGTATTTATGCTTCGTCTATACCCATGTTGCTTTTGTAAGCTTTTAGGGTTAGTTTTCTATAATTTGTAGGCTTTATGGTTTAAACCATGCTTATGTAGCCTTTATGTTTTTGTACCTATGCTTTGTAGCTTATGCACTTGATGTTATGCTTTACACTGCTTTAAGTACATCAGTCTTGTGCCCTAGTAGGATCTTATTACTAGATGTATATACTTCATGTATTGTGCATTAGTTAAGTGTTGGACATGCAAGTGATTCTTTCCATTTAAGCTTAATAGCTTGCATGTCCGGATGTTCATTCCGAGTGTGAATGAGCATTGTGGTCACTATTTCATAGTGATTGCCAAAATGGTCAAGTTTTGGTTTATTACTTTACTCCATTATGCTTGATGGCATTGTGCTTGCCTCATATGTATTACAAGTTTTTCTGTATGCAATGATCATATTATGTTGTTGTGTTTCAGGAGACACTTGTTCTTATGATTCAAGAGCTACATAGATTCTAGAGTTAGGTGTGAGTGAGTTTTGTTCAACTGTTCCCAACTCACGTGTTAAGTCTAGAGTTTGTTTTAGGGTTTTGTCACGGAATAACCAAATGGGGAGATTGTACGGTTGAAATTTATCAACCATTTTTTTGGCTTTATTCTGTGCCAATTTGCTTGTAATTTAGCACTTAGAAACCCTGTTTTTAGGTGGGATTCATGTAAGGGTAGTGTGTGAGAAAGCTGCCAGATGTTTCATACGAGTGAAGCATGCAAAGAAGTTGAACAGTCACGCCAGTTGGAGCACTACAGGACAAAAAGTCCAGTCTGGCCATTTTGTTTGCTCGCGGCTTGAACTCGCAACTCAGTCAAGTCGCGAGACCAAGCCGCCAGTCAACCCTGTTTGGGAAAATCTAACTCTTCACATTCCTTTTTCACCCCAGTATCAATACCCCTTATACCCACGAAATGTAGAGAGCTTCCAAAGAGAATTTTGAGAGAAAAACAATAAAGAAAACCATCATCCACAATCTTCACGTAGAAACTCTTTAAATTCCTCTACTCTCTTTCTCTCCATTGTTACATCCTTGAGAGGTTCATTACCAAAACCTTTTTCTCACCATACCTATATCTGTGAGAAGGCTGTTTGGTGCTTTGGGAAGTAGTTAAGAAGGGACCAATTTCATATTGGTTGATGCTATGGGCTTTAGCGAAATTCAGTAAGCTAAAGAAGAAATAGGTTCGGCACAACCTCGTTGGAGTAGGAGCTTGGAAGGCTTAGGTACACTTGCTAGATTAGGCTTGGAGGATCTTCTTCTGTCCATGTATCTCAACTATATTCTTTAATGGATTATTGACCGCTTGGAGAGAAGCGAAGAGGTTTTATGCCGAGGGCTTCGGTTTCCTATTCGATAACACATCGTTGTGTTCTCCTTGTATTTGCATCTCTCTTCTCTCAATCTTTTCCATTTAATTTTTGCTGTGGATGTGATTTTATTTGGTTTAGATTATTTATCAATTTTGTTATAAGCTTATGTTCATCTTCCGTACATACTTTGTTTGATATTAAGCTTGAATTGGTAATTTGTTAATTGGGGGTCTAAACGTTCATAAGTGTTTTACAAGCTTTTTGAACTTTCAATTACTATCTACTTATCACCTCACATGTATCTCATGTTGTTACTAGTTGCATACGCTTCACAAGTTATTCTTTTCTAAACTTAGTACATAAAATTGTGTGTAAATTTGGTTTGTCCATCCAAGATTATGTTGTCTATGGTGTTTGATGCAAAATATGTTTAAGGGTTAGCAAAAATTATGTTTTTGATTATTAAATTTTTTTTTTTTGAAGTTCTGGGTTAAAAACTCATGTTTTTGAAAAACATTTAAACTCAGTCTCATGCATTTCATTCATGAAATTCCTTGATTTGAGTAGTTTCTGCATAATCTTTTGCAGTTTTTCAAAATTTTCAAATTTCTAGAATTTCGATCGATCGGATGTGTTTCTCAACCGATCGAAAATCCATTGATTTTTAATCATGGCTTTCTGCCTGATTTGATTGGTATTCAATCGATGCTTGATTAATCGAAACTCAAAAATTTTCAGTTTTAAGTATTTGACCAAATTTTTTTTCATGCTTCATTTATGTTTAGGATTCACATGTATAGCATTATTTTCTATATCCATCTTGCAGTTTTGCAGTCATATCTCTTATTGTTTTCACACATAACCTACATACACTTTGCGAAATTGGGTACTCAACTTGATCTAAAAAATGGATTGATTAATTTTTGAGTCCTTTGTACATTTTAGTATATATGTGTGAACTGCAAATTGTTTTTTGAGATATGATGGATAATAAATGTGCAAATATTTTCTCTACCTATGCAACTATTTATGGGTTCAAACACCATCTATTTATGGGTCACATAGTGTCAAGTTTGCATTTATTGAAAGAGATAATATTTTTCTTCATAGTGTACCCTCAACTTAGTTTTTAAGTTTGGTTTGTTTCTTTATATTTTCCGCACCTCCTAAATTTTTCCCAAAACTATTTTTCCCAAAACTTGTTTTGTTTTTCCTATTTTTATAGGGGGAGAAGCTTGTTTTTTAAGCTTTGTTGTTCATAGGAGGAGTTGTCTCTATTTTCTATAGAGTTGAATAGTTTTGTGTTCCCTTAATTCTATGTTTTCTCTTATCCTTTGTTGCGTATGTTTTCTGTTTACTCTTTGATTGGGTTGTCTTTGTCAATACGTGACAAAAAGGAGGAGAAATAAATGAAATTTGGAAAGTGTTTCGTTTAAGGGAAGATGAAATTGTTTTTGAAGTTTTTGAAAGGGGGAGAAAATGAAAGTTTTTGATGTATCTAACTTAGGGGGAGAGTTAGTTTACTTTTGTTTTTATATTGTGTTTCATATTGGTTTACTTGTATTTTCCACATATATGTTAATGGGTTGTTTAGTGTTTCAGGAATTTAAAGATTAATTCATTCGAAGCTGCTGTCTACTTTTGCAGCTGATAGATAGTACTTAGGTTGAATTGTAATTTGGGCAATAATGTGTAATTGGGCATTTTATTGTATTGGGTTGTTCTTGTATTTGAGCATTTCATATTGTATGAAAGTTTTTTCACAAATTTCCAAAGGGGGAGATTGTTAGGTTCTAAAAGTTTAAAATAATTGATAAATCGTAAATACAAACTTGTCTAGATATAGATCCTAGAGTCTATAAGTATTATTAGACAATGCTCATGGTGATTCCAGTCAAGATTCAAGAACAAGTAAGCTGTAGAAAGAAGATTTCAGAAACTTCTTAGTTCGATCGATTGAAAGATAGGCCCGACTGATCGAAACACAGGTCTGTAGAATTTTAAGTTGGCCCAAACAGCAGTTTAAGTCCATTAAGGGTTAGGGTTTCAGGTCTACTTCTTCTAATACATAAAGGAAACCCTAAGCACATTTTTAAGAGGCTTTTCTTAAAGAGATTAGAGTGTATCCTATGCCTCTTTTGTAGATCTAGGGTTTTGTACTCAAAAGCTCTCTAAGGTTTTTATTTGTGCTAATGTTGAATTTTTTGTGAGATCTAGAGGTGTTTACCTTCATACACATTTAGGATTATCAAGATCAAGATTTATGTCAAAAACTTAGTGATTGTTTCAGTTGCTGCATAAAGAACATTCAAGAAGATCAAGATTCACAAGTAGGAGAACTTGTGATTGTTGCAAATCAAGGAAAGAAGTAGTTCGTGGACTCGAAGCTATCATGGGGTCATGGTAGTAAGTTTTCTACTTGAGGTAGTAATAGAATGTTAGTGGTCTAAGTTCTATTGTACAAATTTCAATTCTTTCATAGTGGATTTGCTTCTTACCTTGAGGATAGCTAGGTTAAATCCGCCCCAAGTTTTTTACCAATTTGGTTTTCCTTGGTCATCAAATCTTTGTGTTCCTTATTTTCCACTGCTTTACATGATTTGATTGTTATTGTTTTAACCTAGATCTGAATAATAAACCTAAGAATTCACTTCGTTAAATAATTAGGTTAAATAATTTAGTTTTACAGGGGTCTAAAAACAAACAAATCTCTCTCTCTCTCTCTCTCTCTCTCTCTCTCATGTAAATTGCACCCTTAAAGTTTGACTGAAATTCATTTTAAGTCCATTAATTTTACTCTTTTTCAATTGAATTCTCTAAATTTCAAATTTACTCAATTAAGACCTTTAGTTTAATTCAATTAAAAAATTTTCATTAACAAAACAAAATCGTTTTTATTAATTTTTTTCATATGATAAAAATATTTTTTTTAACGAAAATTTGAAGGACTCAATTAGAGAATGTAATTTGCTTTTTTTTTTTTTTGAACAAAAGAGTGTAATTTGCATTTTAGCGAAAAGAATAGAGGAAAAAAAGAAGTCATATTATTAGAGGTTGTTGCAGAAGAGTATTTACAAAGCTAGCTACTTGCCTCGTACTCACAGCTCATCTCCACCTCCAAGTTAATTTCCAATTCAACAGAAGAGTCTTTCTCATTATTTCCTATATATCATATGCCTTGCTAGGAAGGTGTGTGGACTTTCCTAAACTGCTAATATAAGCAGAAAGAAAACTGAATCACTAGGAAGAGAAGAGACCCACACGCATGCCATAGCATTTCTGCACATGGTTGTGAAACATTCTTGTCGAAATCCACGTCATTTTCTCACCTTTTAATTCTCGCTCATAGTCAAGCTTTAGAGCATTTGCTTAATTTTGTTGAGATTGATCAACCTAGCAAAATATCAGGTAAGATTACGAAGAATAAACTGATTTATAAGGTAGTAGTAGGATCATGCACGTGGCAAATAAGGGACACTACCATCTCCAACAAAACGAAGGAAATCAAGTCAATGGCATGCTGTAATTTTGGTACATATTTCAATTCCTTGTAGATTCTTTTTCACCATGCTAAAGATAATTCGCTCTCTAGCTAGACATACTGCATTGGATACCATTTTGTAATTATTTCCATTTCATTTCTACAAATGGGTCAACAATTTAACTACCATTCACAGTTAAGCAAGATTAAAACCAAAATTGCTGAATTTGACAAACTTTTCGTCAGACGCAAGGAAGGTAGACCTATATTCTTTAATCTCAGTTTTAATTTGAAAAAGATTAATTGTCACTTTAGTTGCAATCACGAAATATGTTTCCTCACTTCTCTAGAAAGATCCGTGCAAGGTTTTGAAGAAAATGACTCGGTAAATGGTTGGGGTTCTGTCATAAAGATTGAAACTCATCGTGACAAAGTTAATATATGATGATGCTCAAAATCATTAGTAGGTCTATCACCCGCAGTCTTCAGTAAAAGGTGAAGAGTCAAGAACGGGCAAAATAAAAGTACCTTCAGAGTGCATAGATGTGGTGCCGGCCCAAGACCCTTTAAAGATTAAGTTAAAAACTTTAAAGGAGTTCCCGAATAGTATTTTTGCGTACCTCGATATTGGGGTGTCTAGGTGTAGTGACCCAAAAAGGGAGGGGGGGTCTTGCAAGCTATGAAATCTCATGTCGCTTTGGAAAGCACATAGGGATGTGCTTATAAGGAATGACTTTCCTTAAATGTGTAGAGACATTTTCCACTACTATTATGTGCTTTGGGGGAGAACAAAACTGTGAGAGGTATGAGCCCCAAAGCGGACAATATCTAAACAATTGGGGCGGGGTCATTATAGATGGTATTAGAGTCATGCCTTAAGCGATGTGGGTCACTATACTCAGTGTTTATATAAGAGTCTGTGGCATTTCTGATAAGTAGATATTTTCAAAAGACTAGCTCATTTTAGAAGACTGAATGTGAAGTTAGCTAAAAAGTTACCCATCAATATAAAACTTCAAACGTATCTTTTTTGAATTTGATGAGGGGTCACTTATGTTTTATTAAACTTATATGTAGTTCATTTATAAGAGTCCCATAAGTTCACAAAATGAATTTCACTTCTCCTCACTCTTCACACTAATGTGCCAACATGAGCATGAGCTTCACATGTCTCTCCAGAATATATTCTTATACTTATCTTCCCCCAATGATCGATTGATTAGTTTTTTCTTTTTCTTTTTTCCTTTTTTACCTCTATACATTCTTTGTTTCCACAACGGTCGATGGCTGATATTTAATTAATTCAATGAAGTTTTGAAAAACTTCTGGAAAGGCATTTCTTGTACACATGGACCAAACAAGACATCATATGTCCTACCAAATTTTGTTTTTCCTTTTGGACATAAAATAATTCATCAACAGTATCGTTAATAGTTTTTTTTAAATAAAAGTTCGGAACAAAGTGGCGAGCATTTTCATGGTCCCCAGTTCTTTATGTTCTCATATCTTTTTTTCTTCTGACATGAATAATCATACAATTATTTAGATAGTTTTTGTGTAGAAGACACTTTTAGTCAAATATATAAAAATTAAAATTTTTTGCCAATCAGACTCGACTCAAACTTTGAACTTCCTATAAATAGATGAGCATGGTTGTAATGAAATTCCATATGCCTATCTATATCACTTAGTTCAATTTCAGAGCTGTTGAAATTTCAAACATTGTTGAGACTCATCAACTATGTAGAAGAACTTATTTTTCTTTGCTGGCCTTATGTATCTTTTAGTCAATCAATGTTCTAACAGTTGAGGCAAAAACTCACTATCACAACTGGGATGTGAAGTACAATGCCTATAAGTCTTTGGATTGCTATAAGAGGCTGGCTATCATTGTAACTATTAGGTTCTAAGTACTTAGGAACTAATGTATTAGAACTCTAATATGTATTGTTGGCAAACCATGATCAAAACAGGTGTTTAGTTATATTTTAGACTTGCTCAAAGTATGTGATTTGTGTAAAGTTGGAATCGAGTTAACTGCAGAAGTTATTGTGCATTTCTTCCTGACTCGATCGATTGAGAATAAGACTCGACCGATCGAAAGTCGTGCAGATTGTTTTTTTTGCAAAATTTTCAACTCAGCCCTAAGCTCATATGACGTGTAGGGTTTTATGTTTTGCCCTAGGTATAAAAGGCAAACCCTAGTCACATTTTTAAGGTTGCTCATATTGCTGTTTGTGTGAATCTCTTGTGAGATCAGAGAAGCGCTTGCCTTCACACAAGCTTAGGATTATCAAGAAGGAGATTGCTTCAAGAACTTGATGAATAGTCAGTTGTTGCCATAAAAGCTTAAAGATACACAAGCAGAGGTGCTTGTACTTGCTAGAGAATCCAAGAAAGAAGGAGTCTGTGGTCTCAAAGCTTGCACGTGGTCGTGTCAGTAAGTTTCTACTGGTGGGTAGCAATAGGATGTTAGTGGTCTAAGTCGCTATTGTACAACTTCGATTCTTTTATAGTGGATTTAGGTTTACCTTGAGGATAGTTAGGTTAAATCCTCCCTTGGATTTTTACCGGTTTGGTTTTCCTAGGTCATCATATCTTTGTATTTTTATATTCCGCATTGCGTTGATATGATTATATGATTGTGTTAACCTAAATTTGGAATTTGAATTAAGTTATAACTTGGCTTGTTAACTAGGTTAATCCAATTGTGGTTTAAGGGGTCTAAATAAACTCTACAAGTGGTATCAGAGCGGGTAGCTCTTTTGTTGTAGATCTTTTAATCTCTGAGTTGATCCTTGATCCCTGTTATCATGGATAATTCTAAGTGTCTTACTGCTTTTGATTGTGATGATTTGAATAAAAAGGACACTATTGTTTGTCTTGATCTGTTTGATGTTTGTGAAACTCTTCGTAAGGAATTATCTAAATCTTTAAAAATTGCTAAGAAATTCAAGGAAGAGTTAAAATTGGCTAATCTTGAAAAAGAGGAATTGGTTGTTAAATTAGATGAATCTAATAAAAAGAATGAATTTTTGAGAAATCAAATTTCCTCTAAAGATGAGAAGATGAAAAGTTTGGAACAAGAGTTAGTTGAATCTAAAGCTAAAATTGAAAATTTGACTAGTACCAAGCTTGTTGTTAATAACAGAAGTGTTTCTACTTCTCTTAAGCCTAAAACTGAAAAAGTTTATATCCCTCCTTTCAAGATGAATAATAAAGAAGAGACTTATTTTGCTAGGCTAGACAAAGGTAAAAGTTTTGATGTAGATGTTGAAGTTTCTAAACCTATGTCTAAACCTATTGTTAGAGAGCATAAGAAATCTGTTTTTGTGCCTACTTCTCACCTTTGTGGTGTTGTTGGTCATATTAGACCAAATTGTTATAAATTGAAATTTAAAAATTATGTGTTTCAATCTAGGATATGTGATGATATTTCTCTTGCCATAAGTCTAAATAAATTATTTCATATCCTTTTGAAAAATTTAAGCTTGTTGGCTTGTGAAAGGAATTTGCAGGATTTTAGTCTTTCTCAGAAGATTGGTGTAATCTCTTAAATACACTCTGCTTCACATGGATTTTCACCTACAAAGCCGAAGACTCGTGCTATATGGGTGAGAAAAGATTTTCTAAGGTGAGCGTTCTTTACTTGTCCTTGATTTAATTCTTTCAATAAAATTGTGGACATGTTTTCTTTTTGTTTTTGGTTGATTTATTTTCTTAGGTTGTTTTTTTTATTAAAACAAAAAATCCAAAAATATTGAAAATTTTCAAAAAGACAAAAATATTTTATTTTGTGTCTTGTTTTATTTGTTTTGAGGATTACATGAATTATAATATCTTTCTCTTGATTTAGAACATGCTTGACATTGTGGAGAAACTTGAATAGTATGTGTTATATAAGTACTAAGCTATTTATGAGTTTGTATAAGTATGTACTAGTTTGTAAATATACTCAAGGGTTAATTAAAAAATTAATATTTCTTATTTGTGTGCCCTCTATAGCTTAGTTAAGCACTATCATGCATTGCATTTGCATTTTTAATCATTTAGCATAATGTGTGCTTTTTGTTTTTGGTCATAATTTTTTTTAAACCAAAAAGATTTTTATTTATTTTGTATTACATATCATGGATTTGTAATCAAGGTTGGCCATAGTATTTTTACATAACTTGTTTATGTACCTTGTTTAGCTTGGATAAGCTTATTTTATTGCACTTTACTAATTTGAGCTTTATAGTGCATGTTGTGTGGGAAGATGTTTATAGTTTTTTATCACTTTGTCTTGATCTTAAAGTCACATGCCTTTGATTGTTAGACTTGAACTTATTGAGAGTTGCATAAATAACCATCTCATCACTGTTTACTAGTCAATCATGAACACCTTAGTGCATATCGTAAGATTTTGTACTCGAGAAAGTGTAGCATATGCACAAAAAGAACATAAGGTATAGTCTCGGTTTAAATGCTAAAATTGTTGTGTACATTATTGGACTAAATTGAATCACTCAAATAAAATTGGTGTGTACATTATCCTAGCTAATTTTTATAAGTTTTTGATCAAATAAAATTTGTGTATACATTATAAGACAAATCAAGAAATTTACATGATTGCAAGCTTTTATTCTAGGAGATGTGAGAGTTATATAATGTTACTCTTTAAGGGATAGTCTCTTTTAACTGTATGTGATGGATTTTGTAGAAATTGTGATTGATTAATATCTACATATCACCTCACATGTATCTCAGGCTTTTGCTAGTTGCACACACGACACAAGTTACTCTTGGTTAAACTTGGTACATTATATTGTGTGCGATCTTGTTGTGGCCATCCAAGATTATATGTTCTTTGATTTTGATGCAAAATGTTTTTAAAGTTTGTATTTTGAGGACAAATTGGTTGAAAATCTTGTTTTTTGAAGATTTGGGTTGACCTCAAGTGTTTTTGAAAAACTTTTAATCTCATACTCATGCATTTTATTCATAAAATACTATGCTTTGAGGAGTTTTTACATTAAAATGCTTTGTTTTTAAAAAATTTAAGTTTTCCAGATTTTCGATCGATCGAAATTGTTTCTTAACCGATCGAAATTGTGATAAAAATTTTGGTTTGAATTTGCCTGGCTTGATTGATATTCGATCAATTCTCGACTGATCGAAACTGAAAAATTTTCAATTTTTAAATTTTTGACCAAATGATTTTTATGCATCATTTGTGTTTAGGATTCACATGCATTGCATTGTTTTTTGTATCCATCTTGCAGTTTTACAGTCATATCTCTCATTGTTTTCACACATAACATGCAGACATTTTGCTAAATTGATTGATTAATTTTTGAGTCTTTTGTACTTTCTAGTATATGCTATTTTTATGTGTAAACTAAAAAAAAAAAAAAAAAAATCTTAAGAGATGTGATGAATAATCAATGTGCAAATATTTTTTCTATTCATGCAACTGTTTATGGGTCACATAGTGTCAAGTTTGCATTTATTGAAAGAGAGAATACTTTTTCTTCATGTGTATCCTCAACTTAATTTTTAAGTTTGGTTTGTGTTTTTTTCCCCATCTCCTAAATTTTCTCCAAAACTGTTTTTCCCAAACTTGTTTTGTTTTTCCTATTTTTATAGGGGGAGAAAAGTTTTTTTTTAAACCTTTGTTGTTCATAGGAGGAGTTGTTGCTCTTCATAGGGTGAGTTGTCTCTATTTTCTATAAAGTTATCTTGTTTTGTGTTCTCTTAATTTTCTATTTCTTCTTGTTCTCTTATGAGTTGTTACTCTTTGTTTGAGTCATTTTTGTCAATACGTGACAAAAAGGGGGAGATTTAAATGAAATGTGGGAATATATGTGGAAAATACAAGAATGTTCTGTTTAGAGAGAGTTGAAATTATTTTTGATGCATCTAACTTCGGGGGAGATGTAGTTTGCATTTTTGTTGTTTTACTGTTTTTCTGTCACACATGCGTTTATGCGTTTTATTTAGTGTTTCAGGAAATTTACAGGTTGATTCAATTGAGCTGTTGTCTACACTTGCAACTGATGGATAGTAGTTAGGATTGGATTTGTTATAATGGGCATATTTTTTGTAAATGGCTTTCCTTTGTAAACTTTGAGCTTTTAGTTGTGTTTTGTCACAGATTACCAAAGGGGGAGTTTGTTAGATTCTAAGTACTTAGGAATTAATGTATTAGAACTCTAATATGTATTGTTGGCAAGCCATGATCAAAACAGGTGTTTAGTTATGTTTTAGACTTGCTCAAAGTATGTGATTTGTGTAAAGTTGGAATCAAGTTAACTACAAAAGTTACTGTGCATATCTACCTGACTCGATCGATTGAGAATTAGACTCGACTGATCGAAAGTCGTGCAGATTTTTTTTTTTTGCAGAATTTCCAACTCATCCTTAACCCCATATGATGTGTAGGGTTTTATGTTTTGCCTTAGGTATAAAAGGCAAACCTTAGTCACGTTTTTGAGGTTGCTCATAGTGTTGTTTGTGTGAATCTCTTGTGAGATCAGAGAGACGCTTGCCTTCACACAAGCTTAGGATTATCAAGAAGGAGATTGCTTCAAAACTTGATGATCATTCAGTTGCTGCCATAAGAGCTTAAAGATACACAAGCGAGGGTGCCAGTACTTGTTGGAGAATCCAAGAAAGAAGGAGTCCGTGGTCTCGGAGCTTGTATGTGGTCGTGTCAGTAAGTTTCTACTGGTGGGTAGCAATAGGATGTTAGTGGTCTAAGTCGCTATTGCACAACTTCGATTCTTTCATAGTAGATTCAGGTTTACCTTAAGGATAGCTAGGTTAAATCCTCCCTAGGTTTTTGCCGGTTTGGTTTTCCTAGGTCATTATATCTTTGTGTTTTTATATTCCGCACTTTGCATTGATATGATTATATGATTGTGGTAACCTAGATATGAAATTTGGACTAAGTAATAACTTGGCTTGTTAACTAAGTTAATCCAATTGTGGTTTAAGGGGTCTAAATAAACTCTACAGTAACAACTTGAGGAAAAATGCTAGTCATATTTACGCTATATTTCGAAAGGACTAGTCACAATTAAGGTTCCTTGTAATTGTTAATAAAACCCAATTCAATCAGTATATGTCTAATATAGGACTCATCACACACTCACACACAACACACAATCATGCAAATTGGGGGATCACAATCTCCCCAACTTAAATTCCTAACGTTCTCACTAGGGGCCACTTTGTAAGATAGTGTCATTAAGCCCATACGGTGTTACCAAGCCAGCTTTGATACCATAAATATTGTCACACCCCAAACCCAACTAAGAGGGTTAAGCCTGCAACAATAGCCGCACACGTACAAATGTTAGATTTTAGACCCTTAAAAACACAGTGCTTTTACCTAATTTTATTTTCAAGTTGATAATTAAGTCAATTATGCAGAGCTAGGTTAAATATTGATCATACATATCATGCAAGGGGAAAAAGTAAATAAAACAGAAATATGATGATCTGGGAAAACCAATGAAATAAACCAGTTTCAAGATGAAAACCCTAGGTTGACCAATCTCAAGAAGAACAATCACTATCAAATAGAAATTTACAGTCACGAATATTTAATTCATAGTAAACTTAACTATGATTATCAAACCTACCTCCGAAACCCTCAGACTTCTTTGAAATGGATCTGCTGCCACATTAAACTCCATTTCATGCACCTGTGATAATTGGTATGCAGCAACTTCAGATCTACCAGTTCTAATACTATGTATATTGATTTCCAGTAGTGACTTTGAAGGGGAAGGCATAGAACCTTTTAGATCTCAAAGAGCAACTCGAAAGTCATTTTTGAAATATGCTATATTAACCCTAGCATTATTTAGAACTCTTAACACAAAATTTTATAGTTAAGTTGTTTTTAACACTAAACTAAACAATATAGTCCAAGTGTAAGTTACTTAGTGAATTTCCAAGCTAACTACACTACATTACACAATCATGGCAATACAGTATGATAGAGGAAATAACGAACGAAAAAGCAAATCGCACATAACACCACAAAGTGATATGGAAGATGAAAACCTCGAGCCCCAAGCGTAAACACCTCTCCCCCGACCATCTGTCAGAAAATTCCACTAGAATTAGTAGCTGCAATATATGGATGACTATAAATACTCCAAGCCTATATCTCTCTATGTACTTGAGCCCTCAAGCTCTCGCTAGCAACCAACTCCACGAGTCTTTTCATCACTACTGCCAATGGAAACCCACCAAAGGATTTGGATTTTGATATGGCTTCTCATGTTTCCAATGCCATTCTCTCATTCTCAAGGTTTGTGTTTGTTGATGGGGAAGGTGTTTAAAGAATCTCTATCAATACAATGAAAGAGATGAAAAAGAAAGATGGGAACTTGGTTTTCTCAAGGAAAAACTCAATGGCAAAGCCTTAATAATGTTCACACTAGTTAAACTTCTAGGGTTTGTTAAACCTTTATTTGAAGGACCTTACCATGCCTCATAGTTGTATGTGTGTGTGCTAGCAGATGTGTAGTGAATAGTTACATAGTAGAGTATAGAGATCATGTAACTAGCAACTTGGTCACCCCATAAGTTCGCGAGATAGTCGTGAGGTGCAAGACTACACTCTCATCCAAAGTACCTACCACGTGGATTACTTATAGATTCTTCTTTAAATTTTCAAGGGAGGCTCAAGTTCTTTACCCCAAAATACATGAAACCCAGGAAACAATACTTCAAAAATAAAAGCACTATAAGCAGACTTTGTCATTGATTTAATCCAACAATAAAACATGACTTCTTAATTTTAAAGTGTGCCTTAGGTTTTTCTTTATATACTTAGTGAAGTAGGTCCAAAACCCTAATCAATCAAAGGGCCAATAGGAAGATGGGCCAAAAATAAATTTTGCAAATTTACAATTTGGTCGGTCGAGCCTGGCATATTTCAAATTCCTGAACCTGCAACCTCTTTGTTCTTGTATTCAGACTTACAACACCTTAAGCATTATCTAATCTTACAAATAGACTTAGTAATCTATACCTAGATTAGTTTGTGCTTACAGTTTGCCAATTATTTTGAGTTTGGCAATGAATCGATTGATATATTGTAGTCGACCTAATTATCCTCTTATCTTTTTCTCATTCTTGGGTGGAGGAATCACCAATATGGCTTTAATCTTGGATGGATCCACTTCTATTCCTTTATCACTTACTAGGAAACCTACAAACTTCCTAACTGTTACTCCAAAGGTACACTTTTGGGGGTTCAACCTCAACCTATACTCCTTGATCCTTTCAAAGAACTTCCTTAAGTTAATGATGTGACCTCCTCTATCCTTGGATTTTACAATCACGTCATCAACACACACTTCAAAATCATTGTGCATCATATCATGTAGCAAAGCTATGGCCATTCTTTGGTAAGTTACACCAACATTTTTTTAGCCCAAATGGCATTACTGTGTATTAATAGTTCCCCCATTTTGTGGTGAAAATGGTTTTATTCTTATCCTTAGGAGTTATCTTGATTTGGTTATACCTCGAGAAACCATCCATGAAAGACATCAAGGCACTACCAGCCGTGTTATCCACTAAGACATCTATGTGGAGAAGGGGGAAATCACCTTTAGGGCAAGCTTTATTCAAGTCCCTAAAATCCGCACACATCCTCACATTTCCATCCTTCTTAGGTATGGACACAACATTGGCTACCCACTCGGCTTGGTGTATGGGCTTAATGAACCCTACTTTCAACCGTGTTTTGATCTTTTCTTTGATCTTTAGGAGCCACTTGATTCTCATATGCCTCATCTATGTGGGGAAGGGGGAAATCATCTTTAGGGAAAGCTTTATTCAAGTCCCTAAAATCCACACACATCCTCACCTTTCCATCCTTCTTAGGTATGGGCACAACATTGGCTATCCACTCTGCTTGGTGTACGGGCTAAATGAACTCTACTTTCAACTATTTTGTGATCTCTTATTTGATTTTTAAGAGCCACTCAGTTCTCATGCGCCTCAACTTTTGCTTAGTAGGCACCATGTGGGCATGGGTATCAATGTGATGTTGGGTTATCTTGGGATCAATTTTGTGCTTATCTTCATAGGACCACGCAAACACTTCTTGGAATTCTGTGAGGAGATCCATGAGATCTTTCCTTTCTCCTTCATTTACGGTTGAACCAATTTTAATTAAACATGATTCTCATTATTGCCCAAATTAAGAGTTTCAAAAGTTGGTTCCATAAGTTCAATTTTCTTTTCCAATTTTTTATTAATTTCATTTTCAAATTTATTTGAATAATTTATGTGTAGAATTTCAATATTATGGGACACATCAATATAAGCCAAATCAGAATTCATCTTATTGAAAATATTGAAAAGTACATCGGGACTTGCATTAAAAAATTTATTTTCCCCACCCTTAGAAAACCCAACCTTAGTCCAATTATTAAGTTGCACAACAAGTTGTCTAACTCTCAATGTTGAGAGATGGACTTCTAAACTTAGAGCCCGGGAGTTAGATGAATTCACTTAGGACACAAAAGTGTTTTTGCATTTGCTTTTTTAGGACACAAAATGATGATGAACTACAATTTAATGGAAATTCTGATATTTTATGCTTATTAGATGTAACAAATTTTACTAGCAATATTTGACATGATTAATTTAAGGCATCCGTTTTACTAGCCCATAAATCTCTTGCTTATTTGCCTCTTTTCTTCTTTAATTCTTTGTTTCATTTTCTTTTGAGTTGGAAAATGTATTTCTTTTTTGGCACAATGATCTACCAATCATATTTCACATGAACTTAGCTTCAACAATTTTGAACTATGGCTAACTTGGAAGCTTTGCTTATGTGTGTTTTGAAATAAGTGGCCATAACTTCCTCCAAGAGTTAGGCTGTGTGGTTTAGTAGGTGCTCTCGCTCTTGGGCAACCATAAGCAATGAAATTTCTTAGAAGTAAAATTCATTGACATGATATTCTTTTCTTGTTTATCTTCCATAATATTCTTAATCGAATACTCTTCAGAAATAACTACTATATGAAGATCATCAAAATTGGTTGGCCCATTTCTGGTTCTCATGACTGAGCAGAAAGGAAGATATTCTTTACGAGGTCCCTTTAACGAAATGTGAAGAATTACTTCGTCATCAGTTTCAATTGACACAATAGCTAGTTTGTCTCTCTTTTCCATGATATGTTGTAGATAGGCACTGACTGAGTCGTCATTTTTCTTGATACTAGGTCAATCTTGAGACAGATGTGAATCTCCTTTCAAGTGTTTCCCATTCCTTTTGTGCTGGAATTTTTCCAACAACTAATTAAAGAGCTGAGGGTTAAAGAGTGGAGTTGTTCAAATTGAGCAATGTTTGAGATCTTGAGATCCATTGATGATATATTGGAATTTCTTTATCTGTTAATATTTATCAATCCTCTACCATCTCTAACAATTTTTTTATGGAATATAAGACTTCCACCTACAAATCCAAGTATGGTTGCGATTTGATGCTTCTGAAGGATGTAGTTGTTATCAAGTTTCACTAACATTAAATTTGAGACTTTAGAAAGCAAGAAAAGTGGAGCTTACCGTGTCAGATTTACTGAAGACGTTGAGAATGTATTGGTGGTGGAAGATGATCAATTTGACACCATGATTGATTCGCTTATAACTCTGAAAACGTGTATATTTTGTACTGTATACTTGAAGATAGAAATGAAGAAGGTAATGTAGAAGAAAATTGTGCAGATAAGAAGATTACTAAATTTGTGTATGTTGGCAAACCGAGATCAAAACATGACTAGATTAGGTGTTAGACATTACTCGTGATGGTTTAAGTCAAGATTCAAGAACATTCAAGCTGCAAAAAGAAGAGTTCAGATTTTGTGAAGTTCGACCAATTGAAAATTGTAGACAGCAGATTTTAAATCAGGCCTGAAGCCCACGAAAATTTTTAAGGTTTGAGTGAAACACTATTAGGTATGAAAGGAAAATCCTAACTACGTTTTAGAACTTCTTGACAGTCTTGTGAGTTACTCCTGATCCTCCCCAGGTTTTTACCTTGAAACTGTTGGTTTCGTTGGTTTTCCTAGTTAATCATATTGCTTGTCTTCTATACTTTTCCGCACTTAGTGATATGATTGCATGTGTTTAACCTAGAAAAATATGATCAACCAATGTAACTATTTGGTTAATTAATTAGGTTAAACAATCTAGTTTTAAGAGGTCTAAACAAACCAACAATAATCAATGGCATAGATTTTGAATTAGTGGGATAAATTTCAAAAAGTCTTGGCCCTAGATGGAGCCTACACTTTCCCACTCATCACCAACCATGGAAAAGGGATAAAGAATCAAGTGAAAGTGTATGCAAAACCATATTAAAAAATCCTTTGTTAGGATTAGGAAATTGAACACATTGGAGTTAAACTTCTCCCTCCCTAGCAGAGTTGCCACTGTGGACACCAGCGCTTGCAACAAGTTTTGGTTCACTTTGTGGGAGTACACTTCGGCCTAGGGTGGACCATGGTGGAAGGTGTGTTAGGCACCCAACCCCACCTAACTCGTAGATCAGCTACCACTCATTGTGTTCCAAATTCTAATCCCAACAAAGAGTCCTCTAATATGTTAAAAAAGTGAGCAGAGGTCATTTTTCAGCACCATTTCCAAAGCGATTTCAACACTTTTTAGTTGTGATTACTTTCAAACTATCAAAATAACTTCAATTAAATTTTGTAGACATGTCAAGCTCATCATTGGGACTAGAGACTAAATTTTATAAACCAGGTACAAAATGAGGTGTCTAAAATTCTACCCTTTTTTACTCTTACAAGTTTATTACTTAATATGCTTCAAAAACCAAGCCTCTATTGATCTTGACCCTTGAATTCTTTTGGCTAGATGTCTGTATGATTAGCTAACTAGTTTTAATATCCCATAAGAGAAAGATACACGTAATGAAGTTATTTCAATGAAGTCTTTCAAACTCACATATTTATGTTTAATTAAATATAAAATTGATGCTATATTACCTATCAAAACCAAGATAGTAGTGAAAACTTAAGAAATTATCATAAGCTTTCTGATAAGAGTTGGAAAGGAGCTCGTGCAGGGACTGAGGAGTTTATGCTTCCTCTAATTGGTTTAAACTCCTAAACCAAGAAGATGTAGATGTTACAATTTTATATTTTTGTAGTGTCCTATATATTTTAAATTATCATTTTTTGTCATTTGCTTCATGTAATCTAGTTGGGTGCTTTTTACATAAGTGGAACGCAAATTCTCTATGGCAATTTTTGTAATCCACTAATCATAACTTGCAATCATGCAATGTGGCTGATTATTCTTCTTTTTCTTTTTTTTTTCTTTTTTAACTTTGGTTGTTTTATAATGAAAGTTAAATGAATACATAACAAATAGTGATTAATGGAGTAAATCATGAAACAATAAAAGTGGGATAGGAAATTTGAATTGCCCATGTTGTTCAAAAATAGTTGATTTTCCATTAAAAAAAGAAAAATATTTGACCTTCGATGGTAAAAAAGGCTCATCAAAATCCTTCTCCTCTCCTATTTTAAAGTCCACTACAGATAAATAACTTCTATTGATAACCGCATTGTTGTTGAGAAACTATTTGAACCAAAAGATGTCCAACTTATCACTTCAATTTGTTCTTTAAAAAAGTAAAAAACACACCCTAAATTTTTGCACTAATTAAGGTAAACCTCACAAACCAACCCCTCTAATCCTCTCAATTCGTAAAAAACAAAAAAGTTACGGTGGTTTCTATTCAAACACTTTGCTATAGAAAATGTTGACATAGCATTTCTGTTCTATAAATAGCCTTCTGAAAATTGCATAAATCACTTCTCAACCATATTATAAGTCATCTTTCACTGAACCCCAACATCAGAGAAAGCGGTGTAGTTATTAAATCTAATAAAAACAATGGCTTTCAAGGACTACACCTTTTTCTCTTGTGTCTTTTTAGCGACAGCCGTCATCCTCCTCATTGGCCAGGCTCATGGCGCTGGCCTATGCGACGAATCTCCTAATCAGCAAATATGTTATTCAATTGTCTATAACCGGACTGACCCTCGTGAAGCCTCAATCGCAGCTGTTCACAAATTGGTTTACCAGAGCAAAGTTGCAAAGGTAGTGGCTCAAAGGCAAAATAAGTCCACCGAAATTGATGATTGCAAATCGAAATTTGACAGTTCCGTTGGCTACCTCAAATACTCCTTGTACGCCATGTCGGTTGGTGACTACCGTACCCTGAGGTCCTACATCATTCAAGCCCGGATCGCCTACATGGGATGCGAGAGAGGGTTTCGGATTGCTGGCAAGCCCAATCCCATTGCCAAAACTACTAAGTTCTTAGTGGACATGACTTATGTCGGTGCGTATCTAGCAACTTTAATTAAATGAAAAAGAGCTTGTGATTTGTGGGTGAGTAAATAAAAGTGGTCTGAAGAAATTGTTATAAGAAAAGATTTTGGCTTTTTTTTTTTTTTTTTTCTTTTTAATAAAAATTTATGGGGGAGGCTATGTTTGTTGTATTTGTGTCTTGTATAGCTCTTTCTTGTGCAATTGTGATATGAGAAAATCAATTATTCTTAAGCCTTTTTTTGCTTAATAAATATCTTGACATTTATCCATATAGAATTATATAGTACTAGATTGGATTGGATTAACTTTTCGATAGATTTTTCACTACTCTTTTCATCATGATCCCTTTCCATTACCATATAATAATGCAAGCACATACCTCTGTAACTTTTATGCGAATGGTAATGTTATCTTTGTTCTCTTTTTTCTTGTAAATGTAAATAGAATATTAAAAATATTTCATACCAAAGGATAATTGTCTGCCTATACTGGGTTAGTTGTGCATGTTCATTATATGTGGCACTAATTTTTCTACACTAGTTATGAACTTTTTGATTTTCCAAAACCATTGGAGAGAATAGATTAATGATTTTTTAGGTTTTTACATGAATTTTTAAATTTAATGCATTGTGAATTAAAGCACCTTGACGTCTCCTTAGGAAGCACATACTCTTTATTTGTGGTGTCATACTCGTGTAACCATGTTGGAAAAGGGACACATCTGGGACACTTCTACACATGTGTCCTAACCTTTTTTTTTTTTAAATAATAATAAAAATTGCGGGACACAGCTAGGACACTTATCTTTTATAACTTTTTAGTTTCAATCTTGAAACACTTATTTAGTTATCTTTTATTTACTCTTTTGGATCTTATTCTTAGTTTGTATTCTTATTTCTAAACATCATTTATTAGTCATGAATTCACTTATCCATTATTGCTCTTAATTTGATAAATGTTTAACATTATATGAAAAAATAAATATTTAACAATATTTTAAAATATATTTAATAATTAATTTATATGCGTATCTCCGCCGTGTCATATCCTAATTTTTCAAAAATTGCAATATCACCATGTTTTATCCATACACATACCCGTGTTTGTGTCCTTGCTTCCTAGACATTCCCAAACAGTTCGATCAAATACCAAATCCTAATGCATCATATGCTGAAATAGGGCACATATATAATATACCTAGAAAACCAGCCCTACAAGATGCTGTCATCAATTTTGGCAAAAACAGTTCCACAAGTAAACCACATATATATGTTAGCATGCTGTGTATTTGTGTTCAAAGTTCAAACACGACTATCATTTGCTTGGAAAAGAGTTCAAGATAACATGATTGACACTGGAGTCAAAAGCCATTGTTTCTTGGGAAACATTGGACTCTACATATATATCATTTTGAAGAAGGAATGATAGGCTATGATTTAATCGAAATTAGCTCATCAAATTTCTGCTGTACCTTTTGTCTACTAGCTTGTTGGGAAGCTTAATAGAGAATCATTATTCATGGGCATATTGCCTGCATCTAGAGATCAGTTATATGCAAGAAAGCCCATAAAAATTAATGTGAACGAATCTGCCATTTTTTTACATTTTCTGGATGTGAAAGGAATCAATCAGATTCAGGAGATCTTGGTTGGTGGTGCCATTGGCAAGAAAATGGAAGATTCAATGTCTCTGTTAATTTGTGTTCACATGAGTTACAAGTGAGGGGGATGTACAATATGACAAGATAAGAATCTACCATTAGGAAGTTATTATAAGGTGGTAAGTGTTGACAGGATAAAATCCATGAATACTTACTTGAGGAGTGAGTTTAAATGAGCATTTGGTGGTGATGGCTATAAAGAGTGGTGTGAGTGAGTGGAAGCTTAGGTTAGCAGTTAGCACAATGGATTTGGAGATGTCTTTTGGTAGATATTTCTTTTCATCCATGTAAAACAACTGTATTGTTTGTTTAATTGTTTCAGTACTGCAGAAAAGATAATGGGAGTAGTAATGCCTCTCCATGAGGATATCGTTGAATCATTTTTCATAGTATGGTGAAGCTGCATAGAAGCATATGGCCTTGTTGGTTTGGTTTGGTTATAGTGGGACTTTTACATTTAGTATATGGATTTTAAATGTATTTGGACATTTAGAAATGGGAAAATTAAATCCTTTAAAATATTACTGTAGCAAAGCTCTAAAGACAATTTAGTTTGTTCCTCTCTTTTTTCCTATAAAATAAATTGTCTTTAGAGCTTTGCTACAGTAATACTTCATTGAAATTTATAGTATAACCAGTTTCTCAAATATATATATATATATATATATATATAACCAGTAACTTACTTGATATCAAATTGACTTATAAATTTTGTTCACAAAAAAAATTCAAGAATACCCAGATTATCCAAATGATTACTTTCTTTATAAAATTTATGAGATAAAGGGAGGCACCACCACTTTAGATAACAAAAACAACAGTATTTGTCATTCTAGGTGTAACTTTTCCTTTTCTTCTTAAAAATTATTAATGTGGATCATTTGATGTGTTATGGTTACCTTATCTCAGTTTAAAAGTGCCTCTTCTTTTTTAATCTCTTCAATTTATAAAAATGCCTCAAATCTATAACCAAACTTCAAAATACAATATAACCATATTACCCAACACCAAAAAACCTTCAAGCCAACTACTTTCTTGAAAAATAATAAATTTTTAATTGCAATTTTCTCAAAGTCCAAACAGAGCAGTGTCCTGGTCAAAATCCAGTGCACATTGATTGTACACGGTCAAGAAGAACACATTTCCAAGCGACTGAAAAAATAAAATTGAAGATAAAAATCTCATACTTAGACACACAAACATAGATTTGACTGCGAGAGATTTCAGGAAGTTTCTCAATCATGGAGAAATTAAAAACAAAAGTAATGAAGAGAGAGAGAAACCAAATTAAAAACAGAAAGAAAGGAGAGAGAGAGAGAGAGAGATGAGTTACTTGTTGAGAGTTAGAATCGACTTGAATGATGGGCGTTTCAGTGACAATCAGTGCAGTAGACTAGTCACTCCTTAATAGAGAGACGGTCACGGGACTCGGTAGTGAGAGACGGGTAAAGAGTAAAGACTACGTTTTTATAATGTTTAACACTTTTCATTATCATTAATAAAGGCCCGCCCAAAATCTAGTAAACCCAACAGTACACTTTTTATTTTCAGTTTCCGCCGCCCTAAGGCTCTTTGGAAAAATGGGCATGCCTAAGCCACATAATACCGTATGTACCACTATCACCAAGCTTTGTTGTTGGGTCTAAAGCTCAAACCGTTACTAAGTGAAACCATTTGAAGATTCGAGTTTGTTTAGATACTGTTTATTATTAAAAATTAAATATATTATAATAAAATAATTTTTAAATTTATAAATAGTACCTTGAGAGCTAATTTTAAATAAAAAGTTACTGAATATGATAGTTGTGGGTCTCGTAAACTGTGCACAGGTCCCACGAAAAAAAAACACTTCTGCTGAGAAACGTGCCAAATGCTCTTCCCAAACAAAGGCTCAATGGCAAAAATTATTCTTGCTAACTTATTTTTGCTACTATTTATAAGTTTTATTACACTTTTTATTACTATTCATACAACCTACTGTATTATTTCAATAAACTTTTACCATTAGCTACTATACCCTCACCAAAACATTTTTTATTTCAGCGAAATAAGCAAATCCAAACATTTCATCTTTATAGTTTCCGTCTCCAATACCCAATAGCCACTCTTTCTTTCTTTCTACTTTTCTTCATGTACATTGTTAAAGATGTCTCTTTTACTATATATGTTTATTGTTCAATGTTGTTCACTAATAATGATTTCCCATTATTATGTAATGAAAGCATACGCTACTGATAAGCAGAGCAGCTTATGTTACTATTTCCTTTCAGTTTTCAGAGCTTGGACCAACTTCCCTTTTCGAAATGCCAATAAGGAGAAGGACCTTACATATATATGCATCGTGCTTCCTTCTTCACCGAGCTTTTACACTGTACACAACAAAAGGACCTCCGAAACGGCAAGGCTCTCCACGCTCAGATCCTCAAGTCCGCGTCCACCTGCGTATACCTTGCTAACAGCTTCGTCAACTTGTACGCCAAGTGTGGCAACTTAGATAAAGCCAGGCTTGTGTTCGAGAATATACCCGAAAAAGACGTGGTCTCATGGAACTGTCTCATCAATGGCTACTCAACATGGTCCTACTGGGTCTTCTTTTGTCATGAAACTCTTCCAACGTACCACACTTTTGCTGGTGTTTTCACTGCTGCTTGCAAGGTATTCGACGTTTTTGGAGGCCAGCAAGCTCATGCGCTTGCTATCAAAACCGCGAGTTTTTATGATGTTTTTGTTGGGAGCTCGCTGCTTGATATGTATTGTAAAGTGGGTCTTGTATTGGAAGCTCGTAAGGTGTTTGACAAAATGCCGGAGAGAAATTTGGTTTCTTGGGCGACTATGATTTCTGGGTATGCAATGCAACGAATGGCCGGCGATGCTTTGGAGGTTTTTGAATTCATACGTCGGGAAGAGGAGGATGAGAATGAGTTTGCTTTGACTAGTGTGCTTAGCGCATTGGCAAGTCCTTGTGAATCATGGTAAGTAAATCCATTGTCATGCATGTAAAAATGGGTTGTTATCATTTGTTTCTGTTGAAAACGCTCTTGTTACAATGTATGCAAAATGCGGGAGTGTAGATGATGCACTTAAAACGTTTGAGCAGTCCGGTGGTAAGGATTCTATAACATGGTCAGCGATGATTACAGGTTATGCACAAAGTGGGGATTCTCATAAGGCTTTGAAATTGTTTTCGCACATGCATTTTTCTTGGATTAAGCCTAGTGAGTTTACTTTTATTGGGGTCATCAATGCTTGTAGTGATATTGGTGCTATAACAGAAGGAAAGCAAGTGCATAGCTATTCCTTAAAGATGGGATATGAATCCCAAATATATATGATGACAACTTGGGTTGACATGTATGCCAAATGTGGTAGCGTTGCTGATGCTCGAAAAGGATTTGATTATTTAAGAGAACCTGATATTGTTCTATGGACTTCTATGATTGGTGGATATGTACAAAATGGAAATAATGAAAGTGCGTTGAGTTTGTATTGTAGAATGCAAGTGGAGGGGATTATGCCCAATGAGCTTACCATGGCTAGTGTCCTGAAAGCATGCTCAAGCCTCGCTGCTTTGGAGCAAGGCAGGCAAATTCATGCCCGTATCATTAAGTATGGATTTAGTGTTGAAATTCCAATTGGAAGCGCTCTTTCTACTATGTACGCAAAGTGTGGGAGTCTGGAAGATGTGGACCTTGTGTTTAGGAGGATGCCTACGAGGGATGTAGTGTCGTGGAATGTAGTGATATCAGGCCTTTCTCAAAATGGGCGTGGTCATGAAGCTTTAAAGCTGTTTGAGGAGATGCAATTGGAGAACACAAAGCCCGATGATGTGACATTTGTGAATATCCTCTCTGCTTGTAGCCACATGGGATTGGTGGAGCAAGGTAGGGTTTATTTCAAGATGATGTTTGATAAATATGGCATAGTTCCAAGATTAGAACATTATGCTTGCATGGTTGATATCTTGAGCCGTGCGGGAAAGCTTAATGAGGTCAAAGCATTTATTGAATATGCAACTATCGATCAGGTATGTGTTTATGGCGGATCTTGTTAGGTGCTTGTAAGAACTATCATAATTACAAATTAGGAGCCTATGCTGGAGAGAAGCTAATGGAGTTAGGCTCACAAGAATCATCTGCTTATGTTTTGTTGTCGAGTATCTATACTGCTTTGGGTAAGCGGGAAGAAGTAGAACGGGTTAGGAAGATAATGAAACTTCGAGGGGTGAATAAAGAACCTGGTTGTAGCTGGATTGACCTGAAGAATGTGACCCATGTGTTTGTTGTTGGAGACCAGATGCACCCACATATTGGAGAAATACGTGGAGAGCTACGGATGTTAGCCAAACTAATGGAGGATGAAGGTTATGAACCCACTTTTGAATTAACTTCTTTAACACTTTGAATTTGGATTACAAGAAAGTTAACTTGGGATGTTTTCCTATAATGCAATTGTCTCAATTAAACTGAAAAAAATATCATTGAAATTTGTCACTTTTTTTCTTTTAGAAAATCATGTAACTTTATTATGCGAACGGTAATGTTACCTTTTTTCTCTTTTTTTCTTGTAAATGTAAATAGAATATTAAAAATATTTCATATCAAAGGATAATTGTCTGCCTATAATGGGTTAGTTGTGCATGTTCTTTATATATGGCACTAATTTTTCTACATTAGTTATGAACTGTTTTATTTTTCAAAACCATTGGAGAGAATAGATCAATGATTTTTTAGGTTTTTTTACATGAATTTTTAAATTTAATGCATTGTGAATTAAAGCACCTTGACGTCTCCCTAGGAAGCACGTACACTTCATTTGTGGTATCATACCCGTGTAACCATGTTGGACAAGGGACACATCTGGGGCACTTTTGAACGTGTGTCCTAGCCGTTTCTTTTTTTTGTTTTTTTAAATAATAATAAAATTGCGGGACACAGCTAGGACACTTATCTTTTATATCTTTTAGTTTCAATCTTGAAACACTTATCTAGTTATCTTTTATTTACTCTTTTGGATCTTATTCTTGGTTTGTATTCTAATTTCTAGACATTATTTATTAGTCATAAATTCACTTTATCATCCATTATTGCTCTTAAATTGATAAATGTTTAACATTATATGAAAAAATAAGTACTGTTTCACAATATTTTAAAATATATTTAATAATTAATTAATTTGCGAAGTGTCATATCCTAATTTTTCAAAAATTGCAATATCGCCATGTTGTATCTGTCCGATATCCGTGTTCGTGTCCTTGCTTCCTAGACATTCCCAAACAAGTCAATCAAATACCAAATCCTAATGAATCAAATGCTGAAATATGGCACATAATATACCTAGAAACCCAGCCCTACAAGATGCTGTCATCAATTTTGGCGAAAACAGTTCCCCAAGTAAACCATATATATGTTAGCATGCTGTGTATTTGTCTTCAAAGTTCACACACGAGTATCATTTGCTAGGAAAAGAGTTCCAGATAACATGATTGACACTGGAGTCAAAAGCCATGGTTTCTTGGGAAACATTGGACTCTACACATCATTTTGAAGAAGGAATGATAGGCTATGATTTAATAGAAAAGATTTTGGTAATGTGTGCCCTAAGGGCATACATTAACCGGACCCTAATAGAAATTAGCTCATCAAATTTTCTGCTGTACCTTTTGTCTACTATCTTGTTGGGAAGCTTAATAGGGAATCATTATTTATGGGCATATTGCCTGCATCTAGAGCTCAGTTATATGCAAGAATGCCCATAACAATTAATGTGAACGAATCTGCCATTTTTTGACATTTTCTGGATGTGAAAGGAGTCAATCAGATTTAGGAGATCTTGGTCGGTGGTGCCATTGCCAAGAAAATGGAAGATTCAATGTCTCTGTTAATTTGTGTTGACATGTGTTACAAGTGAGGGGGATGTACAATATGACAAGATAAGAATCTGCATTTAGGAAGTTATTATAGGGTGGTAAGTGTTGACAGCATAAAATCCATTAATGCTTACTTGGGGAGTGAGTTTAAATGAGCATTTGGTGGTGATGGCTATAAAGAGTGGTGTGAGTGAGTGGAAGCTTAGGTTAGCAGTTAGCACAATGGATTTGGAGATTTTTTTGGTAGATATTTCTTTTCTTCCATGTAAAACAACTGTTTTGTTTGTTTAATTGTTTCAGTACTGTTGGGAGTAGTAATGCCTCTCCATGAGGATGTCATTGAACCATTTTTCATAGTATGGTGAAGCTGCATAGAAGCATACGGCCTTGTTGGTTTGGTTTGGTTATAGTGGGACTTTTACATTTAGCATATGGATTTTAAATCTATTTGAACATTTAGAAATGGGAAAATTAAATTCTATAAAATATTACTGTAGCAAAGCTCTAAAGACAATTTAGTTTGCTCCTTTCTTTTTAGTGAGAGCAAGAAACAGAGAGAGACCTTGTCGCTGTCCACGCCATGAAGCGACCAAAATGCGACATGGAGAAACTGAGAGATAAGAGCTTGAAATCTTGCTGCAGCCCATGCTGTGACGCCACCACCACGCAATATTTATCTCGTCGTGACACTTCATCGTGACACCGCAGCTGGCTTGATCTGCTCTAGCCTTCACACTCGAGTATTTAATTTATCCTTCAAAATCTCAGAATTTGTGCTTGTGGTGTTTGTGTTTTTATTGATGAGTGAATTTGTGCTTGTGGTATTATTTTTATTTTTTATTTTTTGGCTTTTGGCTTTTTGACTCTGTGTTTTTGTCTTTGTGACTCTGTGTTTATGACTATCTCTCTTATAATATAGATAAGAGAGAGAGAGAGAGAGAGAGAGAATATCAGTGTTTGACTATTTGTTGTGTGGTAGTTGGGTAATAAAATAGGGACAAGTCACAAAAATAGGAAAAGTGATTCAAGTTTCAAGGAATAAAAATGGTAAAGTGTTTGTTGGTAGTGCATAATAAATTCATAGTGTCGGTAGTGAGACTGGGTGAGTGAAAAAAAAAAAAAAAAAAAAAAAAGATAAATGCAAAGATACAAAGGCAAAAGAAAAAAGACAAAGATAAATCATATAATATAATAAGTTCACACAAATTTATTAAAATAACAGTGATTCACTTGCACCTATTGTTAACTCATAGTGCTATAACTAGTAATTGGAAATTAGACAAATTTATAAATTGAAAGGCAATGAGAAATACTAAATTTATAATTAAATGCATCATGCATATTACTTAGATTCTAGTATTTTTCTTTACTTAATAACAACAATAAGTTTGTTTGTGAGATAATATATATAATTCTTATTTTATTTGTAGATCATGAGAAAATCAACTACAATGTTTAATTTTTTCAAAAGAAAAGATTCAAATTCTTCGAAAGTTAATGTAGTATTGCCTATAACTAATGTTGCTATTCCAATTCCGGAAAATGCCGATATTCCAATTCTAGAAAATATTAGTTCCCTGATTCTAGAAAATGTTGATGTTCCAATTTCAGAAAATATTGATATCTGAATTCCAAAAAATGACCATATCACTCAAACAAAAATTTCAAAGGGTTGATTTTGATTCTTTGGATTATTATCTTGAAACACGTGAAGAAATATGGAAATATCATGTTAATCAACATGACGACATTCAATGGGTTTTTTCTAAAATTGATTTTGGTAATCAAAACTATTAATGCTTCATGCAAGAGTAATGAGCAATTGAAAGTTTCCAATGCTAATGATGGATGGGATGGCTTACTTGCCATTGTGATATCATTTTGTGAGAAGCATTGCATTGATGCCCTAGATATGAATGCTTGTTATATTGGGAGGTGAGGTCGAGCTCATAAACAGCAAGATGACTTTACAATTGAGCATTAGTATCAAGTTAATATTTTTTATACTGCAACAGATTCTCAACTACAGGAACTAAATCATCGGTTTAATGAGGATGCAATAGAGTTACTTAGGCTTAGCTCAACTTTAGAACCTCGAGAGGCATTAAATTCTTTCAGGATTAGTGATCTTTGTTTGTTGGTAAAGAAGTTCTATCCACAAGATTTCACGGATTATGACAAACAAGTGTTGGAGGACCTTTATCATTAATTATGAGCATAATGTAGTCCAAGATCCAAAGTTCAAAAAATTGAAAAGTTTATCCGAATTTTGTTAATAGTTAGTGAGAATTAGAAACTCAGAACACTACAAACTTGTTTATAGAATGGTGAGACTTGTGCTTACTCTTTCGGTTTCTACTGCAACTACAGAGCGAGCATTTTCAGCTATGAAAGTTGTCAAAACTAACTTCAATAACAAAATGGAAAATGATTTTTTGACAAACTCTCTGATGTTATACATTGAAAAGGATATAACTTTGACATTTAGTTTAATTTGAATTTAGTCCTACATGATTTTGAAGATTTGAAAGAGTGTTTAGTTCCCTTTTCATAGATAATGTATTGATAGACAATAGTGTGTTTGTGTCTTTTGTTTTTTTTTTTGGTAAATGACTACATCTTAATATATTAAAAAACAATGATTTTTGTATATTTCTCTTGGTTAGTAGTTTGTTAATACTATATGGATCTGTATTTGATTTTTTTTTTTTTTTTCCGCTTATCTCCGTCCCCCTCCCCTAGCTTGAACTCCTGGGTTCGTCCCTATTCTCACTCTAAATGTTCCACCTATCTAGTGCTAGCTCAATATGTGAGCCAAAGAGGCAACTGCCTAAGGCCCTCGATGAAAAAAAAGGCCCCAAAATTTTACCAATGAAGATATTCATGTATCAATTAAGCACAAAAAATTTACCAATAAATAAAAAGTAATTATTAATTTCTTTCAAAGAAAAACCAATTAAAGAAAAATCTATTCTTGGATGTAGCAAAGATTGCTTGATTTTCTCAATATTAGAGTGTAGAGCTCATTAGTCTCTTACACACAAATATTAGAAGAACTTATTAATTTCTCACTTGTAAATAAATATATACTCAAATTTTATTTAGAGAAATCAAATATATAATTCTATTAAAATTTTCAATCATAATTTTTTAGTATTTAGTTGTTTCACTCAACAAATAATTTTTGTTTTAGTTGTATAATCATTGAGTAATACGATGGATTCATTTTAATTTGTAATTTTGCATCTAAAAAATAAAATTTAAATAAAGAAAAAACTAAAAGTTAATTATATATTTTATTAATATTCAAAATATAAGAATAAGCCCACTTAAATAGTCACTTTAGGCCTCACAATGCCTTAGCCAGCCCTGCACCTATCCTACGTTAGAGTACCACCAATCCTATGTTCTAACAAATCCAACATTCAGTCCAAAAAAGGAAAGTACTTTAAAAGATTAACCAACCCAATAAAAGCAACTTTCATTTGCCTTCTGAACTTAAAGCAAATCTACCTCAACAAATTTGGACCAAGATTGACAAAAGGCATTACAAGATCGGCGGCTTTAAGATCTTGACGGCTACATACCAACTATTAAAGCTCTAGCTTTTACTATCACGTTTCAACCAATTGAAGGGTATATACTATATATACTCTCAAAAAAAAAAAAAAAAAAAAAAAAAAAAAATTGAAGGGTATATACTATATATAGACTGAGACAAGACAAAATTGTATTCAGCAAAATTCAGTAGAAACACTTTCTGCCAAGGGTATAGCGAGACCTCAATCTGAACAAGAAATTTGAAAACTTTATTATCAATAAATTATTACAATGCATGTGTGTGGAGATTAACGGATTGTCAACCCAAAATTATCAGAACTAACAAAGCCATATTCCATTTAATTTTTAAACACGTCTTTGTTCCTAATTAATCAAGCAAATAATATTATATCAAGTTCGTATCTCAAGTTTCAGTTTTCTCTTTCGAACTCTCTGGGTCTGATTTGGAGCCGGTGCGCTCGCTAGCCTATGAAGTGTGAAGGGCTCATTGATGAGACGTTGCCAATGAAACACGCATGGACACCGTTCCTAGCCTTTGCAAATGAGGAAGAACTAGTGGTTTACAAGCCACCATGTCTACATCGGCAGTGCTGGAAATGATGTTGGACTATATGTATATGACACCGAAATTGTGATGATCTAGGAGGAATGGGTTTTTCACTATTAGTTTGAACAGACTCGGAGAGAGAATCTAGATTTGTGTTAAGTTTAAAGGTCAGATGAAATTTGTTTCTGTTGGGTTTTTTCTTTTTTTCTTTAGAGTGAAAGTGAGGTTTGTAATTGTTAGCTAGTTTGGGATTGTCTTACGTCAATTTTAGTAAAGTTAAAAAAACAAAACAAAAAACACAAAATTAAATTAAATAAATAAACAAGGGATAGTTGGCAATGAAGATTTGGATTTTTTTTTAATTTTTATTATTATTTTTTTGTATATATATTATAATGATTATGATTGTCTATATTAAGAGAGGGAAAAGAGTACTCCATTTCTTGCATTGTGCTCTATTCTTCTCCTATATATATCCCAACTGAACTTGCTAGTTCTTGTCAATCACCTCTTCTCTCCTTGTTCATTGGTATTATTGTGGAAGTTGATATGGATTTCTTCCTGTAAAATTGTGATTTACAATTATGTTTTATATTGGCTTTATTCTATGATAAAAAGTGTTGTATTTGCTTTAATTTTGTTCCTTGTACTTTGTGGGATTTGATTGTATTGAGTTTAGTATTAAGTTGGTGAAGACTCAAGCTTAATTAAAGATCAGTGGATTTCACGACTGTCTCGCTAGATGCTAACCCGTGAAAGAGCTACATGAGAAGCATACGCTGGAAGCTGAAGCGTCGTGCCAGCTTGGAGGTCTTCACGACTGTCTCGGGGGTAAGGCCTTTCCGCGAGACACCCACGAGACACTCTCAAAACTCTCTACTTGGAGGTTTTTTAAGTGTAACTTTCTTACCTTTCACACATACTATATATACCCTCATTATCGACAAATGTGCAAGGAGGCCAGTCAGAGAGAAAAACCCTAGATAGGTTTTCTACAATACACACACACACCTATCTTTTAGAGAGAGAGCTACTAATCCTTAGTGAGAAATCATCCTAGCCTCTTCTCCTTGACTCTCCTATTGTCATACCTTGAGAAGAGATTTGTACCCAAACACAACTCACACCCTTTCAGAGTGTAGAGAGTGTTTTCGAACTTGGGAAGTTTTGGAGATTTGCCAAAAGAAGCCGGTGAGGCTCGGTGGATGCAATCAGGCGTATTGTGGGATCCGGAAAGCTAGAGAAGACATGACCTCGTGAAGTTCATTGGTAGCAGGAGCTTGGAAGACTCAAGTACATTGGGTAGACTAGGCTTGGAGGGTCTTTTGTTATTCGTGTACTGCTAACTTTATTCTTTAGTGGATTGATTTACCGCTTGGAGGGCGGTGAAGAGGTTTTTTGCCGAGTTCTTCGGTTTCCTCTTCAATAACACATTGGCATGTTATCTTGTGTTTGCATCTCTCTTCCTTTACTCTTGTGCTTTACTTTTTTTTTTTTTTTGTTCATATTTATGCACTAGAGTAGTATTAGTTGATTACGCTTCATTTACTCTTGTTTCCGCACTTAGTTTAAGTTAGAGTAAAATCAATCTAGCCGTAATCTATTAATTAGGAGTCTAAACAAGTCTTGTGTTTTTAACACAAATCCGAGCTTTCAATTGGTATCAGAGTGGGTACACTTGTTTTGGTTTTATTACCTAAGTGTGATCATTGACCCCTTTGTGTGTATTGCCATGGATAGTGATTTGTATGCTACTATGGATGTTGTTAAGTGTAACATGCCATGTGTTTGTGAAAATGCATCTATGAGTGTTAATCCTCAATATTGTGATGGCATGTTACATGAATCTATGGATATTGTTGTTGATATTACAAACATCAAACTTTGGAAGAAAGAAGCTAAGAAGTTTCATAAGAATTTGAGTAAGTTTCATTGTGAAAATGATGATTTGATTCCTAAGCTCAATGAACCCAATAAATTGGTTGAAAAGTATAAGAAGCTTGCTGAAATTTCTCTTGAAAAGCTGAAAGAGTTTGAATGTTTGAATATGGACTTGGATGCTAAACTTGTTTTGTCTAACAAACTAGTTGATAAGCTGAAATGTGAAAATGAATCTCTTAAGATACATGCTAAGTATTTGATTACTGAATCTATTGCTAAAAATAATGAAAATATTTGTTGCAATCATGTTGTGGTACCCAATTTTGTGCCTATTATAAGTCCTATCTCTAAAGACAAATTGATGTACATTCCTCCACACACAAAAAAACCAAAAAGTGGAGAGAAAGGCTCTTAACCCAAAGCCTCCGTTTAGGTCTCAACCTAAAGTTTTGGATAGATCTAAGTTTGTTCCAACTTACCACCATTGCGGTGTGATCGGTCATATAAGACCTCAATGTCCCAAGTTGAAGAGAGAATAAAACCATGTTGCTAGATCTCTCCTTAAAAAGCCTAATGGACCTAAACCCATTGTTTGTCACCATTGTGGTGCTTTTGGTCATCTTAGACCTCTTTGCTCTAAGTATCAAGCTCTTAAAAGAATTAAAAGAAAAGATAAACTTGAACTTCTTGGAATTTGTGTTTTGCAAGCTAAACTGGATTTGGGGGAAAATGGTAAATTATTGAAGAAAGTTTTTGATGTTCTTACCTCCTTGTCTATGTGCATTTCCAGTTCTCATTTTTCCAACCCTCGTCTCACTTCTCATGAGACACTCATTCTAAACAATTGTTCTGTTTGGATGAGGAAGGGTTCCTATGGTTGAGCTTATGCTCTTTTAGTCCTTGATCTAATTCTTTCGATCTTTGTAGGACTCTTCATGTATTAGATGCTTCATTGTCATGCATTTGTGCATCATGCATCTTTTTATATGCATTGTTTTTGCATTTGATCTTACTTTTATGTTTTTGTTTTAGTGTGAGTAAAAATCCAAAAACACATAAAAAGTGAAAAATTCAAAAATTCTGATCGTATATGTTTGAGCACATATCACATGTGAGTTTGGCCTAGTACTTTCGTACTAATGGCGTAGTGCATTTACAAGCTTAACTTGTTATGTATGCACATATATCTTTGTGGGACAAATCTTGGAATCTATGTGTAATTGTTGTAAATCGATCTTCAAGCTTGTCATGAATGATTAGTCAATAGTCTTATTAGTCCTGATACATGCATAGACTTGTGTCTATATCTTTTCCCACGTTTCTATATTTTTTTTCTTAAAAAGCTCATCAAATGTCAAATCTCGAAAAGAGATATTGAGCTGCAAAAGCAGTCGCACATACTAGTATTTGACTAGGAAAAATGGAAAGCAACTTGTATTGAAATGCATAGTGTCTCAAGAAGCCAAAGGCTTACTCACTTACACAGATTGAAATATCAAAAGTTTAGGCATCGATCTCAAAATGAGATGTACTTTGTTCAAAAAATGATCATATGTTATGTTCTGTAATGGAGCGAAATGAAGAGCTTCAAAGTTTTGTAATCATTCTTATGTGAGATCATATATGTTCATTTCTATAATTGAAATATTCCACTTGACTTAGTACTAGTTATGTATAACTTGATTGAATTGAACATTGAAGGTTCACTCTAAACTAAGGACTATTCCACATTTGATACTCACACACAACATATAAGTCTATTGTTCAATGAATGCCTATTTTATTTGTGTGTTTGTACATGTTCAAATGTGATGTGTGTGTGCTCAACCTTATGTGGATCAAACCAAAAAGATTTTTGTTCTTTTTGTTTGCTTTTTAAAGTGATTTGTATCACTCACGTTTTTCAAAGTTTTTCAAGTTGTTTTTGTGTGAAAAACATGTTTTCTGGGTGTTTTCGTGACTTATTTCATGTGTACGATCAACTGGGAGTTTAATGGTCCAAATCTCAAGTTTTTCAACTTTGGACAGAGAGTTTCGCGACTATTTCGCGAGTAACTCACGAGTAAGGCTTACCTGCGAAAATTTTGGCAAGTACTTTCGCGAGTCAGCTTCCCGCGAAAATCTCCAGATCAGCTTTTTATAGGGCAATTTGTGGGTCATTTGTTTTAAACGTCTCTCATCCTCTCCCAAACCCCTATTTTAATGCTTCAACATCAAAACCCAACTAAATTCAAGTATTTTTTATTCCATTAACATTTCTAAATTAATCTTTAACTCTTTTCATTGATTTTGATCCTTAGATTATGTTTTTGGGGGTTTTATGTTCATAGTTGGGATTTTTCTCAAATGGGAGTTGGAAAACTTATTTTTTGTCAATCTTTTTTATTGGGCTTTGTTTTAAATGATGATTTGCTTTAGATGTTGGCCTCTTGTGGAAACAATAACATATATTTAGGCAAGATTTTCATATGTTCTTGTATTGTTTAACATACATGTGTAGTGTGTGCACTCTAAGTGTTTGATAAAATGCCCAAATGACATTTTCTCGCTGTTTTGGACTCCAATAAGTACCAAACTTTGGGGATTACCATAATTATTCATGTTTATCATGTTTTGATCATTGGTGGTGTGTTTTATACACTTTTCCCTGTGAGTGCTTATTCATGCATTGGTCATACATCTCACATGCACACTAGATACACATTTGCTGCACACACTCTAACACTTGACATGTTTTGTATTCACTCATGTTAATTAAGTCTTTTTAGACCTTTTAGTACATATAACATGTTTTTTTGTCTATGTCATGCCTAGTTCTCTATCATGTTTCATCATCCTTAGCATGTCATGTTCTTTATGCTTTGTAGCATTGTCTTCCTAAGATGTTTTTCCTTTTGATTGAGTTTTATTTTTTCATTCATCTTGCACCCCTCATGCATCATACCTTGTTCATAATTTCTTTTCTTTTCTTTTCCCTCCTCCTCTTGTTTCACTTGTCTATTCATGACAAAAAGGGGGGAGAGTATACCGGATTGTATTCTGGAGTGTTTCGTCATGTCTATATGACTCATGTGCACATTCTCAGGGGAAGAAATTTTACCTCGTGCATATTCATTGGAGGAGAAAGCCATAGGAGAGATGCATATACCAAAGGGGAGAAGACATCTTTTATGAGAAAACCTTGTTTTTGTTTGTTTTACTTTTTGCTTGTTTTCTCATTGCTTTATGGTGCTTTGAATTACTTTTAGTATTTATGCTTTGTTGCTCTCATTGCATCGTGTTTATGTGTTGGAAGACACTTGTGCCTTTGTTGGATCTTGTATCCTTGATACAATCTAAATCTAATGTTTCTTGCTTTAGTGTTATTGCATTGGCTGTGTGTTGGACATGCATACATCCTTATGCTATTGTGCTTTATTGATTGCATGTTTAGACGATCATTTGCTTTGCTATATGATCAGTGTAGTCATTTCTATATAAATGTTTTGGTGTATGATCAAGTTACTCATATGTTTCACATCATGTTTACTTGATCACATTTTACTTGTTACGTTATACTTGTCATTTTATCACTTGATTTAACTTGAGGGTCTAATGCATTTTGTGCAAGTGTTTCAGGTTACAGGTATATATGTTCCAAGTCTTTCACAGCTTCTAGATTTAGGTGTGAGTAAGTTTTGTCATTATTCCCAAACTCACGTTTAAGTCTAGAGTCTGTTATAGGGTGTTTTGTCACAGAATAGCCAAAGGGAGAGATTGTAAAGTTGTGATTTACAATTATGTTTTATGTTGGCTTTATTCCATGACAAAAGTGTTGTATTTGCTTTAATTTTGTTCCTTGTACTTTGTGGGATATTATTGTATTGGGTTTAGTATTAAATTGGTGAAGACTCAAGCTTAATTGAAGATCAGTGGATTTCGCGACTGTCTCGCTAGATTCTAACCTGCGAAAGAGCCACATGAGAAGTACACGCTGGAAGCTGAAGCATCATACCAGCCTGGAGGTCTTTGCGATTGTCTCACAGGTAAGGCCTTCCCACGAGACACTCACGAAACTCTCTACTTGGAGGTTTTTTAAGTGTGACTTTCTTACCCTTCACCATACTATATATACCCTCATTACCCACAAATATGTAAGGAGGCCATTCAGAGAGAAAAAACCCTAGATAGGTTTTCTACAACATACACGCCCATCTTTTAGAGAGAGAGCTACTAATCCTTAGTGAGAAATCATCCTAGTCTTTTCTCCTTCCCTCTTCTATTGCGATACCTTGAAAGGAGATTTGTACCCAAACATAATCTACACCCTTTCAAAGTGTAGAGAGTGTTTTGGAACTTGGGAAGATTTGGGGATTTGCTAAAAGAAGCTGGTGAGGCTTGGCGGATGCAATTGAACGTATTGCAGGATCCGAAAAGCTAGAGAAGACATGACTCCTTGAAGTCCGTTGGTAGCAGAGGAGCTTGGAGGACTCAAGTACATTGGATAGACTAGGCTTGAAGGGTATTTTGTTATTTGTGTACTCCAACTTTATTCTCTAGTCGATCGATTTACCGCTTGGAGGGCGGCAGAGAGGTTTTTCGCCGAGTTCTTCGGTTTCCTTTTCGATAACACATTGGCCTGTTATCTTGTGTTTGCATCTCTCTTCCCTTACTCTTGTGCTTTACTTTTTTCTTTTTCTTTTTTTGTTCATGTTTATACTCTAGAGTAGTATCGGTTGATTGCGCTTCATTTACCCTTATTTCCGCACTTAGTTTAAGGTAGGATAAAATCAATCTAGCCGTAATCTATTAATTGGGGGTTTAAACAGCTCTTGTGTTTTTAACAAGAGCTGTTTAGACCCCCAATTTATAGATTACTCAGTTGTATCCAATGGCCTCTATTACTATTATGTTCCAACTTCCAATGTAAGTGTGGTACTACAGTCGATTATTGTGCTCCCTTGCTCTTGCTTGGAAATAAATTTGAAGGTGAGCATTCATCAAATCCATTTTTTACAAATTTGGTTAAACGCTTCTTCTTCTTCTTCTTTCTTTTCTTCTTCTTCTTCTTCTTCTTCTTCTCCTTTTTTTTTTGCCTTCAACAAGTTCTTCACCGGCTCATCAATTTTTTCTTTGTAACGGTAATTCGAAATTATTGAGAACTATTAGTATACCAAACTGACCCACCCATTTGAAGAATCATTTTAAGAAAGTAGTATAGCAATTGATCTCTTAAAAAATCTATTTTTGACAACTTCTCGTGTGACTTTAGACTCTCCATGTCTCAAAGATCAACAAACTAGATACTAGCAGTGGTAGAGCCTCATGTATGCTTGGAGGGGGGTCTTGGCCCCTCCATTTTTTTTTTTTTTTACAATTTAGATATATTTTATAAATATTTAAAGGTTATATGAAAAAAAGAAAAGAAAAAAGAAGTTGGCCCTCCGAAAGAAAGCATTAATCAAATAATTTAGTAATTTCCCCCCCCCCCCCAGAAAAAGAGAGAGTTTAGAATTGATATATAATTGCAGTAGAATGAAATAATTAGGTCGTAAGTTTTGAAAGTAAATAGTAGAAGTGTGGAAATCCTAATTTTTAGCTCAACTACAAATCCTATTAATGCGTTCATATCATTCAACATTGATAATATATGCAATTTGGTTGAAATTTCCTATTCTCAAGATTTTATCAAGGAAAAAAATAAACTCATATGAGACTTCAATTATAACGTTATGATTTTGATTTGTCAAATACAAATGAAGTTTTGCAAACAATGTATATATTTTATATTTTTATACACACATATATAGTATGTGGATTTTTTTAGGCGAGTGTCTATTTGTGATTTGAGTTTATATTGATAGAATAGTTCAGCCCCCTCAACTCAAAATTCTTGGCTCCACCATTAGACACTAGAGCAATAAATTGAAGGGGAAAAAAATTGAGTAGTCAAGAAAATCATGAAGACTAGCATATTGAACCCATAATCCAAAAGGTGCATTGTTTAAATTAAGTTCATAAAGCTTTATAGAACTACTCCTTGAACAATATTTTATAACTCATAGTAAATAGATATTATGATTTGGACTTTTTGTAGGGGTGGTCAAATTATTATTAGTTAGAGGCCAAAACCACAAAGCTTTTAATTTTGATTAAAAAAACACATACAATTTATTAATATTGAGGCCAGGGAAGGCCTTGGCCTCCCTTGGCCAATATATAGCTAGGTTCCTAATTTAAGCGAACTAGTCTAGCTCACATGGGAACTAATTTATTGCCATTTTGCCTCTTGGCATATACATAGTATAAGGGAAAACAAATGGTGCAATCTCAGTATGTATGCATTGTCATTTGTCATAGTTTGCAATCGTCTAATAGAAAATATCACATTTTCAGGTCATTGGTGTAATTGTGGAAGTTGGTATGGATTTAATATTTATTCCAAAATTTGCTTCACCCTTTGTATTTCATTCTCTCTCATCTTCCTTATGTATAAACCGAAGTCAACTCATTCCAATTTACCACCAGGAAAAAAGGGATGGCTTATCATTGGGGAAACTTCGGAATTTGCCATGGTTGGACAAAGGGGAACCCCAGAAATGTTCATTACGGGCAGAATGAGCAAATACTCTCAGGATCTCTTCAAAACCACAATGTTTTAGGAGAAAATGGTCGTGTTTTGTGGTGCTTCAGGAAACAAGTTTCTATTCTCCAACAAGAAAAAATGTGTCATCTCTTGGTGGCCACGTTCTGTGGAGAAAGTTATGCTTTCTCCTAAATCTCTTGAAAGCTTTGTCCCAGAAGATTCTGTTAAAGCAAGGAGGCCCATAGTTGAATTTCTCAAGCTAGAAGCTCTTTAACATTTCACTGTGAAGTTGTGATTTCCAACTATATTGTGTTGGCTTTAATTCCATGCCAAATTTGATTGTAATTTCTTCAATCATTTTCCCTGTTTGTATGTGGGATTAATTGTAAGGGATGAGTGTGAGAGATCGGTGAAGAATCCAGTTTCAAAAGTTGAACATGTAGATTTCGCGACTAGCTTGCAATTGTCTCGCGAGAAGCTTACCCGCGAAAAAAGTCACTTGTAGAGCACATGACTAGAAGATGAAGAGTTGTGGTAGGTTGGATTTTTCGCGACTGTCTCGCGGGTAAGACCAACCCGTGAAGGACTCGCGAAACTCTCAGTTTGAAAAAAAGTTGTGTTTTGTTTTACCAAGTTTTTACCCACACTATATATACCCTAATTACCCATAAATTGTAAGGAGTGTTTTTCACAAAGAAAACCCTAGAAATTACACTTGAGAGTTAGAGATTGTTATACCCACAATTATCTACACATTTCTTTATGGTTTTCCTCAACTCCTACCTCTCCATCTCTATATCCTTGAAAGGTTGCTAGTTCAAATACTTACCACACCTATTCTAAGTCTAAAGTGAGATTTTTGTGTTGTTAGGAAGCATTGAAAGGAGCCATTTATTGGCCGATGTAATCGAGCTGAATTGCAAGATCCGAAAAGCTAGAGAAGACAAGACTCCAAGAAGTCAGTTGGTAGAAGGAGCTTGGAGGGCTTAAGTACATGGGGTAGACTAGGCTTGGAGGGTATTTTGTTATTCGTGTACTCCAACTTTATTCTCTAATGGATTAATTTCGACTTAGAGGGTCGCGGAGAGGTTTTTCGCTGAGTTATTCGATTCCCTCTTCGATAACACGTTTCGGTGTTATTTTGTGTTTGCATCTTTCTTCCCTACTCTTTAAGCTTTCATTTTATTATTGATAATAGATGAATATGGCTTAAGGTAGTGTTAACGGTTTTTTGTGCTTATTTACTCTTGTTCCGCACTTAGTATAAGTTAGAGTAAAAGCTATCTAGCCGTAATTTTTAATTGGACGTCTATACAAGCTCTTGTGTTTTAGTACAAATCCGAGTTTTCACATACCTGTCATGGACTCCATTGCAAAGGAACACTTGGAGGCAGATTGGTCTCCTTACAACAACTTAAGGTTTTGCCACTCTCCATGAAGTATACCTTTACTTTGGCTTGATGGTTGTTTTTGAGTATCACAGATCCTAACCATGTGACAAGGTTTTCTGATCTCTTTTCCCTTATCATACATGGTTTTCTCTTTGTGCCTGTAAATATCCTTGCGGCACAGCCTACAACCGTGTCATAAAAGCAGGCAAAGTTGTTCGCCTAGAGTTTTTAGAAGTCATCAAACAGTGGAAGAAAGAGATATCAGAGAATATAGGGATTGTTGCTCGTGACTTTTTGACTCACACGCTCCTTGCATTAGATAAGAATGGCAGATTTATGAATGACATGTTGATTGCTACCAACATTATGGCCTTACTTATTGGCGACCATGATACCACTACTTCTGCTATCACATTCATGTTGAAGTATCTAGCAGACTTCCCTCATGTTTACCCCTCATGTTTACAGTGAGGTCTTTCCATTAAATAATATTGCGTAATACTTATTGCCCGTTTGGATCCCCGTTTTACCTGTTGCGTTTGCGTTTTTTTTTTTTTTTTTTTTTTTTTAAAGACCAGCGCTTGGTGCACTGTTCATGGGACATGAACAGTGCACCAAGGCATATAAACAGTAAAAAAAAGAGTGAACAGTATTTTTTTACACATTAAAAAATTATTTTGCTACAGTGTTTTCAGTTTTCAGTTTTCAGCAATAAGTTCTATCCAAACGGACTCTTAGAGTCTGTTTGGAAAGTGATGGAAATTGAAGCTTATTTGATTTTGTACTTTCTTTTCAGTACTATTCATAGATCTCATTACTCTTTTTAGTACTATTTATGAGTCTTATTATACTATTCAACTAACTTTTAACTTTTTTTTTTCCTACATTTTCAGTAAACAAAATGCAGTTTCAAGAAAATAAGTTGTTCCCATTGTATGTATCTCTTCCCACATATGACATATCTTATAAATATGATTTTGAAAATTTAATGAAAAAGTGGGCCATATTGTTAAACAGAGCAAATGGAAATTGCAAGATCCAAAGGTCTGAATGATTTGTTGAATTGGGATGACATTAAGAAGATGAAGTACTCTTGGAATGTGGCTTGTGAGACCATCAGGCTAACACCGCCTATAGCAGGAACATTTAGAGTCTATAAATAACTTCACTTACGCAGGCTTTACTATTCCTAAAGTGTGGAAGTTATGTGACACTTACCAGTACATTAGCTAAATTGTACATCTTCACTGTGTTTTAATGGTGGTTCTTAGTGTTCTAAATCCAAATTTTTCTTGCAGATACTATGGTCTCCATATTCAACACACAAAAATCTCAAATACTTTCCAGGTCTTGAGAAATTTGATCCTTTAAGATTTGAAAAGAATGACCTAGCACCTTACACTTTTGTGCCATTTGGAGGAGGACCTCGGATTTGTCCTGGAAGAGAGTATGCTCGATTAGAAATTCTAATGTTTATACATAATGTGGTGACAAGATTCAAGTGGGAGAAAGCAATTCTAGATGAAAAGATTACTTATAAGCCATCACCCATTCTAATTAACCGAAAATTATATGTTGTACCCGGCATATATGCTAGGTCTCTCACACAGAGGCGGGCCCCACAGTGTGTGGGACCTGCTAGTGTGTGAGTGACCCGGCATATATGCCGGGTACACCATATAACAGCTCCTAGTTAACGGCTTACCAATTTACCTTAAGGCTTCATAATCATAAATATTAAATTGCTTTAAACCCTTGGTGACACAAATTTTATATAGGAAAATGGTAAATCTACTGCCAATTTTATTGTAAAAACTTAAAAAATATATGACAATGAATTTAAGTGGTGTCACTTCAATAGTTTCAAAAAAAAAAAAAGTGGTGTCACTTCAATAACATAATAATGATTGTTTGAGTACTTTTTTATTACTAGTGATATATCAATTTTTAAGACCAATCACTCAAGTAATAAATTTTGAAATGTTCTTATTATGTATAAGCTTACCATTTTTTTTTAGAAAAATATAAACTTGCCGATTGATATGTCTCCAATCATAAAAAAATTAATTCAAAAATTATATTATTATGTTTTTAAAATAGCTCTATAACATTCATTGCAATATCATTTTATAAGTATTTATAATAAAATGGTTAAATTGCAAATTATACCTCTAAAATTTGGAGTGTTTGGATTTTATACCCTAAAGTTTCACAATTTGGATTCTTTCCCTTAAAGTTCTATTCTATCTGCATCGAAAACCCCTCCGTCCCTATTTTCCATTAAGTGTCATATAAACATGCCACACGTGTTAAGTTTTTCCAATAAAAAGATGTCAGGTCATTTTTGTAGACTAAAAAAATTAAAAATGATATGGTATGATAAAAATGACTTGGCATCATTTTATTGAACTAACATCTAAACAAGTAGTAAGCTTATGTGACACTTAATGGAACATATGGATGGAGAGTTGTTCATGCAAACGGAATAGAACTTTATGGAGCAAAATCCTAATTCTGAAATTTCAAGGTATAAAATCCAAATGCCCCAAACTTTAGGAGTGTAGTTTGCAATTTTGCCTAATAAAATTGGTATTAACTTTAGCATTTTCTTATATTTATGAGTCTACATTCCTTTTATTTTATGATATATTTATTTATTTTGGACGGGCATATTTATGATTATTGTTGATTCAATAAAAATAACTACTAGTTCCAAAACTTGGATGTACACATATTTAGCAATATTAGAATATTCTCAAAAGAAAAAATAGTGGGTTAATCCCACATTAAAAAATGAGTGTGAGTTTAAGAGGTTTAAAGTCTGTGTTGTTTATCCAAAAGTTAGACCCTTTTAGATATACATTACTATAAGTTTCTTTAAAAAAACCTTTTCCCCTTTCCCTCTGTGTGTGTGCCTATTTTATATCCATTTTGGATATACACTACTATAAGTTTTTTTTAAAAAAAACCTTATTCCCTCTCCCCGTGTGTGTGTTAAAAATACTTAATATTCTTTAAAAAAAAAAAAAAGTATCTTGGAAGTTGGAATAAACAAAATTCGATTTATCTAATTCTTGTACCTTGTTGTTCATTGCATAACCATGTATATTTGATTGAATTTAGGAAGAAAAAAAAAACATCGATTTTATGAGAGATTCTACATGTCTATCACATGGTTTTGAAACCCAGACCGGACCGTATGGTTCGACCGGGTGAACGAAGAACCGTTCATCAAAACGGTTCTTTAATCTCCCAAAACCGGCATAGGTAGAAAAAGTAGCGAATCCTATGAATCGCAGTTGAACCTCCCAGTTTTGAAAACCGTGAATGGTTCTTAGAGGTTCGACCAAGTCAGATTTTTTTTTTTTTTGGATACTTACTGCCATTGTTGAAGCTTCTCAACCACGGTCAGATGCAGTCAAATCTTGAGCTTGCATCTCCATTTCTTCTCTCTCTCTCTCTCTCTCTCTTTCTTTTTTGCTTTCTCTCTACATTTTTGCTGTTTCTGGGTTTTTGTTGTTTCTGCATTTTGGATCTTCTAAAGTCTGCTATTTCTTTGCAAATGAGATGATGAATATGAGCTTTTAGTTTTTTCTATTAGAGTCTCCTACTAGACAGTAAATGGTTGGATGTCAAAGACTCAAAGTGTAAAGTGTTAAATACTTGTACCAAATGCTTGGCTGTCATCCATTTACTTGGGCTTTGTATAGTATTTAACTAATTTTTTAATGGGCAAGTTTGCCAATCTTCCAAATTTTACAATTTTGTTTTTAAAATTTTAAATTTCATAAGTAGTTGACCATTTAAATGGACTTATTAGTCTACAACTACAAAGGTTATGCCCTTTTATAGTTGTACTTGATTATGTAATGTATTATAAACCCAGTTTAAAACACTATTACTATTTTTGTATGTGTTCTAATAAGTATTACTATTTACTATAAAAAAAAAAAAATGTTTATCTTACAATAGTTGTGTGTGTCTAGTGTTTGTTGTTTATAACCTCGGTCTACAACTACAAAGATTAGGCCCTTTTGTAGTTAGGCCATTTTGTAGTTGTACTCTAATTATATAATGTATTATAAACCCAGTTTAAAACATTATTATTATTTTTTTGTGTGTTCTAATAAGTATTATTGTTTACTAAAAAAAAAAAAACTTGGGCTGTTGGGGAAAACTTAAGATTAATTTAAATATAGGCTTGCACAAATTTAAAACAATTTTAAAAAATTTGATATCTAATTTATTTTTTCTTATAATTTAATATTTTGTATTTGTCTTATAAAACTTATGATATAAAAAATACATTTGAAAGATAAATTTCAATATTTATTTTAGCTATTTTAGTAATTTTTTCTCCTTTTACTAATTTAATATATTTATTTATGTTTTTTTTAATTAAATTAATTATGACATCATCACGGTTCGACCTCAGTTCAACCTCGATCTAACCTTCAAAACCTTAAACCTCTCCTTTTAACAATTCATTGAATAGTCCGGGTCTAAAAACCATTTTGTACCATACTCAAGTTTTTGCCTCACATCACGGATGCTAAGATGATTTCGTTACATAGATGATTAAATTCCTAAAACTCTATGTGCAACATTTTTTATAAACCTCTATCAAACGAGTTTCAATCTGTTCATAGTTTCCTAATGAGTTCTCATGATTTGTGGCTGGTTTTATGTAAGAGAAAATTGTAATGTGATAGTTTCATATTTTGCTACCCTTTATAAGAACAAGTTGTAATGTGATAGTTTTACGTAAGAGAAAATTTCGTAAATGACCCTAATCCTGAGTGGTTATAGAGCAATTAAGAGTGAATTGGTATTTTTCTATGTGAAACATTGCCCTAACCATTTTTTAATGAATGCTTAAATCCCATTGGTTGACTCATGATCATATTATACAAATGCGTAGATAGGATTATCCTAGATAATTTTAGTTAGTCCATAAAATGATTAATTGTTATAAGATCCTATTGTTTCAAAACTTTTAACCATGATAGACTTGCAAGCAATCAAAAATTCCATATCAAGAATATTATATTTTTTATTAGTTTTAAAAAATTTGTATTTTTATTATCAAATGATGCATTTATTTAAATTAATGAACTAGGGTTTGAATGATGGAATAAAAGAATCATGAGAGAGTCCGAATTTGCTAAAAAGGCTGAATTATCTCTTAACAATAAGTAAAATTTAGAACAAATCGGAAGTATGAACACTAGTAATTCCACCCAATTTTTGGCCTCATAGCCTTAAAAATAAGGAAAGTAGCTATCTCTATAAATGCAAGAAGTGTCTCTAGTCTAACAGAAAAGAGGTCCAAATTTTTGTTTACGGTATATTAGAGAGCCTTTAGAGCACTAATTTACTCAGCCACATCCCTAGCCATGGTTCATTTTTTTCTCTACATATTTTCATCACACACATCTTTTCACAGTACACAATCCACTGTATATTATCGTAGGAATCATCCACAACCACAAGTCCAAGTTGTTTAGGTTATTGCATAGCATCAACCATCTATCCTTTGTTTTAATCAAACCAAGACACTTACAATATATACCTTGTGTGCAATGCTCTCATCAAGAACCTTTACTCTCTGATCCGGAAAAGAACTTCTACTTATATTTAGGGCCTTGTAAAGCTTTACCAAATTATGATCCTCTAGATTTTTATGGAACTTATAAACTATAGAGTTTCTAACATATTATTCACTCTTTTGAGACGAGTGATTGAATTTTATCACGCTATCAATATTTAAAATAAAGAATAAAATTATGATACTCAACACTTTTTTAAATGTTGATGATAGGGTAAAATCCAATTTACACATTTCAAGATGGGTGGAAAGAACTCTAAAGTTGAGTTACCCTAAAACCTTGATGATCTTGATATGGGCTTTGGTTATCATATTGGGAGCATCATTAACAACAATTGCGCGTACTATAAACAATGGTTCACATTAGCCAACCTCTTTGTTCATATTAGGCTTGTCAAATTATTGATCATTTTATCCCTTTCCTCCCCACTAAATAAAGATTAAACAATTGTTCCACAAAGGATTTCAATACTATAACGACAATTCTCCATCAAAGTCTTAACGACTTTGAATTTTTATTAAACTCCATCTTTTATAATCAGCCCAATGAAGGGTATATATAGCAAGTTATCAATTCTAGTCCAATTTGGCTTCTTCATTTTTCTTTTCTTTTCTTTTTTTTTTTAATTTTAACATATTAAAAAAAACAATATTTTTTTCAAGATTAGATAGGAAAGTACTTAAAAGGGAAAAAAAAAATTGAAAACAGATTGATAATGGTCATTTAAAAAAATAGACGAATTCTTTTTTCTTTTATTAGTAAAGGTAAATAGTGGTTGTTTGAATGGCCGTTCAACTTATTAAAAAATACCAAGATTGACAGGAAATTAATTGTATAAAAAATTGAAAATAGATTGGTAAAGCTCATCTAAAAAATATGGATTTTTACCCATATTGACAAGAAATAAATTTAAAAAATTAAAAATTGAAAAAAGTGGTTGTTTGTATGGAGAAGAACTAGATAACATGCCGGGAGGGGTTGTTGTGTGTTGATTTGTGGGGAGACCCCAATCCTTGACCATTCAATTTGAGATGTGTGGGCTACCCATCCATTGTGGGTGGGGGTGCCCTTTAACCCAAGGGGAAGGGGGCATGCTGAAATATTAGACTCCATAGTGGACAAATCAACATTTTAACCACATCCCACCTAGGCCATCTCGGCTTACATCCAACCATTTTAATGCCCCAACTTGGTTATAAGCTTACGTTACTAAGCTTGGCAATTGGTAAGGTTATAGCAACAATTTATAAACAAAACAATTTACTTGTATTTTACCGATGTGGGATATTTTAGGATTGTGTTTGTTATTTATTTCATTGTTACTGTTTTTTTTTTTTTTTTTTTCCTCTAGTTTCTCGAACATGTTACGCTTATACTTTGTTCTTCTTCACATTCCTTTGTAACTCTAGAGAACGTACTCACTTCTGCGTTAAAGCCATTGAGCCAAATGGACTCTCGCTTCTTCTGAAAATCTTATTCCACTTGATTCTCCTCTTTTTGGTACCCCTTTTCCCTCTTTCACTTCTTATAAAATTATTTTCCTTTTCCTTGACCCACATAAGAAAACAGAGTACTAGTAGTGGTTTGCCATTTTGGTTTTATGCTAAAATTCAATATTTGCTTCTGTGCTGATGGATTTCTTTGAGAAACTATACTATACTTACAAAAATCTGGGTTTTGTTGTGAATTTGAAACCTTTTCATTAAACTGAAGCTTAATTGCTTTAACTTGTAGGTTAATTTCTATAAACTTAATTTGTTATTTCCTGGTATGTATGATTACACTAGATTCGATTTAATTTAATCCAAATTTAGTTGTGTTAAGTATGAAAGGAACTATTCTGAGTTTTGCTTCTTCCCCTCGACAGTACATGTGCTAAGACTAGGCGAAGAATTTGATGAATCAGTTCACTCTAGTTCTTTTGATTTCTTCGAATGTATGTATATAGTTATATACGTATGTTTTGAAAATGAATGCTGTGATGGAGGAATGGAGGATGTTCTTACGGAATATGTCTTTGGGAGGAAGAAGACAACAAAATTTGGTTACTTGTAAGTACTTAAGACTGGATTCCTTGAAATATTGATTTTATGTAGTTCTTTATTTGGTTTGCTATTTTGATTCTTTACAAAGATTTTAATCTTTGCTAGTTCGGATTAGAAGGCAACAGAACAATTCGCTTCACCACGTCTTTTGGCATTATATACAGTGGGAACAATAGGAGAAAACAATGTAAAATTTGAAAATGCACTCTACAGCAGAGAATAAGTTCTTAGAACAATTGAAGCACCTGATGCAAGTTCTAGTTTTTGGGGTTTTGTGTGCTTGCATGTGCATGTGTGGATAAAGTTTTTATAAATCTTCGTTTGATATGAGCACAATCTGTCGCCGTCTTCACCGGCCTTCACCCCTTTCTTCTTATTCTTCTTCTTCTTCTTTGCTTCTTCGTCTTCTCACGAGCCCAACGTTTGTTCTGCACTTCTTTGCTAAGTTTTGTTTTGTTTTTTTGTTTTTTTTTGGAAAAGGATGGTTGAACGCCTCTGGTCAGAGAGGCTTTATTTTGTTTGTTGTGCCTCTCTGACCAAACACTTGAGCCCTGAGCACCTTCTTTTCTTTTTTTTCTTTTTTCTTTTTTTTTTAATTAATGAGAAGCTACACCTACTGCCACATATATCTTTTTATTTTGTTTTTGAACTGATCATATAGGTGAGCCACTAAGCTACATTTTTTTTTTTTTTTATGAAAAGCTTTATCTATTTTAATACTTCTGTCAATAATTTAAGTGTCAAAAACTTGTGTATACTTATTACTATCTATCTATTTTTATTGTTATTATTATTATTATTATTATTATTATTATTATTAATATATGAGTTTTCTATTATTATTATATAAAAAAAACATGCTTAGTAATATATAAAGAATAAATATATAAATATTTTTAATAATTTTTTAATCGCCGCATCTGCATCCTATTTTTTAAAAAATTGTCAAATCCCGCACCCGCACCCGTACCCGCACCCAAATCTAGAAACGCACCCGTGCTTCTTAGACTATACCACAATCTAGATTTTTTGGTTATCTTTAAAATGCCTTTTTATACATTGGTGCAGATGATTGCCGAACTCTTTCATAATTAACCATAAACACACACACACACACATCTTGGTACTTAAGTTTATAAGCTAAATGCTACTTTTGCTTGGTGGGTCAACTAAATGAATTTGTTTTATAGACCTTGATTGATCCTATATTGGAATGACCTACTACAGGCTCCTGTTAATGCATTTTTTTTTTGTCCAATTCCATCTCTAGATTGAGATTTCCTATCTTGCCAATTATTTCAGGCAAATGTATCCTTAAATAGTTGATATTGACTATTTTTACAGGGGTTTGGAAACAAAAAGGCCTCATTTAAATTTATTACCTTAGGCCTCCAAATTTGTTGGGCGGTCCCTGGCGATTGGTGCCAGTTGTGGCTATGGTTATGATACTTTAGCAATGGTCAATATGCTTGCTGCTGAATTAGCCAGGACTTTGTTTATGCAATGTATATTCAGAATGATGCTTTAGAGAATACTTCTTTGCTAGAAGAGTTATTTGATCCCAACGAGGTGCCCTTTAACATATATGGATCTTTAGTTCTATACTGAATTCATTTTTGCTTTTTTTTTTTTTTTTACCTGGTCGGGAATATACCAAACACTGGAAGTCTTAGCTAATACGGCTATTACAAAAGATTTGGTCCAACGTTAACCAAAGAGAATGTATGGGGGACTGGATGCATGTCTTGATCTTGAGGTAGTTCCCTGCGAAATGTGGCCAGGAACAGCTTGGACTATGAGTTTGATTCCTTGCTGGCTTAAGTGTTGGATGTCTGCAAATGGTGCCCTGCTATTCCAATGGAATTCCTTGTTTTGCTTCCACCTCTGTTCTCTTCCTTCACTGTGAGTGACAATGATAATGCTTGTGAACCCCAACTGTGTAGCTTTTGGCTGCACTTTGTATGTCAATCTGCTTGGCTATGAATGTGGACCAGGTTTTAGTGGTGTCATAGGCTTCCAATTTCCAAAATTCTGCTTCCCTCCCTGCTCATGGCTTCAAAGGAAATTCCACTTCCTGTACGCAGTTTATTTCTGACTCCATCTCCTTTGATATGGAATTGCCAGGCCTGCACACTTATGTGTTGGTGGGATAATTTGGTTTTTCCCCTTATCCTGTTACATATGCTATTTGGTACCTGCATATCAAATGTTTTGAGGTTAGTAAGGCTTCAATTGGGCTTGCCTATTTCCCTTCATGGTCACCAAATATCAAATGCTATTTGGTACCTGCATATATAAAATGGTGTTTACTTTTATAAATATATTTAGATTTTATACCTTAAAATTTCAAAATTTGAATTTTTCCAACTGAAGTTCTATTCTATTTGCATCGACAACCCCTTAGTCCCTATTTTCCGTTAAGTGTCATATAAACATGTCACACGTGTTTTGTTTTTCCAATAAAATGATGTCACGTCATTTTTGTAACCTAAAAAAATTAAAAATGACAAGGCATGATAAAAATGACTTGGCATCATTTTATTGATCTAAACATGTAAAAACGCATGGTAAGCTTATGTGATACTTAATGGAACATATGGATGGAGAGTTGTTGATGCAAATGGAATAGAACTTTAAAGGGCAAAATCCAAATTTTGAGACTTCAAGGTTTAAAATCCAAATACCCCAAACTTTAAGAGTGTAGTTTGCAATTTTGCTTAATAAAATTGATATTAACTTTAGCACTTTCTTATCTATATATATATATAAAAACCGAAGCTCTCATAACACCACAATTTTCTACGTCAGCATCATTTAAAAAAAAACAAAAATCCTGATTTTATATTTCTATATATAATAAAGAAATATTTGCCACATCACTAATTTATTTTCAAATTATATATATATAAAAATAAACATCAAACTAAAATGTGAAACCCGACTCCTATTTTATTACACCAAACTCAAAACCCTAAAGAGATCATTCTCTTTGCTTTGAAGATTGGCATCAATGCGGCTGAGGCATTGGCGGCGCCACCTTGAAGGCATATGAAAAACTCAGATTTATCATCCACTAGGAGATATAATAGATGTGAGTTTTTTTTCTTCTTCTTTTCCTTTGTTTATCTTCTTCACACGCAGCCTAGCTCTCTCTCACTGTAATGTGCGTGAATGAATTTGAATCAAACAAGTTTGTGTCTTGCTCAAATGGCATTTTACCGAGAGAGTATTTGAGTAGCATAGAAGGAGGGAACAAGACCAACTGAAAAGGCTGCAACCACTTTTCAATGTGTGGTGAAAAAGCATGCCACAATTTTAAACTATTTAAGTGTTTTTTATTTTTTATTTTTTTTTTTTTTTATTTTTTTATAATAGCTATGCCCATTTTAGTGTTCTTAATTACAAGAATAATGTAATTGGTTACCTCAGAGGAGTTAGGCCATGTACATCTATTATATTATTATTATTATTATCAGTTAATAAAAATTGATATATCATTTATTGTATGTAATTATTTTGATACAACTGAAAAGAAACATCCAAACTGAATCATGAAACCCTGACTCCTATTGATGCAACTATTCTTAATTAAATTCAAAAAAATCATTATTTACTTTGCCTTTATATGTTTGTATGAGTATGATGTTCTCTATCATTTTTGTTTATGAAGTTTGTCTATAAAACTCACAACAAGTGAATTAATAGAGAGATTGAAAATTGAACCAAAATTTAAATTTTTTTTTCCCCCAACTTATCCACTTTTCCTATATTAAATAAAATAGAGGATTAAGAGTTTCATTACAAATCTGGAAAAAAAAAATCATACAAATTTGAATAAATATATATAATTTTAATTAAACTGTACGCACGAGTTAGCGACTATATTATAGTATAGAAATAACAATAAAATATGAAACTCACATTAGTAGTTGTTCATAGAAGTTTGTTTTTTTGGTTGATTTATATTATTTTTCTATGGGGAGTTTATTATTGAAATGCAACTTCATAAACATTTGTGTTGAAAGACAATTTGTGTTCCAATATTTATGGGACAATATAGTATTTTCCAGCTAAAATATAATGAAATGAAGATTTAAAATAATCTCTTAAACTACCCTAATTGAATATGCAATAATTCATATTTAAGGACAAAGTTTAGCTACAAAATTGGTTATAACATAAGCCTACAAACTCACTCAATAAAATAAATATTACAACATATTTTGAAAATCTAACCATTGAATTACATGTTTTCTACGCTCTCAATACACATGTTAAATTTTGTGTTAATCAGATATTATTTACTATATGGTCTATAAGTTTATATTTTGTGCATAATTTTAAATTACAAAAACTTGCAATTAAAAAAAAATTATTAATGCCATAGTTATTGATTTTTAATTTTCTTGAAATTTTACAAGCATGGAGAATAAAAGAAAAATATGTAATCTAATGATAGATTTGTCAAAATTTACCTTTAATAAAAAAATATTAAGTAAGTTTGTAGCTTAAAGCTACAACTAATTTTGTAACTAAACTTTGTCTCATATTTAATAGTTTTTCTGTGCATCGCACGGGTTGGCGACTAGTATTTATGAATCTACATTCCTTTTATTTTAAGATATATTTATTTATTTCGGAAGGGCATATTTATGATTATTATTGATTCAATAAAAATAACTACTAGTTCCAAAACTTGGATGTACACATATTTTGCAATATTAGAGTATTTTGGACTAAATAAAATTCGATTTATCCAACTCTTGTAACTTGTTGCTCATTTCATAACCATGTATATTTGACCAGATTTAGGAAGAAAAAACAAACATTGATTTTATGGGAGAATATTCTACCATACTCGAGTTTTTGCCTCGCAACAGGCATGCCAATACGATTTCGTAACATAGATGATTAAATTCCTAAAACTCCACATGCAACAATATTTTTCGAGAGTTAAAAGTACTCTCTCTCTCTCTCTCTCTCTCTCTCTCCAAATCACTATGTTGTTTTTTTTTATTATAAAACTGTCTCAAATTAGTTTCAATATGTTCATAGTTTACTAATGAGTTCTCATGAGTTGTGGCTGGTTTCATAGGGTTACAATTGTTAACACCATATTTTGCTACCCTTTATTAGAACAAGTTGTAATGTACGTGATAGTTTTATGTAAACGAAAATTTCGTACATGACCCTGATCCTATGTGGTTATAGAGCAATTAAGAGTAAATTGGTATTATTCTATGTGAAACATGGCCCTAACCATTTTTATTGAATGCTTAAATCTGATTGGTAGATTCATGATCATATTATACAAATACGTACATAGGATTATCCTAGATTAATTTTAATTGGTCCATAAAATGATTAATTGATATAAGATTCTATTGTTTCATAATTTTAACTATGGTAGACTTGCAAGCAATCAAAAATTCCATATCAATAATATTATATTTTTTATTAATTTCAAAAAATTTGTATTTTTTTTATCAAATAATGCATTTATCTAAATTAATGAATTAGGGTTTGAACAACGGAATAAAAGAATCATGAGAGAGTCCGAATTTGCTAAAAGGGCTGAATTATCTCTTAACAATAAGTAAAATTTTGAACAAATCGGAAGTATGAACACTAGTAATTCCACCCAATTTTTGGCCTCATAGCCTTAAAAATAAGGAAAATAGCCATCTCTATAAATGCAAGAAGTGTCTCAAGTCTCAACAGAAAAGAGGTCCAAATTTTTGTTTACGGTATATTAGAGAGCCTTTAGAGCACTAAGTTACTCAGCCACATCCCTAGCCATGGTTTTTTTTTTTTTTTTTTTTTCTCTACATATTTTCATCACGCACATCTTTTCACAGTACACAATCCACTGTATATTATCATAGGAATCATCCACAACCACAAGTCCAAGTTGTTTAGGTTATTGCATAGCATCAACCATCTATCCTTTATTTTAATCAAACCAAGACACTTACAATATACACCTTGTGTGCAATGCTCTCATCAAGAACCTTTACTCTCTGATCCTGAAAATAGCTTCTATTTAGGACCTTGTAAAGCTCTACCAAATTATGATCCTCTAGATTTTTATGGAACTAAACTATAGAGTTTCTAAAATACTATTCACTCTTTTGAAACGAGTGACTGAATTTTATCACGTTATCAATATTTAAAATAAAGAATAAATATATGATACTCAACACTTTTTTAAATGTTGATAATAGGGTAAAATCTAATTTACGCATTTCAAGATGGATGGAAAGAACTCTAAAGTTTTTTTTTTTTTTTTTATTTTTTTTTATTTTTATAATAACTCTATAGTTTAGTTACCCTAAAGCCTTGATGATCTTGATATGGGCTTTGGTTATCATATTGGGAGCATCATTAACAATAATTGTGCGTACTATAAACAATTGTTCACATTAGCCAACCTCTTTGTTGATATTAGGCTTGTCAAATTATTGATCTTATTATCCCTTTCCTCCCCATTAGATAAAGATTAAACAATTGTTCCACAAAAGATTTCAATACTATAACAACAATTCTCCATCAAAGTCTTAACAACTTTGAATTTCTATTAAACTCCATCTTTTATAATCAGCCCAATGAAGGGTATATATAGCAGGTTATTAATTGTAGTCCTATTTGGCTTTCTTTTTTTAAAAACATATTTAAAAAGAAAAAAAAAAAACAATATTTTTTTCAAGATTAGATAGGAAAGTACTTAAAAGGGAAAAAAATTAAAAACAGATTGATAATGGTCATTTAAAAAAAAAAAAAAAAAATTCTTTCTCATATTAGTAAAGGTAAAAAGTGGTTGTTTGAATGGCCGTTCAACTTATTAAAAAATACCAAGATTGACAAGAAAATAATTGTATAAAAAATCGAAAATAGATTGGTAAAGCTCATCTAAAAAAAATATGGATTTTCACACAAGAAATAAATGTAAAAAATTAAAAATTAATTGTATAAAAAAATCGAAAATAGATTGGTAAAGCTCATCTAAAAATATGGATTTTCACACAGATTGACAAGAAATAATGTAAAAAATTAAAAAATAAAATGGTTGTTTGTATGGAGAAGAACTAGATAGCATGCTGGGCGGGATTGTGTGTTGATTTGTGGGGGAGACCCAGTCCTTAACCATTCACACAATTTGAGATGTGTGGGCTACCCATCCATTGCGGGTGGGGGTGACCTTTAACCCAAGGGCAAGGGGGCATGCTGAAATATTAGACTCTATAGTGGACAATTCAACATATTAACCACATCCCACCTAGGCCATCTCAGCATACATCCAACCAATATATGCCCCAACTTGGTTACAAGCTTACGTTACTAAGCTCGGCAATTGGTAAAGTTATAGCCACAATTTATAAATAAAACAATTTACTTGTATTTTATCAATGTGAGATATTTTAGGATTGTGTTTGTTATTTATTTCAAGTGTTACTGTTTTTTTTTTTTCGCTCTATTTTCTCGAACATGTTACGCTTAGACTTTCTTCTTCTTCACATTCCTCTGTAACTCTAGAGAATGGACTCACTTCTGCGTTAAAGCCATTGAGCCAAATGGACTCTAGCTTCTTCTGTAAATCTTATTCCACTCGATTCTCCTCTTTTTGGAACCCCTCTTCCCTCTTTCACTTCTTATAAAATTTTCTTTTTCCTCGTCCCACATGAGAAAACAGAGTACTAGTAGTGGTTGGCCATTTGGTTTTTATGCTAAAATTCAATATTTGCTTCTATGCTGATGGATTTCCTTGAGAAACTATACTTACAAAAATCTGGGTTTTGTTGTGAATTTGAAACCTTTCCATTAAACTGAAGCTTAATTGCTTTAAACTTGTAGATTAATTTCTATAAACTTAATTTGTTATTTCCTGGTATGTATGATTACATTAGATTCGATTTAATTTAATCCAAATTTAGTTGTGTTAAGTATGAAAGGAACTATTCTGAGTTTTGCTTCTTCCCCTCTACAGTACATGTGCTAAGACTAGGCGAAGAGTTTGATGAATCAGTTCACTCTAGTTCTTTTGATTTCTTCGAATGTATGTATATAGTTATATATGTATGTTTTGAATATTTGTAATATGAATCCTGTGATGTAGGAATGGAGGATTTTCTTTCGAGAATTTGATTACTTGTAAGTTCTTGAAGACTGGATTCCTTGAAATACTGATTTTATATTGTTGTTTATTTGGTTTGCTATTTTGATTCTTTACAAAGATTTTAATCTTTGCTATTTCGGATTTGAAGGCAATAGAAAAATTCGCTTCACCATGTCTTTTGGCATTATATATAGTGGGAACAATTACAGCAGAGAATAAGTTCTTAGAACAATTGAAGCACCTGATGCAAGTTTTAATTTTTGGGGTTTTGTGTGCTTGCATGTACATGTGTGGATAAAGTTTTTATAAATCTTTGTTCGATATGTACAAATTGGAACACTGGGCATGTTGTTGGTTTTTCCCCTTGTCCTGTTACATATGCTATTTGGTACCTTCATATCAAATGTTTTGAGGTTAGTAAGGCTTCAATTGGGCTTGCCTCTTTCCCTTCATGGATTACTTGGTTTTGGTGGAGCCAGAGGCTCCATTGAGTTGTAAAGACCACTTGCATGAAGTGCATCATGTCCTCAATCATTATCTGCTTGGACAGAATGCAATTTTGCAGCCATTGTTTTAGAGGTTTTTGCTGAAGCTCAGAATTATTTATGGATAATTCTTGAAAGATGCTACAGCAACCTTAATTATGCTTTTTATGGCTAAATCACTTTGAAGCAAAACTAATAAGATTAGTTCAAGTGTAATTTTTTAACTAATTTCCATAAACCAAAAGCTAGGCTAAACAAGGCATATCAAATATAAAGCAATATGGAAATAAGGTAAAAGGACTATGGCTTGGGATACTGCCCTAGCAAAGTTGCAATACCGAAAGATATGTGATATAATTTTCTCCCCCTCATGGCAAAAAGGACTATGGCTTGGGATCTGTAGTCCTCTTTGACAGAGGATTGTTCTAATTGGGAAGGCATCATGTAAAATGTTCCACATAAAGGTTTGGATTTTCTGGGGAAACTTAATCTTCCAAATCTGGTTCCATGTATGCTTGGACACGATTTTGGCTGCATTGTCTTAATTCCTTTTCTCTTGGGACAGAACATGTATTAATTGGTAGATTTGTTTCACTTGGTACTCTCCCAAGTTAGAGAAAGGCCACACTATGGAGTCTTGTAAACTATTGGTCTTGGGAGGAGGGAGGGGGGGGGGGGGGGGGGGGGGGGGGGGGTTTAGAATAGGATTTGCTCACACTCACCAAGTCTGGTTTCAATGAGCAAGTGGTATGATCAGTGAGATCAGTTACTGTTATGGCCATGGGGTCAATTGTGGTTTGTGGTTGTGCCACGCTGGGTGGTTGATGGGGATGTGTGTTCTAAACTGAATTCCTAATGCTGTCTAACTTTAATCCATAGTGCATGAGTGCCAGAGCTGGAAATTTTCTGATTTCACATCAGAATACTTTTGCTCAAATTATTTATTAGCTATGAGTTTAAATCGTCTTCATTCATATTTTTTAATGGCTAGAATTATACAAGTTAAAAAAAAAAAGGCTAATGTTTATATTGTATTTTGCATAATAAAAACAAAAATAAAATTGAAAAGCTGGAAAAGAAGAGGTTGTCACCAGAGAGTACACTATCAACCTTCACAAGAATAAGTGTCTGTATTTCTATGCATGTCTCATCATTTTGTGCTTGTAAATGGGTTTGATCTGGCTTAAGTAAGATTAGATTTGGTGGGTCAAAGCCATTTTATTCTAATCTTATTGATTGGTGCATTTTGAAACATTCTTTTGTTGAAAACAATGTTGTTTCTTTTGACTCAATTGTGTTTTATTTGGAATATTCATTTCATTTGAGTGATTAAGAGGTTGATTTTTAAAAATGGTGTTATGCATTTGGGATCAATGTATTCTGAGCTGTAAGTATCTTATTTGAATGATAAACAGTTCATTTTTGTTTTGCAAGGCTCTGTTAATTATGGTGGAACATGTTTCAACTAGAAACTGTATATCCTAGGTGTGAAAGACTTATATTGTTTAGAGTGTTGCTGAAATTATATAATTTCCATAGATTGGTGACTTATATCATTCATTGAAAAACCCTCAATCTTTGAAGGTTTTTTATCTATTGAAAATTGGAAGTATACATGAACTTTTCTGTGTGACTAGTGAGTTGTTATGTGACTGATTCTCCCTCATCAAGGAAAACTGCAAAATGGATATTCAGAATGATGCTTTAGAGAATACATCTTATTTGATAGAACATTCACTCAATCCACACAAGGTGCCCTTATCTCACAGTATCAAATTTTTATTTATTTATTTATTTTTCCTGTTTGCACTTTTTATCTTCTATGGAAAACAAAACATTATGCCATTTTTTTTGTTATTTTTGGGATGTCACCCTACTAATTTTGGATAATGAAGATTATGAAGGAATCCATTTTCAGTATTAACATATATGGATCTTCAGTTCTAAACTAAATTCCTAGTGCTCTCTGATGTTAATTCATGGTGCATGAGTTTCAGAGCTGGAAATTTTCTGATTCCAAATCGCCTGAGATTCATTTAGTGTGCTAAGCATGTATGTATGAATTTCTTATTGAGTGTATAAACTCAAAAGTCAATTTTATTACTTGTAGCTGAAGGGGACACCAAATGTGATAAAACTTATGGAACACTTGACTTATTTTCAATGCTTTTAGAAATGTCAATTTGATTGTTGATGAATAATGAGGCATTCACTATTCTTGGAAATGATGGAGATCATCTAGACCTGTTCTTTTACATGTTCAACCTTCGTTCACATGTTGGCAGACTGCAAGTTCACTGGAGAAGAAATATAGGATTCAATCTTTTTGCGTTATCCTTTTCTTTTTTCACTGGTCATTTCCCTCAATATCAGGTCAGAGTTGTTTAATGTGAACTACTTTTCTCTTTTAGTAGGAAAGTGAAGTGAAGGATTTTAGTTATCCTATCCCCACAAGCTCTATGAATAAGAACCACAAGCTTTGACTGTGAATGAGATGGCTGATAAGCTGCATTTGGCAACCTTCCACAATGGAGTCAATTTAGATCTATTCATCCACAAGCTCTATGAATAAGAGCTACAGACCGTGGCTGAACTCGTCCACTCAACCCAAAACTTCATGAATGCGGAAGATGCCATCATTGCCAAGAAGAGGAAGAAAGCATGGCGGATTGAAGCGAAGCTTCCACGTCACTCTAAACAATACCGTCGTCCAAAGAAGGCCCGGACGAGAGAGAAGAAGGATAAAGACAATAGGAAGGCAGATTCATCTTCAGGAAGAAGCCTACATTACACGCTCTTGAACGTTCCACTTGATTAAGTGCTTATGCAGATCAAAGACGACCCATCCTTAAAGTAGCTGGAGAAGATGAAGGGAGATCTTAATAAGCGTAATAAGAACAAGTATTGCCACTTCCATAGAGACCATGGGCATGATACGGACGAGTGCTATGATTTGAAGCAACATGTTGAGAATCTCATCAGGCAGGGAAAGTGGAGAAATTTTCTTGGACGAGATCATAAGGATGAGAAGTTAAAGGGAAAGGTAGAAGAGCCATCACGGCCCCCACTTAGAGAAATAAGAGTTACTGTAAGAGGAACTTTAGTAGGACAATCTTCCAAGTCAAGGAAGACCTACCTAGAGGTGGTACAGAACGTCCAGCTCTCTAGACGACCACCAAGGACGAAGGGGGCAGACAAGCAAGCTATCACCTTCATGGACGAGGATGCTAGGAGGGTCCATCATCCACATGACGATGCAATCGTTGTGACCTTGCTCATTGCAGACTACACGACTAGAAAGATGCTAATAGATAATGGGAGTTTAGCAAATATCCTATATTGCCCCGCCTTCCAACAGATAAGGCTTGGACGAGATTAATTTTGTCTAGTGAATTCACCCTTAGTTGGATTTGGAGGAATGAAAGTACAACCAGTGGGCACTATTACTCTACCCGTCGTGTTAGGGGCATATCCACAACAGATAGCTAAAGAAGTAAATTTTCTCGTCATAGATTATTCATCTTCTTACAATGCCATCATTGGACGACCAACTTTGAATAATTGGAAGGCAGTGACATCTACCTACCACCTATCTGTCAAGTTTCCAACAAATTACGGGATAGGACAAGTGCAAAGAGATCAGTTAGCAGCTAGAGAATACTACTTAACCATGTTGGCTATGGATGAGCATGTGCAAATGATGAATATAGAAGAAAGAAGGGTTGTTACAGAGCCCACTAAAGTACTGGAAGATGTTCCTCTGGACGAAGGTTTGTGTGTGTGTGTGAAAACATCGCAAGATTGCACAAGTTTCTCATGTTATGACAATTTGAGATATGAGAAAATCAATTTAACTCAACACAATCATAATTGCTTGATGGGGGGCTCAATAGATCAAGGTGGTACCAAGAAGGGTCCCGATAGATCAAAAAGGTATCAAGGTTGCTATCGAGGCACATGTTGAAAATGCACTTTTCTTGAGTTTTTCTTAAGCAAACTTTGTGTTTTCAATGTGGTCCTAAATTACAACTTTAAGACACAAAAAAACTCAATAAAAGACGCATAATTTAGCATTGTTTAACAATACCAAAACACATGAACCTGACAATGACGGTGCTTTCTTTCAAGATAAATAAGTTATATCATCGTAAACACCCAATTATAAATAAGTTTAAAAAATTCATAACCAAATCGAGAATTCTTAAAATATGAAAGGATAAAATAAAATAGTAAAATATAGGATCAAAAAAAGTATCTTTTCCAAAAGAACTAGTTAATGTCCATATCATCATTCACTTATTCGGCCATCCCCTTCCCCCCACCCCCTCCCCCTACATTTTTGTAACAGAGAGAGAGAGAGAGAGAGAGAGAGAGAGAGAGAGAGAGAGAGAAATGGCGATTAAACAAGCCACATTCCTTTGGAGCTTTAGAATCTAAACTGACTCCAAATTAAGGTGTTTACGTGAAATTAAATATTTAAATTTGACTTCTGGAATGAATTCCAATAGCATAAGAAATGTTTCTTTATTTTTCTACACAAATTAAAAGAGAAATATTTTTAGTGACTTCGAAGACGAATTGGAAGTCCTTTCGCCGGAATTGGCATCATGTCACTTATAATCTTCTCATCAGGAAGGATCACCTCCCATTTAAACCTCTTCACCACATTGTGAACAAAAGTGAGTATTGCTAGCCGAGCGTACTCTTTCCCAGGGCACATCCGAGGTCCACCACCAAATGGAACAAATGTGAATGGTGGAATTGTATTAGAATCCTCATACCTTGACGGGTCAAATTTTTCTGGCTCTGGAAAGAACTCTGGGTTCTTATTTGTGGTACTCACTGTCCAATATACCTACCAAAAATAATATAATATTATATAAATGCGGAATATATTATTCCTAGGCCCATTACATGTTAGTTACATTCATATTAACATTGTAATAGTCTAAATTCATGTACGTACCTTCCACCCCTTTGGAATTGTGCAACCAGCATAGGTAAAATCAGTTAGGGCTTCCCTGAAAGTACCCTGAAGTGGTGGTGTGAGCCTCATCACTTCATTTATCGTGTTCCATGAATACTTCATTTTCTGTATGTCATCCCACTCCAATAAGTCTCCAGGCTTTTTTGCAGCTGACACCTCCAATTGCTCTGGTTTCATAAATTAAAGTAAAAAGAAATTCCATTAGTAGTTATATTAGAGTCTTTGTCCCACTTATTTGCATATACATAGTTTTTTATAATCTTAATGTAATTCTAGTTTAACCAGCTTTTAACAAGTCAAGAATCTGTAAGGAAATTACACGAAATTCTCAAACCTGCAAGAAACAAAAATTAGAGAAAACACACGCTAAAGAAAAATAATTACACGCACAAGACAGTATTTACGTGGTTCGGCAATTTCCCTACGTCCATGGAGTTGTAGGAATTTCACTATTATCAAGGAAAAATACAAAGTGCGGCTAATAAATTTTTTTTAAGAAAAATCAAGGAAATATAAGAAAAATAATTACACACACAAGTTAGTTTTTTTTTTTTTTTTTACTCTCTCAAAAACAACAACAACAACCCTAATCACCAAAAATAGTGTTTTTCTATATCCTGTGCACAGCATTCACAATGAGCACGGCGGCTTGGGCCACTCCATGGACTAAGCCTCAGAAAACTCCCATTAAAAACCACGTAACATTATTCAGATCGAGTCGGATCGTCAACCGGATTAAACACAACTAGGCTCCACAAAGTCCAACAGAATCTTGTAAGTTAGTCTCTATTACTTGATCTCATCCTTTACAAGATCAAGATTCAAATTCTCCTCCTAGACCAAGGTCAAAGTTAGGAATTTTTGTTTGGGATGGCCGAGTTGCGCGACACTAATATATTAGTCAAGATAATCTTCTACACACACATACACACACTTTTTTATTTGATAAGTTATATATATACACACCATAAAAATAAAATAAAAAGAGCTTACTATCTTCTATCAAAATTATGTTTGATGATGACTTTTCATAGAATAAAATTCATATTTTACCATTTTCAAAGTGAAATTCTTAAAAAATTTCATTCTCAATACAAATTATCAAATTGTATACCAAAGTAAGTAAAAAGCATTTAAATTGAACTAATGAAGTTTTCAAAAATGTAAGGTTGAATTTAATCAATCACGTGTTGGCTTTATTCCGTGCTAAATTTGCTTGTAATTTAGCAATTAGATACCTTGTGTTCTTGTATTTAGGTGAGAATTATGTAAAGCTAGTGTGTGAGAGAGTATGAAGAAAACTCAAAATGTGTGCAATTCAAAGGAGTCTCATGACTAGATCTCGTGACTGGCTCGCAATTGGCAAGTCGCCAGAATGGCACACGTGTGAAGCATGCAGGGAGAGCTAAAGGGTCATGACAGCTGAAGCACTACAGGACAAAACCTCCAGTTATGAGGTTGAGTCGCCAGAATACCCTGTTTGGTTGAAACTGACTTTTCACATTCCTCATACACATTACTATAAATACCCTTATACCCACGAAATGTAGAGAGCTTCTAGAGAGAAGTTTAAGAGAGAAACCATATAGAAAAATAAGATTGACTCATCCACAATCTTCATCCTTTGATTCTCCAAATTCCTCTACTCATATTCTCTCTATTGACATATCCTTGAGAGGTACATTTAGCCAAATCCTATCTCACCATACCTATATCAGTGAGGAGGTATTTTGGTGCTTGGGAAGCAGTTTAGAAGGGACCAAATCATTTGGTTGATGTAATGGGCGATTGCGAGATCCAGTAAGCTAAAGAAGACAAGGTTCAACGTACCTTGTTGGAGCAAAAAGCTTGGAGGGTTTAGGTGCACTGGGTAAATTAGGCTAGGAGGGTCTTCTACTATCCATGTATCCTAACTTTATTCTCTAGTGGATTATTGACTGCTTAGAGGGCGGTAGAGAGGTTTTTCGCCAAGTTCTTCGGTTTCCTCTTCGATAACACATCGACGTGTTATCCTTTTGTTTGCATTTCTCTTCCCTTACTCTTTACCTTTTAATTATTGTTGTGTTTGTGATTAAATATGGTTTAGATTGTGTTACCATTTTGGTCATAGATTATATTTCATTTTCCACACATATATTGTTTGATTATAAGCTTATGTTGGTAATTTTGATATAGGGGTCTAAATGTTCATAGGTGTTTTACACACTAATTTAACTTTCAAGGGTTACGCCAAACCTTGTCTTCTCTAACTTACTGGATTCTGCAATCGCCCATTGCATCAACCAAATGAATTGGTCCCTTCTGAACTGCTTCCCAAGCACCAAAATATTTCCTCACTGATATGGGTATGGTGAGATAGGATTTGGCTAAATGTACCTCTCAAGTATATGTCAATGGAGGTACATTTAGCCAAATCCTATCTCACATACCCATATCAGTGAGGAGATATTTTGGTGCTTGGGAAGCAGTTCAGAAGGGACCAATTCATTTGGTTGATGTAATGGGCGATTGCGGGATCCGGTAAGCTAGAAAATACAAGGTTCGACGTAACCCTATTGGAGCAAAAAGCTTGGAAGGCTTAGGTGCACTGGGTAGATTAGGCTAGAAGGGTCTTCTACTACTACTTTATTCTCTAGTGGATTATTGACCGCTTAGAGGGCGGTAGAGAGGTTTTTCGCCAAGTTCTTCGGTTTCCTCTTCGATAACACATCGTCGTGTTATCCTTTTGTTTGCATCTTTCTTCTCTTACTCTTTATCTTTTAATTACTGCTGTGTTTGTGATTAAATATGGTTTAGATTGTGTTATCATTTTGGTTGTAGATTATGTTTCATTTTCCACACATATATTGTTTGATTATAAGCTTGTGTTGGTAATTTTGATTTGGGGGTCTAAACGTTCATAGGTGTTTTATACACTAATTTAACTTTGAAGGGTTACGCCGAACCTTGTCTTCTCTGGCTTATCGAATCCTACAAACGCTCATTGCATTAACCAAATGAATTGGTCCCTTCTGAACTGCTTCCCAAGCACCAAAATATCTCCTCACTGATACGGGTATGGTGAGATAGGATTTGGCTAAATGTACCTCTTACGGATATGTTAATGGAGAGGGTGAGAGTAAAGGAATTTGGAGAATCAAAAGATGAAGATTGTGGATGAGTCAATCTTGTTTTTCTCTAGGGTTTCTCTCTCAAAATTCTCTCTAGAAGCTCTCCACATTTCGTGGGAATAAGGGTATTTATAGTAGTGTGTATGAGGAATGCAAAAAATTAGTTTCAACCAAACAGGGCATTCTGGTAACTCAACCTCACGACTGGAACGAGTCGTGTGTCTGAGTCGAGAGCTAATTGTCTTGCCATACTAGAAGTTTTGTCTTGTAGTGCTCTCGTTGTCGTGACCCTTCAATTCCCTTTGCATGCTTCACATGTGTGCCATTCTGAAGACTTGCCAGTCACGAGATCCAGTCGCAAGACTCTGTTGAATTGGACACATCTCTAGTTTTCTTCACACTCTCTCACACACTACCTTTACATAATTCGCACCTAAATACTGGGTATCTAATTGCTAAATTACAAGAAAATTTAGTACAGAATAAAGCCAACACATGATTGAATAAATTCAACCTTACAATCTCCCCCTTTGTGATTAACTATGGTTTAGAGTGTTTTACCAATTTGGATATAGCTTATATTTCGTATTCCGCACATATATTGTTTGATTATAAGCTTGTGTTGGTATTTTTGTATTTGGGGGTCTAAAAGTTCATAACTATTTTACACACTATTTGAACTTTCAATTGGTATTAAAGCGGGTTCACTTGCTGTGGTTTCATTACCTAAGTGAGATTCTAGACTCCTTTTTTAGATGGATCGATCTCAATCGCTTAATGCTCCTTCATACTTTGATGGGAGCAACTATACTTTTTGGAAAGTTCATATGAGAGTATTTCTATGTTCCATTGATGAAAGTGTTTGGGATGCTATGGAGATAGGATGTACTAGGCTAGAGAGGCTGCTAAATCCACATTAGATAAGGCAGCTCTTACGGCAGCTAATGCTAATAGCAAGGCTTTAAATGCTATTTCTTTGGTGTTCCCCCTGATAAATTTCACAGGATTTATCATGTCACAATTGCCAAAGAAGCGTGGCAAATCTTGGAGATGATCTATGAAGGCACCAAAAAGGTGAAAGACACTAAGTTGCAAATGCTTACCACACACTTCGAAGAGCTGAAGATGAGTCATTCGACACATTTTATGGGAAGCTAATGAAGTGATGATTGGGAAATTCAACTTAGGAGAAAAGACAGAGGACTCCAAGATTGTGAGAAAGATCCTATGATCATTACCGGAGAGCTTTTGTGCAAAGGTCACTGCCATCGAAGAGAGCAAAGACCTTGATGAGATCAAAATTCAAGAACTCATTGACTCTCTTCAAACCTATGAGCTATCTCTACCATCACAAGGGAAGAGCAAATCCCTTGGTTTAAAGACAATAAATGAGAAAGTAGAAGCTCAAGACTCCTCAAATAATGATCAGATTGAAAAAGATGTGGCATATCTTGTTAAGAACTTCTGAAAGTTCTAAAAGATCATAAAGAATGGAAAGTTTGTTAAGAAGGGAAAAGTTCCAAATTCCTAGATTTCAAGAAGAAAGATGGGAAGGATTCTCAATCCTCTCAAGGAATCATATGCTATGAATGCAACGGTCATGGACATCTCAAGAAGGAGTGTTCCAACTATTTGAGAGGAAAAGGTAAAGTGTATGCAACTACCCTTAGTGACACAGACTCGTCTAATTCAGACTCGGAAGAAAGCTGTGACAGAGAAGGAAACTACTCCACATTTATGACCATTGCTCCCATGGAATCTTTGGATGATTTGAGTGTATTAGTGGAAGAGCTTGGTGAGCACACGAAAGTGGAGTCGATGGGGATAGTAGAGGAATCTGATGATGAGGAAGATGAAAAAACAATAGGGTTGCAAGAAACCTATAGGACCCTCCTTGAGAAAACCGGTGAATATGCAAAAGTGGCTAAAGTAGCCATCAAGAAAATGAAGAGAGCAGAACAAGATTACAAAAGTCTTTTAGTGCGGTACAAGGAGACCAAATGTGAAGTCGAGATGCTGAACGGAGAACTAACTGAAGCCTATTCAAAGATAAAGTTTCTTGAGCTCGAGGTGATTCAAACTAATGCTAAATTTGAGTGGGTTTCCTCCAAAATGCTTGATGAAGTGCTTGCACATTAAAAGCCCTTTTCGGACAAAAGTGGCTTAGGATACACCAGAGAGGCTAGTTCAATCACCATTGTGTCTAAGGAGATGAAATTTGTAAAAGTAAAGGAACCAGTAATAACAACTTCAACTATTGAGAAAGTGAAGTATGAAAAGACACCAAAGGTGATTGCTCAACAGGTTTCAACAAAGGCTCCAAACCCAGCAGTGGCTAAACTTAAGGCGAAAGGAAAATCTCTTCCAAAGTCACAAAGGGGGGACCGAAAATTCAACACTTTTGTCACCATTGTAGAATCCAAGGTCACACTAGACCCAACTGCTACAAGCTTTGGGCATTAAAGAATGGAAGCCATCAAAGGCCAAGAGAACAAAGAAATGGCAAAGGGAACTTCAAGCAATCGAAAGGGGGAGAAGCTGAGTCTAACATTGGAGATGTAATGAAGATGATAGACACCATCACTTCTTGCTTGGCAAACTTCACCCTAAGGTTTGAGAACTATAACTCAAGTACCCAATCTTCTAAGGATATCACCCAAAACACACGTGTCTTGTGGACAAAGAAGGGTACACATGCATAAGCATTAGAAAATCCAAAAAGTTTGATCGGCATTATTATGTTTTGTCACATGCATGTTTTTCTTTGTACCTTCATACAAATGGCTTTATGCATTTATGAGCGTAGCTTGTTCTTTATGCACTCATATCATTATGGGAAAAATCTTGACATCTATGTGACTGTTGTAAATAAATCTTTAAACCTGTCATGAATGATTAGTCAATGGTTTTGTTGATTTTGAGACTTGCATAGACTTGTGCCTATATATCTTCCCACCCTTTTATTTTTTTTGTTTAAAGAGCTCAACCAATGTAAATATCAAAATGAAAAAAGATAATGAGCTGCAAAAGCCGTCACATATACTAGTACTTAACTAGGAAAAAAGGGAAAGTGACTTTGATAAAAATGTATGATGCCCCAAAAAGCTAAAAGCTTGTTCATCAAATTGAAATATCAAAATTTCAGGTATCGATCTCAAAAAGAGATGTAAAGATAAAAAAATGATCAAATGTTATGATGTGTTCGAAGCCAAATGAAAAGCTCTAAAGTTATGTAATCAAGTTTTGTGCGATGTCATATATGCATATTTCTATAATGGAGATTGGTCACTCTTCCTAGTGCTAATTGTGTATGTCTTGGTTAAATTGATCATTGAAACTTCACATTAGACTAAGGACTATCTAACATTTGATATCTACACACATCACACATGTCTATGCTCAATAAATGCATTATTCATTTGTGTGATTGTACTTGATTAAATGTGTTGCACATGCTCAATCATATGTTGATCAAATACAAAACGATTTTTGAGTGTTCTAATTTTTTTTGGAAAGTTTTTTTGTTTTAAAAATTTTCAAAATTTTCAAAAACTATGAAACTCTATTTTGGCGACTCACTCTCGCGAGTCATTCCAGTCGCGAGCTTACTCAGAAGCTTTTGCGACTCACTAGCGAGTCAACTCCCCAGTCGCGAAAAAGACTTAGAAAATTTTCAAAATTTCTGGGTTTTTGTCATCTTCGCGGCTCAGTTTGGCAACTGGTTCGCGAGTGGAAGCTCTAGTCGCGAGTTTACTCAGAATGATTCGCGACTCCCTTCGTGACTTTCTCGCGAGTGGACCTTCCAGTCGTGAAAAACACTTAGAAATTTTTTTCAAACTTTGTCACACGGGTTTTTGGCGGCTTGACTTGGTGACTTGGTCGCGACTCATACCAGTCACGGAAAACGCATGTTTTACACAATGAGGGTTATTTTCAAAGCAGTTTTCAAAAACTTTCATTTTTCCCTCGCATCTCGTGACTGTTCATCGTCTTGTCTACCTCTCCCTCTTCCAAAACCTCCATTTTCTTCATCAATCTTCAAGAAAAGGTATGGATTTTTTTTTCCCAAAAGTATTTCATGTTTCTAACCCTAGATTTCTTGGATTTTGTGTTTGTGATGTGATTTGAAAATATGATGTTTGAATATGGTTTAAATGATGTTTTGTTGAGTTTTCCATATGGGTTTTGTTGATCTTGTTTGTATAATGCCTATTCAACATGTTCTTCATGTTTGTTCTTCATTGTTGTGCATTATACCATGGTTGTGTTGTGTTGTGCATATCATGTCCATGATAAAATGTTTTATTAACATTTTCTTGTATTTCCGTGGATTTCATGGAATACAAAGGCTCTCAAGATAATCTTGTTTCTTTGATTTTGAAACATCATATGATTATGAGTTTTTACACTTTGCCCTAATTTGCATATTTTTGCATTTGATGCACACACACACACACACACACACAGATTTTGACATGTTTGAGTGCTTATCATCATGATTCCATCATATCTTGATGATATATGTTGTCACATGTCAATTTTCTTTGATTTCCCCTCTGTGTGTCTGTGTGTGTGTGTGTGTGTGTGTGTGTGTGTGTATGTTTTTAGGGTGTTAATTCAAAATCTCTTCTTAGGGACTAACTTTTTGCTAAACAAGTTTGTTGTTTTTTGTGTATCATCTTGCTCTTCAATATTACATGATACAGCTTGATGATGTCTCCTTTCAAGAAATCAGCAGTAAAAGGAAGTGGCAACAAGGGTAAAGAACTTGTGATCGATCTTGACAACTTCACCCCTAAGTCCAAGAAGACTCGGTCATCCACAGGCTTTTATGATACCGAGAAGTTCAGATCCTATGCAGTAGCTTAAAGATATGACAGTTACTTTAGGGATGCTTCCATGTTGGTGGAAAGGGTGGTGGATCAAGCCTCTCTTCTTTATACAAACATTCCGAAATGGTTCGCCACCAAGGATTGGAACTTTCTTTTGACCAGCTTTGAGGAACCATATGAAAATATGGTCAAGGAATTTTATGCAAATGCCATTTCAAAAGGAGATGAGCTGGAATGTTGGGTTCGAGGAAAGAGTTTCACAATGACACCGACCTATCTTACGGATATCTTGCACATCAACCGACCAATGTTCCCAAAGCTACTGGTGTATGATGACTTGTATCCGGAAGAGGATTTACTTTAGAAAACTCTAGGAGTGAACTTGGAGTTCTCTCCCAATGGGAAATCAATTAGTGTTTCATCACTATCTCCTGAATTAAGGGTTCTCACAACACTCATGTTCCACAACCTCTACCCTCATTCCAGCACCGGACATATGAATCTTGGTAGAGCTTTGTTCCTTAGTGACCTGGTCAATGAAGAAGAAATTGATATTTGCTCTCATATCTTCCATATTTTGAGCAAAACTGCTGAAAGACCTGCCTCAAGGAATTGCGTTCCTTTTTGCTTCCTCATTTAAAAAATATTGAAGCTCAAAGGTGTTCATTCAATGGAAGATGAGTGTCCCTACCCTTAGCCAAGTCCTATCAACATTCGGACTCTCAATGCTAGCATTGGTCATAGCAAAAAGGGGGTCAAGCAAGAATGTAATGCTCCTCAAGGTGGTGCACAATCTAGTTCACACTCAAATGATGAAAAGTTAGACAACATACTTGCTTCTATGCAAGACCTTAGCACTAAAGTATTTGGTCTAGCATTTATCATGTATTCTCACCACACCTATTTTGATACAAAGTTCACATCTCTCCAAACTCAGTTGGACCAAATCCAAAGGAAGCTATAGGAAGATGAAGACTAGCTATTCCGTAATAAAAAGGGGGAGATAACTTACGGGGGAGTGTCATGATAGGGGGAGAGAGAGCTAGATCAAAGGGGAAGCATTGGAGATGAAGAGCAAGAGTAGCAAGAAAAGCAGTCGCAGCAAGCTTATTTAATATTGTGTTTCATGTGTTTTATGTGTTTTATAGTCTTTATTTATATTTCATGACTAATGTTGTGTACTTGACTATGCTTACTTTGTTTTGTACCTTTGCTTTGTATCTTAGTACTTTTAGTTAATGTTATGCATTTTCTTTAGTACTTCACTCTTGTGCTGTTGTTGAATTTTATATTCTTGATGCAACTACCTTGTGTTTTTGTGTCGATTGAGTGTTGGACATGCAAATGATACTTGGCATTGAGTTTATTAGCCTGCATGTCCGGATGTTTATTCCTTGTGTGAATGTTTATTGTGATCACTATTTATAGTGATTGTTCATGTTTGGTCAAGTCATGCTTTATTTCTTTAATCTTTACTACTTGATCGCATTGTGCTTGCTCCATATGCACTTCAAGATTTCTGCTTACAGTCATCATCTTGTGTTATTTTTTTAGGAAAAACTTGTTCGTATGGTACAAGACCTTCACAGTTTCTAGAGTTAGGTGTGAGTGAGTTTTGGCAACTGTTTCCAACTCACATGTTAAGTCTAGAGTCTGTTTTAGGGTTTTGTCACGGAATAGCCAAAGGGGGAGATTGTAAGGTTGAATTTATTCAATCATGTGTTAGCTTTATTCCGTGCCAAATTTGATTGTAATTTAGCAATTAGATACCCTATATTTAGGTGGGAGTTATGTAAAGGTAGTATGTGAGAGAGTGTGAAGAAACCTTAAGATGTGTGCAATTCAAAAGAGTCTCGCGACTGGATCTTGCTACTGGCTCGTGATTGGCAAGTCGCTAGAATGGCACACGTGTGAAGCATGTAGGGGGAGCTTAAAGGTCACAACAGCTAGAGCACTATAGGACAAAACTTCCAGTCTAGCAAGGTAGTTAGCTCGCAACTTAGACTCACGACTTGTTCAAGTTGCGAGGTTGAAACTGACTTTTCGTATTCCTCATACACACTACTATAAATACCCTTATACCCAAGAAATGTAGAGAGCTTCTAGAGAGAATTTTGAGAGAGAAACCCTAGAGAAAAACAAGATTGACTCATCCACAATCTTCATCATTTGATTCTCCAGATTCCTTTACTCTCACCCTCTCCATTGACATATCCTTGAGAGGTACATTTACCCAAATCCTATCTTACCATACCCATATCAGTAAGGAGGTATTTTGGTGCTTGAGAAGCAGTTCAAAAGGGACCAATTCATTTGATTGATGCAATGAGCAATTTCAGAATCCAGTAAGCTAGAGAAGACAAGGTTCGGCATAACCCTTGAAAGTTCAATTAGTGTGTAAAACACCTATGAACGTTTAGACCCCCAAATCAAAATTACCAACACAAGTTTATAATCAAACAATATATGTGCGGAAAATAAGATATAATCTATTACCAAAATGGTAACACACTCTAAACCATATTTAATCACAAACACAATAGTAATTAAAAGGTAAAGAGAAAGGGAAGAGAGATGTAAACACAAAGATAACACGTCGATGTGTTATCGAAGAGGAAACCTCTCCACCGCCTTCCAAGCAGTCAATAATCTACTAGAGAATAAAGTTAGGATACATGAATAGCAGAAGACCCTCCAAGCCTAATCTACCCAGTGCACCTGAGCCCTCCAAGCTTCTTGCTCCAACAAGGTTACGCCGAACCTTGTCTTCTCTATCTTACCGGATCCTGCAATCGCCCATTGCATCCACCATCCTTGGCATCTTCCAATACTTCCCAAATCTCCAAAAACACTCAACACTCTAAATGAGTATGGGTAGTATTTGGATACAAATCTCCTTTCAATGTGTATAACAATGGGAGAGGGAATGAAAAGAGACTATAAATATTTATCTCTAAGAATGAATAGCTCTCCCTCTAACAGGGTAAGTGTGTTGTAGAAAACTTATCTAGGGTTTTTCTCTCTGAATAGCCATACTTACATTTCGTGGGAATAAGAGTATTTATGAGGAATGTGAAAAGTCAGTTTTCATCCAAACAAGGCATTCTGGCGACTCGACCTCACGACTGGAACGAGCTTCGAGTTTGATTCGCGAGCTAACTGCTTGACCAAACTGAAAGTTTTGTCCTGTAGTGCTCTAGCTGTCGAGACCCTTCAGCTCCCCTGCATGCTCCACACGTGTGTCACCTTTGGCGACTTATTAGTCACGAGATCCAGTCGCGAGGCTCTTCTTGAGTGCACACATTTGAGTTTTCTTCACACACTCTCACGCACTACCCTTGCATAATTCCCACCTAAATAAAGGGTTTCTACATACTGAATTACAAGCAAATTTGGCATGGAATAAAGCCAACACATGGTTGATTAAATTCAACTTTAAGAAGCTTGGAGGTCTTAGGTGCATTGAGTAGATTAGGCATGGAGGGTCTTCTACTATTTATGTATTCCAACTTCATGATCCAAAACTTGGAGGAACAAATTTGGCTCCAAATATATTTGAAGCTATCTTGCTCTAATCTATCATGTGGCAACTAAAGAGACAATTCATGTATAGTTTTAGTCACACAATTTTTTTAATGAGTCAATGACTTGTTTAATCGCCACATAATGGGTTCAAAAATATAAATCCAAACATGTTTAGTGTCAAACTTTATAAAAAATTTAACAAATATAAGAACACATTTTACAATAAAAATAAAATGGAGAAAAATAAAGTTGTCTCTATAAGTATTAGACCAATGTTTTTTAGGAGTATCATTGGGCTAAATCCATTAGATCATTAGCATCGAGTGTTCTAGAAAAATGATATTTTGACACATCAAAAAGTAATTTTATCTATTTTAACACATTACTTTACAATACATCATTCATCACATCTTCTATTTTTTCACCATTTTATTTAAAAATTATTTATTTATTCATTCATTTTAATTCTTATTTTATTCTTACTTTTTTGTTCCTAATAGTAATAGAAGAGAGAGAAAGTTTGCATGGTTCCCAATTCTCTTTAAAAGAGGGAGAAAGTTTGAATAAAAAAGCACAAGTATTTATAGCACATCTCATAGTACACTTCTATTTTTAGAACCTCACTTTAGCAAATACTAAATATATTTGGTATTAAACGTATCTCATTAAGGTTATTTTTTGTGTTTAGTGTGTTAAATTCTAAACATTAGTATTTAACACACGTTGTGTTAGTGTTTTTATTTGGAAGGCCAATTGTTTGTACCTCTACCCCTGGGAGGTCCACTAATAATTATCTAATGGGACCTTACTAAATCTGTAAATGTTGTTGAATTAAAAAGACGTGTCAGAGAGCATCTCCAATAGAGTAGATAAAGCCAAAATATAGAGAATGAAACCAGAAAAAAAGAAAAAGAGAGCTCTAACAGTCTCTCTAAAACTCAAAAAAAAAAAAAAATTTGCTCATGAACAACTGCTCATCAAGTTTGATGGGCTACTATAGATTAGCAACTGATTTTTTTTCATTAAAAAATTCCAACACTTAATATTTTATCACTTCTTTCTCTTTCTTCTTTGATTTGTTTTTGGGCCTCACACTCTCTCTCTTTGTATCTTCTCACAAAACAATTCTTGCTCTCATAAAACCGATTTAATTTAAACAACAAATCTAAAATCACAACAACAACAACAACAACAACAACAATTTAGAACAACAACAATAAAAGATCAAGAAAAAAAAAATAGAAGCCAATCTGACAAATCTAAAATCAGAAACAACAATTAATCAAGAACAAGGAAAAATATATAGAAGCTGATATGACCCCTCACCCTTAGCTGCATGCACTCCGCAGTGAGGAGGAGGAGTGGCGGTGGCAGTGTGGTGGAGCAAGGGCATGTTTGTGTGTGTTTGAAGATAATAACACCAAAAGGCAAGCAAGATTATGTGAGACATATCACAAAGAGAGCTAGAGAATGTTCTGGAATTAAGTAGAAAAAGAGAGCTGGAGAATGTGTTATGGAAGTAAGAATGGAGGATAGAGATAAGAGTGGGTAAACGTGGGTGGAGGAGAAATCACAAGAAAAAAAAATGTATGGATGAAAGAAAGGAAAAATAATATAAAGAATAAGAAATCACAATTGAGAAATGCTACTACAATATCTTCACAATAAATCTTAAGTAATAGATTATTCTTAGTTGATATTGAGATGAATTCAAGTTACACCTTTTTTTACCGTTGGATCCTCATTAATGCAAATATTCTAATTGATCTCATTTATTATCACTTATTTAATACATTCCATACTTATTTTTAAACCCAAAAAAATTTATACATTTGACTCTCTCTCTCCACTACACGTGTTAATGCCTCAAAGGATGGCTCTCATTGAAATATACCTGTTGAAAGAAAAATTCAGTTTATTTTAAATATTTTCTAGGAAAGGAAGATAAGAATTCTTCGATAATTAGTATGTTACCTTAATCAATAGGATTGCATTGTTGTAATGAATTCGCTAGAATTGCACTATTGTCATGTAAGCAATAGCATTTCTTATGATGGTTATAAAGTTGCAACTGAATTGCAACAACGAAAAGTGCAGTCTCTATAAAAATTTCACAAATATCACAAATACAAAATTTCACAAATAATGTCACAAACATTATTGCTCAAACTAGAATTTCAAACTATTTTCTTCCAAAATATATAGGTCCTATTTGGTAGAGTGGTTAAACAACGCATTTTCAACTTTTAAACAACATTACACCCATTTTCAAATATTTTTTCACCCACACGTATTTCAAAAAACTACAAACAACACTATTCAAACTCTTTTACCAAACGGGCCCTTAACGTCAATGTCCGGCAGTTTTTTTTTTTTGGCTGCTGGCAACCTATTCGTGGAGGTTGAAGAGCGGTGGAGGAGAAAGAGAGAGTGTTCTAGAGAGAGAAACGTGGAGACAGAGAACAAATAAAAGCAATAGTCGTGTTATTCAACAAAGTCTGATGGCTATGGCTTTTTTTTTTTTTGTTGGTGCTGACGATCTGGCCGTGCAGGTGGAGGAGAGAGAGAGAGAGAGAGAGAGAGAGTCATATGTATAAATTTTGTTGGGTTAGAAATAAGTATGGAATGTATTAAATAAAAGATAATAAATGAGATCAATTAGTATATTAGTATTAATGATGGTATTTTTTTACCATTAGATCTATTTAAATCCAATGGTTTAAAAAACGTATAACTCTTTAGAGTTATACTAGGTGTAACTTGAACTCATCTCACTAATATTAGTGATAAAAAAATAATTTCAGTGGTGGGTTTAAATTAAAACTAGTAACAACTTTTCACAGAAAATTTTATTGTGAAAATATTACAAAAAATGTTATAAACGTAACACTTTTCATTGAAAAATATGGTCATTGGAAATGGATAGAGGAAGAATAAATGAAGATTAAAAAAAGAATAAAGAACGAATGAAGAAATAATATTTAAATGACATGGAGAAAGGATAAAGAATCTGTTAGAATGTATATTTGAAAAAATAAATAAATAAAAAGTAAATGTCACTGCTCACTATCTAAACAATACAAAAATTTAGAGAAGTTATTGGAGATACTCTGAGTAGGAGAATTAAAAAGGAGAAGAGATCAAGTTGGTACCAGCTAGGATTTTCTCAAAGATTTCGGGTCTCTCTCCAACATATTTCATGAAGAAAGTCATGGCAGTAGCCACAGTGCTATACCCAGCAGTAAGCAAACCCATAATCTTATCAGCAATTTCAGCCTCTGGCATGTACTTCCCAGATGGATCAGTAGCAATGATCATGTGTGACAATATGTCCGGCATAGGTTGTCCTGTTTCCATAGCAGACTTCTTCTCCTGAATAACACTCCTTAGCTCCTTTCTGATTGCCGCAGCAGCTTTGTTTGCATTGTAAAATATAGTTCCTGGAAACTTCACAGGAATTGAATGCAACCCAAGTGTAATATCATCAAACTTGCTAACAAGTCTAGCAATTCGCTCAGGATCATCAGTGCCCAAAAAAAATCTACAGGCTAGACTCAAAGTTAGAGTCTTGGCAAGAGGGAAGGCCTTGACTACATCATTTCCTTCCCAATAACTTTGCATTTGTTGCTGCGTGATGGAGTCCATTTTCCCCAAGTACCTCACCAATGCTTCGGGCTTCAAAAACCCAGGTGATTTTAGGATTTTGGCCTCAGCATCGCTTGAGATTTGGGCTGGAGCAGCTGTTTGCATTTGGTAAGAACGGAAGATCTTTTGCATAGAATGAGGACGAAATGCAGTGAAGAGCTTTTGCTCGTTGGCGAACAAGAATTTGTGTCCACTTGGTCCACATATGACTACTGTTTCCTCACCAAAAATCTTGCTCTTGAATATATCAGGGTTGTACTTCTTCATCCTATCAAACACAAACTTCTCTGGCTTCCCAAATAGGAACTCAAGGGTTTCACCCATGATAGGCCATCCAAAGCTCCCTGGTGCCAGGTTTTTACGACCATCGTTGGACTTTCTTGCGAAAGCCAAGATGGAAAAAGCAAGAACTACAGGGATCAAACATAGGATTAGGAGGAAAGCAGCCATGGTTATTGTTATCAAGGGAGGAATCAATAACGAGTGGTTGAAATTGAAGCTAGAATAAGAGATATAGGGGAAGTTGGCACTTGGCGCACCTAATTGTGTTTAGTACGGCATTTTGAGTTGGATAAACATTTTGTAGCTCTGGCGTAGAAGGGATCCAGAAACGCCACGTCAGCCATCAAACTTAAATTTAATACACCTATTACACGCAATTAAAACCCACATAAAACCTCTATCTTTTTTGTTCTTTCTCTTCAAAGGATATTGAAACCTTTAAGCAAAGATATTGAAACCTGCAACAACACGGTAGAAAATACCTATATATTAAGGAATTTAAGATAGTATCTAAGATAAATTTCCCATAAGAAAATACCTATATATTAATTTCCCATCAGATTTAGAATGACAGGAAAAAAAACACAAACAAAAATCAATGAGCTTGTGATAAATCACTAACTTTTAAATTTTCAAAAGTAAACAAAAGGAACCCATACAGAGGGGAAACCCCACATACCCAAAACAACAATAAATTAGCAAACCACCCCACGCCTATTTTTATAATAACTTCAAAGTTTCTAATAGACATTTTCACAAACATCTCTGTGCACTCCAAAAATTAACATTAAAATTAAAATGAAAGTCAAACCCAAGCAATGAATTGTTGTAATATTGTCACTAGTGGTGGTGAAGCAAGTGAGAAGCACCGCTAACGATGGTAGAGCTGGTGCAAGTGTAAGCTCTGCCATAGCTAGATTTGGGCTAGAGAGAACGAGAAATCAGAAAGAACCTTAAGATAGAGAAGGCCACAATGGCAAGCACCGCCGGTGGTGGTGGTGTGGGACTCGGTGGCATGGGGATTCAACCATGGGTGTCTCACAAAAAGGTACTGTGGAAGAGAGATTTTGAAAATTGGTGAAGGTGACGTTGAAGGGAAAGAACAGGAAATAGAGAGATTTTATGTGGGTTTTAAGGTCGGACCGAGGTTCAACCGAGGTCGAACTGTGATGACGTCATAAATCATTTAATAATTATATAAAATACAAATAATAGATAAATTTTTTTTAAAAAAAGAGCAATATTAATTTTTAAAAAAAATTAGCAATATTAATTATAGAAACATGAAAAAATTAAATAATTTTCAAATATATTATCACAACTTTTAAATAAGAAAAAATAATAAATGATAAAGCATAAAACAATACATTACAATTATAATTAACAATTCAAGTATAAGTTATAATGAGAAATACAAAATAGTATTAAAATACTTGATATGCATGTCTTATTTACTTTTTTTATATAATAGTTTGAACTAAATAAGATATTAATAAAAACAAAATTCACCAAAAATATTATATAAAAAATGTCTATTTTGTTTTTTTTTTAAATGTCAACTCATGAGATTTATCTCACTGAGCACGTCACCCAACTAAGTCTAGGCTTGCCATTTTAACTTTTAAGTTTAAAAATAATTTTAAATAATAATAAAAAGGACAACTCATTCCCACAATCACATTTCCCAAGCAATCTAATAATTTCTTCTACACTTTTACTTTTCTTTCCAGCACCTACTTCTCATATTTGAAATTTTGTGTCTTTCTCTCCTTTACTTTTCAATCTCTCATCTTTGGTCTTCCTCAGTTCTCAAGCAAATTATAACAGATTTGAAGGTAAGGGGCTGTTTGGATTTGTTGTTTCTATTACTCATAACTCTGTTTCCATTACCCATAACTCAAAAATGATGAGACCCACGACTGAGAAGTCTGTTTGGTTTTTATTTCCACCACTCAATTCTATGATTTTTGAGTGATGAGTTATGGAAATTGAAAACATATTTTAAGTGTTTTCAGTTTCCAAAACTCAGTTTTCATGGCATTTTCATAATTAAACACACATGCATGGGACCCACTAGTCTTGTCAAGTCAGACTCCCTTCTCTCTCCTACCAGTCACTCTCTCTTCTTTTTTTTTCTTTTTTTTTTCTTTCTTCTCCAATTTTCTTTCTTTCTCTCTTCTTCTTTACCTATTCTTCTTTTTGTACTTCTTCAGAGCAAAATCTCACCCAAAGACAACAGAATCTTAGCCCTCCCCATCCACAACCTCTTTTCTTTGATCTGCCTGCCCACGCCGACCCTCACCAACCCATCCGACGAACCTACGCCAACCCATCCGACGGACAACTCACACACCGACCCATTCGACAGACCCACTCCAACCCATCTCTCTTTGTCCTTCACCTTCCCACGCCAACCCATGCCCACCCATCTGATGACTCGATTTGGGTTTGTCGTCGATCCAAAAGAGGAAAAAAGGGATCTATGAAATGATTGTGGTTGTGTTTTCCATCGATCCGGCTTTGTTGGGTTTATGCTTTGATTAAAATGATTGTGTTTGAGATGGGTCTTGCTATTTTTCTACACAGTTTTTTTTTTTTTTTTTTTGATTTGCTGGTGTATCATAAATAAGTATGAATGGAGTTTTGATTTGCTGCTGCATATTTTGAGGGTTGGAAAATGGCTTTTGGGTTTGGGAGAATTTTTATTGATGAGAGTTTTTGTTATTTGTACTTCTTTGGTTGGACTTCACTATGACTGTGGTGGTGGCAAAATGAAGTGAGCACTGAAGAAAATGAAATGAAATGGTGTGAGGCGGGTAGGCTAACAGGAATGCCTGACATGGTGCTCAGGTATGGGTCCCACAAAAAGTAGAAAAAATTGAGTGATGAGAAATTGAAAACATGTGCCAAACAGGTGGGGTATAGAAAATTGGAGTATTTTGAGTGATGAGTGATAAAAATTGAGTGAGGAGTGATGAGTGATGAAAAAAAAACTCAAACAGCCCCTAAGTCTCTCTTTCACAGCTTCATCCTTTACTCACTGTCCCTCTTTCTATCCTCGTCTCTCTCATTCTTCCTAAAGAACATATCCGGCCAACCTGAAACTGCTTTTTATGAAGAAATTTCTTGCTCTTTACAAAGAAGTTTTTTGAGGAAGAAACTGAAAAACCTGTGTCCGGTTCAAAAAATTGTACGGTTTGACCGCGGTTTGAGAGGTTCACAATAAAAATATAATTTTCGGTTTTTTGTGTTTAGAGAACTATTTCATGGAGCGGTTTTCAGTTAACCGGGTCGGACCATACAGTCCGGTCTAGGTTTAAAAAGTGTGATATGAAATTAAGTTTTTTCTAAAATTAAAATTTTTGGTAAAAAAAAGAAGTTGTAAATATCAAAATTTTCAATTGCAAAAAATCAAACAAATTGAACAAGGTGTTATAAATATATTTTTGTATTAATCAAATAGTGAGTACAATTTTTGTTTCAATTCTTTTACAAAAGAATACTCCTCTAATTCTATCTTCTTTGAACTTGACTTGAACAAGAGATCCTCTTCACTTTGGTTGGAAGATGGATTAAACGGCTTTCACAACAAATCTCTGGCTATAAGCTGTTAGAAATTTGTGGATTGAACGGTTTTCACAACAAAACTCTAGCTATGAGTTGTTAGAAATTTGTTGTTCTTCAAGTCCTTGAATGTTTTTCAAGTACTTTAGAGACAGAATTTCTCCAGAGTTTTGACTTTTTGAAACTTGGTACTGAAAATGAGATATTTCATCTATTTTATAGTGGTTTCAGAGGATAAGCTTCACTTTATTATTATTATTATTATTATTATTATTATTATTATTATTATTATCTCTCTTCTTTATTAACGTGATATTTTATGATAGGGTGCAAACTTATAGCCATAGATTATTCTTTTGAATGTAACCCAATCTTTTTTCTTATATTTTTCTATTTTTTAGTCATATATATTTTGTTTTGTTTCAATAATTTCTAAGTAGTGAATCATTTGATTCTTTAATATTTTTTGGTCTTTTAGAAGTTTTCATATCTGAATTTTTGAGTTATTTTTTGCAGTATTTGAAATTGTATGAAAAAAATTTTGTAACACAAATTGAAGTTATACAAGAGCAAATTATGTAATGATATAGTTTCTTAATCAATTTAAGATTTTATATAATTATTTTAGTCTACCTCACAAATAGGTAAGTTCTCATGCATAGCAAGAGTTAGCAACTAGTGCTAATAATAAGGTTACATTAATAATAACTCTACAATATTAGGACTTCATTCTTGCCGACATAAATATATGTGTAGCAAATTCAACCCTTCAACCATAGTCGTCCTAGCATATTATAAATATGCTATTATGCAACAATTTAATCAAGAGATTGTAAGATTGAATTTATTCAATCATTTTGTTAGCTTTATTCTGTGTCAATTTGCTTGTAATTCAGCATTTAGAAACTCTTGTATTTAGGTGGGTATCAAGTAAGGGTAGTGTGTGAGAGAGTGTAAAGAAAAGTTCAAAAATGCGCACTTAAGCAGGGGCTCACGACTGGACCTTGCGACTGGCTCACGATTGGCGAGTCGCCAAAAAGGCACACGTGTGAAGCATGCAAGGGAGCTGAAGGGTCATGCCAACTGTCGAAATACATGACAAAACCTCCAGCTGGCTAGACAGTTAGCTCTCGACTCAAACTCGCAACTCATTCCAATCGCGAGCTCGAGCCGCTAGAATACCCTGTTTAGCTAAAACTGACTTTTCGCATTCCAAACACACACCAATATAAATACCCCATATATCCACGTATTGTAGAGAGCTTCCAGAGAGAATTTTGAAAGAGAAACCCTAGAGAAAAATAAGATTGACTCATCCACAATCTTCATCCTTTGATTTTCCAAAATCCTCTACTCTCATCCTCTCCATTGTTACATCCTTGAGAGGTACATTTTAGCCAAATCATTTTCTCACCATACCCATATCTGTGAGAATGTTATTTGGTACTTAGGAAACATTTAGGAAGGGACCAATTGATATTGGTTGATGCTATGGGCTATAGAGGAATCCGGCAAGCTAGAGAAGACAAAGGTTTGGCGTAACCTCGTTGGAGTAGGCGCTTGAAGGGCTTAGGTACACTGGGTAGATTAGACTTAGAGGGTCTTCTGTTATTCATATATCCCAACTTCATTCTCTAGTGGATTATTGACCGCTTAGAGGGCGGTGGAGAGGTTTTATGCCGAGGACATCGGTTTCCTCTTCGATAACACATCATTATGTTGTCTTTGTGTTTGCACCTATCTTCCCTTAATCTTTACATTTAATTTTTGTTGTGGTTGTGATTAATTATGGTTTAGATTGTTTTACCAATTTTGATTTAGCTTATTTTCATATTTCGCACATACATTGTTTGATTATAAGCTTGTGTTGGTGATTTGTAAATTGGGGGTCTAAACGTTCATAGGTGCTTTACATACTTTTTGAGCATTCAATTTGTATCAGAGCGGGTACACTTGTTTGGTTTCATTACCTAAGTGTGATCCTTGACCCTTGTGTTTATTACCATGGATGGTGTTTTGTATGCTTCTATTCATTTTTTGGATGTTGATTATTGTAGCATGCCACGTGTTTGTGAAGATACCTTTGTGAGTGTTTATTCTCATGATTGTGATGACATGTTACTTGAATCATTGGGTGTTGTTGATATTCCAAATGACAAACTCTTCAAGAGAAATACTAAGAAGTTTCAAAAGAATTTGAGCAAGTTATTTTGTGAAAAAGATAATTTGATTGTTAAGCTCAATGAATCCAACAAATTGGTTGAGAAAAGAAACTTGCTAAAAATTCTCTTGAAAAACAGAAAGAGTTTGAATGTTTGAATGTGGACTTGGATGCTAAACTTGTTTTGTCTAACAAACTTGTTGATGAGCTAAAATGTGAAAATGAATCTCTTAAGATGCATACCAACTGTTTGATTGCTGAACCTACTGTTAAAAAGGGTGAAAATATTTGTTGAAATCATGTTATGGTACCTGATTATATGCCTATTGTGTGTTCTACCTCAAAGGACAAATCGGTGTACATTCCTCCACACAAAAGAAAACAAAAAGTGGAGAGAAAGGCTCTTAAGCCTAATCCCCTGTTTAGGTCCCATCCTAGGGAATTGAGTGGATCTAAGTTTATTCCTAATTTCCATCATCGCGGTGTGATCGGTCACATAAGACCTCAATGCCCCATGTTGAAGAAAGAACAAAACTATGGTGCTAGATCCCTTCCTAAAACGCCTAGTGGACCTAAACTCATTGTTTGTCACCATTGTGTTTTATTTGGAATTTTCATTTCATTTGAGTGATTAAAAAGAGGTTGATTTTTAAAAATGGTGTTATGCATTTGGGATCAATGAATTCTGAGCTATAAGTATCTTATTTGAATGATAAACAGTTCATTTTTGTTTTGCAAGGCTCTGTTAATTATGGTGGAACATGTTTCAACTAGAAACTGTATATTCTAGGTGTGAAAGACTTATATTGTTTAGACTGTTGCAGAGATTATATAATTTCCATAGATTGGTGACTTATATCATTCCTTGAAAAACCCTCAATCTTTGAAGGTTTTTTATCTATTGAAAATTGGAAGTATACATGAACTTTTCTGTGTGACTAGTGAGTTGTTATGTGACTAATTCTCCCTCATCAAGGAAAACTGCAAAATGGATATTCAGAATGATGCTTTAGAGAATACATCTTCTTTGATAGAACATTCACTCAATCCACACAAGGTGCCCTTATCTCACAGTATCAAATTTTTATTTATTTATTTATTTTTCCTGTTTGCACTTTTTATCTTCTATGGAAAACAAAACATTATGCCATTTTTTTTGTTATTTTTGGGATGTCACCCTACTAATTTTGGTTAATGAAGATTATGAAGGAATCCATTTTCAGTAGTAACATATATGGATCTTCAGTTCTAAACTAAATTCCTAGTGCTCTCTGATGTTAATTCATGGTGCATGAGTTTCAGAGCTGGAAATTTTCTGATTTCAAATCGCCTGAGATTCTTTTAGTGTGCTAAGCATGTATGTATGAATTTCTTATTTGAGTGTATAAACTCAAAAGTCAATTTTATTACTTGTAGCTGAAGGGGACACCAAATGTGATAAAACTTATGGAACACTTGACTTACTTTCAATGCTTTTAGAAATGTCAATTTGATTGTTGATGAATAATGAGGCATTCACTATTCTTGGAAATGATGGAGATCATCTAGACCTGTTCTTTTACATGTTCAACCTTCGTTCACATGTTGGCAGACTGCACGTTCACTGGAGAACAAATATAGGATTCAATCTTTTTGTGTTATCCTTTTCTTTTTTCACTGGTCATTTCCCTCAATTTCAGGTCAGAGTTGTTTAATGCGAACTACTTTTCTGTTTTAGTAGGAAAGTGAGGTGAAGGATTTTAGTTATCCTATCCCCACACCCCACCCCTCAAAACAAAAACAAAAAATTGGAATTGCTAGTATAGATGTAAACATGGATAGAATTCCCCTTAGTTAGATGTCATTCCAATTTCGTTGGATGCCCCTGAAGGGACTTCTTTGACTATCCTAGAATGTAGAATTGTTGATTTGAGATTTCTTTATTTTTCTGTAGTATCTCACATGTCAAATATGTAATAATCAACAACAAAGCTTACATACGCATGTTGATCAAACCAATATTTTGGTTCGTTGCTGATGTATTTAAATTAAACCATTTTTTATGATATGTTCTTTTGGATTCAGAGAGATGTTATATATTTTTAAGACTAATTTTACGCGTAGTGCAATTGCTTATGAGTTCCAAATATGTACAGAGAGAGCATGTTAAGCTCTTGTCTATGTTTCCAAGGCCTCTGTAAGGTACTTACTATGCCCCTAGTTTATTGAAAATCTTCATTTAAATGTTCTGTCTTTAGGATCGGTGAAATGATGTAAATTATTAAGGCTATTTTTCAAATTTTCAAATACACTTTTGAATGTATCAAAGATGACAAATTAGTTTAGAACTTTAGATGTTTTTTATGCTGCATTATTCTCATGTTCAAATTAAAATGGATCTTATGTTTTCCATTTCCATTTTTAAATACTAATAAAAAAAAAATAAAATACACTTTGACAAATCTACATTTTCACCAATTTTTGACCAAATTACATTTTGATTGGCTAAAATTTACATTTTGACCAATTTTTCAAGTGGTTTTCTTAGTCAATCGATATTAACTTTGCCTGGGATGCATTTAAAAATAGAGGGATTTGAAAAATTATTTCCAGTTAAAATACTATATATGAATTTAATGACGCATAATAATAAATGTTTTAGAGATTTTGTTCAAACAAAAGTACTTGTAACATTATCGATTCAAAATTATATTGTAAATCTAATCATTTCAAATCCATTTATTAACGATGCATAGATTTATTCATAAAATTTCATCAACAAGAAAGAATTGTCACTTCATACTTTATTCAAGTCCTTTAAATAAAATACAAATTCTTCTCTTTAAATCTATTCAAGGGTTTGTCTTGTGTCAAGTTTATTGGGGCTTTGGACGCAATATGGGCATGACATATATTAGTCTCGTATCTTTTCCAATACACCGGACATAAGTTTTGCCTGCTATTTGAATAACTAATGAGAATGAGCTCAAGCCTTTCATTGTCACATCACAAACAGTGATAATGGCTCCTAATCGCGGCTGATGTGGACCCTGGTCAAGTGGCAAACTTTTATTAATCGCTAACAACAACCCATTGACTAACCAACCCCAGAAAAATTATCAAACAGTGTACCAAAATTTTCTACTGTTTCACTTTTCTATGAAATTTTTCTTTATTTCTAGTTAGGGAATTTAGTGGTTGAATATGCATTAAAAGATATATTTGATTTTGCTATCCAGGGTAGAATCAGAGACTATGCACACTTTTGCTTTGAGATTGCCAGTTAACGTTTGGATCTGCTACAAGTTCCAAATGTTAAACCGGCCTTGGGCTCCCATACTTTTTATCTTATTCAGAAGATAGTCATTTTTGTATAACAGAGGCAAGAAAACATCAGGAACGTTAACTAATTGAGGAACAAGACTCTCAACATCATTATTGTTTTCTCAATCATAATAATTTTTGTACTCAAGAGTTGGGGCATTTATCTCAACTTTTATTTCAAAGTCATTAAATCCAAATTATCGCATACGTAAAACGTTTTCGCATAGATACATATGCATTATATTCTCCCTCCAAATGTTGACTTGTAAATGACAAATCTTTGAGAAAAAGGTAGCTTGAGAGCAGCCTTAAGAAAGAGCATCTTTAAGAAAGAGCATCTTGTGAATGAATAATAGTTGCCTCACAAATATTTGGCAAATGCAGCATCTTTTAGGCTCAGGAATTGAATAATGAAGGATTAGCAATCAGGGATGTCAATACCGTACCGGTGCTAGTCTTACTGGAAAAATATATCTTACCGGCCATAGTGGTGGAGCCAAGGAACTTGTTTAGGAGGGGCCAACCTAATTATTACAATTGACAAACTTCTTAAAAAATTGTGTTCTAAGTTTTTTTATGGTACTAAAACTACTGATATTTGATCTTGAATTAAATTTTATAGTAGCCTATTTGTTTTATACACAATTAAACAATCATTCAATAATTACACATACTACTTTGTCAAATATAAACATATTTTAAGAGAGGATCAATGAAATAAACCGTAACCATTGTTATCAAATTAAATATAACAGAAAATATTCAATCAAGAATAGATAATATAACATATTTCCAGTTATAAGTCACTAATCAAACATGAACTGATGCAGTGGCGTCATCTACAAGCACTAACAAATTAAACACTATTTCAACAAAATAGAGAGACTTTACCAAACAGGGGAAATCTCAGTAGATAACAAAGCAAAATAGAGAGAAAAGGGAAGAGAGATTTACTGGAGGTTGGAGCGGAGCGGACGACGACAACAACAAAGCAGATTGTTAAGTCGTTGAAGAGTGGAGAAGGGATTTTTTTTTCATTTATCCAGGTTTTTTTTAAAAAAATAACCAAACTGATAGTCTTCAACTGATAAATTTCAAGTTTGGGGATTTGTTATAGATATTTTTGGTGTTTTGATTTGAGGGGCTGATTTACCCCCAAAAATAGTGGAGGAGCTAATGAGCAAAGGAATGGCCGAATGTGTTTTTTTTTTTTTTTTTTGGGGGTATCATTTTTTACTCCTCAAATTCTAGGAGGGGCCAGAACTTGAATTTACATACAATTAAGTTATAATTTATCATTTTGTTAAGGTTGTAACTGAAATTTTCAAAAAGCTAGGGGGGGGGGGGGGGGGGGGAGATGGCCCCCTAGCCCCAACATACCTCTGCCACTGACCGGCCATTGAACCAGTATTGGTACTCTTCTAAAGTGTATCGGGAAAAATGTTGAATTGTACCTACCTATATCAATTGTATTAGGCATATTTTGGATGAGGCAAAATTTACGTACAATATTTAGGTGTGTAAATTTTGTCTTTTTGTGTGTTTTAGCCGGTGTTAGCATTTTGGCTGATAAAATTAAAAAAATATAGAAAAAAATTATAATTTTGAACTCTTAAAAAAAAAAAAAAAAAAAAACATGTTTAAGTTTATATATTAGTTAATGTATTTAAGCTAATCTTTAGGCTTATAAAATATGTAGACTTAAAATGTTATGTTGATAAACAAAAAAATTAATAAATTCATACTTGCATAAATAAATACAAACACACACACATGTATATAAAGAGGTAATCCCATGACGATACACTGGTGTTAACCAATATTGAAATATTATGTTTCCTTAGCCAGGTTGAAACTGCCTTTGGTACAAAATTGATTCCTTTGGTATCAATATCAATATTGCCTTTTAATTTCAGAACCATTAAGGTCTAGCTAAAGAAAAAACAAATTGATACAGTTCATTAAAAAAAATGAATTTCTACAAAGATTGGAAAAAAGATAATTTGTTTCAAAAGAGTAAAAACTAAAAAGTGGTGATTTGTATGGGGAAGAACCAGGTAGCATGATAGGAAGGATTCTATTGATTTTTGAGGAAATCCCAATCTATGTCGGACAAAGTTAGATGGCTTCCAAACTATGGTGGTTGGCAATGTCCTATAATCCAAGGGACAAGTGGCACCCTAATGATCTCTACAAAATATGGACAAACCAACAATTAACTTCTTACCACCGCACACCCTTGGTGCGATGGTCACTCCACAAGTATAAGTGCTTGTGGGGTATAAGGGGCAAGGGCCGGGGTTCAAGTCTCCAGAAGGGAGCTTCACACACATATACACTTAGATTAGGCTAGAGTAAAAATTCTATCTTGTATAAAAAATAAAAAAAAAACAATTAACCTCTTATTCCACCCTAGTGATTAGATCGTACATTTAACCACTTTAATTGTCTAAGTAGGTTATAAGCATACGTTACCAACCTCAGTACCTCAAAAGTCTATTGCAACCCAAATTATAAAAAATAAATAAATAAATAAGAGAGGGGGAAAGCATTTCGCCCATTCATATTTAGAGTAGTTCACAATTTCCCACATTTATCTTTGAAACTAGTCAATTTACTTCTCTATGTTTGAAAAATTAGCAAATAGCCCTAATTTATTACTTTCTCAATTAAATTTAACGAAATTTTATGAAGAAATTATTAGTTATACACCACAAGGAAAGGAAAAAGTTGAGGATTGCACTAATATTTTCTTAGATTGCATTTGTAATCATTATGCTTTAATTGGATGTAACTAAAAAAGAAACGGATTGGATCAATAATGCAAATCTATCTTGTTGTATAGGTGCAATTGAAGATGTAGGACTAATCAAATCAGAAAAGTCAGGTCTATGTATTTGCAGAATCTCAATTAATTCTGAACCTTCTAATTTCCATAGCAGTTGTGGAAGTTAAGTCTGAACCTTCCAACTTTCATCCATGTTGAGGATGTTACTAAACAAGTAACCACTCCAAAGCTCACTATAAAAGGACTCATCCATATTAAATGAAGGTAAGTTTTCACCACTCCTAAAGTTGGAATTCTTGAGTTCCAGAGAGAAAAGTAACTTAAGCATCAGAGGGTTCTTGGTCAGTTCACCCCGGTCACCTTTGATTTTGTGTTTCAATCTTGTCAGGCCTTCTAAGCAACCACAAACCCATTGACATCCATAGTATTCAGCTTACTGATTTTCTGTGCATCATTAGTTGGCGTTGTCTGTGGGAAAGTTAAATTTGTGTTTTGCAATTTATCTTTCTTTGACAAAAGGTTGTATGGTCCAGACAAGGTCAATGGCCACTAGTCCAGGTCATCAGGAGAGTGAAAATGCTTCCAACCACCCTAATCGTGCTCAACAGTTTGCACCCATTGTGAAACTGCCTTCCGTCCACAAATACAGTCTATGGCAGCCGTCATGGCAGAGTTAACTCGTCAAAATCAAGAGTTGACTCGGGAGATCAATCAAAGAAGGCAACGTCACGAATGATGTGTGGAAGGGCAAGCTTAAAGCCAAGAACATAGAGAAAAAGCAAATATTGAGCACGAGAATCACTCAAGGGGTACTGCTTCACATAGGGTGCCACACTTGGAAAAGGAGATGGATCAAATAAGGAGAGTCATGGACGAGATGAGAGAAAATATGAGAAGGACAAATCATGTAGATGACTTAGTTCATCGAACTAATTCCCCTTTCATAACGTCCATCAATAGCCATCTCGTGCCTTCCAAGTTCAAGATGCCTACATTTGATTCATATGATGGAATGCGTGACCCATGTGATCACATTTCTACTTTCAAGACTACAATGCACCTTCAAGGGGTTTCGAACGAGATAATGTGTAGGGTCTTCCCAACCACCCTTAAGGGACCAGCACGAGTGTGGTTTAGTAAGATACCTCAAAGTACTGTTAGTTCCTTCGAAGAGCTGAGTAAGCTGTTCATCAATAGCTTCATTAAAGGTCAAAGGCATAAGCATTCCTTATCCATCCTATTGACTATAGAGCAGGGAGATAATGAAAGTTTGCAGTCCTTCATCACCCACTTCATCAGGGAAGCTTTGACTGTGGATGAGATGGATGATAAGCTGCTTTTGGCAACCTTTCACAATGGAGTCAATTCAGATCTATTCATCCACAAGCTTTATGAACAAGAACCACAGACCATGGCTGAACTTGTCCACTCAGCCCAAAGCTTCATGAATGCGGAAGATGTGATCATTGCCAAGAAGATAAAGAAAGCATAACGGATTAAAGTGGAGCTTCCACGTCACTTTGAACAATACCCTCGTCCGAAGAAGGCCTGGACGAGAGAGAAGAAGGATAAAGATAACATGAAGGCAGATTCGTCTTCAGGAAGAAGCCTACATTACACACTCTTGAACGTTCCACTTGATTAAGTGCTTATGCAAATCAAGAATGGCCCATCCTTGAAGTGGCCGAAGAAGATAAAGGGAGATCTTAATAAGCGCAATAAGAACAAGTATTATCGCTTCTAGAGAGACCATGGGCATGACACGGACGAGTGCTATGATTTGAAGCAGTAGGTTGAGAATCTCATTAGGCAGGGAAAGTTGAGAAACTTTTTTTGGACGAGATCATAAGGATGAGAAGTTAAAGGGAAAGGTAGAAGAGCCATCACGGTCCCCACTTGGAGAAATAAGAGTTATTGTAGGAGGAACTTTAGTAGGACAATCTTCCAAGTCAAGGAAGACCTACTTGAAGGTTGCACAGAACGTCTAGCTCTCTAGACGACCACCAAGGATGAAGGGAGTAGATGAGCAAGCTATCACCTTCATGGACTAGGATGCTAGAAGGGTCCATCATCCACATGACGATGCAATTGTTGTGACCTTGCTCATTGCAGACTACATGACTAGAAATGTGCTAATAGATAATGGGAGTTTAGAAAATATCCTATATTACCCCGCCTTCCAACAGATGAGGCTTGGACGAGATTAACTTCATCCAGTGAATTCACCCTTAGTTGGATTTAGAGGAATAAAAGTACAACCAGTGGGCACTATTACTCTACTCGTCATGTTAGAGGCGTATCCACAACAGATAACTAAATAAGTAAATTTACTTGTCATATATTATTCTTCTTCTTACAATGCCATCATTGGATGACCAACTTTGAATAATTGGAAGGCAGTGACATCTACCTACCACCTATCTGTCAAGTTTCCAACAAATTATAAGATAGGACAAGTGCAAGGAGATCAGTTAGCAGCTAGAGAATGCTACTTAGCCATGTTGGCTATGGATGAGCATGTGCAAATGATGAATATAGAAGAAAGAAGGGTTGTTACAGAGCCCACTGAAGTACTGGAAGACATTCCTCTAAACGAAGGTGTGTGTGTGTGTGTGAAAAAATTGCAAGGTTGCACAAGTTTTTCATGTTATGACGATTTGAGATATGAGAAAATCAATTTAACTCACACAAAATCATAATTGCTTAATGGGGACTATCACCTTCGAGGTACATCCTACAACTCCTACATCTCCTAGAAACATGCTTGCAACCATATTTAAAAGCATTTTGATTCTTTTTAATTTGGAATTTCTTTGCATATTTTTTTTTTCTTTAGAGCATATCATGCATGAGCATATATAGAGAGAAGAAAATACTCAATTATGTTAAGTTTTGAACATCATAATTTTGCTATACCGAAGCATACAGATGTTATTCATGATTGGTGAGTTTTAGTGGTGAGATGGTTTTTTAGCCTTTCTCTTAGGATTTTTTAATCATTCCCTTCAAAAAGAGTGATATGAGTGTTAAGTATAAGAGATAAACTAAATCATACTCATCACAAACATGAGCCACAAATCTCACTTGCTTTGTTGTGCATTAAAATGCTCATCTAAACTACAAAAGATAAAAAGTTCATAAAACTTTGTTTCAATGGCCATCCAAGGTACATAAGTACCAATGTACGTAAAATACATATTGTTTTTGCATTTTTCTGATTTTTCAATTTTTTTTTTTAAATAAACAAAACAACAATTGAAAAAGCAAACAGAAACAAGCAAATAGCTATAAAGCGAAAAAAGAAAAAAGAAAAAAAAAGGATGCATATGCATGAAAGCATGATTTCAAAACACAGATAAGAAATCAAAGAAGAGAGTCCTACTTTAGATAGAAAGAATTAAAGTAGAGGAAAAAAAGAAAGACAATTAAGTCTTAGGCTCCTTTATCACCCACACAGCACGGGTCTTTGGTCGTGAAGATGAAAATGCACTTGTCCTAGTATGATTACTAAAAGACACAGAGGAATTAGAATTCCCTTGAAATTAAATTAAAAAGCTCAAAACTTTTAAGAACTCACCAAAAATAGGTACAAAGCCTTTAGACAAAGGATGAGACCTATTGGATACTCACTTATGAGGAAACAACTTCAAATAATTAGGAAGAGTGTGACCTGAACCACTACAATGGTGATAAACATAAGTAGTTTTAGAGCTACTCGGCTTCCTAGAAGGAGGTCTAACCATAGAGGTTAAAAACTGAGGACAATTTGGCCTAATGTGACCAACAATATGACAATGATGAAAAGTGGAGACAAATTCAGAAATTTTATTCTTCCTAGGAGGAGTTTTAGACATAGGTTTAGAAACTTCAGCGTTAACATTAGAATTTTAACCTTTGTCTATCCTAGCAATATTAGCCTTCAACTCTTCATTATTCATTTTAATTGGAAGAATATAAAAATCTTTTTCTTTTGAGTTAGGCTCAACAAGAAGTTTTGCACTAGTTAATTTTTCAACTTCAGTTTTAGATTCAACTAGTTGCTCTTCCAAACTTTTAATTTTGTCCACCTGAAATGAAATTTGATTTTAAAAATTCTTATTCAAATTATTGGCTTCATCCAATTTTGTAATCAAATAATCTTTTCCAGGCTTGACATTTTTAAATTTAGCTTTTAATTTTGTAGAATATTCAAGAGATTTCATACAAAAATTATAAAACTTGCAATAGGAATCTTGAATATCATCATTGTCATTCAACATAAGATCATGCAAATAAAAAGAATCAAGAGTTTGCATGACAACAAGGGTCAATGGATCACACAACAAAGATTAAAACCTAATCAGAGTGTGTCCGCTCTAATACCACTTGATAGGCCAGGAATATATTGACCCCTTGGGTAAATTAACCAATTAATTAGTCAAGTAAATTAATTAGATTAATTTAACATGCAATAAGCGTTGTAGTACAAACAAATCACAAAATAACTAAATGTAGTAGAAATTAAATTTGACACAAGTGATTTGTTTACGAATGGAAAAAACCACCGAGACAAAACTCCACCGGGTGAATTTAAGGTCACTACTCCCGAGAATTCACTATTATCAAAACAAGCGGTTACAAGTAAAGGAATCTCAGTACCTTATACCAACCTACAATTGAACCCTTACCCCAATACATAATTAGACTTGCAATGTAGTGACAATCTCTCCTTTTGATGCACGTCTCCTAGTACGTGACTAACCAATCGAAGCGCAGATCCTAGTACGCGACTTACTCCTTTGCACGAATCCCAATACGTGACTAACTCCATAGCAACCCTTTGATTGATGTAGTTGATTTGTAGCAGTTTCACATAGAAACACTAATAAGACCTTCAATGATGGTGTGAGAGACTTTGCATGGTTACAGAACCTAAAGGCGTACAAGAAACGTAGCAAAAACTCTTTCTTTTGTAGGAGGAGGCTAGGATTTCAAAATGAAATCTTATGAAGCTCTCTAGGGTTAGGTATTTCTTTTTCCTCCTCCTTTATATAGGAGCTTAATGGGCTCTCCTATTCCAAATAGGTTTACACAAACCTTGGATTTTTCTAGTCCAATAAGGATTATACAAACCTACAAACCATGAGTTTTCCTAGTCCTATAAGAATTATTCAAACCCACAAACCTTGGATTTTCATAGTCCTATAAGGATTATACAAACCCATAAATAAAGAGCCTTTTAGAATAAAAATGTTGCTGGCTATAGTTTGAATCCTCGTAAGCTCGATAGATCGAGACATGTGTCGAGTTTTAATGAATCTAGACAGATTGAGCTTCTATCAAGGAGATATCGAGACTTGCAGATTGCACTTTTCTTAGAAATTCTTGAGTAATCTACATGTCTTTAATGTAACTACTTATAATGATCATCTTGAATTTACTTAGATTTACCAAAATACAAGTAAAGTGCATTTTGTCAAAGGATATGCCAATTACATAAAAATGTCTCTAACAACATTTATTGATACATTAATTTGTAAGTGTTTTGTTGTACAATTGATTGAAATTTTAGTATTTCAATATATTTATGAGACTTACCTCACTTGGTCACACAAAATGGATGTAAGCATATTTAACCACAAATGCTACAACATTTAGAATAAATAAATTTTGATTTATCATTTAATTTTTGTACCCTGTTTGCACTCACATCTATATTTTATGCATGTTATCTCTAATCTATGAAGCTCTCACAATTTTCCATGTCAGCACAATATTTAAATAAAATTATCATTTTATTTAAATAAAATTATCATTTTATTTAAATAAAATTATTTTTATTTAGTCCAAACTTAATAAAAAGTGAAACTCTATCTCTTTAACAAGTCGAGCTTAAGCTCAAACTCATAATTTTTTTAAAATAATTTTTTTTTTTTTTTTTGGTCTAATCCAAACTTATCAAGGAGTAAAACCCTATCTCTCTAATAAGTCAAACTTAAACTTAGACTCAAACTTAAACTTTGATATTATTATTATTATTATTATTATTATTATTATTATTATCATATACTATATATAATAGCAGAAGCCTTTTTCTACAATTAAGGAGGTACTACCATGTAGGAAAAATGTCTATCTAAAATTCAGCCACATTTAAGTTAGAAAGCGATAAATTATATTGGTTAGCAAGTTGAACACACTGTGTGATAGCCTCTCACTCTCTCCGTATAAAAAGAAAAAAAAAACCGATCAAAATAAAATGAAAAGGCTTGCAATTCTCCCAAAAAAAAAAAACGCAGGATACAGAGAGAGTTCTCTGTTCCCTCGCTAGACTTAGAGCACCGTTGCAAGCAAAATGAAAAATCTATGGGTGTCAACACCATTAGGCTATATATCTGCCACCATCAGATCGTCGGAACTGGCTCCGATACATTTTTCTCTATTTTTTTTTTTTTAAGATTTGGGTATGAAATATTACTTTTTATTGAGTTTTTTTGTTGGATAAGTTTAGATTTGATTTTGGTTTTGTTTCTTTTTTTGTTTTGGGCTTTTGGGTTCTCCATGGACATGTTCCTTTTCTCAATATTTAATTTTTTTTTTTTTATATCACTAAGCCTTTCCCTTTTTTTTCATCGGAACTGGCACTGGTACATTTTTTTTTTCTTTTTTTTTTTTAAATTTGGGTATGCAATGTTACTTTTTATTGAGTTTTTTTTTGTTGTATAGGTTTAGATCTGATTTTGGCTTTGATTCGTTTTTGTTTTGGGTTTTTGAGTTCTCCATGAATTTTTTTTCTCAATTTTATGCTATTCTCTCAATTGCACCGTTTTATAGTTTCTCCATGAAATTTCAAGTTTAGTTTTGTACTTCCATTTCTAATCTTAACAAAATCATTGGGATAAGTATAGAATTTAATGTTATGCTGATATTTCTTAAACCTTCCCCGCCTATCTGCTTTGCCCTCTAATCTATTTCTTCTCTACAACAAAGAGAGTTCTTAAGGGTTATGGTTTTGGGGTTTTGAGAGAGAGAGGCAGAGAGGGAGAACAAATTATGGGTAGGGTTTGGGAATGCAATTGTGGAACAATTTGATGATCCGTAGTAGAGCCCTCAGTTTAATGCTACCTACAAGTTGTGGATGCTTTTCTTCTCAATGGCATGGTATAGAGCGAGTGAAGTTGGAAATTGGTCGAAGATGATAGCTGATTAAGTTTGATGACAACTGATAGAGAAGGGAAAAAAAAATTATGACGCAGTTTCCAGATTTGGGTATGAAAGGTTACTTTTAATTGTGTTTTTTTTTTTTTGTTGGATCGGTTTAGATTTGATTCGTTTGTGTTTTGGGTTTGGGGATTCTCTATCAAAATGTTTGTCTTCTCAATTTTAGATATTTGCTTTTGTTTTGTTTTTGTTTTTGTTTTTATTTGTTTTTTTAGATTACAAAAATCACTAAAATATTGATTTAATCTTAACGAAATCATTGGGATTAAATAAGCATAGGATTGAATGTTGTTCTAATAATGGCTTGACCCATTCTTCACAACCATGTTTCTCTCTCTACCTTAGTTCACTCCTTCACAGGATCAGTAAGTTATGCTCACATTTTGTTTTTTTTGGTAACTTTTGATTTGGGAAATTATGATTCATTCATTCATTCTGTTCTTTCTTTGCTGAATTTATTTGTGATTAAGGAATTGTCATTTTGTATGTGAATGTTTTGCTTTATGAAATGGGCAATTCTTTTATTATTTCTTCTTTTTATTTTTCTTTGTTACAGTGTGAAACTTGGAAAAAATTTAGTTGTTTATACGTGAATTTGATTTGGTATTTGATGTTTACTATTAATTAAAGCCAAATTCTTTTTTCTTTCTTTTTTTTAAAAATTTTGTTTATGAATTTCATGGTGTTGAATGGGAAGCCAAGTCCAAAGAAGAAGAAGAAATTGTCAATTCTTCCCCTTTATCGTATCTCTTATTTGGTGTTTTTACTTTTCTATTGATTTCAATATTTGTTTTATATTGAAATATTAAGTGCTTTTTCTTCTCTCTTATACTATGGATTGCCAGCATTGCCATTAAATTTTGTTACCAAAAGGCTTGAACTGAATTTTTGGTCAATTGCTTCTTAATTCTGATTTTAGTTTAAGGTGAGTGGAAGCATGAAGGCAAGCAGATGTGGAAGCTATCCAGGAAGCCAGACATAAGATAAAGCTTAAGAGATAAAGCAGCACGACAAGCATTAGGCCATTGTGACTGAACAAATATGAGGTAATGTTCTGCCTTACCAAAACAATGGTTAGGGTTTCTATGTAGATATTATACACTAGATTCGATTTACAGATTTGGATAACTACAATATAGATGTTTAAATTTAAACTACAAAGATCAACATAAACAGAATTCCTAGAATATAGCTTCAGCTTCTTTCTATCTTATCTCTTCTATTTGAAAATGATTGTGATCATGTAGTCTTTGAATTTGAGTAGGCTGACTCCATTTGTGGTTGCACCTTATCATTATCTGGTCCACCAAGTGGATATAATGGTGGGCATGGTACTAGTGGTTGAGGGGGGGTTATGGTGGTGCTTCTGCTGAGGCCCCAGATGTGACAACTAAAGAACTAAGGGAGCTTTTTGGAGGCATTGGACAAGTAATATACTACATCTTTTCTTTTGAACTCCTTGCATTTAAGTTTTCTTTTAAAAAAAAAAAAAAAAAATTAACATGGCTTTCATTCAAACTGTATTTGGTTACTAGGAAAATGTTGGAGCAAAATAGAACTGAGGTTTTAAAAGTTTTTATGTTTTATTTTTTTGGTTTTATGGAATCAAGAAAGCAATATATTTTCTTGAGAAAACTAATTTTGATTGGCCTTTTATTATTTTTTTTTTTTTGGTAACTTGAAAAATGGTTTTGTATTACTTTTGTTGATCTTTTTATTTAATTTTTGAAACATCTGCAGCTTAAAATTTAGGGACACAAATTGGTTTTTTTGTTTCTTAAAACTTTCTTTGAGTTTATGATTCTAATTTATTGTCAGTTGGCTTATGCTGTTGAGATATAGGAAGGAAAAGTTCCATTGTCTTGAAACTATTATTTGATTTTGTGAGTAATTAGCAAACCAAATCGCCCTACATTTACTTCCAAAGGAATTTATTGAAGAAGAAAAAACTATGTTTTAAGAGTGATATATTTGAAGTGTTCTTCAACTGCTTCTTTTCCCTATTAGAACCAAAACTGTTACTTGAAAATATATTGAAAAACCAAACAATTTTTACCTTGGTTGGCTTAAGTTTATAATTTTTAAACAAACCTAACAACAAAAAGGGAGGGAAAGATTTAAGATATAGTTCTTTCTTCCTTCCCTCAACTTTCTCTATCATTAAGTGGTGTAGTGTTATTATTTTAGCAATTAAAATTTATTCTCCTTCACATCTAATCCCATTCTAGCTGTTATACAGGTCTCCATTCCTAGTGCATTGAGTTTGCTCTCAGCTATTGATGGCAAACGCAAAACAAGAAGGCAGATCTTCTTTAACTTCACCCCATGAATCCTCTCCTAGATTAGGATCACCATACCCCTGGCTTAGATCACCACGATCTGAGGAAGGAGGTTTGCAATTGATAGAACTTCTTGGAGAATGTGCTAGCCATGTAACTGCCAAATGTCTTCATAGTGTTAATACCAGGCTTGAACATATTTCCTATCTTGCCTCTCCTAAAGGCACTGCAATTTAGCGAATTGCTTCGTATTTCATTGAGGCATTTGTTGTTAGGATGCTTAAAGGCTTTACTGGTCTCTTTTGTAGTAAAAACATGATGTGTTCCAGGAATCAACTTATGTTCAAAACTAACCGATCAGGGTAGCTGCTTTTTTTTTTTTTTTTATTTATAAATTTGAGCTTACCAAGTAATATTTCTACAATCACTTGATAATTTTAAGGCTATTTAGCAATAGGCGCTATCATTTGCCTAGCCAGTCGGCACAAAACCATCAATATAGATCATTAGATAGCTCATAATGCAATCTTTTCAATATAATTAATGTTAGTCTTTCCAATCTATCAATCTGATATTCTGAATTGATTTGTTTCAATTGCATTGGCATAGTCATGATATGTTTTAACATGTGAGCTTTGCTTCAAATGATTGTATGAGAATAAAAGGAATTACATTGAAGAAGAAACAAATGAAGAAGAATAATGCACTTGCAATAATGGTTTTGTAATATGAATATATATTATGAAACATTCATATACATGTAGGATAGCACAATATATGTAGGATAGTACACTTTCAAAGTTTCTTATTGAGTTAAAAGAGATTGCATTAAACGACTTCATTGGGTTATTTTAGTTTTCTTAAAAGGTGTAGGAGTGGTGGAAAAAGTAGGAGTAGAGATGGAGATGAAAGAGTACGAGTATGACCAATTAGCTAAAACCCTTGAAATGTTTGGAAACATCACATTTGCCTACAAGCATTATATATTCCTTCTTCTTTTTTTTTTAAATATAACATAAATTTGTTGATGTTGGGACTTAAGGATATTAGAGTTAGAGCAGTAAGATGCCAAGCTCCCACATGAGCATAACAAACTTGAGTCTAGGTCAAGGCTTTGCTGTTTTCTTAGCTATGGCGAAACTCAAAAGGGGTATCGGTGTTATGATCCTATTTCTCATCGTCTTCGTATTGCCTGCAATGTTGTCTTTTGGGAACATTGGTCGAGCTCTCTCACTTCCGTGCTTCTCTATCTTCCTCCTCTGTCTTAAATCTTTTTCCAAATGAGGCACATATTCCTTCTGTAGCTAATCCTGACTCTCTTGTAACTGCTCCTAATTCTTCTATAGACTTCTCTGTCCAACCACCAGATATCCTTGATCCCTTTTCTAGTTCCCCCTTTAATGAACAGGTGGAAGACGAACAGGTCGAAAATAAGCTACCCAACCCTGAGCTTGGGTCCTTGCTCCTGCTCTACCTAAAGATCTTGCACAAGACATTCTACCTTGTCGCTTAACTCAGGTAAGATCCATTTTTGCACATTTACTTGACTATCATTGTGATACTGCCCTTGCTACACAGCACGAGCCTCACACTTATCATGAGGCTTCCACTGGCCATTTATATCAAATTGCAATGAAATAGTAACTTGATACATTATCTAAAAACCATACTTGGGACTTGGTCACTCCCCCCTCCCCTAGGAAATTTGTGGTTGATTGTAAGTGAATCTATAAGATTAAGACTCACTCTTATGGGTCCGTTAAGCGCTACAAAACTCGTCTTGTTGCAAAAGGTTTTACACAAGAGTATGGGATTGATTATGAATAGACCTTTGCTTTGGTTGCTCGTATCTCATCTGTTCATGCCCTCTTAGTTATTGCTGCTGCCAGTGAATGAGACCTTTTCCAGATGGATGTCAAAAATGCATTCCTTAATGGGGATTTAAGTGAAGAAGTTTATATGCAACCTCCTCCTGGTCTATCTGTTGAATCAAACAAAATTTGTCACATTTGACGTGCACTTTATGGCCATAAATAAGCTCCGTGAGCTTGGTTTGCCAAATTCAGCTCTACCATCTCTCGCTTGGGTTACATGGCCAATCATTATGATTCTGCCTTATTTCTTCATCGCACGACAAAGACACTATTTTACTTCTCCTGTATGTATGATTATAATTGGCGATGACCTCAATGGCATTCAAGAACTCAAAAATTTTCTCAGTCAGCAGTTTAAGATGAAAGATCTTAGACATCTCAGCTACTTTTTGGGTCTTGAAATCACTCATTCTATAGATGGACTTTACATTACTTAAGCCAAGTATGCCTCTAAACTCTTGTCTCGAGTTAGACTCACTGATAGCAAGACTCTTGACACTTTGGTTGAACTCAATGCGCATCTAACTTCCTCAGGGGGGAAACTATTGTCTAATCCCTCTCTTTACAGACACTTAGCTGGCAACCTAGTTTATCTCACTGTTACTTGTTCATACATTTCCTATGTTGTTCACCAGGTAAGCCAGTATTTGTCTGTTCCACGATCGACTCACTATGCTGCTGTTCTGCACATTCTTCAGTACCTAAAGGATACTCTCTTCCATGGTCTTTTCTACTCTGCTAAGTCTCCTCTTATTCTCCGTGCATTTTCTAATGTTAATTGGGCAGGAGATTCCACTGATTGCAGGTCCACCATTGGTCATTGCTTTCTTCTTGGTTTTTCTTTGATTTCTTGGCGAAGCAAGAAGTAAACTCATATGGCCCGCTCAAGTACTAAAGTAGAATATTGTGCCTTTATTGATACCACATTTGAGCTCCTTTGGCTACGATGACTTCTCAAAGACTTAGGTGTGTCTACATCCTCTGCTACTCCTCTTTATTGTGACAACAAGAGTGTCATTCATATTGCTCACAATGATATCTTCCATGAATGGACGAAGCACATCGAGATTGATTGTCATTTTATCCATTATCATCTTGTCCATGGTGCTCTTATGCTAATCTCAGTCTCCTCTACAGATCAACTTACAGATATCTTTACCAAGTCACATCCTAAGGGATGCCTTCGTACTTTGGTTGACAGCCTCAAGTTGGTCTCACATCCACCTTGAGTTTAAAGGGGGTTGTTAATATGTATAGTGTTATGAGCTTTAGGCCCAACTAAATTACTTGTATAGCACACATTCTTGTACTACACCTTTACTTGTACTACACTCTTATGCCTCCTATATAAAGGCACACATGTATATTTTTTAGTTGAGAAATACAATACTATTGAATTTAGTATTTCTAACACTACAGAACTATCTTACCAAAAAAGAAAAACACTATTGAACTAGATAGTTTCCAGTCAACCTAGAATCTCTAATGATGTTTCAAGCGTGGAACAAATTTTATGTAATAGTTGTAGTTTTGAATGTGTATCTCGAAATGTGAAGTTGTATTTCTATTGTACAATTTTATTATATTTTTCCTTTGGCACTTGATTTGCTATCATCTCTAGCTACTTCAAAGAAAAAAAAAAAAAGAAAAAAAAAGATGTTGGACTTAGGAAGTGCTAACGGCATAAGGTGCTTGCGATTTACTTTTTTTTATTTTAGACATTAAGGATTTTCACCCTTGATTTTAATATCTAGATTTCAATATGCATACTTTAGAATGTATAGTAATAATAATTTTTTTAGACGTTGATTTCCCTTCTACTTATCTCATATGTTTTAGCAAGCTTTTTTCTTTACTGATTGATTTTATTAACCAAATTTCCCTTCTACTTATTTCATACTTCAATAACTATATTCTCTCAAACCCACAGCCTTTAAAAAAATCTTGAACCAATTAGTTATAACTTATGGGATTTCAATTAACATTTTTTCTAGATCATTTGTTGATGCCAGGTTATGTCTGTCTTTTAGAAGGACACATGCATCAAGTGAAATATATTAAGTTGATGGTTTTCTAATTCATAAAATGACCATGCGCATTGTGCGAGTTAAACGCTAGTATATATAAAACCGAAACCTCTGAAGCTCCCACAATTTTCCATGTCAGCATAATATTTTTTAAAAAAACAACATAAACACAAAAAAAAAAAAAAAAAAAAAAAAAAAAAAAAAACTTTTATGAAAAAAAAAGGGCAAAAAAAAAAATCTTTTCTAAAACCCGATAAATGCAAAACCAGCCTTCTTCTTCCTCCAAATTGCAAACCCACGCTCTGCCATCCCTCTCTCTTCTCTATTTCTCTACCCTCTCCTTCCCCAAAGCCCAACACCGAAAATCAATCTCGCCAAGAAGCCATCCCCACATTGACAGGTTTGAAATAGAAAAGAGCATCATTGATCTTTCCATATTGCTACTCACATGGACTGATCTCCACCTTTTGACAACAGCCATCAAAACTGGCCCATTATACTCCGACTGAATTTATTCAGCCTATTGTATATTTCAATTATGTTAGTAAGCAAAGGTAACCAAACTTGATTAGGAATCCATAACCCTATATTGTATTATAAATAATATCGTTTTAGGGATTATTTGTTACAATGCAACTCACGGCTAAAAATTTGTATTTTTCATTCCTTTCTTTTGAAAATTTTTTACTCGCTTTATAATTTTGAATTTTTATTGCTCTATTTATAATTCTGATTTTCTATTCAGTTTTTTGGATTTAATTATGTGAATTTTTACTTGGGTTCATGTGGCTATTGCTTAAAAACTTGATTTTAGTGTATAGTTTGTGGATTTAAATTCGAAATTCATAAGGAATTTTAAATTCTAATTCTTTGAGATTGTGTATTTGAATTTTTTTTTTATGATTCATATGTTAGATATTGGGTCTGGAAAATTAATATCTCCATGTTATGACCATGATGCACCTAGTTGGCTAAGCTTTTTCATTTTAGCTAACCACTGGACAGTGCAGAATAAATTCATATTTCTCATGCCTATTTCAATGCTTATGGTCCATGAATGCAATAATTGTTATGGAATACCAATAACAGTATAACATTATGTCGGGGCCTCTTATGTGTCCAATGAAAGTAACACTATCAAAGAAAAGGCATTTCCAGTACTCACACCCTGAAATGAATAGTCCCCCATGGAAAACAACGCAATAGGATCAAAGTCCATAAAAGGTAGGGTTTAAGCTCAGAATAAAACCTGGCAAGCCTTTGGTAGAACTTGGAAGTCTTCTTGAAGACAAAACTGCAATTCATATCACCAAAAATTTATGATTCATATGTTAGATATTGGGATTGTTATTGATGGTGAGATAGGTTTATATAGTAGAAAACAACATTTATATAGTCTTGGTAATAGTTGATAGTATTGGAAGCCACGAGATCAAGTTCATAAAACCCTCTTAATTTTGATCAAGAGTGTATGTCAATTGTCCACGAAGTGAAACAACTACTATTGATAATGGTTTCAACAGATTAATATTCATAGATTTCATATTTCCATGGAGACTTGCTAACAGAATCACATGGTAACATACTTACATAAAAATTAAATGAATAAAAAAATCAATATGTAAATCTTCTGCAAAACAATTGAAGATTTCTTAAATGAACATGTATAATTATGTGTGAAAAGGCTCCACATGCGAGGCTATACTAACACTAGCATATATATAGTTTGAATGGGGCTCTCTTGATTTTCCTTATCTTATTGAGGTAATTGAAATATTTAAATTTCTCATCATCGATGCAGAATTTCATAGTAACTTTCTTCTCTTTGGTTATACTAGTCCTACCTTTGTATAGCTTTGTTCTGTTTTTTTTTTTTTTTTAAATCATTTATTTGTTTCTTTTGTTACAATTTTATATAGTTATGAGGTTAAGGTGTATGTGACCATATCTGCATTACAACTAATTTCACATCATGTTTTCCTGGCTTATAGAGGGCTGAGACCTTGGGAATTGCTGAATTCCCAATACTAGGCTGCATCAGGAATAGCAAAGTTGGGGTCAAAGATACAACCTTTTCATCAAGGTAAACATATTACACATATTATTATTATTATTATTATTGTGAACAAAAAAAATTAAGAACTTATTATTGCCACTATCCAGAATAATGTGCATCATGTATCTTAAAGAGTTTAATTGTGATCATAAATAGAATTGTCTTTTAAATATATATTGGAAGACTCCTAGGTATCATGGTCATAATTTCAAACCCATTGCTAAGGACAGCTTATTGGTTCAACAGTGCTTGGTGGTTTCTCAGCTAATCGATGCAATGAGTTTCATAAAAATCTGCATTACACTGCACTGTTTCAAACTTTCTGCACTGCACTATTTCTCTTCTATTAATGTTTCTTGAATGTTAGCTAAAAATTGGATTCTTATTGTTTTCTAGGTAGGGATCTGGCATTTTGTTATTTGGTAATACAACTATAACACAAGGACAATCAACTATTTACCAGTCTCTCATTTATTCTGTACTGTTTCTTGCATATTTATTGGTAATACGTTTCTAGAAATAATTTGAAATTGGAATGTGACTGCATATTTTAGTTTCTTGGTTATCTCAAACTTGGTTTTATGTTTGGTTTAATTGTTTCATTTCAAGATTGCCTTTGTTTTTACTACCTCTATGTACAGTTTGTATTCTATCAAAGAATCATGTTTTTTTAATTTCTATAGTGCATATTTTTATTCTGAAGTTAGTACGTGGATGCTATATTGTGTATTTGCCAAAACCTTTTTTTAGTCATGGGCAATTGTACGTTGCAATGGCTAGGGTTACAAGCAGAAATGGACTAAGATTTCTAAAACAAAAAAATATTGTGTATAAAGAAGTTTTTACCAATTTTTGAGTCAAGGAACCAACTAATAGAGGTAACATAATTTATATTGTAAAAGTCACTTATAATTGCTTTGCATTTGTATTATTTATTTTTGTGTTTATCTCCTTCTCCAAATTGATTTAGCCACTTTGTTTGGAGTAGTTTCTATTTAGGTCTTTAAGTTATGTTTTTCTCTTTGCTTTTTGGTTTGTGCATTAAATATGATCAAGTTTTTTGATATTTGTATGGATTGGTTTCAGTTTAGGTCTTTAGGTTATATTTGGTTTCGATTAAGGCATTTGAGTAAATTTGGTTTTAGTTTAGTTATTTTTGTTAATTTGTTTGTATTTATCTATCTATGGTAACTGGGTTAAAACACAAATGAGCAGATTTAAAGAACTTAAGTGAGTCTTAGTTTCTTTCGGGCACTTCTAATATTGAAATAGAGCAGGAGTTTATTCTAGACAAAGTTATAAGCAATTCAAATTAGGTGGGAATGAAAAAGTAAATTAGGCATTTTCCCTTAATCTATATAAGTAGTAACGTGAATCTCTGTGGAGGGAAGGCTTTTCAATTCCTTTAATAGGTTATAGCTTTCTTTTAAGATTTTTTTGTGTTGGCTTATAATGATTTTTTCTGAAGGAATCTTTGCCTAAATATATATTTTAAATTATCAATATATATTTTCTGCTTCAATTTCGGAGTTTGGTGGGCTTAGACATCAACAACTATCAATTTAGATACACTAAAAAACACTTTTATGGTGACATGCTACATAATATTTAACAATGCTATTACTTGGTTCTCTTTTAGAATAGCATTTTGTTTTTACCTATTGGCTTTTCTTTCATATATGGTTGTTAGAGACAATTTTGTGATGTCATCTCTAAACACCTATCCTCTAGATCATATGAAACCATATATAGTTAAAATATTTCATTGCGAATCTCTATAGTTTTTTTTTTATAAGTCCCTATAGGCTTTATCTTTAGTCCCTATATAGTTAAAATACTTCATTGTGAATCCCTATTTAGTCTAAACTTAGTAAGGAGTGAAACTTTACTTTTTTTAACAAGTCCAACTTAAACTCAAACTCATCATTTTAAAAAAAAAAAAAAATTATTTTTATTTAATCCAAACTTATCAAGGAGTAAAACTCTATCTCTCTAATATGTCCAACTTAAACTCAAACTCAAAAGTTGATATTATTATTATTATTATTATTATTATTATTATTATTATTATTATTATCTTTCTACTTCATTAACGTGATATTTTATGATAGAATGCAAACTTATAGCCATATATTATTCTTTTGAATGTAACCCAATCTTTCTCTTATATTTTTCCATTTTTTAGTCATATATATTTTGTTTTGTTTCAATAATTTTTAAGTAGTAAATCATTTTATTCTTTAATATTTTTTGGTCTTTTAGAAATTTTAATATTTGAATTTTTTGAGTTATTTTTTGCAATATCTGAAATTGTATGACAAATTTTTTTGTAAGCCATGGCTTCTTCATTAAACTGTAACACAAATTAAAGTTATACAAGAGCAAATTATATAATGGTGTAGTTTCTTAATCAATTTAAAATTTTATAAAATTATTTTAGTCTACCTCACAAATAGGTAGGCTCCCGTGCATAGCATAGGATAACAACTAGTACTAATAATAAGGTTACATTAATAATAACTCTACAATATTAGGACTTCACTCTTGCCGACATAAATATATGTGTAGCAAATTCAACCCTTCAACCGTAGCTGACCTAGCAAATTATAAATATGCTATTATGCGGCAATTTAATCAAGAGACACATTCTTCTTTGAAAAAAAAAAATAATAATAATAATAATAGTAGTAGTATTTTTGAAATTTTATAAAATTATTTTAGTCTACCACACAAATAGATAAGTTCCCCTACATAGCATAGGTTTGCGACTAGTACTAATAATAATGTTAAATTAATAATAACTCTACAATATTAGGACTTCACTCTTGCCAACATAAATATATGTGTAGCAAATTCAACCCTTCAACCGTAGCCGACCTAGCATATTATAAATATGCTATTATGCGGCAATTTAATCAAGAGACACATTCTTCTTTGAAAAATATATATATATATATATATATATATATATATATATATATAATAGTAGTAGTAATTTTTTAAAAAGAGTCTCAACCTATGACATCCACTCTTAACGATATTTCTTTATTATCAAACCAAGACACCAATCAATATTTAATAATATGGTTACATTGATAGTAGCTCTACAATATTAGGACTTCACTCTCGCAGATTTACATATATATGCAACAAATTCAACCTTAACCAACCTAGCATATTATCAATATGAAAAGTGCTTCCCATCATTATTTTTTTTTTTTGAAAAATGCTATTATACTAATACACACACACACACACACATACACACACACATATATATGTAGAAAATTCAACCCTAGCAACACAAAACAGAGTGTTTTCTCTCTAAAAGCCTTCTAATAGATGACTTATAATGTCCTTTAAATACCGGTTCAAACGGATCTCAATTTGAGTTTCAATTCAAATGAACAAGTTATAAGCTTTTTCACATTGCTGATTTTCGCTGAAACGCAAAGCTTGATAGATCAAGAGGTATCGAGCCAACTATCAAGGAAACAAAAGTGGCCTAAAGGGGCTCAATAGATCAAGGTGGTACCAAGAAGGGTCCCGATAGATCGAAAAGGTATCGAGGTTGCTATCGAGGCACATGTTGAAAATGCACTTTTCTTGAGTTTTTCTTGAGCAAACTTTGTGTTTTCAACATGATCCTCAATTACAACTTTAAGACATATTAAAACTCAATAAAAGACACATCATTTAGCATTTTTTAACAATACCAAAACACATGGACCTTACAATGACGGTGCTTCTTTCAAGATAAATAAGTTATATCATCATAAACACCCAATGATAAATAAGTTTAAAAATTCATAACCAAATCGAGAATTCTTGAAATATGAAAGGATAAAATAAAATAAGAAAATATAGGATAAAAAAAGTATCTTTTCCAAACAAACTAGTTAATTTCCATATCACCATTCACTTATTTGGCCATCCCCTTACCCCCCCCCCCCTTACATTTTTGCAACAAAGAGAGAGAGAGAGAGAGAGAGAGAGAGAGAGAGGAAGGAAATGGCGATTAAACAAGCTACATTCCTTTGGAGCTATAGAATCTAAACTGACTCCAAATTAAGGTGTTTATGTGAAATTAAATATTTAAATTTGACTTCTGGAATGAACTCCAATAGCATAAGAAATGTTTCTTTATTTTTCTACACAAATTAAAAGAGCAATATTTTTAGTGACTTTGAAGACAAATTGAAAGTCCTTTCGCCAGAATTGGCATCATGTCACTTATAATCTTCTCATCAAGAAGGATCACCTCCCATTTAAACCTCTTCACCAAATTGTGAACAAAAGTGAGTATTGCTAGCTGAGCGTACTCTTTCCCAGGGCACATACGAGGTCCACCACCAAGTGGAACAAATGTGAATGGTGGAATTGTATTAGAATCCTCATACCTTGACGGGTCAAATTTTTCTGGCTCTGGAAAGAACTCTGGGTTCTTATTTGTGGTACTCACTGTCCAATATACCTGCCAAAAATAATATAATATTATATACTTGCGGAATATATTATTCCTAGGCCCATCACATGTTAGTTACATTCATATTAACATTGTAATAGTCTAAATTCATGTACGTACCTTCCACCCCTTTGGAATTGTGTAACCAGCATAGGTAAAATCAGTTAGGGCTTCTCGAAAAGTACCTTGAAGTGGTGGTGTGAGCCTCATCACTTTGTATATCGCATTCCATGAATACTTTATTTTCTGTATGTCATCCCACTCCAATAAGTCTCCAGGCTTTTTTGCAGCTAACACCTCCAATTCCTTTGGTTTCATAAATTACAGTAAAAAGAAATTCCATTAGTAGTTATATGAGAGTCTTTGTCCCACTTATTTTGCATATACATAGCCTTTTATAATCTCAATGTAATTTTAGTTTAACCAGCTTTTAACAAGTCAAGAATTTGTAGGGAAATTATGAGAAATTCTCAAACATGTGAGAAACAAAAAAAGAAAACACACACCAAAGAAAAATAATCACATGCACAAGACAGTATTTACGTGGTTCGACAATTTGCTTACGTCCATGGAGTTGCAGGAATTTCACTATTATCGTGGAAAAATACAAAGTGTGGCTACTATTTTTTTTTTTTTTTTACTCTCTCTAAAACAACAACAACAACCCTAATCACCAAAAATAGCGTTTTTCTATATCCTGGGCACAAGATTCACAATGAGTGCGACGGCTTGGGCCTATCGGCCCAAGTCTCCGCTCCATGGACTAAGCCTAAAAAAATCTCATATTAAAAACCACGCAACATTATTCGAGTTGGGTCGGATCGTCAACCAGATCAAACACAACTAGGCTCCACAAAGCCCAACAGAATCTTGTAAGTTAGTGTCTATTACTTGATCTCATCCTTTACAAGATCAAGATTCAAATTCTCCTCCTAGACCAAGGGTAAAGTTAAGAATTTTTGTTTGGGAAGGCCGAGTTGCCTGACACTAATATATTAGTCAAGATAATCTTCCACACACACATACGCACACTTTTTTATTTGATAAGTTATATATATACACACCATAAAATTAAAATAAAAAGAGCTTACTATCTTCTATCAAAATTATATTTGATGATGACTTTTCATGAATAAAATTCATATTTTACCATTTCCAAAGTGAAATTCTTAAAAAATTTCATTCTCAATACAAATTATCAAATTGTATACCAAAGTGAGTAAAAAGTATTTCAATTGAACTAATGAAGTTTTCAAAAATGTAAGGTTGAATTTATTCAATTATGTGTTGGCATTATTCCGTGCTAAATTTGCTTGTAATTTAGCAATTAGATACCTTGTATTTAGGTGGGAATTATGTAAAGGTAGTGTGTGAGAGAGTATGAAGAAAATTCAAGATGTGTACAATTCAAAAGAGTCTTGTGATTGGATCACACGACTGGCTCGCAATTGGCAAGTCGCCAGAATGACACATGTATGAAGCATGCAGGGGGAGCTAAAGGGTCACGACAGCTAGAACACTACAAGACAAAACTTCTAGTCTGGCCAGGCAATTAGCTCGCAACTTAGACTCGCAACTCATTCCAGTCATGAGGTTAAGTCGTCAGAATGTCCTGTTTGGTTAAAACTGACTTTTCACATTCCTCATATACACTACTATAAATACCCTTTTACCCACGAAATATAGAGAGCTTCTAGAGAGAATTTTGAGAGAGAAACCCTAGAGAAAAACAAGATTGACTATTCCACAATCTTCATCCTTTGATTCTCCAAATTCTTCTACTCTCACCCTCTCCATTGACATATTCTTGAGAGGTACATTTAGACAAATCCTATCTCACCATACCCATATCAGTGAGGAGGTATTTTGGTGCTTGGGAAGTAGTTTAGAAGGGACCAATTCATTTTGTTGATGCAATGGGCGATTATGGGATTCGGTAAGCTAGAGAAAACAAGGTTCGATGTAACCCTATTGGAGCAAAAAGCTTGGAGGGCTTCGGTGCATTGGGTAGATTAGGCTAAAAGGGTCTTTTGCTATTCATGTATCCCAACTTTATTCTCTAGTGGATTATTGACCACTTGGAAGGCGGCGAAGAGGTTTTTTGCCGAGTTCTTCGATTTCCTCTTCAATAATACATCGACGTGTTATCCTTTTGTTTGCATCACTCTTCCCTTACTCTTTACCTTTTAATTGCTATTGTGTCTATAATTAACTATGGTTTAGAGTGTTTTACATATTTGGATATAGTTTATATTTCATATTCCACACATATATTGTTTGATTATAAGCTTGTGTTGGTATTTTTGTATTTGGGGATCTAAACGCTCATAGCTGTTTTACACACTATTTGAACTTTAAATTGGTATCAGAGCGGGTTCCCCTACTGTGGTTTCATTACCTAAGTGAGATCCTAGACTCCTTTTTGAGATGGATCGATCTCAATTACTTAATGCTTCTCCATACTTTGATGGGAGCAACTATACTTTTTGGAAAGTTTGTATGAGGGCATTTCTATGTTTCATTGATGAGAGTGTTTGGAATGCTGTAGAGATTGGATGGACTAGGCTGGAGGCTACCAAATCCACATGGGATAAGGCAGCTCTTACGGCAGCTAATGCTAATAGCAACGCTTTAAATGCTATTTTCTGTGGTGTTTCCCTTGATGAATTTCACAGGATTTCTCATGTCACAATTGCCAAAGAAGCGTGGAAAATCTTCGAGACGACCTATGAAGGCACCAAAATGGTGAAGGACACTAAGTTGCAAATGCTTACCACACGCTTTGAAGAGCTGAAGATGAGTTAAGACGAGTCATTCAACTCATTTTATGGGAAGCTAAATGAAGTGGTGATTAAATTCAACTTAGGAGAAAAGACAGAGGACTCCAAGATTGTAAGGAAGATCCTATGATCATTTCCAGAGAGCTTTCGTGCAAAGGTCACTGCCATCGAAAAGAGTAAAGACCTTGATGAGATCAAAATTCAAGAACTCATTGAGCTATCTCTACCATCACAAAGGAAGAGCAAATCCCTTGCTTTAAAAATAATCAATGAGAAAGTAGAAGCTCAAGACTTCTCAGATGAGGATGAGATTGAAAAAGATGTGGCGTATCTTGTTAAGAACTTCCGAAAGTTCCTAAAGTTCAAAAAGAATGGAAAGTTTGTTGAGAAGGGAAAATTCTCAAATTCCTAGAAGGATAAAAATGATTTCAAGAAGAAAGATGGGAAGGATTCTCAATCCTCTCAAGGAATCATATGCTATGAATGTAACGTTCATGGACATCTCAAGAAGGAGTGTCCTAACTATTTGATAGGAAAGGGTAAAGTGTATGCAACTACCATTGTGTCTAAGGAGATGAAGTTTGTAAAAGTAAAGGAACCAGTGGTAACAACTTCAGCTATTGAGAAAGTGAAGTCTAAGAAGATGCCAAAGGTGATTGCTCAACGGGTTTCAACAAAGTCTCCAAACCCAGCAGTGGCTAAACTTAAGGCGAAAGGAAAATCTCTTCCAAAGTCACAAAGGGGTCCGAAAATTCAACACTTTTGTCACCATTGTAGAATCCAAGGTCACACTAGACCCAACTGCTACAAGCTTTGGGCATTGAAGAATGGAAGCTATAAAAGGCCAAGAGGACAAAGAAATGGCAAAGGGAACTTCAAGTAATCGAAAAAGGGGAGAAGCTGAGTCTAACATTCGAGATGTAACGAAGATGATAGACACCATCACTTCTTGCTTGGCAAACTTCACCCTAAGGTTTGAGAACTATAACTCAAGTACCCAGTCCTCTAAGGATATCACCCAAAACGCACGTGTCATTTGGGCAAAGAAGGGTACACATGCATAAGCATTAGAACATGACCATGCATCAATTCTTCCTATATGTTGTGTCTTTGCTAGGCTGTTTTCTTTGATTCTAGTATGTTTTGACAAATTTTTGTTTGTTTGCTATTTGCTTTGAATGTTGTTAAATTTTTTATCAATATTTACTTGTTTTTGTGTCAAAAATCCAAAAACACATAAAAAGTAGAAAATCCAAAAAGTTTGATTGGCATTATTTTGTTTTGTCACACGCATGTTTTGCCTTGTACCTCCGTACAAATGGCTTTGTGTATTTACAAGCGTAGTTTTTCTTTATGCACTCATATCATTGTGGGAAAAATCTTGACATCTATGTGACTGTTGTAAATAGATCTTCAAACTTGTCATGAATGATTAGTCAATGGTTTTGTTGATCTAGAGACTTGCATAGACTTGTGCTTATATATCTTCCCACCTTTTTATTTTTTTTTTGCTTTAAGAACTCAACCAATGTAAATCTCAAAATGAAAAAAGATAATGAGCTGCCAAAGCCGTTGCACATACTAGTATTTGACTAGGAAAAAGGAAAAGCGACTTTTATGAAAATGTATGATGCCCCAAAAAGCCAAAAGCTTGTTCATCAAATTGAAATATCAAAATTTCAGGCATCAATCTCAAAAAGAGATGTAAAGATAAAAAATGATCAAATGTTATGATGTGTTCGAAGCCAAATGAAAAGGTTTAGAGTTATGTAATCAAGTTTTGTGAGAGTTCATATATGCATATTTCTATAATGGAGATAGGTCACTCTTCCTAGTGCTAATTATGTATGTCATGGTTGAATTGATCATTGAAATTTCACATTAGACTAAGGATTATCTCACATTTGATATCCACATACATCACACATGTCTATGCTCAATGAATGCCTTATTCATTTGTATAATTGTACTTAATTAAATATGTTGCACATGCTAAATCATATGTTGATCAAACACAAAAATATTTTTGAGTGTTTTAATTGTTTTTGGAAAGTGTTTTTGTTTTGAAAATTTTCAAAAATTTCAAAAATTGGGCAACTCTGTTTTGGCGACTCACTCTTGCGAGTCACTCTAGTAGCAAGCTTACTCAAAAGCTTTTGTGACTTCTTGGTGAGTTAACTCCCTAGACGCGAAAAAGATTTAGAAAATTTTCAAAATTTTTGGGTTTTTGTCATCTTCGCGACTCAGTTTGGCGACTGGTTCGCGAGTGGAAGCTCTAGTTGCAAGTTTACTCAGAATGATTTGCGACTCCCTTCGTGACTCTCTCGCAAGTGGACCTTCCAGTCGCGAAAAACACTTAGAAAAATTTTTCAAAATTTTTCACATGAGTTTTTGGCAGCTTGACTTGTCGACTTGGTTGCAACTCATACTAGTCGCGAAAAATGCATGTTTTGCACAATAAGGGTTATTTTCAAAGCAGTTTTCAAAAAGTTTTCATTTTTCCCTCGCATTTCATGACTATTCATCATCTTGTTTGCCTTTCCCTCTTCTGAAACCTCCATTTTTACTCACAAAACCTCCATTTTTTTCATCAATCTTCAAGAAAAGGTATGGGTTTTTTTTTTTTTTTTTTTCAAAAGTATTTCATGTTTCTAACCCTAGATTTCTTGGATTTTGAGTTTGTGATGTGATTTGAAAATATGATGTTTGAATATAGTTTTAATGATGTTTTGTTGAGTTTTCCATATGGGTTTTGTTGATCTTGTCTGTATAATGCCTATTCAACATGTTTTTCATGTTTGTTCTTCATTGTTGTGCATTATACCATGGCTGTGTTGTGTTTTGCAGATCGTGTCCATGATAAAATGTTTCATTGACATTTTCTTGTATTTTCATGGATTTCTCGGGATAATCATGTTTCTTTGATTTTGAAACATCATATGATTATTTGTTTTTACACTTTGTCCTAGTTTGTATATTTTTGCATTTGACGCGCGCGCGCACACACACACACATATTTTGACATGTTTGATTGCTTATTGTCATGCTTCCATCATTCTTGATGATACATATTGTCACATGGCAATTTTCTTTGATTTCCCCTATGTGTGTGTGTGTGTGTGTGTCTATATATATGTGTGTGTGTGTGTGTGTGTATTTTAGGGTGTTAATTCAAAATCTCTTCTTAAGGACTAACTTGTTGCTAATCAAGTTTGTTGTTCTTTGTGTATCATCTTGCTCTTCAATATTACATGATACAGCTTGATGATGTCTCCCTTCAAAAAATCAGCTGTAAAAGGAAGTGGCAGCAAGGGTAAAGAACCTGTGATCGATCTTGACAACTTCACCCCTAAGTCCAAGAAGTCTCGGTCATTGGTAGACTTTTATGATACCGATAAGTTCAGATCCTATGTAGCAGCTCAAAGATATGACAGTTACTTCAGGGATGCCCCCATGTTGGTGGAAAGGGTGGTGGATCAAGCCTCTCTTCTTGATATGAACATTCTGAAATGGTTCGCCACCAAGGATTGAAAGTTTATTTTGACCAGCTTTGAGGAACCATATGAAAATATGGTTAAGGAATTTTATGCAAATGCTATTTCAGAAGGAGATGAGCTCAAATGTTGGGTTTGAGGAAAGAGTTTCACGGTGACATTGATCTATCTTGCAGATATCTTGCGCATCAACCGGCCAATGTTCCCAAAGCCACCAATGTATAATGACTTGTATTCGGAAGAGGATTTACTTTGGAAAACTCTAGGAGTGAACTTGCAGTTCTCTCCTAATGGGAAATCAATTAGTGTTTTATCACTATCTCTTGAATTGAGGGTGCTCACAACACTCATGTTCCACAACCTCTACCCTCTCTATAGCACCGGATACATGAATCTTGGCAGAGCTTTGTTCCTTCATGACTTGGTCAATGAAGAATAAATTGATATTTGCTCTCATATCTTCCATATTTTGAGCAAAACTACTTAAAGAACTACCTCAAGGAATTGCGTTCCTTTTTGCTGCCTCATTTTAAAAATATTGAAGCTCAAAGGTGTTCATCCATCGGAAGATGAGTATCCCTCCCCTCAGCCAAGTCCTATCAACATTCAGACTCTGAATGCTAGCATTGGTCACAGCAAAAAAGGGGTCAAGCAAGAATGTAATGCTCCTCAAGGTGGTGCATAATCTAGTTCACACTCGAATGATGAAAAGTTGGACAACATACTTGCTTCTATGCAAGACCTTAGCACCAAAGTATCTGGTCTAGCATCTATCATGTATTCTCACCACACCCGGTTTGATACAAAGTTCACATCTCTCCAAATTCAATTAGACCAAATCCAAAGGAAGCTAGAGGAAGATGAAGACTAGCTATTCCGTAACAAAAAGGGAGAGATGACTTACGGGAGAGTGTCATGATAGGTGGAGAGAGAGCTAGATCAAAGGGGGAGAATTGGAGATGAAGAGCAAGAGCAGCAAGAAAAGCAACCACAGCAAGCTTATTTAATATTGTGTTTCATGTCTTTTATAGTCTTTATTTATATTTCATGACTGATGTTGTGTACTTGACTATGCTTACTTTGTTTTGTACCTTTGCTTTGTAGCTTAGTACTTTTAGTTAATGATATGCATTTTCTTTAATACTTCACTCTTGTGCCTTTGTTGGATTTTATATCCTTGATGCAACTACCTTGTGTTTTTGTATTGGTTGAGTGTTGGACATGCAAATGATACTTGGCATTGAGCTTGTTAGCTTGCATGTCCGGATGTTCATTCCTTGTGTGAATGTTCATTGTGATCACTATTTAGTGATAGTTCATGTTTGGTCAAGTCATGCTTTATTGCTTTAATCTTTACTACTTGATCAAATTGTGCTTGCTTCATATGCACTTCAAGATTTATGCTTCCAACGATCATCTTGTGTTATTGTTTTCAGGAAAAACTTGTTCATATGGTTCAAGAGCTTCACAATATCTAGAGTTTGGTGTGAGTGAGTTTTAACAAGTGTTCCCAACTCACATGTTAAGTCTAGAGTCTGTTTTAGGGTTTTGTCATGGAATAGCCAAAGGGGGAGATTGTAAGGTTGAATTTATTCAATCGTGTACTGGCTTTATTCTGTGCCAAATTTTCTTATATTTTAGCAATTAGATACCTTGTATTTAGGTTGGAATTATGTAAGAGTAGTGTGTGAGAGATTGCAAAAAAACCTCAAATGTGTGCACTCAAGAAGAGCCTTACGACTAGATCTCGCAACTGGCAAGTTGCCAAAGGTGGCACACGTGTGGAGCATGCAGGAGAGTTGAAGGTTCATGACAGCTGGAGCATTGCAGGACAAAACTTCCAATCTGGCCAGACAGTTAGCTCGCGACTTAAACTTCTGACTCGTTCCAGTCATAAGGTCGAGTCACCAGAATGCCCTGTTTGGATAAACTTGACATTTCACATTCCTCATACACTCTACTATAAATACCCTTATACCCACGAAATGTAAAGAGCTTTTAGAGAGAATTTTGAGAGAGAAACCCTAGAGAAAAACAAGATTGACTTATCCATAATCTTCATCCTTTGATTCTCCAAATTTCTCTACTCTCACCCTCTTCATTGACATACCATTGAGAGGTACATTTAGCCAAATCCTTATCTCACCATGCCCATATTAGTGAGAAGGGTGTTTTGTTGTTTGGGAAGCAGTTCAAAAGGGATCAATTTATTTTGTTGATGCAATGAGCTTATTGTGGGATTCGGTAAGTTAGAAAGACAAGGTTCGGCGTAACCCTGTTAGAGCAAGAAGCTTGGAGGGCTTAGGCGCATTAGGTTGATTAGGCTTGGAGGTTCTTCTACTATTCATGTATCCCAACTTCGTTCTCTAGTGGATTATTGACCGCTTGGAGGGCGGCAGAGAGGTTTTTTGCAGAGTACTTCAGTTTTCTCTTCGATAACACATCGCCGTGTTATCTTTGTGCTTGCATCGCTCTTCCTCTACTCTTTTACTTTTAATTGCTGTTGTGTTTTTAATTAAATATGGTTTAGAGTGTGTTACCAATTTGGGTTTTGCTTATATTCATCATTCTGCACATATTTTGTTTATGTATAAGCTTGTGTTGGTAATTTTGGAATTGGGGGTCTAAACGTTCATAAGTGTTTTACACACTATTTGAACTTTCATAATATATGTGCAACAATTTAAACCATAGCAGACCTAGCATATTGTAAATATGCTATTATGCGGCAATTTTATATCGATAGAGAGCCAAAATTTTGGAGCTACAGAATAGGTTTTTTAATTAATCTTGATGACATTCTCAATAAAAGTAACTCTACAATGGTCCCCTCGGGGACATCCAACAAAAAGTAACTCTACAATATTAGGACTTCCCTACCACCAACTTTAATATATGTGCAGCAATTTCAACCCTAGCAGATCTAGCATATTATAAATATGCTATTATGCGGCAATTTAATATTGATAGAGAGCCGAAATTTTGGAGCTACAGAATAGGGTTTTAATTAATCTTGATGACATTCTCAATAATAATAATAATAATAATAATAATAATAATAATAACAACAACAACAACAACAACAACAACAATCTTGATGATAGACTCTACTATTTCACAATAAGAAAAGGGTAGGAAGATTGTTGTGTTTTTGTTTCCTAATAAAATTAAAGAGAGAATGAAAATTTTATAGAAAAAAACTGAAAATTAATTTAAAATATATTTAAAATATTTTATTGATATGGGCGAAAAAAAAAAAGTTAATTTAATTGCGAAAAAACTAATATGTAACGTTAGGAAAGCGAATTAAAGGTTTAAATTTAGGGGAGAAAATCAAAATTATACTAAAAATTAATAATGTAATTTGTAATTTAGTGTAATAAAAAAAACTTAATGGTGGAATGCGCTTCGATGGCAATGCAATGATTCAATGGTTGAACACAATGTCTTTTATATATGCCAAATTATCTTCTTCTTCTTCTTTTTAATAAAATAAAAGATGTTGCAATAGTTAGGTAAAGAGATACATCCTTGCACAAAGAGGTCATCAGTAAAGAGGGTGCATCCTCAAGCTAGTAACGTTCAATTGTAGCCCATGTCAATTTGAACAGTCACACTACAATGGGTATCATTCCCCAAAAGTATTGGAGTACCATAAAAGGGCCATTAATTTTAGAAGTCTTATGCATTATCTTGAAAATTTTATATATCCATGTGATTCATTACACTTTTCTTGCGCATATCGGCGGACTCTGTTGCCTGTTGTGTGTGTGTCTATATATATATATATATATATATATATAAAGTGTGTATGCATAGGGAGAAAATGGGCATTTGCCCCTTTCACCTAAACTTTTCAACAAAATGTCCCATATCTAAAACTATTTAGAAAAACGCTCTTGTTTTGAAACTCAATTTTCTAAAAATTGAGTTTTAATTTTAAAACTCGATTTTTGGAGCGAATTGAAAATTTAAAAAAAAAAATTCTGGAACTCGAGCTCCATGAACTCGAGTTCCATTTGAAATACTTGAGTTCATGGAACTCTAGTACCTTGAAAAAATTCAAGTGGTACTCGAGTTCCATGAACTCAAGTACTTTACATGGTACTCAAGTTCATGGAACTCGAGTTCCCAAAAAAAAAAAAATCAAAGTCCACGTTTGCTATAACTCGATGTTCCAAAAATCGAGTTATACATTTGAAACTCAATTTTTTAAAACCCGAGTTTCAAAACATTTTTCATTTCTCTAATTAGTTTCAGACATAGAACATTTTGCTAAATATTTTAAAACAAAAGGGCAAAAGCTCATTTTGGCCGTATGCATATAGCTAATCTCTACTTCTATGATCACATTTGTGAACCTATTATTATGTTCAACTGAGCTTGCCTTTGAGTATTGCTTGATTGATCCCCTCTTCTTGTTTGTTGTAGCTTGTAAGTAAAAGGGAGGGATAACAAAAACAAAAATAATATATTACAAATAAATGTCCTTACAATTTTGGGGTGATATATTTCTGTCTAAAGTTTAAATTTTTTTATTTGATCCCTTGATGTTACCTATCATTTTAATTGTGAACTCTTCAATCCATTCTTTTTCTTTATTATTCATTTTTAATTTCTGTAATTTTAACATGTAAGAATGTAGGATTGCTGAAAAGTTGTACATAATATTGTTGGATTTCCACGAAAAAGGTGGAAATATTCTGGTGTGTTTATTTCCTAAGAAAGTCAAAGAAAATGAAAATTTGATAGAAAAGGAAACTGAAAAAAAAAATTAAAAGTAGATAAAGTATTAAATCTTTTTTTGTTATTAACGTGGACAAAACAAGCCCTTTTAATCAGGAGAAAATGGGCTTTTGCCCTTATTTTTTAAAATATCTAGCATAATTTCTTTGTTTTGAAACTATATAGCGATATGTCCCTATTTTGAAACTCGATTTTCTAAAAAATCAAGTTTCAGTATAAAACTCTAGTTCATAGAACTCGAGTTCCTTAAAAATATATATATATATTTTAATTTTGACTTGGTTATATATAACTAGATTTCCTATAAATCAGGTTTTACATTAAAACTCGATTTTGAGAAAATCAAGTTTCAAAACAGGAGTATTTCGCTATATAGTTTCAGAAAATGGGTATTTTGCTGAAAAATTTAAAAATAATGGCAAAAGCCTATTTTCTCCTTTTTAATCGCATTAAAACTACGTAATTTTGAGCTAAGGTTACAATTAACGGCAACTTCAGCGTTGACATGGGCGAAAACAATAATAATCTTTGCCATGTCCAAGACTAATTTATGCCAAACTTTTTCCACGAGTTTTGCAAGCTTCATTTTTTTTTTTTTTTTTAAATAGTGTTTAGACTTTTTAAGCATAATTTGGTGAGTCTCATACACTATATATTCTTTTTCTTGTTTTTCTTGTTTTTCTTATATTTAATTTTTTTAGCAAATACAAAATATGGAAAAAAAGAAAAAGAAAAAAAAGACAAAGACAAGGACAAAGTTTCTACAAAATTAGTTGTAGTCTTAGGCTAAAACTACAACCTTACCCAATATTTTTTTTATTGGAATTGATTTTTGACAAATCCACCATTGAATTACATTTTCTTCTTATATCCTTCATATTTGCAAAATCTCTAGAAAATTAAAGATTAATAACTATGTTATCAATAAATTATTTAAACTGCAAGTTTATGTAGTTTAAAATTATGCAAAAATATAAACTTATAAATCATATAATAAATAATATCCGATTGACACAAAATTTGACATGTGTATTAACAATGTAAATGATATTCAATTAATTTAACGGTTAGATTTTCAAAATATGTATTAATGTTTATTTTATTAAGTAAAATTGTAACTTAAGACTATAACCAATTTTGTAATTAAACTTTAAAAAAAAAAAAACATAAAACCACACAATATTAAAAAAAAAAAAAAAAAGACTAAAAGAAATATACCTTCACCACCTCGTCTTATTCCATTATCTACCTAAAAAACAACCTCTGAAAGCATCCCAAGAAGACGCAACGATATGGAGCCCAAGCTCCTCCAGACCAATCTTTTCATTCATTTTAAAATAATTAAACAAAAGTAGTGTTCTTTTAACAAGACAACTCTCAATAATAACGTTATTAGTTATTGTTTAAATGCACACGCATGGTTTCTTAATATGTTTAATGTTTTGTACAAATTGTTGTGCAGTAAAGACTTAATATTTGTGCTTAGTCTATGATATTGTGATTCAGATTATACTATGTCATCTTTAAGTAATCTTTTATGGTTGTGTATCCAATTATCATAAGACCAATAATGGTATTTAATTGACACTTTTGAGGATCGTACATCTACATGCTCACACGTGATTATGTATGTGTTTGGTAAACACTAATGTATAATTATTTTAAGAAACAATGATTGTGATCAATCCCTCAAATAAATTATTAAAAAATTATGTATACATTTTTATTTTGCTTGAAAATATTAGCGAATTTTTTTTTTTTTTTTTTTTTTACATTTTGTTAGATATAACTATATTAAAATCACATAATAATTATTAATTAGAGATATGTTTTGTATAAAAATTAAATTTAAATTAAGTATTCATATGGCATCTGTAATATATTTTTATCTTATCCATTAATTATGAGATACGTTTTACTTTATTGAAACTTTTAAACTCTTAAACATTTGAATTTAAATCTCAAATAATATAACTTCATTTACCACTCACAATACTATTAGCACATTAGCATCTGAGATTCTAAAAAAAAATCATCTCAAAACATAAAAAAGTTACTTTATCTATTTTAACATCTCATTTAACAATACAATTGACATTTCAACTTTTATTTAAACATACAACTCATTAAAATAATATAAACTACCCAAACAAATAATATAAATAACTCATTTCTCTCTCTTCTTTCCCATGTTTCTTTCCTCTCTTCCTCTTTGTCTCTCTCTTCCAACAAACCCACATAGCCAGCAAACCATGAAATCCTGCAAGCCCACCACCACCAACAACCACCTACCACCGAAACTCAACCACCACCACCACCACTGAAACACCAAACTGCTACCACCACTGAAACCCTAAACTAAAACTAAAAACTAAAATACCAACCACCACCATTGAAAACTAGAATACCAACCAACATTGAAACCCACAGATCAAGGCAACCACTACTGAAGCTCAAAACAACCCAAATCGCAACCGACCGATCCAAACGCTGATACACAGTCCAACTGCTAATCCATAGCCACCCAAACTGCCATCCAAAATTTTGTGTGCGTGTGTGCAAGCGCGTGTGTGTGCGTAAGAGAGATGAGAGAGGAGAAATTTAGAGGGTGAGAAGGACTGAGGGAGAAGAGAGAGAAAAATAAGATAAGAGTATATAAATTTAACAGGTAGCTACTATATAAGTTCTAAAAGTAAGAACCTATTGTAGCAAAGTTCTAAATTTTTTTAGCTATAAGAACTGGATGTTGTGGTATTTTGGTGTTTTGGGGTTCTAAGATAACATTTTGGGAGTATTAAAACTCCCAATGCTAATGCTCTAACAAGCTTATGCAACACACTAAATCCCAAGCATATATATAACCATTATTTGACCCACAGATATTAAAGTAATAGCCAATACACCAATCAAGAATCATTTTAAGAAACTATTGTACCAATCAATCTCTTAAAAAATCGATTCTTTTTTATAATATCTCATTTGATTCTGCGCTCTTTCTTGTCTCAAAGATCAACAAACTAAATTCTTGAACAATAAATTGAAGGGAAAAAAAATATTTCAGTAGTTAAGGAAATTATTAAAACTAAGCATATTGAACACATAATCCAAAAAGTGCATTGTTGAAATTAATTTGATAAAGCTTAAAACTCCTTCAACAATATTTATAGCTCATATTAAACAGATATTATACTTTGGATATTTGTGAGGGGGGCAGGAGCAATTTTTTTTGGACACCAAATTCTTAAAGCTTTTAATTTTGATTAAAAAAAATGCATTCAATTTATTAAATATTTTTGACGTTAGGGGGGGTGGCATGGCCCTACTTGGCAAATATATAGCTAGGTCCCAAATTTAAGCGAACTACTCTTACATGGGAAATAATTTATTGCCATTTTGCGTCTTGGCTTGTAGTTATGAGGGAAAACCAATGGTGCAATCTCAGTATAAATACACTGCCAAAGTTTGCAATCTTGTAATATCATCACCTTTTTCATATATGGTCTTACTCATTGGTATAATTTTGGGAGTTGTTATGGATTTCTTCCAAATCATGGTTCACCTTGTAGTCTTTAGTATTTCATTCTCTCTCATCTTCCTCATATATAAACGGAAATCGACTCGTGCCAAGTTGCCACCAGGTAAAAAAGGATGGCCTATCATTGGGGAAACCTTGGAATTTGCCGGGATAGGGCAGAGGGGAACTCCAGAGATGTTCATTAAGGACAGAATGAAAAAATACTCTCAGGATCTCTTCAAAACCTCAATGTTTGGGGAGAACATGGTTGTGTGTTGTGGTGCTTCAGGACACAAGTTTCTATTCTCGAATGGAAATAAATATGTCGTCACTTGGTGGCCACTTGGACGCAGATTGGTCTCCAAACAAACAAGTGAAGGTTTTTCCACTCACGATGAAGTATACATTTTCTTTGGCTTGTAGGTTGTTTTTGAGTGTCAAAGATCCCAACCACGTGGCAAGGCTTTCTGATATCTTTGCCCTTGTCATAAATGGTTTACTGTGTGTGCCTGTAAATATCCCAGGCACAGCATACAACCGTGCCATAAAAGCAGGCAAAGTTATTCGCCAGGAGTTTTTACGAGTCATCAAACAGAGGTAGAAGGAGCTATCAGAGAATACAGAGAAAGTTTCTCGTGACTTTTTAACTAACACGCTCCTCGCATTAAATGAGAATGGTAGGTTTATGGATGATATGTTGATTGCTACCAACATTATGGCCTCAATTATCGGCGGCCATGAAACCACTAATACTACTATCACATTCGTGATGAAGTATCTGGCAGAGTATCCTCATGTTTATAGCGAGGTCTTCAAAGGTACTTCTTCTCAACATGCTATGGGATTGTGGCTTCTTTCCATTAAATGAATATTATGTAATGCTTCTTTCATTTTATACATAGTGTGCTATATGTATCTCTTCACTGATATGACATATTTTATAAACGTGATTTTGAAATGTTATTTAACAGAGCAAATGGAGGTTGCAAGATCCAAAGGTCCGAATGATTTGTTGAATTGGGATGACATTAAGAAGATGAAGTACTCTTGGAATGTGGCTTGTGAGACCCTGAGACTAACACCGCCTATAGCAGGAACATTTAGAAAGGCTATAAATGACTTCACTTACGCAGGCTTTAATATTCCCAAAGAGTGGAAGGTATGTGACTCTAATACCATCACATTAGCCAAAATGTACATCTTCACTATGTTTTAATGGTGATTCCTACCGTTCTAAATACATATTTTGCAGATATTATGGTCTCCATATTCCACACACAAAAACCCCGAATACTTTCCAGATCCTGAGAAATTTGATCCTTTAAGATTTGAAGGGAATGGCCCAGCACCTTATACTTTTGTGCCATTTGGAGGAAGACCACGAATCTGCCCTGGGAGGGAGTACGCTCGATTAAAAATTCTAGTGTTTATACATAATGTGGTGACAAGGTTCAAGTGGGAGAAAGTAATTCCAGATGAAAAGATTACTTACAAGCCAGCACCTAATCCAGCCGAAGGTCTACCAGTTTACCTTAATCCGCATAATCATAAATATTAAATTGCTTCAAACCTTTGGTGACACAAATTTTATATAAGAAAATGGTAAATATCTACTTCCAATTTTATAATTAAACTTTTAAAAATACGACAATAAATATAAATTGTGTCACTTCAACAACATAATAAATAAATGTTTGAATTGCTTTTATATATATATATATATGTGTGTGTGTGTGTCTGTATGTATGTATGTATGTATGTATGTGGTGACATATGAGTTTGTAAGTCCCACCACTCATGCAATAAATTTGAAATATCCTTAGTATGTTTGAGCTTACAATTTTTTTTCCCTTTCTGAATGGCATATTTATGTTTATTGATGTTTCTATAAAAATCAGAACATGGATGGACACCTTTTTAGCAATACCGGAGTTTCTTGGAATAAATAAAAGTTTGATTTATCATCCAAGTCTTGTACCTTGTTGTTCATTGCATAACCAAGTGTATATTATCCACTTAAACCATTCATCCTGCTTCAGCTTAACTTCTCTCCATGTAGCAACTTATATAGACAAAGACAACTAGTGAATTAATTCCCTAGGGCACCAGCCAGAAATCCCATCAAATACAAAAAACAATAGAAATAATTTTTTATAACGTTCAGGCATCATGAACATCACTAATAACTCTCCGGTGAGTAAATTTATAACTTCTGCTTAATTTTCAAATGACAAAGTTTATCTACAAAATTGATTGTAGCCTTAGGCTACAACTTTACTCAATATCGTTTTATTGGATGTGAATTTTGACAAATCAACCATTGAATTACATCTTATTTTTATATTCTCCATGTTTGCAAAATTTCTAGAAAATTAAAGATCAATAACTATTTCATCAATAAATCGCTTAAATTAGAAGAATTACAAGTTTTTATAGTTTAAAATTATGTATAAAATATAAGCTTATAAATCATATAGTAAATAAAATCCGATTGACACAAAATTTAACATGTGTATTAAGAGCGTAAAGAACATATAATTCAACGGTTGGATTCTTAAAATATATAGTAATATTTATTTTATTGAGTATGACACAAAATTTGACAAATGTATTAAAAATATAAAGAACATGCAATTCAGCAAATGAAAGTGAAAATATAGTAAATGTCCCTGATCCTAAAATTCATATTAATTCTAAGTGGTCATAGGGAAATAAAGAGTAAGTTGGTCTTTTTCAATATTGAAACATTACCCTAATAATTGTTTTATGAGTGCTTAAATGTGATTGGTTGATCCATGATCATATTATACAAATGCATGCGTACATAGGATTATCCTATGTTAATTTTAATTGGTCCACAAAATGATTAATTGATATTTTAATTGAAAGATATAATTAAGATCCTATTGTTTCAAAATTTTAATTATGGTAGACCTGCAAGCAATAAAAAATTCCATATCAATATTATTATATTTTTATTAATTTTAAAATTTTTGCATTTATATTATCAGATGACGCATTTATTTAAATTAATGAATTAGGGTTTGAATGATGGTAAAACACAATTGTAAGTGCACAATTACACCTGGACCCAAAAACAGTTACGGGCTCAGGCCCAATGAGCCTTAAACAATAAAAATTTGTAGAGTGTGGGCTTGAAATCCAGGTTAGAAGTATTGAGGACTTGATAGCAGGCTAAGAGCTACAAAAACTCGTAAACAATAAACAAATATGGCAAATAAACCTCCTCGGACGTAGGTCGAGGGCTCTCTTTCTATTATTTCTCTTTCTTTTTCTTAAGAAAAAAAAAAGATCCCCCCTCTCTTTGTTCTAGGTCCCCCTTAAATACTTCTTTTTCTGATACTTTTTCCCCCTCTTGCTCCAACCCCCTTCCCCTAGATATTTCTTTTCTTAGTGCCTTTAAATAGTGACCAGAAGTTTCCGTTCTACTGTTCAGGAGTCACTTCCCCATTAATGCGGCCAGGGAGGTAGGTACAAAGTCTTTAATGTGGAGATGACAGCCTTTACTTTTGGTGTTTTCTCAAATATCGGTGTCTCGAGGACATTTAAGGGTTCCCCTTTTTAACCATCAGTCTTCACGAAGTTGTGCCTTGACCTTTATAATGAAGTCCCAAGTTCTCCTGAGTCTGTCCGAGGAGAAAATCACCCTTAGATGTGTCTTCGGACCCTCGACGTATGGGCCGACCCGCGGTACTAACAGATTCTTAGCCCAAGAGCAGGTCGGCCCTCCTTGCCATAGCCCAAAGGCTCATATACCCTCTTGGGTCCTTTTACTCCCCACAACAATCATGAGAGAGTCTGAATTTGCTAAAAAGAGTGAATTTTCTCAAAAACAAATAAGTAAAATTTGGTAAAAATCGAAAAACAAAATTACTAAAAGTGAGTCTCACCTAGCCAATCAACACTCTAGTAATTCCACCCAATTCTTGACCTCATAGCCTTAAAAATAAGGAAACTAGATATCTCTAAAAATGAAAAGTATCTCAACTGAAAATAGGTCCAAATTTTTGTTTACAGTATATTAGTGAGCCTTTAGAGCACTAGTTTACTCAGCCACATCCCTAGCCATGATTTTTATCATTTTTTTCTCTATATATATATTTTCGTCACACGCATCTTTTCACAGCACACAATCCAATGTACATTATCATAGAAATCATCCACAGGCACAAATCCAAGTAGTTAATTTAGGTTATTGCATCAACCATCTATCATTTATTTTAAGCAAATCAAAATATGTACAGTGTTGAGTGTACACCTTTTGTGCAATGCTATAATCAAGACCCTTCACTCTTTGATCCTGGAAAAACTTCTACCAATGATTTAGGACCTTGTAAACCTTTACCAAATTATGATCCTCTAGAGTTTCAAAGAACTTGACTTGTGAAGTTTCTAAAATTCTACTCATTCTTTTGGAATGAGTTATTGCATTTTATCATGTTATCAATATTTAAATTAAATAATAAAATTATGGTACTCAACATTTTTTCTAAATGTTGATAATAGGGTAAAATTCAATTTACTCATTTCAAGATGGATGGAAAGAATTCTACAGTAGACCTACCCTAAAGTCTTGAATTTTGTATACCAAATGATTTTTAGTGTAGACAGGGTTTGGATTTTAGATCTCTTACTCTATAACAAAAACGTTTATTAGTCAAGCTAACAAACACAGCTAACAAACGCCCACATAAATTTTATTAATGTGAGGTTATGGAAAATTAGAATAACAGTATTACATTTATTTTCACATCAATTCTAATTAGAATAACAGTATTACATTTATTTTCACATCAATTGATAATATTTTTTAAACAAAACAGGTAAACTCTTTGGCATTTGCTTATATTTTGAGTCTCCATCTTCATATTTATGCTTATTGTTGATTAAATAAAAATAACTACTAGTCCCAAAACATGGATGTACACATATTTAGTAATACTAGAGTTTCTTGAAATAAATAGATTTAGATTTATTACCTAAGTCTTGTGCCTTGTTGTTCATCACATTACAAATACCAAGGTGCATATTTTGGCCAAATTTGTAAAGAACAAACACACATTGATTTTGACTCAAACACTACCGATGTGGTACTTTGTATCCACATCTATCACTACAAGAGTTAGGCACTTTTATAGTGCTTTTTAGGGCAATGTAATTGCTTTAAAGGCTTCACAGTTTACGTTGCTTTCCTCTTCCCCTTTAGTGTTAGAATCATAGTTTCTCTACAAAAAAAAATTAATAAATAAAAAAACATCGATTTGTGGAAAATTTACTACACAATTTTTTTTTTTAGTATGGTACCTCCCATAGTAATAAGGTCACATATGATAGTAGCTTTTTTTCCTTTTTTTTTTCCTCTTAATGAATGATAGTAACTTTGTCACTCAGTGGCAAAGACATAAATTTTTTTCAAAGGTCCAATATAATTATATCAATAAATTTTTATAATTCACAAAATAGCACACACATATATGAATTCTATTTTTAAAACACATCTTTAATATGATTTATTATATATATAGATATATATATTATTTTTGCATATACAAAAATTAATTTATCAAGAAAATCGATATACTTCAAGATAAGTATTTCATTCATTAAGTCATTTGTAATTATCCTTTGAAGCTGTATCAATTACAATTAATATTATTTAAATATTTTAAATCAAGGTTTTTCATTAAATACATTTAAGATTACACAGTACTTGATCAATAATGGTACCGAGCTTGTTGCTCACCAAAATTTGGAAAAAAATAAATAATAAAAAGAGGGATTTGTTGAAATTGACCAGAGAAATGATAATTGCCAATCGTTGGAAACTTGGCTTAGATGATGAACTTCCAAGTAAACATGTAGTCTGTGCCAAACAATAAGAGTGCTTGCATGGTACCAAGTATTATGATTTTGTTATCAATACAGAAATAAAATTTAATTAGTTAACTTTTTTAGATGCCCTACCTTATGAGTTCTCTAATTTTTTCTTATCCAATGGGCCAAGCGAGGAAAGGTATAAGATTGATAAAGGTAATTGAAAAAAAAAAAAAAAAAAAAAACCTTACCAAGGTAGACAATATTTTTTTTAATTTAAAAAAAAAAAAGGGGGAGTAAAAAGTGGTTGTTTGTATGGAGAGGATACCCCCAATCCTTAACCATTCAATTTGAGATGTGTGGGCTACCCATCCATTGTGGGTGGGGGAGCCCTTTAACCCAAGGGCAAGCTAGGGACATGCTGAATATTGACACCACATAGTGGACATATCAACAGATTAACACCACATCCTACCTAGGCAACCCTAACAAACATCCAACCACTTTAATGCCCCAACTTGGTTACAAACTTACATTACTAAGCTCGGCACTAAGTCAAGTTATTGCAACACCTTATAAATAAAATAATTTACTTGTATTTTATTGATGTGGGATATTGAGGATTGTGGTGTTATTTATTTCAAGTGTTATGGATTTACAACGCCTTTTTTTCACTCTATTTTCTCTAACAGGTTGTCGCTTAGATTTTTTTTTTTTTTTTGTTCACATTTGCTTGTAATTTTGTGAAGCCCAATGAGTCAAATGGACTTCACTACTTCTAAAAATCATATCCCACGAGATTCTCCTCTTTTTGGTACCCCTTTTCCCTCTTTCACTTCCTATATATTTGTGTGCGTGTTTGCTCTGTATAAGATTTTTTTTTTTCTGGTACCCCTTAATGTTCATCGTATTACCAATACCAAGTGCATATTTTGGCCAAATTTGTGAAGAACAAACACACATTAATTTTGACTCAAACACTACAGATGTGGTACTTGGTATCCACATCTATCACTATAAGAGTTAGACACTTTTGTCGTACTTTTTGGGGTTATGTAATTGCTTTAAAGGCTTTACAGTTTACATAGCTTTCCCCTTCCCCTATAGTGTTAGAATCACAGTTTCTCAACAAAAAACAAAACAAAACAAAACAAAAATACACACATTGATTTACGGAAAATTTACTACACAATTTTTTTTTTCTTTTTTTTTTTGAGTATGGTACCTCTCATAGTAATAAGGTTACATATAATAGTAGCCTTTTTTCCTTTTTTTTTTTTTTTTTTCCTCTTCATGAATGATAGTAACTTTGTCACTCAGTGGCAAAGACATATATTTTTTTCAGAGGTCCAATATAATTATATCAATAAATTTTTATAATTCACAAAATAGAACACACATATATGAATTCTATTTCTAAAACACATATTTAATATGATTTATTATATATATTATTTTTACATATACAAAAATTAATTTATCAAGAAGATTTATATACTTCAAGATAAGTATTTCATTCATTAAGTCATTTGTAATTATCCTTTAAATTGTATTAATTACAATTAATATTATCTAAATATTTTAAATCAAGATTGAAAGCTTGGATTTGTGTTAACAACACAAGAGCTGTTCAGACCCCAAATTAAAAAATTACGGCTCAATTGATTTTACTCTAACTTAAACTAAGTGCAGAAAAGAGTAAATGCTAGCGAACAAACAATAAAACTACTTTAAGCCATATTTATCATATCACAGCAGTAAAATCAAAGTTTAAAAAGTAGAGAAGAGAAATGCAAATACAAGATAACTCGTCGATGTGTTATCAAAAAGGAAATCGAAGAACTCGGCGAAAAACCTCCCCGCCGCCCTTCAAGTGGTAAATCGATCCACTAGACAATAAGTTGGGATACAAGAATAGCAAGAGACCCTCCAAGCCTAATCTACCCGGTGCACCTAAGCCCTCCAAGCTCCTACTCCAACAAAGCTTCTCGGAATTGTGTCTTGTTTAGTTTTTCGGATCCTGCAATGCGCCCGATTGCATCCGCCAAAACTTGACTTCTTCCAATGCTTTCAGTAGCACCAAAACCTCACTTGGCACTCAGATTGGGTGTGGTAAGTGTTTGGACTATCAACCTCTCAAGGATATGGATATGGAGAGGTAAGAGTATGAGGAAAACCATAAAGGATTGTGTAGATGATTGTGGGAATACAATCTCTAACTCTCAAGTGTGTTTGCAAGAGTTTTCTTTCTGAAAAACACTCCTCACAATATGTGGGTAATGTGGATATATATAGTGTGGGTGAAAACATGGTGAAGCAGATACGCCAAAATAGCAAAACAGAATGTTTCGCGGGTATCTCGTGAAAAGGCCTTACCCGCGAGATAGTCGCGAAAACTAGCTGTCATCAGATTGTCATGACTCTTCGCATTCTAGTAATGTGCTCTTCATGTGACTTATTTTGCGGGAAATTTACTCTCGAGATATTCACGAAAACCACTCATTCTTCAATGCAAGCTTGAGTCTTCACACTCTCTCTCACACACAATCCATACAATGAAATCCCACATAAAATACAGGGTAAACATAATTGAATAAAATTACAATCAAATTTGACACGAAATTAAAGCCAACACAAAATAGTTGTAAATAATAATTTTACAAAGGTTTTTCATTAAATACATTAAAGATTACACAGTACTTGATCACCAAAATTTGGAAAAAAGAAAAAAGAAAAAGGGATTTGTTGAAATTGACTCGATTACCTCACTTACGTTAGAATATACTTCTTACAGCATGTAGGAAGCTATAGTAAAAGAGGCCATTGGACTAAACCCAGTAAAAGATCCAACTGGAACATTCAATTGTGCTATTGTTTATGCTATATATTGTTTAGCTAAAAAGAGATTTTGTTATGATACACAGCCTGAATTTGTTGTCCCGCAATAATAAATCATGTTACTTTCATTGTCAACAAGATTTTGTGTTCCCATAAATAGACAAAATCCTCTGGAATCTGTATTACCAGAGAAATGATAATTGCCAATCATTGGAAACTTGGCTTAGGTGAACTTCCTAGTAAACATGTAGTCTGTGCCAAACAATAAGAGTGCTTGTATGGTACCAAGTCCCTATTATACGTGTTTGGTTTGCTGTTTCTGCTCGCGTTAAGGCTCGCAAAGATGGTCAGTTTTTTCTATCTTTCTTTCTTTCTTTTACAACTACTTTGTTCTTATTCTTGTTCTTAAAAATTATGGTTTTCCTGCTGAGAGTTTTATGTGACATTTGGTATGGGGTAATGTTTTAAAATTCCTAAGAATGTTTAAAGATTCTCATGTTTGATTGCAAATCACGCTAGAGAATTAGATGCCAGACAAATCTGGATTCCCCCCTTAAACTCTCTCAATAGGAATATAAATTCCCTTTAAAACAGGTGAAAATCCAGATTCCCAAACTTAAAGGAAATTGTATTTTTTATAAATTGACAATTTTAACCCATTTTCCTTATCATTTAAGCAATTAAAATAAAATACAAAACAAATCATCAAAATCTTTTCTCTTGTCTTCATCTTTTCCCACCAAAATAATATAAATAGGATAGACAACTATGTTGATATATTCTTTAACAAATTTTTATTTAGGTTTCACGTGTGGAAAGAAAAAAGTTGTCAAGTTGTTTTATTATGGATTAAACTCTTTTAAAAATTATTATTAAGAATATAATCATTTAAGAATTTAAATAGTTATTTTTGTATTACACTTGTCATTTTGAAATATTAGACTATAATTTTAATGAATTTGTCATAATTAATAGTTTATATTTGGTTTTTTCATTATTTATTTAGAGGAAGTTTTTTTTTTAAAGGACTTGGTAGTTCACATTCAAACATATCATCTCACATTTCCAATGAAATTAAACTTAGGAATTTTCACATTCCTAGGAATGTGATTCCCACATTCTTAGGAATCTAGATGCCAAGAGTAATGTGGAGTCCCCCGTACCAAACGCCACATTATAGTTCAACTCGTACTTTCAGTTTTTGCAACAGAGACGTTTGGTTCAAATCCCTATTCTCCGATTGTTGAATTATCGAAGAAAAATAATTTTCTTTACTCAAACAAGTAAAGTTTCTTTTTGTCAAATAAAAGAACTTAATTTCAAATTTCACTAACAAGAAAAAAAAAAAGATTTTCTTTCATAACATATGATTCAAATCATGTCATATCTATAAAAAGAAAAAAATAATTTTTTTTTAAAATTATGTTTACAATGAAGAAAATTAGAATTCCCTGATGAATCTGTTTTTTTTTTTTTAATTTTTAAATTTTAGACCTATAATGACTGTTATGATCAATGGAGGTGTGAACATGATAATTAATATATATTTATTAAAATAATAATTGTGTGGGTAAAAATGGTCAAAATACGCATTTGGGCATTGGACATGATTTAGTAGTGTGAGCCAATCTGTGCAGAGCTTTTGAGACCCACAAGCCAGTTCTTGCTAGAAAGGTTGACAAGGTTTTTCGAGGAGAGGCATCTACTCGGCTAAGTCAAGTGAAGATCGTGTGACACGTCATGATGTTTGGGGAGAGAATTCTGGAAAGCTTGTTGGGTAAAGATGTGTGTCACACAGTTATAGAGAGGGGGAACGTACGAGAAATATCAAGGGAAAAGGCTAGTACCACCGCATTAAAAATTCTGCACCTACCTCTCTATCTACATTAATGGAGAAATGACCTTTGAACAGTAATGTTCAGCCTTTCAGCTATTGTTTGAAGACTTCAAGAAGGTGGTGGATGGGACAAGTATCTAATTAGGTGATCTGTGCTGCACGTGGAAGATGAAAGGGAGAGAAAAAGGATATAAGAAAAAAAGAGGCATGAGGAAAAGGGGGATCGGAGAAAAAAGAGAGGAAGAGATAGAGAGAGCACTGTACATATTATCTTTAGTCTTAATCTTTTGTTTAAAGAAAGAAAGACAATATAAGTGATCCTCGGCTTATGTCAAAGGAGAGTTTCCGTTATTTTCATCCATTGATTGCGTAGGTGGTGGTGATCTAGCTTACCTATCTATTGTCCAATATCCGTAAAGCCTAAGTTTCAAGCCCACGCTCAACAAATTTCATTGTTTTTTGAGCCCGAGCCCATCACTCATTTGGGTCCGGGTACAAATTGTGCTCTTACAATAATAATAATAAATTTTTTTTCCTTGTAATAAGTCTCAATTCAACAAATGACAATAACATTTGTTCATACTTGATCAGCATTTATCCACTCTATCTCTAATTCCTTTTTTTTTTTTTCTTATTCATAGAGAAATTAATTTCACGCAAAATTGTTTGGATGAAATAATTAAAGTTAAGGCAAAGTAAAAGCTATATAATTTTAATTTAATCACCCTTTTTCAAATATTTTATTTTGTCCCTATCAGTTATTCTTCTTCTTTTCCTGTTTATTGCTCTTCTTAATTATCTTTTATTTTCTTTTGAGTGTGTTTACAGAAGAAATTATGAAAAGGAAAATGAATGAAACGTACTGGAAACTTTGATAGCATGTAAGAGAGAAAGAAGAAAACGAAAGCTGTGTTGGAACGAAACGTTGCCATGGGTGACTGAAGAGAGAGAGCTCTCTCTGTTTCGCTTTGTTTTAGAGGGGAATGAGAAAAAGGTGAAGGAAAAACCGTCAAATGACTTGACTAAGAATACTCCCTTGGAAATAGGAGTCCACATAAGCTTGTCCTGCCTGGTAAGCGGACTGTAACCTTCACATACAGACCTTTTCTCCAAACCATATCGACGCACACATTTTGACGGAGAACCAACATTCATGGCGTTTAACTAGTTTCTACGGGCATCCAGAGGGTAATCGAAAGCAGGAATCCTGGCGCTTCCTAAAACACCTGTGTGCTAGGTCTTCTTTGCCATGGGTATGTATGGGTGATTATAATGAAATACTCAACTCAAATGAGAGGCGAGCCATTATACTAATAGCATTACAAAGACCTGATATTAGAGTCATGCCTTACTTTTCTAATAAATATAAACAACCTGTAATTGGTATTTCCGTATTTGTGCTAGAGCAATACCAGACTTATGATATCTATGGCTAACTGTGGATATAATGAGGATAATGAAGTGATGATGCACGATTAAAATTGATAGCTTAGTCACAGCTTGAATAATGCAAAATTTGACACCAAACTCAGTCATTGATCAGTGACATTGAACAGGAAAATGAACGCATTACACATACCCTTGGATTTCAAGAAATTGTCTCCTGAGATCATTTCCTACTCCTATTGCATCCAACACACGCCACCCATTCTTGAAAAGGGTGAGTGAAGTTCCACCAGTCCGAAGTGAGCCTGCCTGCTCAAGCACCAATGACCGAAGTCCAAGTCTGATATTTTAGAAGTAAGGGAATGATAAGTTATTATGGCACTGGATTAGCTAAAAAGCTTTTTTTAAAAAAAATTCTCAAGAAAAGCTGGCCTTATCATATCTAATTATTCAAAATATGTAAGAGTCTAGAGGGTAAGAAATTATGTTCACTTATTTGCCAAATTAAGAAAGTTTAGCTTGGCATTAAATTTGCAGAGTTATACTAGGAACTTGTCCAAAAACATATAAGTAATTTCTGACTATCATTTCACCCTTCATGCCACAATAAAATGATAACTTTTATCGAATTAGTTTCAAAAGAATAGTGCCACACCATTTCCAACCAGCCCTTTGTAGGAACACTTGGAGAATTTAGTACAGTTTATGAACCAGAGTAAGCAAACACAAAAAAAGAAAAAAAAGAAAAAAAAAAAAGCCAACCTTTGAAGGGACAAGGCGGTGGCAAGGCCAGCAATTCCCGCTCCAACGATGACAATATCCTCCTTTCTTACATTGGTTTGAGCTTTGATGACTGATAGCACAGTACTAATGGGTTTAGTTCTTCTGATCATTCTTGATTGAAACCAAGACTGGTTATGTGAAAGTGGAGTAGTTAAAGAAGGAGGTGAGCAAAGAGACTTTAGAAACAGAACATAGGAAGAGCTGGTAGCCATTGGTTGCTCGGGATTGGCTATGCCTATACAAAGTTTGTGTGATATTAAGAGAGAGAGAGAGAGTCTAAGGTTGGGCAGCCATGGAAACGAGTGGTGACAGATCGCTTGAGTAAAGCATCAAACTGCGCACCAAGCCTCCTGCACCAATGTCAGACTACCGTCCCATTAGCTTGAGTAAAGCTTCAACTCCCAAACATCATCTGAGACTCCCAAAGCGCTTTTGTTCCCGATAGACTTATCTCAGACAATACCGCGGTAGCATATGAGATGCTACATAGACTGAGAAATAGAAGACAAGGCAGAGTAGTTCACATAGCAATTAAACTCGACATTAGTAAAGCATATGACCGTGTGAAATGGGAATTTTTACGTAAGATAATGCTGAAATTGGGCTTCACAAACAGATGGGTAAATTTAATATGCAAGGTGTTTCATCATCAAGCTATTCGGTGCTCATTAATGGTGGATCTCGAGGTTTCATCTCCCCGTCCCGCAGTATAAAATAGGGAGACCCTTTGTCACCATACTTGTTCCTATTTTGCGGGGAGGGACTCTCTACTCTACTGCAAAAAGCAATTGAAGCACAATACATTCAAGGGATTCTGTCTTGCCGAAATGGGATTAGTATTTCCCATTTATAGTTCGCCGACGACAGCCTACTATTTTTCCCGGCCATTCCATCTGAATGTAGTCGCCTACTCCACATTCTAGGGTTATATGAGCAAGCATCCGGCCAGGCTATAAATAGGCAGAAAACGGCTTTATACTTCAACCCAAACGTGGCTACAGAAGTGAAGGAAAATATTCGTAATATGCTCAATGCTCAGATAGTAACAGAGTTTGAGATATACTTGGGCTTGCCGATGGTGGGAGGTAAGAATAAGGTGAATACCTTCAAGGAACTCCGGGAAAGAATAACTAGGTGGGTTACCGGTTGGAAAGAAAAGTTCATTTCGAAAGCAGGAAGGGAGGTCCTTATTAAATCCATTGCACAGGCCATACTGACGTATTCGAAGAGTCTGTTTAAACTGCCAAAAGGCCTCTGTAATGATATTAATTCTATCATCGCAAAATATTGGTGGGTACAGTCTAAAAATGAGAAGAAAATATATTGGATAAACTGGAAAAAGCTATGTGAACCGAAGAGGAAAGGAGGGATGAGTTTTCGGGACATAAACGCCTTCAACTTGGCTATGCTAGCCAAGCAAGCTTGGAGGCTTATCAACCAGCCGAACTCTCTATTCTGTAAAGTGAACAAAGCTAGGTACTTCCCTAGTGTTTCATTCTTAGAAGCGGAATTGGGAAGCAACCCGTCGTACATGTGGAGGAGCCTTCTACAAGCTCGGGATATTATACTAGAACGGTCGAAATGGAAGGTGGGAAGTGGGAACTCAATTGATATTGTCAAACACCAGTGGCTGCCCCGACCTCCTTGCTTTTGTAGGAATGGGCCATGGCCGTCAATGGTAAGGGAATTAGTGGATGAAGACACAAAGCAGTGGGACAGGGCTAAGTTGGCGTATTGGTTTGAGGACCATACGTGTGCTGATATCTTGAGCACTCCATTGCTGAACTTGAATGCTAAGGACGTGTTGGTGTGGAAGGAAAACAAGTCTCAAACATTTTCTGTCAAATCGGCCTATAGAGTTGCACAGAGGGTGCTTAACCCGACGGATGGTGATCACTCTAGGGCGTCTGCAGATGGGCGTTTATGGAAGTCAGTGTGGTCCCTTAACACTCCCCCAAAGATACGAAATTTCCTTTGGAGGGCATGCTCAAATATCTTGCCAACCCGAGACAACTTGTGCAAGTAAAAAGTGCAGCTGGATCCTTTGTGTGTTGTATGCCATCGACAGAGCGAAACAGTGGGTCACATTTTGTGGGAATGTCCTTTGGACCATAATGTGTTTGGCCAAGTCCGGGGAAAGATCCAAAAAAGCTGTGCCCATGCCTCAGACTTCTTCATCCTGACGCGGAATATGCTCGAGAGACTTCCTCGTAGAGAAATGGAACACTGGGCAATGATTGCTTGGGGTATATGGCATGCACGTAATAAATATTGTTTTGATGAGACACAGGCTCGCCCTGAGTCTATCCTGCGTGGGGCCACAACTCTTCTGTATGAGTACCAAACCCTTGTTGCTAATCAACAAACACGTTAAGCTACATGGGGCTTTTTATATTGTTTTTGTGCTTCTTTTACCCTGTGGATTTTAATATTGTATTTATGCTTCCCTTGGACGGTGGCTTTCTTTATTGTACTAGTGGCTTCCTTTGTCCTGTGGCTAGGCCTGGGCTAGTGAGGTTAGGCCTGTGCTAGTGTGGCTGCAGGACCCTTCTCTATATTGTTCGTACTTTTTGTTCATTTTAATATACCATTCGACCTTTTCAGTCAAAAAATGGTATAGGGATCGATGTATATATATATATATATATATGAAAAAATGAATTAAAACATGAACTCTATGTGCAGCAATATTGGAATCCCTAAACTCAACCAGCCTGCCACGACCAAGCTGAGGGTGCGATAGTGACTCCGATTACGAGAAGGTTTGGGCAATCTCTAGTTCTCTCTCTCTCTCTCTGAATCTAAAATGGGTTTTTTTTGGTTTTTGGATTTTTGGTTTTTGTTGTTGCTCTCTCTCTCTCTCTCTCTCAACTGGGAATGAGTTGAAAGACTCGGAGTTGGAGCAGGGCTCGATGGTGTGAATTATGGCTACATTGTTGAAGAACGAGAGGGAAAGGAGTAAAAGGAGTGTGTTTTGGAAGATAGGTTTTTGATTTGGCATTTTTTTTTTTTTTTGAAAGTTCATAATTTTTTGATAGGTTTCATAATTTTTTGGTATAAATTTTCTTTTATGGGCTTATTTGATTAAAATATAGAACTTTTGTGCAAATTGAGAGCCATGAAATCGTTGTGAACTTTGACAGTTAGCTATGTTAGCATTGTCCATTTGGTAGAGACTATTTTAACACAATACCAAAAACACATTTAAAAAATGCAAAAAAGCTTATTGCTATTATACGGCAATTTAATATTGATAGAGACCCAAAATTTTGGAGCTACAAAATACGGTTCGAATTAATCTTGATGGCATTCATAATAATAATAATAATAATCATCATCTTGATGATAAACTCTACTATTTCACAATAAGAAAAAGGTAGGAAGATTGTTGTATTTTTTTCCCTAATAGAAGTAAAGAGAGGATGAAAATTTTATAGAAAAAAAAAACTAAACATTAATTAAAAAATTAAAAACATATTAATATTTTTTAATTAATATGGACGAAAAAACAAAGTTAATTTATTTCGAAAAAACTACATCATTTGGAGCTAATGTGACACGTAACGGCCACCTCAAAACGACCAGGAACCAATAATCTACCAATCAAAATAATATGTAATGTTAAGAAAGCGAATAAAAGTTTTAAATTTTGGGGAGAAAATCAAATTTTTCCTAAAAATTAAGGGTGTAATTTGTAATTTAGTAAGAAAAATATGTAATGGTGGAATGCGCTTCGATGGCAATGCAATGATTCAATGGGTGAACACAATGCCTTTTATATATGCCAAATTATCTTCTTCTTCTTTTTAATAAAATAAAAAATATTGCAATAATTAGGTAAAGAGATACATCCTTGCGCAAAGAGTTTATCAGTATAGAGGGTGCATCCTCAAGCTAGTAACGTTCACTTGTAGCTCATGTTAATTTGAATAGTTACACTATGATGGGTATCACTCCCCAAAAGCATTGGAGTACCATAAAAGGGCCATTAATTTTAAAAATCTTATGCATTATCTTGAAAATTTTATAAATCCATGTGATTCGTTACACTTTGCTTGCACATATCAACGGACTTTGTTGCCTGCCATGTGTGTGTGTGTGTATAATTATATATATATATATATATAGCGTGTGTGTGTGTGCATATAGCTAATCTCTACTTCCACGATCTCATTTGTGAACCTTTTATTATGTTTAACTAAGCTTGCCTTGAGTATTGCTTGATTTGATCCCCTCTTCTTGTTTGTCATAGCTTGTAAGTAAAAGGGAGGGAGAACAAAAACAAAAACAAAAAATATAGGCCAAAATGGGCTCTTGCACCTTTCACACAAAAAATCCAACATTTTGTCCCTTTTCCCAAACTAATTAGGAAAATGCCTCTGTTTTAAAACTCAATTCTCTAAAAATCAAGTTTCAAATGTAAAACTCGATTTTTGGAACATCAAGTTATAGTGAATGTTGACTTCGGAAATTTTTTTTTTTTTTTTGGAACTCGAGTTCCATGAACTCAAGTACCATGTGAAGTACTCGAGTTCATGGAACTCAAGTTCCACTTGAATTTTTTCAAGGAACTTGAGTTCCATGAACTCAAGTTCCAAAATTTTTTTTTAAAATTTTTCAGTTTGCTATGACTCAATTGTCCAAAAATCGAGTTTTAAATTGAAACTCAATTTTTATAAAATCGAGTTTTAAAATAAGAGCATTTCCCTAAATAGTTTGGGAAAGGGGGCAAAATGCTGGATTTTTTTGTGTGAAATAGGCATTTTCCCATTTTGGCCAAAAAATAAATTACAAATAAATGCCCTTACAATTTTGGGGTGATTTTGATTTTTCTATCTAAAGTTTAAAATTTTTTATTTGATCCCTTGATGTTACCTATCATTTTGATTGTCAACTCTTCAATGCTTTTTTTTTATTCATTTTTAATTTCTTGTAATTTTAACATGTAAGAATGTAGGATTGTTGAAAAGTTGTACATAATATTATTGGCCAAAATTGAGTTTTACCCCTTTTAACAAATTGGGTTTTGAAGTCCCTATTCTGAAACTATTTAGGGATATATCCCTGTTTTGAAACTCGATTTTTAAAAAAACGAGTTTCGATGAAAAACTCGATTCGCCCAAAATCGAGTTACTTGCAAAAAATTACATGAAACTGGAGTTCCATGTAAGTTTTTGCAACTTTTTTGCCTATAATTCGATTTTGGGCAAATCAAGTTTTCCATTGAAACTCGATTTTTTAAAACACGGGCATATCCCTAAATAGTTTCAAAACATGAGCATTTTGCTGGAAAGTTTTGGCTGAAAGGAGTATTTTGCCACTTTAGCCTAATATTGTTGGTTTCCACGTATGGATTCCATGAGAAAAGTGGAAATATTGTGGTGTATTTGTTTCCTAAGAAAGTCAAAGAGAAAATGAAAATTCGATAGAAAAGGAAACTAAATAAAATAAAATTTTAAAAAGTAAATAAAGTATTGAATCATTTTTTGATATTGACGTGGACAAAACAAGCCCTTTTAATCACATTAAAACTACGCAGTTTTGAGCTAAGGTTACAATTAACGGCAACTTAAGTGTTGACATGGGCAAAATAATAATAATTATTGCCATGTCCAAGACTAATTTATGCCAAACTTTTTCCATGAGTTTTGCTTGCTTTTTAAAAAAAAAAAAAAAGGTGTTTAGACTTGGCCAAAATGGGCTTTTATCCCTTCCTCAAACAAATTTCAACAAAATGCCCTATGTTTGAAACTAATTAGGAAAATACTTCTGTTTTAAAATTCAATTTTCTAAAAATCAAGTTCCAAATGTAAAACTCGATTTTTGGGATATATAGTTATAGCGAACGTGAACTTAATTTTCATGGAACTCGAGTTCCACTTGAATTTTTTCAAGGAACTCGAGTTCCATGAACTCGAGTACTTCACATGGTACTCAAGTTTAGGGAACTCAAGTACTTTACATGATACTCGAGTTCCATGATCTCGAGTACCAAATTTTTGTTTTATTTTATTTTTTCAGTTTGTTATAACTTGATTGTCCAAAAATCGAGTTTTAAATATAGGAGTATTTTCCTAATTAGTTTCAGATATGGGGCATTTTGCTAAAAAAATTTGGCTAAAGGGGCAAATGCCCATTTTCTCCGTTTAGAGCATAATTGGGTGAGTCTCACACACTATATATTCTTTTTCTTCTTCTTTTTTATTTAATTTTTTAGCAAATACAAAATATGGAGCAAAAAATAAAGTTTAGTTTCAAAATTAGTTATAATCTTATGTTACAACCTTACCCAATATCTTTTATTGAAGGTAAATTTTAACAAATTCATCATTAGATTACATTTTCTTCTTATATCATTCATATTTGCAAAAATTTTAGAAAATTAAATATCAATAGCTATGTCATCAATAAATTGTTTAAATTGTAAATTTTTGTAGTTTAAAATTATGCATAAAATATAAACTAATAGATCATATAGTAAATAATATCTGATTGATACAAAATTTGACATATGTATTAAGAGCGTAAATAGCATTCAATTTAACGGTTAAATTTTCAACCTAAGAATACAACCAATTTTATAACTAATATTTGTCCAAAAATAGAATACATAAAACCACACAATAAAAAAAAAAAATGACTAAAAGAAATATACCTTCACCACCTCCTCTTATTCCATTATCTACCTAAAAAACAACCTCTAAAAGCATCCCAAGAAGACACAATGATATGGACCCCAAGCTCCTACAGACCAATCTTTACATTCATTTTATAAATTTAAAATAGTAGGTTCCAGTTAGCTCAACTGATAAAGTCTGGTGATTGTATAAGAGATTTAGGGTTCAAAGTCTCTAAAAAATAGAGATTTAAAATTTTAAAATAATTAAACAAAACTAGTGTTCTTTTAACAAGAAAACTCTCAATAATAACGTTATTAGTTATTGTTTAAATGCATGCACACGCATAGTTTCTTAATATGTTTAATGTTTTGTACAAATTGTTGTACAGTGAAGACTTAATATTTGTACGTTTTTTTTAGGGGATTAATATTTGTGCTTAGTCTATGATATTGTGATTCAAATTATACTATGTCATCTTTTACGGTTGTGCATCCACTTATCGTAAGACTAATAATGGTATTTAAATGACACTTTTGAGAATTGTATATCTACATGCTCACACGTGGTTATGCATGTGTTTGGTAAACACTAATGTATAATTATTTTAAGAAACTATCATTGTTATCAATCCCTCCAAAAAAAAAAATTTAAGAAAAAAATTATGTATACATTTTTTATTTTGCTTGAAAATATTAGCGAAATTTTTTATATTTTGTTAGATATAACTATATTAAAATCACATAATAATTATTAATTAGAGATATGTTTTATATAAAAATTAAATTTAAATTAAGCATTCATATGGCATCTGTAATATATTTTTATCTTATTCATTAATTATGAGATATGTTTTACTTTATTAAAACATTTAAACTCTTAAATATTTAAATCTAAATTTCAAATAAAATAAATTCATTTACCACTCACAAAACTATTTGAGCATTAGCATCCGAGATTCTAAAAATAAATAATAAATAAAATAAAATAAAAAACTTCATTTCAAAACATAAAAAACTTATTTTATCTGATGTAACATCTCATTTAACAATACAATGGACATCTCAGCTTTTATTTTAACATACAACTCATTAAAGTAATATAAAAAATTCATTTCTCTCTCTTCTCTCCCACGTCTCTTTCTTCTCTTCCTCTTTATCTCCCTCTTCCAACAAACCCATATAGCAAGCAAACCGTGAAATCCTGCAAGCCCACCACTACCAAGAACCACTTACCACCGAAACTATGCTACCACCACCACCACCACTGAAACACCAAACTACTACCATCACTGAAACCCTAAACTAAAACTGAAAACCAAAATACCAACCAGCACCATCTAGGGGTGTGCAAAAAACCGAAGAACTGAAAAAACCGCTTCAAACCAATGCGAAAATTTAGGTTCGGTTTTCGGTGGCAAATTTTAAGGCACTAAACCAACCGAACCGAACATATATATATATATATATATATATATATATTTACGTAACACTCAGTCACGTTGGAGTTTGTAGCTTAGTGGTATGATGTGGCTTTAAGGACTACGTGATCTGATCTCTTGTTCGAGCCTTCACCTAAACGTTATTTATTTATTTATTTTTTGAGAATCCATTTTTTAATTTTTTAAAAACCATTAAAAGTTAAAACTCTCGCATCTTCTATTTATAAGTTAAAACCCTAGCCACGTGAGAAGCACATGCTGGAAGCTGAAGAGTCATGCCAGCCTAGAGGATTTCGCGAGTGTTTCGCTGGTAAGATCTTCTCGTGAAATACCCACAAAACTCTCTGCCTAGAAGATTTTTAAGTGAGACTTTCTTACCCTTCACCCATACTATATATACCTTCATTACCCACAAAAGTATGTGAGGTCATTCAGAGAAAAAAATCTTAGATAGGTTTTCTACAACACACACACCTATCTTTTAGAGAGAGAGCTACTCATCCTTAGTGAGAAATCATTCTAGCATCTTTTCCTCCCCTCTCCCATTGTCATACCTTGAGAGGAGATTTTTACTCAAACACAACCCACACCTTTTCAGAGTGTAGAGAGTGTTTTGAAGCTTGGGAAGTTTTGGAGATTTACCAAAAGAAGCCGGTGAAGCTTGGCGGATACAATGGGGCATATTGCAGGATCAGAAAAGCTAGACAAGATACAGTTCTGAGAAGCCTTGTTGGAGTAGGAGCATGGAGGACTTAGGTACATTGGGTAGATTAGGCTTGGAGGGTCTCTTGCTATTCGTGTATCCCAACTTATTGTCTAGTGGATCGATTTACCGCTTGGAGGGCGGCGGAGAGGTTTTTAGCCGAGTACTTTAATTTTCTCTTCGATAACACATTGGCATGCTATCTTGTATTTGCATCTTTCTTCCCTTACTCTTGTACTTTACTTTTATTATTTGTTGTTCATGTTTATGCACTAGAGTAGTTATCGGTTTATTGCGCCTCATTTACTCTTGTTCCGTACTTAGATAAGTTAGAGTAAAATCAACCGAGCTGTAATTTTTTTTTCTTTTAATTTGGGGTCTATACAAGCTCTTGGGTTTTTGCACATATCTGAGCTTTCAATTGAAATCAGAGTAGGTATGCTTGTTTTGGTTTCATTACCTAAGTGTGATCCTTTGTGTTTATTGCCATGGATAGTGTTTTGTATGCTTCTATGGATGTTGTTGATTGTAACATACCATGTGTTTGTGAAAATATCTCTATGAGTGTTAATTCTCATAATTGTGATGACATGTTACATGAATCTTTGGGTGTTGTTGTTGATATTCAAAATGTCAAACTCTTAAAGAAAAAGACTAAGAACTTTCATGAGAATTTCAACAAATTCATTTGTGAAAAGGATGATTTGATTGCTAAGCTCGATAAATTAAATAAATTGGTTGAAAAGTACAAGAAACTTGTTGAACATTCTCTTGAAAAACTAAAGGAGTTTAAGTGTTTGAATGTGGAGTTGGATGCTAAACTTGGTTTATCTAACAAACTAGTTAATGAGCTAAAATGTGAAAATGAATCTCGTAAGATGCATGCCAAGTGTTTGATTGGTGAACCTATTGCTAAAAGGATGAAAATATTTGTTACAATCATGTTGTAGTACCCGATTTTGTGCCTAGTGTGAGCTCTACCACTAAAGGAAAATCGGTGTACGTTTCTCCACACAAAAGAAATAAAAAAGTGGAGATAAAGGCTCTTAAGCCAAAGCCTCCATTTAGATCTCAACCTAAGGTTTTGGATGGATTTAAATTTGTCCCAACTTGCCACTATTGCGGTGTGATCAGTCATATAAGACCTCAATGTCCCAAGTTGAAGAGAGAACAAAACCATACTATTAGATCCCTCCCAAAAAAGGCTAGTGGACCTAAACCCATTGCTTGTCACTATTGTAGTGTCTTTGGTCATTTTAAACCTCATTGCTCTAAGTGTCAAGCTCTTAAAAGAATCAAAAGAAAAGATAAACTTGAGCTTCTTGGAAATTGTGCTCCTTGTCTATGTGCATCTCTAGTTCTCACTCTTCCAACTCTCGTCTCACTTCTCATGATACACTCATTCCAAACAATCATTCTGTTTGGATGAGGAAGGGTTCTTGTGGTTGAGCTTTTGTTTTTTTCTTGGTCCTTGATCTAATTTTTTTAATCTTTGTATGACCCTTTATGCATTAGATGCTTAATTATCATGCATTTGTGCATCATACATCTCTTTATATGCATTATTTTTGTTGTTTTTGCATTTGATCTTATATTTATACTTTTGTTTTTATGTGTGTAAAAATCCAAAAACATATAAAAAGTGGACAATTCAAAAAGTTTGATCGTATATGATTGAGCGCATTTAACATGTAAGTTTGGCGTAGTACCTTTGTATTAATGGTGTAGTGCATTTATGAGCTTAGCTTATTTTGTATGCACATCAATTTTGGTAGGAAAAATCTTGAAATCTATGTGTGACTGTTGTAAATCGATCTTCAAGTTTGTCATGAATGATTAGTTAATAGTCTTGTTGGTCTTGATACATGCATAGACTTGTACCTATATGTTTTCCCACGTTTTTATGTTTTTGCTTTATAGCTCTTCAAATGTAAAATCTAAAAAGAGATATTAAGTTGCAAAAACCGTCACACATATTAGTATTTGACTAAGAAAAAGGGAAAACAACTTGTATTAAAATGTATGGTGCCCCAAAAAGTCAAAAGCTTACTCACAAAATTGAAATATCAAAAATTTTAGACATCAATCTCAAAATGAGATGTACTATTCAAAAATGATCAAATGTTATGATTTGTAAAGAACAAAAATAAAAAGCTTCAAAGATATGTAATCATTTTCTTGTGGGAGATTATATATGTTCATTTCTATAATTGAGATAGACCACTTGACTTAGTACTAGTTGTGTATGAATTGATTGAATTGATCATTGAAGCTTCACTCTAGACTAAAGACTATTCCACATTTGATACACACACACACAACACACAAGTTTAATGTTCAAAAAATGTCTATTTCATTTATGTGATTGTACATGTTCAAATGTGATGTGTGTGTGTTCAACCATATGTGGATCAAACCAAAAACAATTTTGTTCTTTGTGTTTGCTTTTGGAAGTGATTTGTATCACCCATGTTTTTCAAAGTTTTTTTTTTAATTATTTTTGTGTGAAAAACATGTTTTTTGGGTGTTTTCGTAACTTATTTCATGTGTAAGCTCAGTCACGAGTTAAATAGTCTAATTTTTAAGTTTTTCAGTTTTGGTCAAAAAGTTTCATGAGTAAGGCTTACCAGCAAAATACTAGCGAAATTTCATAAGATGCTAACTAGCGAAAATTCCCAGCTTCTCATGAAATTCAACAGATCAGCTTTTTAAATGACATTTCGTGGGACATTTGTTTTAGACGTCTCTCATCTTCTCCCAAACCCCTATTTTAATGCTTCAACATCAAAACTCAAAAAATTTCAAGAGTTTAGAATTCCATAAACATCTCTAAGGTAATCTTTAACTCTTTTCATTGATTTTGATCCTTAGATTATGTTTTTTGGGGTTTTATATTCATAGTTAGGATTTTTTCAAATGGGAGTTGGAAAACTTATTTTTTTTGTCAATCTTTTTGATTGAGTTTTGTTTTAAATGTTGATTTGCTTTGGATGTTGGCCCCTTGTGGCAAAAATAGCATGTATTTAGGCAATGTTTTTATATGTTCATACATTGTTTAACATAGATGTGTAGTGTGTGCAATCTAAGTGTTTGATAAAATGTCTATATAACATTTTCTCGTTGTTTAGGACTCCGATGAGTACCAACTTTTAAGGATCATCATAATTATTCATGTCTGTCATGTTTTGATCATTGGCGGTGTGTTTTATACACTTTGTCCCGTGAGTGCTTATTCATGCATTGGTCATGTATCTCACATGCACACTAGATGCACCTTTGCTGCACACACTTTAACACTTGACATGTTTTGCATTCACTTATGCTAGTTAAGTCTTTTTCGACCTTTTAGCACATATAACATGTTCTTGTGTCTATGTCATGTCTTGGTCTATATCATGTTCCATCATCCTTAACATGTCATTTTTACTTTATGCTTTGTCTTATTTTTTATTTTTGTATTTCGTTTGAGCTTCATTTTCTCATTCATTTTGCATTCCTCATGCATCGTTATCCTGGTTCATATCTTCTTTTCTTTCCTTCCTTCCTCTTGCTTTATTTGTTTATTCGTGACAAAAAGGGGGAGAGTATACCAATGTGTATTGTCATTTCTATATGACTCATGCGCACATTCTTAAGGGGAGAAATTTTACCTCATGCACATTCGTAGGGGGGAGAAAGCCATAGGGGATATGCATATACCAAGGGGGAGAAGACATTTGTTTGAGTGAACCTTGTTTTGCTTTGTTTTATATTATGCCTGTTTTATCGTTACTTTATGGTGCTTTGAGTTACTTTTAGTATCTATACTTTGTTGCTCTCATTGCATCGTGTTTATGTGTTAGAACATACTTGTGCCCTTGTTGGATCTTGTATCTTTGATGCAAATACTTTTTGTGTTTTGAATTGGTTATGTGTTGGACATGCATACATCCTTATGCTATTATGCTTTGTTGGTTGCATGTTCAGATGATCATTTGTTTTACTATATGATCATTGTAGTCTTCTTCATATGACTGTTTTAGTGTATGATCAAGTTTCATATGTTTCACATCTTGTTTACTTGATCGCAATTTACTTGTTATATTATACTTGTCCTTTTATCACTTGATTTACCTTGAGGGTCCATGCGTTTTGTTTGAGTGTTTCAGGTTACAAATATATATGTTCCAAGTTCATCATAGCTCTTAGATTTAGGTGTGAGTAAGTTTTGCCATTGTTTCCAAACTCACGTTTAAGTCTAAAGTTTGTTATAGGATGTTTTGTCACAAAATAGCCAAAGAGGGAGATTGTGAAGTTGTGATTTACAACTATATTTTATGTTGGTATTATTCCATGACAAAAAGTGTTGTATTTGCTTTAATTTTATTCCTTATATTTTGTGAGATTTTATTGTATTAGATTTAGTGTTAAGTTGGTGAAGAATCGAGCATAAAATGAAAAATCAATGGATTTCACGAGTGTCTCGCTAGAAGCTAACCCGCAAAAGAGCCGCATGCGAAGTACATACTAGAAGTTGAAGAGTCATGCTAGCCTGGAGGATTTCACGAGTGTTTCACGGGTAAGGCCTTCTCGCGAGATACCTGCGAAACTTTTTACTTAGAGGATTTTTAAGTGTAACTTTCATACCCTTCACCCATACTATATATACCGCTATTAGCCACAAAAGTATGTGAGACCATTCAGAGAGAGAAACTCTAAATAGGTTTTCTACAACGCACACCCATCTTTTAAAGAGAGAGCTACTTATCCTTAGTGAGAAATCATTCTAGCTTCGTCTCCTTCCCTCTCCCATTGTCATACCTTGAGAGAAGATTTGTACTCAAACACAACCTACACCTTTTCAGAGTGTAGAAAGTGTTTTGGAGCTTAGGAAGTTTTGGGATTTGCCAAAAAAAGCCAGTGAGGCTTAACGGATACAATCGGGAGTATTATGGGATCCAAAAAGCTAGACAAAACATGGTTCTAAGAAACCTTATTGGAGTAGGAGCTTGGAGGGCTTAGGTACATTGGGTAGATTAGGCTTGGAGGGTCTCTTGCTATTCGTGTATCCCAAATTATTGTCTAGTGGATCGATTTACCGCTTAGAAGGTAGTGGAGAGGTTTTTCGCCGAGTTCTTCGGTTTCCTCTTCAATAACATATCGGCATGTTATCTTGTATTTGCATCTTTCTTCCCTTAATCTTGTGCTTCACTTTTATTGTTTGTTGTTCATGCTTATGCACTAAAGTAGTTGTCGATTTATTGCGCCTCATTTACTCTTGTTCTACACAAAGATAAGTTAAAGTAAAATCAACCGAGCCATAATTTTTTTTTAATTTGGGGTCTAAACAATTTCAACCCTAGCAGACCTAGCATGTTATAAATATGCTATTATGCAGCAATTTAATATCGATAGAGAGCTGAAATTTTGGAGCTACAGAATAGGGTTTTAACTAATCTTGATGACATTCTTAATAAAAGTAATTCTACAATAGTCCCTTCGAGGACATCTGATAAAAAGTTACTCTACAATATTAGGACTTCACTCTCGCCGAATTTAATATATGTGCAGCAATTTCAACCATAGCAGACCTAGCATATTATAAATATGCTATTATGTGACAATTTAATATCGATAGAGAGCCAAAATTTTGGAGCCACAGAATAAGGTTATAATTAATCTTGATAACATTCTCAATAAAAGTAACTCTACAATAGTCCCCTTGGGGACATCTAATAAAAAGTAACTCTAAAATATTAGGACTTCACTCTCACCAACTTTAATATATGTGCAACAATTTCAACCCTAGCGGACCTAGCATAATATAAATATACTATTATGCGACAATTTAATATCGATAGAGAGCCAAAATTTTAGAGCTACAGAATAGGGTTATAATTAATCTTGATAACATTCTCAATAAAAGTAACTCTACAATAGTCCCTCGGGGACATTCAATAAAAAGTAAGTCTACAATATTAGGACTACACTCTCTCCAACTTTAATATATGTGCAGCAATTTCAACCCTAGCAGACCTAGCATATTATAAATATGCTATTATGTGACAATTTAATATCGATAGAGAGCCAAAAATTTTGAGCTACAGAATAAGGTTATAATTAATCTTGATAACATTCTCAATAAAAGTGACTCTACAATAGTCCCCTCAGAGACATTCGATAAAAAGTAAGTCTACAATATTAGGAGTTCACTCTCACCAACTTTAATAATTGTGCAGCAATTTCAACCCTAGCAGACCTAGCATATTATAAATATGCTATTATGCGACAATTTAATATCGATAGAGAGCCGAAATTTTGGAGCTACAGAATAGGGTTATAATTAATCTTGATAACATTCTCAATAAAAGTAACTCTACAATAGTCCCTCGGGGACATTCAATAAAAAGTAAGTCTACAATATTAGGACTACACTCTCTCCAACTTTAATATATGTGCAGCAATTTCAACCCTAGCAGACCTAGCATATTATAAATATGCTATTATGTGACAATTTAATATCGATAGAGAGCCAAAAATTTTGAGCTACAGAATAAGGTTATAATTAATCTTGATAACATTCTCAATAAAAGTGACTCTACAATAGTCCCCTCAGAGACATTCGATAAAAAGTAAGTCTACAATATTAGGACTTCACTCTCACCAACTTTAATATATGTGCAGAAATTTCAATCCTAGTAGACCTAGCATATTATAAATATGCTATTATGCGACAATTTAATATCGATAGAGAGACAAAATTTTGGAGCTACAGAATAGGGTAATAATTAATCTTGATAACATTCTCAATAAAAGTAACTCTACAATAGTCCCCTCGGGGACATCCGATAAAAAGTAACTCTACAATATTAGGACTTCACTCTCACCAACTTTAATATATGTATAGCAATTTCAACCCTAGCAAACCTAGCATAATATAAATATGCTATTATGCAACAATTTAATATCGATAGAGAGCCGAAATTTTGGAGCTACAAAATAGGGTTTTAATTAATCTTGAGGACATTCTCAAAAATAATAATAATAATGATGATGATGATGATGATAATAATAATAATAATAATAATAATAATAATCTTGATGATAGACTCTACTATTTCACAATAAGAAAAGGGCAGGAAGATTGTTGTATTTTTTTTTCCTAATAAAATTAAAGAGAAAATGAAAAATTTATAGAGAAAAACTGTAAATTAATTTAAAATATTTTATTGATATGGGCAAAAAAAAAATTTAATTGCAAAAAAACTACATAATTTGGAGCTAATGTGAGTCATGTGACACGTAAGGGCCACCTAAAAATGAGCATGAACCAATAAACTACCGATCAAAATAATATGTAATGTTAGGAAAGTGAATTAAAGGTTTAAATTTAGGGGAGAAAATCAAAATTATCCTAAAAATTAATGGTGTAATTTGTAATTTGGTATATAAAAAAAAAAAAAAAAAAACATAATGGTGGAATGTGCTTCGATGGCAATGCAATGATTCAATGGTTAAACACAATGTCTTTTATATATGCCAAATTATCTTCTTCTTCTTCTTTTAATAAAATAAAAAATGTTGCAATAATTAGGTAAAGAGATACATCCTTGCACAGAGAGGTCATCAGTATAGAGGGTGCATCCTCAAGCTAGTAACATTCACTTGTAGCCCATGTCAATTTGAACTGTCACACTACAATGGGTATCGTTCCCCAAAAGCATTGAAGTACCATAAAAGGGCCATTAATTTTAAAAATCTTTGCATTATCTTGAAAATTATATATATCCATGTGATTCGTTACACATTGCTTGTGCATATCGGCGGACTCTATTGCCTGTCGTGTATGTGTGTGTGTATATATATAATGCGAGTATGCATATGGGGAAAATGAGCATTTGCCCCTTTCGCCAAAACTTTTCAGCAAAATGAACCATATTTGAAAATATTTAGGGAAATGTCCCTGTTTTGAAACTTGATTGTCTAAAAATCGAGTTTCAATTTAAAACTCGATTTTTGGAGCGAACTGAAAATTAAAAAAAAAAAATTGGAACTCGAGCGCCATGAACTCGATTTTCATTTGAAATACTCAAGTTCATAGAACTCTAATACCTTGAAAAAATTCAAGTGGTACTCGAGTTCATGAACTCGAGTACTTTACATGGTACTAAGCTTATTGAACACATAATCCAAAAAGTGGTTGAAATTAATTTGATAAAGCTTAAAACTCCTTCAACAATATTTATAGCTCATACTAAATAGATATTATACTTTGGATTTTTGTGAGGGGGGGGAGGAGCAATTTTTTTTGGACACCAAATTCTTAAAGCTTTTAATTTTGATTAAAAAAAATGCATTCAATTTATTACATATTATTGAGGTTAGGGGGGGTGGCATGGCCCCCCTTGGCAAATATATAGCTAGGTCCCAAATTTAAGCGAACTACTCTGACATGGGAAATAATTTGTTGCCATTTTGCGTCTTGGCTTGTAGTTATGAGGGAAAACTAATGGTGCAATCTCAGTATATAAACACACTGCCAAGGTTTGCAATCTTGTAATATCATCACCTTTTCATATATGGTCTTACTCATTGGTATAATTTTGGGAGTTGTTATGGATTTCTTCCAAATCATGCTTCACCTTGTAGTCTTTAGTATTTCATTCTCTCTCATCTTCCTCATATATAAACGAAAATCGACTCGTGCCAAGTTGCCACCAGGTAAAAAAGGATGGCCTATCATCGGGGAAACATTGGAATTTGCCGGGATAGGGCAAAAGGGAACTCCAGAGATGTTCATTAAGGACAGAATGAGAAAATACTCTCAGGATCTCTTCAAAACCTCAATGTTTGGGGAGAACATGGTTGTGTGTTGTGGTGCTTCAGGACACAAGTTTCTATTCTCGAATGAGAATAAACATGTCGTCACTTGGTGGCCACGTTCCGTGGATCAAGTTACGCTTTCTCCTGAATCTATTGAAAACTTTGTCCCCGAAGATTCTATCAAAGTAAGGAGGGCCATAGTTCAATATCTAAAGCCAGAAGCTCTTCAATACTTCATACCTATCATGGACTCCATGGCAAAGGAACACTTGGAGGCAGATTGGTCTCCAAACAAACAACTGAAGGTTTTTCCACTCACCATGAAGTATACATTTTCTTTGGCTTGTAGGTTGTTTTTGAGTGTCACAGATCCCAACCACGTGGCAAGGCTTTCTGATATCTTTGCCCTTGTCATAAATGGTTTACTGTGTGTGCCTGTAAATATCCCAGGCACAGCATACAACCGTGCCATAAAAGCAGGCAAAGTTATTCGCCAGGAGTTTTTACCAGTCATCAAACAGAGGAAGAAGGAGCTATCAGAGAATACAGAGAAAGTTTCTCGTGACTTTTTAACTAACACGCTCCTCGCATTAAATGAGAATGGTAGGTTTATGGATGATATGTTGATTGCTGCCAACATTATACCCTTAATTATTGGCGGCCATGAAACCACTAATACTACTATCACATTCGTGATGAAGTATCTGGCAGAGTATCCTCATGTTTATAGCGAGGTCTTCAAAGGTACTTCTTCTCAACATGCTACGGGATTGTGGCTTCTTTCCATTAAATGAATATTATGTAATGCTTCTTTCATTTTATACATAGAGTGCTATATGTATCTCTTCACTGATATGACATATTTTATAAACGTGATTTTGAAATGTTATTTAACAGAGCAAATGGAGATTCCAAGATCCAAAGGTCCGAATGATTTGTTGAATTGGGATGACATTAAGAAGACGAAGTACTCTTGGAATGTGGCTTGTGAGACCCTGAGACTAACACCGCCTATAAATGACTTCACTTACGCAGGCTTTAATATTCCCAAAGAGTGGAAGGTATGTGACACTTATACCATCACATTAGCCAAAATGTACATCTTCACTATGTTTTAATGGTGATTCCTACCGTTCTAAATCCATATTTTTGCAGATATTATGGTCTCCATATTCCACACACAAAAACCCCGAATAATTTCCAGATCCTGAGAAATTTGATCCTTTAAGATTTGAAGGGAATGGCCCAGCACCTTATACTTTTGTGCCATTTGGAGGAGGACCACGAATCTGCCCTGGGAGGGAGTACGCTCGATTAAAAATTCTAGTGTTTATACATAATGTGGTGACAAGGTTCAAGTGGGAGAAAGTAATTCCAGATGAAAAGATTACTTACAAGCCAGCACCTAATCCAGCTGAAGGTCTACCAGTTTACCTTAAGCCGCATAATCATAAATATTAAATTGCTTCAAACCTTTGGTGACACAAATTTTATATAAGAAAATGGTAAATATCTACTCCCAATTTTATAATTAAACTTTTAAAAATATGACAATAAGTGTAAATTGTGTCACTTCAACAACAAAATAAATAAATGTTTGAATTGCTTTTATATATATATATATATATATATAGATATATGTATGTATGTATGTATATATGTATGTATGTATGTACGTACGTATGTGGTGACATATGAGTTTGTAAGTCCCACCACTCATGTAATAAATTTGAAATATCCTTAGTATGTTTGAGCTTACAATTTTTTTTCCCTTTCTGAGTGGCATATTTATGTTTATTGATGTTTCTATACAAATCAGAACATGGATGGACACCTTTTTAGCAATACCGGAGTTTCTTGGAATAAATAAAAGTTTGATTTATCATCCAAGTCTTGTACCTTGTTGTTCATTGCATAACCAAGTGTATATTATCCACTTAAACCATTCATCCTGCTTCAGCTTAACTTCTCTCCATGTAGCAACTTATATAGACAAAGACAACTAGTGAATTAATTCCCTAGGCCACCAGCCAGAAATCCCATCAATACAAAAAACAATAGAAATAATTTTTTATAACGCTTAGGCATCATGAACATCACTAATCACTCTCCGGTGAGTAAATTTATAACATCCGCTTAATTTTCAAATGACAAAGTTTATCTACAAAATTGGTTGTAGCCTTAGGGTACAACCTTACTTAATATCTTTTTATTGGATGTAAATTTTGACAAATCAACCATTAAATTACATCTTCTTTTTAAATCCTCCATGTTTGCAAAATTTCTAGAAAATTAAAAATCAATAACTATGTCATCAATAAATCGCTTAAATTAGAAGAATTACAAGTTTTTGTAATTTAAAATTATGCATAAAATATAAGCTTATAAATCATATAGTAAATAAAATCGGATTGATACAAAATTTGACATGTGTATTAAGAGCGTAAAGACCATATGATTCAACGGTTGGATTCTTAAAATATATAGTAATATTTATTTTATTGAGTATGACACAAAATTTGACATATGTATTAAAAATATAAAGAACATGCAATTCAACAAATGAAAGTGAAAATATAGTTAATGTCCCTGATCCTAAAATTCATATTAATTCTAAGTGGTCATAGGGAAATAAAGAGTAAGTTGGTCTTTTTCAATATTGAAACATTACCCTAATAATTGTTTTATGAATGCTTAAATGTGATTGGTTGATCCATGATCATATTATACAAATGCATGCGTACATAGGATTATCCTATGTTAATTTTAATTGGTCCACAAAATTATTAATAGATATTTTAATTGAAAGATATAATTAAGATCCTATTGTTTCAAAATTTTAATTATGGTAGACCTGCAAGCAATAAAAAATTCCATATCAATAATATTATATTTTTATTAATTTTAAAATTTTTGCATTTATATTATCAAATGACGCATTTATTTAAATTAATGAATTAGGGTTTGAATGATGGTAAAACACAATCATGAGAGAGACTGAATTTGCTAAAAAGAGTGAATTTTCTCAAAAACAAATAAGTAAAATTTAGAAAAAATTGAAAAACAAAATTACTAAAAGTGAGTCTCACCTAGCCAATCAACACTCTAGTAATTCCACCCAATTCTTGACCTCATAGCCTTAAAAATAAGGAAACTAGATATCTCTAAAAATGAAAAGTATCTCAACTGAAAAGAGGTCCAAATTTTTGTTTACAGTATATTAGTGAGCCTTTAGAGTACTAGTTTACTCAGCCACATCCCTAGCCATGATTTTTATCATTTTTTTTTTTCTCTACATATATATTTTCGTCACACGCATCTTTCCATAGCACACAATCCAATGTACATTATCATAGAAATCATCCACAGGCACAAATCCAAGTAGTTAATTTAGGTTATTGCATCAACCATCTATCATTTATTTTAAGCAAATCAAAATATGTACAGTGTTGAGTGTACACCTTTTGTGCAATGCTACAATCAAGACCCTTCACTCTTTGATCCTGGAAAAACTTCTACCAATGATTTAGGACCTTGTAAAGCTTTACCAAATTATGATGCTCTAGAGTGTCAAAGAACTTGACTGTGAAGTTTCTAAAATTCTGCTCATTCTTTTGAAATGAGTTATTGCATTTTATCATGTTATCAATATTTAAATTAAATAATAAAATTATGGTACTCAACATTTTTTCTAAATGTTGATAATAGGGTAAAATTCAATTTACTCATTTCAAGATGAATGGAAAGAATTCTATAGTAGAGTTACCCTAAAGCCTTGAATTTCGTATACCAAATGATTTTTAGTGTAGACAGGGTTTGGATTTTAGATTTCTTACTCAATAAAAAAACATTTATTAGTCAAGTTAACAAAAACCCACATAAATTTTATTAATATAGGGTTATGGAAAATTAGAATAACAGTATTACATTTATTTTCACATCAATTCTAATTAGAATAACACTATTACATTTATTTTCACATCAATTGATAATATTTTTTACACAAAATAGGTAAACTCTTTGGCATTTGCTTATATTTTGAGTCTCCATCTTCATATTTATGCTTATTGTTGATTAAATAAAAATAACTACTAGTCCTAAAACATGGAAGTACACATATTTAGTAATACTAGAGTTTCTTGAAATAAATAGATTTAGATTTATTACCTAAGTCTTGTACCTTGTTGTTCATCACATTACAAATACCAAGGTGCATATTTTGGCCAAATTTGTAAAGAACAAACACACATTGATTTTGACTCACACACTACCGATGTGGTACTTTGTGTCCACATCTATCACTACAAGAGTTAGGCACTTTTATAGTGCTTTTTAGGGCAATGTAATTGCCTTAAAGGCTTCACAGTTTACGTTGCTTTCCTCTTCCCCTATAGTGTTAGAATCATAGTTTCTCCACACAAAAAATTAATAAATAAAAAAACATTGATTTGTGGAAAATTTACTACACATTTTTTTTTAGTATGGTACCTCTCATAGTAATTGTGGGGAGTAAAAGGGTCCTGATAGGTATATGGGCCTTTGGGCCATACTAAGTAAGGCCGACCTACCCTTTAGTTTGAAACCTTGTATTACCTCGGGCCTACTCATGCGCCGAGGACCCGAGAACTAGTCCGAGGTTGAGTTTACTCTCAGATGGGCACAGAAGAATCAGCAACGTTATCACAAAAGCTCATAAACGACACAACGGAGACCAACGGTTAAGAGGGGTGAACCCCTGGATGTCCTAGAAGCTCCGGTGTTTGAAAAGTACTAAAGGCTGCTGCCTCCACATTAAAGACCCTTCACCTACTACCTTAGCCGCATTAATGGGGAAGTGACACCTGAACAGTGGAAGGGAAACTTCTGGTTACTATTCAAAGGCACTGAGAGAAGAAATATCTAGGCTAAGGGAAGATAGGGCAACACGTGTATTAGGGATTAGAAAGATGAGTATTTAAGGGGAGACCCAGAACAGAATTGGGGGCGCTCTCTCTCTCTCTTTTTGGTAATCAAAAGAAAAAGAAAAAGAAAGAAAATAAAGATAATATAAGAACAGTCCTCGGCTTACGTCCGAGGAGGTTGAGTTACAATGTTCCTTGTTGTTTTTAAGTGCTGACAATCTTTGATTTGCCATAGAACCCTTAAACTCTTCTAACCTGGGTTTCAAGCCCACACTCTACAAATTCATATTGTATAAGGCTCATTGGGCCTGAGCCCATAACTGTTCTTGGGGCCAGGTGCAATTGTGCACTTACAATTGGCGCCGTCTGTGGGAAATCTAGTCTAGAAGAGGTAGGGATATTATGGCAGGCTTAGGCATTCACCATGCAGAGTCGCAGGGATCGCAACCTGAAGATCATTTCGAACGCCTCGAACGTCGAAGGGATCGTGAAGGAAGCGTCCATTCAGAATACCCAAGGGCTAGCCATACTCCTGGTGGGGCTAGCAACACTCATTACGATGGTTCTAGGGCCATGCAGGACGAGATTAACCGTTTGAAGAGGAAGTTACGTCGCACCAGACGTAGGACTTCACCGTCCTCGTCCAGTCTTTCTTCTGATGAAGATGGGGAAGGTCGCTACGACACAGGGACGCGCTCACCCCCCAGCTCAGCGTCCTCTGGTGGGGAGGACGATCAGCCAACCCGCAAGCGCAAAAGGGTTCCTTCTAGGGGCCTAGGCAACGATGCTATGAGCAGGGCGTTGCACCAGCTCTCCAAATCTCCGTTTTCGCGGAGGATTGAGAAGGGGAGACTTCCCAGGAGATTTACTCAGCCCACCTTTACCATCTACAATGGCCAAACTGATCCGGTGGAGCACGTGAGCCACTTTAACCAGAGAATGGCTATACACTCTCACAACGAGACGCTGATGTGCAAAGTCTTCCCCTCTAGCTTAGGACCTGTGGCCATGAGGTGGTTCAACGGCCTCAAGTCACGGTCCATAGGTTCATTTGGGGAGTTGACTAGGTCATTTGCCTCGCGATTTATTACTTGTAGCAGAGTCCCTCGGCCATTGGACTCGCTGTTATCCATGACCATGAAAGAGGGAGAGACGCTAAAAACATACTCTGATCGTTACTGGGAGATGTTTAACGAGATAGATGGCGACTTCGATGAAGTGGCGTTGAATACATTTAAGGTAGGTCTTCCTACAGACCACGACTTGAGAAAGTCTCTGACGAAAAAACCTGTCCGCAGTGTACGTCGCCTTATGGATCGCATTGACGAGTATAAGAGGGTAGAGGAGGACCAACAGCAAGGAAAGGGGAAGGAGAAGGTTATCCCGGGGGAAGGAGAAGGTTATCCCGCGGGAGAGAAGGGATTTCAGGTCGGACCGATACAATAATAGTCGGCCGAGAGGAGATTATTTCGGACATTCCAATTTAGCAGCACCTCAAGCTGTAAATACAGTATTCCGAGAGCCAGTACATCAATTGCTAGAGAAAGTTCGTAAAGAGCCTTTCTTTAAATGGCCTGGGAAGATGGCAGGCGACCCTGCGAAGAGGAATCAAAACCTCTTTTGTCAGTACCATCAGGATGTGGGCCATACCACCGAGAACTGTAGGACCCTTTGGAACCACTTAGAGTAGCTCGTCAGTGAAGGCAAGTTAAAGCAGCATTTGTGTCAGCCTTCCGGGCAGGGCAGTCAAGTTGCCTCAAACAATCAGAGGAACAACTCCTCTCGGCCAGCATTGGGAACCACCAATGTCATCTTCGCTGCACCTGGCAGGACAGGGTCAAACCCGACCAGGGTGTTGGCAGTCTCTCATTCTCAGGCCGAGGGGGGAGGTAGTAGGCCGAAGAGGCCGAAGGTCATTTTGCCGGTTTTGGGATTTACCGAAGAGGATAAGGCTGGTACTATTCAGCCTCATGACGATGCCCTTGTGGTCACTCTCAGGATAGGAAATTATGACGTGAGGAGGGTGATGATAGACCAGGGCAGCGGTGTAGATATCATGTACCCTGATCTATATAGGGGGCTAAGATTGAGGGCGGAGGACCTGACTCCTTATGATTCGCCCCTTATAAGCTTTGAAGGCAGATCCGTGAGGTCGAGAGGACAAATTCGTTTGCCCGTTCAATCCGGCTCAGAAACGGTAGAGGTGGATTTCATCGTTGTAGACGCATACTCTCCATATACGGCCATCCTCGCTAGGCCTTGGTTGCATGCGTTGGGGGCTGTCTCCTCTACCTTACACGTCAAGGTCAAGTTCCCCTCGGGGGAATGTGTTGAAGAAATCCTCGGCAGTCAGGCGGTGGCTAGGCAGTGCATATCAGCTGCAGTATTGCACCAAACGGAGGTTGAGCCTTCGGTTTCGTTCACCAAAGGCTTATAGCAGTTAACGTCACCTGACGCATCAGGAGTGCTGCCAGGAGAGGAAACACGTTGTGAGGAATTAGAGAAGTTTCCAGTGGCCGACGACCCGGAGAGGTTCTTCCAAGTCGGTACACTTTTGCCATACCAGGAGAAGATGGAATTGATAGAATTTTTGAGGAAAAATGTTGACATCTTTGCGTGGGATCCCTACGAGGCTCCAGGGGTTGATCCAAGTTTCATTTGTCATCACTTGAATGTCAACTCGGCCATTGTCCCAAGAAGGCAACCACCTCGGCGCTCCTCCAAAGAACATTCTGAGGCCGTGAAGGAAGAGGTGGCCAAGCTTAAGAAGGCTGGGGCTATCAAAGAGGTCTTCTACCCTGAGTGGTTGGCTCATACCGTTGTAGTCAAGAAGAAGAATGGAACGTGGAGGGTATGTGTGGACTTCACAGACCTGAACAAGGCCTGTCCCAAAGATTCGTTCCCCATGCCGCGAATTGATCAATTGGTGGATGCTACTGTCGGACATCCTCGGATGAGCTTTTTGGACGCTTTCCAGGGTTACCATCAGATTCCCTTGGCGTTGGAAGATCAAGAGAAGACTGCTTTCATCACTCCAATAGGAAATTACCACTACACTGTCATGCCATTTGGATTGAAGAATGCTGGGGCTACTTATCAAAGGATGATGACCAGAATGTTTGAACAGCAGATGGGGAAAACCATCGAAGTGTACGTAGACGACATGGTGGTGAAAAGCAAATCAATACTCTCACATATAAAGGATTTGTCTGACACTTTTCAAATTCTAAGGAAGTACAGGTTGCGTCTTAATGCCTCCAAGTGCTCCTTTGGTGTGGGGTCAGGAAAGTTCTTGGGGTGTATAATTACACATAGAGGAATAGAGGTAAATCCATCCCAGGTCAAGGCTATTCAGGACTTGCAGTCTCCTCGGAACCCAAAGGAAATTCAAAAGCTTACAGGAATGATAGCCGCTTTGAATCGATTCATATCTCGGTCGGCCGATCGCTGTCATCCTTTCTTCCGGCTGTTGAACAAATGGAAGGGGTTTAAGTGGTCCGAGGACTGCGAGTTAGCTTTTCAACAACTGAAGCATTATCTTTCTCGACCGTCTATTCTCTCTCGTCCAGAGGCGCATGAGATTTTATTTGCTTACCTGGCAGTGGCCGTCCACGCGGTCAGCCTGGTCCTGATAAGGGAAGATAACGGAGTGCAAAGACCGGTTTATTACGTTAGCAAATCGCTAGGTGACGCCGAGGTGCGTTATCTACCCTTGGAAAAAGCGCTCCTGGCCATTGTTCATGCTACTCGAAAGCTTCCCCATTATTTTCAGTCCCATACAGTGGTCGTGCTGACTCAGCTGCCTCTCAAGGCAGTGCTTCGCAGCGCCGACTACTCAGGAAGAATAGCGAAGTGGGGGACCATCCTGGGGGCTTTTGATGTTAAATACAGGCCTCGCACCTCGGTGAAGGGGCAGGTCCTCGCCGATTTGGTGGCGGAGTTTACTGAGCCATTGCTGGAAGAAGCTCTAGGGGATTTCCCCGTGGGTGAAAAATCAGTTGGTGTGGTCACAGCGACAATATCTCCGATCTGGAAAGTGTATGTGGATGGAGCGGCCAATCAAAGAGGATCTGGTGTTGGACTTGTTCTGATCTCCCCCGAGGAAATTATTTTCGAAAAATCAATGAGATTGGCGTTCTCGGCCACTAATAATGAGGCTGAGTACGAAGCAGTTTTGGTGGGAATGAGAATGGTGCACAGGATGGGTGGGAAGGACATTTGCGTCTTCTCGGACTCTCAGTTGGTGGTCGGCCAGGTTATGGGAACCATGGAGGCTAGAGATCCACGAATGCAGGAGTATTTGGCCCAGGTCAAACGTCAGCAAGCTGAATTTGATTCCTTTGTCTTGGTTCACATCTCCCGGACTGGAAACACTCATGCCGACTCCTTGGCTACGCTGGCAACGACCTCGGCTCAAATTTTACCCAGGGTGATCCTTATCGAGGATTTACTAGAACCCTCTCTTGTCGCCACCAATGCGCCCCGCATTCACCTCATACGACCTGGGCATAGTTGGATGGACCCGCTGATATCCTTTCTTAGGAGTGATGTTCTCCCTGAGGACAGATCGGAAGCAGACAAGGTGCGCCGAAAAGCACCACGTTTCTGGTTGTCCGAGGATCAGAAGCTATATAAACGATCCTTTTCAGGACCGTATTTGTTGTGTGTACACCCAGACTCAACTGAAGGGCTTCTGGAAGAACTGCACGGAGGGATTTATGGCAGCCACACTGGGGGGAGATCCTTGGCCCACAGAGCTTTGACTCAGGGCTACTGGTGGCCCAATATGCAAAGGGAGGCTCAAGATTACGCCAGGAAGTGTGATCAATGTCAGAGGTTCGCCCCCAATATCCATCAACCTGGAGGAGTTCTTAACCCCCTTTCCAGCCCTTGGCCCTTCGCGCAGTGGGGACTAGATATAGTGGGGCCATTTCCGAGGGCCGTAGGCAACAAAAGATGGCTTTTAGTGGGAACAGATTATTTCACTAAGTGGGTTGAGGCCGAGCCCTTGGCAAATATTAGGGATGTTGATTCCAAAAAGTTCATCTGGAAAAATATTGTTACTAGATTTGGCATACCACACACGCTTGTGTCTGACAATGGTGTTCAATTTGATAGTAACGCCTTTAGGCAATATTGTGGTGACATGGGTATCATAAACAGGTACTCCACCCCATCCTATCCTCAAGGAAACGGCCAGGCCGAGGCAGTTAACAAGGTCATAGTCAATGGGTTGAAGAAAAGGTTGGATGATGCGAAGGGAAGATGGGTAGAAGAACTCCCTCACGTTTTGTGGACATATCGAACCACACCGCGCAGGTCCACCGGAGAAACGCCATTTTCTATGACTTATGGGGCCGAGGCGGTAATACCCCTGGAATCTGGTTTTCCCACCCTGAAGACGAGTGCATTTAATACTAAGAGCAACGATGGGCTCTTGGAGACAAGTCTAGATTTACTTGAAGAACGACGTGAGGCAACTATGGTCCAGATGGCTTATTACCAACAAAAACTTAAACGGGGATATGATGCCCATGTGAAGCTGAGGCCATTGGCACCTGGTGATCTTGTTCTAAGAAAGGTTGTGGGCACAGCTAAGAACCCAGCCTGGGGCAAGCTAGGACCCAACTGGGAAGGCCCCTATCGTATTATTTCAGTAGCAGGAATAGGATCTTATCGGCTAGCTGATTTAGATGAAAATGTTGTACCACGGCCGTGGAATGTAAATAACCTACGAAGGTATTACTATTAATAAAGTTTGTTGCTGATTGTGCTTACTCAAAAATTATTAATATTTCATGAATTTCCCAGCGACATAATCTTAAAGAATCAAACAGAAACTTGGTTAAGTGTCGTCCTCGGACCACCAACCTTGTGGAAATTGATGTCTTATCATTTGTTAAACAGAACCTTAGTTATGCCGGGTCCTCGGACCTCCTACTTGGGGAAAATTAACATTTGAAGTAAGAAATTTTAAGAATCAAACAGAAACTTGGTTAAGTGTCGTCCTCGGACCACCAACCTTGTGGAAATTGATGTCTTGTCATTTGTTAAACAGAACCTTAGTTATGCCGGGTCCTCGGACCTCCTACTTGGGGAAAATTAACATTTGAAGTAAGAAATTTTAAGAATCAAACAGAAACTTGGTTAAGTGTCGTCCTCGGACCACCAACCTTGTGGAAATTGATGTCTTGTCATTTGTTAAACAGAACCTTAGTTATACCGGGTCCTTGGACCTCCTACTTGGGGAAAATTAACATTTGAAGTAAGAAATTTTAAGAATCAAACAGAAACTTGGTTAAGTGTCGTCCTCGGACCACCAACCTTGTGGAAATTGATGTCTTGTCATTTGTGTACCTGAAAATTGGCATCTTGCTGGCTACGAGGCTATGGTATACTTGTTGGTCAGATTTTAAATTATTGTTCCCTTCAGTATTAAGGGAACCCATTGAGATCAAAACCATACGAGTTGATGAAGTCCCTTACTCGGACCATAGAGCTGGTCAAAAATTAACTCCCTATTGGTCTTAGGGTCAATGTTTTACTGCCCATTGATTTAGATCCTAAGTTTGCTTCTTTGATCCTTAAGCGTGTTTATAAAAGAAATGGCTCTCGGATCTTACATTATACCAACAACAGTGCTCTATGTTGCAGAGGTTTAATTGTTGTTTGAAGCCTTTTGTTATTAGTGATATTTCAAAGCACGTGATCTTTTTGTTAAGTCCTTATAATAGGCGTATGGTCATAAGTGGATAATCCTTGTAGTTGGATTTGTTTACTCAAACAAACTTCAATAAAACAGTACAAAATGGATTAAGTAAAAACAAACGCGATGCGATAAAAAGGTAAAATTGTTCTTTACAAAATTGCATAACAAGTATTATACAAGGAATAAGTATAAGGATGGAAACTAAGAAGCCCTAATCTCGGCCTTAAGCCTCAGGAGGAAGGTCCATGTGAGAAGTACTGGGTCCTTCAGTCTTCTTCAGCTCCGCTTCAAAGGGAGAAAGAATCTGTTTCCCTTTATCCGCTTCCTTTGCTGGTATGACACTAGGCTCCAAGGCTTGGCTAAGATTCCTCTCGGCATCCCCATCACCTTCCTGTTCTTTGTTGGAACCCAAAGGTTCTGTAGGATCTAGGATGGGCTGTAGGACCACCTGGGGCAGCTCTGGTAGAGTTGAGTCAGGGGTGGGGGTGGCAGCAGGAGCCTCCTCGATCTCCTGGATTTCCAGTGGAATCCAGACGTTCTCGGACTTCCTCAACTCCGAGGAGGGGGGAATTCCAGCAGCGTTGAGGGCCTCCACCCAAACCTTCTGGCAATATTCACGGCATAAAGCCGCGAAGGCCTCGGTCAGCTGCTCCTCGGTGTTGGCCACCCCTTCCTGATAGCTCGCCTGTTTGGCAGCTTGTAAAGAGGTTTGAAATGTGCTGGCCTCTCTTTTCAGCATCGCAATTTCCTTCTCCAAATCCGAGCGTTCCCTTTGAGCTCAGGCAATCTCATCATCTTTTTCGTGGAGGAGCTTGCGTTGCCCTTCTATCTGGGTCTTCATGGTCTTCAGATTTGATTCGACCCCATTCTTCTCCCTCTTTAGCTCAGCCACCTTCGAGGCCAGCGCATCTCTCTCAGCAAGGGTCGTGCCTAAGGTCTTCTCAGTCTCCGCCCTGATTTCCATCTCGGCTCTGGCCTTCTTCCGAGTGTCTTCTATGAACTTTTCAGCCACGAAGACCTCTTGGATAGCCTGCAATAAAGTACGATGAGGTCAAGTACAGTACAAAGTTATAAGTATTGTTAAAAAAAAAAAAGGGGGAATTTTCTCAAATAGGAAACAACTTACCAGCGCCAAGTCCCTTTTTAGAGACAAGAACAGTTGCGGCTGGCTCATTTTTTCCAAGGACTCCATGTCCTTGGGCAGCAAGAGGGGGCGCTCCAGCACTTCGGCCAAGTGGTGAGCATGGCCATGCTGAAATGCCCTAATACTGGACTGACAGGATATAGGCGCGCCGTCCAGTCTCAAGTCCGGGGACCAGGTGGCCTGTGCTCGGCGCACGTCGGCCAAGTCCCTGATCTCTCTGCTCTCGACCGAGCGGGCCCTACCCTTGCCCTTGTCCCCCTTTTGCTGCTGAGCCGGAGGAGGTTGGGGGCGAGCTTTCTTTGGGTCCTTGCCAGTTGCTCCCTCTTCCTCCCCCTTTCTCTTCTTTTTGGGCTCCTCGGCGGGAATCTTGGGTTCAATTGGTGGAGGGGGAAGTGGCAAAACGGGGGGAACCTGTGACGTCCCCTTTTTTCTCTCAGCCACCTTTGTGGCTCTGTTGGTGAGGAGGCCCTTCATCCTATCCATGTCTTCCACTGAATCGTCTTCTGGAAGGGCAAGAACCAGTCCAATCCCAGAAGCCTGAGTGTCTTCTTCTTCCTCGTCCGAGAGTACGACGAATTGGTTCCCTTGATGCCTTTCGGTATCTTCTAGTTGGAATTGATCTATCTCGTCGTCCAAGGTGTGTGAAGAAGACACCTGCTCTTCTGGGGTAGCAGCTGGCTCGGAGTGCGCGGCGAGGGGAACGGCGGCTATGGGATGCACTAGGAGGACGGTGTGAGGGGCGTCTGGAAGGTCGTGGTCTTCCAGAAAGTGGGGACGGGCCACGTTGATCCTTCTTCGCCTTCGGTCGCCGGCAATAATAGCGTTGTCTATCTCCTGGAAGTCCGAGGAGATAAGGTCGTATCCTAAGATCAGGTGAGCGGCTCGGAGCTGCCGGTCTTCGCTAACGAACACCTCGGACCTAAGTACTCTGTTTAAGTCGGCGACGTTGCAGAGACTCAAACGGGGGCGTACGTTTCGCTTATCTGCAGCGAAAAAGAAAACAAAGAAGGGCAATATGGTTAGATTCATGCAGCCATAGACAGAAATAAACAGACAAAAATATATCTTAATACGCATGTTTGTTAGTATTAAGAAAGGTCGTGGAGTGGGAAGGTTAGTCCTTAGGTGTCGCACCTGGTTCCCCCCACTGCACTGGGCAGTGGAGACCGTCATGCCAGTTTCCAGACACTATCAGGTAGTCATCCTTCATGCCTTTGTTGGATTTGGGCAAGCAGGAGATTAATCTAACTATACTGGATCGGGACTTAATGTAGTAACCTACATTGGATAACTTATGGGATTCATATAGAAAAACAACGTCGTGCCATGTCAGGTTTAAACCCATCTGTTCATTTAAGGCATCGACGCTGCCTAAAACTCTAAAAACGTTAGGGAGGCATTGGTCGGGACACAACCTATGGTTGCTAAGGTATTCCCTCATCACAGGTTTCATCGGGAGGGTCATCCCGCCTTCTATAAAGGCTATCATTGGGATTATGACCTCTCCCTCCTTCCTAGAATTTGCCACGGCCTCCGCCGGGCAATATTTTAGGCCTACGTCACTGGGAATGTGGTATTTGGCTCTGAAGCCTTCCATTCTGGCGGCCGTATCGACAAGACACTTAAATCTACCCATGGAAAATGAAGAAAGGCTAGAATCTAAAGAGTAAAAGCGTCTACTAGGACAGCCGGGGACAAAGTCCGAGGATAAAAGGTTGAGAAAGAAATGAGTGGTGAGCAAGAACTTACGGAGTTTGATAGGTATATGGGCCTTTGGGCCATACTAAGTAAGGCCGACCTACCCTTTAGTTTGAAACCTTGTAGTACCTCGGGCCTACTCATGCGCCGAGGACCCGAGGACTAGTCCGAGGTTGAGTTTACTCTCAGATGGGCACAGAAGAATCAGCAACGTTATCACAAAAGCTCATAAACGACACAACGGAGACCAACGGTTAAGAGGGGTGAACCCCTGGATGTCCTAGAAGCTTCGGTGTTTGAAAAGTACTAAAGGCTGCTGCCTCCACATTAAAGACCCTTCACCTACTACCTTAGCCGCATTAATGGGGAAGTGACACCTGAACAGTGGAAGGGAAACTTCTGGTTACTATTCAAAGGCACTGAGAGAAGAAATATCTAGGCTAAGGGGAAGATAGGGCAACACGTGTATTAGGGATTAGAAAGATGAGTATTTAAGGGGAGACCCAGAACAGAATTGGGGGCGCTCTCTCTCTCTCTTTTTGGTAATCAAAAGAAAAAGAAAAAGAAAGAAAATAAAGATAATATAAGAACAGTCCTCGGCTTACGTCCGAGGAGGTTGAGTTACAATGTTCCTTGTTGTTTTTAAGTGCTGACAATCTTTGATTTGCCATAGAACCCTTAAACTCTTCTAACCTGGGTTTCAAGCCCACACTCTACAAATTCATATTGTATAAGGCTCATTGGGCCTGAGCCCATAACTGTTCTTGGGGCCAGGTGCAATTGTGCACTTACAGTAATAAGGTCACATATGATAGTAGATTTTTTTTCCTTTTTTTTTCCCCCCCTCTTAATGAATGATAGTAACTTTGTCACTCAGTGGCAAAGACATAAATTTTTTTCAAAGGTCCAATATAATTATATCAATAAATTTTTATAATTCACAAAATAGCACACACATATATGAATTCTATTTCTAAAACACATCTTTAATATGATTTATTATATACATATATATATTATTTTTGCATATACAAAAATTAATTTATCAAGAAAATCGATATACTTCAAGATAAGTATTTCATTCATTAAGTTATTTGTAATTATCCTTTTAAGCTTTATTAATTACAATTAATATTATTTAAATATTTTAAATTAAGGTTTTTCATTAAATACATTTAAGATTACACAGTACTTGATCAATAATGGTACCGAGCTTGTTGCTCACCAAAATTTGAAAAAAATAATAATAAAAAAAGAAGAAGAGGGATTTGTTGAAATTGACTCGAGTACCAGACTTACGTTAGAATATACTTCTTAAGCATGTAGGAAGCTATAGTAAAAGAGGACATTGGACTTAACCCAGTAAAAGATTCAACTGGAACATTCAACTTGTGCTATTGATTATGCTACATTGTCTAGCTAAAAAAAAAAAAACTTGTGTTTTGGTTCACAGCCTGAAGTTATTGTCCCGCAATAATAATCCATGTTACTTTCATTGTCAAAAAGATTTTGTGTTCCCATAAATAAATAACAACCTATAGAATTTGTATTACCAGAGAAATGATAATTGCCAATCGTTGGAAACTTGGCTTAGATGATGAACTTCCAAGTAAACATGTAGTCTGTACGTGCCAAACAATAAGAGTGCCCGTATGGTACCAAGTATTATGATTTTGTTATCAATACAGAAATAAAATTTAATTAGTTAACTTTTTTAGATGCCCTACCTTATGAGTTCTTTAAATTTTTTTTATCTAATGGGTCAAGCGAGTAAAGGTATAAGATTGATAAAGGTAATTGGGGAAAAAAAAAAAACCCTTACCAAGATAGACAATTTTTTTTTTTTAATTAAAAAAAAGAAAAGTAAAAAGTGGTTGTTTGTATGGAGAGGATACCCCCAATCCTTAACCATTCAATTTGAGATGTGTGGGCTACCCATCCATTGTGGGTGGGGTGCCCTTTAACCCAAGGGCAAGGGACATGTGAATATTGACTCCACATAGTGGACATATCAACATATTAACACCACATCCCCAGCCCTAACAAACATCCAACCACTTTAATGCCCCAACTTGGTTACAAACTTACATTACTAAGCTCGTCACTAAGTCAAGTTATCGCAACACCTTCTAAATAAAATAATTTACTTGTATTTTATCGATGTGGGATATTGAGGATTGTGGTGTTATTTATTTCAAGTGTTATGGATTTACATTGCCTTTTTTTCACTCTATTTTCTCTAACAGGTTGTCGCTTAGATTTTTTTTTTTTTTTTTTTTTTGTTCACATTTGTTTTTAATTTCATGAAGCCCAATGAGCCAAATGGACTTCACTACTTCTGAAAATCAAATCCCACGAGATTCTCCTCTTTCTGGTACCCCTTTTCCCTCTTTCACTTCCTATATATTTGTGTGCGTGTTTGTTATGTATAAGATTTTTTGTTTCTAGTACCCCTTGTTGTTCATCATATTACCAATACCAAATGCATATTTTGGCCAAATTTGTGAAGAACAAACACACATTAATTGTGACTCAAACACTACCGATGTGGTACTTGGTATCCACATCTATCACTACAAGAGTTAGGCACTTTTGTCATACTTTTTGGGGTTATGTAATTGCTTTAAAGCCTTTACAGTTTACATAGCTTTCCCCTTCCCCTATAATGTGTTGAGGGCCAAAATTTCACAAGAAAGCCCATTTCATAAAAAGTAAGGAAAGACCATGGGCCTTAACAAAATAAGGCCCAATTCATGAAGCTAAGAAGGACCATGAAGGCCCAAAATTCCAAATAGAAGAAAAAAGAAAGAAAAAAAAAAAAGAAAAAAAAAAAAAAAAGAGGATCTCGGACAAGGATCCCGGCCAGAGGACATGCAGTAAGGATCTCAGTCAGACCAGAGGACATGTAGCAAGGATCTCGGTCAGACCAAAGGATATGCAGCAAGAAAAATCAACATCAAGGCCCTATGTATGTTCAGATTTCCAACAAAAAAACAAGCCATTAAAAATTCAGCAAAAGGACCAAGTATTATGTTTGTAACCCATGGTCCAAGCCCACGGGATCTCAAGTGGATAGTAAAGGAGGAATGGTTTGGTCAGTATGGGAGTGATTTCTGGTGAACGGAGGATCCCAAAGCTTTCCCTTGGTTCATATATTTGCTTGGAATGCATGAACCAATGATAAGCTTAGTTCCCCCATGTGCATGACACCTCCCCACATTTTCCTCTCAACTATCACTTTCAACCAAAGCTGTCATCCATTGTATTGAGCAACCCACCCCCTCTTTTGACTTTCCAAGAAGGAATCTTCCATTTGTAACTAAAGTTAAATGCCCCTTTTAAGTTATAATTGCCCAAATAAACTAAACCTCTGCCCAATGCACCTTTACAGGTTATAGAGGACATGATTTTACCCAGCAGACTTAGGGCATCCTCGCCCGAGGTACCGGACCAGGGTTGCTATAAAAAGAACACAAGGCATAGCAGAAAGGGGGATTGGGATGGGAGAAAAATGGGTATTTAGGGAGAAAATTTCAGAGGTTTAAAACACATATTCTTAGAGCTTTAAAAGTCCAGCAAGGAAGAGTAAAAAAGAAACAAAATAAGAGAGCCAAGGTGGAGGAATTTGTCCCATATCCTTGAGATCATTCAAAATATCACTTAGCCTCCAAAGAAATATATGTAAAAACATGCACACATCAAATATCACTCTCTCTTACAAAAATTCTTCTCACCTAACTATCTTGAAAGGCAATGCCCAAGCAAAGCCACTTGGACTTAAGTTCAAAATCTCACAAGTCTTGTGCAAAAGTACTAAGTTTGTGAGAATTGAGGCCAAGATCCTCGTGGCTGAATCATTCTCATGAAATTCATTTACATATATGTATATTTATTAAAATGCATATCCTAATCTAAGAAACTAACAATTATTTGAAAATATATGTATTGTGTAGTGTATTCTTATGCGGGACCTATAGAGGTAAAGGGAAATGATAAAACTCCATTGCATAATAAGCATGGAGAAAGATTGTATAGATCAGGGAATCAGTGTTTTGGGATTGCAGGCCTCATACGTCCGGGGTACAATGATAGTACGTTCGGGGTACCGAGTGAAGAAACTATTTTAAATGTTCACACAGTAAAAGGCATGGAGAAAGATCGTATTGCATAATAAGCATGGAGAAAGATTGTATAGTTCAGAGAATCAGTATTCTGGGTTTTTACAGTCCTAGCACCCCTGGGGATCACGACTTCACGCCCGAGGTACCATGACAATACGCTTGAGGTACCAAGTGAAGGAACTCTTTTAAGTGTTCACACAGTAAAAGATAAGCCTCAAATACTCTATTTCAATCTCTTTCTCATTGTGAATATTATGAATACTTATTTTACTTATTTTATAAGAGTAATGGGTCATTTTATGGCACTAAAACACTTATAATGGTATTTTATTGCTTTAGGAGGAATCGCATTTTTGCCTTAAGGAGATTTATGTGACTTACGCACAATTTGGATCATAATCAGCTCCTATTTAGCTGTGGTGAACCAAGCCCAGTCCACCAAACAACAAGCAAAGCGCTCGGGATCCTTGTTTCTACATGCGCCTGGGTACCGTCCAAAAAAGGACCCTCACATAGTGTTAGACTCACAGTTTCACAAAAACAAAAACACACACACATTGATTTATGGAAAATTTACTACACAATTTTTTTTTTTTTTAGTATGGTACCTCTCATAGTAATAAGGTTACATATAATAGTATCCTTTTTTTCCCTTTTTTTCCCTCTTAAAGAATGATAGTAACTTTGTCACTCAGTGGCAAAGACATAAATATTTTTCAGAGGTCCAATATAATTATTTTAATAAATTTTTATAATTCACAAAATAGCACACACATATATTAATTCTATTTCTAAAACACATCTTTAATATGATTTATTATATATATTATTTTTGCATATACAAAAATTAATTTATCAAGAAAATTTATATACTTCAAGATAAGTATTTCATTCATTAAGTCATTTGTAATTATCCTTTAAATTGTATTAATTACAATTAATATTATTTCAATATTTTAAATCAAGATTGAATGCTCGAATTTGTGTTAACAACACAAGAGCTGTTCAGACCTCAAATTAAAAGATTACGGCTCGGTTGATTTAATTTACTTTAACTTAAACTAAGCGTGGAAAAGAGTAAATGCGAGCGAATAAATAATCAAACTACTCTAAGCCATATTTATCATATCACAACAGTAAAATGAAAGCTAAAAATGTAGGGAAGAGAAATGCAAACACAAGATAATAAGCCGATGTGTTATCTGAAAGCTCAGATTTGTTTTAAAACACAAGAACTTATTTAGGCCCCAAAATAAAAATTACAGCTCGGTTAATTTTACTCTAACTTATCTAAGTGTGGAAACAAGAGTAAATGCGAGCGTAGAAATAATAAAACTACTCCAAGCCATATTCAACAAATCACAGCAATAAAATGAAAGCTAAAAGAGTAGGGAAGAGAAATGCAAATACAAGATAATATGCCGATGTGTTATCGAAGAGGAAACTGAAGAACTTGGCTAAAAACTTCTCTGCCGCCCTCCAAGCGGTAAATCGATCCACTAGACAATAAGTTGGGATACACAAATAGCAAAAGACTCTCCAAGCCTAGTCTACCCAATACACCTAAGCTCTCTAAGCTCCTACTCTAACAAGGCTTCTCAGAACCGTGTCTTGTATAGTTTTCCAGATCCTGCAATGCGCCCGATTGCATCCACTAAAGCTTGGCTTCTTTCAATGCTTTCCAGCAGCACCAAAACTCATTGGCTACTCAGTATAGGTGTGGTAAGTGTTTTGGCTATCAACCTCTCAAGGATTTAGAAATGGAAAGGTAGGAGTAGAGGAAAAGCACAATGGATTATGTGGGTAATGATGGTATATATAGTGTATTTGAGAATGTAATGGAGCAGATAGGACAAAATAGGAAAACAAAATGTTTCGCGGGTATCTCGTGGGAAGGCCTTACCTGCGAGACACTTACAAAAACCAGCTGTCACCATCTATCATGACTCTTCGCATTCCAGTCATGTGCAGGACACATGCATCACTTCGCAGGAAGCTTAGTCACGAGCTACTCGTGAGAAATCTTCTGCCTTCAAATGATTGAGTCTTCACACACTCTCTCTATCACACAACCCTTACAGTAAAATCCCACATAAAGTACAAGGTATAAAAGATTGAACAAAATTACAATCAAATTTAGCATAGAATTAAAGCCAATACAAAATAGTTGTAAATCACAACTTTACAATCTCCCCCTTTGGCTATTACGTGACAAAACACCCTATAATAGACTCTAGATTTAACATGAGTTTGGGATCAGTGACAAAACTCACTCACATCTAATCTAGAAGCTGTGAAGCACTTGCACGAATACACCTGTATCCTAAAACACTCACATACAAACAAAACTTTCATTAAGCTTATGACAAGTTGAATACAAGATACGTATATGAGCAAGTATAATGAAAGATAAACAACAAGATATAAGCAATGAATCATAACTTGATCATACAAGAACAGTCATTACGGAATGACTACAATGATCATTTAAATAATAAACGATCATCCCAACACACAATGCAATTAAGTGCAAAACAATAATCATTTGTATGTCAAAAACACTCAACCAATGCAAAATACCAAAGTATTTGCATTAAGGATACACAATCCAACAAGAGCACAAGAGTGTAGTACTGAAGATAAGCTATAAGTACAAAAAAAAAATGCTACAAAGCAACGAGATAAACACACAGTACTGAATATAAAACAGAATTTAAATCAAAGTACTTAAAGCTTTTAAAAGAAAGCAATGTAAATAAAAGAGTTCTAGACTATGGCATAAGCAATTAAACAACTAAAAAATTAACCAAAAGGTCTAAAAAGTGCATGTGCTACACTATGTTCCGCTATGCTCTATGTATCCCCCCCTCAAAATGTACTACTCCCCCTCAAAATTTTCTCCCCCTTTTTGACCGGAATGGCCAAAGAAGCTTGAATTGATCGAATTCGGAGTCGGATCCATGAGCCGTCGACATATCCTCGATCTATGATGATAGGGTAGTGATTTGACCTTGGAGGTAAGTAAATTGCTCCGCAGTATGATGCACATGAGACTCAAGCATGCCATATATCTAATCTACCATTGTTAGAAGGTGATCAAGATGATCGGATCCTCGTGTAGGTCCTGAGGAGGATGGCTGTGCTAAGGTCTCTAGGGCAGAAGTGAAGTGATCAATCTCATCCTCTATGTCACTACCTTCATCTTGAACAGCAGCCCTTGAAATTTAAGAAGTGCCAGTATTTGATCATTTGATGTGAGTTGTGCTTCGAGTCACTGTGTGACCACCAATAGGATAATCCCTCTGAACCACAATGAGACCACTCAGAAATTGAGCCTTGTTTTTGCAATTAGGCCCATTATAATTAAGGGGAATGGCAAAACTGTTTTGGAGTTTTGCTTCACAATGCTCTTCTTCAAAAGATGGAGGATGTGTTCAAAAATATCAATCTATTTATGGGTGAAGAGATCAAACAAGAAGATGGTCCTTGGCTTGAACAGTATTGTCAAGTTGGTGACTAGGTATAAGTTGTTGATCATCACATGACCAAGGGTTTTCATCTTTGGAGTGAATTTGATCGTGTTCATGGAGGTTTTCTTAGAAGTACCGCCAAGTATCTTTATCATCTCCTTAATAGATTCCAATCTTTCGTCATATTGCACCGTGATTGGTTTAGATGGAGGACGAACTTCTAAGAACTCTTGAATGTTGTCCCTAGTGATGAAAAATTCCTTGTGTCGTACCCAGCAGTTTATATGATCCTTTTCAACACGAGCATTGGAGAAAAACTCTCTAATAATCTTTGAGTACACTACTCCACTTGGATTCAGCAGTTTTGTCCATGTCCTTTCCTTGAACACTTCAGGTATGAAAGTGTCTGCCAGAGTTTCTAACTACACAACCCTTTCCATGATAATAATTGCTCCTTTGTCGAAGTCATTGTACTTCATGTTTGCCTCAATAGACTTGAAGTTGTCAAAATCTGTGTGAGCAGGCTTGGAAGATGGTTTCTTAGCAGCGTGCTTGGTAGGAGACATCTGCAAAACAAATATAAAGCACAAAAGGAGAAACAGAAACACAAAATAGACCACAAACACTTGATTAGATTCAAGTTAGTCCAAAATCAAAAGAAAACACACTTTAAAACAGAGTATAATAAACTCAAAACAACATGTTATAAGCATTGAAACATGTAAACATAAACACAATGCATAAAAAAAAAAATGATTGTGCATGTGTGTACATGTGCTGATGCATAGTGTGTGCCTAGGTGATGCATGACAAGGCATTGAAAGGCACAAAATGGGAAAAGTGTGTAAAACACACACTCAATGATCAAAACATGTCAAACATGTTTAATCAAGGGTAAACCCAAGCATTGGAACTCATTTGAGTCCAAAACAACACAAAAATGTCACTTGGACATTTTGTCAAACACTTAGCATGCAACACAGTTCTACATGAATGAACAATGCAAGACCACAAAGAAATCTGCCTAAATACATACTTAGAATGCCACATAGGGCCAACACAGACACAAACACAGCAAATGGAGTTCACCCCAATCAAAATTTTGAAAAAAATTTGTTTAGAAAACATTAACCCAACCCTTGTTTTGAAAATCCCCAAAATCTGTAACCCTAAGAAAATTTTTGCATAATCTATGACAAAAATGAAATGAATGTTTAGAAAAACATACCTTGAAGAGAGTTTGTAGAGATTTTGCTTGGAAAATGATGGGGTTTGAGTGAAAAAGAGTTTTAGGTTGAGAGGGGTTCGAGATAGGCAAAGTGAGGGAAAAGAGTGATTAAAAAAAATGTCACATCTGCTACTTAAAAACTGAAAACATGCGTTTTTTACGGGTTAGAGAGTCGTGAGATTAGTTGTGAGACATATAGAAGCTTTCGCGAGAAGCTTTTAGTAGCGACACAGTCGCGAGACACTCGCAAAAGTTTCTATATAAACTTGAAAAAATTCCAATTTTTGCTTAAAACCATTTCACAAGTAGAGTTTAGTCATGAAATAATCATGAGGCAGTAGCGAGACTCTCTGGATGAAAATGTGACTTTTTAATTTCCCTTAAGCACTTTTCGCAGGTACCTCTAAGTCGCGAGCTGCTCGCGAAAATGCCTCTGAACCAATTTTTGATAAAAAATACAAAAAAAAATGCATTTTGAACAAAAACTTAAAGCACGAAAGTATAAAAACACTTTCAAAAACATATAAAATACTCAAAAATATTTTTGGATTTGATTAGCATGCAATTGAGTATACACATCACATTTGATCATGTACAATTACACAAATGAAATAAACATTCATTGAACAAAGTCTTGTGTGTTGTGTGTGAGTATTAAATGTGGAATATTTCTTAGTCTAGAGTGAAGCTTCAATGATCAATTCAATCAAGTCATACACAACTAGTACTAAGTCAAGTGGACTATTTCAATTATAGAAATGAACATATATGATCTCCCACAAGAATGAGTACATAACTTTAAAGCTTTTCATTTGGCTCCAGTATGAAACATAACATATGATTAATTTTTTGAACAAAGTACATCTCATTTTGAGATCGATGCCTAAAATTTAATATTTCAACTTTGTAAGTGAGTAAGCCTTTGGCTTTTTGAGGCACCATACATTTCAATACAAGTCACTTTCCCTTTTTTCTAGTCAAATACTAGTATGTGCAACGGCTTTTGCAGTTCAATATCTCTTTTCGAGATTTGACAATTAATGAGCTCTTTAAGCAAAAACATAAAAACGTGGAAAAAGATATAGGCACAAGTCTATGCATGTATCATGACCAACAAGACTATTGACTAATCATTCATGACAAGCTTGAAGATCGATTTACAATAATCACATATAGATGTCAAGATTTGTCCCGTAAAGATATATGTGTATACATAACAAGCTAAGCTCGTAAATGCACTATGCTATTAGTACAAAAGTACAAGGCCAAACTCACATGTGATATACACAACACAAGCAATCAAACTTTTTGAAGATTTTTCAATTTTTATGAGTTTTTGAATTTTTCAACACACTCAAAAACATAACACGAAAAGTAAGATCAATAAAAACAAAAACAAAAATGACAGCTAGCAAAAGAAACATGCTATGAATCGGAAGCAATGACACAAGAAGATTTTGCATGACATGATGCATAAACCTATGTCCCTAAACATTGAAAGAATTGAATCATGGGCATAAGAGATAAATCATGCATAGGTACCCTTCTTCACCCACACTTTTCAAGGGTTTTGGGTGAGAGCCTTAGATGGAGGTGCACAACCAACATAGCTTCTTAACTTCAGAGTGAAGCTAGCAAGGCATAGAGAGATGTTTTTCAGCATTTTCATGACGTCTCCAATGAGATGTCCTTCATTTTCTCCCTGGGATGGAGTTCCCTTTGGTTTCTTCTTTGTACTTTCTTGTCCACGCATGGAATTGGCTTTCTTGAGTGCATGTAGCTTGAAACAGTTGGGTCTTATGAGCCCTTGAATGCCACAATGATGACATACATGCTTCACTTGAGGCTCCCTCCGATTTTTGGTTAATGACTTCCCTTTAACTTTTGGTCTTACACCAATGGTTCTTTTCTCAGCAGTAGGGGTCTCAGTCTCATTCATCACTTCTTTAAGTTTCTCAACACTCTTGGCTGATATGAACCTTACTTCCTTCTTCAGTTTCCTGCTGGAGCTTCCTTCTCCGGTATAGCCCAAACCGGTCTTGTCATATGAAGATTTTTGTGACGACAACACACTGTCAAGTTTCTTGGTGGAGAATAAGCTTCTACTAGCTCTCCCTTGAGTCCTTCTACTTCACATTTTGCCTCTTTAAGTTACACAAGAGTACACTTATGCTCTTCTTCAATTTTCTTCATCTTTCGCATAGCATGGTTTGCAACCTTGGCATATTTTCCACAATCTTCTAGCAAATAATCATATGCTTCTTGAAGGTTGCTCTCTCCTTCATTTTGGCATACATATTCATCTTCTGATTCTTCAACTTCCTCACCCTCGGAATGCTCACCAAGTTCATTTACCAAATTGTTCAAATCATCTTTAGATTCAATGGAGGTAATTGTCATGAAAGCCCCTATAGTTCCCGTCACTGTCACACTCCTCTTCCGAGTTTGAATTTGAGCTTTTGGAGTTGCTAAGAGTAGTGGCAAACACCTTACCCTTCCCTCTCAAGTAGTTAGGACATTCTTTCTTGATGTGTCCATGGCCGTTACATTCAAAGCACACAACTCCTTGGGGGGATTGAGAGTCCTTCTCATCTTTCTTCTTGAACTCCTTTCTACCACCTTTGGATGATGAAAACTTTCCTTTGCTAAAGGACTTCCCACTGTTTTTCATCTTCAGAAATTTTCGAAAGTTCTTTGCAAGGAATGCTACTTCTTTCTCCATATCAACTTCTTCAGAAGAGTCATCCATCCTCTCATGATCGTTTTCAGTGCAAGCGATTTGCTTGGCTTGTGAGAAGGCAATCCAAGTTCATATGTTTAGAGAGATCCAATTAGCTCTTGAATCCTAATCTCATCCAAATATTTATTTTCTTTTATAGCAGTAACCTTCGCACAATAGCTCTCCGGTAAGAACCTCAAGATCTTTCTCACCACCTTAGCATCCTCAATCTTTTCACTGAGATTGAGCTTGGCAATCACGATTTCGTTGAGCTTCCCATAGAATGAATCAAATGACTTATCGTCACTCATCTTAAGCTCTTCAAATCGAGTGGTAAGCATTTGAAGTTTTGTATCCTTGACCTTCTTGGTACCTTCGTAGGTAAGCTCAAGAATCGTCCAAGCTTCCTTAGAGGTCTTCACATGCGATATCCTGTGGAATTCATCAGTAGACACACCATAAAATATAGCATTAATTACTTTGCTATTGGCATTTGCCAACGCAAGGGCTGCCTTGTCCCATTCAAACTTGGTTGTTATGTGTCTAACATACCCATATGGACTCATCTATAGAACAAAGAAATGCCCTCATACGAACTTTCCAAAAAGAATAGTTGCTTCCATCAAAGAATAGTGGAGCATTGTGAGATTGTGACCGATCCATCACAAAAAGGGTCTTGGATCTCATTTAGGTAATAAAACTACAACAAGTGCACCCGCTCTGATATTAATTGGAAGCTCGGATTTGTGTTAAAATACAAGAGCTTGTTTAGACCCCAAAATAAAAATTACGGCTCGGTTAATTTTACTCTAACTTATCTAAGTGCGGAAACAAGAGTAAATGCGAGCAAACAAACAATAAAACTACTCTAAGCCATATTCAACAAATCACAGCAGTAAAATGAAAGCTAAAAGAGTAGGGAGGAGAGATGCAAACACAAGATAACACGTTGATGTGTTATCAAAGAGGAAACCAAAGAACTCGGCGAAAAACCTCTCTGCCGCCCTCCAAGCGGTAAATCGATCCACTAGAAAATAAGTTAGGGTACCTGAATAGTAAGAGACCCTCCAAACCTAATCTACCCAGTGCACCTAAGCCCTCCAAGCTCCTACTCCAACAAGGTTTCTCGGAACCGTATTTTGTCTAACTTTTCGGATCCCACAATGTGCCCGATTGCATCCGCTAAAGCTTGGCTTTTTCCAATACTTCCTAGCAGCACCAAAATCTCACTTGACACTCAAATTGGGTGTGGTAAGTGTTTAGGCTATCAATCTCTCAAGGATATGGATATGGAGAGGTAGGGGTATGAGAAAAATCACAAAAGATTGTGTAGGTGATTACGGGTATACAATCTCTAACTCTCAAGAGTGTTTGCAAGGGTTTTCTCTCTAAAAAACACTCCTCACAATATGTAGGTAATATGGATATATATTGTGTGGGTGAAGACATGTGGAGCAGATAAGCCAAAATAACAAAACAAAATGTTTCGCAGGTATCTCACGGGAAGGCCTTACCCGCGAGATAATCGTAAAAACTAACTATCACCAAATAGTCATGACTCTTTGCATTCCAGTCATGTACTCTTCATGTATCTTATTTTATGGGAAATTTACTCTCGAGATACCCACGAAAACCACTCCTTCTTCAATGCAAGCTTGAGTCTTCACACTCTCTCTCACACACAACCCATATAATGAAATCCCACATAAAATACAAGGTAAACAAGATTGAACAAAATTACAATCAAATTTGGCACGGAATTAAAGTCAACACAAAATAGTTGTAAATAATAACTTTACAAAGGTTTTTCATTAAATACATTAAAGATTACACAATACTTTATCACCAAAAATTGGAAAAGGAGAAGAAGAAGAAGAAGAAGAAAGGGATTTCTTGAAATTGACTCGAGTGCCACACTTATGTTAGAATATACTTCTTACAATATGTAGGAAGCTATAGTAAAAGATGCCATTGGACTAAACCCAGTAAAAGATCCAAATGGAACATTCAATTGTGCTATTGTTTATGCTATATATTGTTTAGCTAAAAAGAGATTTTGTTATGATACACAGCCTAAATTTGTTGTCCCGCAATAATATTTCATGTTACGTTCATTGTCAACAAGATTTTGTGTTCCCATAAATAAACAAAATCCTCTGGAATCTGTATTACCAGAGAAATGATAATTGCCAATCGTTGGAAACTTGGCTTAGGTGAACTTCCAAGTAAACACGTAGTCTGTGCCAAACAATAAGAGTGCCTGTATGGTACCAAGTCCCTGTTAGACGTGTTTGGTTTGCTGTTTCTGCTCGCGTTAAGGCTTGCAAAGATGGTCAATTTTTTCTATCTTTCTTTCCTTCTTTTACTACTGCTTTGTTCTTCTTCTTGTTCTTAAAAATTATGGTTTTCTTGCCAATAGTTTTATGTAGCATTTGGTACAGGATAATGTTTTAGGATTCTCGAGAATGTTTAAAGATTCTCATGTTTGGTTGCAAATCATGCTAGGGAATCAAATGTCAAGAGAATCTGGATCCCCCCCTTAAACCCCTCTCAGTAGGAATGTGAATTCCCTTTAAAACAGGTGGAAATCCAGATTCCGAAATTTAAAGGAAATTGTATTTTTTATAAATTAACAATTTTAACCCATTTTCCTCATCATTTAAGCAATTAAGATAAAATATAAAACAATATATTTTCTCTTGTCTATATCTTTTCCCGCCAAAATAATATAAACAGGATAGACAACTATGTTGATATATTCTTTAACAAAATTTTATTTAGGTTTCACATGTGGGAAAAAAAAAAAGTTGTCAAGTTGTTTTGTTATGAATTAAACTCTTTTAAAAATTATTATTAAGAATAAAAGCATTTAAGAATTTAAATAGTTATTTTTGTATTATACTTGTTATTTTGAAATGTTAGACTATAATTTTAATGAATTTGTCATAATTAATAGTTTATATTTGGTTTTTCATTATTTATTTAGAGGAAGGTTTTTTTTTAAAGAACTTGGTAGTTCACATTCAAACATTATCATCTCGCATTCTCAATGAAATCAAACATAGGAATAGCTAGATTCCTAGAAATGTGATTCTTAGGAATCACATTCCTAAGAATCTAGATGTCAGGAGTAATGTGATTTCTCCTGTACTAAACGCCACATATAGTTCAACTCGTACTTTTCAATTTTTGCAATAGAGATGTTTGGTTCAAATCCCTGTTCTCCGATTGTTGAATTATTGAAGAAAAATAATTTTCTTTACTCAAACGAGTAAAGTTTCTTTTTGTCAACTAAAAGAACTTAATTTCAAATTTCAGTAACAAGAAAAACTAAAAAATAAAAAAAGATATGCTTTCATAACATATGATTCAAATCATGTCATATCTATAAAAAAAAAATGATTTTTTTTAAAATTATGTTTAGAAGAAAGAAAATTTGAATTTCCTGATGAATCCGTTTTTTTTTTTTTTTTTTAATTTTTAAATTTTAGACCTCTAATGACCGTCATGATTAATGGAGGTGTGAACGTGATAATTAATATATATTTATTAAAATAATAATAATTTTTTTTCCTTGTAATGAGTCCTAATTCAACAAATGACAATAACATTTGTTCATACTTGATTAGCATTTATCCACTCTATCTCCAAGTCCTTTTTTTTTCTTTTTCTTATTCATAGAGAAATTAATTTCATGCAAAATTGTTTGGATGAAATAATTAAAGTTAAGGCAAAATAGAAGCTATATAATTTTAATTTAATCACCCTTTTTCAAATATTTTATTTGTGGTACTCATTGTCCAATATACCTGCAAAAAATAATATAATATTATATTCATACAAAATATATTATTTCTGTTAATAATATAAAGTAAGAGAGAAAGACTGAATAGTCTGTATATTCTATATGAATAACAATGTACAATAGAGAGCCTTATATAGGCTAGGTACGTGTGCAGTACAAGTAATATTAGTAAACTACATGTACAATATATTAGGCTAAGCCCAATGGGCTAATCTAGTCTAAACTATACACTAACATCCCCCCTCAAACTCGAGGTGGCAAGGAGGAAGCCAACTGGAGTTTGGATATATGATCTCGAAAACGACCAGGTGGGTAAGTCTTGGTGAAGATATCAGCAGGCTGGTCAGCAAAGAAGATGGAGAACAACTTGAGAATGCCTTTCTTAAGATGCTAGCGAGTGATGTGGCAGTCGATCTCAATGTGCTTGGTGAGTTCATGGAAGACATCATTATGAGCAATGTAGATAGTACTATGATTGTTAATAAAGAGGAGTGGCAATGGGCAGTGGAGTGTCCATGTCAACCAAGAGTCAGTGAAGCCAAACAAGCTCGTAGGTGGTGTCTATAAGGGCACGATACTTAGCCTCAGTACTAGAACGGGAAACCACATCCTGCTTCTTGCTACGCCATGAGACAAGAGAAGTACCCAACAGGAAATAGAAACCTGTGATAGAGCATCGATCAGTCAAATAACCTGCCTAGTCCGCATCTAAATAAGCATGAAGCTCGAGAAAAGACCGAGAGGAGTAGTGGAGACCATGATAAAGTGTACCCATAACATTTCAAAGAATCCGAAGAACGACAGCATAGTAGACAGAACAAGTGGCATCCATGAACTTACTAACCATACCCACTGCATGTGAAATATTTGGACGAGTAATAGTGAGATAGATTAGACTGCCAACCAACTGACAATAACAAGTAGCATCAAATATAGTTTCACCATCCAAGGGTGTGAGCTTTGCATTGTATTCCATGGTAACGAAAATAGTCTTGTTATCGGTGATATTGGCTTTGGAGAGAAGATCAGAAGCATATTTTGCTTGGAAAAGATAGTATCCATCAGAGGATGAGGTAACCTCAAGCCCAAGAAAATAGCTAAGAGTGCCCAAATCTTTCATCTCAAAATGCTAACTAAGGAAGTGTTGAAGAGAGCGGATACCTGCAAAATCATCTCTAGTAATAATCATATCATCAACATAAAGAAAAATAAGAGTGATACCAACAGAGGATCTTCGGAAAAAGAGAGCAGTGGCATGAGTACTTAAAGTGAAACTCTGCTGAGCAACAACGGAGCTAAAATTTTCAAACCAAGCTCGAGGAGCTTGCTTGAGGACATAAAGAGCATGGCAAAGGCGATAAACTTGGTAGCCTGAGTGTGTATAGCTAGGGGTGGTTGCATGTATACTTCTTCTTAGAGGTCTCCATTGAGGAAAGCATTCTTCACATCCATTTGATAAAGAGGCCAACGGCGAACAACAGCCACAACAATGAGATATCTGACAGATGTAAGGCGAGCAACAGGAGCAAATGTTTCCTCATAGTCAATGCCATACTCCTAAGTAAAGCCCTTGGCAACTAAGCGAGCCTTGTAAAGTTCAACAGATCCATCAGCCTTGGTCTTGATCTTGTAAACTCACCTATAACCTACTACAAACTGACTAGGAGGAAAATAAACCATATCCCAAGTTTGACTCTTATGATGGGCATCTAGTTCTTCGTTCATCACTTGCTGCCAAAGAGGATCAGTATGGGCCTCACAATAGGTGTGAGGTTCTTAAAGGGTGGCTAGAGTAAAAGAGTAGTGATAATTAGTGAGATAAGGGGGAGGAATGCTTACCCGAGTGGGACGACGAAGTTTAGGACCAACAGGAGACTCAAGAGAGGGTGGTGCCATAGGATCCAAGACAGGCGAGTCATATGCCAGGGACAAAACCAGAGATGAGTCATCTGGAGAGGCAGCCGATGTCAAAGAATCCTCCACAAGTTCAGGATAGAGAGGGAGAAAAAGATCAGTAAAAATGGGAGACTCTGAGAAAGAGGACATAGGAAACTGCTGAGGACTAGTGAAAGGACGATGTTCCCAAAACTCAACATGATGGGAGACACGAAGGCGATGAGAAATGGGATCATAACAATGAAACCCCTTTTGAGATACATCATAACCAAGAAAACAATAGAGACGAGCACGAGGCTAGAGCTTTGTTCATTCATGAGGAGGAAGAGAGACAAAGCAAGCACAACCAAAAACCCAAAGAGAATAGTAGTTAGGGTGTGACCATAGAGAAGCTCGAATGGTGATTTGTTGTGAGTAGTTCGGGAAGAGAGGCAGAAATAAGAAGGGTGCGGACAACATCAAGAATGTGACAATGTTTTCGTTTTGCACAACCATTTTGTTAAGAGGTATAAGGACAAGACCGCTAAGTAAGGGTCCCATGACTGTCTAAAAAGGATAGGAAAGATTTATCATTATATTCTTGAGTATTATCTGATCGAAAGACTTTGATGGTGCGATTGAACTCTACTTCGATCATTTTATGAAATGTTTGGTAAATAGACACAAGTTCAGACTTATGGTGAAGTAGATAAATCCAAGTATATCGAGAAAAATCATCCACAAATATGACAAAATATCTAGATCCCCCCTCAGTGGAAATAGGTGTAGGACCCTAAATATCAGAATGTATAAGATCAAAAGGTGCTGAAGAAAAGGAGTCATTATTATTAAAGGGCAATTTTGTTTGGTAACCAAAATGATAAGAAGTACAATCAAATTTTTGAAACTGAACTGAACCTAAATGACCTTGAGAAGTTAACAATTGAAGACGAGATAAGGATGTGATGACCAAGATGAGCATGCCATAGATCAAGTGAAGGGGTGGCAGTGGTAGTAGCTGCAGAAACAACTTGTGAAGGAATCTTTAAGTTATGAACCTCAAACATACGACCAACCTTACAGCCTGTCCCAAGCACTTGACCCATCCGGGGATCTTGCACATCCACACCATGATTAGTAAATAGAAGATCTATGTCTAATTCACAAGGTTAACCAACAGAAAGCAAATTGAGGGATAACTTTGGGATATGAAAAGTGTCACTAAGGGATAAATAAGGAGAAGAGATTGTTCCTTTATGACTAACAGGCATACGAGTTCCATCAACAGTGTAAATGGTGATGGGTGTTCTAAGGGTGCCTTATTCGAAAACTGGGATTCATCAGGAGTCATATGGTTACAACATATAGTATCAAAAAACCAAGGTTGTTTACCTGAGGTGATAGAAAGGGCAGTTGAAGTTCAGGATAAAAATTGTTGAATTACTATCTCTATATCAGCTGTAGTAAGGAAGGAAGCCAAATATGGACCTATAGGAATCGATAGATCTAAAGGACATACAACAGCTACCTGAGGAAGAGAAGCTTTATTCTGTTCTTACATAAATTTCTGCAGTTTGCGACAAACTGAGATCTCATGGCCTTTGGCACTGCAAAACTCACAACGAATACCTTTGGAAGACTAAGAGGTGGGATGCCTAAATTTTATTCGTGGAGCAGTGAATGCAGCAATGGGAGGCTATGGAGATGGTGTAGCCAATACATAATCAGATGATGACATGTGATAAGTAGGCCGATGATTCTCCTAAAAAATGAGCTCCTTGATGGCAGCATCAAGAGAAGGAGTAGGAGACCAGCTAAGCAAAGAAGCCCTAGTAGGCTCAAAATCCTCACGTAAACCCATCATGAAGTGCATAAATTTACGGTGATCTCAATATTTGACAAAGAGCTCAATGTCCTTAAAACATACTAGTGGAGGATCTGCAGCAGAGAGTTGTTCCCACATGGTAGAAGTCTGAGAATAAAAATCAAAAATAGACTGACCTGTCTCTTGGTGCATTTGATAAAGCCTTGATTCAATGTGGAACTCCAGGCTTGAATCATTAGTGCAGTTATAGCAATTGGACAGAAATTTCTAGGTAGCCTCAGCAGTTTCAAGACGAGGAAGAAGATTATGAATGGAGGGAATAGAGGTATTGATAAACCAAGACAAGATCTTACTCTAAATACTCTCCCATTCCTCTAGGTGTTCTTCATAATCATCCGCTGTAACAGCAGTCTTGGAGGCATTTGAATGTTCAAAAAGTGTGTAAAATACCTATAAACGTTTAGACTCTCAATTTACAAATTACCAACACAAGCTTATTATCAAACAATGTATGTGCGGAATATGAAAATAAGCTAAATCAAAATTGGTAAAACAATCTAAACCGAAATTAATCACAACTACAGCAGCAATTAAAAGGTAAATATTAAAGGAAGAGATATACAAACACAAAGACAACACAACGATGTGTTATCGAAGAGGAAACCGAAGTCCTCGGCATAAAACCTCTTTGCCGCCCTCCAAGCGGTCAATAATCCACTAGAGAATGAAGTTGAGATATATGAACAACAGAAAACCCTCCAAGCCTAATCTACCTAGTGTCCCCAAGCCCTTCAAGCTTCTTGCTCCAACAAGGTTACACCAAACCTTTGTCTTCTCTAGCTTACCGGATTCTGCTATAGCCCATAGCATCAACCAATATCAATTGGTCCTTTCCTAACTACTTCCCAATCACCAAATAACATTCTCACAGATATAGGTATGGTGAGAAAAGGATTTCGCTAAATGTACCTCTCAAGAATGTAACAATAGAAAGGGTGAGAGTAGAGGAATTTAGAGAATCAAAGGAAGAAGTTTGTGGATTAGTCAATCGTGTTTCTGTCTAGAGTTTCTCTCTTAAAGTTCTCTCTTAAAGTTCTCTCTAGAAGCTCTACACATTTCGTGGGTATAAGGATATTTATAGTAGGGTGTGTATGGAATGTGAAAAGTCGATTTCAACCAAACAGGGCATTCTGGCGACTCGAGCTCGCGACTGGAACGAGTCGTGAGCTAAATGTCTGGCCAGTTGGAGGTTTTGTTCTGTAGTGCGACAGCTAGCATAACCCTTTAACTCCCCATGCATACTTCACATGTGTGCTTTTTTTGGCGACTCGCCAGTCGCGAGCCAATTGCGAGGCTCTTCTTAGATGCACACTCTTGAGCATTTCTGCACACTCTTGAGCATTTTTTCACACTCTTAAGCTTTTCTTCACACTCTCTCACACACTACCCTTAAATGATTCCCACCTAAAATGTAGGCTTTCTAAATGCTAAATTACAAGCAAATTTGGCACGGAATAAAGCCAACAAAATTATTGAATAAATTCAACCTTACAATCTCCCCCTTTGGCTATTCTGTGACAAAACCCTAAAACAAACTCTAGACTTAACATGTGAGTTGGGAATAGTTGAACAAAATTCACTCACACCTAACTCTAGAATCTGTGAAGCTCTTGAACCATACAAACAAATATTTCCTAAAAACAACAACACAATACGATCATTGTAAGCAGAAAACTTGAAATGCATATGGAGCAAGCACAATGTGATCAAGCAATAATGAATAACATCAGTAAAGCATGGCTTGACCAAAAACGAGCAAGCACTATAAATAGTGACTACAATGATCATTCACTCAAGGAATGAACATCTAGACATGCAAGCTTATAAGCTCATGCAAAGAATCATTTGCATGTCCAACACTCAACCGATACAACAACACAAGGTAATTGCATCAAGGATATAAAATCCAACAAGGGCACAAGAGTGATGTATTAAAAGAAATGTATAACATTAACTAAAAGTACTGAGCTACAAAGCTAAGGTACAAATCTAAAGTACTGTCTTAAATAGCTAAGCATTATCATGAACTATGAGCAAAGCAATAACATAGTTAATATAACATAAAGCTCTTTCTCTCTTTCTCATATCACTCCCCCTATCATGAATCATAGGAGCTGTGATGAACTTGGAACATACATACTTGTAACCAGAAACACTTACACAAAACACATTAGGCTCTCAAGGTAAAGCAAGTAATAGAAGGACAAGTATAATGTAACAAGTAAATTGCGATCAAGTAAACATGATGTGAAACATGTGAGCAACTTAATCACACGCCAAAACAATCATATAGAAATGACTACAATGATCATATAGTAAAACAAATGATCATCCGAACATTCATTCAATGAAGCACAATAGCATAAGGATGTATGCATGTTCAACACACAAACATGATGCAATGAGAACAACAAAGCATAGATACCAAACATAACTCAAAGCACCATAATGTAAACAAGAAAACAACCATAAAGAAACACAAACAAAACAAAGTTTTCTTATTAACACTATGTCTTCTCCCCCTTGGTATATGCATCTCCCCTATGGAATATCTTTCCCCCTACAAATGTTCATAAGAAATAGAATTTCTCCCCCTAAGAATGTGCATAAGAGCCATATAGAAATGACAAAACTCTCCAATATACTACTCTAGAGTATACTCTCCCCCTTTTTGACACGAATAGACAAAAGGGTCAAGGAGAAAAGAGGGCAAGAGATGAAGATACGAATAATGATAATGATGCATGAAGGGCGCGAGATAAATGAGAAAATGAAGCTCAAACCTAAGACAAAATAAAATGCTACAAAGCATAAGGTAAATATGACATGCTAGGATGAAGAAACAAGGTATAGACCAATGCATGACAAGGGTAGCAAAAGTGAGTGCAAGCGGTGGCTATGTGCAAGGCATGACCTATACATGGAAAGTAATGCACATGTGGGGCAAGGTGTGTTAAATACACAACCAATGAACGAAACATGTTCCTAATGACAAAACATGAGAAACCCAAAGTTTGGTACTCATCGGAGTCCAAACAAGGGAGAAAATGCCTAAGAGGCATTTTATCAAACACCTAGCATGCATACTATGAACAACAATGTAAAACAATATATGAACATCATGAAATCCACCCTCAATACATGTTCTTTTTGCCACAAGGGGCCAACATCCAAAGAAAAAATATCAAAAGAAACCAATCCCATACAAAAATTTGACAAAAATTAAGTTTCCCCAACCCCTAAGATGAAAATCCCAACCAGGAGCACAAAACTCTCCAAAACAGAATCTAAGGATCCAAATCATTGAAATGTATTTAAAATTACCTTAGAGATGTTAATGGAATGAAAAACCATACAAATTGATTGGGTTTTAATGTAAAAATATTGAAAGAGGGGTTTTAGAGAGAATAGGAGAGGTTTAAAACAAGTTTCCCACGAAAAGCTCTTTAAAAAGCAGTTCCTAGGTGTTTTGTGACTGGCAAATCACGAGTTGAGTCGCGAACCATTCTGTGTAAACTCGCGACTAGATCTCACGACTGGGTGAGTCGCCAAAATGAGTAACCAAAACTCGCTACTCGCGAGAGTAGCCAAAATGAGTAGCCAAAAATTCTAACACCTGCTTTTCAACACTTAACACGTTTAAACAATGAAAAACAAAGTAAGCACTAAACATGATTACAACGAGTGATAAAAATCACTTCCAAAAACATATAAAATGATCAAAAATATTTTTGGATTGATCCATATATAGTCGAGTGTACACACACATCACATTTAAACAAATACAATCAAACAAATGAATAAGGCATTCATTGAACATTAGGCATGTGTGTTGTGTGTATGTGTATCAAATATGGAATAGTCCTTAGTCTAGAGTAAAGGTTCAATGATCAATTCAATCAAATCATACACAACTAGTACGAAGTCAAGTGGTTTATCTCAATTATAGAAATGAACATATATGACCTCCCACAAGAAAATGATTACATATCTTTGAAGCTTTTCACTTGACTTTTTTACAATTCATAACATTTGATCATTTTTTATCTTTACATCTCTTTTTGAGATCGATGCCTGAAATATAGGCACAAGTCTATGCATGTATCAAAACCATCAAGACTATTGACTAATCATTCGTGATAAGCTTGAAAATCGATTTATAACAATCACACATAGATGTCAAGATTTTTCCCACAAAGATAGATGTGCATACATAACAAGCTAAGCTTATAAATGCATTAAGCCATTTGTACGAATGTAATAGGCCAAACACACATGTGATATGTGCTCAAACATATAGATCAAACTTTTTGAATTTTTCACTTTTTATATGATTTTGGATTTTTACTCACACAAAACCAAAACATAAAAGTAAGATCAAAATAAAAGCAATGCATACAAAGAAATGCAAGATGCACAAAATGCATGAAGATATGACATTCAATGCATGAAAGGTCCTATAAAGATCGAAAGAATTAGATCAAAGACCAAAAGAGCAAAAGCTCAACCATAGGAACCCTTCCTCATCCAAATAGAACAATTGTTTGGAATGAGTGTCTCATGAGAAGTGAGACGAGGATTGAAAGAATGAGAATTGGAAATGCGCATATACAAGGAGTTAAGAGCATTAAACACTTTCTTTAACAACATGCTATTTTCACTCAAATCCGGTTTACCCTTTTTAGCACAACTTTCAAGAAGCTCAAGTTTCTTTTTTCTTTTGATTCTTTTAAGAACATGAAACTTAGAGCAATGAGGTCTTAGATAACCAAAAGCGCCACAATGGTGACAAACAATGTATTTAGGTCCACTAGGCTTTTTAGGAAGGGATCTAGCCATATGATTTTGTTCTCTCTTCAACTTACAACATTGAGGTCTTATATGACCAATCACACCACAATGGTAGCAAGTTGGAAAAAACTTAGATCCATCCAAAACCTTAGTTTGAGACCTAAACAGAGCCTTTGACTTAATAGTCTTTCTCTCCATCTTTTGATTTCTTTTATGTGGAGGAATGTACACCGATTTGTCCTTCGAGGTAGAACACATAATAGGCACAAAATCGGGTACCACAACATAATTGCAACAAATATTTTCATCTTTTTTAGCAATAGGTTCAGCAATCAAACACTTGGCATGCGTCTTAAGAGATTCTTTTTCACATTTAAGATCATCAACTATTTTGTTGGAAAAAACAAGTTTAGCATCCAAGTCCATATTCAAACATTCAAACTCCTTTTGTTTTTCAAAAGAATGTTCAGTGAGTTTCTTGTACTTTTCAACCAACTTATTGGATTCATTGAGCTTAGCAATCAAATCATCCTTTTCACAAATGAACTTGTTGAAATTCTTTTGAAGCTTCTTAGCATTTTGCTTCAAGAGTTTGATGTTAGAAATATCAACAACACCCACAGATTCATGTAACATAGCATCACAATCATGAGGATTATCACACATAGAATCATTTTCACAAACACGTGGCATGTTACATTCATCAACATCCAAAACATGCATAAAGGCATACAAAGCACTATCCATGGCAAAAAAACACAAGGGGTCAAGGATCACACTTAGGTATTTAAATCACAACAACTGTACCCACTCTGATACCAACTAGATGATTAAAAAGTGTGTAAAACACCTATGAACGTTTAGACCCCCAATTTACAAATTAGAGAGAAAGTTCATACATACATACATACATACATACATATAGAAAATTCAACCCTAGCCACACAAAACAGAGTGTTTTTCTCTCTAAAAGCCTTCTAATAGATGACTTATAATGTCCTTTAAATACAGGTTCAAACGAATCACAATTTGAGTTTCAATTCAAATGAACAAGTTATAAGCTTTTTCACATTGTTGATTTTTGCTGAAACATGAAGCTTGATAGATCAAGAGTTATCGAGCCAACTATCGAGGAAACAAAAGTGGCCTAAAGGGTCTCGATAGATCAATGGGGTACCAAGAAGGGTCCCGATAGATTGAAAAGGTATCAAGGTTGCTATCGAGGCACATGCTGAAAATGCACTTTTCTTGAGTTTTTCTTGAGCAAACTTTGTGTTTTCAACGTGATCCTCAATTATAACTTTAAGATACATTAAAACTCAATAAAAGACACATAATTTGGATTGTTTAACAATACCAAAACACATGAACCTTACAATGACAGTGCTATCTTCAAGACTCGAATGAAGTAGGTGTTAGGGTAGTTATCAAAAACTACTTGGGACTTCTTCTTGCCTCCATGTCGGACAAGTTTGCTCTCCCTTCTTTGCTCAATACTGTGGAATTCATGGTGGTTGTTCAAGCTCTTAGATTTGCTGGTGATTGTGGTTTCTCCTCTACCATACTAGAGGGTGACCATAAGGCTATGACCAAGGCTCTTAGATGCAAGGACAAATCGTTCTCTACATGCAGATAGGTAATGATTATGGTTTCTCCTCAACCATACTTGTCTTTCACTCTTTCTTGTCTAGTCTAGTCACACAGAACTTTTACTTTTATATTGTAAACACAAAACTGAAGCAAGAGTGGGAAAATGAAAGGCTGAAAAAATTTATAAAAAAAAAGAAGAAGGCAAATGCGAATAGAGAGAGAGAGAGAGAGTCACCTGTGAGAACACTATTAGCAAAATTTTCTGCAATTGTGTGGGGGACTTGGTGGTGCGGCGAATCAACAAAGCGGCTAACCTTTCAATTTTCTACTACTATGGTACAAGTAAGTCCTAGATGTAAACATATTTAGCCATAAATGCTACAATATTTAGAATAAGTAAATTTAGATTTATCATTTAAGTTTTGTACCTTGCTTGTACTCACATTTATACTTTATGAATGTTATCTCTAATAGTAGTGATAACTAATAAGATTGCACGATTATTAAAAATGAAATAAAATAAAATAAACTAATAAGGTTACAATTACATTAAAAGTAACTCTACAATATTAGGGTTCACTCTCGCCGACCTAACTATATGTGCAGCAATTTCAACCCTAGCAAACCTAGCATGTTATAAATATGCTATTATGCGGCAATTTAATATCGATAGAAACCCAAAATTTTGGAGCTACAGAATAGGGTTCTAATTAATCTTGATGACATTCACACAAATATATATATATATATATATATATATATATATATATATATATATATAATAATCTTGATGATAAACTCTACTATTTCACAATAAGAAAAAGGTAGGAAGATTGTTGTATTTTTGTTTCCTAATAAAATTAAAGAGAGGATGAAAAATTTATAGAAAAAACAAACTGAAGATTTATTTAAAAAATTAAATAACATATTTAAAAAATTTATTGATATGGTCGAAAAAAAAAAGTTAATTTAATTTCGAAAAAACTTCATCATTTGGAGCTAATGTGACACGTAACGGCCACCTCAAAACAAGCATGAACCAATAAACTACCAATCAAAATAATATGTAATGTTAAGAAAGCGAATTAAAGTTTTAAATTTAGGGGAGAAAATCAAAATTTTCATAAAAATTAAGTGTGTAATTTGTAATTTAGTAAAAAATATGTAATGGTGGAATGTGCTTCGATGGCAATGCAATGATTCAATGGTTGAACATAATGTCTTTTATATATGCCAAATTATCTTCTTCTTCTTTTTTAATAAAATAAAAGATATTGCAATAATTAGGTAGAGAGATACATCCTTGCGCAAAGAGGTCATCAGTATAGAGCAGTGGAGTCAATTACATACCGTACCGATCGGTACAGCCGAAATTTATCGTACCGGCAAGTGAACTGGTACAAAAACACCCATGATTCGTACCGCTTAAAATATCAGTCCTTACTGGACTATATCGAACATAACACCAAATATCGGACATCTCGGCCAAAAAATGGAAATCGGGCGGTACTAAAAACTTGAAGAAAATGAAAAAAGTCAACAGCAGAAAGCTCACGATACCGTCCTCACTTGTTGTTTTCCCATGTTTTCAACCATTCCCCTAGCCTTCCTCCTCCTGTATTATCCAACTGCTTCTTCTTCTTCTTCTTTAGTTTTGACCGAGACTAAACTCTCTTCTTGTGCCTTCTGATTTAGTTGTGTGTGTGTTTTAATTGTTTTGTGTGAGATTTTGTTGTGTGTGTGTGGCTCTTGTTTAATTTTTTTGTGTGAGTTTTGACACACCCACATGAACTCTAATGAGTTCAAATTTCAAATATGCTTGGGACTTTTAGGCTAGCTGCCACTCACATTTGGTAAGCAATTTTATGTTTTTTTTTTTATAATCAATATCATCTTTTTATCTTTTTATTATTATTATTACAATCTAGTATGTCAGCTTACATTAATGGGTTGATATTTGAGCAAAAATTAATCATATTAAAAATAAGCAATTAATTTAGAGAAATATGCTATTATAAATTTAAGGATTCTTGTATAGATTTATAAATAATTCTAAATAAATAATCAAGTATGTCTATATATATATAAATAATAGCAATAAACCCGAAAATGGTACACCGGTATTGACCGGCACTCGAAATATATCGAATCGCTGGTCAAACTAGTACAGCCTCTAGTATGGCATTGACTTCCTTGGTATAAAGGGTGCATCCTCAAGCTAGTAACGTTCACTTGTAGCTCATGTCAATTTGAACAGTTACACTACGATGGGTATCATTCCCCAAAAGCATTGGAGTACCATAAAAGGACCATTAATTTTAAAAATCTTATGCATTATTTTGAAAATTTTATATCCATGTGATTCGTTACACTTTGCTTGTGCATATCGGCAGACTCTGTTTCCTACCGTGTGTGTGTGTGTGTCTATATATATATATATATATATATATATATAGTGTGTGTGTGTGTGTGCGCGCGCATTTAGCTAATCTCTACTTCCATGATCTCATTTGTGAACCTATTATTATGTTTAACTAAGCTTGCCTTGAGTATTGCCTGATTGATCCCCTCTTCTTGTTTGCTGTAGCTTGTAAGTAAAAGGGAGGGAGAACAAAAACAAATATATATATATATATATATATATATATATATATATATTACAAATAAATGCCCTTACAATTTTGGGGTGATTTTGATTTTTCTGTCTAAAGTTTAAAATTTTTTATTTGATCCCTTGATGTTACCTATCATTTTCAATTGTGAACTCTTCAATGCTTTCTTTTTTTTTTATTCATTTTTAATTTTCTGTAATTTTAACATGTAAGAATGTAGGATTGTTGAAAAGTTGTACATAATATTGTTGGCCAAAATTGGGTTTTACCCCTTTCTGCCAAACTCTTCAGCAAAATATCCCTGTTCTGAAACTATTTAGGGATATACCCCTGTTTTAAAAATCTAGTTTCGATGAAAAACTTGATTCGCCCAAAATCAAGTTACTCGCAAAAAATTACATGGAACTCGAGTTCCATGTAAATTTTTGCAACTTTTTTTGCTATAACTCGATTTTGGGCGAATCGAGTTTTTTTTATTGAAACTTGATTTTTAGAAAATCAAGTTTAAAACAGGGGCTTATCCCTAAATAATTTCAGAACAGGGGCATTTTGCTGAAAAGTTTGGCTGAAATGGGTATTTTGCCATTTTGGCCTAATATTTTTGGTTTCCACATTTGGATTCCATGAAAAATGTGGAAATATTTTGGTGTGTTTGTTTCCTATGAAAGTCAAAGAGAAAATGAAAATTTAATAGAAAAGGAAACTAAATAAAATAAAATTTTAAAAAGTAAATGAAGTATTAAATCATTTTTTGATATTGACATGGACAAAACAAGCCCTAAACAAGCCCTTTTAATTGCATTAATTAACATGGACAAAACAAGCCGTTTTAATCGCATTAAAACTACGCAGTTAAAACTACGCAATTAACGGCAACTTTTTTTTTTTTTTTTTTGAGAAGGAATTAACAGCAACTTTAGCGTTGACATGGGCAAAAACAATAATAATTATTGCCATGCCAAGACTAATTTATGCCAAACTTTTTCCACGAGTTTTGCAAGCTTTAAAAAAAAAATTAAAAAATAATAATAAAAAAATCAGTGTTTAGAATTTTTAAGCATAATTGGGTGAGTCTCACACACTATATATTATTTTTCTTCTTCTTCTTTTTTATTTAATTTTTTTAGCAAATACAAAATATGGGGAAAAAAAAAAACAAAGTTTAGCTTCAAAATTAGTTGTAATCTTAGGTTACAACCTTACCTAATATCTTTTTATTAGAGGTAAATTTTGATAAATTCATCATTAGATTACATCTTCTTCTTATATCCTTCATGTTTGCAAAATTTCTAGAAAATTAAAGATCAATAGCTATATTATCAATAAATTGTTTAAATTGCAAATTTTTGTAGTTTAAAATTATGCATAAAATATAAACTAATAGATCATATAATAAATAATATCTGATTGATACAACATTTGACATATGTATTAAGAGCGTAAATAACATTCAATTTAACGGTTAGATTTTCAAAATATGTATTAATGTTTATTTTATTGAATAAAGTTGTAATCTAAGGATACAGCCAAATTTGTGATTAATATTTGTCCAAAAATAAAATACATAAAACCACACAATAAAAAAATAATGACTAAAAGAAATATACCTTCACCACCTCCTCTTATTCCATTATCTACCTAAAAAATGACCTCTGAAAGCATCCAAGAAGACACAACGATATGGACCCCAAGCTCCTACAGACCAATCTTTATATTCATTTTATAAATTTAAAATAGTGAGTTCCAACTAGTTCAATTGGTAAAATTTCTGATGGTTGTATAAGAGATTTAGGGTTCAAACTCTCTCAAAAAAAGAAATTTAAAAATTTAAAATAATTGAACAAAACTAGTGTTCTTTTAACAAGAAAACTCTCAATAATAACGTTATTAGTTACTATTTAAATGCACAAGCATAGTTTCTTAATGTGTTTAATGTTTTGTACAAATTGTTGTACAGTGAAGACTTAATATTTGTACTTTCTTTTAGGGGACTTAATATTTGTACTTAGTCTATGATATTGTGATTCAAATTTTACTATGTCATCTTTTATGGTTGTGTATCCACTTATCATAAGACTAATAATGGTATTTAAATGACACTTTTGAGAATTGTATATCTACATGCTCACACGTGATTATGCATGTGTTTGGTAAACACTAATGTATAATTATTTTAAGTAACTATCATTGTGATCAATCCCTCAAAAAAATTATTAAGAAAAAAATTATGTATACATTTTTTATTTTGCTTGAAAATATTAGCGGAAATTTTTATATTTTGTTTTATATAACTATATTAAAATCACATAATACTTATTAATTAGAGATATCTTTTATATAAAAATTAAATTTAAATTAAGCATTCATATGGCATTTGTAATATATTTTTATCTTATTCATTAATAATGAGATATGTCTTACTTTATTGAAACATTTAAACTCTTAAATATTTGAATTTAAATTTTGAATAAAATAACTTCATTTACCACTCACAATACTATTAGAGCATTAGCATCCGACATTCTAAAAATAAATAATAAATAATAAAAAAACTTCATTTTAAAACATAAAAAAAGTTATTTTATCTAATGTAACATCTCATTTTACAATACAATGAGCATCTCAGCTTTTATTTTAACATACAACTCATTAAAATAAAATAAACAACTCATTTCTCTCTCTTCTCTCCCACGTCTCTTTCTTCTCTTCCTCTTTGCCTCTCTCTTCCAACAAACCCATATAGCAAGCAAACCATGAAATCCTGCAAGACCACCACTGCCAAGAACCACTTACCACCGAAACTCAGCCGCCGCCACCACCACTGAAACACCAAACTGCTACCATCACTGAAACCCTAAACTAAAACTGAAAACCAAAATACCAACCAGCACCACCACCAAAAACCAAAATACTAATCACCATTGAAACCCAGATCAAGGCAACCATGAAAGAAGCTCAGATCAACTCAAATTGCAACCCACCAATCCAAACACTGATACACAGTCCAACTGCTAATCCATAATCACCCAAACTACCATCCAAAATTGTGTGTATGTGTGCATGCGTTTGTGAGAGAGAGAGAGAGAGAGAGAGGGAGAGAGATGAGAAATTTAGAGAGTGAGAAGGACTGAGGGAGAAAAGAGAGAAAATAATATAAGAGTATATAAACGTAGCAGCTAGCTACCGTATAAGTTCTAAAAGTAAGAACCAATTGTAGCAAAGTTCTAAATTTTTTTAGCTACAAGAAACCGGATGTTGTGGTATTTTGGTGTATTGGGGTTCTAAGATAACATTTTGGGAGTTTTAAAACTTCCAATGCTAATGCTCTAAAAAGCTTGTGCAACACACTAAATCCCAAGCATATATAACCATTATTTGACCCACAAATACTAAAGAAAAAAAAGCCAATAAACCAATCAAGGATCATTTTATGAAACTATCGTACCAATCAATCTCTTAAAAAACTAGATTCTTTTTTATAATATCTCATCTGACTCTACACTCTTTCTTGTCTCAAAGATCAACAAACTAAATTCTTGAACAATAAACTGAAGGGAAAAAAATATTTGAGTAGTTAAGGAAATTATTAGAACTACGCATATTGAACACATAATCCAAAAAGTGCATTGTTGAAATTAAATTGATAAAGCTTAAAACTCCTTCAAAAATATTTATAGTTCATACTAAATAGAGATTATACTTTGGATTTTTGTGAGGGGGGGTGGGGGAGGGAGCAATTTATTTTGGATGCCAAATTCTTAAAGCTTTTAATTTGGATTAAAAAAATGCTTACAATTTGAGTTTAGGGGGGGTGGCATGGCCCCCCTTGGAAAATATATAGCTAGGTCCCAAATTTAAGCGAACTACTCTCACATGGGAAATAATTTATTGCCATTTTGCATCTTGGCTTGTAGTTATAAGGGAAAACTAACGTTGCAATCTCAGTATAAATACACTACCAAGGTTTGCAATCTTGTAATAGAAAGCAGCACCTTTTCAAATATGGTCCCACTCATTGGTATAATTTTGGGAGTAAATGGATTTCTTTCAAATCATGCTTCACCTTGTAGTCTTTAGTATTTCATTCTCCCTCATCTTCCTCATATATAAACAAAAATCGACTCGTGCCAAGTTGCCACCAGGTAAAAAAGGATGGCCTATCATTGGGGAAACCTTGGAATTTGTCGGGATAGGGAAAAAGGGAATTCCAGAGATGTTCATTAAGGACAGAATGAGAAAATACTCTTAGGACCTCTTCAAAACCTCAATGTTTGGGGAGAACATAGTTGTGTGTTGTGGTGCTTCAGGACACAAGTTTCTATTCTCGAATGAGAAAAATTTTGTCGCCACTTGGTGGCCACGTTCCGTGGATCAAGTAACGCTTTCCCCTGAATCTATTGAAAACTTCGTCCCCGAAGATTCTATTAAAGTAAGGAGGGCCATAGTTCAATATCTCAAGCCAGAAGCTCTTCAATACTGCATACCTATAATGGACTCCATGGCAAAGGGAGGCAGATTTGTCTCCGAACGAACAAGTGAAGGTTTTTCCACTCACCATGAAGTATACATTTTCTTTGGCTTGTAGGTTGTTTTTGAGTGTCACAGATCTCAACCATGTGATGAAGTATCTGGCAGAGTATCCTCAGGTTTATAGTGAGGTCTTCAAAGGTATTTCTTCAAAACATGCTATGGGATTATGGCTTCTTTCCATTAAATGAATATTATGTAATGCTTCTTTCATTTTTAAACTTAGTATGCTATATGTAGCTCTTCACACATATGACATATTTTATAAATGTGATTTTGAAATATTATTTAACAGAGCAAATGGAGATTGCAAGATCCGATCCAAAGGTCCGGATGATTTGTTGAATTGGGATGACATTAAGAAGATGAAGTACTCTTGGAATGTGGCTTGTGAGACCCTAAGACTAACACCGCCTATAGCAGGAACAATGGAACATTAATATTTATGATTATGTGGCTTAAGGTAAACCGGTAGACCCTCAGCTGGTGCTAGCTTGTAATTAATCTTTTCATTTGGAATTACTTTCTCCCACTTGAACCTTGTCACCACATTATGTATAAACACTAGAATTTCTAATCGAGCGTACTCCCTCCCAGGGCAGATCCGTGGTCCTCCTCCAAATGGCACAAAAGTATAAGGTGTTGGGCCATTCCCTTCAAATCTTAAAGGATCAAATTTCTCAGGATCTGGAAAGTGTTCGGGGTTTTTGTGTGTGGAATATGGAGGGAAGGTATGTGACACTTATACCATCACATTAGCCAAAATGTACATCTGCACTATGTTTTAATGGTGATTCTTACTGTTCTAAATCCATATTTTTGCAGATATTATGGTCTCCATATTCGACACACAAAAACCTTGAATACTTTCCAGATCCTGAGAAATTTGATCCTTTAAGATTTGAAGGGAATGGCCGAGCACCTTATACTTTTGTGCTATTTGGAGGAGGACCACGAATCTTCCCTGGGAGGGAGTACGCTCGATTAGAAATTCTAGTGTTTATACATAATGTGGTGACAAGGTTCAAGTGGGAGAAAATAATTCCAGATGAAAAGATTAATTACAAGCCAGCACCTAATCCAGCTGAGGGTCTACCGGTTTACCTTAAGCCACATAATCATAAATATTAAATTGCTTCAATACCGGAGTTTCTTGATATAATCAGAACATGGATGGACACCTTTTTAGCAATACCGGAGTTTCTTGATATAAATAAAAGTTTGATTTATCATCCCAGTCTTGTACCTTGTTCATTGCATAACCAAGTGTATATTATCCACTTAAACCATTCATCCTGCTTCAGCTTAACTTCTCTCCATGTAGCAACTTATATAGACAAAGACAATTAGTGAATTAATTCCCTAGGCCATCAGCCAGAAATCCCATCAAATACAAAAAACTATAGAAATCATTTTTTATAACGTTCAGGCATCATGAACATCACTAATCACTCTCCGGTGAGTAAATTTATAACGTTGGCTTAATTTTTAAATGACAAAGTTTAGCTAAAAAATTGGTTGTAGTCTTAAACTACAACCTTATTCAATATCTTTATATTGGATGTGAATTTTGACAAATCAACCAGTGGATTACATCTTCTTTTATATCCTCCATATTTGCAAAAAATTTTAAAAATTAAAGATCAATAACTATGTCATCAGACATCAATAAATTGCTTAAATTATAAGAATTACAAGTTTTTGTAGTTTAAAATTATACATAAAATAGAAACTAATAAATCATAAAATAAATAAAATCCAACTGACACAAAATTTGACATGTGTATTAAGAGCGTAAAGAACATGCAATTCAACGATTGATTTTTCAAAATATGTAGTAATATTTATTTTATTGAGTATGACACAAAATTTGACATGTGTATTAAAAATATAAAGAACATACAATTCAGCGGTTTGATTTTCAAAATATGTAGTAACATTTATTTTATTGAGTAAGATTGTAATCTTAAGCTACAACCAATTTTGTAACTAAACTTTGTCCATTTTGAAATTCAAATTTTGGTGCCCAAATTCTTTTGAGCCCCAGGATTCTCCCATACGAACCCCATATTGGATACAAGGGTGCCTATTCGAGAGTGAAAAATACTCTCTTTATCTCACAACCATTATTTTGCTACGTACCCTTTCTTAGCACAAGTCGTAATGAGGAAATTTTATGGAAGTGAAAATATAGTAAATGTCCCTGATCCTAAAATTCATATTCTAAGTGGTCATAGAGAAATAAAGAGTAAATTGGTCCTTTTCAATATTGAAACATTGCCCTAATAATTGTTTTATGAATGCTTAAATGTGATTGGTAGATCCATGATCATATTATACAAATGCGTACATAGGATTATCCTATGTTAATTTTAATTGGTCCACAAAATGATTAATTGATATTTTAATTGAAAGATATAATTAAGATCCTATTGTTTCAAAATTTTAATTATGGTAAACCTGCAAGCAATAAAAAATTCCATATCAACAATATTATATTTTTATTAATTTTAAAATTTTTGAATTTATAATATATATCAAATGACGCATTTATTTAAATTAATGAATTAGGGTTTGAATGATGGAAAAACACAATTCTTGACCTCATAGCTAATCAACACTCTAGTAATTCCACCCAACTCTTGACCTCATAGCCTTAAAAATAAGGAAAATAGATATCTCTATAAATGTAAGAAGTATCTCAACTGAAAAGAGGTCCAAATTTTTGTTTACAGTATATTAGTGAGCCTTAAGAGCACTAGTTTACTCAGCCACATCCCTAGCCATGATTTTTATCATTTTTTTCTCTACATATATATTTTCGTCACACGCATCTTTTCACAGTACATAATCCAATGTACATTATCATAGAAATCATCCACAGGCACAAATCCAAGTAGTTTAGGTTATGGCATCAACCATCCATCATTTATTTGAAGCAAATCAAAACATGTACATTGTACACCTTTTGTGCAATGCTATCATCAAAACCCTTCACTCTTTGATCCTGGAAAAACTTCTACCAATGATTTAGGACCTTGTAAGGCTTTACCGAATTATGATCCTCTAGAGTTTTAAAGAACTTGACTGTGAAGTTTCTAAAATTCTACTCATTCTTTTGAAATGAGTTATTATATTTTATCACATTATCAATATTTAAATTAGAAAATAAAATTATGATACTCAACATTTTTTTGAATGTTGATGATAAGGTAAAATCCAATTTACTCATTTCAAGATTAATGGAAAGAATTTTATAACAGAGTTACCCTAAAGCCTTGAATTTCATATACCAAATGGTTTTTAGTGTAGGCGGGATTTGAATTTCAAATCTCTTATTCAATGAGAAAAATTTTATCAGTCAAGCTAACAAAAACCCACATAAATTCGATTAGTATGAGGTTAGAATAACACTATTACATTTATTTTCACATCAATTCATAATATTTTTTAAGCAAAACCGATAAAATCTTTGGCATTTGCTTATATTTTGAGTCTCCATCTTCATATTTATGTTTATTGTTGATTAAATAAAAATAACTACTAGTCCCAAAACATGGATATACACATATTTAGCAATACTAGAGTTTCTTGAAATAAATAGATTTAGATTTATCGCCTAAGTCTTGTACCTTGTTGTTCATCGCATTACCAATACCAAGTGCATATTTTGGCCAAATTTGTGAAGAACAAACACACATTAATTTTGAATCAAACACTACCTATGTGGTACTTGGTACCCACATCTATCACTACAAGAGTTAGGCACTTTTGTAGTACTTTTTGGGGGTTATGTAATTGCTTTAAAGGCTTTACAGTTTACGTAGCTTTCCCCTTCACCTGTAGTGTTAGAATCACAGTTTCTCAAATAAAAAATAAAACAAAAACACACACAAATTGATTTACGGAAATTTTACTACACAATTTTTTTTTTTTTTAGTATGGTACCTCTCATAGTAACAAGGTTACATATAATAGTAGCCTTTTTTCCTTTTTTTTTCTTTTTTTTTTTCTCTCTTAATGAATGATAGTAACTTTTGTCACTCACTGGCAAAGACATAAATTTTTTTCAGAGGTCCAATATAATTATATCAATAATTTTTTATAATTCACAAAATAGCACACACATATATGAATTCTATTTCTAAAACACATCTTTAATATGATTTATTATATATATATATATATATATATATATATATATATATATATATATTATTTTTGCATATACAAAAATTAATTTATCAAGAAAATTTATATACTTCAAGATAAGTACTTCATTCATTAAGTCATTTGTAATTATCCTTTAAATTGTATCAATTACAATTGATATTATTTAAATATTTTAAATCAAGGTTTTTCATTAAATACATTAAAGATTACACAGTACTTGATCACCAAAATTTGGAGAAAAAAAAAAGGGATTTGTTGAAATTGACTCGAGTACCACACTTACGTTAGAAGATACTTCTTCCAGCATGTAGGAAGCTATAGTAAAAGAGGCCTTTGGACTCAACCGAGTAAAAGATATTCCAACTGGAACATTCAACTGTGCTATTGTTTATGCTATATATTGTTTAGCTAAAAAGAGATTTTGTTATGATACACAGCCTGAATTTGTTGTCCCGCAATAATATTCCATGTTACTTTCATTGTCAACAAGATTTTGTGTTCCCATAAATAAACAAAATCCTCTGGAATCTCTATTACCAGAGAGATGATAATTGCCAATCGTTGGAAACTTGGCTTAGGTGAACTTCCAAGTAAACATGTAGTCTGTGCCAAACAATAGGAGTGCCTGTATGGTACCAAGTCCATGTCAGACGTGTTTGGTTTGCTGTTTCTGCTCGCGTTAAGGCTCGCAAAGATGGTCAGTTTTTTCTATCGTTCTTTCTTTCTTTTACTACTGCTTTGTTCTTCTTCTTGTTCTTAAAAATTATGGTTTTCTAGCCGAGAGTTTTATAATTCAACTCGTACTTTTCAGTGTCTGCAATAGAGACGTTTGGTTCAAATCCCTATTCTCACTTCTCCGATTGTTGAATTATTGAAGAAAAATAATCTTCTTTACTCAAACGAGTAAAGTTTCTTTTTGTCAAATAAAAGAACTTAATTTCAAATTTCACTAACATGAAAAAAAAAAAAAAAAAAAAAAAAAAAAAAAAGATTTGCTTTCATAACATATGATTCAAATCATGTCATATCTATAAAATAAAAATAAAAATAAATGAAATTTTTTATAAAAAAATTATGTTTAGAAGAAAGAAAATTAGAATTCCCGGATGAATCGTTTTTTTTTTTTTTTTAATTTTTAAATTTTAGACCTCTAATGACCGTTGGTCAATGGAGGTGTGAACGTGATAATTAATATATATTTATTAAAATAATAATAATAATTTTTTTTTTCCTTGTAATGAGTCCCAATTCAACAAATGACAATAACATTTGTTCATACTTTATCACCATTTATCCACTCTATCTCTAAGTCCTTTTTTTTTTTTTTCTTTTTCTTATTCATAGAGAAATTAATTTCACGCAAAATTGTTTGGATGAAATAATTAAAGTTAAGGCAAAATAGAAGCTATATAATTTTAATTTAATCACCGTTTTTCAAATATTTTATTTTGTCCCTATCAGTTATTCTTCTTCTTTTCCTGTTTATTGCTCTTCTTAATTATCTTTTATTTTTATTTATTAATTAATAAATCCGTCCTATCGTTTTTCACTTCTTGCGTAACAAAGGAGTTTTAATGTTTTATACTAGTTATATACTTTCATTTCCTTTGGGATGATATATGAATCTTGGATTCTTTGATTTTATTCTATCTATTTTTTTGGAGCAAGTTGAGGACATGCTACTTTTTATAATTTGTTAAGAGTGTAATTAAAAAAAAATTTATTGAATTTGTTTTATGAACTATCAACAATTTTAATTTAAAAAATAATAATAATAAGTGCCCCTTGAATTTTACTTTATTTGCCTGATTTGAATACTAATTAATGAGTTATATCCATAAGCCTGTAACTAGGCTCTTCTATTACTACCCAACATGGCCCCATTCATTTAGAGACTTAATTGGATCCAATACTTTTGTGCACAGAACTAGTCTAAATCATTACACGTAGCCAGAAGTAAACATGTTTTACAAATCTAACAGATTCAATGCATAAGAGCATACCCAATATTTCTTTCATTCAATGGGTGTCTTTTTTTCTCTTCTCAAAATTGAAAATTTTTGGCTTGGCTATACCTCCCTTTTTTTAGTACTAATTAGCATGATTTTCAACATTTTGTACTTTTTATGAGTTTATCTGTCACACGGAATGTCAAATGTAAAGTCTGTGGTAGGTTGAGAATTTCCACTAGAATATTTTCCTTTATTTAAGTGGGAAAAGACCATTATACTATTTTGGGTATCATGGTTAGAAACAAAATATACATCTAGAAAGTTTAATAAATGAAGAAAAGACTTTAATATGGGTGTTGTAGAAATCTATCATGTGATAAATGATAAGTTTTCAACCTTATCAAGCACTTGAAATTGCCTATTCTTTTGAGTGAACCCAAAATAATTGTCATTTGGTTTTGATAAAAAAAAAAAATAATAATAATTGTCATTTGGAGCAAACCCAAAATTTTGAACTTTCTTTTGATTTTAATGGTCTGGGACCCAATTGATCCAACCTGATAAGTAATTTCCATACAACATCACATTAAAACCCTGTTTGTGAAAACATATTATATATACTATGTCTAATTTAACAAACAAACAAACAAAAAAAAAAACACTGCCTGAGGAACTCCAACTATGAGGGGATCCCACAAGGCTTAGAAAATGTGTATTCGTACGAAGCAATCAAAATCAAATATGGTTTCATAAAATAATATAGTGATCTCAATTCTCAACCAGGAGCACCACCAATAATTTATATCATCAACAGAAAATGAAGGGTACAAAAAATGTAATTATTGAAAGATGATCTTCAAATATGGTTTTTCATTTTTTTTGTTTTTTTTAAATGAAATGAACTATTTAATTAAAATAAAAGTGTTGTATGATTGTATCCCAAAAATTAACTATGAACCTCACAATGTCATCTACATTATCCATATGCTTAGTAGATCAATTATCAAGGGCACATGACTCGAGAAATTATTCAAGCATCTGGTTGGACCATACACATTGTCCTCCAAAGAAATAAATTTAAAGTATTGTGAGTTCTATATGAATTGATAGGGTCACAAAACAAATTTTTTTATTTTTTTAATTGGTTGGTTGGGAGGTTGTCCTCCCTATGGATTGCATAAATTCTCACATGTCTGAAAAAGAATTAAATATTCTACTAGTGGTGGGCTACCTCCACTAGTTAAATGAATCCACTTCTAGTTTTTTTCAGACAATTCCATAGATGGGATTGAAAGCCTGAAGAATTCAATTCTTGAATGTTTGTGTCGGAAATATCAAGAAGTATCAATTGAACCATACAAGACTCTCTGTCATCAATTGAACTATACAAGACTGTTGTATTCTAGAGTTTAAACTAGTCACGATTGCTATATTCTAAAATGATGGACCTTCTAACCTACACTAACCAATTTCTAATTTTTCTGTCACCATTCCTCTTATAAAGTGGTCTACATTCTAGATTGATGAACCTACCTACACTTTCCTATTTCTAATTTTTCTATGTCATCACTCCTTTTAAGTGGTAAGTGGCAACCAATACTTTTATTGGTCCTCACAGCCAAAAGACAAGCGTGCCTTCTTAGGAATTAGGATAGGATCAACATTTTTTTCCGAGAAACTTTATGCCTAGTCACTTTAGCAATGGCCTGACAACAACATTGCAATAAAGTATTCTATGAACTACAACTTTTTGCACAAAAAAAGCCCAAAAAAAAGTTCTGGGACTCGGATGATCTTTGGTACAGGACCACCACTTGGAGCATCAAAGAATAAACGCTTCAATAGTTTACAACACAGAGAAATCTTTCTCCATATTCATATTCTAACTCAAATTTGATTTGTCCACCCTTTGGAGTAATGTTAGTGACAATTTTTGTTCACAGTTGCCGGCATGACATGTTGTGATCGAGTAACATCAACGCTACTTTTATCACGCACCAATCAACTACGACTATCTGGGGTTCATCTAAATAGCAGTTCTAGCATCTAATGGTATGTTAAATAAAAGCTTATCACTTACAAGCTGTGGCATTGTTTTGGGGTGCAGGTGCTGGACTTTTGAAGCTTCACAATGATGTGCAGACGTGTGGATATCAGGATGTCCAGGTGATGTGGGAAATGCTGAGAAAATCAGAATCAGAGCTGATAAGTCACCCTCCAAAGCGCAAGCAAAGGCCCTTTTGGAGGTTTTTTCTGTGGTCTAACCATAATGCAGCCTCATCCTTCTCTGCAAATCATGCTTAAGACAACAACATCACTCAAAGTTTCATGCTATAATGATAGTAATAATTATAATTACAATAATACGTTGCTAATGTCCAGAGACATAACATAGCATCCTCTTTTTACAACCAAATTGCCGACATTGCAGTGGAATGGTACATAGCTATTGCAAGTGTCCCCAGATCAGTGTAATATGAAACATTAATCAGGTGCACTTTTATTGAGTGAAAAACAAAAATGCCACCGAATCACAAAGTTGTTTGTAAATATTATAATAATAATAATTTTTGTAGATATCCACAGTTAACTAATTTGGAACTAGCTTATCAGTGAGCAGTTTTACTCATTAATAGTGTACTTACAGCAAAAGCATGCAATTGATTAGTGGACAATAACATTACAAAGGGAAAGAATGTGATCATAATTTAATATATATGCAGCAAGGGAATTGAAAAAAATTAATTACCATACTTTGCTAGTTATACTAAAATCGTTGGCAGAATGTCAACTGTATAATAAACAGACAATGAAAATAATGATCATTGGCAGTTCAAAAATTGAACACATTCTGAAAATCTGCTGTTGAATCTAGAGAGCACTGCATATTTTAAAATTTCCAGAAGATTAATCACAAGTTTTGGTATGTGCAATGCTTGAAAGAAATATCATACATAAGACAGCATGGTTTGCAAGTCCAAAGGGATTGTTCCTACATATCACAATAAATCCGATATAGCTGGTAAGACAATGGGTCCAAATGAACCCAGCAAGACTGCTACAGTCGTGTTCATTTCCTTAATCTTGAAGTCAACAAGAATCCCATCCAACCAAATCCACTTTAGCAGCCTATGAAAGCCATTTTATCCATTTATGTCTCTACTTAGAAAACTCAAGTATATCTAAAGTCTAATTCGCTTAATGATAATTCAAAATATAAATTCACCAAAACATTTTATAAAGATGACCAAGTGCTACAGTCACAATCAAAATTGTACTTCCATTTTCTTCACCTAAAGGGGATACTTTTACCTACTACTCTTGGCTCCCAGTTATTCAATTCACCAGCTTAAACTTGACTTCTTAGAGACCTTAACAAGGATACAAGCATTGAATATTAAAGATGTGCATGGATTTTCATACATGTGATAATTCAGTCAAAGAAGGGTGAGGGATAGATAGACATAGAAATCAATTGCATAATAAACTAATATTTTATTTTGGATTATTAAAAATTCAACAAAAGACAATCCCAAATCAGCCGGCTATGCTGAGTTAATAAATACCTTACACTAGGTCATTATGAAGAAACTTTCCAAGTTTTGCTAAGAGCACATCCACAGGAAACATACATGGAAATTTCCCATTTCATAATTCTAAATTCATTTTCTATCTAACTTTTGACTAAGAAACAAAACCATCCAAATTATGGCATCCCCTATCTATTTTAATTAGTTCTTAAATAAACATTTCAATTTATCTCATCAAGAAAAAAGGGAATTAATTTAAAATACCAAAAAAAATACTAAAATAGTGGTCATCACCTTAGCAGAAATGTTAGGTGATTATCATGTGCTAACAAAACACCTGTACATAATTATTATAATAAAAAAAAATGTCCATTGAAACGTTTTCAATTGATAAAAATTAGAAATTCAAGCAAGGTTGTATATAAGAAACAATCGTATACCAGTGAAACACTGGACCTAGCTATAACATTCAACAGGTAGAACAGAAATTAACCAGGCCGTATATAACTCGTTGGTAGTATATAATGCTTAGATTATGAGGGTTGCAAGCCAATTAAGTAATAGCATGTGTAAATCAAAATAAGTGCAAAGAAGACAAGCCTGCAAGAATTTTAATCAAATGATCAGAATCACAACATGCAGCATACTGACTACCCAATTAAGCAAATTATGTAACAAAAACTTCAATGATTTATTAACCCAATAAAAACAAAACTGGAATTGGAAAAATTTAAAGCAAAGTTCAAACATAAAAAGGCTTCAAAATCACAGAAGCTACTAACTCAACAAAAAAGCACACGTATGTTACTTTCTATATTGGCCATGTGATAAATTATTCAGCAGCAACTGGCATATTTAAAAGAGCCAACAGCAACCCAGATATAATCGTACAAAATCATCAACAAAAATGCTTGAACCATTGTGCTTAAAATACGGAGGAAGAAGGGTGGTGGTGAACTTGTGAAGGAACAATGAGATAGTTAGACAATGGATCAAAAGGTTCTGATCCTCACTCTTTCATATCATCATCTTCATCTTCTGCTTCTGCTTCACTTAGATCAAGATCAGCAAGCAACTCATCCAACGGAATAGAAGGTATGTCATCTCCGTCAGCCACAGATGTCATCTCTGATGGCTGGTAGTCTTTATTACGGTACAATGATATATTGAACCTCAAATCAGGGTTCTCCTCCAGATCTTTCAAGAACTGTTCATACTCCAAGCTAATCTTTTCTTGATCAGTTCTATTCTTATCATCAACTTCCATGTCAAGGGATTTAAGCTTCCAGGCACGAGGCTTCCCACGCTTCTTCTGACGCTTCTCTTCATAGCTTTTCCTTATAAGAATCACTTCGGGGATGACCAGACCTTTGTGCTTCTCTATCTCAATATCATTACTGTTAGCCCCATATAAGTCATAACCAAGGGCATAATCTCCGGGGTTCAAAAGATGGCCTAGATGTGTTCTTATGTTGAAAATTGTATCATTTCTTCCAAAATCTGATACACGGGCCACTTGTGCATCAGCTAAAACATACTTGGAGCCACCAACATTAACTTCAGAAGAAATTATCTCCACATCCAACACAATATACTCCACCAGCTGCCTGCTCGTGAGTAGAGACTTAAACGGTAACCTCCAATACTGATCAGCATCCAAGTAAGAAATCCTTAAGGTCAATGGGTCAAGCAAAGCAATGCTGTTGGTCACTTTGGTGCAAATCACCAATGGGCCAAGATTTCCCAAACTAGCGGCAACTTTGAGCGGCAAACAGATCAAATCCTCACGACATATTGGGCAGATTTCAACTGAGAAAGTATACTTGTAATTATAGTTATTACTCTTTATATCATGGGAAACAAGCTGTTTGTCATTGCGACTCTTCATTAGAGCAACCTTACCAATGAATTCCACAAATTTCACACCATGACTCCGGTTAGAGAAAAAGAAGTCGATACCTTGTTCCATCTGCTTAATCTTTATGGCAGAAGCAGCAGCACCGTGCTTCAGAATTAGCTGCTCCAAATAAAAGAAAGTACGCCTGTGAGAAACATGCTGGCGCAGTTGCACTGCTGCAACCCACTGGTCAGGATTGGCCTGAACTCTTGAACAGGATTCACACATGTGCTCTTGCTGAACATATTCAACCACATACGATTGTTCAAGTATTGCTCCATTAAGAACCTCTTTCTGAACTTTCAATTTGACCTTGATCCTCTTTGAATGGGGTTCGGTCCAAATGAACTCCGCATGTACCAATCTTACCTTGTTCAAATTCTTCAGCCTCTTCACACAGAATGTCAACAGCTCTTTTGATTCCAATTGGGCTTTGATCCAAGTTCTTGGTGGCTGCAAGTAGCTGTTGCACTCAGGGCAATGCATTATGATCACATGCTTCTGTAGACCTTCTGTGATGTCAACTTCAGAGCGCAAACACTTTACGCACATATTGGCAGCATTCGGTGCCATTGGAATACCGCATTTGCAACATAAAACAGTGCCAACGGTTTGGGGAACAACAAACATACCTGCTTCCTCTGCCATGGCTGGTGATTGTAACAATATAATTTCATAAAAAGTAAGTACTTTAAGGTTAAGGACAAGAAGGACAAAAAAAAAAAAAAAGAAATACATAAATAAATCTGTACAGATCAAGTATGGCTTCGCAATTTAATCACATATGCTTATAATAAGACAAAATTACAATCACATGACAAAAATCAACTGTAAAAGAATCAATTGTATCTCCTGCACAGCTAATTTATACAGAAATATTTTATATCACAGATTACTATTTCTTTTAGTTCTTTATGCACAAAAAAAATTATAAAAATACAAAAGAACTCCATTGACGATAGATAGAATATAATTCTGGACTTTGCAAGTGAAACTAACCCTTATAAATGGGTTGGAATATTTGCTAGATCTTCATGGCCATAATGTAGCCAAATTCTAAGTTTTTTTTTTCTAGTCTACATTTGTATTTTATTGGGAAAAAAGGTCTAAAACTCAAAGGGATCCATGGAGGAGAACAATTGACAAATTCTAGTAAATTTAAGAGTAAAAGAGCTGATATCAAGCTGAATCAAAATTCAGTAAAACAATAAATTAGACGCATTCAGAGAGACATCATGTTATAAGCTAAAACAAATTCATCAAATGGTCCCAAACGACTAGAAAACCATTATGCAAAAACAAAAGCATTCATACTAGTTATATAACAACATGAAAAAGACCAAAACTATCACCCTCATCGTGCCACCACTAACATAGCTAGATATTACCAAATTAGATTGTAATGAGCTAATGCACCAAACAATTTGCTTTAAAAGATCACAACCATATTCAACAAATTTTCCTAAGAACTCAACTTTGTTAACAACCAACTCATATGTATTGGCATGAAGAATCAGAAATTGTTGCATCTATTAATGAAATCTAAAAGAACCCATTTCCAAAACCAAAAAAAAAAAATGGTCTTGCTATATCAGTAACATCATATAAACAAAACAAAACAAAATAAAAATCCTAAATTTATGCCTCTGTGAATTAATCTAGAAGAACCCATTCAGAAAAAGCCATGTTCAAACAAATTACACCAAACCCATTTTTGTGAAAGGCTATATCATAAACAACAAAACCAACTCTTCATAGCTCTCCTCTCTCTTATTTACAATCAAAACAGAGTAACAGGAGCAAAAGGTGTAAGCACCCGTGGAATTAGAGAAGAGAGAGAGGCTTACCGGCGGTGTTACGGCGGACCGGCAGTCGGTGTAGCAGCAGCTGAGAGGCGAGAGAGAGAGAGAGAGAAAGAGAGAGAGAGAGAGAGAGGGTTCTGAAATAGACTACTAGTGTTTCAAGGTTTTCTTGATATTTTTTTTTTTCCCCTCAATGACTAATTTTTGTGTAAATAAAGCTTTTATTTTGAAGTAAAGTTGTGAGGTGGGCCTTTTACCTTTGATAGGGAGTGATGTGGACTTTAAGCCTAATTCGGGAGCTGAAGAATATATGGGCATTTCAAGCCCAACCTGTAAGCTAGTAGATATTTGTGCTGTGAAGAATGATTGGGCTTCTAAGCCTATTTTGTGTAGTATTAAGCTTCAGGAAGGATAGTATTTATTATTAGGAAGAAAATGTGTTGTAATGAGATAATATAAGTTTGGTTATGAGTTGTAACATTAGAAGAAATATTATTTTATTTAGGCCAGCTTGTTTGCTACAGCAACCAAATGCAAACTCCAAGGGTCTGCCATGTCTAGGAAACATTAGCCCATGAATTTAGGCCACTTCATTTCCCTAATTATGCAAAAAGCAAGTCAGCACTGTTACTCAATTAATGCAAATCTGACTATAACCTCTTTAATTGAGACCTTGGGGTTCAAAGTTTCTTTTATTGATCAAAAACAAATCACTTAGAACACCCTAAATTTAATACAAAAAGTCCCAATTAGATTCAAAAGGGACCGACCATGTTTTACTCTTAGTTGAAACTTTAGAACAAAAGCTCATCCAGCCAGTTAACATTCTCATACTTCTGAAGTCAAGAGGTAAAAATATGGATACAGGGAAACCCTCCCTCTCTTCCTCACAACCTCTCTTAATTTCTTCTTTTCGCTGATTATGAGTCGAAGTTTTTGACCTATTTACTTTTTCTGCATTTTCTTATATTTCAATTATGACATTTTGATTTCTCTCTTGTTAAAGTACCATTAGCTTTTGTTCATCATACATTTGGAATTTTGGGCTTAATTCTCTATAAATAATCATGTCTAAAGAACCCAAGGGGAGATTTGAGTCATTCTTGCATTTTTTGCCCTTGTCACAAAAACGTCTTTGACACTATTCATAAGGAATGACTATTCCTAGTAATAAAAACATAATCAAAATACTAAATAGCTAAACTATAAGAATAACTATTAAATTACAGTATCTATTACAATCGACTAAATATGTCTTAAGTAATAAAGAACAATTGACTTTTTTTTTTTTTTTTCAAAAATGTAGAAGTCCCTAAGGCTAGGACTTTTTTGGAACTTAAACTAGTTCGGCCCATGGTCCAATAAATTTTTTTTCTTAAAATTTTTGGTTGTATTTTTTTTGATGTAATGTGGGGTGCCTAATAAATTCATTAAATTGAGCCACTTGTCCTGAAAATCAAAAAGAGCCCTTAACACGGTTCAATGTTGGCTAGCTAATTGGACGGATACTGGTTGGTGGCTAGCTCGTGGTTTGACAAGAAGAGCGGTTAGAGCACAAATTAAGCCCTCGAAGAATTTTTCAATAGGATAATTATTGTTGCACATAGCTTATTACACATTTCAATATACATAGCCTATAAAATCATGTTTTGAAAACACAATTTTATCTTAATAGATTTTTTAGAAAACACGATTTTAGCTTTGTGTCCGGTACATACATGGTGTAACTATCACTATTGTTTTCAAAATTATTTTAGTATCTACCCTTTTTTTTAGAGAGTTTCAACCTATGGCATCCACTCCTGATAATGCTCTTTAGAGAGTTTCTTCCCATTTGATGTTGAATTAAAGGTCCATATATAAAATTTAACATACCTAATTATAGGTCTAAACTTTGGATTGAGAGAATTAATATGGTGTCTGTGATTAATTAAATTTAGGGGTGCAATTAAATGCAATTCTGTCGGGAGTTTTTATATATCCAATCTTAATTTTCCAATATAAGTTACACCTATCACGATTTGAAAATGCATCCCATTTGACTTGTAACATGCTCAATTATGATTAATAAAATTTATCGTAGGTTTATTTATTAATCTTATTCTTATTTACTAAAGGATAAATATTATATCAGAAATTTTGGAGTTACTTGTATTAATATATATATATATATATATATATATATATATATATATATATATATAATTTTTTAGGTTAGTGACCCACAAAGTTATCGTTTTAACTTTTAAGTATAATTCTCATGCCATAATTTTATAAAATTTCAATTCTTTACTTTTATTTTTTATTTTAAAAACTCATATATTTTCACAAAGAATCTGAAATTGTTGCATCTACAAATGAAATCTAAAAGAACCCATTTCCAAAAAAGCATGGCTTGCTTTATCAAAAAACATATTCATAAACAATTGGACACGAATTTGCTTTTAAAAAAATGCTAAATTTTTGCATCTATGAATTACTCTGGAAGAACCCATTTTAAAAAAAAGTCATGTTCAAACAAATTACGCCAAACCCATTTTGTGAAAAGCTCTAACACAAACATATTCATAAATAACAAACCCAACTCTTTGATAACCCTCTCTCTTTTATTTACAATCAAAACAGACTAACAAAACCAAACAAACCACAAAATTTGACATACATCAATACATAGCTGCAAAATCTTGAGAAACTAAATCAAATAAAAAAATTGAAAGAGAAAATAATTAAACCTAGTATGCTTTTGGGGCTACTGAGTTACTAGGGCAATAATAATGTTGAAAGAAAATGTTATGTTTTTTGGGGTTTCATTTAATGGGTTTGGGTCTTTGGCCTGACTAGGAAAATAAAGACATCAAACATTAACATTTTAAGCTCAAAATTGAAGGCCAATAACAAATAATAAAAGAAATAGGTTAGAAATCCTACAAATCCAAATTGTTTAGAATCAATGTGGGATAACGGTCTTGTCATGCGATCCCACAATTTGACTAACGATTCCATACATATGAAAAAAAAGAAATCCATATTTTGAGTCCCAAAATGAAAAAGTAAAAGGATTTTAAAATACATAAAATTAAAGAATTGAAATTTTATATAATTAAGGCATGGGAATTATACTTAAAAAATTATATATATATTTGTTTAATTTTTTTTAAAAAAGGACCTAAGCTCCAAATGTCACACTTATGTTATTAATTAACACAAGTAATTCCAAAATTTCTGATATAATATTTATCCATTAGTAAATAGTAAGAATAAGATTATTAAATAAACCTATGATTTTATTAATCATAATTGAGCTTGTTACAAGTCTCTTTTTTTTTTTTTTTGAGAGTCCATGTTACAAGTCAAATGGGATTTCAAATCATCACAGGTGCAACCTGTTTTATAAAATCAAGATTGGATATATAAAAATCCTCCAAGAGAATTGCTTTTAATTGCACTCATAAATTTAATTAATCATAAACACTATATTAAATCTCCCAATTCAAAGTTCAAACCAATAATTAGGTATGTTAAATTTTATATATGGACCTCTAATTCAACATTAAAATGGATAGATAATTGGTCGATACTAAAATAATCTTGTAAATGATGGTGATAGTTACACCATGAGTGTACGAGACATACAACTAAAACTGTATTTTTTGAAAACTTGATTTTAAATAAAATTGTGTTTTCAAAACATGACTTTATAGACCGTGTGTAGTGAAGTGTATAATGAGCCGTGTGCAACAGTAATTAGCTTACTGTAAAAGTATCTTAAGGCTTAATTTGTGCTCTCTAACCGCTCCTTTGGTCAAGCCACGAGCTAGCCACCGTCTAGTATCCATTCAATAAGCTATCCAACATTGAAATGTGTTAAGGGCTTCTTTGGTTTTTCAGGCCTAGTGACTCAATTTAATGAATTTATTAGGCACCCCATACGACGTCAGCAAATAATGCAACCAAAAGAAAGATTCTATAGGACCGTGGGCCGAACTAGTTTAAGTCACAAAGAAAGCCCAAAAAAGTCCTAAGGCCAGGGACTTTTACATTTTTGAAAAAAATAAAATTCAATTGTTTAGGATGAGAATAAAATCCTGAAGCATACTACACAAAATAGGCTTAGAAGCCCAATCATTCTCTACAAAAGAAGGCCCAAATATCTGCTGGCTTACAGATTGGGCTTGAAATGCCCAGTTATTCTTTCACCTCACAAATTAGGCTTAAACCTAGGATTGTCAAATTGGTGGGTTTGAGTTGGGCATAATTAGGTTGGGTATATAAAACCCATTCACCCATTAAAATCCACTTAAATAGTTGTTTCTAACCCAAACCCAACCTAACCCAACCCAATTATAATGGATAAACCCCAACCTGCCCAATTACCCAATTATCAAAATTACCAAAATTACTCTAAATTCTTAAAAAATAACCAAAATATTTTAATTTGCATTTTTTAAATGACACATCAACATTTCAATTTTTTAAAAAAAAAGCCACATCTAAAAATTAAAAATAAAATTCTGAATTATAATTTTTTAGGAGAGATGCTACGTCCACAACATTTTTACAACATTTTCACCACAAATCACAGGTGGTTAGTTGTTATTGGTTCAAATTTGAACCTAACATGAAGATTACTTTTTTGCTCTAATAATAACAACCAATAACAACTTGTCACTTAGAATTTGCTGTAAAAATATTTTGAAAATATTGTGGACATATCATTTCTCACTTTTTAAATCTTAAAATCAGATATTTGTATTTTGGTTGACACACACACACACACACACACACACACACACACACACACACACACACACAGAGAGAGAGAGAGAGAGATCTGGGTTTAGAGAGAGAGGGAGAAAGAGGGGCTGAGATGTGGCCGGAGGTGATCACAGGTGGTTTGGCTTTGGGTTTTTTTCTTTCTTTTTTTCTTTCCGGTTTTGGGTTGATTTCTCTTTTTGTAACTATGGATTTTGCGTGGAATTAGCTGAGGCGAAATCGAATCTGTATGGTTAAATAAAAAGGTTTTTACGGAAATTCTTAGTTCTTTATCTCCACAAAATTTGTTTGTTTCTATAGAAAATAATTCCATAGAAAGTCTTTGATTTTCCAAGAATGTTTTGCTTTTGAATCAAACGTGTCACTTTTATTTCTGTTTTTATTTTTCCAGTGTTCAGAGATGAGAGAAACGATTTTCCGTGAAGCCATGGCTGTGGCTTGTCTCGATTCTATGTATGCCATCAGTTATAATTTTTTTTTTCCGATTTTTCTTTGTGGTAAAGATGTGTTCGGTTTCCTAGAAAATTATGTGGGAAAAGAAAAGTTTTGCTTTTGAATCTAAGAATGAAAACCCTCGTGAAACACTAAAATGTTTGAGGGCTGGGTGTTTTTTTTTTTAATTGGGAAGGGATGGGTTGAATTTGGGTATATTGTTTTTGGGTTAAATAGGATCCAATGGGTTTTTAGTTAAAACCCAATAATCACTAGGTCTAATTGGGTTGATGCCCATTTAACCCAACTAATAAATGGGTGGGTTTGGGTTCAATTAGAGTGGGTGAGTTTGGATGGGCAAATGAGTTTGGGCTTATTTTGCCACCCCTGGTTAAACCCCACAACACTCCTCATCAAAAGTTAAAGGTCCACCTCTCAACTTTACTTCAAAATAAAAGCTTTATTTACACAAAAATTAGTCATTGAGGGAAAAAATTAAGAAAACCTCGAGTCACTAGTAATCTAGTGACTTACATAGAGTCACTAGTAAATTAGTGTATTAAGAAAACCTCAAGAAATATGTTTTATTTGATAAATAATTTGAAAATTATCATATGTTGAAAGAAACTCAAGTTAGAAGGCTTATAGATATGAAACCTTTTCATTGCTCAATCATTCTCAAATATACATCATACATTTATAAACATCGTATTATTATTGTATATATTGTTATATATATATATGTGTGTGTGTAGAGGAATGATTTGAATAGTCCTATTTATTTATAGCTGGGCCGATCTGATTGTTGAGTAATTTTGGATTAAAAAAAATAGTATTTTGTGGTAACATTAAATATTGGACGAAGTTTGGTTACAAATTTAGTGGTAACCTAAAACTGCAACTTTATTTAAAAGAATTAACATTGCTACATATTTCGAAGATCTAACCATTGGATTGCATGTTATTAACACTCTTAACACACATGTCAAGTTTTGTGTTAATTGGATGCTATTTACTATATGATCCAAAACTCATTTTTTATGCAAAATTTTAGACTATAAAAATTTGCAATTTAAACAATTGATTGATGATATAAATATTGATATTTGATTTTATAAAAAATTTGCAAATATGAAGGACATAAATAGAAAATATAATTAGATTTCTCAAAATTCATTTCAATTATCCTTAACCTTACACATGAAGTAAAACATACCCACAATATGAAGCGCGCCAAAGTAGACATCAACGTAGGTCGAACCAACCAAAGGCTTTGCATAGCGTTAGAAAGCACAAAATAGAGAGTGAGAAATCCAAAAGCAGAGTCCCATAGTCTCTAAAGCACCTTAATGCCTCCATTGTAGACTTTGTAGTTGTAGACAATAATTCAATTTCACCACTTATAAAACTGCTCTATATATAAAAGTATAAAACCACCGATCGAAGAGAGTAACGTAAATACTAGCAAACCAAAAGAGAGTAACGTAATACTAGGAAAAAGACTGAGAGAAGATTGAGTTTACTACTAATGTTGTTCTTTCCATAAACTTTTAATCTACTTCCAATGAAGAAGGAGAGTTTAAAGGAGTTTCATTGTAAAAATAGTCCAGATTATAACTAGGATTGTTAGCAGCATTAGTGCAATACTGGGTGGTAGCCGACCATGTGCTGAGCATAATGAGTACAATGAATTAGCATTTCGCATGCTAGAATGAATTCCTGCCTGTCAACTTTACAGAGTTCTGGAATGGAACTTAAGTGTAAATTTTCAGTAGGACTTTAGTAGTATGGTTATCCATGGACTGTGGCCGAAAGCATAAAAACTTTTATGAACAAGTGGAAGCTGCTATTTTCATCTCAATGACTAGCGAAAGAAATTGCATATGATGCTCTGCCAACCCCACTTTTGTGATATTGATTCCCATCTCTATAGCTGCTTTTTTATCCAAAAAAGATATTCCATTCAGGCTCTCTCTAGATAGGTAAACGAATTAATGGTCATTTGTGAGAGAGAATTTCAATTCAAAGATCGGAATAGAATCTCTCTCATCAATACGTGGTTAGTGCTGGATTGTGCCGCCTTTACTTTTTCACCGCAGAATTCACTTTCCTCCCCTTCTTTTTTCGTAGCAATAGAACACTTTCTAATTCAGAAAATAACATTTCAATTTTAGTTGCAAAGAGAGACTATATAACTGAGTCTGAAGTAAAAGTTGGAACGCAATAACTGACACTATATACAAGATGAATGAGCCTGATCTCACTGACAATCCTCCAACTCTATTCGCTGATAGTTCCAGTGTTGCTGACGATGGTGAAGGTCTCTATCCCTGTCCGGTTTTCAACCCCGATTTCTCTTTTGAAGAGGGAATACTTTATGGTTTCATCTCTTCACTGTGTGGGACAGAAGAGGATGATTTCACTAGTAGACCCTCGAATGAGAATGGACTAATAGAGGATTATTATGAGGAAGAACAGATAGATTATGGTGACTATTGGAACTGGTCAAGTTGTTTCAGTGATTGGCAGCGCGAGAATTTCTACTCCCTTGAAGATGGTACTCAGGACATTGGATGTGGCAGCATTTTGGGAAAGATGGAAGACTACTCTCTTGGTGAAGAACAACATGACAATTATTTCAGTTATCACGAAGACACAGATAACCAGTTTGTTATTGATTATAATCCTTGGTATGCATGTAGGGGAGAGGAAGATTCCCATGATTATGGTAGGCAACAGCCCATGACAGCATATGACTACAATCTGGATGACATGGGACTTTGTGAAGGCATTTTTGGCTACTGGCCTTGCCTGTTTAGGGAAAAACGAAGAATTATCCGGTCAGTAGAATATTACTGAGCAGAGATAATGCAAATCCATGGAGTTGAGTGCAAGAATTTATGAATCTCATGTAGAGTTGAGTGCAAAAATCCTATGAAACACAGTAAACATAGTTGTAGTTACTGCAAACATTGCCCAAGCATGCTATGCAGGACCTTGTTTAATTCTTGGATGTTTTCTCGAAGTTGATTTAGTTATGCATCATTGGTCCTCTATGCCTCCTACTTATGTCATTTCCCTCTATAAACCAATTCTACATGTAATTACATTAAATTGTAATGCAATAGCTCCTAGAAAGAGCAACAATGACCGGTGGATGGGCTTCACAGAGGACTATATTGCTCATCACATTAATCCTCAGGTTTTTTTTTTTTTTTTAATTTTTTTTTATATTTAATTTTTTCTTTCAAAAATATCTAATCTTTATGCATTCTATCATTAATATATATATATATATATATATATATATATATATATATATATATATATATATATGTGTGTGTGTGTGTGTGTGTGTGTGTGTATTATGAAGAAGGAGATCTTTTAACTAGTAGTCCCTAATTCCAGGATCAAGACAAAACTATCTTAACTAGTTGACATGTTATAACCTTCACAGGTGAAACACGTATATTTTAAAGATTAATTATACAATGAACAACTATCATTTGAATAATAAATCTTATGACTTTTATTTTCATAGACTCTCAATCCTGAGAGGATTGTGAATCTGATCATGAAATGTAGGTTGCTTTGATATATCAAGACTAAAATCTAATTTAACGATCAAAACCTCAGTATATTAGGTAACTATAAGTAGTGTTGTGGGAACACATATTCTCAATATGGAATCCATAATCTCTTTTTATAATAACATGAAATATCCCTTTGAGATAAATTTCATGGGAACTAATTATTCAAGACTGGCCACTTTAGTAAAGAGTTACTAAAGTTTATATTTAATTAAATTAGATTTTATAAATATGAATAGCTAAAAGATTAAACCGAGAACACAAAGAATAAAATAGTTGTTTATAAAGTGATAGTTTGTTATGACTTGTCCACTATGGATGTTTCATGGAGGGATTAAATGGTATTATATTAGAGTCTTGGAATATAATTTATCAATAAGGACTAGAGTGCAATTATATTTCCATAATGGTCCTTGTTATATAATTAATGGTCACTTTGAACTTGTCAAGAATTGACAAATATGCCCATTGCCATTGAAGCTAAAGCCTTATTTGTCCCTTTGATCCGATCCCAAGCTACACACTAATACCCAATTGCATTGGCCCAAAAGGCTAACCCAATTAGATAATCAATTTTTTATTTGATAGCAAAGTAATTGCTTAAGCAATTAAAACGTACATATGATTAAAAGAGAAAAAAATAGTTTTCTCAAAAGCATCTTTTGAATACATTTTTCCAAAAAGGAAAATGAATGTACTTAAGAACTGACTGAGAAACTACACATCTTAAACACCATGTGGAATTAGGATGAAGATTGAAGATTTTCTCAAGTCTTGTTTTTGAATTATAATGCATCAAGATATGCTTTCCATTCTTTGTATGTTTTCCATCAATATTGAAGGTCCATATTGGATCAAAGCATGTGAAGAGCTTGGTGAGGGATTCGGCTAAGGAGGTGGAGGTGTCCAATGATCGGTAGCGCTCGTTGGCTTAGTGGAAGGCAAACTTTGGTTTTAGTTTTGGTAAGGAAGGTTTGGACCAAGGAACGAAGGAAATTATAGTAGGCCAACCCTATGAAATTTGAGTCCAATTGGAACAAGGAACAAAGGAAATTTGCACCAAATTTAAGTCCAATTTGGATTAGGATTATAGCCGGTGTATCAGTTAGTATTTTCGGCATAACTTTCAGCTCAGATGTCCAATTGAGATAATTTAAGTTAGGCTGGAAAGTTAACTTAAAGGGCTTTAACGTTGTAGTTTACCAAAAGTCTGAATTTTGATGTTAAATGGGCCAAAAACATTAATTAAGTGAAGCCTAAAAAACTAGGATTTTTTCCATACGTGAATTCAACTTGTAATAGGATTCCTTGACCTATTTAAAGGCTCTTTAGGATAAAATTCAGAGGAGAGATGTCGTAGAATGTAATCTAGGTTTTCTTAAAGTTTCTTTATAGTTTTTGGAGTTTTATTTATGTTATGGCTTGCTAGAAGTCTTGCTAAGATAAGGGGTGAAACCCAACTATTTATTGGTATGTTCTTAACAATTATTTTATGGTTTTAATGGTTATGTTATTATGTTTTTGATTGATTTAGCCATCTAGAAAAATGTTTGGTTCAGTAAATTCTTTGATTTATCATAGACTTTGGGCATGTTAAATGCTTAGTATTCCCTGCAAACTAATTCACTAATTTTGTTTTGCCTAAAATCAATCAATTTCATGAAACTACCTTAAACAATTAATTCTTGAGTTCTTATTGTTAAATCGTCCGACTGAGATCATCCTTTGTATAAATTTTAGTTGAGTTATAAAATAAATATTGTTAAAACTATCAATAGATGTGTTGTGTGTGAATCCCTAAATCTTAGTGTCTTAATATATTGTTATTTCCTATCATTCAAAATTACCTTCACCAAACTATCAAAATTTCTCTTCAATATAATTTTATTGTTTTAGTTATTTTCTCTTGTGGTTTGCTAATTGATTCCTTTTTTCCAGTGGATTCGACCACGGACTTACCGAATTATTACTTCGTGACAATCATGCACTTGGGAGCATTATTTAAGTTGCAACAAGAAAAATATGATTTTCTTGCAAATCAGCCATGGTTTGAAAATTTGCTTGTGTTAAAGCTGCCTTAAAAGTTCTTATTTAGAATAGAAAGGATACAAGGGTTTCTCTTTTCACTTAATCATGAAGTTAATTATTATTGCACACACTAAATTATACTTGGTTGTACACAACAACTGAAACCATCTTTTTAAAACACGAAATTAGTTATAATTATGAAATTGTGTTTTCAAAACTTGTTTTTATAATTTTAACTAGGCTCTATGCTTTATACACACAATGTGTAATTATCACAACTTTAATTATTAATTAATATTGTGGGGGCTGAGGGGCTCTTAAAATTCTTAGCACGTCAGGTCATGCATCATTCTAACAATCATGTAGCAAACATGCTTGGCTAAGTATTGGTAGTATAAATACAGGTATGGTATTATACAAGATAGGACAATTCCTAAAATCTAGTATAAGATACAACGGTGATACATATATTGATTAATTATTAAACATATTTTTTGATGTCCTAAAACATTTATTTTTCATATTGAGGAATATGTCAATTTAAAGGCAATAATGGATAATAAAGTAAATTCATAACCTTTAAATGATGTTTATAATATAAATCAAGATCCAAAAGAGTAAATAAAAGATAACTAGATAAGTGTTTAACATTGAAATTAATATATATGTGTATGTGTTTCTCAAAAAAAAAAAAAAAAACTCAGTGTTGTTGAGTCATCCCACATCGGTAAGATATGATATTGAAAAGGGGTTTATCACTTGCTCCACGACACTAACTGCCGCATGCAGTTTTGGTGTTAGTGTATGAGTATATTCCCTTATCTCATTCTCTTCTCCTATATATATTTATATATGTGTGTGTTTCTCAAAACAAAAATTAATATAAAAAAATATAAGTAAAAATCTTCACAAGTTTGGGCTATCTGTCAATACTGAAGGGTTAGATTACAACCATATTAGAGCCGCATCGCAATTGTATCCCAGATATATCAGCATTTTTTTTTTCAAACCCCAAAAAAAGAAGAAGAAAAAACACGCATGCATTAGTATGTCAGAGGTATCTGGCATGGATTTGTATCGAACATAAGTATTTGAGCAAAATTGGAATATCTGTGCTTCCTAGGTACTTAGTGCAATACAAATAGGCTTCAATTGACTGTGGGAATAAGCTTCCATTGACAAATGCACAAAACGCATATAATTAAATATATCTTATATATTTATGTGTTAATTTTTAAATACAAAAACAGTAATATGTTAAGATGACATTACACATATTATGAAGGCACCAAAAGATTAGAGCAGTAACTCTGTTAATTACCATGTTAGATATACTAAATGGGTATATTATATTTCTCAAGTAAGTATAGGTATGTATGCTTCGCAAGATGTGTAATAAGCAATACAAGTACAATAGACCTAAACATTCTCCATTTAGTTTTTATAATGAAATAGTAGTGCATATCTGGTAACAGTTTTTATAATGAAATAGAAGTGCATATCTCCATTGTGTTCTATTTGAACGTTGTTTTTAACATATTGCGTTTATGACAAGTTACGATTTGGACTTTTTATAATTATTAGAACTTTATTATCACTAGATATATATTTAGAAAAGAAAAAAATCAATTCTTAAACTAATAGCCGTTTCCGACCCCCCCCCCCCCCCTCTCCAAAAAACAAAGGCAAAAGTAATGGATTCTAACCTATATGTTTTGTTTTGTTTTTTTTTTTTTTTTGAGAAACCAGACTGTAAGTAGCCTGGGCTTTTAGTCAATGGAAAAACATAGCTCAATGAATGTCAAGAGCTACAAGAGGGGCGATATCCTCAGGGAGGGAATCAATCCAGACCCGAGACTCCCTAAAATTCTTGGCTTTTTTGGCTAGTGCATATGCTACAACGTTGCAGTGCCTAGTATTAAATATAAATTCATAAGTAGAAAATGCAGCAAGGTGGATTCGGATATCCTCAATGATGTGACCATAGGGCAAGTAATCCGAAGAGTCTTGTGAGATAGCTTGAATCACTTGGAGAGAGTCACCTTCAAAAACAAAATCTTGAAGTCCTAGCTCCACTACAAACTGCACCGCTCTGTGACACCCAAGGGCTTCTAACTCCGCTATTGATTGTGCTGCAAGAACTGACATGGATAGTGCGCCAATAGCCTCACCACGCCAGTGCCGAATGATGACGCCTATCCCTGCTTGATTGGAAGACTTGAAGACCGCGACATTCAAACATTTTTGACAACCAACTTATTCTTGCATATTCAAACATTTTTGACAACCAGCTAGGATCCCTTTTTGTGTCATTTAATCCATCTTCGTAATTAATTAGAAGACCAGGAAATGGATGCCTTTGTTCATATACTCTAAGGCTGCTCCCAAAGCATTCTTCCCATCTAGCCTGTACAAAGATGTCATTTGTATCATCTGAATTGGCTGGATCAAGGGTAGTAGTGGTGACCAATATCTTGAAATGTTCAAACCATTTGTTGAATAATTCAAACATTGCCTTGGATCCTAAAATACTGGTTTGTATTTCAGGAGGCAAGTTGGCAATAACACTTCTTAGCTTAGCTTGTGTCTTAAGACTTAGCTTGGCATAATCAGTACTCATGATAGTCTTTGTATCCATTGAATGGATATCCTATTTGCCAAAGATTTGACTTATAAGAGCTTCATTTCTTGTTTCAAGATTAACAAGGTGAAGTTCTAATGCTTTGAGGGTTTTTTGGAAGAGGGTATCGTGTTTGATGGTATAGGTTGCTTGGAGATTATCAAGGATAAATTTAATGGAGTTTGGTAGGTTTTCAAATGCTCCATCTTTAAACTATAATTTCCTGGATAAAACTTCCTGCAAAATAGCAACCATGTCACCACTGGAATATGTCACCTCTGCCGGGACATAATCTGGAAGGGATTGTGATCCTCTTGGTCTTACCCTAAAGGATGCACTTTCATGCATTACAAAAGACCGTCCTGCTAGAAGCCTTTTGTCTTGAGGATAGCCCTGTGTAGGTGCTTTCCCCTTGTTCTTCTTCTTTGCTGAAGAAGCCATTGTCAAATGATTAGTGGTAATGTCTTTGTATATTTGTTTTTTATCCTACCAAAAATAGGTAGTTAATATAGGATGATTATTTGAACAAATATGTTTATGAATGCATGAAATGGGGATGTATCTTTTACTGAAAAGATCTTCCTTAATGGCATATGGGAGAGCTACCATGTGTCTCTTTCTATGCCAAAAAACTGTGGGTAGATCAGAGCAGACTTGCTTAAGTTTTTCGTCAAACTTTTTGATCTCTACTTGGATGTTTTTACAAGTTAGTTGTTCCTCAACCTTCTTGTATCTCAAATCGTCCTATAGGTACTTAAGATGCTGGGTCTTGGCACTAATCAGGTTTAGGATCTTGGAGACAGAAACTTCCTAGAGGGTGCTAATTTCTCTAGGTTCTGGGCTCCTAAGGAACTTAAACTTGACTGGCTGGCCAAAGGGGTGGGTGATGATTCCTTCATTATCTGTGATGAAAGGGTATAACAGACACATAAATGAGTTTCCTAAGATGACTCTATCTGTCATGTTCTTGACAAGGACAAATGTGGTTTTGAAACATGTGTTGTCCTGATGCACATGAGCTTTTGGGATTTTGAATTCAATCAACATTTTTCCGCCACTTGCGGATGTCAATCTCTCCTTGGTCTTTTTGAAATACTTGGAGGGAATGATTCCTTCTTTTATGCAGTTGAGATCAGCACCTGAATCTATTATGGCTATGACCTCAAATTCAAAATCTTTACTGATGACAATCATGAATTTGGAATTCCATTTTTGGAAGTTAATCCTACCGATGATTTCTATGAACTTCTCATTGGATTGTTCTTGGACCATGTTAGCTGTAGGGTTAATTGTTTCATCAACTTCATCATCAGAGGGATTTTGAAATAAGGGACCTTCCTCATTGCCTTGATGAGAAGTGTTTTCCAAATATTTCACTCTTTGATCAATCAACCCTAAGAATGGTTAGTTCTTGCTTAAGGGTTCTAACCTCTGACTTTGTTTCCTTGATTTCCTTTTGAAGGTCGTTGACTGTAACTTCCTTCTTGGATTTGGTAAACCTATTGTAGATCTTTTCAAGTTCCACCTTGGGTTCTTGGATCCTTAGTTCAAGTTTGCTAGTTTCCCTAACTAAGGTTTCATGGAATTCGCTAAGCTTCTGAGTTTTGATGACTGGGTCTTCTATCTCTTCTATAAGATCTAGAAGAAGCTCTTCTTGCTTGTTGAGTACACTAATAATTTTGTTCCTACAACAACTATCTTTGCATGGTATAGGTGCATCCGGGCCACTAGAGGTACTAGAGAAGGCTCTAGAGGGTTCAAAGGATGACTGGTATAACTGGTAGATCTCTTGGTCACTAGAACTGCTAGGAGACTCACTTTTCGAGTGGTCAAGTTCAAATAGCTTAAAGATCTCATCCTTACTGGTTTGATCACTAACAAGGGTGTTGATAAGGGATTTGGCCTTTGATCGACACTCTTTCCTGAAATGACCTATTTTTCCACAGTTGAAGCATTTTCCTGATGCTTTTGGAATGGGTTTTCCTTTGGATTTAGACTTTCCTTTCTTATAGAAATCATTATCCTTGAAGTGGCTGTACTTTTGTTTTCTATAATACTTGGAGGCTATTTTCTTCCTATGAAATTTCTTAGAGGATTCCTTTCCTCTATATTTGGATTTCCTTTTGGAAGGGTTTACTGAGGGTAAGCCATACTGTGTACAGAAGTTCCCTACTTCGTACGTGGCTTTGTTTTTGCTGGCTTGACTTTGGATTTTCAAATCTTTGCACATTTTCATCCCTTCACTTCGAATGGTGCTAGTGATATCTCCATAGGTGAGGTTGTCATAATCAATGACTCCTAATGGGGTACTGAGGGCTTCTTTGACCTTTTCGCCAAAAAACCTAGGTAAGCCATTGATAAACTTCTCCTTCCAAAATGGAGAGTTACAATCACTTCTGTGCATGACTCGGGTAGTAAAGACATCTTCATACCACCTGTAGTCACCAAGGGTTTTGCATCTAAGGTTACTCAACTTGTTGTAAATCCTAGATGTGACATTGCTGGGTTTTCTTACGAAGTGTTTCATGATCGTATAGATCAAGGTATTGACTCCATTAGGAATTCCTCTTCCTATGCGTTCGTCAAAGATGGGGGTTCCTTCCTCATCTTTTTGGATTGCATTCTTGATGTCTTCTCTTGACTCTTCTATTAGGTAGTTGTTCCACCATTGCAGAAGTTTTCTTGTGAATCCTAAAGCTATGAGCTCTATGTGGGGACGTCCTTCATTTAGGTAGTTATTGCCTACCATGGTCATATGCTGGATCTTGTTTAGGATTTCATGTTCTAACAAAACATCTATGTTCCATTCATAGAGTTTACCAGAAGATATAGAGAACTGGTTACAAACATTCCTTTCCTCAAACTGGAGGTCAGGGGGTGTTGGTCTGGGATATCAATTCTTGGTTAGGCTGGTCGGACTCACTTTGGAGTGGTAAAGCCTTTTTACCTGTAAGTCACGAAATTGGTTTTCTAGTCATCCTATTTCTTTGTCAGACTCTTTAGAGGCTTGACTAGAACTACTAGAGGCTGTATGGGTGCCTAAGACTTTAAGTTAGGGACCCTTTGAGGTGGTGACTGGTGAAGGGGTGACTGGTTCCTTCTTCATTAGTTCTTCAAGCTTCTGGGTGACAATTTCTAAGGCTGTTTTATCCTTAGACTTAAGACTGGTTTGCCTAGTCATGGGTAACCTGACTAAAGGCTTTTTTAAGGTTTGGATAGGCTTGCTAGGGTTTCCTGGCTGGAGGATAACTTTGTTTTCAATGCTATCTTCTATCCTATCAAGTTGTTTTCCTATAACTCCTAAACACTGGTTAGTGTAGTTATTTTGCTCTATCAAATTCTTGACTAGTTTTTCCTCACTCGTGGGAAACTTGAAAGGAGAGGTAACTACATCACTTTCTCGGTGCCTAAAGGTTATGCTTTCCAAGGGTGGATGGTTGGACCGGACAACTTCCTTAGTATCTTCCTTGGTCCAATTTGTTTTGGTGATGACATAAGACTTTTTGTGCCATTCAAAATGGTTATCAAAGTATTCAAAGAAAGGGACATTGCTAGATATCTCTTTCACGAATTCTTTCCATTTTTCCAGAACTTCTTTCTTTTGCTCTCTCGTGCGGTTGGCTCTATAGGCTTCTCTTTTGACTCTGTTTTCTTCATAATCAAACTCCTTACCTAAAGCTACTAGATCAGGGGTGAAGTCTTTCCTAATCACCATGAGTTGGGGATCAATATGTGGATCATGGGATTTAGGCTGAAATGGATCTTCCATATTAGTCTTGGATGGGAATAGTGTGTTTTAACTGTTGCCATCATCTTGATCAACAACTGAGTCTTGTTTAGCTATGTAGCAAGGTGTGCTAACCTGGGATTTGGTCTTGACTGCTTGGAGTTCCGAACCTAAATCTCTTCTAGACTTTGGGAATGGTGCCAAAGGCCTAGATGTGCTACACTGGGATGCAGGTCTATCTCTAAGAAGGATAGGTGGCTGCCTAATGGGTTGGTGAAGATCTATTGGAGATCTAAACCTAGATTCATCATATTCAAAAGGTGTTCTAAACCTAGACTGGTCAAAGCTAAGTCTAACCGTACCATCGGCTAATGGCTGGACAAAGTCTAAGTTTGGATTCTAGGCTGGATCTTGGATCTGTAGAGGATAATTTTCATTCTCTAGAGTCCAATTTGTAGGAAAAATGACCCCAGACCATTTCAGGGTTCTGGGTACCTGGATTTTGGATCTAAGATCTTTGGTTTGGATGAGAGTGGTTTCTCCCATCTTTCTTTTGTTAAGTGCTTGGACATTCATGTTCATCCTAATGCACTTATAGTAAACTCTGTATATGGAGGCTATTTGTTGGGCTCCCCGCACCATGAGGGTTCCATGGGTCTTGATATTTAAAGTGAGAGCTTTCATGATATGTGGGTCATGCAAGCCAACTGTAAAATTGGGGAAACAGTCAAAATGAACTAGTCCACAACTAAGACTGGTTTCAATGGTTCCTAAAAGACTATCATGAATCCTGATATGACGGGTGTCTCTAAGGGCCATAAGGATTGAGCAATTCAACCCTTTTCTAATCAAAGGTTTTACTCCAACCTGGACTAAACCTATGTACAATAATTGTGTCCTTCCTTCCTGTGCGCTAATAGGGCGGATGGTGACAACAGGTAGCATGTCTCATACTCCTTGTTAATGTTGTAGACTTGCTCTATAGTTCTAACATGGTAGTTAGTCTTAAAAGCCTTTTTCAAGGACCATGAAGGCTTATAGATCTAGTGAGTGGGGACTTTAGGGATGTTCCAATCTCCTAGTTTTAGATCTAGATCTAATAACTCATAAGACTCAGAATTGAGAATTCCATCATCCTGAGGAATCTCTGGGAGAGATGATCTAGTGCTAGTGGAAGAGTTACTTCTAAACGACCTATTCATTTTTCTGGATTAAAAGCCTAGTTTAAACAATCACAACCTAATCACCTTTATCCTCAAATTACTGGATCTATCCTTCGATCTGAAATAGGGTGTTCAAACTAAGATAATTGCCTTCTCTGGTGCCAACTACAACCTCCTATAGCCATAGTCCTTCACTTTTGCCTCAACTAGGGGTGTCCAGACCCGACCGTGACCCGCCGGACCGACTAACCCGCCCGATCTCCACCCGAGCTCAGCCCGAACCGACGCTCCCGTTGGTCGGTTTCGCGTTGTCGCACCCAAAGCCCGACGTCGGCGGGTCGAGTGGCGGGTTTTCTTCTCCAAAACCCGAGCCACCCTACCCGATGAAGGTTCTAAACAAATCCGGCGAAATCATGCTCAAATCCGAGGAGATCCAACGAGTTCTCAACCATATTTGGTGAGATTTAGCCAGATCCAGCCATTCCCAGCAGATTTCAGCGATTTTGGTGTAGATTTTGGCGATTTTGATGCAGATCTGGTGAGTTTTTACATTTTTCGACGATGATTTACAGATTCCGGCGATGATTTGCAGATTCCGGCGACGATTTTGCAGCTTCGGCGACGATTTTGCAGCTCTAGCGACGACCTGATCTCCACCCGAACCCAAAACCGACCCGACCGATTTACGCTGACGGTTGGTTTTGGGTCACATTTCTGTCCACCCGCCGCCGGCGGGTCGGGTTCAGGCTGGGTCAAAAACCGACTCGACCTGACCCGACCTGTGGACACCCCTAGCCTCAACGCCTCACTATGGCTAAACAACTATTCACTTTTGCCTCAACCCCTCACTACGGCTAAATGGCTATGCATGACTAGGCTACTTGCAGTTTCACAGCTCAACCACACCATCGATATACACGAAGAAAAGGTTGAGAAGCTTGTGGAAAGGATAACGAAATTTTTAAGAGAAGGAAAACCTTGTGATTTGAGAGGTGAGCTAACCAGGTTAACAAACAATGTGATATGTATAATGGTGATGAGCACGAGGTGCTCAAGGAGTGAGAATGAGGCTGTGGAAATACTTGAGGTTGTTAAACAATTTTTTGGATTTGGCAGGGAAGATAAGTGTAGGGGATGTGTTGGGTCCTCTCAGGATTTTGGATTTCTTAGGAAATAAGAAAAGGTTTGTGAGGGTGATGGAACAATTTGATAGGCTTTTGGAGAGGATCATGAAGGAACATGAAGCCAAGGTAATGAATGGTGGAATCGAAGATCAAAAGAATGATCTGATGGATATATTGATAGAGACACAAAGAGACCCAAGTGTTGAAGTGAAGATCTCTAGACAAGACATCAAGTCTTTTTTGCTTGTGAGTTTGTGCATGCTTTCCTTGATTTATGATTTTGCCCTATATATAAACTAATAATATATATTTTTTATAGGAATGGCAATGGATCGGGTTCGGGTCGGGTTTTTTTATATCTAGACCTGACTCGTGGGTCTAACCCCAAAACCCAAACCTGCCCCGTTTAATAAACAGATTTTTTTTAACATCCAAACCCGCCTCATCGGATGCTGTTGGGCTCCGCCAGCCACTTTAGGTCCTTAATCCATGGCCATACAATCTATTAAAAAAAAAAAAGAGTTTCCCTTTCAAACACAAATTCACAAAATCACACAAACACAAACTCACAGATTTAAGAGAGGACATGAACCCAAAATAAAAATAAACCCAAAATTTTTTTTGGAGAACTCGGTCCACCAAGGCTCTATCTCCGATCTTGGACTCTTACTCGGCTTTTCTCTATCTTAGACCACCAAGATCTCTAATGATTGGCAGTGGTTTCAACCATCAATCCCACCTCTAGGCCGAAGCTCAGGCCTAACTTCAACATGACCAAGAGCTCCTCCGATCATCACCAAAGGGCCTCTTTACCTGCCATGGCCTAAACCTCACACATCTCTCTTCGATCTAACTTCCATGCTTCTCCCTGGCAAATAGAAACCATCACGTGATGAGAGTGAAGATGAGGGTGGGTCGGTGAGTGAATGAGAGTAAAGGTGAGGCTGTGTGGGGTGGCTTGAGAGAAAATGAGACTAAGAGTTATTAAGGGTGAGGTGAGAGTACAGAAAGGCTGAGAGGCTGAGGTGGCTTGAGCTAAGAGATACTTTAGAGAAATGAAAATAGGGTTAGGGTTTGATATAAGTGACATATATATAAGTAGGTATTTTATTAATTTTACTTCAAGTTTAAACAGGTCGGGCATAAATTGCCTATTTTTTAAGAACTAGCTCTCACCTAGCATTTAGCAAATTTTCTCTTGGAGCTATGCTAATTGGCACAACTTGTGCCACAACTCGCCCAAGTGCGAGTTGTGAGTGGTAGAGAGGTGATGGTGGGTCCATGTGGGGTCACCTCTTTACCACTCACAACTTGCCATGTGGGTGCCACTTTATATGGCACAAGCATTATTTTTTCTCTTGCCACTAACAGCAAGTCTAAGTGATTAAAATTTCTTAAGTATTGAGTCTATCACATAGGTTAATTATGATTTGATGTATAATAAAAATGAATTAATTGTAATTTCATATGAAATTGAGGTTACACAAATCATAGCTTAAGATTTACACAAAGTGTGAAATTTGTTATGTTTGTAATCTTGTTGATTCATAATAGTAAAACTTAAGGTTGTATCATTTTTTCCCCCAATGTTGTGGTTAACTAAAATTCAAAATAAGTACATTTTGATGAAACTTGGTATAAATTCATTATTAAATTTAATTATGAGCTAGGTAGCCATTTTGCTTTAATGTGAAATTGGAATTTAAATTGTGAAATCGAGCAAATATCTATGTACTTATGTACTAAATATCTAGTAATCACTTTCCATTTTGATTAGGACATTTTCTTTGTTGGCACCGATACATCATCTACAGCCATGCAATGGGCCATGGGAGAACTAATCAACAAACCACAGGCACTGAATAAACTTAGGGAGGAGATCAATTTAGTGGTCGAACCCAACAAGCTAGTGAAAGAATCAGACATACCGGACCTCCCTTATTTACGTGTAGTTATTAGGGAAACCTTAAGGCTTCACCCTTCAGGACCTTTTATCATTAGGGAATGTACTGAAGATTGCAAGGTGAATGGTTCATTTGTTAAGGGCAAATCTTGTGTGCTAATCAACGTCTATGCCATGATGCGAGACCCAGAGTTTTGGACTGACCCAAATGAGTTCATACCAGAGAGGTTCTTGGAAAGCTAGATGAGAAAATTAGTGAGCATCAAATGGAATTTAAGGGCTAGAATTTTCGTTACGTTCCATTTGGTAGCAGAAGGAGAGGATGCCTTGGTGCATCACTTGCTCTGTTCGTGATGCATACAACTATTGCAGCCTTGGTCCAACGTTTTGATTGGAAGTAGAGGGCAGAGAGAATGTTGATTTAAGCCTAGGGTCTGGGTTTGGTGCTGAAATGGAAAAACCACTTGTTTGTTACCCCATTACATGTCTTACTTAATCCTATCTAATGGTTATTGATGTTGGATTAATGGGACTCATGTGCTTAAAGATAATAATATCAATAATGTTCTAGGTGATGCATGGATACTTTGCAATTTCATGTAAAATAACTTTCATGTTTTGTAATAATTTTGTGTAATACTTATTTTGTTGTATAATATATATGTTTTTCAATAATATTTCTAAATGCTTTGAACTCAATCTTTGTAATTTATATTTTATTATTTTATTTTCCTCCTAAAATTGGTTTCCTAATATTAAGTGGAATCGCTTTAGTAATCTAGATTCTTTTATATCAAAATTGCCTAATTTTTTGTCATTTTTATGAGACTATATATATTGATAGGCCAAAAATGTATTGACCCCTTGTGATGAATTAATTGATTAATTATCCAAGTTTATTAATTAATCAAATTAACATGCAATGTACGTGGCAATACAAACAAATCACCAACTAAAATAAAATGCACTGGAAAATAAATTTGACAAGGTGATTTGTTTTCGAATGTGGAAAACCTCCAAGGCAAAAACCCCACCAAGTAATTTTAAGATTACCATTCTCGAGACTTCACTATTATTACAACAAGCGATTACAAGTAAAGGAATCTCAGTACCTTATACCAACCTACAATTAAACCCTTACCCCCAATACTCAATTGGACTTGTTCTGTAGTGATAATTTCTCATTTTAATGCACGGATCCCAATACGTGACCAATCAATAGATGCACGGATCCTAGTACACGACTTGATTATCAACTTGAGAAGGATGTTGGTTGTAAAGTTCTTCAGCTCATCACACGATAAAGATCACGAAGTTGCTTAGTCACAAAACCCTACAGTGTACAAACACAACAGCTTCGTCAAGAAAGAGATGAACTAGGCCAAACTAGGTTTCTGGTCACAATTTGCGTGACCAACACTTTGCTTCACACTTGTGCAATTGTGCTCACTATGACGGCCTTCAAAATAATCCTTATATATGTTTAGGGTTGTGAGAAAAGAAAGGCCAAACACATACTCACAAATTGACATGACATCAGAACTGAAAATCTGATTTTCATAATTCTCCATAGATACCTTATCTGTCGAGCAGCTGTCGAGATTCGAGCTTAGACAACTTTTTAAATCTCGATAGATACTAGCTATTGAGGTAGTTGTCAAGCTTTAAAAACTAGCACTTCATTACTTGATTCTTGGATAGACTTGTATGGCTTTAACACTTGAACTTGGAACCTTGTTCCTTGAAGTATTAAACATATCCTAGATCTACCCAATTACAAGTAAAGTGCGTTTTGTCAAAGGATTAGCCAATACATGATGAAATATGTTCCTAACATGAATCACATATATCCTAACACATATTATAATATTTACTATAAAAAAATAGACTTATTTTTTTAACTGTTTAAATGATTTTGAAATCCATAAATATTAATCTTAAGTATAATATACTTTCATATCCTCGACCACTTCATTCTCACTACCAAATACCAAAACTCTAATCTCAAACATCCATTTCATTATCTCAATAAAATGTAATCATTTGTAAATATCATCATAAAAAGAACATGATGAAACAAAGAAAATTTCCCTTAAAAAACTTCTATTTAACATGATTTAGTTGCCTCTACTTGGACTTCTATATCCTAAATAAAAATGAACATAGGTAAAATATTCACCCACACACTCCACTCTAGCATTGTGCAAATGTCACACAATTGTTTATTTTTATAAACAACGTCCACATTGTCAAGGCCAAAAAAGTCCCAAAAATCCAATGGGAATACTTTCGTTTAACGTGGTGAGAATTCGGATGGTGTTGATGCTACTCAATGTGATGTTAGTACCATCCAATGTAATGTAAGCATTGTCACATGTGACCTTAGTACCATCCATTGTGATACTAATTTACTGAATCCTATATTAATAGATTTATAAACAAGCTCTGCTCACATACCTAATTTTACAATTGAGGAGGATGCTCTAGCAATTATTATTATCAAGTTATAATTTAGTTTTGAGTGGTCTTTCTCGTGATTTTATTGCCTATTAAGATACCACTTTTGTGTTTAAGGATCTTTTGTCGTTGATAAATGTGGTTTAAATTTCAACTTAGTAGAAAGCTAATACTAATAGCTACTTTTGTTATTGCTGATAAGTATTACAAGTATGTATTAGACTATTTTGTTTAGATTTTTTGTGTCTTTGAAAGTAGCTTCAGAAAGTGATCTATAAATTACCTACAAGTCTTTTTTTTAGGTGAGTTACCTACAAGTCTGTGGGCTTCATTATAGCTATTGCTTATTCGAATGTGCACAATATATGTTGTTTTGATGATATTTGTGTTTGCGTGTTAGGGTTTTATGAATTCTCTACAAAATTGTGACAATTCTTTGATACTGATTGCTTGGATTGGGGACAAACAAAAGAGGGTACTCTACAATTCATGGTGACATTGCTTGAGACACTACAAAAAATGCTAGCTATAGCCATATTTTTTTTAGCTGCGTTTACTAAAAATGCGATTGTAAATACCCTATAGCCTCGTGTTTCAAAAACGTGGCTACAACGATAGACCTATAGCCGCGTGACACTAGACGAAACTATAGATTAGATCTGTAGCCACATTTTTTGGTGTTTTTAGCGGCGTTTACAAAACGAGGCTATAGACATTCAGAATTTTTTTAATAATTTTTTTTAAAGATGTCCTATAGCTACGTTTAAAAATCGCGGTCATAGGCACACCTAAAGCCACGTTTTACAGAAACGCGGCTATAGTGTTGTCTATAACCGTGTTCCCCTAACCGTGGCTTAAAGCATGTCTATAGCCGCGGTTATGAAACGCAGCTATAGACATGCTTTAAGCCGCGGTTAGAGGAACATAGCTGTAGGTGGGTTAATATTTTCACAACTCTCCTATTTTTAGTTGTGGTGGGCTAATATTTTATTTTATTTTGACTTATAGTAAGCTGACACCACAGTTGTCATAAAAATGTGGTGACAATTTGTTGGGTTCGTAGATAACTCTTAAAGAAAAGACCCAAAGTGTGTGTGTGTGTATGTGTGTGTGTGTATATATATATATGTTGGGAAAACGAGGCATAATAACAGTAAAATTGAGTGTTTATGTTTTGGCCGCTTTTGTTTTTATTTGAGATATATTAAACTATGACACTATGTTAGACCAAATAGGTTTCATTGTGATTTTTTTAATGCTTTGCAATCCTTGTTTTAGGGGGCATTTGGTTTGCATGACATTTGACTCATATGATGATACATTATTGTAATATAACATTCTTGTAATGTTAGATTCATGTAATCTCATTAAAACTTTGTAAAATAAAAAATGTAATTTCATTATAATAATATAACTTTACTATGTTTGGTAGGCTCCTAACATTCACTGGATCAATACAATTCTTACTTTTAAATTTCCAAAAATATCCTTTTGACAAAACTAAACAAAATTTTATTTTTTAATTAAAAGTCACAAAATAATTAAACAAATTTCTATTTATTTTCCTCTACTTTCTAATAACCAAAAAACAAATCCATAGAAAATATAATAAAATAAAAATGATTTTCCTTTCTCATCAACCAAATAGCTTTAGATCCACAAAAATTAGACAAAATTTAATCATTTTACATCACCTTCTCAACAAGCAAATAAATTACAAATAACCACAAAACCTTTTTTTTTTTTTTTAAATGTTTCACTTTCCCAACTTTCTCACTAACCAAATAGATTATACATCTACAAAATTTTTTAAAATTCTCTCCAACCACCCATTTCGGTATTTTGGACCCAGACATAAAAAGGAATCATTTCAGCTAAGAGGAGGACGACAACGACGGGCTCCTCCGACAATGGTGAGAAAAAAATCATGACAAATCAACAAGTTCCACTAATTCAGAGAGAAAGATCTAAGAGCTCAAGCTTAAGCTATGCCTATGAGAGCCAGTGTGTTTGTTTGAGAGAGAAAATTAGAATGGCAGATATAATGGCTAGTGGTGGCCATGGATTCCGATTGCACGCACGCGTGCGCATTCACACAAACACAGAGGCTAGGGTTTTTGAATATGATGAAAAAAAGAGGGTCTAGGTTATGAGACAAGAGAGGGATTAGATTTTTAATATATACATGGCAATTTTGTAAATACAATTTATTAGTATGGCTAATTTTGTCAATTCAATAAATTAATATATCACAATCATAAGTAATGTGAGATCACACTCACTTAAGAAGGTGATGAGATTTTTTTTTTTTTTTTGAGAAATAGGAGATGAGATTAAAGTAATACGATATGCTTTTTAATCCTACATTACCTTAATGTTAGAAAAAATCAAACGAACCAAATACCTTGATATTACATTACTGTAATGTGTGTCACATCAAAAATACATCATGGCAAACTTCTAACGAGATGTTTTTGTTAGAAGTTCTTAATGAATTACGAGTGCTATTCATTGAGAACTTCTAACGAGACATTTTTGTTTTTGCTAAAACCAACGTATTAAGAATCATTGTTTTACATCTTCTGTAACAAAATGCTATTATGCTTTTATTAAAAAAAAAAAAACGCGAATAGTTTTGTACCTTTGGAATTGAAATAGAAGAGAGTTTTTTTTATAAAGTTTTCGATGAATGTGTGCAATATTCATTTCTTTTTACTAACCAGTGAATGTCATAAATATTATTATAAAAGCATAACAATTTATTAAATTAGTCCCAATTGCAAAATAATAATAATAATACCCTAAATTAAAACTATTGCACGTGAGGGACTACTTATAATAAAAACTTTTTTTTTTTTGGAATGATAGTTATAATAAAAACTAGTCATTTTTCAATGGGCTTTCAAAAAGCAAAAACAAAAAATACTTAGCCAATGCATTGAGGCATTCACACTGAACCCTATATTTATAGCCTTAGAAGTTATAAGAAGTTCAACTACCAGACCTAATTCAATAGAAAAGTAATCCTCCAATTGGTACAAAGCATGAGACCAGAATCACTAGTGCTAGTGAAATGTTGTACTACTACTTATTTTTCATTTGGCTCATCATTGCTTTCTTTGTACACTCCTTCATAAAATCATACCTCCATTCTCGATCAGCAATCCAAAATCCTTCGAGCCCACTAGTCCTACCCATCATTGGCCACCTCCATCTAATCAACTCAGTCTTACCCAAAGCCTTCCAAACTCTAGCCCGTTGCTATGGCCCCCTCATGCGGCTCCGTATGGGGGCTGCAACATGTGTTGTGGTGTCACACTTCAAACCTAAAAAAGAGTTCAAAGCATGAAAAACCAAACCTTCAAGAGAAACTATAGGGGTTTTTTCTTTTCTTTTCTTTTCTTTCCATATGATAAAATAAATAAATATATTGATCTCTCCACAATATAAGTGACATATGTACAAACAATACAAACTACAAATCATGTGTCTCCAAGTATACATAAAAAATCCAAAGCTCCAAATAAATAAACACAAAGTCACAATCCTCTCTAAGATTTGTAACCTAGACAAAAAATTTAGGCCTACCACACCCAAGGCTAACAAACCTCAAGAGCCCAACCTCCAGTAGAATTAGCTATGGCCTCGATAAATTTTGTAAGTTGAGTCACCAACAATTTATAGCACAAATCTCCCACTTAGCATAGTCCTCCAATCACCACCAATAAACTAAGCTCCATGCTCGATGTATAACTAATTTATCTGAAAAAATGTTGGAGAGTGAAATGAGTTAAAACCTAGTAATATAATTAATGGGGGTGTGAGAAATCCAAGTCTCATGATAATGAGCATTTTTTTTTACAAAACACAAAACATGTTACACTTTGGGAATTTTGACTTAACTTCTGCAAAATCAATCTTCATGGATAAAATGACAAGAATGATTGAAATAGTATAGCACAAAGCTTTTTCAAAATATCTCAACGTGAAACTACATACTATATATACTATGAGCAATAGTAAAACACCGTTCCAAAATTAGAAAACCCATCATAGGGCCTCATGACAATGACGTCGCAAAGACGAAACTCATTTGCCATCACAAAGACGAAACTCATCGCTGACATACAGCCAAAACTAATCTGCTGTCACAAAGATGGAACTTGATGCCGTCAAAAAGAAGGAACTCATATCTTGTCACAAAGACGGAATTAATTTGCCGTCACAAAGACGAGTGCTAAGATACTAATGTCACATAGACTATAGTATTTAGCTAGGTAATCACTAGGTAATCACACATCACAGCACAAGGGTAAACCATAAAGAGCTCACATATTACATAAAATCAAAATACCATTCATTTCCAAGTAGTTTCATAAAACCTTTTAATATCCAAAGATATTCACAAGCTTCTTAAAGCCTTCAAACTCATTTCTTGTTGAGAAGATTTTGTATCAACTTTCCCAATTATCAAGCATTTTTAAATTTTGCAAATAATGCAATCAATCCATAAAATCTATTCTCAAGAATTTAACCAAAGATGCTAGTCTTTTCTATGCTAACAAATCATGCATTTCCCCATATTCAACAAGAAAAATGATGCACTTTCAATGTTCATGCATTTTCCATAAATGATGAACAATAATAGTACACAATACATTTTAGGAAAACCATGAATAATGTTCCAAAATGGGTTTAACCACAAAATACTTTAGTGCAATAATGACCCCTTTTAAAATCTCATTAAAAAGCCACTTACGTTAGTAATCCAATGCAAATTTACCTCAACTGGGCACCGCATTCAACCAATTAAGTTACAACTAGGTCCATCACTAAGTACCTTGGAACCTAGAAACACAAGTATCAAGCCTATTAATAACAAGGCCTACTATAATTTACACTATCATTTTTGTTTCCATAAATAGGAAAAGATCCCCTCAAAAATCAAACCTAAGGCCCTAAAGCCTAACTTTACCATCTTAAGACGAGTACCTCTACCCAAACGGGAACCAACACTACAAAAAAAAGGTCCTATAACTGGCTATAGCTCATATAAACGTGGCTATAGGACAACTTGGCCTATAGCCGCATTTTTTTAGGCCACGTTTACAACCCTAGCCTAAAACCCATGACTATAGGCCTGAGGCATTTTTGCAAATGCGGCCATAGGCCAGGACCAATGGCCGAGTTTTTACAAATGGGGTTATAGAAACCCATGTTTTGATGGGTTTCTAAAATCTAACTAATGAGAATGCAGGTTAGAGAAATTGAAGAAGAAAAAGAAGAGGTCATGGTTGGGATTTTTTGGGATTTCTCTTTTCTTCTGTGTGTGAAAGTGAAGAGAGACGCAGGGAGAATGAACCGATTCAGAGGGTGTGCTAGGGTTAGTAGGTTTTTACTATACTATTTATACAAAGCCTAAATCCACGTTTTTAACCTACGACTATAGGCAAAAATGAAACCATGTTTAAAAAACGCAGCCCCATCCCAAACTAAAGCTGTGTTTTAAACACACGGCTTCAAACTAAATTTAAAGCCGCTTTTTAAACACATGGCTTTAGGCAAGCTAAAGCCGCATTTTATAAACGTGGCCATAGTTAAGATTAAAAAAAAATGAAATAGGAAGGTCCTATAGCCACGTTTTTTAAATGCGGCAATAGCTCCACCCCTAAAAACGCAGCTATAAACAATAAAAACGCAACTATAGACATATTCTATAGCCGCATGTTAAAACATGGCTTCCTTTGCCCACTTTAGGCCGTGTTTTTTAAAAACACGGCTTTATCCCGTCTGTAGCCGCATTTTTGAAAACGTGGCCTAAAAAAACGCAGCCTAAGACACATGTGTTTTGTAGTGCAAGTAAACATACAGGAAACTCATAGATGTATAACACAACCCTTTCATTTCCCTACCACAACCCATGTGCATTTACCAACTTGATACAAAGTATGTCAATACCAAACCATGATAAAATTAGTCAAGGTAAAAGACATGTCAAAGAAAGCACATATGAACTTACAAGCTAAACCACACAACAAAAGTTTGGAGTAAATTCCTTGAATTCTCAACATTCTAATCATACTTTCAAATTAAATTTGCAAAAGGTCAATCCTTTTAATAAAATATGTTTGGTCCACTTAGTGTTATTCAAAAAGCTTGAAATTAAATAGGAAGAAACCCTTATATGTCTAGTATGTACCTCTACATATTCAGCTCAAAATAATTTTTCTACAATTTATTTAAAATCACTTAGTGCTACTTACTCAAATTTGTCAGTTACAGATTTAGAGTCCCAAAAAAAATTACTATAATTTTAATACTATGCTAAAAGCTTTGAGACTTGATTAGCCTTAAAGCTACATGTGTTAGCACATATTAACAACTAGGAGTGTAACCCATAATCTCATATAACAATCATCACAACACAAGCAAAAAATTCAATCTCATAACTCATATAGGCAATTTACCAAACACTTGGCATGCAACAAGCATAATGTTCATGTCAATTAAACAATTTCATAGTCAATACCATCAACTTACAAATAAGTCAAAATCTTTCCAAAATGCAAAGAACTCACTTTCAAAAATCATTTCCCATCCTCTCAACATAAATCAAAAACCCATATTACTTCTCAAGAAACCCAACTCAAATGGTTTCCAAACAAAACATCCAATTCACCCCATTAAATTAAAAGCCTCCAAATAAAGTGTTAAATGTCCTAAAAACTCAATAAAACAACCCCCAAAACAAAACCCACAACATCAAAGAGCAATAAAAACAAAATAGGATAAATACACATTGCATTAGAAAATGGGTCTTGGAGATTTTTACCTTAGATTCTTGTTGGGAAAAAGGGCACAAACCATGGGGAGTGATTTGGTGGCCAAAAATCTAGTGATAGTTAACCAAGAGACCAAGAGGTGAAGGGAGATCAAGTGAGAAAGAGAGGGAGGGGATTGGCGGCACATGGAAAAGAGAGGGGAGAGATGTGTACGTGAAAGTGAGAGAGAAAGGAAGGCCTCTCCCATTGTACACTTGGCCCATTCCAGATATCTTAAATGCCATAACAAGCTTAAATATTAAAATTTAAAAATAAAAACATGGAAGCTAAGATGGTGACTACTGGCGTTTCATGAAAGTCCATAAAAGTTATATTACTGCATGCTTTCCTCTTTGTCGTTGTCTGGATGTATCGTGTAAAATACTGGTTAGAAGTATAATTGTCAATCTTATGTATAATAGTACTGGTTAGAAGTATTATTCATTACAAGCACTTGTCATAATCACTGTTGTTAGTCATAGTCATATTATTGAATGTTGCATGTTTTTTTGTCAGTCACAAGTATGGTTTGTAGACCTGATTAAGAAGAATATTAAAGTATGTTATGTTATTTGTTACTTGCATTATGATATGTTGGAAGAACTAACACTGTTTTTTTCCTCTTCTGTGAGATGAACTTCCAGTCATCATCATACCAACCTGCAGGTATTGAGCTGGTTTTTAAATTTGAATGGAAACCAAGGGGTTCATGATTGGTTGACAAGAAAAAGAAGAGTGCATTGGAGAAGAAAGAAGCTCCTTTAAAATGGGAACAGAAGCTAGAAGCTGCTGGCTGATGCCAAGGCAAAAGTTATGATTTATGATGACAGCCTGAGGCAGAAATGTTGCAGCTCTCGAGAACACAAGAAACTCCACTGCAAGATGTTTGGTGCATTTTTGGATAGATTTTACTAAAGTACAGATTTCTCCCTTGCCTTTGCACCTGGACAAATTTAACAGTGCAAGAATAATTTTTTTGGACAGCATTTAATGTATATTAGTAAATGGTTACTTCGTTTGATTGTAGCATGCATGTTTATCCTAACGAAAATTCCATAAATAAAATAAGGGAATATGGCTTCCTTAATTTTATTTAAAATCCTTGAAGTCTTTTACATATCTAGTGCAGATTATTAGCTCCAGTCAGCTAATGTCATGTGTACACAAGATATTTACAGTAACAATGACAATGATAATGACTAATAACAACAATACTCAAGCTAGTAGCTCTTCTAAGCCTTACTACCAACTGCAATGGGCCTGCTATGTGAATACCCTGATCGCCATAGATCGAATCTTTATTATCAGGATCCCTCCAGTCCTTTTTATCAGTTAACAATTATTTGTATGGTTTAACCGTCTAAATTATCATTATTGTTTTTTTTTTTTTTACTTCACACCTTTGAATTTTCAATTTTTTTTGACGCTAAGTTTGGCTTGGGATCAAACACGTCTACCAAAGGAGATGTTTAGAGACTCTGGCAATGCAGTTCTTGAGACTGAGTATAAATTGTATAATAGACCAACCAATGAAATGTTGGCAGTCGACTAAGCCTGCACAAATGTGTGAAAAGTCAGTACCATGGAAGGGTGGAAACTCTTTTAGGCTTCCCTGGAAGAAGAGGAACTTACTTTACTAACAGAAATCATATCATCATGGGAAGGCCATAATTACATTCGTGTATGATAGTCTTTTCTAAAGAGAAGAATGATTTAAATTCTTCAAAATTTCAATTTAAATAGCCAAATCTAAATTATATCCATCAATCTATTATCTATCAATGCTCACAATTTTCTGTGGAGGAAGAATATATTCGGTTTTCACCTATGTCAAGTCCAGAAACAATGTCATGAGAGAGAGCTTCCAAATAAAATACGACGAGTCTACGAATTGGTCCATACTGATCCTTAAAACTCATGTCTCTAAAATATACCGTCACTGAAATCTGTTCTTTGTTTATTTTTTAGCATTGTTTCCTTTTCCTACTGATATGTCTCAGTTTCAATATCAAGAAAGCATGGATAATATTGGAAGAAAGTGATTACCAAAACTTTTTTCAACTAAGCATCTTTGTGACTCATTGTTGCAAATAACTAGTTTGAAAACAGAATTTTTTATCATCACCATTATTACTCTGATTATTCTGAAGTTAATTTAATTTGTCTTTCCTAGAATCAAAAAGGAATATAATCCTCAAATGGTGAAAATATTTTCTTCTTGGAGGAGAATCAGTTGCAAATTTCAATTAACTGAGAGCATTTATTTGAAGAATTGTTGTTGGCAACCTTCAATGATGGCATAACTGATCCTGCTTTTCACCTATGGCAAGTATAGAACCAAGGAAGACCGGATACATGATGAATAGTCCTCTACCCAAGGCCATCACTACTGCTAAACATCCAAAAGCAATAAATTGGCCATTCCAGGTTCACATAATTGGCCATTCTATGGAATGGTATCCATTCCATACTCAGGATGAAAAGTTCGAATATTGCTTTTGTATGGTGGCATATCATGGTAGCCTCCCATTTTATTTCCTTTTGTATACTTTGGTTTCAACTTGAACTCAAAGCACGTCTTGGATATTCCTAAGGAATTCTTCGCATTGTGAAAGTTTGCTGACTGCCGAATTTCAGTGCTATCTTTCAATTTCACTAGCATTTACGAATTTCATACATTTAAGCTTGTAATTACAAAGATTAGAGAGTTAACTAGAATTTAAATCAAGTTTTATTTCACTGAATGACAATCCTAGATCTCTGGGTCAAAACCTTCAGCTTGTATAGCTTTATTGATTCGAATAATCGTTTCATACATAGAATCCATTTGACAATGTAAATCGTCAGCAACAAAGAACTCATGAACTACACCGTCTATTTCAATGAAGGAGCATCCGGGAAGCTTTTGGATACTCTGAAGAGCCATACTTTTCCGCATGTTTTTTACATCAGACCACCTCGATGCTGAAGCATATACATTGGATAATAAAACACGTGCCCCACACTTTTTTGGCTGAAAACTCTGCCAATTCGATATTCCCATGACTCCCAGAGGCAAAAAGCAAGGATCGCCATTTAACAACATCAGGTTGAATGGGCATTGCACTGATAAACCTTTCTGCCTCAGCCAAGAGGTTAGGGCGGCCGAGAAGATCAACCATGCAACCATAATGTTCAATACGAGGCTTGAGATTGTAGCTTTGAGTCATGTGATTGAAATAGTGAAACCCTTTATCTACAAGTCCAGCATGGCTACAAGCAGACAAGACTCCTAGAAATGTAACCTCGTTCGGCCTAACAATACCACCTGACGTTTCCATTTGTGAAAACAAGTTCAATGCTTCATCAGACAGCCCATTCATGGCAAGCCCAGTAATCATAGCAGTCCAAGAAAACACGTCTCTCTCGGTCAAATTCAAAGCATGAAAAATCTTGAGGGCACGTTGGATACCTCCGCATTTAGAATACATATCAATCAAAGCATTCTTGACAGAGACATTGAAGTGAATGCCTGACCTTTCACAATGAGTGTGCACCCACCTTCCCTTCCCTGATCCAAGGCACCAGAATGCCCACATGAAGAAATTACGCAAGCAATGGTACGCGCCTGCATTTCCCTGAACAATTCAATGGATTCCTTGAATAAATGAGAACGTGCATAACCGGCTATCAAACAAATCCAACAAACTACGTTTTGGTCCGGAATTGTATCAAACACCTTTCTAGCATGTTCCATTTGCCCACATTTCGCATACATGTCTACTAAGGACGAACCTAGTATCACATCTAAAACAAATTCATTTTGTACAAGTAATCCATGGATTTTACGACCCATGTCGAGAAATCCAATCCTTGCACAAGCGGTGAGAGCATTGATAAAAGTAACCTCGTCTGGCCTTGCATTAACATCACACTTGAGCATTTCATCGAACACCTTCAAGGCATCATAGTAACAACGTCCTTGTACATACCCAGAAACCATACTGTTCCAAGACACCACATCGCGAACAGAGAGTGGTTTCTCATCGAAGACTTGGCGAGAACTGTGAAGCAAGCCGCAGAAGGAGTACATGGAAAGCAAAGCGTTTTGGACGAAGACATCATGTTGGAGACCGAGTTTGAACGTGAGGGAGTGAAGCCCGAAAAGGCAGCGCATGAGATTGTAAAGAGAGATGCATTGTTGTGGCCAGGAAGTAGTGTTAGTGCTAGTGTTGCTGATGAAATGATATTGGGATAAAAAGGAGTAAAAAGTGGTTGTTTGCATGGAGAAGAACTAGATAGCATGCTGGGAGGGGTTGTTGTGTGTTGATTTGTGGGAATACCCCAATTCTTAACCATTCAATTTGAGATGTGTGGGCTAACCATCCATTGTGGGTGGGGTGCCCTTTAACCCAAGGGCAAGGGGCATGCTAAATATTAGCTCCACATAGTAGACAAATTAATATATTAACATAACCATATCCCACCTAAACAATCCTAACGTACATCCAACCACTTGGTTACAAGCTTACGTTATTAAGCTCAGTACTAAGGGTCTATTTGGATGCAACTGAAACTGAAACTGAAAATTGAAAATTGAAAAATACTGTAGCAAAATAATTTTTTTAATGTGTAAATAGTACCTTAAGACCCACTTTTAATAAAATTTTTTGAAAAAGTACATGAATAGTGCGCGCACAATACGCGCACTGCGGTTTTGTCCCCCCGTAGCCAAAACGAAAAAAAAAATTTATTGAAACGCGTTTTGCATCTAGACGTGGACGCAAAACGCAGCTCCCAAACGCATTCTAAGTTAGGTTACTGCAACACTTTATAAATAAAATAATTTGTTTGTATTTTATTGATGTGGTATATTGAGGATTGTGGTGTTATTTATTTCAAGTGTTATGGATTTACGATGCCTTTTTTTTCCCCTCTATTTTCTCTAACAGGTTGTCACTTAGATTTTTTTATTTTTTTGTTCACATTCGTTTGTAATTTCGTGAAACTCAATGAGCCAAATGGACTTCACTACTTCTGAAAATCATATCCCACGAGATTCTCCTCTTTCTAGTACCCCTTTTCCGTCTTTCACTTCCTATATATTTGTGTGCGTGTTTGTTATGTATAAGATTTTTTTTTTTTTTTTTAGAATCGTTTTATATAAGATAATTTAATGGTAGTGAAGAAGAATTTCAAATAGTCAGTGAAGTTTTTGGAGTCTAATTAAGTGGAATCCTTAATTTTTGAAGTGTCCCATATGATAAAAATTACTCTATTTTCATTTTCTCTGTCCTACCTAACAAAATAGAGTACCTGTAGTGGCTGACCATTTGGGCTTTATGCTAAAAATTCAATTTTTGCTTCATGAAAACTAAACACAGAAAAATATGGGTTTTTGTTGTAAATTTGATAACTTTTCGTCAAACGAAGCTTAATTGCTTTAAACTTGAAGGTTAATTTTTTTAATCTTAATTTGGTATTTGACATTGCGTCTTGTGGGCTTGTTTTTAGAATAGTCATTGGGACTGGAATTGTGGTTCTCTCAATAATTTCCCATGATGATGGTCCCACAACTCAAATCCATGACGTTGGCTCTAATATCGCTTGTCGAACCATGAACTGTGCCATTGTGCATCAAAATCAATTAGTGATGAGAAAGAAACTCCTAGGTCTTTTGTGGCATTTAACATCGCACCTCGCAGACCCGTTTTTGAAGCGGTCATTGGAAGCCAAATTGTGTTGGCCCCTACAGTTTTGAATATTTGTAATGCGAATGCTGTGATGTAGGAATGGAGGATGATCTGGTGAGCTATGTGTTTGGGAAGAAGAAGACAACAGAAGTTGCTCACTTGTAAGTACTTAAAGACTGGAATCCTTGAAATATTGATTTTATATGGTTGTATATTTGATTTGCTATTTTGATTCTTTACAAAGATTTTAAACCTTGCTAATTTGGATTAAGATATAGTTGATTAGAAGGAAACAGAAAAAATCGCTTCACCACCTCTTTTGGCTAAGTGCAAAACTGCTAAATTGATAAATATATTATTAGCATTATTGTGGGAACTAAATATTCAAAGTGAAATATATAAGTGCACTCTAAACACAGCAAAGAATAAGTTCTTACAAAAATAGATTGCAATTTTGCATAAGAATCTCTTTTCTGTATAAAACAGAAGCACCTGATGTGAGTTTTAGTTTTTGGGGTTGTGTGTGCTTACATCTGCATGTGTGGATAAATTTTTTATGAATCTTTGTTTGATATAAGCATAAGTTGGAACATTATGCAGGTTGGATCACTCTCTACAATTTTCTTATCTTTTTTTTTATCAATCTAACGATTGACAGAGGTCACTTTTAAGGTCCCAGGATATCTTTTATTGACACTTCAATGGCATACTCAACGATGAGATGTTTTCCATACATATTCCATTCTTACTTTACTTCCTATCTTGCAAGTGATCTGCTTATCCTTAAAATGAGAGAGGATTGCACCAGATCATGCTGCCGTTTATTATTAATTGGTGGTGAACAATAAAATGCCATTTTATACACTGTTGCAGATAATTGCAGAACTCTTTTGCTATTAACCATAAACACACGCACACCCTTTTTGATACTCAAGTTTATGAGCTGATTGCGACTTGTACTAGTGGGTCAACGAAATGAGCTTGTTCTATGGACCTTGTATGATGCTTTATAGGAATGCGCTTCTACAGGTTCCTGATGAGCCATTTTCAAATTGGGTTGGAGCAATTAAAAAACCCTACTGATATTCTGACTTCAAGCAGTATTTTGTTTGTACCAATAGCAGTATTAGATATTGTCCATTTTGTCCTGTGCCATCTCTAGATTGAGACAATTACATTCATACCTTTTCATATTATTTCTGACAATTGTAACCAGGCATCAAATATTTGCTATTGCCAATTTTTATCCAAAAAGGGGATGCAGCTATTGATGCCACTTGTGGCAATGTTTATGATACTTGAGCAATGGTTAAAATTGTAGCTGATGAATCAACCAGGGTTTGTGTTTATGCTATGGATATTCAGACTGATGCTTTAGAGAATACTTCTTTGCTATAAGAGAAGCTCAATCTAAACGAGTTTATCTTATCTCGCAGTTCCTTTTTTTTTTTTTTTTTTTTTTTTTTTTTTTTCACTTTGTCTTCTTAGGAAAGCAGAAAAATGAATCCATTTTCAGTTTTAGCATATATTGATCTTCAGTTATAATCTGAATTCTTTTTTCTTTTTTCTTTTTTTATACCAGGTCCGGATGGTACAATTCAAAGGAAGTCTTTAGCTATTACAGCTATTTGGTCCGACCAAAAATAATGTGTGGAGGAGTTTGATTCACGTCTTGCTCGTGGTAATTCCCTGCCAAATGAGGCCAGGAACAAACTTGGACTGCAAGCTCCATTCCTTGCTGGCTTAAATTGTTAGAAATTTTGCTTCCACCTGTGTTTTATTCCTTTAGTGTTACTGTTAGTGAGGATGATAATGCTTGTGAACTCTAGCTGTGTAGCTTTTATGACTGCACTTTGTATGGCTATCTGCTTGGCTATAAATGTGGACTGGGATTTAGTTGTGTCACAAGCTTCCAAAATACTTCTTTCCTTCCTGCTTATGGCTTCAAAGGCATTCCACTTCTTGTACTCCGTTTGTGTTTGACTCCATCTGCCTTGATATGGAATTGTCAGGGCTGCATAGATATGTGTTGGTGGGCCTATTTGGTTCTTTAATTGGATTTTCCCTTTGTTTTGTTACATATGCTGTTTGGTACCGGCATATATATATATATATATATAAATTTTATACACAGTTACTCTTTTCAAAAACTAATGAATGATGCCACATTTCATTTAACGTCTTTGTTATGCAAATCATCGGTTAGTAAATATACAATGGTAAGAAGCGTTACAAATGAAATCATTAAAAAAAGAGGGCTAATTACACTAAACTCACATGTAGTTTGACCTGAAATCACTTTGCTTACCCATAATTTAAAAAGTGTCACTTTACCCACTTGAATATGTTCCGGTTGTTTTCCTTAACACACCTGTGTTAAAATCAGGGGTAAATAGGTATTTTTGCTCAAATTTTACGTCTCTCTCCTCCCAAAACAAAAAATAACACAAAAATACAAGAAAAAAAAAAAAAGATAAAAAAGTGGTACCACAGGAAATTTAAACAAATATTTAGTTAACGGCAAAAGGAGTGAATGATACAAGTCAAGTGTTAACTAATATGCCTAGAAAAATCAAACCTAACCGCAGGTAGAGTGTTAACTAATTTTTACCCGTGGTTCAAAAAAAACATATGCCCAGAAGTCCCATATTAGTCTCTCTCTCTCTCTCTCTCTCTCTCTCTCCTACGGTGGAGTTAAGGAGGACATCGGCCACCGTAGCGATGAGTTTCATTTTCCTTCATTCTTGCTTCATGGGTTTCATTTTTTTGTGGTTTTGGTTGTGGGTTCATTTGATTTCCTTTGTTCTCGCATCTGTCTCGGTGGTTTGGAGCAGATCTAGGAAGAGGGCCGGCGGTGGTTTAGAGAGAATGGAGCTCGATCTCGGCCTCCATCCCGGTCTCGGCCTTTGTCTAGGCCAAAATGGAGCTCAATCTCGGATTGACCACTATCTTTGCTTCATGGGTTTTCTTTTTTGCTTTTCTTTTTTTGCTTTTGGGTTGTGGGTTTGATAATGATCTGATTATGTTGCGGTTATGGGTTGTGGCTTGTGATGGTTGTGGATTGTGGGCAATGTGGTGGTGGTGTTAAGTTGTGGGTTCTGATGGTGGTGGTGGTGGAGTGGGTGGCAACGCTTCGTGGGTTTCAATAGTGCTGTTTGTCTCTCCCTTTCTTTTTTATTTTATTTTTCCCTTTCCATTTTTGTAGTTCCCCCTTTTTTGATTTATTTTGCTTGTGATTGAAATTCTCTCTCTAGTTTGTTTCTATTTTCTGTTTAATCTATGATTGGGTTCTAAAACTTTTTTTTATTACAGTTTGGGTTTGAAAAATGAGAGGGATTTTAGGTATGGATTCAGAGGATTTAATTGGTTTTGGATGTGTGTAACTGAAAATTTAGAACTATATTTACAAATGTTGTGTTCTTGTGTTCGTGAAGAAAAGATTCAATGGTTCGTGTTTTTTATCTGTGTTATGTTCAGAGTTCAAATTTTGTTGGGTTTTATTTTTTTGGGTAAGTTCTTCATGTTCCAGATTTATATGAATTGAGAGAGAGACCAATACCATTTTTTGATCTTGTTTTTCTTGTATTTTTGTGCTTTTTTTTTTTTGGAGGAGAGAGACAAAATTTGAGCAAAAATACATATTTACCCTTGATTTTAATAGAGGTGAGTTACGGGAAACAAACGGAACAGATCTCAAGTGGGTATAGTGACACTTTTAAACTACGAGTAGGCAAATTGAATTCGGGCAAAACTACAAGTGAGTTTAGTGTAATTACCCAAACAAAATATAAAATTAATTAGCAACTATTATCATGGAGTAATAGTCTATGGTTTTACTTATCTAAATAAGTGGAATATATAGAGTTTACTTAAAGCTATATGTAAAGATTCACATTTTATATATATATAAAGGTTTTAAAACTAAGTTATATGTAAGGTTTTCCATTAGTAGATGAAATCCAAGACCCTAACGGCCTAACCACTTACAAACTCTCTTTCTCCTCCTCCACATTTAGATGAAACTTGAAAGGCAAGACTTTGACTCACTTAGAAGCTCTCTCTATACAAGTTTCCCTTCAAACTACACACTTTTCAACTTTTTTGCAAACATTGGTTTGCATTCCAGATTCAATGATCACATTTGACCAAACCAATGTTCCTACTCATTTTTCAAATCTTAAATCAGCCCTTCTGTGTAAAAAAAAAAATGGAGATGTATAGTTAAAGAAGATATACAATCACTCTAAAAAATTTATACAGATATAGTCTAACCTCAATTGTCCCACCACTCTCTTTTCTCTTCCTCTTCCAAAACTTATCTCTCTCCCCTCTCTCTCTCTCTCTCTCTCTCTCTCTCCCTCTCTCTTAATTTGAGTGGTATATTTGGATTCCCCAAATTGAAGATAATATTCAATCTTACCAATAGGCTACACATTGGAAGGATTGTCTTCTAAGATAACAAATGTTTTTCTTGCTATGTTACAGAAAATGTCAAGCGGCATGCAATATAGAATAGTCACCAATAGTCATATTGCTTTCAACTATGTTCATATTAAATTTTGAGTTGTCCATGATGTTATGGTACTAGGTATGAAGACCAATTCGTTAATATTACTTTTGATATGCTCCTATAGCTGATTAAGAAATTCACAGTAAGTTAGACCAAATTGTTTATGATGCCTTCAAATTGTAGGTGCCTTTTTTTTTTTTTTTTAACACAAATGCATGAAAGTGGTAGGTCCATCGTAAGTATAAAGATGATCATAAGTTTAGATATTGACAAACAATTGAGATACTGCAATTTAATTTGTTACTTAAGACTATTCATTTTAATTCATTAAAAGATTTTAAGTTTAATTTATTACTTTTGAAATGATACTATTAACTTGTTACACCTTTACCAATGCGCACACTTGGTACGGTGGTCACTACACAAATATAAATATTTGTGGGGTGGGGAGACAAGGGTCGAGGTTCAAGTTTTTAGAAGGGAGTTTTACGCACATATACCCTTAGATTAAGTTAGAGTAGAAATTCTATCCTTTAAAAAAAAAAAAAAAATTGTTACACATTTAAAATCATAGGGTTCGAAATATAATTTTTCAAAATTTGATTAGTGTTTTAAGTGAAAAATAGGGGAGGACATGAGGGACACCAGAGTAATTATAGTAACTCTTTCATTTATTACATATAAATATTTAATGGGCCTTAGGCTAGGAAGCATCTACACGGATACAAACATAGATGCAATACAATGACACCGCAATTTTTAAAAAATTAGGATGCAAGTACGGTAGAAGAAGTTTATCAATAAATTACTAAATATATTTTTATTTGTATTTTCTATATATTGTTAAATAGTTTTTTCATATAATGCTAAATATATCAATTAATAACAAATATATATATATATATCACCCTTAAAATATATATTAAAAAATAAATAAATTATGGAAGTGTAGGAAAGTGGATCACACATCCTTAAGTTAGTGGATATCACTTGAAAAATAAATAAAAAGAAAAAAAATTTAAAGTTGGTATTCACTGCAAAGTTAAAAAAAGTTATATTTTTTTAAAAAATATATAAATGCATTTGACCACGTGACATATGCTACACGTTTTCTTGAAAATAAATTGATTAGTTTTTTAAGTGAAAAATAGGGGAGGACATGAGGGACCCCAGAGTAATTGTAGTAACTCTTTCATTTATTACAAATAAATATTTAATGGGCCTTAGGCTAGGAAGCATCAACACGGATACAAGCATAGACGCAACACGATGAAAAGCAATTTTTAAAAAATTAGAACAAAAGTACGATAGAATAAGTTTATTAATTAATTATTAAATATATTTTTATTTCCATTTTCTATATATTGTTAAATAGTTTTTTCAGATAATGATAAATATATCGATTAATAAGGAATATATATATCACCCTTAAAATATATATTAAAAAAATAAATAAATTATGGAAGTGTAGGAAAGTGGATCGCACATCCTTCAGTTAGTGGATATCACTTAAACAAATAAATAAAAAGAAAAAAAAACATGTAAAGTTGGCAGTCACTACAAAGCTAAAATATATATATATATATATATATATATATATATATTTTTTTTTTTTTTAAAAATTCATAAATGCATTTGACCACATGACATATGCTACACATTTTCTCCAAAATAAATTGATTAGGTTTTTAAGTGAAAAATAGGGGAGGGCATAAGGGACCCTAGAGTAATTATAGTAACTCTTTCATTTATTACAAATAAATATTTAATGGGCCTTAGGCTAGGAAGCATCTACATTGATACAAGCATGGATGCAACACGACGACACAACAATTTTTAAAAAATTAGGTCACAAGTACAGTGGAACAAGATTATTAATTAATTATTAAATATATTATTATTTCTATTTTCTATATATTGCTAAACAATTTTTTCATATAATGGTAAATATAAAAATTAATAATGAATCTAGGCTTAGCACTCCTCTAGATTATGAGTGTAGGCAACCCCTGGACGTATTCCAGTTTAGGTCTTCTTTAGATCTACAGCAGCCCCATAAACGGTCACCTGTCTATCTTAGAGACAGACCAGTATCCCAGTGTAGCTCAACCAGACCTTTAGGATCGCCATTCCCAAGGTCTAGAAGAGACTTAGGTGTTCAGCTTCAGGGAGTTAGAACCAATTCTCAACTCACCACACCTTGCTACACAGCCAAACAGGATCCGATTGTCGATGAGGACGACGATCATGAACAGTCCCCTCCATCCCCATCTGGAACTGATATGGAACAGCCTCCAGATCAGCAAGAGGAATCTCTGAATATCTTAGTGTTAAACAGAGAATTCGTTCCTGACCTAGAAGAGTTAGGTAAGGAATTTAGTTCTGAGGAAAACAGGACTAAAAGAGAAGCTTACAGAGCCAACTACACCAGAGAACAGAAAGAAAAAGTACTTGAATCATGGAAGGCATTCATGAAGGAATTATCCTGTAATGTCCCCTTTTTCATATACTTTGAACGGTATTTTGGTAAGCAAAAGCAGTTCTGTGTTCTCACCAAAGCATGGACCACAGTCGAACCCAATCCAACTCCTAGACAGTCCCTAACCAAGTCTCCCGCAACCAATCCCAGTTATCTTAAGGGCAAATCAGCCTTAGAAATCGTCACTCAAAAGCTAGAAGAACTAGCAAAGAAACCAGCTGTTCTTTCACCAAAGAATTCTAGTCAGCTTAAGGTGTTAAAAAACCGAACAACCTCTAGTAGCTCCTCCTCTGAAACAGAAGATGAAACTCCAGAAGCCAAATGGAAACGCCTAAGAATGAAAAGACTCGAAAATAAATCTCATAGGTCAATTTCCAATACTTACAAGAGGGCCAAGAAGCCTAGAAAAAACATCCCACAGAAATGTTTCAAATGTGGCAAAAGAGATCATTACAAGAAGGAATGTAACTCCATCACCAAGCCTCAGGAACCTAGCCAAACTCAACAGTCATTGGTACAGGAAACAAATGAATCTAAACCTAGTAACCATCAACTCAAGGTAGGTTTAGACCAATCCCACAATAGGTTTACCCAGTCCAAGAAGGAAGTTAAGGTCAATGATCTCCAAAGGGAAAACAATGAAACTTGGAGTGAAATTAGAACCTTAAAGCAAAATCTTACAACCATCCATAAACCCAGCAAAGAATTGTTCTTAGATGCTATCACTAGGGTCAACTATCACAAATGGCATTCCAAAGTCAGGATTGTCATTAGCAAAGATTTTGAGTTCGAGGTCATAGCCTTAATCGATTCAGGTGCTGATCTCAACTGCATTCAAGAAGGTATCATTCCCTCAAAATACTTCAAAAAATCTAGGGAAAGATTAACATCAACAAGCGGTGGGAAAATGCAGCTTGAATTCAAGCTTCCTAGAGCCCATGTTTGCCAAAATAACATGTGTTTCAAAACCACATTTGTTCTTGTCAAAAATATGACAGACAAGGTTATCTTAGGAAATCCTTTCCTTTGCGTCCTTTACCCTTTCACAGTAGATAGTAAAGGAATCACCACCCAGCCCTTTGGCCAAACCATCAAGTTTAAGTTTGTCAGTGGACCTATACCTAGAAATATAAGTACCATCCAAGCTGACCTGGTTGATGCCAAAGCCATACATCTTAAGTACCTTCAAGAGGAAATAAAATACAAGAAAGTTGAAGACCAACTAGCTTGTAAAACCCTCCAAGAAGAAATTAGAAAGTTTGAGGAAAAACTCAAGCAAGAAGTATGCTCTGATCTACCCACAACCTTTTGGCATAGAAAGAGACACGAGGTAGCTCTCCCATATGTCAAATATTTTAATGAAAAGGATATCCCTACCAAAGCTCGACCTATCCAAATGAACCAAGAACTTATGGATACTTGTAGAGCAGAAATAGAGGACCTCTTTAAAAAGGGAATCATCAGGAAGTCTAGGTCACCATATATATATATATATATATATATATATATATATATATATATATTCATCTCTGACTGGTTTCTATGGTTCCTAGGAGGCTGTCGTCGAATCTGATGTGACGGGCATCTCTGAGGGCCATGAGGATTGAGCTGTTCAAACCTCTTCTGGTGAGTGGTTTCACTCCTACTTGGACTAATCCTATGTGTAGGAAGTTATGTCCATTGTCCTTATGTCTCTGAATAGCTGAGGGGGATAACAAGTAGCACGTTTCGTACTCCTTGTTGATTCCATAGACTTGTTCTATGGTCTTGACATGGTAGTCTGTTTTGAAGGCTGTTTTCAAAGACCATGAAGACTTATAAAATTGGCTGGTGGCAACTTTTGGGATATTCCAATCTCCTATGTCTAGATCTAAATCGGACAACTCAAAAGATTCCGAATTAACTACTCCTACGTCTGCTGGGATTTCTGGAATATATATATATATATATATATATATATATATATATATATATATATCACACTTAAAATATATATTAAAAAATAAATAAATTCTGGAAGTGTAGGAAACTGGATCACACATCCTTAAGTTAGTGGATATCACTAAAAATAAATAAATGAAAAGAAAAAAAAATGAAAAGTTGGCATTCACTACAAGGCTAAAAAATTTATATTTAAAAAATATATATAAATGCATTTGACCACATGACATATGCTACACGTTTTCTCCAAGATAAATTGATTAGGTTTTTAAGTGAAAAATAGGGAAGGAGATAAGGGACTCCAGAGTAATTATAGTAACTCTTTCATCTATTACAAATAAATGTTTAATGGGGCTTAGGCTAGGAAGCATCTACATAGATACAAGCATAGATGCAAAACGATGACACCGCAATTTTAAAAAAATTAGGACACAAGTATGGTAGAATGACTTTATTAATTAATTATTAAATATATTATTATTTATATTTTCTATATATTGTTAAACAGTTTTTTCGTATAATGGTAAATATATCAATTAATAATGAATATATATATCACCCTCAAAATATATATTAAAAAATAAATAAATTATGGAAGTGTAGGAAAGTGGATCACACATCCTTAAGTTAGTGGATATCACTTAAAAAAAAAAAAAAACAAACAAACAAAACATGTAAAGTTGGCATTCACTGCAAAGTTAAAAAAAAAATTTATATTCTTAAAAATTATATAAATGCATTTGACCACATGACATGTGCTACATGTTTTCTACAAAATAAATTGATTAGGTTCTTAAGTGAAAAATAGGGGAGGAGATGAGGGACCACAGAGTAATTATAGTAACTCTTTCATCTATTACAAATAAATATTTAATGGGCGTTAGGCTATGAAGCATCAACATAGATACAAGCATAGATGCAATACAATGCCACCGCAATTTTAAAAAAATTAGTACACAAGTACGGTAGAATAACTTTATTAATTAATTATTAAATATATTATTATTTAAAATTTTCTATATATTGTTAAACAGTTTATTCAAATAATGGTAAATATATCAATTAAAAATGATTATATATATCACTCTTAAGATATATATTAAAAAATAAATAAATTATGGAATTGTAGGAAAGTGGATCACACATCTTTAAGTTAGTGGATATCACTTAAAAAAATAAATAAAAAGAAAAAAAAAACATGCAAAGTTGGTATTCACTGCAAGGTTAAAATATATATATATATATATATATATATATATATATAAATGCATTTGACCACATGACATATGCTATACGTTTTCTACAAAATAAATTAATTAGGTTTTTAAGTGAAAAATGGGGGAGGACATTAGGGACCCCAGAGTAATTATAGTAACTCTTTCATTTTTTACAAATAAATATTTAATGGGCCGTAGGCTAGGAAGCATCTACACAGATAAAAGGATAGATGAAATAGGATGACACGGCAATTTTATAAAAATTAGGACACAAGTACGGTACAATAAGTTTGTTAATTAATTATTAAATATATTTTAATTTATATTTTCTATATACTGTTAAAAATATTTTTTATATAATGGTAAATATATAAATTAATATTGATTATATATATCACTCTTAAAATATATAGTAAAAAATAAATAAATTATGGAAGTGGAGGAAAGTGGATCACACATCCTTAACTTAGTTGATTTCAGTTAAAACAATAAATAAAAAGAAAAATAAAAATGTAAAGTTGGCATTCACTGCAAAGTGAAAGAAAAATTTTATTTTTAAAAAAGAAATAGATGCATTTGACTACATGACGTACGCTACACATTTTCTCCAAAATAAATTGATTAGTTTTTTAAGTAAAAAATAGGGGAGAACATGATGGACTCCAGAGTAATTGTAGTAACTCTTTCATTTATTACAAATAAATATTTAATGGGTCTTAGGCTAGAAAGCATCTACACGGATACAAGCATAGACGCAACTCGATGACACGGTAATTTTTTAAAAATTAGGACACAAGTACAGTAGAATAAGTTTATTAGTTAATTATTAAATATATTTTTATTTCTATTTTCTATATATTGTTAAACAGCTTTTTCATATAAAGGTAAATATATCAATTAATAATGATATATATATATATATATATATATATATATATATATATATATATATCACCCTTAAAATATATATTAAAAAATAGATAAATTATGGAAGTGTAGGAAAGTGGATCACATGTCCTTAAGTTAGTGGATATCACTTAAAAAAATAAATAATAAGAAAAAAAAACATGTAAAGTTGGTAGTCACTTCAAATCTGAAAAAAAAAAATTATAATTAAAAAAAAATACATAGATGCATTTGACCAAATGACATATGCTACACGTTTTCTCCAAAATAAATTAATTAGGCTTTTAAGTGAAAAATAGGGGAGGAGATGAGGGACCCCAGAGTTATTATAATAACTCTTTCATTTTTTACAAATAAATATTTAATGGGCCTTAGGTTTGGAAATAGCTGCACATATACAAGCATAGATGCAATACGATAAAATGAATTTTTTTTAAAAATTAGGACACAATTACGGTAGAATAAGCTTATTAATTAATTATTAAATATATTTTTATTTATATTTTCTATATATTGTTAAATAATTTTTTCATATCATGGTAAATATATCAATTAATAATGATTATATATATCACTCTTAAAATATATATTAAAAATGAAAATTATGGAGGTAGAGGAAAGTGGATCACACATTGTTAAGTTAGTGGATATCACTTAAAAAAATAAATAAATTGAAAAAAAAAAATGTAAAGTTGGCATTCACTACAAAGTTAAAAAAAAATTATGTTTTTATAAAATAAATAAATGCATTTGACCACATGACATATGCTACACATTTTCTTCAAAATAAATTCATTAGGTTTTTAAGTGAAACATAGGGGAGGACATTAGGGACCTCAGAGTAATTATAGTAACTCTTTCATTTTTTACAAATAAATATTTAATGGGCCTTAGGCTAGGAAGCATCTACACATATACAACATAGATGCAATAGGATGACACTACAATTTTTAGAAAATAAGGACACAAGTACGGTAGAATAAGTTTATTAATTAATTCTTAAATATATTTATATTTATATTTTCTATATATTGTTAAACAGTTTTTTCATATAATGGTAAATATCTCAATTAATAATGATTATATATATCACTCTTAAAATATATATCAAAAAATAAATAAATTATGGAAGTGGAGGAAAGTGGATCGCACATCCTTAAGTTAGTGGATATCACTTAAAAATAAATAAATAGAAAAAAAACTTGTAAAGTTGGCATTCACTGCAAATTTAAAAAAATTATATTTTTATAAAATAGATAAAAGCATTTGACCACGTGACATATGCTACACGTTTTCTCCAAAATAAATTAATTAGGCTTTTAAGTGAAAAATAGGGGACAAGATGAGGGACCCCAGAGTTATTATAATAACTCTGTCATTTTTTATGAATAAATATTTAGTGGGCCTTAGGCTAGGAAGCATCTACACATATACAACATAGATGCAATACGATGAAACGGTAATTTAAAAAATATTAGGACACAAGTACGATAGAATACGTTTATTAATTAATTATTAAATATATTTTTATTTTTATTTTCAATATATTGTTAAAAATTTTTTTCATATAATGGTAAATATATCAATTAATAATGATTATATATATCACTCTTAAAGTATATATTAAAAAATGAATAAATTATGGAAGTGTAGGAAAGTGGATCACACAACCTTAAGTTAGTGGATATCACGAAAAAAAATAAAAAGAAAAAAAAAATGTAAAGTTGGCATTTACTACAAGTCTAAAAAAAAATTATATTTCTAAAAAATATATAAATGCATTTCACCACATGACATATGCTACATGTTTTCTCCAAAATAAACTAATTTGGTTTTTAAGTGAAAAATAGGGGAGGAGATGAGGGACCCCGGAGTAATTATAGTAACTCTTTCATTTATTACAAATAAATATTTAATGAGCCTTAGGCTAGGAAGCATCTACGCTGATACAAGCATAGATGCAACACGATGACACGACAATTTTAAAAAAATTAGGTCACAAGTACAGTAGAATAATTTTATTAATTAATTATTAAATATATTTTTATTTCTATTTTCTATATATTTTTAAAATATTTTTCATATAATGGTAAATATATCAATTAATAATGATTATATATATCACTCTTAAAATATATATTAAAAAATAAATAAATTATGGAAGTGGAGGAAAGTGGGTCACACATCCTTAACTTAGTGGATATCACTTAAAAAAATAAATGAAAAGAAAAATAAACATGTAAAGTTGGCAATCACTGCAAAGCTAAAAAAAATTATATTTTTAAAAAATACATAAATGCATTTGACCACATGACATATGCTACACATTTTCTCTAAAATAAATTGATTAGGTTTTTAAGTGAAAAATAGGGGAGGCTAGGAATAAATATTTAATGGGCTTTAGGCTAGGAAGCATCTACACTGATACAAGCATAGATGCAACATGATGACACGGCAATTTTTAAAAAATTAGGTCACAAGTACAGTAGAATAAGTTTATTAATTAATTATTAAATATATTTTTATTTCTATTTTCTATATATTGTTAAACATTTTTTTCATATAATGGTAAATATATCAATTAATAATGAATATATATATCACACTAAAAATATATATTAATAAATAAATAAATTATGGAAGTGTAGGAAAGTGGATCATACATCGTTAAGTTAGTGGATATCACTTCAAAAAAATAAAAAGAAAAAAAAAACAGGTAAAGTTGGTATTCACTACAAGGTTAAAAAAATTATATTTTAAAAAAATATATAAATGCATTTGACCACATGACATATGCTACACGTTTTCTCCAAAATAAATTGATTAGATTTTTAAGTGAAAAATAGGGGAGGAGATGAGGGACCCCAGAGTAATTATAGTAACTCTTTCATTTATTACAAATAAATATTTAATGGGTCTTAGGCTTGGAAGCATCTACATAGATACAAGCATAGATGCAATATGATAACATGGCAATTTTTAAAAAATTAGGACACAAGTACGGTAGAATAAGTTTGTTAATTAATTATGAAATATATTTTTATTTATATTTTCTATATATTGTTAAAAAAAATTTATAATGGTAAATATATCAATTAATAAAGATTATATATATCACTCTTAAAATATATATTAAAAAATAAATAAATTATGGATGTGGTGGAAAGTGGATCACACATCCTTAATTTAGTGGATATCACTTAAAAATATAAATAAAAAGAAAAAAAAAACAGGTAAAGTTGGCATTCACTATAAGGTTAAAAAAAATATATATTTTAAAAATATATATATAAATGCATTTGACCACATGACATATGCTACACCTTTTCTCCAAAATAAATTGATTAGGTTTTTAAGTGAAAAATAGGGGAGGAGATGAGGGACACCAGAGTAATTATAGTAACTCTTTCATTTATTACAAATAAATATTTAATGGGTCTTAGGCTTGGAAGCATCTACACGGATATAAGCATAGATGCAATACGATAACATAGCAATTTTTAAAAAATTAGGACACAAGTACGGTAGAATAAGTTTATTAATTAATTATTATTTATATTTTCTATATATTGTTAAACAATTTTTTCATATAATGGTAAATATATCAATTAATAATGATTATATATTTCACTATTAAAATATATATTAAAAAATAAATAAATTATGGAAGTGTAGGAAAGTGGATCACACATCCTTAAGTTAGTAGATATCACTTAAAAAAATGAATAAAAAGAAAAAAAAACATGTAAAGTTGGCATTAACTGCAAAGTTAAAAAAAATTATATTTTAAAAAAATATATAAATGCATTTGACCACATGACATATGCTACACATTTTCTCCAAAATAAATTGATAATGTTTTTAAGTGAAAAATAGGGGGGGACACGAGAGACCCCAAAGTAATTATAGTAACTCTTTCATTTATTACAAATAAATATTTAATGGGCCTTAGGCTAGGAAGCATTTACTCGGATACAAGCATAGATGCAATACGATGACACCGCAATTTTTAAAAAATTTGGACACAAGTGCGGTAGAATAAGTTTATTAATTGATTACTAAATATATTTTTATTTATATTTTCTATATATTGCTAAATAGGTTTTTCATACAATGGTAAATATATCAATTAACAATGATTATATATATCATTCTTAAAATATATAAATTATGAAGTGGAGGAAAGTGGATCACACATCCTGAAGTTAGTGGATATCACTTAATAAAATAAATAAAAAGAAAAAAAAATGTAAAGTTGACATTCACTGCAAAGTTAAAGAAATTTTATTTTTAAAAAATAACTAAATGCATTTGACCACATGACATATATTAGTTCAAATTGTTAAGTATTCAAAGTTAATCAATTCTCCTAATAAAGTTTTACAACTAATTAACAAATTAATTCCCTAAACAAAACTAGTCTTGAAAAAAATCCTTATACAAAGTCTAAAAAGTCAACATTGAAACCCTAAACACCCCTACCTATCACCCATCCCCTTTACTTCAGCCATATATACTAAGTATACACTCTGTATTTATATACCTTTCACTTTTGGCTTTCACCATCAGCCACGGCCCACTGCCTTTCCCATCCTCTTTCTTCTTTAACCTTTTTTAAGCTTATTTCTTATCATTTCAATTCTTCACTGATAGCCACAAAGGTATGTAATTGCTTTGTTGTCTTATATTGTTTAATCTGTGTTTGTCTTTTTATTTCAGTTTCTATCAATTGATTTGTTTCTATCAATTGTGCATTAGTTATATTTTGAGATTATTTAATAATAAATTGTAGTTCGTGATAATTTTTTTTAAAAATGTTACTAACGTTAACCTGCCGAACCCACCGAGTTGAAACCGCCAAAATTTGTAACCAATTTGTCGGATTTAGCCTTTGGTGGGTTAGTGGCGGATTGGATAAAAATATTGGCCTTTACCCACCCAATCCAACCCATGCACACCCCTACTTTTTGACACTATTTATGGAGCTCACTGTACTATTTCAACTAACTTTTATCTTTATCTACTGTATTATCAGCAATAATTTTTTAGTTTTAGCAAAATAACCGATATCCAAACACACATTTAGTGTTTGTTTGGAGTAGATTGAAAATTTTAGTTTATTGTAATTTTAGTGTTTGTTTGAGTTCCGCTTATTTTGTTGAAATTGAAAATTTTTTGTTCAAAGTACTATAAATAAAGGTAAACGTTAGCTGAAATAGTAAAGTGAGATCCTTGAATAGTACTGTGAGATCCTTGAATAGTACTAAAAAGTGCATTAGGACCCATAAATAGTAACTAAGATAAGCTGAATAGTAAAATAAGCTGACTTTTTAAATTTTTTCAAACACATACTGAATTTATTTTTACTATTATTTATTTGTTTTATTGTACTTTTTAATACTATCTAGGCGTAACTTATTTTTCTAATGTTTTTTTATACTTATCGAAAAAAAGTTTTTTGCTAAGAGAATCTAAAAAACAAAAACAAAAAAAATCTATTTACACACATTTCCATACCTTTCTCACATGTCATGTCATATCATCTAATAACATAAAACTTGGAAGAAAAAAAAAGGACTGTAATTCTTCAAATATGTATAATGTTTGACTACTTTGTTTTCTACCGTCCATTTGTTTGGTAAATAGTATTAGTCTTGCTGTAAGAAATAAAAAAAAATCTTGTTACCAAAATGTGTGTTAAGTTTCAAATTTAAGTAGATGTTATTTTTTTTTATATATATAAAATAGAAATTCTATTCTAGCATAATCTAAATGTATATGTGTGTGAAACTCTCTTCTAAATATTTGAATTTTGGCCGTTGCCTCTCACACTTCACACCCCATAAGTACTTATACTTATGGAATGACCGTCGCACCAAGGCTGCACGGTGGTAGATGTTAAATCTTAGGTAGTGCCCCCTTCATTTGAAAGAAAATTATAAATATTTTTAATTTATTGTTGTTTAATGTTGACATTTTTGTCATATAGAAGACATTCATTTTAGGAGTATTTAGAGTATAAGTTTATGAAATATATAAATAAATCTCTTTAGCACTTTTTTTTTTTTGTTTTCTAAAATATAAAATAATCCTATGATGCCCAAATTTGATTGATTGTGTTGTGTGTGGATATGTGATGAGTCCCACATCGGGTATTTACTGGGTTGATTTGAGTTTTATTAACAACTACAAAGAGCCTCAACTGTGACTAGTCCTTTTGAGGTATAGCACATATGTGGCTAGCGCTTTTCCTTGGGTCGTTATATATGGTATCAGAGCTGGCTCGGTAACTCTGTGTGGGCTTGGAGACACTACCCCACAAAGTGAGCCCTAACGAGGACGTTAGGGATTTAAGTGGGAGAGATTGTGATGCCCCAATTTGATTGATTGTGTGATGTGTGTGGATGTGTGATAAGTCCCACATCGGGTATTTACTGGGTTGATCTAAGTTTTATTAACAATTACAAGGAACCTTAATTGTGACTAGTCCTTTTGAGGTATAGCGCAGATGTGACTAGCGTTTTCATTCGGTCATTACAAATACGCATTTATATTAAAAGAGTTAAAGTTATCGAGAGTTAGTGATACTGAAATACAATAATACATTTAGCTTGACTCCTCTAGAGAAAATACATTTAGCTTGTCAAGTCCACCACTAACTAGATTAGTTGACCGAGTTTGATTTTCCATAAAACCTTGATTGGTTTTTGGCAACCCCAAAGTGTTGTGCCCTAAACCTCAATTAACCTTAATATATTAAATAACTTTTTAAACTTATGATGACCGCATTAAATGTTTTGACCAAGTGAAATTTCCTAAACCTAAAGTAACATATAAGATTTTTTTTTTTGAGAAATTTTTAACCTTTGACATCCACTTTTGATAATACTCTTTATTACTAAACCAAAACACCAATTGATTTTTGATATAGGCGGGAATTGAACCCTAGGTCTCTTATTCAACTATCAAAAATTTTACCAGTTGAACTAACTGAAACCCACTAAGTAACACATAAGATATTATACCTCACATGCTCGTTAGTGTCAAAACTAAAATTTAATTCAACAGTGGACCACAAAGTACTGCACAAAATAGTAGTTCACAAGGCATGTTCATGTGCACATTCACTTTATAGAAGCAAATAAACCTTTGAAAACGTGTTTAATATACAAGAAACTAATTCGTGTTATTCTCACAAAACTTTGAAAATATGTGCAGGTTTGGCCTCGTTGACAAAATTTTAGGCTTTGCCACTCCCTCTATATATGCATCCGAACTATACTCAATTTCTAGTGCTTTGTTCGCGTTATTTTCTGGTCTTGCTCATTGGTGTAATTGTTAAAGTTGCAATGGATATCCTTCCAAACCTGCTAAACATTGTGGTCGTATCTATTTCGTTCTGCCTTGTCTTCCTCATATTTAGACAAAAGTCCACTCATTCCAAGTTACCGCCTGGTAAAAAGGGTTGGCCGATCATTGGAGAAACATTGGAATTTGGTACGGCTGGACAAAGGGGAACCCCAGAGATGTTCATTAAGGAAAGAATGAGAAAATACTCTCAGGGTCTCTTTCAAACCTCACTGTTTGGGGAGAATTTGGCTGTGATGTGTGGTGCTTCAGGAAACAAGTTTTTGTTCTCCAACGAGAAAAAATATGTCACCGCTTGGTGGCCACGATGCATACAGAAGGTAGTGTTTGAATCTGAAGAAAACTATAACAACAACGATTCTACTAAATTACGTAGCCTCGTGGTTGAATTTTTTAAGCCAGAAGCTCTTCAATATTTCATACCTATCATGGACTCCATGGCAAAGGAACACTTGGAGACAGATTGGAGTCCTTACAAACAAGTCAAGATTTTGTCATTGTCATTGAAGTATACCTTTGCATTGGCTTGTAGGTTGTTTATGAGTATCACAGATCCTAACCATGTGACAACATTTTCTGATCCCTTTAATCTTGTCAAAGCTGGTACAGTGTCTGTGCCTATAAATATTCCAGGTACAGCCTACAATCGTGCCTTAAAAGGAGGCAAAGTAATTCGCCAAGAGCTTTTAGCGCTCATCAAAGAGAGGAAGAAAGAGCTAGCAGATAATAAAGGGACAGTTGCTCATGACTTATTGACTCATACACTCCTTGCATCAGATGAGAACGGTAGAGCTTTGGACGAGATGGTGATTGCGGGAAACATTTTGGGCTTTCTTATTGCTAGCCATGACACCACTAGTTCTGCTATCACATCCGTGTTGAAGTATTTAGCAGAGTTCCCTCATGTTTACAATCTGGTCTTGCAAGGTACTTCTTCTAAACATGCTATCTACAATTGCTATCTCTACCACTTAACCATTTATTACAGAAATATACACGAAGTAACACTGGTGTAGCACTTTGTTAACATTACTTTACTCAATAATTTTTTTATTAGACTAATATTTTAAAATTTTCACGCCTGTTTTAGGAACAGCTTATTTAGCTGAAATTGAAAACTTTTTGCTGAAAACACTGTAAATAAAGGTAAAAACTAACTGAAATAGTACAATGAGACCCATGAATAATAGCAAAAATAAGCTAAATAGTAAAATAAAAAATGAAACCTAGATTAAACATTCTGGATCTTCTTAAAACATAAGTGCTAAATTTTGTACTAATTATATTTTATTTACTATTTGATTCATAACACATATTTTATGGATAATTATTAATTCTAATAATCTTGAAATTTTGCAAGCATGGAGGGTATATGGATAAAATAATAGAGTTTACCTTCAAATTCTATCGTTTACCCTCAAACCCACAACATGATAATTCAAACGGTCATTTATATGTATTTTGTCATATGACCAATTTTTTTAGAGGAAATCACATGAACAATTTAATACATCACATTCCTTGTTTAAATAATTTAATAACTCATATGATTTAATATTTATGTGAATAATCAAATGCTAGATTTTTCAATTTACTTAAGTATGATTTATATAGGGAGAGATAGTTTGGGTTAGGTATATATGGGCTTACAATAGAATTGGGCTTCTTGGGCCTACACACATAAACCTAATACCTCTAACAAGCAAAAAGTATGTGTTTCAATGTGTCTGTGTTTGTGTTTTAAGTTTGTAATTAGGGATTTTTTTAATACATAGTTTGTCTCCAAACAAAAATCTTGACTTCATCACAGATGCCTTATAGTTGCTGGGTGAGGTTAATCAACTATTATGCCCCAATCTTCTAGTGGCCATATATAGCTAATAATAAGAGATTCAAAAACTTTATTTAGTATGCTGCATGTAGCTCTTCGCACAAGCGACACATGGTGCTATTTGGAAAGATTAATCTAATGAAAAAGTGGGGTATATTGTTAAGCAGAGCAAATGGAGATTGCAAGATCCAAAGGTCCAAAGGATTTGTTAAATTGGGATGACATTAAAAAGATGAAGTACTCTTGGAATGTAGCATGTGAGTCGATGAGGCTATTATCTCCTGCTCCAGGAGCATTTAGAGAGGTTATACATGAATTTACTTACAAAGGTTTTACTATACCTAAAGGGTGGAAGGTATGTTTCATTAACAATACATAAGCCGAATTATACTTTGTGTAATGAGATCTGAATCCATATTTCAATGGTAATGCTTAGAGTTCTGAATCCATATTTTTGCAGACATTTTGGACTGTACATTCGACACACAAAAATCCTAAATACTTTCCAGATCCTGAGAAATTTGATCCATCTAGATTTGAAGGGCATGGCCCAGCACCTTACACGTTTGTACCATTTGGAGGAGGACCTCGAATGTGCGCTGGAAGGGAGTATGCTCGTTTACAAATACTAGTGTATATGCATAATGTGGTGACAAGATTCAAGTGGGAGAAAGCAATTCCAGATGAAAAGATTACTTACCAACTATCCTCCATTCCAGCTCATGGTCTTCCCGTTATCCTTAAACCTCATAAACTTTAGATTGAGTTAAAGCCTCTAGTGATAACTATTTCTATATTTGAAGTCTAGGAAATTATGTAAAGGTTTAATAATTGACATGGCAATGAATGTCATTGGTATTACTTCAACAACATAATAAACACACCAGTTTAAAGGCTCATGTATAATAAAATTTGTAGTAGCTCTATTATCACTTTTTTGTGTAAGCTTACAAACAGTGTATCATAAATCACAAAAACTAATTCAGACATTTAACAATGTGCAATGCTAGCAATACTACAACTATAGAAGTTTTACAAATAGATATGACATCAATTAAATCAAAGTTATTATGACATTCATTTATTTTGCTCTTGAGGTCAATCAATCACATTGTAAGATGTGTAATAAAATTTATAGTAAGTCTAGCATTTTTTTTTAATGTGGCTAAACACATTTACTATTATATCAATTTGCGAGTTTTTTTTTTTTTTTTTTTTTTTTTGTGTGTGTGTGTGTGTGTGTGTGTGTGTGTGTGTGTGTGTTATAAAGTTGACTGTAACTAAGCACTTTCTTTATATTCTCTCGAATTAGTTTACAAGGCCTATAGGGGACAAGGACCCACGCAGCGTGGAAGCCATTTTCTGTTTTTTTTTTTTTTTTAATAGTAAATTTGCTTTTTAATTGTTGGGTGCCAAATGCTTTATGTTTTTACCGCATGTCCGTGCAAAATGAATCCCATTCCATGAAAGGAATTTTTCCCTATAACTACCAAAACTTTCATATCTACAGTTCGCCTCATGCCTTATAGAACAAGCAAGATCTTTTGTGCTATTACAAATAAAGACAGTATTTAAGCTTACCTCTTTTTTTTTTTTTTGGTTGAATAGTGTTTAAGATTGCCTTAAGCATAGAATATAAATCCTGCTAGTCTTTCTTTAAAAATAGGCACAAAAAAAAAAAAAGTGCAGCAAGTGAAAAGGAAAAGGCAGTGCTTCAAGGGCCACATGATTCTGCAGGAAAATCAAAATATTCCGCTAGCAAATTCCTTAAAACTTGGGGGTGATTCATAGTTATGGTGATGTAGGGCCTGTTTGGTCACCCAATTTGAGCAACGTTGTTTTGTGTTTAAACACCCAAATAGGTGGGTCCCATGCTGAAATCTTTGTTTGGTACGCAAGTCTGAACTAGCAAGGTTTGAGTTGTGTTGAAGTGCTGTTTGAGCAAGTGTTTCACATGAGATGATTTATGTTCAAGCTTGTTTGAGTGTGTGTTTCACTATCTTTGGGCCCACGCGTATAATCATACCGTCTCATCTCTCCCACGCGTCAGTGCAGCATGGTCTCTTTGCAACAACTCTCCCACGTGTTGTCGCAGCAGGGAACTTGACTCTTTTCTCCTCTCCCTCTCACATCTAAGTGACTCTTTTCTCCTCTCCCTCTCACATCTAAGTCGCATCTCCATTAATCTCACACACCCACCATTAATCTCACACATCCACCCAATCCATCATAACTCATCCCAACAGCATTCTGATCTCCTTTATAAATGTTGAGCAGAACCCCCAAAATCAAAGCCCTAATTCACCACAAAAATCGCCCCAAAATCGTACGGCCTGATCACCTCCCCCCCAACCACCATATTTACTCGCACAGCCCAGCCACAACAGGCTTTATATGAAATCATCGTTAATATTGCTTTACAAACAGCGTCTGGCATTACATATGGAGCTCGTCGACACTACTTCGTCCACCTCAGTCATTCCACTGTTTTCATCATCCTCCTTTAACGCAGTTCCCGCACCTAAGGTAAGTGTTTAATGTTTGTGTTAAATTCAAGAATGGTATGTTTGCCGTTATTGAATTTTGTTCCTGGTTGCTGTTGATTGTTGCTTCTTGCTCTTGATGTTGGACACGTTTTTCCTCCATGCCCTATTAACTGTTCATATATGTATAATTTGTGAAATGGTCTTCCTGGTGCTAATAACGGTCTAAATTGGTTCCCTGCAATTAATTTTTAATAGTGATTCTAGATTTGGTTTTTTTAGACAGTGATGTATGTAACTTGTCTGCAAAAGAATGTCTTCAAAATATACTTGTAATAACTGCTTTGAGTTATCTTGACTTTGTGTTGCTCTAGATGTATCACTTTGCTACAACTTGTTTGGTACAGTTTTCTGTTCAAACCACCATTTTACCATTGTGCAGTTACTGGGTTAGACCATAGGGTTAGGTTCAAGTTGAGAAATCATAAGACTAATTAGGAAAACAGAAACCTGAATTTACTACATAACCATGTACAGTCTGTCATGTCTATTATCCATGTTAGTGGATATTTATGGCTTATATGATCCAGAAATTTACACATTTCAATCTAATACTAACAGTAACTGAAATATACATTAATCCAAGAACCAAAAAATCACTGCTTTTTATTGCAAGTATGATCCAAAAATGTGACAACTTACGTGTATACAATGGAGGCTCTCCAAACATGATAACATGTCAAATGGAGTTGCAATGAATTAAACACTAAAAACTAAAAAACATAAAATAAAAATTAAGAAAGAGAGCAAGAAAGGAAAGAACACATCCAAATAGTGGCCTAATTAATTTCCAGCCTTCAAACATGACAGCAAGCAACTCATTCAAGTCTGCCCCAGTAGGAAGTTTTACAGCCCCCCTTAGGTTTCCACTTCCTAGAGTGCCATCAATGTGCTTTCTAATTTGTGCCCCCTGCATTAGAACAGGACAAGTACAAATACGCATAATTTAGCAGGTCTATAGCATTGCTGAGAAATTTTATTTACTAAACACCAAATAAAACCAATAGTACCAGATGAACCATAGAACCAAAAATATCTGAGAAGGTGTCTGTGATGGATGGAATATATTTGGGGGCTGATACGGAGCAGGAGTTCCATATGCTCCATAAGGCGACCTTAAGGGAGGTTGATAATTTCCACCATATGCACTGCTGGGACCACTAGGTTGCATTTGTGATGGTGCAGTTTCCTAAATGCTTTAAGGTTCTAATTTCATCTACAGATATGTCAACGTGCTCGAGCTGGTTTCTGTATATAAAAAGAAAAAACAAATATGCAACTTCTATTCAGAGCTTATTATGCAGGAGGCCAAAAAAAAATACAAGGAAGTAAAACTTACTCCCCGATGTAATTTAGGATTAGGAATGCCTTTCGGAACTCAAGCTCTCCCCAGGCCGCTAACTTGGGACTAACAGCATTTTCCATACTCGAAGAGAATGAGCCTCTTAGGTACCCTCAAAATGGCATAGGAAAGTGAGAAATAGCATTAGTTTTAAGCAGAAAAAACCTAGCAACATTAAAATCATATAGCACTGTATGTTTTACAGTGTCAAGGAGAATTCCAGCAATGGACAGTAATATGACAGTGTGTATGTGTGTGTCAGTGTTGTACATGTTAAACTAGTTCCCGAACACAGTAACCAAATTTTCACTTTCTTTCAAGGTTCCAATGCTAAACACAGTAACCAAAGTTGGAACCTTGAAAGCATAGGTGCAATTTGCTTTAAATTTTCCTTCTTTTTAACCTTACTTGAAGTTTAAGTGGATTGTTAAACATTCTTCACCTACTTCAGCGGCGGAGAAAGCCCTAGTTGTTGCTGGGGTAGGGAGGGTTACAGCCCCGTTTGGAAGAGATCCGTCGGAAGCTGAAGCCCAGCCTTCAATCGTCGTCTGCGTCGATGGACATGAGGGAAGAGCTGAATCTGCAAATGGGTATTGTTGATGTTGGTTTGGTATTGCAAAGAGAGAAGTGAAAAGTGAGGTAGAGATGTTTTCACAGAGGCAAGAGAAACAGGGGAGGGTGTTGTGTGGTGTAGACCGTTGTGGCTTTTTTTTTTTTTTTTTTTTTAACACACTTACCAAACACACAACTTCATATTTCTAAACTCCAAAATATCTATTTAAAACACATTATTAAACACATTTTTCTCTTTATAAATACTATAAATACATATTTTTAACTACTCTTTCTAAACTACATTTTTTTGAAATTTTAAACAATATTACTCAAAGTTATCTACCAAACAATCCCTTAATAACATAGGATTACGTAAGCAAAAAACTATATCTTTTTCATTTCTTTGAAAGCCTTACCTCCTCTTGATTTGAAATTTGAAAATTATATTAACAAATAGAAAACACTTCAATAAAACTTCTGTCAATAGATTCAGAACCAAACAGTAGTCATTCATGTTGACTTCTAGTAGTTCTACAACATGATGACGTTACAATAGTATCTAGTCAAGCTAATTAGAGATCATCATACAAACAAAGAAGCAATGTCACCATGGTTCTTGAAAACATAGATATAAGAAATACTAAGTACACTTCTTCCGAAGAATAATCAAATATAAAGGTAGCAAAAATACCTTGCAAAGAATATGTTTGGCTCTTAAAATTTTGTTCTTTTGATGTCATTTCTCTATGCTCACTTGCTCAGAAGAATTTAGCAGTTTGTAGTTTAAATCAAGAACCAATTAAAACTTCTTATGGTGTAATAAATTTTTAATGCCTTCATTTCTCAATCTGCCAATTCTATTATTTTGAAGTCTGACTCCCTGTAAATAATGTTCAAGCTTAAACTAATTACCATTTGAAATTAAAAAAAAAAAAATCACTCTACTTATGGCTAAAATGGGCAAATGCCCTTTTTCGCGCTAAAAAAACAGCATTATGCCCTTTTCCCAAACTAATTAAGAAAATGCCCCTCTTTTGAAACTCAATTTTCTCAAAATCAAGTTAAGCTCTATAGCGACATTTTAAGAAGCCTATAGTGACATTTTTAAAGACCTATAGCAACGTTTTGTAACTCAAGTTTACATATAATTCGAGTTCATGAAGCTCGAGTTACAAAACGCCGCTATAGGTCCTTAAAACGTCACTATAAGCTCCTTAAAACATCGCTATAGGGCTCCAATAATTTTTTATTTTTAAAATCGAGTTTTAAAAAAAAGGCATTTTCCTAATTAGTTTAGGAAATGAGGCATTTGCCCCCTTTTTTTTTGTGTGCGAAATGGGCAATTGCCCATTTTCGCCCTCTACTTATGCTACTATTATTCATGAATAAGAATGGATTAATTTATAAGTTCAAAGTTGGTTTACATCTTTCCAATTCTGATTTTAAAATTTATGTCTTATTAGGAGATCATTATTACTTCATGAACGACAAGTCACAGTTCATTGAAAGTGGATGATGCCTTGACAAATTGAAAATTTTAGAAGTATTGATATTGTCTTCCATTATATATGCAGCTAAAATAGTAATCTCAAAGAAGATTACCTTGTAAATGTGCCCAAATGTCACACCAGATTCCGCTTGCAAACTTTGACTACAAAGTATACATGTGTACATTCACCAATAGTCATATTGCTTTCAACTATGTTCATATTAAATTTTGAGTTGTCCATGATCTTATGGTACTAGGTATGAAGACCAATTTGTTAATATGACTTTTGATATGCTCCTACAGCGAATTAAGAAATTTACAGTAAGTTGGACCAAATTGTTTATGATGCTTTAAAATTGTAGGTGGCTTTTTTTTTTTTAAAACACAAATGCATGAAAGTGGTATGTCCATCATAAGTATAAAGATGATCATAAGTTTAGATATTGACAAACAATTGAGATACTGCAATTTAATTTGTTACTTTTAAGACTATTAGTTTTAATTCGTTAAAAGATTTTAAGTTTAATTTATTACTTTTGAAATGATATTATTAACTTGTTACACCTTCCAAAGCATAGGGTTTGAAATATAATTTTTCAAAAAATTGATTAGTTTTTTAAGTGAAAAATAGGGGAGGACATGAGGTACCCCAAAGTAATTATAGTAACTCTTTCATTTATTACAAATAAATATTTGATGGGCCTTAGGCTAGGAAGCATCTACATGGGTACAAGAATAGATGCAATACGATGACACAACAATTTTTTTAAAAATAAGACACAAGTGTGGTAGAATAAGTTTATTAATCAATTATTAAATTTATTTTTATTTATATTTTCTATATATTTTTAAACATTTTTTTTTCATATAATGGTAAATATATCAATTAATAATGATTATATATATCACTCTTAAAATATATATTAAAAAATAAATAAAATATGGAAGTGGAGGAAAGTGGATCACACATCCTTAAGTTAGTGGATATCACTTTAAAAAATAAATAAAAAGAAAAAAGAAACATGCAAAGTTGGCAGAGTCTTTTGGCTAAATATTGCAAAAAGATTGAATTTATTGGTGATATAGGTATTGTCAAAGTCATTCAGAAAAATGAGGAAAGAGAGTAAATTTCGACAACAGTGTTGCCGAAATTGCAAGAAAAAGTATGAGAGAGTAAAGATAAGTGATGTGATGGAAGAGAGAAAAAAAGTTGAATTTTGGTAATGAGATTACCGAAATTCTTGTTGCCCGAAACTACTGCCCAAGTGAGTGTGAAGTGCTCGGAAGTGCTAGTGCTAGGTGGAGTGCCTAAAGGGAAACCAATTGTGACAACCAAGTTGCCGAAATTGTAGGGAATGGAGGAGAGAAAATATGAATTGTGGCAACCAAGTTGCTGAAATCTTAGGGAGGATTTTATTTTTTTTATTTTTTTAAAAAAAATTGTGGCAATTGATTTCAACAATGGCATTGCCACAAATCAATTACCCCAAAAGTTGTTGCACAAAAATGTATTTTTTTAATTATTATTTTTCTATATTATCTTACTTTCTAAGCCTTAGACCATTATAAGCTTTAGAATAGTCTGACTTGTCTTGTGAATGTATATATATTTTTTAATTACTAGCTGATGGGATGCATGAATATATATTTATTAACTACTAGCCATGTCCCATTCCATGTGAAATGCATTATAATAATTATTTATTATGTGTTATAATAATCAGGGAATCAATTTTAGTTATATAAAATGCCACAAATCAATTGCCACAATTTTTTTTTAATTCCTCCCCAAGATTTCGGCAACTTAGTTGCCACAATTCTTTTTTTTTTTTTTTTTCTCCCATTTTTAGCAACTTGGTTGCCACAATTCATATTTTCTCTCTCCTCCCTTCCCTACAATTTCAGCAACTTAGTTACCACAATTAGTTTCCCTTTGGGCACTCTACCTAGCACTAGCACTTCGGGCACTTCACACTCACTTGAGCAGTAGCTTCGGGCAGCAAGAATTTCGGTAATCTCATTGCCGAAATTCAATTTTTTCTCCCTCCTCCATCACATCACTTATCTTTACTCTCTCTCATACTTTTTCTTACAATTTCAGCAACACCATTGTCGAAATTCACTCTCTTTCTTCATTTTTTCAAATAACTTTGCGCAGTTTTATATCACCAATAAACTCAATTTTTTACAATATTCAGCCAAAAGACTTAAGGTTGGCATCTACTGCAAAGTTAAAAAAAAAAAATTATATAATTAAAAAATAAATAAATGCATTTGACCACATGACATATGCTACATTGACGAGGCATTCACTATTCTTTTTTATACTAGATAAAATCTTCTACCCTAATTTAATCTAAGTGTATATGTGTGAAACTTTCTCCTAGAGACTTGAACCCGGACCATTGACCTCCACACCCTACAAATATTTTACTTGTGGAGAGACCACTGCACTAAGGGTGATTCACAAGTCTTAATAACAAAGGAAAATATCTATATATGTTCTTTTACATTTTCAGCCTCAATTCATATGTAGGCGGACTGCATGTTTAGTTACAAGGCCTTTTGTTTATAAGTGTGTTTGGGTTAGAATTAAAAATTAAAATTATTTCACTATTCAGCTTATTTTTTCAACTATTTATGGTCTCACTGCACTTTTTGGCACTATTTATGGGTCTCACTGTACTATTTCAACTAATTTTTACATTTATTTACAATATTTTCAGCAATGATTTTTTAGTTTCAGCAAAATAAGCAGTATCCAAACACACCCTAAGTGTTTGTTTGGAGTAGATTGAAAATTTTAGTTATTGTAATTTTAAGGTCTATTTGGATGGTGCGGCTTATGTTTAGTGCTCCAGTGCACTAGAGCTGCACCGATTGTGACACGTGTCCATTTTTGGACATGTGTCACAATCGCAACGCGTCCATTGCACTAGAGCACTAGACGTAAGCTGCGCCCCTATTTGAAATCTACTTATTTCATTGAAAATGAAAATATTTTGCTGAAAGTGCTGTAAATAAAGGTAAAAATTAGTTGAAATAGTACAGTGAGATCTATAAATTGTACTAAAAAAGTGCATTAAGACTCATAAATAGTAGTTAAGATAAACTGAATAATAAAATAAACTGACTTTTTAATTTTTTCCCAACACATAATTTATTTTTACTATTATTTAGGTATGTTATTGTAATTTTTGGTCTATGCCTAACTTATTTTTTTAACATTTTTTTATACTTGTGAGAAAAAGTTTTTTGTCAAGAGAATCTAAAAAAAATCTATTTACACACCTTTCCATGCCCTTTCCACATGTCATGTCATATCATCACTTTTAACCCTACCAACTCAACCCCAAATCTGACTCTCTCTCTCTCTCTCTCTCTCTCTCTCTCTCTCTCTCTCTCTCTTGTTTTCTTTCTGCTTTAGTCTACTCTCATCTCCTGTCCCACCATTTTATTTTTGGCAAAGTCTCAAGTCTCACCTGAGTCTCTCTCTCTCCCTCTCTCTCTCTCTCTCTCTCTCTCTATTTTCTTTTATTTTGCTTGTCCAACGATTTCATTATTTGAATTACATTGAAAAATCCCAACTCTTTTTTTTTTTTTTTTTCTTTCTTATCATCATCAACACCTGTAATGATTTTCTTTGGTTCTTTTCCTTCAAATAAAATTTAAATACAGTAAAACTTCAAGAACAGTAGTGTAGAAAGAAAAGATTTTCAGGGTCCCACTACCGACTGCTGGGCCTACCACCACCATTATGCCACCGGGACGAAAATGGGCAATTAGCCATAATTACTCAACAATATAGTTAGTAGTTACTGTTTCGAAAGTTTATATAATACTAACAACTCAACTCTTAGAGAGTCGATTTTGAACCTATAAATCGAGTATCAGAGACTCGATTTCTATGGTCTGATCAAATCTGATGTGACACTTTTCCACATGGCGGCCACCTAGAAATCGAACCTTAGAGAGTTGATTTATATATTGACCTTTAAATACCCGATTTGTATGTGACGTATTCAACGCGTGGAAGCTAGTTGATCTGCAGAAGCCACCTGGAAACCGAGTCTTTAAGACTCGATTTCTAATAGGGTTTTTTTCAAAAAATAACGCCTCTCGCACAGACCTCTCTCTCCACTCTATCACTCATCCTTTCATGCCTCTCTCCACTCTCTGTACCTCTTCCTCTCACGCCTCTCTCTACTCTCTGTCACTCTCCCTCTCACGCCTCTCTCACACCCTCTCCACCTTCTCACGCTCGCGCCTCTCCACCCTCACGCACCCTTTCACACTCGTGCCTCTCTCACTCTCACGCCTCTCTCACTCGCCTTCTCCACTCTCACTCACTCAGTCTCCACTCTCAAGCACCCTCTCCACTCTCACTCAGTTCTCTCAGGTATGATTTTCTTATTGTGTGATTTTTCATATGGGCTCGTGGTTTTGTGTGGTACTCTGTTTGGTTCCCAAGAAAATGTGAGAAATTTTTTTTATTTGTTAATTTAACATGAGGAATTTTCTATTTGTTAATTTTTCATGGTACTCTGATTGATTTGATTGTACTGAGATTGCCGTGTTTGAGAAAATTTAACATGAGGAAACTAAGAGGCCATGAAACTTTTCCACTCATTGAATCCAAATCAGTCTGAGGTATCCAAGTCTGTAATAAGTTAATAATAGTAACAAATAGAAAGAGAAATAAATTTGCCTGTTGATTGGATTAGATCTTACTTTAAAATAGGTTTGAACATGCAAATTGTATCATATATCAGTGTGAGATTTTAGCAATCTCTACTCATATGGTTGGATTTGTAGTCTTAATCACTGAATTCCCTTTCAGCTATTATTCCTCAGTTGCCATTAAGGTCAATGAATCACACAGCTTTAGGAACCTCCAATCACAAAAATCATCAATTTTACCATTAGAAAAAACCAATTCAACGTTTAATTTCAGTTAACCTCCCCAAAGTAGAGACACAAATACATAGACAACTAGACAATAGAGATAAAACACAAATTGACTCATTAATGCTAAAACAAATAAAATTCAAAAGCAAATTCGTATATTTGTATAAGAATACTAATTAAATTATATAAAAAAGATAGTTTTAACCCACAACTATCTTAAGTTCATCTTTTGTAGATGGTGAATGCAAGTGGTTTCACATAGAATAATAACAGACATGCACAATTGATTCACCAATTCAACAAACCAATGCAAAGCAATACCTTCAACAAAAGATATCTTGAACCATTGGATTCATTAAAGCAACAAACCAATTCAAACACACACACACACACATATGCATTGAGTCAGGTTACACAATTTTATTCAATAAAACAATAAAAAAGCACACCCAAGCTCACACATGTATATAAGTTAACTTGAATAGTTAGACCATTTGATTCACTCTAAAGCAATAAACTCTCACACACATAAAGACAAATATGGTTTCAAAGAAGGGTGTTTGGCATGTCATTGAACCAGACCAGATAACAACGTTGAAATCGGTTTAAACTGTTTTCACTATGGAAAATTGTAAAAAAAAAAAAAAAAAAAAAAAAAAAACCAGCTGAAAATTGGACTAAAATATACGTGAAAATTGTTTTTGTTTTCAATAATGTCTATTACGTGCTAATTACTTATCATTCTTGTGTAGTATGGCCACTGCAAATGCTAGACAGATTGATCATGTGCAGCCTGACCCCTTTAACTAGTCGGTGTTGACGTTGCAGGCCAACCATCGGTCAGAAGCTATTTGGAATGGGCAGGTAAAACACAACACTAAAGATTTAACTTATGTACACGTATTTAATTCATACAATGTACACGCACTTGATGTCATATATTAATACATGGTTTTGTTCTGTACAGGACCCAGGGTCCCTTAAATGTCGTACCCGTAGTGAAGAGTTCTCCGATCGAGAGCCAATGGTGGACGGCCGAGTTGTTGACATCATTAAGGCACTTAGTTTGGAGGGACTCACCACGGCCTGATAACGGCCTTAGTGGAGTAATGGCGGCAGGAGACTCACACCTTCCACATGCCACATGGTGAGGTCACCATCACATTGCAAGATGTGGAGGTTCTTCTCGGGCTTCCTGTTGATGGCGAGACCATTACAGGGAGCACGCAAAAAAACTGGCATGATGTGTGGGACGAATTTCTTGGCTTCTGACCTGTAAATGATCAAAGAAAGCAACTTCATGGCCAGAGGATTCTCATCCAATAGCTTTTGGAAGCTGTTACCAATCCATTGCCACCTAATGCCACAGAGGATCAGCTACATAAGTATGCACGATGCTACATCCTAGCGCTACTAGGGGACACAATCTTCATGGACAAATCCGACGATAGGGTGCATCTAATGTGGGTGCAGCAGTTGGAAAACCTTCGCAATCCACGAAGGTACAGTTGGGGAAGTGCTTGCCTTGCATGGTTGTACCGAGAGTTGTGCAAGGCAAGCGATAAGAAAGCTAATCAGATTGGTGGGTGCTTACTGTTGGTCCAGTATTGCGCATAGGCTAGGTTCCCATATTTGTGCCTGACAGTTGAACATGGCCCACCAGTGGGTGCTTATGGTCCTCCAGTGCGTGGTCCATTGTCCCTAAAGTAAGTCTCTACCTCATACACGTTATGTAACTTCAATTTATTTATTTATTTTAAAAGCTTCTAGGAATTATTTAAGCCAATATTAAACAATTTTATTCCGAGGTTCAATATATACCATTAGGTTAATATACTCTAATTTTGTGTCAAATTTCCTAAATTATATGATTAGGTTAATATATAAGACATTAATTCTTAATTTTTAGTTTTTTATTATTTTGTAAGCATATAAAAGCTACTTAGTTAACCAAGCTTCAGTTTACTAGATTAAATATCTTATTAGAACTGTTACTCTAAATGCAGCATAACAAATTATGTTTGTAATGATTAGTTGAAAAGATAGTGAGTGGGCTAAGGTTATAAATATTTAACCATCCATAGAGAGTCTATATGCAAATTGTGAATACAACTTCATTACATTAACTTGACCATCCATAGATTGATTACATTATAGTTGTAATCATATAATTTTCTCAGTGGGAAAGTTTTACAAAGTTAATGATTCCTTGTTCTTGATTGTAGGTGGTTGTGGGTCCCAAACAAGAAAAATAGGCCCGCCCACATCTTCCTGGACAGATATCGCGAGCAAATTGCTTCAATGTTGCCAGGCCAGGTATGAAAATGCCTTGTATAACATGTTTAGGAACAAGATATAGGTTTGGTGAAGTTTGAAATATAAAAATTGTTGCCTAATGTGTTGCATACTTGTTTTTTGGCTGTTGTAGGTGGTGTGGCAGCCGTATGAAGCTGAATTCGAGGACCTTCCACCTTGGTGTGTTGTAGGGAGGGCCGTGTGGACGGCAACGGTGCCGCTTGTATGTTTCCACCTAGTAGAGAAACATACACGGTATTGTGTCATTCATCAATTCAGGATGATCCAAGAAATTCCCAGTAATGTTAACACCGATGCAGTTCTTCATGGCATTGATTTGAGGGGGAAGGTTGGTATTGATAAGATGTGAAACATGCTGCACATATTACGAAGTGGGGTAATCGCCTTCAACAGCATTGTGAAGCAGTGCTCAGTGATATGCCTCCACAACACAAGTACTTCAATTAGTACAAAAGGGTAACTCGAAGGTTCATCAATGTCCTCGGTGCTAGATTGATTATAATGGTAACTTTTTCATGTGTTCTACATCTTACCATACTTCTTAGCATGAAATCACTGTTTAGAGAACGTGATATATGTGGTCCAATGTATTCTCAGCATCAAACCTCTCTTTTAAAGCTGTTGTCTGCTTAAGATGCCTTATAGAGAACTTTGTTTATTTAAAAAACTATTTTGATATGCTCTAAGGTCATCTTTCCTAACCACTATTAGAGTTACGGTATACATTCTTATGTCCATTTTTATTATTTTTAAATTTCTGTTCATTTGAACTTTTAATTAGCATTTTTGTCTACTCTATGTGCTAGCTACATCTTTCCTAACCACTATTAACTACACTTTTTCATGTGCAGATTGAAGGATATGCCCGTTTGTTGAGGCATCACCCAGTGGGCACGGAGGATCACAAGGACATTACTGATGTGCTAAAGGCAGTGCAGGAGATTGGCTGTGTACAACCTCCTATCCTTGAGGCCCCGAATGAGGAGGCAGCTACTCTTGCAGCAGCGCCTACTTAGAGCCCAAGCCCCAAGCACTTCTGAGAGGCCAAGCATGAGTAGAGCTCCTGCCGGACGTGGCTCTCATCCGCCTGTTGCTACCCCGAGAGTTGTCCCTACCCCCGATCCCCACCTATCCACCCCATATCCATCCCCTAGCCCCACCATCCCTTCACCCATCCCACATCCATCCCCTAGCCCTACCACCATCCCTTCACCCACCCCACATCCATGTCCTGGGTCTGACTTCTATCCACCCACCCCACGGTCATTTCCTGAGCTATCACTCATTCCATCATTTAACCTGGGTCTTGATCCAACCCCTCTTGACATGTACACGCAGCCACCCTTCCACAGTATGTCCACTGGCCCTTCTTCAGGCATCGACCCACCCCATGTTCAGGCTGAGCCGGCTGTTGAGTTACTTGCAGAGCCAGCAAGTCGGCCGAAATGCATATCAAAGGCACCTCCTTGTGGGACAGGGGGGCACAAACATGGATACAAAGTTGGGCTCGAGGCATCTGACGAAGGACATGCAAGACCTCCTCTTCATTATACGAGACGACGTAAGGTTCAAAAAAGGTAATTAGACAGAAGAGAGACACAGATTTCTATGTTAGATAGGCACATATTTCTATGATTACACTATAAGGCATATACAGGCATGGCTCATACTTCAAGCAAATATTTCCTAATCAAGTCAAATAAATGTTTTGATTCTTTTTATTATCCAGTGCTCTCTCTTTCTCCCTTGCCACTCCTCTCATGTCAGATACATCTAATAATGTTACACCTAATTTCATATATTTGTCTTATGTTTATTATGGTTTTTTATTGGAAACTTCATACTCTCAAACTCTCTTCCAGAATCACTACTAATATTAATTTATTATGTGTGCTTAAATCTAATTTGCTCTTTGTTACAAAGTGTTGTAATGCGTGATATCTACCTGCCTGGCTTATTCATTTATGTTAGTTTAAATTCTTATATGTTGGTTCTGCAACTCTGTTCAGCTGAAAGTAAATCAACCAATGATACAAGCAAAGACCAACTTGCAGCTCCAATTGTCCCATCCTCAACCACTAGTAATGCAGAAAGTAATTCATCCACTTCCAAGCTTGAAGAAGAGCTTAAAGTTGCTTCTCGTCTGCGAAAATTCTCATTTACTAATCTTAAGTTGGCAACAAGAAATTTTAGACCTGAAAGTCTTCTGGGTGAAGGACGTTTTGGTTGTGTGTTCAAGGGGTGGATTGAAGAAAATGGAACTGCTCCGGTGAAACCTGGCACAGGGCTTACTGTTGCTGTAAAAACTCTCAACCATGATGGGCTTCAGGGTCATAAAGAGTGGCTGGTTTGTAACTTTCGTTGCCCGAATTTATTGATGTTTTTCTTATTATATTTCATCTATTTTCCTCATCTTGTGTAATAGGCTAAAGTAAATTTTCTTGGTGATCTGGTTCATCCTGGAATGGTCAAGCTTATTGGTTACTGCATTGAAGATGATCAAAGGCTGCTAGTATATGAGTTCATGCCTCAAGGGAGCTTGGAAAACCATCTATCATATAATTAATGGTGATATTGATCTAGAAACAAATTTATAAGTTTGAAGGCAAGTTCACTAGTACAAAAATGACATCAAAGCCTTATTTCCAACAAAATAAGGCATATTAGACATATGACCATATCTTGATATGTTCCTCTAGAGCAACACAAACATAAATGCGATTATAAATCATTCTAATCACTATCATTTGCATTCTTAAGGAATGCCTTTGGTACATGGGAAACGTATAATGTACACTTGGAAGTCTGCCTTTTTCAGTGGACTTAACTGACTGTGTGGGCATTTGTGACAGGGTTAATTAAATACTTTATTAATTAATTAAATACTTTTTCAGTGGACTTAACTGACTGAGTGACAGGGTTTCTTGTAGTTCTTTAGTTGAGTTCATCGATCGTTTGAGTCTTCATTAGTAATTTTTAGGAATCTTGTTTTTTTAATTAATTAATAAAGTATTTAATATCATCTACAACTTTACTGTATTGATACTTACATTCTAATGCTTCTATGTATCTTTTGAGTTTGTTTAGTTTCTTTAAATTTTGTGTTGTGGATGTGTAGATAATGCAGAGCTATATTGTAAAGTTGGAGTACCCTTTGTGATGGGAACTACTGGTGAAGACGGACTGGTTATATAAGACAGTAGAAGACTCTAAAGTTTATGCAGTAATTTCCCCACAAATGGGTAAACAGGTGACCAGAGTTCACTACACTTAATTGGGTCTAGTTTAACACTTTGGGAATTTTCTGTTCTTGTTCTTATAGATTGTTGGATTGGTCAGGTTGTTGCATTTCTTGCAGCCATGGAAATTATGGCAGAGCAATTTCCTGGGGCCTTCTCAGGTTACTCCCTACCGGTTTCATTCTCTCTCAATCTTGGGATTTTTCTTGGGGGGTAAAGATGGAGGCTGAAGTTGTTTTAATTACTTGATTTTGATTTCTTATTTGTTAATGGTTATTTCAAGATATCATTCAAAAGAATATTCAACTCAACTAAGCCATACTAGTAAGTACAAAATTATAGTCCTTATAAAAAATAAGTAGAAAACAATAATGGTGCTGCAGTTGCCCCTTATTTGATGAATTCAAAATAGCCTTTACCAAATCACTAGACATGAGATTTATTTGTTGGTGTGAGTTTGGGAATCAGCCTCTCCAAAATTTAGGGTAAGGCTGCTTACCAATCACCTCTCATAGACTCCGCAAACACAAGAATCTTATGTACAACTAAAAGGGACTAAAGGTAGCTATTTTAACATATTTTTTAGCACTCATTAAATGGTTCTTTTAACTTGATCAGCTTCTTACTCCTGGGCAGTAATTGTGTATTCATTTTATTTTTGGTGAGTTATTTTCTTCGTCGCACTTGATAAAAACATTAGATAATCAGATTTTTCAAATGTTGAAGCAAATGGAAAAATAGGCAGGAAAGGTGTCAGATTGTATATTTTGCAATTAAATATGCTTGCAAATATAATTTGGAAACTTAATTATAATTGTAATGAATGAGTAGTCTTCAATGCTTTTGGTTATCTAAATTTGGCTTTAAGCCTAGCAATTAGAAAAAATGTTCAGCTTATGACTGCAATATAGGTCCATAAAATAAGATAATTTTGATTCTTGTTTTAATTTAAAAAAAAAAAAAGAGTAGAAACTTCTTCACTTCAATAACAAGAATCCAGTTTCAAATACAGTATCAACATCACCAGCCTGATATTTATTTGTAATAAATCTTATCTCAGTATCTTAATCACTGCACTCTTTACATGTACCAAGAAGTCTCACAATTTAGCTCTCTTTACCCATTGTCTATCCTTTTACTGCGACATATTCTCAGTAGTGTCTGATGCATTAATTCAAATTTTAGGTGATGGAATCCCATCAAACAAGCAAAGTGAACACATCTGGAACTGCTAAAGCTGTTATTTCTTGCTTCCAGAAATTGGGGTGTCTTTTGATATGGACCAAGTAAGTAAAAAGAATTTGTAGAGTATTCTTTTTATATAGTATCGGATTAATTTTCCTTTTCCAAAATAATTCTTATGAATTAGTGGATGAATATGCTAGTGCTAGGATAAGTTTCTTATTCAGCATCAATTTCTGACAGCTGGTTCTTTTTTTTAATAAGTAATTGTACAGGTGGTTCTAGAACATGCATATGCATAAGTACGTTTTAAATTGGCCTATTTTGTTTTGGTTCTTGGAAGCGTTCTGCTCATGCATGTTAATTTTTTATTGACCTGAAATAAACAAATTTTAAATCTGGAGGAATGTACCAGAATTCAGTTAGACTGCCTTGAATCCAGGTGGCCAAATTCCACTTTTATAGCTCCTAAGGTTCATTCCACTTTTATAAACCGCACTGCCATTTTGGATAGAAATTCTATTTAGCTAGTTTTGGCAGTATTTGTTTGACACATGATGCATGTAGAACAGGAGAGAGAATGGTCTTTGTTGTTATGCTGATCAGAAGACGTCTATAAAATCTTAAAGCACTCCTATCCAGGGTCTTAGGGACAATTTTTTCCAACCCACTACATTTCAATTCAAATGACTATTCACACATGTTTTCTTAGTCAGATGACCTATTTAATAATCATATGATTCATTTAAATGACTTAAAGGGTCATGTTATTTAGTATACATGGATAATCATCTCTTTATTTTGTCATACGCTGGAGGAGATTCCTTGAAACCAGTTTAGAGGAAAACTGTTCTTTTCAATAGAAGAGCCTGGTGGCAGATATCTAAATTACTTTTTGCTAGCTTGTCGGCTTAAGCTTCTCTATTCATAAAATTTAGAACATTCTGTTTATAAAGCTTAATTTTCCAATTTGGTACAAAATCTGTCCAATTATAGAGTGTTATTTCTGACTGACTGATTGTTTCTGATTGAACTTACTTTTTGGAAAAATATTCTTTATCCAAAATGTTTTATGAGTTTAATCCTCCTCTCAATTCTGTTTAAAACATTTTGTCAGATACAAATGATACGGGATCCCCAGCGACGACTAGAGGAGTTCCAGAGGAGCATTTGTCTGGTCATGCTTTTCATTTGTATCATCTGACATCACCTGATCAAACGTAACAATAAAATCCTCAGTTTTATCTCTGTTGTTTTCTGGCTTGTATTTTACTGTTTCAGCTAATATGCTTTTGAGTGATTTGGTTTAGTTCTTTTTCCTGCAGAGTTTCCTTCGAGTTTCAACATAATGTTTGTGGTAGATCGATATATGCAAAGGGCACCGTTGATGTTGTAATATTCCTTGCTAAGAAGGTGCTAATGCTGGAATTCCTCTCTTTATTTCTATTACAATTTTTTTAAAGAAAATATTTATGTTGTGTTATAATGTTTTATATTGATGTAGACCCTGATGTAAATTAGAAGTTATAACTGCTGTACCTTTACCTCTTTTGCTTTTTTTTTAGGCAATATCTCACTGATCAAAGATAATATGAATATCCTTTTTAGAAAATAATTACTTTTCTCAAAATTATATAAAACATATTTAGTGGTAAGCAGAATATTAATGAATCTCTGATTATGATTATTGTGTTTCTCCAGAGTCCGTTCAACCATGCTCTCATTTTCACTGTTTGATTGTGCAAATATTGTGTAATTGCAGGTTCAATCAAAGGCAGACAAGCTGATATACAATATGATTGATGTCCTACGGGAGGGTAACATGCGATGAAGTTGGATCATTCAGATTTGTATTAGTATTTAACTTAGCTAAAGATTATTGGGATCTTGGTTAAGTAGCATGGGTGTGGCAATTTTCGATTCATAGATTTGGGCCTAACCATTTTCTTGTTTTGTTTTAGAACTATGCGATTAATTGTGGCAATGATAGTTTGGATTGGTGGGATATACTAAAATGTCCAGATATGAACCTCTAGTGAATGACTAATAAAATATTCCTAAATGAAAGTCTTGTGTTGTATTATTTTATTTGAGTTAATCTCTTCATCTACTATCATTAGACGAAGGAAAGATGGAATTTATTTGAATAGATGTTTGATAGATAAAATATAGGTAACAGCATTGTTTCTGACTTCACAAACAAAAATGCTTTTTTTGTTTGACAAGAGTGATTAAAAAAAATGGAGCGAAAATGAAGGAGATGGGCAACAAGGGATTCTTGATGGCATTAAATCAAAGACAAAATTTGCAACTTTTTTGTGCCACAACTTTTTATACCTAGATTGAAAGTGGTGAAGAATAAATAATAAGTCTATGTGATAGTCTAGCTATATCAAAATGTGACAAAAGTTACACTACAAAAATTGTGGTTTTAAAATAACTTATTTTTATATTATTTATTTATTGATATGATAGAATTTTAACCTATGAGATTCATTTCATGATGAGGTGCTCTTATCATCATATTAAGACACTAATTAATTTTTGATGGTCACAATTTAAATCTTATATTTTTATTTAAGAGATTTCACCTGCTAGGAACTCAGTTTTTTTGGTTCTAGACTTCTTCTCAAAAATAAAAAAGTTATAGGCTAGTTTGGTTCATTTTATTATATTTTTAATAAATTCTAATTTAAATCCTATGATTTAAGGTGGTTTGGTTTCAAAATAAATCTTACAATTTTTTAAATTTTAAACTAAACTATTTAATTCCAGAAGTCTCAAATGAAAACCAGTGTAACTCGAGTATTGAACACTCGATTTCCACTATGGAAAAAACCCAGTGGAACTCGAGTATTAGACACTCGATTTATATTCGGTACTCGAGTTCACTAGCTGCGAGTACACCAAGTAGAGAGTTCAAAAATATTTACGGCCAACTACCACTAGAAAAATTTCCAGTGGAAATCGAGTCTCTGAAACTCAATTTTCATTTTAGTGGCTTTTTGGTAAATAAATCCTATATAAATCGAGCTTTTATAACTCGATTTGTACTAGCAGTATTTATGATTATGCCATCCGACTAGAAATCGAGTTTTAGAGACTTGATTTCCACTGGGCTTTTTTTTTTTTTTTTGTTACCCCCTTCCTCTGCAGCAGTATACTAGAAATTTTTTTTTTCTTCCCCTGCAACTGTAAACCAAATCTAGAACACATCACATGAGTAGTGTATACAAACATTGATTGAAGAGTACATTGAATGCAAGAAACTGGATTAAAACAGTTATTGTTCATGGGCAGTATAGTTGCCCTCTTAGCTACAGACCATACAAATTTAATCACAGTACGTCCGACATACAATCTAATTACTAGCTATCATTGCTACAAATAAGGCCCCTATGGTTGAACTTGCCCAAGTAAGTGCTACTAATGCCAAAGTACTACGGTTGTTGGCATTATAGGCAAAAACTACACAACGCAACTAATGTAACGAGTACAATGGATAGCTAGTAGTTCAATTACAACAACATTTAGCAATAAACAAAATAACAACTAAGTCGACACAACATAGTCTACATAGTCACCTAACACTTGTCCATACTAATACAACATGGTCGCCTAGCACTTGTCCATACCAAAGATAACCACAACTCCCACGTACAATGCCATTCCAAAATTGAGCCTTCGCTCGCTTGAAAAACATTAAAATACTGTTGTTAGTTCCTAAATGCGAAGAACAAAAACCCAATGAAATTCTGAGCATATTATATCAAAACAACAAAGGCACTTGCCTAGTTTGTAGCACTACCGCCTGTCGAAACCCCACGGGGACCGCTTGTCGAAGCCCCAAGGGAATTGGGACATCTTCTGCGGTTATACCCCTCTTCATGACACACTTCGCATTTTTGCTTCGGTTGAATCTCTCTCAAGTCCAAATCTGGGTTCCGACTTCCCCGTTTTCGCCGTTCCATTTCATTCCTTATTCTTAACTTCACAGGACGATCTTTGGCCCGTAATAGACTTAGGTCAGGCACCCACCGTGGTTTGGGAACGACCCTCCACAATGACTCTGACATTGGCACCACAAATTGATGTGAATATGTATGAATGGCATTCTCCAAACTATAACATAGGCCAATATAGCTAGTCGCATTGAGATGCAATTGCTGCAAAACCTTAATTGCATATGAACAAGGGATCTTAATGTTTTGCCACTTTCCACAACCATATGTTCTAGCAAATACGCATACTTTATGACTGTGGTTTCCCCCTCCACCTCTATGGTCGTTGTACGAGGTAACCACTTGATATACACCAGTTTCATGATTAAATTCCCTCACAGTGTATCCTGAAGTTTTCTGCAGATTGTTGGTATAGATCCCCATTGCATAATCACTCCACACCTTACCTTGAGAGTGATCAGAAGTAATTTCTTTATGTCGATCATAGAAATATGCAACAATTTTGTACTAAGTGAACTCAACCATTGCAGCAATGGGCAAACCGTGGGCACCTTTAAGTATCCCATTAAAGCATTCAAAGATATTGGTTGTCATTGCCCCATAACGTCTTCCACCATCATGTGACTGGGTCCATTTCTCCACATCCTCACTCATTAGATATGTGTATGGCATATAGCGTTCAAGATGGGGATCATTAAGGTCTACACTCCTCAGTGCATTAATCTTGACATCCTTAATGGTTTGCATTATGGACTTAAATTTAGCTTCATGAGTCACATATCCAGCTTTCAAGGCCAATTTCTTTAGAGTCAAGTCATCAAAGTGTGTTTTGAAGCTGCTAGCAATATGTCGAAGGCAATATCGGTGATATACCCGTAACTTTCCGTCATCACTAATAGGTTATTCTGCAATGGCGCATTTGATACCTTTATGTCAATCAGAAATAATGCAAATGCCCTCGTCAGGTATCGCATGCCCTATCAAACTCCTGAGACACTCTAAAAACCACCTCCAACTAGCCCCTGACTCCTTGTCTACAACAACAAAGGCGAGAGGCAAAACCTTTTGGTTAGCATCGTTGCCATTGAAATCATCAACATGCCTCGATATTTATGTTACAAATGAGTCCCATCTATACTGATCATTGGCCTGCAATATCTAAATGCAGCAATGCATGAAGCGAATGCCCAAAATACATAGCGCAGTAACGTAGTACCATCTATAGGCCTAGGTATGGTCCAATAGGTGTACTGGGTACCCGAATCCTGATTCAAGTATGCCAACAACAACTTTCGTAACCTTTGGTAAGACTCCTCCCAATCTCCAAATACCTTAGCAATTTCCTTTTGTTTTGCGTCCCATACCTTATAGTAAGAAAGCTAATGATTATACTTAGTATCTATGTGGCCCCGGAGCTCATCAATACAAGCAGTGTGATTTTGTTGCAATTTTCCCACAATTTCTGATGCAATAAAATTAGAATCCATCATTTTACCATCTTTTTGCAGGCCAAAGGGTATACAACTGTGTGGACCCACATAAGACGTGACCATCCACAGACCATTAAATTTAGCCTTCATGAATGCCCCAACGTTCCACTTGCAGTTGGTGTCAATGCATGCAGCGCATAATTTAGTTTTGGTTGACCTCCAGATTATAAAATTTCTATTATCCTTTGCTGCGTATATTATCAATGCACGCTTCACCGCTTCTTTATTTGCAAAAGTCAACCCATTATTAAAATGCATCCCATCTTCCCAAGTAGAAACAAGTGGTATCTGAAGATGTGAAGGATCAACCATATTTTCCCAAGTATTTGCAGAGAATGACTCGGCAGGAGGTGTGTAGGCAGTGGTCGTATTTGTAACATGCTGGACGCCAATATCATCGTCCGCATCACCTTCATCATGGCACTCCATATTTCTCTCTTCAAAATTGGAAGCAAGTTCATGGTCATCCACATCCTTCTCAAAGTCGCCTCACTCAATCCTTTCTTCATACTCATCCGTATCATCGAGATTTTCATCATTATTCGCAAAATGATCTTCGTCCTCCACCCCTAAATATGTCTCTTGAGGTTGGAGTGTTTCACCAGTATTGGCAGCATAATCTATTGATGGGAATGTGTAACCTCCCATTGTAGTGCATCCATCATCTAAGGCTGTAAATTGCAAAGATGTAATTGTTTGTTGCAACTCCTCAACATCAACTTCTGCGAGTAGCTCGGAACTTACATACAACTTAGCAGCATTTACTTGGGGCATTTTATGGATCCTATTAAACATGACATTTACATGTTTATCTTCTTTGATCGCTATGTACTTGTAATTTATCCGTTTATGAAGGGCTTCTTGTGGGTAATGACAAATAATATTTATGTCATACAAGTAGGGCTCAAACTCAGTTCTTTCACGATTTTCATCTTCAAATCATTCAATGTCTTCAACTTACGACGTATCATCATGTAATAGCATTCGATACTCGACCCTTGAAGTGGGAATCCGTCAATCTGATCAGGATTGAAAAGGGGTCCATCGTAGTATACATTTATGTCAATATTCTTCAGAAATTTTGAACCTATTAGAGTCAAGGGTAATATGTTAGTGACATATTTTAACACAATTACAAAACATTTTTATGTACTCAAAGTACAAAAATTACAACTTCTTACATCAAACACACCCCACATTTGCATATACTCACACCACATCATATACAAACACACTCAATCATTATCATTTCATACTCAAACAAATAAAAAAACTAAAGACAAAACTCACCTCCACTACAAAATTTTAAATCATTCTAACAAAAAAATAATGAAAAATATTAAACCAACCAACAATAAAAATAGTCATGATAAAAGCCCAACAATAAAAATATATCTTAAATATTTTTTACTTTTTATTATAAAAAAAAAAAAAAAAAAAAAAAGCCTAGCATATATACACTAACTTGTTACATCATATGCATATACAAACCCCACATTTTCATATATACTCAATCATTACCATTTGTTTCTAAAAAAAAAAATCATTAATCATACTCAAATAAAAAAATAAAAAATAAACTAAACACACAAATCTTCAAATCATTCTATCAAAAATATAAAGAAAAATAGCAAACCAAACAAAAAAAACTTATGATACATACCCATAAAAAAACCTAACATTACATATATGTAACTAACAACTACCCATAAAAAAACCCTAACATTACATATATGTAACTAACAACTAGTCAGCAAAAAAAAAAAAAAAACTAACAACTAGAGAGAGTGTATGCTATAAAAACCTTACCTGACATGAGGATGTGTAAATGGGGGGTGAGTTTGATTTGAAACTTTGTATGAGAGTGAGAGAGAGAGAGAGTGAGAGAGGAAGAGAGAGTTGCTGGATTTTTTGACGTGGGAAACAGCAGACCCTAGAAAAATAGGTAATGTAGACTAAAGAGCAGCTACTCTAGCCACGTGGATTAAAGTGGACCAACCATTATAAATTGAGTCTCTAAGACTCGATTTCACTTTTTAAAAAGGCGAAACTGCATTATTGGTCTCTGAAGTTTACCTTGTGTGCGCAATTGGTCCCTCAAGTTTGAAGCGAGCACAATTAATCCCTTAAGTTTTAAAACTGAGTTGTATTGATCTTATTGTTAACGGTATTACTTATGTGGCTAACGAAACAATGACGTGAGATTTTTTTTATGACATGGCATGTTTTTAATTAAAAAAATTTTTTTAAATAATTTCCACTTAGATGAGATCGAAAAGGCATTGACCTAATTAAAAAGAAAAAACAAACAAATCTGCTATTTGTTTAAACGATGGAAAGAGAGAAGGGGAAGAGAGAGCCACAAGCCTAGCCGCTGGTGGAGACCAAACCCAAGCCTAGCCGCGCGACAGCCATGGAATGATAAGAGTTTCATCATTCCAGCGACATCACAAGCCCCAGCAGCCGCCGGCGACAGCCACTAACCCACCTCCCTCTTCCTCTTGCACAACTACTGACCGCCTTCGTCCTCCCATCTCAGGTATTATACTTTTACCTATGGTTTCTATGCATATAAATCTGAAAAGCAATGTCCCATTCTCTCTGTCTCTCTTCTGTGAAATCCTAAAAGCTGAAACTTTTCTAATTCTTTTTTTCTCTTTGAGTCTCTATAAAATTTCAGAAGCAATTTTATTCGCGCAGCCCGTGTGTGTCACAACTCACAATAAATAGGTGAGAGCTATTACGGGTTTGGAGGTTACGGATTCTGATTGTTATGTGTATTTGGAAAAGGAATTTTGGTTTTGTGTAGTAGTAGTTTTTTAGTTGAATATATACTAGTAATAGTGGTATAGCATTCAATTTATTGACAGGGTCTTATTTCGTGCGCTAAAATCAACAACCCACGTTTTTAAAAATAGAAATTATGAAGTCGGGACTCTTTTCCCTTGATTTCTATAGTGGTGGTACTTTGGTCGGCTTCCATGGCTGCCGATGTGGCTTTGGATTGAGGAGTTGGAGGAGGCTGGAGTCGGAGAGAGGATGGGTTTGTGAGATAGAGAAATGGGAAATTCTTATCATTCCATGGCTGTCGCGCGGCTAGGCTTGGGTTTGGTCTCCACCGGCGGCTAAGCTTGTGGCTCTCTCTTCCCCTTCTCTCTTTCTGTCGTTTAAACAGATAGCAAATTTGTTTTTTTTTTTTTTTAATCAGGTCAATGCCTTTTCAATTTCATCTAAGTGGAAATTATTTTTTAAAAATATTTTTAATTAAAAACATGTCATGTCATTAAAAAAATGTCACATCATTGTTTTGTTAGCCACGTAAGTAACACCGTTAACAACAGTTAGTAAAAGGATCAATACAACTTAGTTTTAAAACTTAAGGGACTAATTATGCTCACTGGGACCAGTTGCGCACGCATAGTAAACTTCAGGGACCAATAGTGCAATTTCGTCTTTTAAAAACCAAGTCTCTAAGACTTGATATCTAGCTTGAGTCCACGTGGATGCAACTGACAACATAAATAGAGTATTTAATTGTTCACATGTAAATCGATTCTTAGAAACTCGATTTTCAGGTGGCCGCCACGTGAAAAAGTGCCACATCAGATCTGTTCAGAACATGAAAATCGAGCCTCAGAGGCTCAATTTATAGGTTCAAAATCGACTCTCTAAGAGTCGAGATGTTAGTATTATATAAACTTTCGAAACATTACCTACTAACTATATTCTTGAGCAATTATGGCTAATGGCCCATTTTTGCCTGCAAGCGGAACCATAACTAGTAAACTTTTTAATAATTTATTTATTTTTTGTTAAGTTTTTGGAATGGTTTGTGTTTAAGTTTGTTCTATTTTTTTTTTGGTCTTTGTGTTAGATTTGGATTTGTTATGGATATTTGGGTTACATTAGCAAAATATCTACTGCAACCAAAAAGCTTAAACGGTGCTTTAAGCTATTCTTCTTATTAGGAAAAATGGGTCAAGAGCCTCAACAATGTCAAGGTATATCTTTTCTCTCTCGCATTGCTTGGTTATGTTTTTGAAATTTTGTTGCAACCACTTCGGTTCTAAACATCTTGTTACCAAAATGTGTGTTAAGTTTCAAATTTAGGTAGATGTTAATTTTTTTTTAAAATTTTTTTTTATATAAGATAGAAATTCTATTCTAGCATAATTTAAATGTATATGGATGTGAAACTCAATTCTGGATACTTGAATTTTGGTCATTGCCTCTCACACTTCATACCTCAACACTTATTTTTATGGAATGAATGTTGCACCAAGGCTACATGGTGGTAGATGTTAAATTTTAGGTAGTGCTCTCTTCATTTGAAAGAAAATATATAAATATTTTAAATTAATGTTGTTTAATGTTGACATTTTTGTCATATAAAAGACCTTCAATTTAGGAATATTTAGAGTATAAGTTTATTAAATATATAAATAAATCTCTTTAGCACTTTTTTTTTTTTTTTTTCTAAAAGTTAAAATAATACGCATTTATATTAAACGAGTTAAAGATATCAAGAGTTAATGATACTGAAATACAATAATACATTTAGCTTGACTCCTCTAGAGAAAATACATTTAGCTTGTCTAGTCTGCCACTGACTATTAGTTGACTAAGTTTCTTTTATTCAACCATCAGAAACTTTACTAGTTGAGATAATTGTAACCCACAAAATAACACATAAAATATTATACCTTACATGCTCATTAGTGTCAAAACTAAAATTTAATTCAACAATGGACCACAAAGTACTGCACAAAATAGTAGTTCACAAGGCATGTTCATGTGCACATTCACTTTATAGAAGCAAATAAACCTTTGAAAACGTGTTTGATATACAAGAAACTAATTCGTGTTATTATCACAAAACTTTGAAAATGTGTGCAGGTTTGGCCTCGTTGACAAAGGTTTAGGCTTTGCCACTCCTTCTATATATGCATCCTAACTATGCTTTCTAGTTCTTTGTTCACCTTATTTTCTAGTCTTGCTCATTGGTGTAATTGTTAAAGTTGCAATGGATATCCTTCCAAACCTGCTTTACGTTGTGGTCCTATCTATTTCGTTCTGCCTTATCTTCCTTATATTTAGACAAAAGTCCACTCATTCCAAGTTATTACCTGGTAAAAAGGGTTGGCCGATCATTGGAGAAACATTGGAATTTGGTACGGCTGGACAAAGGGGAACCCCAGAGATGTTCATTAAGGAAAGAATGAGAAAATACTCTCAGGATCTCTTTCAAACCTCACTGTTTGGGGAGAATTTGGCTGTGTTGTGTGCTATGAAGCACGGGTGCATTTCGGGATTCGGGTGCGGGTGCGAGACTCGGCAATTTTTGAAAAGGTAAGGTGCGGGTGCGGCGATTAAAAAATTATTAAAAATATTTTTATTTATATTTTTAATATATTGCTAAATATACTTTTTTCACATTATATAAATATATACCAAATTTTAAAGCAATAGTAAATAATAACTAGAATACAGAGAATGGGAGAGAGCCTAGCTGAAGAGTGAAGGCAGAGAGTGGGAGAGAGGCGCAAGAAAAATGAAGAGGGAGAGGACTGGGTCTTGGTTTTTTTCCAAACGGTGCGTTTGCAAACCTTTTTTTTTTTTTTTTTTTCCAGCCAAGTTAAACGGTTACGCACCTTTAGAGTTTTTTTTTTTTTTTTTGGAATTTCGCCGGTATTGGTTTGCGCCCGATACGGACTGATTCGGGCCGAATCGGCACAAATCGCGCCGAATTTTTTTTTTTTATAATGCCCGACACAGCATGGATGCGCAGGCAACGGCGTCACCTGCGCGTCCCCGTGTCGGGCCGCGTCAGACGCGGGTGCGGCAGCCCAAACACCGCACCCGTGCTTCCCAGGTTGTGTGGTGCTTCAGGAAACAAGTTTTTGTTCTCCAACAAGAAAAAATATGTCACCGCTTGGTGGCCACGATGCATACAGAAGGTAGTGTTTGAATCTGAAGAAAACTATAACAACAGTGATTCTACTAAATTACGTAGCCTTGTGGTTGAATTTCTAAAGCCTGAAGCTCTTCAACATTTCATACCTATCATGGACTCCATGGCAAAGGAACACTTGGAGACAGATTGGTGTCCTTACAAACAAGTCAAGATTTTGTCACTGTCATTGAAGTATACCTTTGCATTGGCTTGTAGATTGTTTATGAGTATCACAGATCCTAACCATGTGTCAACATTTTCTGATCCCTTTAACCTTGTCAAAGCTGGTACAGTGTCTGTGCCTATAAATATTCCAGGTACAGCCTACAATCGTGCCTTAAAAGGAGGCAAAGTTATTCGCCAAGAGATTTTAGCACTCATCAAAGAGAGGAAGAAAGAGCTAGCAGAGAACAAAGGGACAGTTGCTCATGACTTATTGACTCATACACTCCTTGCATCAGATGAGAACGGTAGAGCTTTGGACGAGATGACAATTGCTGGAAACATTTTGGGCTTACTTATTGGTAGCCATGATACCACTAGTTCTGCTATCACATCCGTGTTGAAGTATCTAGCAGAGTTCCCTCATGTTTACAATCTGGTCTTGCAAGGTACTCCTTCTAAACATGCTATCTACAATTGCTATGGCTAGCTATCTCTACCACTTTACCATTTATTGCAGAAATATATGTGAAGTAATACTTTAGTCAATAATTTTTTTATTAGATTAATATTTTAATATTTTCACATTTAGATTAAACATTCTAGATCTTCTTAAAACATAAGTGCTAAATTTTGTACTAATTATATTTTAATTACTATTTGATTCATAACACATTTTATGGATAATTATAATCCTGATAATCTTGAAATTTTGCAAACGCGGAGGATATATCGGAAAAATGATAGAGTTTACCTTCAAACTGGATTGGAGGTACCTCAAACCCACAACATGACAATTCAAATGATCATTTATATGTCATATGACCAATTTTTTTAGAGGAAGTCACATGACCAATTAGAATACATCACATTCCTTGTTTAAATAATTTAATAACTCATGATTTAATATTTATGTGAATAGTCAAATGCTAGACTTCACACAATTTACTTAAGTGGGGTGTATATAGGGAGAGATAGTTTGGGTTAGGTATACATGGGCTTACAACAATAGAATTGAGCTTCTTGAGTCTACACAAATAAACCTAATACCTCTAACAAGCAAAAAGTATGTGTTTCAATGTGTCTAGGTTTGTGTTTTAAGTTTGTGATTAAGGATTTTTTAATTCATAGTTTTTCTCCAAAAAAAAATCTTGACTTCATCACAGATGCCTTATAATTGCTGGGTGAGGTTAATCTACTATAATGCCCCAATCTTTAGTGGCCATACGCTAGCTAATAATAAGAAATTCAAAAACTTTATTTAGTATGCTGCATGTAGCTCTTCTCACAAGTGACACATGATGCTATTTGGAAAGATTAATCTAATGAAAAATTGGGGTATATTATTAAGCAGAGCAAATGGAGATTGCAAGATCCAAAGGTCCAAAGGATTTGTTAAATTGGGATGACATTAAAAAGATGAAGTACTCTTGGAATGTAGCATGTGAGTCAATGAGGCTATTATCGCCTGGTCAAGGAGCATTCAGAGAGGTTATACATGAATTTACTTACAAAGGTTTTACTATCCCTAAAGGGTGGAAGGTAAGTTTCATTAACAATACATAAGCCAAATTATACTTAGTGTAATGAGATCTGAATCCATATTTTAATGGTAATGCTTAGAGTTCTGAATCCATATTTTGCAGACATTTTGGACTGTACATTCGACACACAAAAATCCTAAATACTTTCCAGATCCTGAGAAATTTGATCCATCAAGATTTGAAGGGAATGGCCCAGCACCTTACACTTTTGTACCATTTGGAGGAGGACCATGAATGTGCGCCGGAAGGGAGTATGCTCGTTTACAAATACTAGTGTATATGCATAATGTGGTGACAAGATTCAAGTGGGAGAAAGCAATTCCAAATGAAAAGATTACTTACCAACTATCCTCCATTCCAGTTCATGGTCTTCCCGTTATCCTTAAACCTCATAAACTTTAGATTGAGTTAAAGCCTCTAGTGATAACTATCTCTATATTTAAAGCATAGGAAATACTACAAAGGTTCAATAATTGACATGGTAATGAATGGCATTGGTATTACTTGAACAACATAATAAACACACCAGCTTAAAGGCTCATGTAATAAAATTTGTAGTATCTTTATTATCACTTTTTTGTGTAAGCTTACAAACAGTGTATCATAAATCACAAAAACTAATTCAGACATTTGACTATGTGCAATGCTAGCAATACTACAACCATAGAAGTTTTATAAATTGATATGACATCAATTAAATAAAAGTTATTATGACATTCATTTATTTTGCTCTTGAAGTCAATCAATCATATTGTAAGACATATGTAATAAAATTTATTATAATTTTAGCTTCTTTTTTTTATTTTATTAATGTGGCTAAACACATTTACTATTATATCAATTTGCGAGTTTTTTTTTTTTGTTATAACGTTGACGGTAACTAAGCACTTTCTTTATATTTTCTCTAATTAGTTTGCAAGGCCTATAGGGGACAAGGACCCAAGCAGCGTGGAAGCCATTTTCTGTTTTTTTTTTTTTTTTTAAAATAAATTTGCTTTTTAATTGTTGGGTGCCAAATGCTTTATGTTTTTTTTTTTTGAATAGTATTTAAGCTTGCCTTAAGCATAGAATATAAATCCTGCTAGTCTTTCTTTAAAAATAGGCACAAAAAAAAAAAAGTGCAGCAAGTGAAAAGGAAAAGGCAGTGCTTCAAGGGCCACATCATTCTGCAGGAAAATCAAAATATTCCGCCAGCAAATTCCTTAAAATCTGCAGGTGATTCATAGTTAATAGTTATGGTGATTTGACAACGTAAGACTGCATGAGCAATAAACTATATCTTTTTCATTTCTTTGAAAATTTTACCTAGGTTTGAAATTTGAATATTCTATTAATAAGACTGTGTGAGCAATAAAATATATCCATTTCATTTCTTTGAAAGTTTTACCAACTCTTGATTTGAAATTTGAATATTCTATTAACAAGTAGAAAGCACTCCAATAAAACTTTCGTCAATAGATTCAGAACCAATCAGTAATATTCACGTTGACTTCTAATAGTTCTACAACATGATGACGTTACAATAGTATCTAATCAAGCTTATTAGAGATCATCATACAAACAAAGAAGTAATGTCACCAGGGTTCCTGAAAACATGATATAAGAAATGCTAAGTACACTTCCAAAGAATAATCAAATATAAAGGTAACAGAAATACCTTGCAAAGATTATGTTTGGCTCTTTAAAGTTTGTTCTTTTGATGTCATTTCTCTATGCTCACTTGCTCAGTAGAATTTAGCAGTTTGTAGTTTAAATCAAGAACCAATTAGAACTTCTTATGGTGTAAACTTTTAAACTTTTAATGCCTTCATTTCTCAATCTGCCAATTCTATTGTTTTGAAGCCTGACTCCCTGTAAATAATGTTCAAGCTTAAACTAATTACCATTTGAAAAAAAAAAATCACTCTACTTATGCTACTATTATTCTTGAATAAGAATGGATTAATTTATAAGTTCAAAGATGGTTTACATCTCTCCAGTTCTGATTTTAAAATTTATTTCTTATTGGGAGATCATTATTACTTCATGAATGACAAGTCACAGTTCATTGGAAGTGGATGATACCTTGACAAATTGAAAATTTTAGAAGTATTGATATTGTCTTCCATTATATATGCAGCTAAAATAGTAATCTCAAAGAAGATTACCTTGTAAATGTGCCCAAATGTCACACCAGATTCCGCTTGCAAACTTTGACTACGAAGTATACATGTGTACATTCATCCTTCATTATGGATGCACTTGCAAAAAGATAACATGTTACATAGAATTCAATTCAGCAGTGCACATCCAACTGGTAAAATATTTTGTGGATTTTAGTTATGGATGTTTTTCACTTTGTCAGTCCAAATTTGTAGACTCTGTCACAGACACACAGAGAGAGATATGTTATCGCTTAGACTCTGTTGTTCACATTCGCTTGTAATTTCGAAACCCCTTATCGGTTTCGTGAAGAAACTCTCGCTTTCTTCTCGAAGAAACGTTTCGCAGAGTAGCACCAGAAACCTCTGCCTCTGTGCGAAACGGCCCATTGAGCCGAATGGACTCACTTCTTCTCAAAATCATACTCCACATGATTCTCCTCTTTCTGGTACCCCTTTTCCCTCTTTCACTTCCTTCTGTGTTTTGTGATAGTGTCTCTAATGGAGAAAAATTTTCAAATATGACATATTTTTAAAGGACAAAACAGAATATTAATGGTGGTTGGCCATTTGGGTTTTGTGCTAAAATTCAATATTTGCTTCTATTTTGATGGATTTTTTGCTTACACTGTAGTTATAAAATCTGGGTTTTGTAGTAAGTTTCGTAATTTTTTTTGTAGAATGATGAGTAATTGTTATAAAATTGTAGGCATATAGTAATTATAATGTGAATGCTGTGATGTAGGAATGGAGGAAGTTCTTGGGAGCTATGTGTTTGGGAAGAAGAAGGCAACAGAAGTTGCTCACTTGTAAGTACTTATACACTGGATTCCTTGAACTATTGATTTTTACTTAGTTGTATATTTGGTTTTCTATTTTGATTCTTTACTCAAAATAAAACCCTTTTTAGTTTGGATTAATTTGTACTTGATTTGATACTCATATGACATTTTTTTTTTTTCGGAAAATTGAAAATGGGTTCTTTCACTTCTTTGTTTTTGTTCTCAATTGGCCGTGGTTTCGCTACTGCTTCATTGTAATGACTTTGGCCACAACAATCTATGGTTAAAAGACTTTCTTTTGTGATGCTTAGACTGCAATTGTTCTGTTGTATATAAATAGTTGTGACATTCTTAATGGATGAGCTTATGTTAATATATTATCACTTCATGGGATATTATATGTCATAGTAATAGAATTACATTAACCAATGTGGTAAAGTTATATTTTTGATGTTCAAAATACCAAACCTTTATTGACTAAGTGCAGAATTGCGAATTGATTAATTATTAGCGTTATAGTGGAAACCCTATAGAAGACAACAAACTGAAATAAATATATAAGTGCACTATAAATACTGGAGAAAATAAAATTTTTACAATGTTAATTACCAACCTTCTGTAAGAATCTCTTTTCTGTACCAAATTGATTGCAAAGCACCTGATGTGAGTTTTAGCTTTTGGGGTTGTGTGTGCTTGCATGCGCATGTGTATAAAGTTTTTAATGAATTTTTGTTTCATGTAAGCATAAATAGGAACATTAGGTTTGTTGGATTACTCTGTACAAGTTTCTTATCTTTCTGATAATCAACAATTCGTGGAAGCCATTTTTTAAGGTCCCAATATATCTTTTATTGAATAATTAATGGCATACTCAATGATGAGATGCTTGCCATGCATATTCCATGCTTACTTCACTTCCTATCTTGCAAGTGATTTGCTCATCCTTTACAAGGAGATTGAGTTGCACCTGATCATCTGTCATTAATGACTAACTGCTCCTTTCTAGGAAATAATACCACATTCTAGATTTAGTGGTGAACTTTAAATGTCTTTTTGTACACTGGCACAGATAATTGAAGATCTTTTTTGCAATTTAAATGTCTTTATACCTAAGTGGTAGGTTATTACTAGTTGTTATTATTTGAGCAAAATAGTAATATTAGTGTTAGGTTCAAATTTGAACCAATAACAACTAACCACCTGTGATTTATTGTGAAAATATTGTAAAAATATTGTGGACGTAGCATCTCTCAAATTTATTATTAATTTTACTACAAAGGTTTAATAATTGACATGGTAATGAATGTCATTGGTATTACTTCAATAACATAATAAACACACTAGGTTAAAAGCTCATGTAATAAAATTTGTAGTATCCTTAATATCACTTTTTTTTTTTATAAGCTTACAAATAGTGTATCATAAATCACAAAAACTAATTCAGGCATTTAATTTTGTGCAATGCTACAACTATAGAAGTTTACAAATTGATCATTTTGTAAGGCATATGTAGTAAAATTTATAGTAATTCCAGCATTTTTTTTTATTAACGTGGCTAATCACATTTATTATTACATCAATTTGTGAGTTTTTTTTGTTATAATTTTTTTTTAAAAAAAAACACACACACATATATATAAGAAAATGTGATAAAATAAAGGAATATACTCGATTATAAAGTTGATGGTAACTATGCTATTTATTTATATATATATATATATTTTCTCTAATCAATTTACAAGGCCTATAGGGGACAAGGACCCAAGCAGCGTGGAAGCCCTTTTTTTTTTTTTTTTTTTTTATAAATTAGCTTTTTAATTGTTGGGTGCCAAATGCTTTATGTTTTTACCACATATCCTTGCAAAACGAATCCCATTCCATAATAGGAATTTTTCCCTAGAACTACCAAAACTTTCTTATCTACAGTTCGCCTCATGCCTTACAGAACAAACAAGATCTTTTGTGATATTACAAATAAAGACAGTATTTAAGCTTGCCTTTTTTTTTTTCTTTTTTTTTTCTTTTTTTTTTTTTGCTGAATAGTATTAGCTTGCCTTAAGCATAGAATATAAATCCTGCTAGTCTTTCTTTAAAAATAGGCAAAAAAAAAAAAAAAAAAAGTGCAGCAAGTGAAAAGGAAAAGGCAGTGCTTCAAGGGCCACAACATTCTGCAGGAAAATCAAAATATGCCGCCAGCAAATTCCTTAAAACCTACGGGTGATTCATAGTTGTGGTGATTTAACAACATAAGACTGCGTAAGCGATAAACTATATCCTTTTCATTTCTTTGAAAGTTTTACCAACTCTTGGTTTGAAATCTGAACATTCTATTAACAAATAGAAAGCACTCCAATAAAACTTTCATCAATAGATTCAAAACCAAACAGTAATCATTTATATTGACTTCTAAAAGTTCTACAACATGATGACGTTACAATAGTATCTAGTCCGTTCCTGAAAACATTGATATAAGAAATGCTAAGTACACTTCCAAAGCATAATCAAATATGAAGGTAACAGAAATACCTTGTGTTGATGTCCATTTTCGCAACACATTTTCTACAAGCCTAATTCAACTAAGCCTAACTTCCTTGTGGACTCAATTCATGTATTATGTTATATTATTCTTTTAAGCATGGCTCATTCCATGCGACTTATTGAGGAAATTGAGAAAGTGTGGTTTGGAGGGTATGGGTTGGTTCTTTTTAGATCTTTTGCATGAGCCCAACACATACGTACTACCAAGTGGGCAATGGATACTAGTAGCACCTCAGGCTCATAGAGGAGTTTTTGTACCCGAAATTTCCACCACAAAAGTGCTTTTATGCTCTAGCTGACTGTGGCCCAAAGTTTCTGCCTTAACCTAATTTTGCTACCAGATTTTCTTTTCCACCCAAAAAAAACAAAGCTGATCCTAAACTAATCAGCTAGTCTATTGTAGCCACCAAATGCAGTTGTCAAAAGCCCGCAATGACAAGGAAACAATAGCTAATGGAATCAACTACTTTATTTTCAAAATCATGCTAAAAGCATGCCAAACTCTTCCCTAAACAAAAGCAACCCAATCCAAAAAACAAAATTAGTATCATAGGGGATAAAAGTCTCTTCCACTATTCAAAAATTGTCATTAGCAAGATTCCAAACTCTATATAAAACTCTCTCTTCAGCTTAAAAATGAACCAACCACATTTTCCCCATAGAGCAGAAACTTGAGAGCAAAAACCCACTGAGCCAGGAAACATTCTCACAATTCTGAACCTTAGGGGTGGAAATATGGGTACAGGGAAACTTTCCCTCTCTTCTTTACAATCTCTCTCAATTTATTCTTCTTGCTAACTGTGGGTCGAAATTTCGAACCTGTATACTTTTTCAGCATTTTCTTGTATTTCAATTATGGCATTTTGATTTCTCTCTTGTTAAAGCACCATTAGCCTTATGTGCATTATACATTTGGAATTTTGGACTTAATTCTCCACAAATAAACATTTTCAAATAACCCATTGGGAAATTTGGGCTAATATCAAGCAGCCGAAACAAGAAAAATGGTGCCTCTAAAGATGGAACCAGCAAAGAGATGGTGTTTCTCACACCAACTTGTCATTCCAAGAGAAACCGTATGATGCTAAGCCATGCAAGAAGAGCATTGCGGAGTTGAGTTGAAAGAAAAAGGTTCATCCTTAGCTCATTGAGCTGGTGGAGATGCTCCAAAATGTGCAGCCAAATCATTACAACCTCCGGAATCCATCCAAGAAGTGAAGGATTTTCAGGATGAAGGGAGAATCAACTATCTTATTTAAGGGAAAATTTTTCTTCCACATATTTATATTATTTTTTAGCTATTATTCTTATGGATGAATTATCCTACATTTCTTGCTTTATATAATATTTGTGAACATTTTTGTTATAGCTTGAAAATGCAAAAATGGTGAGCCGCAAGTTTGACCGAAAAGGGAAGGAAGGCAGCAACCAATAATTAATGAAGCGAAGTTCTAAACATCAATTTCAACCCAAGAACCCCCAACGATAATGCTAAGAGCTCATTGTCAACATCTCCTCAGCATATGTCTCATTTATTGTTGAGTTTGTATTGTTGTCGGGTTTAGTGCTAAAGCATATGGGGGCTATCGCAGGTGATTAACTCGTTTTAGGATGAGTATAGTTGACACTGTGTGTGACCTTTCATAGCTGAATATTTTTTGGCGTCACTGCTAAAGTCTTCACTAAATAGCTAAAGGTCATAGCTAAACGGCCCATCGCAAGTCACCAGATATTCCATACGCTAGGCCTTAAGGTAGCGACATACCATATGCCAAGTCTTGAAGTAGCGACGTTTCATAAGCCAAGTCTTGAAGTCATATGAGCGATATATTATCGTCAAAGCATGCTTAAGCTAAGGCTCTTAAGCATTCTCTTTTCTAATTCATCTTTTTTATATATCGCTTAAACCATTTCAATCCTTCAAATTTTTAATCAAAATATTCTCTATTAGTCGTTTGTGCTAAAGCTTAGTCATGACTATCGTTTACTAATACAAATCATAATTACTCTAAGGGACGAAATGGAAACCTTCTCGGACTATCCGACAAAGAGGGAAAGTTGGACTCAATTCCCTTCACTGAAGCTGTGACACGCTCATGCACTCTAAGTCATGACAATCTCACGCATCCAAAGTCATGGTCGATCTGCACACGCCAAGCCATGGCATGTTCATATATCTCAAGCCATGCCAACGCCTTAATCATTCTTGAATTCAAGATTATGCTTGAAAAGGGAAGCGCCAATGTTGCCATCCTCAAGAAAATTATTATTGTCACTCAACTCTTGCAAATGAAATCCGTAACTAAGCCAACTAATAAGAAGGGTTTGTGCGCGCACCTTTGAAGAATTCTTTACTAGACCTCACTCTAAATATTGAAGTCAAAAAGCTAAAAAATCATATGCTAGTTGCTGGAAATCCATTCCAAAGATCTTCGAGTTGAATCTTAGTATAATGTGGGAGCTTGCAATAAGCGGTATGAAGGTAAACGAGAGAAATTGTTGTGCTAGGGATGCAAGAACCCTACACCGATGTCTTCAATGCTTAGCCCACCATTATCCCAAAGTTAGAAGTCAAGCAAGCCAAGTATGAAGCCACTGTCTATGGTACCATTTGTCTTCGACAAAGAGTTTAACTGAAGTGCGAGAGAGAAGCTATTGTGCTGGGATGAAACAACCCTACACCAACATCTTTGATGCTTAGCCTATCATTATCTCAAAATTAAAAGTCAAGTCAGCGAAGTATGGAGTCACTGTTTGCGGCACAAAAAATCTTTGACAAAAAGGAATCATATTTTGCCCTCTATATAGCATGTGGGAGAACCCCTATTTTCAGAAGTTATCTTTGAGTCATATGGAGAATGCTAAGGGAGGAAGAAATCCCACCAACAAATCTTGCCATATCCTATAATTCTTCAAGATAGGAATGTTAAGCGTTCCACACTTGGGGGCTTGATCTTGCCGAACCTATCCATTTAGCTTTGAATGGGTACATTTGGGTCTTTGCTGCCACTAAGTAATTCATTAAGTGGGCAGAAGCAATTCTACTCAAGAAAGCAATGGGAGTGGCTATAGTTAACTCCATCAAAGAGCATATCATTCATCGCTTCAGCATCTTGCACAGATCATAAGTAACAACAATATATCTCACTCATACCAATTTTTGGAGGCAAACCTTATGAAACATTAGGAAGTCGACAAACTATCATATTATCCAAGCATAGTGAGACCCCTACATGCGAAGGTGCAATGCCTTCAATTAGGTAGGGAAAACCAATACTTTCTCCTAATGGAGAAAGCCTATAAATTACTCTTACGACGAAGTCTTTACATGTGAGGGTGAAAATATACTCAATAAGGTAGGGAAAGCTAAGCACATACTCTCTCAATGGTAAGCCTTATCAAACAGTTGGAAAGCCAATGTGACATTTCATTATGGCAATACCCCTACTTGCGAAGGCACAACTAGTTCTCAACAAAGTAGGAAAGTTAATACATTCTCAAAGGTATGCCCTACCGAATGATTAGGGAGCCGACGAGATATCATATCATTCATATGTGGCAAGACCCTTACCTGCGAGGATGCAACGCCCTCAACAAGGTAGGGAAATCCAACATAATATCTTAAAATTTAAGCATGGTGATCCACTACATGCAAAGACGTAGCCAGCCCTCAAAATGGTGAAAAAGCCAATGCATAAACCTTGTAAAGCAGCAAAGAAGTCAATGAACTATTACTCCATTGCCATATGGTAATTTGCTATATGCAAGGATAAAACCCCTCAAGAAAATAGCAAACTTGTCATTCTATAAGTCGTTTTATGCAAGAATATGATATCCTTAAAAGATGACAGCGATACAAGTTTTATTCAAGCCACTATCTGTGAGAATACAATCAACCTCAATGAAATCTTTACAAACAAGTGCACCATGTCCTCCAATGTGCGTAAACACAGCCCATATGTGGGGACTTCTTGAAACTTATGAGATAGCAACTTAACACATGTCGAGTATAAGTCGATTACCGAGCAGCAATCCAAGTTTCAACATATATGAGTTTCTGTTTGCGAAACCACAATCTACCCATCAATAGAGCGCTAAAAAATGGTGAACAAATAGCAAAAGGTACATTGCATCAATAGCTATCCGCAATAGCATAGCAACCAAACCATATGTCTACTAACTTGCCCAAGCAAAGGCAAAGACATATTCACGAGTTATCAAGTCAAACACGAGTTACTTCCGAGCCACTAAGTATACAAAACTAGTCAGGGCAAGATATCCAAATAGACAAGTATTCACATCTTGTCAACACGAGTTGTTCTCGAAAGGACGAAGTACACAACTCATCGATACATAGGCGAGCCATTCTCATGTGGTGATACAATCACAACTTGTCAAAGCTACGCTACTTAATCACAAGCAAAACATGCTCATAGCCTATTAAATAAAGGTGCAAACCTATTTCCAAGGCACACCATGCAAACTATTCACATTTTTGAGGTACAAATTATTCTTTTCATTCCAAAATTTAAACTTACATGTTAAAACTTCATATATGTGTTTCTTTGTACAACATACAAATTGTATCTACTAACCATGACAACATAAGCTCAAAGTTTCAACAAAATACTAGTACAAAGGAGCTGCTCTATACACATAAATGGGCTATCTGCACAAGCGAAATACAAAAGAATATGTTTCCAAGGCAGCAGTCCCTATTACACATTACAACCAAATCACATTTCCAAAAATTCAATGAATACAAAAGGAAAACAAGCAAAAAAGAAAGGGAAGACTTAAAGAAGATCAAGACTCGCAACAATATCTGAAACCTTCACATTCAGAATACTCGCCTGCGATTCTCTCTATGAATTTGTTGCTGCTAGTTTTTGCCTCTTCCCAACAATTCAATTGCCAAGATATGCAAGTTGAACTTTCAAGCCTCACTTGAACCATGTATCGACAATGCAGCAAAGGTAGTAGAGAATAAACTCTATAATTGGCCTATCCTCAATCAAGTTCTTGGCGACACTCTTTCATTCAAATAGTCGCTCCTCAACCAAAGGATCAACTGAGTCCTATGCATTTTCATTACCACAGCCACTCTCAAGTCATTGAAAAAGGGAAGCTTTATGTTTGTTGATATTTCCCTAACCAAGCTCAACCAAAGAAGCCTTGCAATCCTCTTGAGGTGAGCTAGGAGTGATGAGACTAGACAAAAGAAACTCAATTTCAACTTAAGCACTCAATTTTACAGCAACTTATGATGTTGTCTCTTAACATCAAAACTTAAAACAACTTGACCCTATGCATAGATAGCAAGACGACAAGTTCATCAAATGTCCAAGGCTAGTAAGAAATAGACCAAAAAGGGTTCAAAGTTATGAACAGCAGCTATGGTACCATTTGTAATGAGATTGGTAATGAGATTGGCCTCGTGGATGCAAGTCCCAACAACGACACCAAAATTGCCTAAGCCAAGATCATCCTACAAGAAACCATAGTATGATGCGCTCAATATACTATTATATGAAACCAAGAAAAGAAAACGAAGAAGACATGCAACTTACTAGGTGAGTTACAAGTTCTTACTCAACAGTGGTGTAATCTGCCAAAGTACATTTATTCTATGTAGAATGGAGAAGCATCGCACTTAGCAACTCCTATTGGCATAAAAGAAGGGGTGGCAGCGAGTTTTGCCTTGCCATAGCAGATTTGGACTTGCCAAAAAAAAAATGATGGCTTTGTTCTCAAACAAATGGAGCTGCTGCATGTGCACCATCTTCAATATGTGAATAATGATAGCTATGACATCGCCACAAGCAAAAGCATGTAGGCACAACGATGTTTCATTGAGCAACATTTTTTTATAGCCACACAGCAAAGAAGAACCTCCCACTTGCTTACAAGTTCCGCCCTGATCACTTTTAGTATACAAAACAACTATCTTACAGGGCGTCATCGCATGCCATTATGGTCTATTTTACCTTATCACGGCCCAAGATGCAAGGGTTGTTATGAATGGGCAGCACCCTGATCAAAGATTAAACACTCTATGGAATCATCAATCTCGGCTTCACCAAAAATTTCTAGTTACAAAGCCGTGGAACGCATCGCTTACTCAATAACGTCAACACTTGATGCATTACAATGATCAAATGGCTAAACAAGTAGCTTGACAGTGCTTTAGCTAGGCCAACCACATCTCAATCTACTTGGGCTAAAACAAGTGTTACGAGTACGAAGACATGAAGCCTAATACAATTGATCTTCATGCTTTGCTACCATTGAAATCAGTGGAGAGTCAACTTCGATATGAAATTCAGCCTCAATTACAATGACTCAACCTTATGGGTCGAAACCTCGCGGAATTTTTGTGATCTCCTAAGGAAGAGCCAACCTACACAAGCAACGATACTATTCATTCAACATGTCATCAAATGCATTCGAGAGATCAGCAAAAAAATAAAAAAAATTAGCTCACCAAGGTGTGCGTTGCATCCAACTTTATCGAACTTGCACAAAGAACAAATTCAACATCTTGTCGCTACATTCAACATCAATCTCTTACAACAAAAACCTCGCTCCTTAGAGATGAAGGTTCCTTCCTTTTCGTCGATAACATTGCTTAGCCAAAATTGGTCAGATTGTCCAGCAGCCATGGCGGCAATCTATCGCAAACTTCCACCAACATCATCAATGTAACAACAATACTCTTTGTCGATTGGTTTTCTCTCTTCTTCGGCAGCAGCACTTTGACCCAACTAAATCCCAACATTTGGAATTGTGGATGATGCTGAGCTCTTCAAATTTATGCTCTCCACCAACAACAATCTCCTCCATTTCACCACCATCATCTCACCTCCTTGGAGGATTGAGTGGGTGTCGCAAGATTTGAAGATGCTTGAAGGGTTTGATTTAATAAATAAATCTTTGCTTCCCCTACCTCCACGTTGAAAAGGTTTATGTATTCTCTACATCCATGAAGAATTCTCCCTTCTATTTCCAAAAGACCGATGTGGCGTTAGAAGAAAAGAAAATAAGTTAAGAAAGAAGAGAGCAAAGCAATGTGAGAAGCCACCGAAGCAAAAAAATAAAAATAATAAAAAAATGCCAAAGTTAAGACTAAAGTGGCATGTGTAATCAAATATGCTAAGAAGAAAAAGGTTGTAGAAAAGTCAAAGCCAAATGAGGGGATTTTATAGCCATGTACCATCCAAATGAGGGGAAGCTAAGATCACCTAGATGGTCATGAAAAGCAGGCTACGACATTTTATTTAAGTGCTATTGTACATATGCTATATAAGGATATGGGCTAGTATTGGTTGAGTGATGTTCCCTGGTGGAACCCTTAACCATCAAGTGCCTGAGTCCACTCATCCAATTTATGTTGGGAATGCTATTCCTAAAATACAATCATAGAAAGCCAAAAAGAAGTGAGAAAGCACTGTGGAATTAAAGGCGCTTAACCATCATACAAAGAAATTGAAGCTACATATGGGCGTGAAAGGCAAGGAGTATTTCGGGTTGGAACTATCATTTGGTTACAACTTGAATTCTTAAGGCTTCAATATTGCAACATATCTACAAATGAGCTCCATCGACTCGTATTTTCTCAACAAAAAAAAAAATAGAGCGTTTGGGTATGCTAATTCTCAAATCTGCAACATCTACAAGTAATGGGAAACATCAACTACTACTCACATGCATGCCACAAGCACCATGCGTGCTTGGGGGGCTAATGTTGATGCCCATTTTTGCGATACATTTTTACAAGTCTGATTCAACCAAGCCTGACTTTCTTGTGGGCTCAATTCATGTTTTATATGTTATTTTATTCTTCTAAGCATGGACCAAGCCTATGCAACTTATTGGAGAAATTGAGGAAGTGTGGTTTAGAGGATATGAGTCAGTTCCTTTGAGACCTTTTGCATAAGCCCAACACATGTGTGCTACCAAGTGGGTAAGGGACACAGGTAGCACCTCAGGCTCATGGAGGAGGTCTTGTATCTGAAATTTTCACCCCAAAAGACCTTTTATGCTCTGGCTGACTATGACCCAAAGTTTCTGCCCTAACTTAATTTTGCTATCATATCTTCTTTTTCACCCAAAAAAACACAGCTGACCTTAAACTAATCCGCTAGCCTATTGTAGCCATCAAATGCAACTGTCAAAAGCCTACAATGACAAGGAAACAATAGTTAATGGAATCAACCACTTTATTTTCAAAATCATGCTAAAAGCATGCCAAACCCTTCCCTAAACAAAAGCAACTCAAGCCAAAACACTAAATTAGTATCATAAGGGATAAAAGTCTCTTCCACTACTCAAAAAATAGTCATTAGCATCACTCCAAACTCTATATGAAACTCTCTCTTCAACTCAAAAATGAACCAACCACGTTTTCCCCATAGAGCAAAAACTTGAGAGCAAAAACCCACTGAGTTAGGAAACATTCTCACAACTTCTCTCAATTTCCTTTTTTCACTAATTGTGGATTGAAATTTCGGACCTGTATATTTTTTCAACATTTTCTTGTGTTTTAATTATGGCATTTTGATTTCTCTCTTGTTAAGGCTTCATTAGCCTTTTGTTCATTATACATTTAGAATTTTAGGCTTGATTCTCCACAAATAAACATTTCTAAAGAACCCAAGGGGAGATTTGGGCTAATATCACATTTTTGGCCCTTGTTGCAAAAGCATCCCTGACAACTTGCAAAGAATATGTTTGGCTCTTTAAATTTTGTTCTTTTGATGTCATATCTCTAATCTCTATGCTCACTTGCTCAGTAGAATTTAGCAGTTTGTAGTTTAAATCAAGAACCAAGTAAAACTTCTTATGGTGTAATAAATTTTTAATGCCTTCATTTCTCAATCTGTCAATTCTATTATTCTAAAGCCCGACTCCCTGTAAATAATGTTCAAGCTTAAATGGATTACCATCTGAAACCAAAAATAAAAATAAAAATAAAAAATCACTATACTTATGCTACTATTATTCTTGAATAAGAATGGATTAATAAGTTAAAAGCTGGTTTACATCTCTCCAGTTCTGATTTTAAAATTTATTTCTTATTAGGAGATCATTATTACTTCATGAATGACAAGTCACAGTTCATTGGAAGTGGATGATACCTTGAAAATTGAAATTTTTAAAAGTATTGATATTGTCTTCCATTATATATGCAGCTAAAATAGTAATCTCAAAGAAGATTACCTTGTGAATGTGCCCAAATGTCACACCAGATTCCGCTTGCAACCTTTGCCTACAAAGTATACATGTGTACATTCATCCTTCATTATGGATGCATCTACAAAAAGATAACATGTTACATAGAATTCAATTCAGCCGCAATAATGCACATCCAATAGATAAAATTTTTTGTAGGTTCTAGCTAACTCAACTGATAAAATACTTTGTTGTTGAATAAGAGATATACGGTTCAATCATCACCTACACTAAGATCCAATTGATGTCTTGGCTTAATGATAAAAATCAATTGTTATAGAATGGATGCAATAGATTTGAAATTCTATCCTATCTTAAAAATTAGTTTATGGAATTTTAAAATGTTTATAACCTTAATCTTGTTTCCATTTACCCTTTGAAACCCTACAAATTAAAATTTTGAAACTTCAGATTTTTTGAATTGGAAAACGTATAAACACTATGCCATAAAATTCGTCACAATCAAATCAAACTGTAGGTTGAAAGTTGAAACATTTGATTTCAAAACTTTTTATAGAAATCACTCATATCTCTAAAAGAATGTGAGCAATGTCTCTAATATTAGGCACAAAATATTGGTTTATAACAATTAAGTTGGTAAATTATTATTGAATATTATGTGAACTCATTGGCACTAGTTTATTGTTTGCTATTAAAAACTGTTATCACATCGACAACTATGAAACATACTATGAGCCATGTATTCACTCAAATATTTGTGCCTATGTTAGAACCTCATTTCATCTTCTTCATGTGTGAGCATGTGTTTTTTGTTTAAAAAATACATTAAAAAGAAAATTTAAAGATAGTTTCAATTTATTAAGAATGCGTGATGAGTTTGTCAAATATACTATGGACAACCACTTTCATATAAAATAAAATATTATTACAATCCTTAAATTTTACCAAAATTTTTTTTTTCGTCTATAAATTTTAGAAAGTTTATTTTTCATTCCTAAGTTTTGTAAATAGATTTTTTATAGTCTAGGGCCAAAAATATAAATGAAAAAAAAAACTTTTTTTTTTTAATAGTTTTGTGATAAAAAAGTTTTTTTTTTAATTTTGAGTATAGAAATAAAACATTTTCAGAGCCAAAAAAAACATTTTTAAGCTTCAAATTATCACTCTTTCAGTCCAAATTTGTAGACTCTGTCACAGAGAGAGAGAGAGAGAGAGAGAGAGAGATGTTATCGCTTAGACTTTGTTGTTCACATTCGCTTGTAACTTCGAAACCCCTTATTGGTTTCGTGGAGAAACTCTCGTTTTCTTCTCGAAGAAACGTTTCGCATAGTAGCACCAGAAACCTCTGCTTCTGTGTGAAGCGGCCCATTGAGCCGAATGGATACGCTTCTTATCAAAATCGTACTCCACATGATTCTGCTCTTTCTGGTACTCCTTTTTCTGTATTTTGTGATAGCGACTTCAATGGAGAAATTTTTTAAAATATGACAAAAATGGTTTTTTTTTTTTTTTTGGTGTGTTTCAATTTTTCGAGGACAAAACAGAATATTAATGGTGGTTGGCCATTTGGGTTTTGTGCTAAAATTCAATATTTGCTTCTATTTTGATGGATTTTTGCATGAAACTGTAGTTATAAAATCTGGGTTTTGTAGTAAGTTTGATAAATTTTTTGTAAAATGATGAGCAATCGTTATAAAACATTAGGCATATAGTAATTGTAATTGTAATGTGAATGCTGTGATGTAGGAATGGAGGAAGTTCTTGGGAGCTATGTGTTTGGGAAGAAGAAGGCAACAGAAGTTGCTCACTTGTAAGTACTTACACACTGGATTCCCTGAAATATTGGTTTTATTTTGTTGTATATTTGGTTTTCTGTTTGATTCTTTACTTAAAGTAAAAACCCTTTTTAGTTTGGATTAATTTGTACTTGTTTTGAAACTTATATGACAATTTTTTCTTTTGGAAAATTGAAAATGGGTTCTTTGACCTTTTTGTTCTTGTTCTCAAGTGGCTGTGGTTTCGCTACTGCTTCAGTGCAATGACTTTGGCCACAAAAATCTATGGTTAAAAGACTTTCTTTTGTGATGCTTAGTCTGCAATTGTTCTGTTGGATATAAATAGTGGTGACATTCTTAATGGATGAGCTTATGTTAATATATTATCACTTGATGGGATATTATATGTCATGGTAAGAGAATTACATTGATCAATGTGGTAAAGTTTGATTTTTTATGTTCAAAATACCAAACCTTTATTGACTAAGTGCAAAATTTTGATTAATTATTAGCGTTATAGTGGAAACCCTATAGAAGACAACAAACTGAAATAAATATATAAGTGCACTATAAATACTGGAGAAAATAAATTTTTTACAATGATAAATACCAACCTTCTGTAAGAATATCTTTTCTGTACCAAATTGAATGCAAAGCGCCTGATGTGAGTTTTAGCTTTTGGGGTTGTGTGTGCTTACATGTGCATGTGTGTATAAAGTTTTTTATGAATTTTTGTTTCATGTAAGCATAAATAGGAACATTAGGTTTGTTGGCTTACTCTCTACAAGTTTCTTATCTTTCTGTTAATCAACAATTCGTGGAAGCCATTTTTTAAGGTTCCGATATATCTTTTGTTGAATAATTAATGGCATACTCAATGATGAGATTCTTGCCATGCATATTCCATGCTTACTTCACTTCCTATCTTGCAAGTGATTTGCTCATCCTTTACAAGGAGATTGAGTTGCACCTGATCATGCTGTCATTTATGACTAACTGCTCCTTTCTAGGAAATAATTCCGCATTCTAGATTTAGTGGTGAACTTTAAAGTGTCTTTTTGTAAACTGGCACAGATGATTGCAGAGCTCTTTTGCAATTAAAATGTCTTTGTACTTATGTTTATGAGCTGAATGCTGCTTGTTCTTTGGTGGGCCCATGAAATGAGCTTGTTTTATGGACTTTCTTTGACTCTGTTTACAATGAGCTTCTACAGGCTCCTGATGAGCCATTTTCAAGTTGGGCTCGGGCTTGAGCTATTAAAAAACCTCATTGATATTTAGTCTCTGAGCAATATTTGTTTGTGAATTATTGGGCCAATTTGTTCTGTGCCATTTCTAGATTGGGGCATTTACATTTGTATTTTGCATATTATTTCAGGCAACTGTGACCAGGCATCAAATATTTTCTATTGCCTATGTTTACCAGGGTTTGGAAACATGTTGTCCAGAAAGGGGATACGGTCATTGATGCCACTTGTGGCAATGGTTATGATACTTTAGCAATGGTCAAAATGGTTGCTGATGAATCAGCCAGGGGATGTGTTTATGCAATGGATATTCAGAATGGTGCTTTAGAAAATGCTTCTTCTTTGCTAGAAGAATCACTTAATCCAAACGAGGTGCCATTATCTCATAACATCTTTTACTTTTTGGAAGTAATCCATTTTCAGTTAACATATATGGAACTTCAGTTCTAACTACATTACTACCACTGTCTAATGTTAATCCACAGACCGTAGTGCATGAGTGCCACAGCTGGAATTTATCTGATTCCATAGCACATAAGAATCTTTTAGTGTGCTAAGTATATATGTATGCAGCTTGTTATCGGTGAATAATCTCAGAAGTCAAATTTATTACCTTTACCTGAAGGGGACACCAAATGTAATAATGCCCTGATGGGCCACTAAACTTACTTTCAGTGCTTTTAGAAATGTCAATTGTCTTGTTGATGAGGCATTCTGCATTCAGTATATTTAGTAATGAAGGAGATTACCAAGATTTGTTCTTTTACGTGTTCAACCTCAGTTCACATGTTGGAAGACTGCATGTTCAGTTACAAGGCCTGATGTAGTATGCTGACTAGATATATTATTCTACCAAATATTGATTGGATATATTAAAATTCTTTATTTGTTTAATTTCATTTGTCAATAGCCATTTGGTGGGAAGTAAATTCTCTGATAAAAGGATAAAATTGCCTGTCTTGGGAGCACTAAGAATTTTTTAACAGCCTCCTGACTCCTGCAACTGTTGTACTTGAGTTTAATCAGAGATGTGGAACTTAGCAAACGCACCCCCCTCCCCCCCCACCCCAATTCCTGTCTGGTTCTGTTATATTTGATGTGGACTTTGTGGCGGGAACTAAATTGTCATACATTTGAGGATATAAATGATTTCATGGATACAATCGATAGAGCTATTTTGAGTTTTTAGAATAACTTTCTTTCTATGCATGACCTTTCTAATTCTTTAGACTTCTTTGTGTTCACTTTCATGTACACAAATTAGTCTTGTTTAATAAAATACTTATTTACTTATAAAAAAAAAAGATAGTTTCACAACAGTACTCGTTGGCCTTGATCTACCTTTTGTTTTTAATTGTGGAGTTCACTGGAGAACAAGAATAGAATTTGATCTTTCTGTGTTATCCTTTTTTATTTTCACTTGTCATCTCCCTCAATATCAGATCAGGTAAGAGTTGTGAAAAGGGGAAACAGAGAATAAGGTTTTTAGATATCCAAAAAGAGAAAAGGGGAAAAAATGAATTGCTCATATAGATGCAAACATGGTGAAATGCCCATTAAATATTTGTAATTATGAACAACAAAGCTTACATACATATTGTTGATCAAACTGTTTAACCGTTGCTAAATGTATCATAATTGCACCATTTATACCATATGATATAGTTTACTGGTCTTTAGGAATTGGAGACATGTTGTATATTTTTAGGACTTATCAAAAAGTAATTGCATTTGTAATTTCATAAGTTGTAGTGCAATTGCTTATGAGTTGCAAACATGTGCAGAAAGGGCTTGTTAAACTCTTGCCCATGTGCCACAGTAAAATGGACAAAGTTGTTCCAGAGGCCTCTGTGAGGTACTTACTATGACTCAAGTTTCTTACAATCTTTATTTAAATGTTCTATGTTTATAAGCGATGACATGATGAATATTATTAAGTTTTTCAATTGATTAAATACAAATTTACTTTCTATTTGCTTTTACCTTTTCCAACTGAAACTTTGTTACAATCTTTACCTTCATAAGGACCTCAAAAGAATACTCAATTATTTGAAAATTTGAGATGCTCCAACTTTAGTAGACACATTTATTGAAACAATATGAGGGTGAAGAATTTAGTTATGGTTTCAAGCTTCAGGCCATCTCACTTGCATCGTTAGGCTTTAGAGGTTGCTTCTTAAAATTGAAGAGTTATGATGGAGTTATTAAAGGGAAATTAATTGTTGGTGCTACAATACACACACACACACACATATACACACACATACTTATCAAAATATATTTATACACGCACACACACCATGTGTTTGCAGTCCATAGCACTTTCACTTTGTTTTAAAGGCAGTTTTCCAAAATAGGTATTTTTATATTAGCGAGTAAACATGCTAGTTCCTTTTTTTTTCCCTCTCCTTTTCCCCAGCACATCTTCTTGGCTTTCCTTTTTTATTCTTTTCTGATCCAACTTATAGTGGAGGTCAGTAAGATACTTTTATGCTTCAGTAAATAAACTTTTCATATCCAAGCTCTTAAGACAGTGCTTAGAACCAAGATTTGTAGGGAACACATAAAAATGCTATAACATGGTATAAATATTGATACATCTAGCACATGAGTAGCTGCCACAAATAGCATCCCTAATATATATATAGGTACAGCATGTTCACTTGGTCATTTAATTTCATGTTGGCAGTGGAAATTTTTACATCAGCTGGGAAATATTAAATAAATAAATAGAGACTGCATTTATGATCATATAGTTAAACAATTATCTAGAAAGAAGACATCCAATCATCTATAGCAATTAACTGTGGTATCTATTCTACAAGCAAGGAGACGATAAAATTGGTTCCATTTTTGTATTTATATTATATCTAATTTTAGTTATTATAATTATTTTGTTACCTTTTATGGATTCATATAAGATGGCAATATTGTAAATCATATTGCTGTATTTTATGAAGAACAACAACACATGCATCCTGATTAGGCAAAAATTGATGACCTGTGTGCTTTTAGGCTTGTTGCATTCAATTTAGGTTACCTTCCCGGTGGTGACAAAACAATAATTACAAAGCCTGAAACAACACTCCCTGCACTAGAAGCTGCAAAGGGAATCCTAATGCCAGGAGGGCTTATCAGCTTGGTGGTTTATGTGGGGCATCCTGGCGGCTGGTGATACTTCTTCTCTTGTTGATTCTTATGGTTATTAATTTTCTTTTGCTCACTATGCTAGTTTCCAATGAATGATCTGTGCTATATCTGGCTCATCTATCATAACCTGGTTGACTGAAGCTTGTAACATGCTAATGTGATCAGTCAAGGCCAAATTTTAAAGCTCATGCATAATTTTGCTCCCAATTAGCAGAATGAACAATTCAAAGTTACTTTGTTAAGACATAAACAGTCATCTGAGTAACAAACCATACTTGAAAGGTTTGCTTTGTCGTTTACATGGACAATTTGATATGATCAAATATTAGATTTTATTTTAGGGTGATATAATTGAATTTGCACAGGCTGTATGTTCAGATAATTTCCTTTATGGTTGATTTTTTTTTTTATTAGCCAAATTAAGTATTAAGTTTAACCATGAATTCCAAAGAAACAAATTTCTGGCACTCCGTCTGCAACCTTCCAACTTAGTGGCTTTCCTTTCTATCTAAGGTCCCTTAGATCAGTGTGATTTTGGTGAAAGTTTCATTGTTATAAACTTTCATCAATATATAGGTAAATTGAGTGAGGTTCCATGAAGAATGATTCAATATTATCCTATCATAGGTTCTCTCCATTAATTAATGATTAATATTTAATGTTGTTTATTATTTAGGAAATTTTTCCTTCTTCTCTTTCCCCTTCAATAAGGGACTTTGGTGTTTATGAACTTCGTAGAATTTTAATGGTTGAATATTCATTAATAGATATATATTGGGTTTTGCTATCCAGGGCAGAATCTGAGACTGTGCACACTTTTGCTTCTGAATTGCCAGTTAACAATTGGGTCTGCTGCAAGCTCCAGATGTTAAACCGACCATGGGCTCCCATACTTGTTCTCTTATTCAAAAGATGAGTCATTTTGTTTTCCCAATTGTAAGGATTTTTGTACTCTAACCATTTCCTAAAGACTCATTCTTATTTTATGTAAATATTGTACAATCAGTTGAATCACAATGCTTCTCTCATCCCTGATATATATATATATATATATATATATATATATATATATATATATATATATATATATATATATATATATTCAGTTTATAATAACTTCATATCAACTTGAAATATTGGTCAACATGTAAATCTTTCTTAGTCTATGGATGTTAAGTGCACTTGGAATGCATTTAAAAACTAAGGGATTTGAAAAACAATTTCTCGTTAAATAGCTAGATATGTCAAAAGTCTTATAACTCAACGGATTGGCATCTCTCGTGTTTTCAAGGGAGACATTTATGTTCAAATCCCTCTCCCAATTATCGAATTATCCACACAAAAAAAAAAGAGTTAAATAGCTAGATATAAATTTAATGACACATAATAATTTGAGTTTTGCAGATTTTTTTTTTCAAATAAAGACTTGTAACAATAATGTTTTGAAATAATATATTACATCTACTCATTTCAAATCCATTTATTTACAATGCTCAAATTTATTCATAAAATCAACAGGAAAGAGTTATCATTTCATATTCTATTCAAGTCATTTAAATAGAATATAATTTTTTTCTTTAAGTCAATTCAAAGGTTTGGCTTATATTCAATGCATTAGAGTATTAGATGTGACATGGACATGACATGTATCGATCTCATATCTTATCCAATGCACTTCACAGAAGTCTTGCCCTTTATCTAAAAAGATTATTGAAGTGAAAAACTACTTCTTCAAATAAGAAACTAAAATTGTCACGACCCAAGCAGTGATACCAACTCCTAGTTGGCCAGTCAGGACCTTGGTTAAGTAGTAAACTCTTATTAATCATGATAACATCCTGATTAAGACTATCAACTCCAGGAAAATTACCAACAGTGTACCAAAATTTTCTTATGTTTTGTTTTGGATTATGCACACAACGTTTTCGATGTTATGAAATTTATTGCGTAGGATTTGAGATGAAATACTCTATGTGGTACTTTGTAAGGCTAGCAAAATTATTTTATATAATAACTTATTTATAGAGACTGGTTATGAATAATAATAATAAAATAATGACTCTAATACTACATGACAATAGCTTCAAATAGATATTGTTACCCATTTCTTTTCTCCACAAATATTTGAATCTTTGACATCTGGAGAGATAATATTTGATAAAAATGTGAATAGCAATTATGAAATCAATAGTAAACTATTTTACCAAATAAGAACAAAACCAATCTTATGATTTAATTAAGTTATTATGGGTGTGCATACTGAGTACTGCTAGAATTATATTCAACGAATATGCATTACATATATTTAATTTTGGTATAAAAAAAAAAATATAAAACAATTATAAAGAATCAGTGGTTGGGTTGGGCTTTCCTGGATAGAAAAGGAGTCCGTAATTGACACTGAACAAAAGACGAAAGGTGGAAAACAAAAAGTACGATCGCGATGGGACTCGAACCCACAATCTCCCGCTCCGGAGGCGAGCGCCTTATCCATTAGGCCACGCGATCCTATGGTCAGGAACTGCAATGTTAATTATATACTCGGAACCATAAAGCATCTATATCTTTTTTTTTTGAGAAGCGCATCTATATCTATATATATATATATAACAGGTGCTATATCTACAATATTTTCATAACAAATCATACGTGGATAGTTGTTATTAGTTCAAATTTGAACTTAACACTAAGATTACTTTTTTACTCCAACAATAACAACCAATAAAACTTGCCACTTAAGATTTATTGTAAAACTGTTTAGGAGAGAAAGCTTAAGGGTTGATTTGGTTGCGTGGATTTTACGTTTTAGTTGGGAGAGATAGAGAGGAGAAAATAATAGTTTGGGGTGTTTGGTTGGGTTGATTTTAAAAATGCGTATTTTTTTTTTCCTAGTGTATTTAAGTCTTAATGAATAATTACAAAAACCATACCAAACCAACTGTTAGAATGTGAACCAAAGCATTCTTTGGAATGATTCGCTATAAAATACCGAATATGCAAGAACCCATTATTAAACCCGGTAAAACTGACAGATTACATGGGTTAATCTTTTTAACCCATGGATAAACCAAAAAAAATACCTGTATTTACCAAACTACTGAAGATTAAAAAGATAATTTGATAAAGACATAAAATGATAAACATTAAAGACTAAAATACTAATGAGATAAAGTAAAAGTCAATAACTGCCATGAGATAAGAGTTGGGATTGGAGACAATAAGAGATAGTGATGAGAGTTTGAGACCTAAAGAGATAAAGAGATATTGATAAAATTATATATGCAAGTGATAAAGTGATGAACTTTATAAAAAAAAAAAAAAAAATTTAAGAGAGACAAAAATAGAAGAACTTCTACACTAAAAAAGTCAAAATTTATCATACTAAAAGTTAGATGATTAAGCTAAAAGAGTCCAACATCTCACAAACATGTAATCTCTATGGTTTAATGATTAAGCTAAAAATTTATTTTGATTTTCTATGATATATGTTATTTCAAGACTTTTGAACTATATAACTTGGTTATTGGATGATTTATGTGAATGATATGTTTATTTTTTATTCTCTAACTTTATGTCATATGATGTAATAATATATTTTATGTGAATAATATATTTTATAATATATTTTTTTATTTCTTTTATAATTATAAAATATATTATTTAATTAATTAATAAACCTACAATTCAACAAATGATGATTGAACTAGTAAACCAATTCTTCGGCCAGTCAACCTCCGATACGGTTTTTATTATGATTTTGTTATGAATTGCTAAAAGAGGAGATTGTAAAATTTGTACTTTTAGGTTGACAACCATGTTTTAAGGAAAATTGGTGGGGCTCAGTGTTTTCTGCTTGAACTTACTAGAATGCTATCCTCCAACTTTTCTATCCCCCAACTAAACAAAGCCTAAATTTGTCTTGTTTGGATGGTATTTGGAAAACCTAAACATAATTGTTGGTTTATCAATACTACTATTTGAGGGGCTTTTCTTATTTGGGATCTTTATTTTTATTTATTTTTCAAAAATGCCCCTACACCCTTATACTTAAGTGAAGACAAAACTAAAGGACAGTTCGGTAAAAATAAAATTTTAACTCTCACAAAAACATTGCCTAAAAATACGGTCACTCTCTTGTTGATTTTCAAATTGCTTTATCCACTTATAAAATCTAAATACGTAATATTAATGAGAAAATGTTTAAACCTTAAATTGAAATGAATGAAAAACTATAACACAGAAAGAAAGGGAAAAAAAAAAAAAAAACTTCATTGCACGCAAAAAGCACTTGTGATGAGGCTAATTACCATAGTAGGTCTTATAATAGCTAAATTAGTAGAGATGTAGTCAATTGAACTTCCCATTATAGATTATAGATGTAAGCTGTTAAAACCCAATCAGAATAAGGGCTTATATTATATTTTTTTTTCCCTCTCTCATCTTAATTTACTTCTTAATATTTTCATACATTATAGCTAGGGTCTTGGAATTCTTTTTTGTAGTGTCCTATCTTACGAGAATTCCTCTCCTTTATTAGTGATTTTTACCATCGTTCTACTTCTTTGAACAATATTTTCTGTCACAAGTCACATGTTCAATCTACCAGTCTCTTAAATAGGATAGAGGCCTTATATATATATATATATATATATATTATAAAAAAAAAAAACACGTGTAAAATTCTCAACTAGTAGATCTGTCACAGAGGTATATTAGTGATCTAAGATGGTTAAATCTAGAGAAAGAGCCTCCCTTTCATCACATCATAATATATATTTTATACATGTAAAATAGTATACAAGAGTCGCAATATCAAGCCTCAAACATAATACCAAATATTCTTATCTCATCTTTGAGAAATATACTAAACGAAGCAAAATAATAATAATAATAATGATAATACAGTATGTAGTATTTTCACTTTAACTTCATCAAGCATAGTTAGCTCAAGAGGAGATATTCTTGGTCTTGTATCGGTAGAGAACACGTTTTTTCTTGAGTGACGAATTCTCAACAATGATCACAACTTTTCCTGGTTCGTTGTTCTTAAAAGAGTTGCGAATCGAACCCTCTTGTACACCCAGCTTCCTGTCTCTTTGAATGATAAGGCCATATGATCCCTCATCGCTTGGTAAAAATTCCTCCCTGTAATTCACTTCCCAACCCAAGATAATCACGTCCCAGATTAAAGTAGTTCCAGCCTGTTAATACCACCAAACGAAAACCTTTATCAAAGTTGGACAATTGCTTGCTAAGTCATAGAATTGATCTTATGAAAAAACTAACAAAGCTGTTTCTAATGCTTTGTTTAACATGAGCAAAATATGTTGTAGAGTTGAGAATCTGGGTGCATTTACAGGTAGTTCTTTCAAAATTTTAAAACCTCACTTGTTTTTTTATACACCCTTATACTTTAATTAACTTTTAGCGAAAAGTTGTATTTAATGGAGGTAGAGTAGGATAAATATTGTTGCACAATTATGATTTCAAGTCAGAATTTCAATTTCTTTTTCAGTTGTGTGTAAAAGTGTGTGCATTAAGGTGTATGTAATAAACACGACTCCACCTAGTAATATACTAGGTTCAGGCATTCATATATCACGATTTCCAAATAGAAAAGAGAAATGTCTCAGTGTGTACCTCTAATACTGGGATCTCAATATTTTCTTTTGATCCTGCCTTGACGGAAACTTCCCTAACGGGATCTTCAGCTGAGAACTCAGACTCATTTTCCTGCTTAAGCCCACCATTATGGACAAAAACTTCCTCAGCAGCAATGTACCTGCAATGAAGCATTTAGTTAATTCCAATATTTCTAAATAGACTCATCAATAAGTCAGCTTAGATATTAGAGACCTTGTAGGGTTCTTACTTGAATAAGGTTTCTGAAACCCTAGCCGGGCGAGCAAAGACAAACTTGCTCTTGGTTCTTTGGGTTAAGAAAGGTAAGAGGAGAGCACCAAAGGCGTAATACCAGAAAGGGGCATTGATGAATACCTATGACAAAGATAAGTGGTTCATCATTAGTAGCATTGACAGTAAATTGAGATATGCAAATTCAGCTTTGTAAAAGAATTATAAGCTATCTAGATGTAACTCAGCAGAATTAATATGAGGATAAACTTAACTGGTTAGGATAAATGTAACGGGTTTGTTAGAATTTGGAAGTCAAACTAAAAGATAAAAATTCTTGGAAAACTTTTAGAAAATGTGTATGTTTGATATAAGACCATATAGTTGGCAAAGAAAATTTTGTGATGTTATACATTAATAAACAAGTTTCAGCAAAATCCAAAGAATTGGGCATGTCTATCTTCAGACATAAATAGGTATGGCAATCCAAACAGGCCAAAGAAGAATGAAATATTCATACATGGATACATAAGTGTATATATTAGAAAGTGCTAAACTTGTTATCAAAAAAAGAAAGTGCTAAACTTATTAATAATTTTACTAGAATAAATCTTACAAAATGAAGTGACAATGAATTTTATTGGTGTCATATCAATAAAATAATAAATAAAATTTACATAATAGAATTTGTAAGATTAATAGCATCACTCATATGTATTTATTAAAAACAAAATTATGAAGAATGCATGCAAATTGTTAGGTCTTCACAAGCATTTAGTTCAGAAAATTGCGAAACATAAATCACCATCAATGAAACTAATGATTGAGAAGAAAACCTTACATTTTTTGCAGCAAATTCAGGATAGTTGTCTTGGAGGGTCACAATCACTTGTCTGGCAGCAATCCTAAATTCCTTCTTTGAGGGTCCTGGACAGTCCTTAAGATCAATGATTTGGAGCATTGAGCACACACCCCCAGGTTTGAAATCAAGCTTTTGAATCCCCTTCTCCATCAGCTGAATCCTCCACCTCAAAAACTTTTCACGATTTTCTTGGGTCCCAAGTATCTTGTTGTACATCTCATGATCTCCAAGCAACCCAAAATTGTTGTAGCATACTGGGTGGCCTTGGCGATCCACACCATTCATGTAAGCAAGAGATTCAAAGTCAGCATCAAAATTCTCATTCAAGATCGAATCGATATTGTTTTCCTTCCTCCATTGAAGTGTATTCCTTAACATTTCAAATGCTTCGTTGACCTTGAACTCTCTAGCCCTCAAGAACTTCAAAAGCACTACATCAGTGGCAATGTCTGCTTTGCTAGGCAATAATGGTACACCCCAAAGAGCAATATCCTTATCAATAATATCCTTTTCTTCCTCAAAAGCCACATGGGTGCTTTCCTTTGCGGCCTCTTCTGTGAGTTTCTTCTTTTCTTCAGTTTCTTGCTTTGACTCTTTGCTCTCTTTGGCATCATTGTTCTCAGCTTTTTCTTCTTTAACATTATTGCCACTCTCTTCTTCTTGTTTCTCTTTATCTTTGCTCTCTTTTTCCAATGATGTTGCATTTGCTTGTGATTCAATTTTCTTTTTCTTCCCCTTCAATAAAGTATTCCCATGAATTGCTTCCTCAACCTTCATCCTCAGCTGAGACAATGCATTCTTCTCACTCTCTTTCAAATCAGAAGAGAAGTTGCTCTCTTCTCTGAATGAAGAACTCTTCTCAACTGTAGGAGGTGGTGATGAAACAGCTTTTTTTTCAGCTTCATCTGTCTTCTCCAATCTTTCATAATCTTTCTTTGTATTCTCAGTCCCTGCCTTCCCACGAATAACTTCCTCAATCTTCATTCTCAGCTTGACCAAAGCCTTCTTCTCATGCACTTTCAAATGAGAGAGGAAGTTGCTCTCTTTCTTAGAAGAACTCCTCTCAACATTAGGAGATGGTGAAACATCCCCTTTTTCAGCTCCATTTTCCTTCTTCACCGTCTCTTTCACTTCTTCAGCTACATTCTTTGTATTCTCAGTCACCAACCCATCGTTTTCACGCACATCCTCTTTCTTTGGTTCTCCATTTTCTTCAACTTTCACATTTGCCACTGTGACATCTTTGTTTTCATCATCCTTGGATAAATTTTGCTCTACATGTTTTCCATCGATCTCAGTAGTTGTTGCCATTTTGAAGTTTGTTTGATTGAATTCAAGAGTTTAATTCCTAGTAAATATGGCAATGAAATGAGAAAAAGAAGAAAGTACTTGGAATATATATATGGGATAGATAAATGTAGAGACGATAGAGTGGAAGAACACAGACCTCAAAACTCTCCGTTTTTGCCTCCTATGTTTTCTCTCTTCCTTTGTTTCGTATAAAAAGAGAGACCTAGTTAATGGTTATATTTTTGAGTTTGAAAAAATCATCAATACCTTTACAACAATATAACTTTTGCAACCTAATATTGTTATTTACCAACTATCTAGAATCCGTGATTATTTATAATTCTTACATTTTCTATAATAAAAAAATGTCTTACTTGTACAAATTTTAGATTTCATAATTTTAATGATATTGATATCAAATTTGATGCCCTCTATCAAGAAAAAAATAAATGTGATGCCAAAAAAAATTAGAATTTGGACATATAAAGGGGAAATCCTCAAGAGTTCTAAGAATTCGGGAACATATAATGTAAGGTTTCTTTTTGTTAATTATTATTATAATTTGCAAATAATGTGGACTGAAAATTCAGGTTTGGACACCATAAATGCATCCTCGCTCAAATGAAAACAGAAAATCTTCCATACCTAAGGACAATATATATTTTTAACGAACATGGCTAGAAATTAATTGGCATAATACAATTTAAAAAAAAAAAAAAAACCTTGTCTAAAATATTTGTAATTTTGAAAACTTCAACACAAACGGAAATAAAATGGACAAATCACTAATTATAACATTGAGATTATAGTCTAAGATAAATGAATTTGCTTGTATTCCTAACTATATAGATTTCATTAGTTAGCTTTTTGTTATTTAATTTTACTATTTTTGCTTAACTTCTGTAAACCATAGATTTAACCAAAAACATTTGTTTGTATGAATTTTAGATGTTAGAAAAATTCCATGGTGTTATTTGTTAGGGTATGCCTCCTAATTGAATCGTTAGAACAAATGAAAAAAAAAAATTAAAAATTTGATAAAAAATATAAATAAATAAATAAAGACCATCCTGCAAGTTTGGGATTTGATAAAAATGTTTCTTTTTTTTAAAAAAAAAAGTTTCTTAAATTAGGACGTGCCAAAAATGCCAAAAGAAGAACAATTAATCCTGAATAATCAACTCAAATAAGTAAAAACAATGTAAGATCAAGAATGTCAAATCACAAAAAGGTTGGCTAAAAATTTGGTTGAATGTGAATTTTACAACTCCATTCAATATATATTTTTTTATTTAATGTAAATTTTAGCAAATTCATGGTTGGATTATATTTTTTTTTTATATCCAAGAATTTTAGATTTTGGATTTATATCAAAGTAATGCCTAATTGTCTATACTTAAATAGAGAATCTTTTCTTTTTTTTTAAAAAAAAAGAGAGAATATTTTTAAAAGCATTAAAATTATATAAAAAATAATTAATTATTATAAAAAAAAAAAACACCTAGGATACCAAGGTGAAAACTAAGCACATGGCGGTTTTTGAGGAAGTAGCTAAGGCCTAGCTTTCCTCGCAAGTAGTTAACCGCTCCAAACCTCAGCTTCCGGATTTATCTCAACCCACCCACAACCCAACCCATTACCCACTTCTCTCTCTCTCTCTCTCTCAGAGTACAAATGTACAATAATTAACACACTGAGGCAGTGAAGTTAATGTCAGTTACTCAGTTTATCCAGTTTTGTACTTGCAAAATAAATTAAGGTCTTCTGAGTTCTGCTCTTGTCTGCTTCAACAACAGCATCTACTTCCCTACACAGTATCTCTCTCTCTCTCTCTAGCTATGTTTCAGTTTCTTCACTTATAGTACCTACTGGGTCATGCTTATTTCTTACTTTTATATCTAAGTTCTTCTTAATATACTACATATTACACAACCCTTTTGCTACTATTTTCTTCTGCTACCACTTTTGTTCTCTCTTGCTAAGCTTATAAAGACTCTTATTTTTTTGCACTTCGCAAATTATTTTGAACAGAGAGGAATTGCACCCACTAAGCACTAAATTGTTCACTTTGTGTTAATTAGCTTGCTATGTAATTGTTCAAAGTTTAAATGATAATATATACTTCGTTTCTCTTCTGCAGGTTTTACCATCATGGCCTTGAGTACATATACAGAGTTGGGAACACTTCAACACCTTAACACTCAGATTAGTTTCCAACAAAGACAAGCAGAGCTAGCAGGAGAGCTCCTAAGCTATTCCAACAACTTTGAACTTCAAAACACTTTGCTTCATCCACTATATGACCAAGAAAGTTTCCTACACCCTGAAGAATGTTACACCCATTTGCTTCCATACTTATCATCTTCTTGTGAACCTTACATTTCCCTCTCTGAAATGTTGACACCCCCACAGGATTTTGAACCCTACTCATTCCCAAAACGCCAAAGATGCCATGAAAATCAATTTAGCTTGGATTTTACACCAACTTTCTTTGATGGGCTTGTTCCAAATCCTTGTCTGGTGGCCGAGGTTTTGCCTGAACTCTTCTCTCAACCGCCTGAGTATGGTATTCCACAGGTTGATTGCACTCAAAATGTTGAGAGTTCAAAGAAAATGAATGAAAGAAGTGTGTCGGCACAGAGCATTGCGGCTCGAGAAAGGAGAAGGAAGATCACTGAGAAGACTCAAGAGCTAGGGAGGCTGATTCCGGGTTGCTCTAAAATGAACACAGCTGAGATGCTTCAAGCTGCTTCCAAGTATGTCAAGTACTTGCAGGCACAAGTTGGGATTCTTGAACTCATGGGTTCATTTCAGGTAATTTTCATGTTAGAGATATTATAAATTTCATTACAATTTTATATATAAATTGATGTGTTAATTTTTTAACAAAAAATAAAATATAATTAAAAAAATTATTTAGTATATCATATCATGAGGCTGGTTATAGTAATTGACATGTCAATTTTTAAGCTTTTTTTTTTTATAGTACATTTAATAATTTCTTTGACATTTTCCATATAATTAGCTTCTGCTAAGCGATTTTTTCGGTGTCTAATTTGAGTTCACTTCATATTGGCTAATTTGTGTGACCTTTCTAGAAATGAATACATTAATTTTTGTCATATTATCCACGTTCTTAATTTTTGAGATCTCCACGGTCTTAAAATCATTTCCATCTATTTTTAAAATGAATGTATTAATTTTTGTCATATTATCAATAATTTAAACAGTGTTTGTCAATATATGTTATTTAAATTAAATTATAAAAAAATCTAATCATTTATATTCCAAAATAAATGGAATAGATTTTAAGATTACAAAGTATATTTAACTTCTCGTCAAAAGAAAAAGAAAGAAAAAAGTATATCTAACTTGAGAATTTAAGTGGATTTTTATAATCTTTTAATGATAATGCATGGCCAAAGTTTCAATACATGCTGCACTATTTGGTTTGCTGTCTATGACTATAACAAGGAAAAATAATGAGTTAAAAATACTTAGTATTCTCAAAAGAATAAATAGTGGGTTAATCCCACATTAAAAAATAAAAAATGTGAGTTAAAGAGGTTTAAAATTTGTACTGTGTATCCATCACTGTAAGTTTCTTTAAGACTTTCTCCCATCTTCTCATATGTATGTGTTAAAAATATTTAGTATTCTAAAAAAATAATAATAATAAAAAAGAAGAAGATTAAAACTCCCTACTATATCTATACTACTATTTAAGGGGCTTCCTCTGTTTGGATTCCTATTTTTTTAGTTCAAAAATGTCCATTAAGTCCTATGTTTAAGTAGAGATAAAACTAAAGGGCAATCTGGTAAAAACTTATTTTTTTAGTTTAAAGATGCCCCTACAGTCTTATGTTTAAGTAGAGACAAAACTAAAGGACAATCCGGTAAAAATGCAACTCCAACTCCCACTAAAATATTGCCTAAAAAATAGGACCACTCTCCTATTAATTTTTAAATTGATTTATTCACTTATAAATTAGATTTTTAAAATAAAAATCATATATATATATATATAAAAAATAATTAAATACAATTTTTATTTTTACAAAATAAGACCATTAAAAAAGAAAAGTCTCATCGCACGCGCGAAGCGCGTGTGATGAGACTAGTATGTACTAAAGCTTCTTCTCCTTTGCCTTTTCCTTTATTATTTTAATGTCTTATTGGTATATTATTTTTACTTTTTTACTTATAAGATTTAATGCTAAGAACCTAATAGCATCACAGCAATGCTTTTAAAGTAGCTTTTTAGTCATTATATAGCTTCAAACAAACAAAAACACCCCCACGACAATATTGCTAAACTTAAAATATTTTATCAGCTTATTGTAGCAAGTTGCTACAAATATTAAATTATTTTCTCTTTCTTCTCTTATTATTAAATTAGTTCCTCTCTCTCTCTCTCTCTCTCTCTCTCTCTCTCTCTCAAGTCTGTCCATGTGTAGTGTTTATTATATTTATTATATTTGTTTGTTTATGTTATTTTAATGTTATGTTTGTTAAAATAAAATCTTTAATGCTGAGTGTATTACAATTTTTTTTTTTTTTTTTTTTTTTGCTCCAAAAAAAAAAAGCTATATTTTTTTTTGAGAACCTTGTTGTAAATGCTCTAACTTATACAATTGAGAAAGTCTATGACTAGAATGACATTGCTCTCGGCATGTAATTTAAGAGCTAATAATAGTATTACTATGATCCAGAAGATACCAAGAAGTAGAAAACAATCCTCATAAGGATGATTCACGAGAGAGTTTAGGAGACAGTTAGAAGATAAAGAAGAACGTAAGAAGTTAAAGCGATATACATGCATGAGAGACTTTAGGAGGAAGTTGAGAGATGTGCATGAAAGTAGGAGAGACTCAGAGAGCTAATGATCATCCAATGATACACATGCTTTCATTAGCCAATTATTCTTTTATTTTAATTTTTTATAACGAAACCTTAACCCACTATTTTTGAGAGGTTTAACCCGCTAATATTAAAATTAGAGAAAAATGTATGCACTTAAAGAAATATAGCTTCGCTTCATCACTTGTGTTTTCATTTCTGTTTTTGTTTTACCTTGAAATGGAGAAACTCTTTGAGATCTATGCAGTAATAGATTTAATTTTTCATGTTACTCATTCAAAAATTACTAATTTCTCTTTTCTCAACCAACTTCAAACCTATGATTCCAAACACATTTTTTAAAATATTTGTCCATACTATGTTAGGCCATAATTTTCATATTAACATTGTCAGACAATATTAGGAGAGCTGCTTAATGGTCTGGTCATATTCCCTGGTGAATGACTAATACAGTTGTGCGAGTAATTTTTTTTTTTTTTTTCTCTATATGAGATTAAACGTAGGTTCCTAATTTAATGATAATAAACTATACTAGTTGTGACCTACCACTAATACTTAGTTGTATCACTTTTATCTATCAAAATTCAGCCCATTTTTCTCTATTCCTGTTACTACCATCAAATATCGGCCCAAAATAGTTCGCACACAAAAGTGGCCCATAAATTTCAGTTCGAGAATCTTTATCCCACCTCAAATCATACCAAATTTTAAACTATTGGTGAATATCAAAACTATTCAAACACTATTCGACAAGGCTTAGTTTGTTTTATTTTTATTTTTAACTGTCATTACCACCAAGTTATTTACATGGTTTTGAAAAAAGTGAAAATTATTCTGTACAGGAAACATATGCAGCTAGTCCCACAGAAATGCAAGTCATCCTTGCATCTCCAAGAGTTCAAGAGAAGCTATATTTGGAGGATAAGTGCTTGGTCCCAAAGGAGCTTTCCAAATTGTGTGTGAAAGAGCATGACATTCCATCTAAACCTTCAATTTCTAATGATCTCAATCGCCTGGTCAAATCAGAGGGTTGACAGAAGGCCTAGCAAGTGAAAAATATGTTACCATTATGTGATTTAGTTGTATATAGTGTCGCTTTTTTGTAAATAATTTTCGTGCAAAGTACCTTTCCATTTCATCTGATGGCTAATATTTTTCCACCTGAAAGTTTCTCATCCAAAAAATTGGTGCAGTATATATGTTTGTTCAGCTGGAAAATGCAGTGGTATATATAATAAGAAGCCTCACTTTCTTTCCTTCAACACATTATATTTAGGACTTTATACAGTACCGCAATGAGCACAGGATAAAATAATGGAACAAAATGGAAATGAATATGTTGTATTTTTTCTATTTTGTTTGCAAGTTTATTAAGGAATGGATGGAATTCAAAACAATAATAAAGGCTTTTTTTTTAAGAATAAGATACTTTTTGATAAATAATAAGTTTTATTGATATCAAAAAATGATCACCCTAGTATAGTGAGTGTACAAGCGGTCAACAACTCAAAAACAAAAATTACAAGAATCAAGGAAATCAAAATAAGAAGGAAATGATTGGTTTTGCATAGCAACCAACCAATCCAAAATAAGATACTAATAATAATAATAATAATACTATATTTCCTTTTACATTTGTCTTTTCTCAGGATAAGGATAGAATTGAGGAATTGAGATTTCACCTCCATTTCATGAATGTAAAAAATGATCTCAGTTATGAGGGAATGGAATGGAATATTTCTTGACAATACCTTTATATTCATTCCATCCCATTCCTTCCTCCCAAAGGAGCTTTTCTTTGACAATCATCTCCAAAGAGGAATAACTGAAAACCATAGTAATTCCTCCATTTCAATCTTCTTTCATACCGTCTTCCCAAACATAATATCTTAAATCTTAGATACAAAATCGAGCTCAAAAATTAAATTCCTATAAGTCTATCTGTCTATAACTTCACCAACTTTTCTCAGAAAGTAATAAGAGAAAGAATGTGACTTTCAAAACATTATGTATGCCTTATCAACGTTACATATACAAAGCAATTTGGCAGAAGCTCATTACAGGAAATCAATTTATCAACTCTAGTGAAACATATAACTGACTTTCATCAAAATCCATCGAACACTAAGAGGATAATATCATGTGTGAGGGAGACAAATCACATGTAGTCAATGCTGCCATGTCATATCATGGCAATGTCTCACTACCAAGGGCAGTAAGACTTTTTCCTTTTTCTTTTTCTTTTTCTTTTTTTTTTTCAAAGGGGGAGCTGTTTATATGGGAGGTGTGAATTCATCTTTACAATAGCAACTAGATAAGTTAAAGAGACTAAGAGAAGAATCATGCTGCTAATTATTTATTTTTCATCATCAACAAAATGTGAAACCTTAGATCCCAACCCACTACCCCGTATCCCTGATGCTCTCTTCCACCTGCTTTGTTTGCGTAATGAGAGTTTAATAACAAACACAAACTGTAATTCAATATTTATTAGAGTTATAAGGCTTGGTGATATTTAACCGTTTTAGATACAACCTCCTTTGTCACAACTGACTGACAAACCTCATGCTGCACATGTTGCCGGAACGCTTCCAATAATGATGCATGAACATTTATGAAGTCTCAACAGGTGTGTCAGGATGTGCTCCCCATTCAGTCCAAGATCCATCATAGACTACAACATCGGGCTTCCCAAGTCGGTGGAGACCCTGAAAAAACAGAAGCATGAGACCTTTCTTTCAAGATTGTTCTTTTTTTTATATATAAATAACTTCAGAACTTTTTATTAAAAATTAGCTAACCCAAGTACACAGGATGTACTGCAGTGGCAAAAAATTAAGAACCCAAATTACAAAGATCAACTAGAACAAGGAGAGACAAGGAAGAATATGAAGGCAAAACTAAACTCCATTCAAGGAGAGTGGAAGAAAAATGACTTCAATCAAGTATCAACCGTTCAGAGTCCTCAAAGCATCTACCATTCTGTTCCCGCCAAAAACACCAAAACAAACAATGTGGGACAAACCTCCAGAAATCTATATTTCTGTCTTTCAAACTTTCCCTCCCAAAAATCTAACAACTCGATAAATTTATACAGAATAACCCAATGAATACCATATAGACAGAATACCATAGACCACAACGCATATGCTATTTGACAATTAAGAGAAAGATGCTCCACTGATTCCCCACATCTTTTGCACCAATCAAGCGCTACAATATGCCTATTCTGAAAATTATCTGTAGTTAAAATCTTACCTAAAGCAGCAGCCCAAGGAAAGAACGCTACTCTAGGAGGAACCTTTGATTGCCACACCTTTTCCAAGGAAATGAGATGACAAAAGAAGGAGATGGAGTGATAAAAACCTTGAACCCCAAAACCTTTTTCTCATTGCTAGCTTCCAACAAACCTTGTTAGTACCATTAGCCCTGTACACCCATGGAATAAAGCATATCCAAAAACATAGCCAAAGCTTCCACCTCCCAATCCAGCACTGGACAATAGAACTGGATGTCCCAATGAATCCCCCCACCAGAGAAACACATGACCTCCAACACAAAAGACTCCCTTGCCCGACTAATCCTATACAACTCTGGAAATACTTCTTTAAGAGAGCAATCCCCGCACCATACATCCTCCCAAAACTTTCTTTCAAAGTTGTTCTACTGCCAATATTATCATTTCCCAGCAGAAAACTAGCTTTATAGGCATGTGATCATCTTTGTGGAATGTAATGATTCATTCTAAAGTATAATGATTCATTTTGAACTGTTTTCTACTATTGGAATGTAAAACAAGATGATAATTAGATATTATCTATCCCGATGCCCAAAAAGGGACCTCTTCCCCTTTTCCTCTTCTCTATTTCTGTCCAACCAAACAAGAGATATGCCAATCCCTCCATTTCCCTTCCAACTACCCACCCATCTATATATCAAGACAATACAAAACGAGAGAGAGAGAGAGAGAGAGAGAGAGAGAGAGAGAGAGGTACCAATGCAAGGACACATGCAGTTACACCAGTGCCACACGAAGTTACAACAGGCTTTTCCAAAGATATGCCTGCAGAAGAATTTGGGATTAAGATTGTAAGTAACAAGATCAAGTTCAGTATAAGATAGCAATGGCAAAAGGGTAAAACCTAACATACTGCAACAAAGGAATTGTACCTATGTTCTACTCATAGCAAAATTACCCACATGCTATCATGAAAACAAATACATGGAATGCAGACCTTTAAACTCTCTGGCCTAAAAAAAATAAGATAGCAATAACCAAGCATGACTTGACTTGACTTTCCTATTAGTGTTTCAATAAAACAACACACAACCTCCTACATTGACCTTTTTTAAAACTCTGCTATAATTTATATCTGCATATCTATTGTTGGTAATTTATTATAGCCTCACTTATGATGCAGTCATGGAACATCAATCAATCTGCTACAGTGCACTTTTATCATTCAAGATATATCTCTTATGGGGTCCATGTGTAATGTCCAATTGAAGCAAAGTCCCATATGAACAAATGAAAAAGCCATTAGGAAACGATTTTATACTTGCTTCGTGACAGCGTCTTCTCTCTTCTACACTTTTTGCTTGACATCATAACATTAGTTATTTTCATCAGTTATTTTTATCCCTTATTGGAATCCAAGTAATGGTAGAAATGTGTGTGTGTCAGAGAGAGAGAGAGAGGAGGGAAGGAGGGAGGGATAGGGAGTCATTGCCAAGGCTGCCATAAATAAACTTACTTTTTCTTCCTTCTATGTTATCTTGCCAAAAGGTACTAACTTTTTAATTAAAAAATTTTGCATGATAAACATTTTCTTTTTCATTTAATTGTTAACTTGACATAGGATAGATTTAGAGAGAACTGTTTACATATTAGTTCACTGTTAACTAATAAAGTTACAATGACTAATTTGGAGACTGCAAAGAATCTTGTAGCTCTTTTGGTTGGCACCTCCTAATGTTTCCGACAGAGATATCCAATGTTCAAATTCCCTCTCCTCTGTTGTAACTATTGAATTATCAAAGACTAATTTGGACACTTGAGAAAATACAATGAAAACTTCCAGAAAGTTCAAGAATTGACTATGTTTTCAAAATAGCCTTAATTTGTAGGAGTTTCTGAAAATTACAGATCTGACCCTCACCACAAAACTAACCATAACTTGCAAAATAAACACAAACTATTTTAACCCTAAACTCCTATATGACTTGACTTTAAAAAATATGGGTTAAAACTGTGTCACATGACTAATGCTGACAATTTCATATTTATTTGTATTTGTATTGATCCAAAAATTTTCAGATCAGATCCACATAGTATTAATATATAAATAACAATTAGTTCTCAACTGCCATAGTTCAACAAGATATTTACAAACCCAATACTGAAGGAATAGAATGTTTAATATGACCAATATTAAGATAGAATCAGGGAAGGGGGGGGGGGGGGGGGTTCCTTACCTTCTTCTTCAAATCGTTTCTTTAGTTCATCTGCAGGCAAAAGTGACTGTGAAGCATCCAACACCTGCAAAGACACACCACACGTTGACAAATAAATTGTTTATGAGGCATAGCTTTCAAAGGATTTTTTGTATCCTCATCCGCTACTTCCACAACACTATAGAAACAACTAAGATGACTCTCGGTCATAAATCAAATTTTTTGTTTCCTAATCCACTGCTTCCACAACACTGTAGAAACAACTAAGATGACTCTCAGTCATAAATCAAAAAACATTGTCATGTCGAACTCTTGAAATTTAAAAGATCCCTGAAATGAAATCATGCAAGAACCAGCTTTAGACTCTCCTGTCCTTACATGTTAAAGATAACCATATCACTACTTTTAAGCACTTTTATCCCCCCCCCCCCCCCTCTCTTGTTTTGCTGATCACATCACCATAATAAGGTACTTTCAAGATTTTTTAATGCAAATAATAAAGAGTTCAAGGAAAACCAAGTTCAACTACCAAATGATTCAAGAATTGTGGTCTAATTTTGATGTGGGGTCTTCTTAGCAACCTTCGTAGGTTAATTTAGTTTTTTTTTTTGATAGGTAATAAGAATATTATTATATCAAACTGAAAACATATGAAAGCCAATACAAGATGTTCATGCTGGTGAAAACAAGGAAAAGCAACAAATAAACAAACAGCAACAAAGAACAAGAAAAAACTTAAAGTGCAATACTAAAAGAAGAAATAAACTCGACGATAGTGGAGCAATCCAAGAAGCCCCAACACCTAGACCAATCAAATAAAGTCTTCTGGCATAGAGCTTGTAATTGAACCAAGGATTTCTCAGTATCCTCAAAAGAACGCCGATTTCTTTCCATCCAAACAATCCACATCAAACAACCAGGAACCATATTCCATATGTCTGAATTACATTTTCCCAGCCAAAAACTCCAACAATACACCAAGCTTTCCACATTGCCTGGCACGACCCATTGTGTCCCAAAGATCTGAAACATATAAACCCATAGAGAGTAAGCTACTGGAAAATGGAGGAGAAGATGATCCACAGATTCCTCATTCTGATGGCACATACAACACCTATTCACCAAAATACGCCATCTAACATAAGATTATCCAATTTAAGGATCTGCCCATGAACCACTGTCCACACAAAAAATGCCACCCTCCTAGGGATCTTAGCTTTCCAAACACCCTTCCATGGAAAGTTGGAGGCAGGTGCACCCCTAATGATATTGTAATAAGACCGGGTATCAAACTTGTCATTCCCTTTGAGGCACCAATGAGAAGTGTCACTCCCACCACCTCTAGGGATCTAGGATTGAAGGAACTCAAGGAAAGAGAAGGCAGCCCCTAATTCCCTTTCATGAAAATCCCTATGAAATCTCAAATTCCAGATTCTATCGACACCACCCTCCTAGTAGCATAAAACATCATAAATGCAAGCTCCCTTGTCATTAGAACACACATACAACTGAGGTTAGAGCATTTTAAGTGAGTTAACTCCAAACCACTTATCATGCCAAAAAAGAATACGAGTGTCATCCCCCACCACTAAGGCCATATGGTTGGAGAAACTCTCCCAACCATCATGAATACCACACCATGGACCACATCCGTGGGCCCTTTTACATATTTTGGTAGTCCACCTCCCTTGACCCTCACCATATTTAGATGCAATAACCCTCCTCCAAAGATGAGTGCCTTCTCGCCCAAACCTCCATAACCATTTCCCTAACAAGGCTTTATTAAAATGCACTAACTTCTTGATCCCCAGACCACCCAAATCTATCGGTAAACACACCTTCTCCCACGCCACCAAAGGATATTTGAAACACTCCTCTGAAGATCCCCATAAACACTTCCTCTAAATACACTCCAATCTCTCAGCCACATCAACAGGAATGACAAATAATGATAGATAGTTCGTAGGAAGGCTAGAAAGAGTACTATTCACTAGGATAAATCTACCCCCCTTTGATAAATAAAGACGCTTCCAACCTGAGAGTTTCTTCTCCATCCTCTCCAAAATGGGATTCCACACAGATGTTGTTTTGTAAGGGGTACCCAACGGCATACCCCAGTATTTCATAGGCAGACTACCCACCCTACATCGAAGAATGGTAGCCAACGCGTCTATATTTCCAACCTCCCCTATCGGAACAATCTCACTCTTCCCCGCATAAACTTTCAAACCAGTAAACGCTTGGAAGCAAGTCAATGTCAGCCTAATGGACAACAATTGATCTCTAGACGCATCACAAAACAATATGGTATCATCTGCAAACAACAAGTGTGAAATGCGTACCCCTATGGGGTTAGTAGGCCCCAGAAGAAAACCACAAAGCTGACCACAATCCTCAATTTTCTTTAGCATCCTACTTAGGACTTCCATAATAAGAAGGAAAAGAAGAGGGGACAGCGGATCACCTTGTCTCAACCCACGAGAGCTTCCAAAAAGGCCTACCAGAGATCCATTCACATTAATAGAGAAGCGAACAGTAGTTATACAAGCCTTAATCCACCCCCTCCATCTCACCCCAAAACCCATCATATCCAAAAGATAAAACAATGCATCCTAATTCACATGGTCATAGGCTTTCTCAATGTCTAATTTGCAAACCACCCCGATAACATGACTCTTCAATCTACTATCTAGGCACTCATGAGCAATAAGCACTGAATTCAAAATTTGTCTCCCACCAACAAAAGCATTTTGAGACTCAGAGATGAGACTATCTAGCACAACCCTCAATCTATTTGCCAACACCTTAGACAGCAACTTGTACACACTCCCTACCAAACTAATAGGCCGAAAATCCTTAACATCAATAGCATTATTTTTCTTGGCAATTAGAGTGAGAAACGAGGCATTTAAAGACCTTTCAAACACTGAATACCTGTAAAAGTGCACAAAAAAAGCCATGACATCCACCTCCACCACACTCCAACAATTTTGAAAAAAAGCTATGGTGAAGCCAGCTGGACCGGGTGCTTTATCCCCCTCCATCTCCATCAAAACTTGGGTCACCTCTTCTTTAGGGAACTCCCTTTCCAAGGCCAACCTTTCAACCTCTCCAATGCAAGAAAAATCCAATCCATCCATAGTTGGACGCCACATATCTGTCTCTGTGTAGAGATTTTTTTTTTTTGATAAGTCTCTGTGTAGAGATTTTGATAGAACATAACCACCTGAGATTGTACAGTAGGTCCATCCTCATATAAGACACCATCAACCTCAATGCTTCTACTGTGATTAGCTCTTCTATGAGAGTTCGCTAGTCTATGAAAGAACCGAGCGTTGTTATCTCCCTCCTTCACATACAAAGCAAGAGACTTTTGTCTCCAAAAAGTCTCTTCTAAAGCGGCTAAAGCTGCAGTATCACCTTTAACCTAAGTTCGGTGGGAATCTTCCTCATTAGAGAGGCCCAACAGTTCTTCCTTAGCATCTAAACGTGTTAATTCAGACAGCAAACACTTCTTCCTAAATGCCAAATCACCAAATTCCTCCTTATTCCACTTCTTAAGGTCTTCTTTCAGAGCCTTTAATTTCTGAGCTAGAACAAAACTAGGGGAGCCCAAAAAGCTATACCCCTCCCACCATTGTTTAACTCTCTTGAGAAAACCCTCAACTTTGAGCCACATATTCTCAAACTTAAAAGCACAGCGACCCCTACCCACTCCACCAGCTTCCGCCAAGAGCGGACAATGATTAGAAATAACACGAGGGAGCACCTTTTGAGACACATTCCCGAAATGATCCACCCAATCCACAGAAACTAGGGTCCTGTCAAAACGGGACATAGCTTGCGGCTCAACATCTCTAAACCAGGTGAAAGCAGCCCCATCCAATGGTAAATCCACTAGATAATTATTCTCAATAAAGTCCGAGAATGCAAACATGGCTGGGCTAAAAGACTCACAACCAAGCCCCTCGCAAGGGTATCTAATAATATTAAAATTACCAAATAAAAACCAAGCTGTGTTCCACCTGACACAAACCCTGGACAGCTCCTCCCACAAAGCAGCCCTATGCTGATCAGCATTGGGACCATAAAGACCAGTGCAGACCCATTCAAAACCGTCCAAAACTCCCCTAAGAAGGACACTAACAGAGAACTGACCAACAGATACATCAATTTTCTCAACCGCCCGTTTATCCCAAATCAGCAAAACCCCCCCAGCTGTTATTGAGTCATTTTACAAGTTGTTGATTCAGTTTTAATTAAGTTTTACCAAAATCAGAGAAATCTGGTAATTTCAAAATTTTCCGGAAGGGGCTGTAAAGGGCTTGTTCTCATTTTATGTTTTAAGTTCTTTTTCTATATGGTTTAGAAATTCTTAAGTACTTTTTCTTTGTTATTAGTAGTCTAAGACTCCTAGTCTTTCTAGGAAAAAAGTTATTTAGGAGCCCTAGTCCTTCTTGGAAAGGATTTAGCAATAGTTTATATATAAACGCTTGATTATAAATTTTTTTTTTTATATAGGTAATAGATATCTTCATTAAAAAAAGTATGTCATGTTTACATGATGATGAACAGAATGTACTTGAAACAAATACAGAGGCTTTATTATAAATATGTTTATAAGCTTTCTCCAGGTCTAGCTTATACAAAACTCCAGGAATGCAATCACTTTTACATTGCTAAATCCAATCCACTGTTTCTACTAAGAGTTGGAGAAATTAATTTAGACATTTAAGGCAGGCCAAATTTGCAGACAGAAATTACTACACAAAAACCATGAATCTAAGAGCATCTAAAATGATGCTTGGCACTTAGAACTTAAATTTGACATCAAAATCCAAACAGGGAAAGAAGTGGATTCAATATAACAGATGGAAAAGCTATCAGGTCATCAAAACACAACAGAAATCATATAACATTTGATCATTCACCTGGGGAAAAGGAATGCACTTGCTGCCAGGTACATGACCACTTTTAATACCCTTTCGAGGCTCCGCTGCAGTTCCATCAAACCTGAAAAAGTATTCAATCTCCATCAACTCCAAGAATTTGCCACTAAAAAGGCACTCTGGAAAACAATCAAAATTACTAAATAAAAGCGACCTTTTGACCTGGACCATTCTTTCTCATCCCCCTACATTCGCTTAAGGAAAAACAATATAGACTACAAAGATCATGGGCTAGTGAGTTGGACATATCCAATCATATCCAGAATTCTAGATGTTCCTCAGGTTTAGCAATTAGAATCAACCAAGCTATGTCAAGGAAAATTAAACATATGCAGGCAAGCTTACATTCTATCATGTTTGTAAACTTCCTGATCTAAAATCATGCAATAATTCACCTGGTCATTTCTGTGGTCATTCAACCTGGCCCAACAACCAACTTCATTAAGCAGAACGTTTATGAGAAACATCCAAGATCTGGATTGCACAGACCATAAACTGGAACTATTGGTGATATAATTACTGCATGTTAGAAGAACAAAATGTTCACATATATTTTTGTTAGCTGACACTCCCAATTATATGCTATACTGATTTAAGGCATGTTGGACCTCCCTACACAATTTTATTTGTTATATTCTATTTGCATAGAGATCAGGCCACGGGGTGATGCCTTCCACCAAAAGCTATAGGTCATGGGTTCAAGTCTAGGTATCAGCCTCTCTAAGAAAAAAAAAATGTGAGCAGGACTGCCTATCAATCACCTCTCCAAGGCTCCACAAAAAAGTGGGAGCTTTGTGGAGTGAGTATGACTTTGTCTATTCTGTTTTACATAGAACTTGATTTTTTTTTTTTTTTTTTTTTTTGGATAGGTATAGAACTTGATAAGTTTAGCAGAGCAAGATCTTCTAATCAATTTGTTATCAAGCTTATTGTCATTTTAGTGGTAACAAATATGAAATTACTGAAAGAAAACATGAGGACAAGGATGGGTAATTTGTAAGAAAAAAGAAAGGAAACAATGAACAAACTGAACTGAGAACATTTGAGCAACAACAAAAAAAACTTAGGGGTGGGCTATGGTTCCTCAACAAATTAGTCCCAAGTTTTTTGGGTTTGGGTATTGATTAGATCCTCGACAAATTCGTTAGGATTGGCCACACGTATTCTTGTTTGCTATACAATTTTATTCAAAGTCATTTTTTGATAAGTAATAAAAAATTTTATTCAAACATTAAAAAGAGAGACAGCCAAGTATACCTGACATATACAGCTAGAGATCAATATAATCAAGAACACAAATATTTTATTTTATTTTATTTAAAATCATACTTTCTATTACTTCCTTAATTGAAGTATTGTCTTCCTCAGCTTTTTTCATTCCCTCAACTTAAATCAATTCACTATTTTAGGTGCATTAATTGCTCTCCTCTCTCCTCTAAACACAACCAAACAATCTCAAACAACTCTCACATCTTTCATCAACAAGGGACAACCTTTAACATTCCCCATTTTTTTTTTTTTTTGATAAGTAACGAAAAATATATATAAGAGAAGAACACGGCCCCATGCATAGGAAATGTACTAAAGAGACAAAAACATCAAGAAACCAAATTACAATGATCAAGCAAAACAGAAAGGGAAAGACGAGAAAAAGAAGGTAAAACTAAACACCAATCGACAAGAGTAAAAAAAGAAAAAAAGACTTAAACTCAAGAATGGACCCTGACAGCCCTCAAAGCTTCTAAAATTCCGTTCCCGCCAGATACACCACATCAAACAATGCGGCACCATCCTCCAAATCACTATATCGTGATGACGCCTGAAATTGCAAGCCCAACAATCTAATAGATACACTACCCTTTGCGGCATCACCCAACAAATACCAAACAAGCAAAAGACCATGCTCCACATCTCATAAGCTATAAGACAGTGAAGGAGGAGATGATCAACAGATTCCCCACACCTTTTGCACATATAACACCACTCAAGGACAAAAAAAGTGCATTTTCTGAAGATTATCAATAGTATGAATCTTGCTTAGAGCAGCAGTCCCAAAGATAAAAGCTACTCGGGGGGGAACCTTCGATTGCCAAATCATTTTCCAAGGGAAGGTAGTGGCAGTGGGGGGGGGGGGGGGGTTGGGAAGGGAGTGATAATACCCACTCACCTTGAAACCTCGCCTGCTGGCTAGCTTCCAACAAAGCTTGTCAAAACCTACACCCCGCACCTTAGTGGAATAGATCAAAGCCATACACAAATCCAACAAGTGTGACTCTTGATCATTCACTAAACGGCGAAATTGTAGGTTCCAAAAAATTCTCCCATTTGCATAGCACATAACCTCAGAGACCGAAGCATCCATTGGCCTACTAATATTATATAAATTTGGAAACGCCTCCTTAAGAGGAATATCCCCACACCACACATCAACCCAAAACTTCCCCATTTTGAACCCTATCTTTCTGTGTATTTTGATTAATCCATCTTAGCCTTCTTGTTTTATCTACACTCATTTTATGAATATCTTACCTATTAATAGCCCAACATTTGTGTCATAGAGAAAAATAGAATTTATAGCAGTCTTAAAAAAATTAAGTTAATAGGAATTATACGATCACACAATGCTCCTAATATGCTTCTCTATGAATTATTGATCCAATATATCGAAATCTTACAACCCTTTCATCTCTACTTCTACTTTTGCTGAACTTACATTCACATTAACTCTACCTGCCTCTCTATATTTTTCCATTAGGCATCTAAGCAAGAAAATAGCTTCAGTGATAAATCGCCCTAGCATAAAACCAAAGGCGATGCAAGAATGCTGAAAACTAAACACAAGTTTTTCAAACCCTTTGCCTATAAGAACACCTTTCAGTGGATACTACTTGTGCTTAATCAAGATAGCAATAATAACTAAACGCTGAAAACTAAACACAAGGTTTTTAAACCAACAGTACAAGAATCACTGGCAATATTCTGTAAATTTTCAACTATATTACCATATCTAGGTGAAGATATCACATTCATTTATTCAGCAGAAATACAGAAAAAGAAAAAAAATGGATACCTGGCCTTTGATCGGGCATCTATTTGTTGATGAGTCCTGTCCTCAATGTTCTTTTTAACCTGGAAAATACACAGAAAAGATATATAATTAGAATACTCAAATCATAGCCTAAGTTACATGGGAAACTTTTGCCCATACTTGCACTAGAAAAAAAGTAACTAACTTGTATGCTCGTAAAACCTCTATTTACTCGAATAAAACACATATAATGTCAATCAGAAATAATTTTGCTATTTAATATTCTCATTATGGGAAGGATGGGCTTTGGGGCAAGGTGGAGTAGGTGGATTGAGGCGTGCATCTCTACAGTTAAATTCTCAGTTATGGTTAATGGATCTCCTGCGGATTTTTTTGGTAGTTCTCGAGGGTCTTCGCAAAGGGGATCCTTTGTCTCCACTTTGATTTCTTATGGTTATGGAAGTGTTAAGTAGATTGTTGAAGAGGACAGAAAATGGTGGTTTTCTTTGTGGATTTCAAGCGGGGTCCCATAGACAGGGGGTATACATATCTCTCATCTTCTTTTTGCTGATGATACAATTTTGTTTTGTAATGCTTCTAGGGAACAGTTATTATACTTGCGGATGGTGCTGATCTTCTTTGAAGCTATTACAGGCTTGAAAGTTAATGTTGGCAAGAGTGAGATTGTTCTTGTTGGTGATGTTGTGAATGGTTTGGCTCGTATCCTTTGCTGCAAGGTGGGCACACTGCCTACGAGATATTTGGGCATGCCCCTCAGGACATATTATAAGGATTCATCAATTTGGAATCCCATTATAGAAAAGATGGAGAAATGGCTGGCTGGATGGAAAAGACTCTATTTGTCAAAAGGTGGTAGGCTTACTTTGTTAAAGAGTACCCTATCGAGTCTTTCTACCTACTTTTTATCGTTGTTTACTATCCCTCAAGCTATGACAGCAAGAATAAAAAGGATTCAAAGGAATTTCCTTTGGAGGGCCTCAGAGGATGTGTTTAAGTATCCTTTAGTTGCTTGGAACAAGGTTTGCTTGCCAAGTGATTGTGGTGGTTTGGAAATCCGGAGGGTTGGGTTATTTAACAAGGCTTTGCTTGGGAAGTGGTTGTGGCATTTTGGGAAAGAAAAACATAGACTATGGTGTCAGGTTATAGTAGATAAATATGGGGAGGCAAGAGGAGGCTGTTGTACTAGAGGGGTAAGTGGTGCCCACAGGTGTGGGATGTGGAGGAGTATTAAATTAGGAACAGAGAAGTTCTTTAGCCACAGAGAAGTTCTTTAGCCAAATTCTGTATAATGTGGAGGAGGGTAGCTGTCTTAGTTTTTGGCATAACCCATGGTGTGGCCCTACTCCTTTGAAGGAACTATTTCCTTCTATTTATGATTGCTCTGCCTCTAAAGAAGCATGGGTCTCTGACTTGGTTGTATCAAATTCAGAAGGAGAGAGGAGCTAGAATTTATTGTTCCGTCATGGTCCTCAAGATTGGCAGGCAACCACTGTCTATTCATTCTTTGAGTTTATTTATTCCTCTATGCCGAGGGGTGAGGGGATGATCAGCTAGTCTGGAGATTGACTACATCGGGTGTTTTTGATGTGCGCTCTTTTTATAAGTTATTATCTAGTCCTACCACTGATGCCTTTCCTTGGGAGTGTATATGGCGTGTTAAGGTGCCTAAACAGGTGTCTTTCTTCTTATGGACAGCAGCTAATGATGGGATACTCACCATTGACAACCTTATTAAGAAAGGTCAGTTTTTGGTTAATAGGTGTTGCTTATGTTGCTGCAATGGGGAACCAGTGAATCACCTTCTTCTTCATTGTAAACTCTCTCATGCCTTATGGTGTGAAGTTTTTGCAGTGTTTGGGATTCAACAAGTAATGCCAAGGTCAGTGAACTCTTTTTTCTTTATTTGGAGAAACTGGTTTGGAAAGCATCATTCAACCATTTGGAATATGGTCCCAGCATATGTAATGTGGTTAGTCTGGCAGGAACGTAATGCCCGGATTTTTGAAGATAAGGCGAGAACTTTGGAACATCTAAAAAGTCTACTTTTTCGTACTTTGTTTCTTTGGACTTGTGTTTGGGAGTGTACGAACTGTACTGCTTTATCTGATTTTTTAGTTTCTATTTCCTTTAGCTCTTGATTTTCTTGTATTTGGTTCATTGTTCAAAGTGTTCACCATCGTGAACATAATGTTCAATTTTTTTCAAAAATAGTCTTATTACTTATCAAAAAAATATATTCTCATTATTTTCGAAAGTATACATTGTATATTTTTTTTTTTTTATTGATAAATACTAAGTATACATTGTATATTCTAGTCAGGCTTAAAGGAATTTTTACTGCCAGAAGCAACTGACCCACTAGAACACATTAATTTGTACATCACATACAAAAAATTCACAAGCAAGCACATTACAGGTCCACGCTCATGTATCATCAGTACTACACCACAGATATACATTGCATTATTTATCATAATATGTCCACTTGGAAAATTTAATGATAGTCTGGTTACCACTTTCAGAACTGAAAAATGTGGCATAGATATTAATTTTATTACTATAAGCATGGATTAAGATAAGCGTATTTATGAAGAAAAAAAAAGGATTAAGATGAGAGCAACCCAACCTGATCAAGGGTCCAGACAAGATGTGGCTGAAATTTGGTCTGAAATGTGATTGGCCCAACCTGCAGAAGAATAGTGCATGTGATTGGAACAAATCATAAGTTTTCAAAAGTAAAATTCAAACAGCAATATGGAGGGGGAGGTGGGGAGAGAATAATCAAATTACTGGGCACATAGTTTGGTGTATGTCAAAGCCAGAAAAAGGCATAGAAAAACAACATTGTTTAAGGTCTGAACCTTAGATGAATATATCAAACTCTATATCAAATTTCCAATATATTTCTTGCTAAAATATTTTAACTGCATTAAGCTATGAAACAGAATAGCACAAACATTATATCATTTCTTTTTTCTCCTTTGATCCGTGCTATAAAAGTACGCAAAAGAAAGAGATGTTCAGATCCCTTTGGCATGACCAATTGAAAACAAAATGCCATAACAGGCCTACCATTTTAGCAAAGTGACAATGCAATAGTACCATACTTTAGCCCCTAATTTCCTCCAACATTTGACTTTGAAATCCTAACCTTTATATTTTCCCCAGTTCAGGTAATCAAATAATAAAAGTCTTCTCCAAAAGCAAATCTCAATTGAAGATGATATTATCTTAAAGACAACTTTAGCTCAATTGTCAAAAGCATGAACTTAAGAAGCTGATAGATGTATAAAGTAGCTCCTGAAAACTCAATGTCAATATGAAACCCTATGGCATATAGAGAATTTGTTTCTTCAATATTTAGGTTAAATATTTTATTATAAGAATATATGATTTACAAAGCAAACCAATGCACTGAGCATGGTGAATAAAAAACCAAAAATACTGCAGATTTCAATATTTAATTAACTATCCCACAAAAAGGAACCAGAAAGAGGAAAATTAAAAACTAGCTGAATGAATAATGAACTTACTCCCTGTCCCTGATATACTTTCTCAATCGCCTCACTGGCAGCACTAGCTTTCAAAATAGCATCACCAGAAGCACTAGATTCAACATCATATCCAGATGCACGCCATCTTGGCAGGCCTCCATCTAATACCCAAACTCTGTCATGCCCAAATACTCGAAACATCCTTATTATTTGAATAAGGAATGAACTATATTAGTTTATGCTTCAAACATGAATTCTAGTGAATAAGAACATTTATTATCAACACAACTCACCACCAGACACGAGCTGCACTGAAAATCCCCTTCCCATCATAAACAACCAACCCATCTTTGTTATCTATTCCAAGAGCAGAAGCAGCAGCAGCAAAAGCATCCTCTGACGGCAACATGTGCGGCAACTGAAACAAGTCATCAATTCTATATTATAAATAGAGGGCCAAAAAAATGCATAAAATACATATAAAAAAAGGTAGTGCATGATCCTAACCCAAATGTGTGTGTGTGTGTACATGTACGTATATATGTACTTGTGTGTGTGTGTGTGTGTGTGTGTATGGGTGTCTATATAGCAAATGAAGAAACCATCTCACATTTGAAGTTCGGTCAGATATTCCATCTACATCAAAAAACAAGGCACCAGGGATGTGAGCAACCTGTTGGAGGGAATAATAGATGAAAATGGATCAGAGCTGAAAATCTTACAAAACACACTTGCAGAGCATATCTCAAGGATACCATATACCCAAACCGTTCTGAATTTAGGATAAAGAAAATTTATGAAAGAAAATCGAGAATGAGATTTCAACATAATCATAGCAATTACCTGATACTCTTGAATTGGATTCCTCTGCTCATCTGGCATGTACCAGGATGCATCCAACACCTGAATATAAAAAATATAATATTAACCAACTGTTAGGATCTTAAGGGAGTAACATGCGTGCAGTACTTGACTCATTTCTGGGGCTTGTATGTTGGTGTGTCAAGGTTAATGAGCTGTAAATGCAGAGCTTAATGCTCGCAGGAATTATACACACAAAATGCTACTAATATCTGACTGGTTTCAGAGATCAACAAATGTCCACTATAACTAGTATTAGAGTAAGTGATTTGCACATGGAGCCTAATTAAAGAAATGTTATTTACACTAACATTTTATAAGTGAGGTAATAATTTATGTAAATAATAATTTCTTTTAGTCTTGCCGCCTTTAGAATCATTAAGGACAATAGTTGATCAATTTTCACCTTACAGAGTTCATGCTTAATTACACAGTATATATGACTGCTAACAAATTGATTCCAATAAACTTTAAGTATGTTCATGCTAATGACCTATTGGGCCAATAGCAACCAAGAAGCATTCAAAAAATTTCTCAAATGAATGTGGGACTATAATCACCTCAAAAGGTATTAAAAGGGATACAGGAGCCAACAGATTGGAAAAGGTGTGATGCACACTTGATATTTTCCTGAGTAACTAAAATATGGTCAAATATACATATACATAAATTATATCCAAAATTGATCTTGTGAGCAATAATCAGAACCCAATTTGAATCACAGATCAAACAGATCTGCTAAGTTGTGGATTTCTAGGATTTACAACATGCATATTACTGGATATTATGGAACTACAAAAAATTTCTAAATTTGATCCCATAAAATATCAATGATTTCACAATAAAAAAGAAAAAGGAGCAACAATAGGTGCCAGTTGAACTACAAGACTCTTGGCAATTAACATCACAAATTCCCAAAGTTGAGTGAGCATCTCACAGGATTGGGAACTAAGACCATCTCAAAGCAACTTCTAGTAATCCAATGGTTGTTGAAAAATGTATCAGTAGAGAAGAAATTGAGAAAAGTGTCTAAATCTGATGTCTGACAGAAAACTCTGCATTTAAGATGATAATAAACTCCACCTAAATCTTTTGTGCCTTCCTAGATATTTTTTGCATAATTTGGTTGGAAAAGAATGCAAAGGCACCACTGGTATATATGCTTGTATATTACGCATTGTTATTCATCAACCCTAATCAAGCTTTGTTGGAACTTTTTTATTATTGTATTTTCTCCAACCCCATAGACTTTGAGTCCCGATTAAAAATGGCACGAAGAGAAGTGAAATGATCAATTAACTATTTAGTTCCTAGTTAATTTATAATGGGGAAGCATAGTCAAAGAAATCAACTGGGCCATTTGTGTTTGAGAAAAAGAAAATTGTAATTCCTTGGATCCACATGCAGTGTATATAATAAATAATAGTTGGTTGAAAAAGAGAAAGGACCACTGTAAAGATATTGTCTCTTACTATAGTTGATCTCTTCTAATTGGGCCTACCTACTATAAAAACTTAAAAAGGAATAAATATGTATCTAACTAGCATATAGAGACCTAGGTTCAAAAATCTTACTGCAAAATTTAAAATAAGAATAATATTCATTTGATCAGACAGGAACTAAACAGGAGGTTCAGAGAACATGTCTAAATTTTTTTGTTACATGGAACAAATGGTGAGCTCATGAACAAAAGCGCCAAGTGCACTTAAGTACATAGGACTCTTGAAGCCTAGGTGCAAAGCGCAAGCACGCACCTGATTGAAGTAAAGCGCACTGTTTTCCAATATAATATATCATAACTTCTAATAGAAATATTAACATATAATAAAAAAATAATAATAACTCAAAATTTGTATATTTTACCTATTGGGTAAGTACAACTGTATGTTTGTAAATTCAAATTTTACCTAAGTTATTTTAATTTTTTTAAAATTTTTATTTAGAAAATTGAAAACAATTACCAATGGTCAATATCATAATAATCTAGTTATAGAAAGTTTAAACATAATATTTTATATAATTCTCTTGTGCTTTATAAAAGTACATAACCATGATAGTTATGATCAAATAATGTATATGGTTCAATCAATATACATCTAAAACTAAAAGTCAAAGGCCAAAGAGCACAAGAATTGTTAATTAACCTTGTTTTTTTCTTATGACATGTAAATAAAATATAAAAAATCTGTGTAATACAACACCCTAAGGATAATGGTTGTGTAGTAAATCACTGGTCCATGTTCTTTCAAGACTAAGCAATTAATTTTGATGATCCATATCTTTTTTAGTAACAGAATAAAAAAGCATACCTAGGTGTGCTTTATGCTTCTTCAAAAAGCTCCTAAAAAGCGTGCCTAAAGAGTGCTTCATTAAATGAGATTTTTTTGGCCTAGTGAAGCATTGAGATCTTGGGGCTTTGAGCCTTGAGCTTAAGCATACCTAAAGCGTGCTTTTAAATTTAACAACACTTCTCATGGATTACAGAGAGAGAGAAAGAGAGAGAGAGGGATTCTTGTGTATCTGCGTGCAGAAGCATATATGCTGGAAAGCCTGGAATGGATGTGTGCTTACATACACATAAATAAGAACATGTGAAATGTAAAATAAATCAAAAGAACTCTCAAACAGATGACTAAATTAAAGAACACGAAGTATTACATAATTCCTAAATTCAGTTTTTGTCAATATTCAACCAAAGGCAAGAAAAGAGGGGCAGTAGGAACAAGCCCAAGCAGGTACCTTGAGATCAGGTTCCTTGAGGTTAGCATGAAGCCAATCGACAGAAACAACAGGCTCATTTGTAGATAAAGTTTGTGTTGAAAAAGTAGCTCTTCTTCCAACCACTGAGGATGCCATAACACAAGGAACCCGAGAAGATGCTTTATATGCTGTATAAAAGGGACTTGATTGAAAGTGAAACTGTCTCTTCTGCAAGTAACATGAATAACATATCATATGATCTTGTCTTAAAGAGAATAATACGGTTGGAGAGGTAGCTTCAACTCACTAAGAACACTTAAACAAATAGGTTTTCGGTATCCAACTAAAATCTTAAGAAAATATGCTAGAAGATACAACATCTATACAAATAATTGCTAAAAAATCCCACGATCAAAAATACTTTAAAGATTTCCCAATTCAGTTTAAGCCAAGGGATATATAGCAAAAGCATGAAAAACATACTTTTAATTATAGGATTTGTAATGATATCACTACATGAATGTGTACAGGAAAAGCTTTAAATGCACCCCAAAAGAACTACACAGCTGTTAATGCTTTCAGTGCATAGATTTCGTACATAACATACACCACTGGTTGAAATATTTTGAACTGACTCCATATCAGATGCTTCAACCATAACAACAATCAGAAAAAAGAGAGAAAATAACACAGTCATAGAGTCCAAAACAGTTCCTTTTCTGTTTTGCTTGAATACAAGAGTACAAAAACAATTGCTACAAACAAAACAACACCACTTAAATTGAAGCACATAATCAAAATTAGAAATCACATACAAAAACCAACAATGAAAACTATATCAGAATTCAGAACAAAGTCCACGACTTTTACCAATGAATCCCATGATCTATAAAAAGCACTGATAAATGCAAAACCCATCTCTCACACTCAACGCCAATAGCAAAATTCAAAGCCCCATTAAAGAAAGTTTCAATCATTACATACCAAGGACAATAAATACGAAATACCCAGATGGCAAAACCGATCAAATCAAGCATTAGAACAAGAATTACACAAACACAATCACAAATTAGGCCAAGATAACCAAAACCCATCAATGTTGTGGACATTCAAAACAAACCCAGATAATATTTTCAACACAAAAAGCCATACTTACATTGAATAGGGAAGACAAAAGTCTGGGCTTGTGAGTACTGAGAGAGAAGGAAGAGTGAATAAAACGGTGAGTCAAGAGAGACCTTGTTAAAACGGTCGAAGCCATCTACTCACAGACCATAAGAGTAAAAAAGAGTGGCTTTTGGACACCTTTGGAGTCAGTTTTCAGTGAGGGCGATTGTGTGATGTTAATAAAAACTTGTGTGGGAAGCATCTACAGTAGCTGCAAGTTTGCAAGACTGCTGTTGTCTCGTACTGATAAATATTAAATTGTTTTTTATACCTTTCATTCAGGGGACTGTTTGGGTGGATTTGTTCAAGTTTAGAACAAAAATATATATATAGGTCAGAAATAATAACGAAAAGAAAGGACCTTCAATTTGTTGCCGGTTTGGCTTTAAAAAATTTAAAATTAAAATTAATGTACCAAAAATTGTCAGAAATAATAACGAAAAGAAAGGACCTTCAATTTGTTGCCGGTTTGGCTTTAAAAAATTTAAAATTAAAATTAAAATTAATGTACCAAAAATTGGAAGAAAGTTTTTGAAGAGAAACTCTTTAAACGCATTAGAATTTGTTTATATTGATTATAAATTTTGAAAGTCTAAACGGTTAGAGTGAATGTTTTTATTATATCTTTCGTACTTGAAATGTTAAAATTTTTATTATAATTTAAAATTGTATATAAAAAATAACTTTATTAATCGAATAGTATTTAACATTTGATTCAAATAAAATTTGATATGCATATTAACAGTATAAGAAATATGAAATTCAACAGTTAGATTTTCAATATTCACACCCAAAAAAGATATATGAGAAGTTTAAAGAGTTTCTCTCCAAACTAGTTTAGAGAGAAACTTTGTTCCAAAAATTGTTTCACAATTTTTTTTTTTTTTATTGTGCATGGCTATCTCTAAAATTCTTAGGGATAATTAAAAACAAAATAAAACAAAAACCTCTAATATTATATTTGAGACAAATTTAAACCCTATACTTTTCAATAATTGTTTATATATATATTGTTATCCCAACCTTTAGTCATATTGTGATAAAAAAAAATTAAAAAAAAAACCTTTAGTCATATTATTTTATTCGTTGCTTATGAAATTCCTTGAAAATCCCATAAATCGTTAGTATGATGGATGAAATTTGGGACTTTTGAGCTTATGTGAGAGTCAGTTTTCGACAAAATGTCCAGGGCCAAAATAGAAGTAAGGATTCTGGACCTTGCTGTTATTGTATTAAGAAAACTGGGCTTGGTTCGCCGCAGCTAAGAGAGCTGTTTACGAACCAAGTGGTGCACAGAGCAGGGATCTTACAATACGTATATTCTAGCAAGCAAGATTGTATATATACATATATTGAACAGCAAGAAAATAGTAAAGGAACAGTACATAAGGAACGAATGCAAAATGACTGTTGAGGATCCTTAGATCATTAAAGAATATTTCGTTACTTCTAATTGATGATTCACAAAGTGCTCACTAAGACTTATTACAAGGTCTAAATAAACTCAAAAGTTACAGACTTAGATGACCCTCTAAGCCTTTAAGACTTGCAAAGTTTGAATCCCTTTGGATCCGAGCATGTTCTATAGTGGCTGCCTTGGTATACCGGGTAGTACTTCTTTTCTCTTTGCTACTTTTTTGAATTTTTTGACAGAGTTTGTTTCTCAATGATTCAATTCTGGTTCGCTGTTGCTGAATATCCTTCACTGTTGCTGCTTCCTCCTTTTATAGTGTCACCTTAGGGCTCCGAGGTACCACTAGTTCCCTCTCTTTGCTCCCCTGGGTAATAGAGCCCGTAGCATGCCAGCCGCTTTGGTGGCTGGTCCATTCCTTATTTTTCATAGTTCTCTTCTTGTGATGCCCATTCTCTAAAAGCCCCTTGCTGACCTTCCATTCTAAGGTGTCTTTGGGAGAGCTGACCTTCAATTTCTCTTCCTTCAAGGCTTCTCTATCTTCCTTTTCTAGACTCAGCTTTTTGGCTGCCCTTCCTTTTTGTCATTTTTCCTAAGTGGGACGATTCTATCCCGGCCAGGTTAAAAGTCCCCTTAGCTACTTCCCTTCATAGTTCTTCTTCTTGGGTTCCCCGAGGTACTAGCCTCCTTGTTCATGAGTTGTCACTTTCTAATCCTTCTGGTTCCCTTCTACATCATTGGGTGATTGGGAAGAATGCTTTTGCTCTTCGTTTCCCGTGTTTCTTAGTACTCCTCTAGAGTTGTCTTAATTTCATTCTTTGATGTTTTGCACGTTCCAAGGACCCCAAGCCCCTGACAACCTCTAGGTATCCCGGCTCAATACTTACTGCTGGGCTATTTTGGTTTTCTAATCTTGATAAGCTGAGCTCTTTTTTCCTTTTCTTTTGATAGGCCTCATGTCCTATCCCTCTATGAATTTTGGGCTTAAAATCCATTTTTAATGGACTTGGGCTTACTCCCTTCCCTGCTATGGGGAGTTTTGACCATTTTATTGTTATTTTTCATGACGTGCATTCACTGTGCTACTTTGGGCCTTAATGTCGTGACTTTTTGTACCTTAACAGCTTACAACATGTCATTTAAGTCATTGAGACCACCACTCAAATTTCTTTAAAGGAACCCTAGCCTAACATTGTGTCATAAGGTCAATTTTTCTTTTAAATTTTCTACCTATGATAGCACTAAGTTCCTCACTTAGTCTCAGCCTATACACCACTCACACACACTACAGGAACACTCAGAACAGAATTATTAAGGGAATTCACACACACACACACAGTACACACAGTATTTACTAGGCACCAACCCCAACCTTTATTACTCAATATTCAAGTACAAAGGAAGTCTAGAGAATACACACGAAATTCTTTATGACTATAATACACTCTCTGTTATTGACAACCCCAATAGCCTATGCTATATGCACAGAAATAATTGTCACGGCAGTTACTGCCAAGTAACTGCCCCCTGTCCAAGACTTGTTGCCACATGTGGTCTGACTTAGGACACCTACAATTGATGATGTCTTAGCCTGCTCTCCACATTTCCAGCCCCTACACAACAAGTTTGAATATCCAGTGAGTTAGGAATTACTTGGTAACTGCTGGTAACTACTGCTGCACACTTTGCACATGCTAGCCCATCACTCAGCACATTATGAGGCCTTTGTCCATGCTCCAGCGGCCCACACATGATTATCTCATCATGTTTTAAAAGCTTGGCCCCTGCCTAAGCCATTTTTATCAACATCACAGCCTATACAGTATGTCCATATGCAGCCCACCAAGCAACTGTTATCAGCCCACTCATATAAGTCCATGCATTTTGTTAGCACCAACCAGCCCAATGCCTTGCACAGCCTAATATCATCACAACAGCCCAACACTGCCTTGCATACAAGCCACCAGATTATCCCACACACAAAGCAAACCAACCAAGCCACCATGTCATAAACCATCACTTAGGGTCAGCACCATCTGCTACTGCCCATCATCACCGAACCATCTTTGCCCACCATGGCTCACCACTGCCATGGCCTTGGGGCATCATGTGGAGCAAGGTGCCTCCACAAACGGCCCCTCATCATGCTCATCAATCTGAATGCAACAGGGAGACCAAACTTGTCCCCCTCAAAGAGCACTTAAGAGCTTCACCAAATAAGCATGAGGAGCCATTGGTGTCTTGAGATAACATTGAGCCAAGTGACTAGCCTGATGTTGTCCAAGCGCTCCAATTCCTCATGCCATTATCAGCAACTTGCAAAGTTCTTAACACATTGTCAACCATGACTAACGATGACAAATCTAATGCCAATATACAAAATTAAATTGCACTGATTTAATTAAACCAATTTTACCCTCTTTCTTGGACCCATTTGATTTCATAGTATTTGAGAGAGAGATCAGCCATTTAGTTGCCACAACAACCGCCGCAACAGCCATAATTTTTCCTCTCACCACTGCAACAATTGTTGCATCAACCATTTGGTCCTCTTGTTGAAGCAATCACAATTTGGTCTTTTCATCGCCACGGCCATTGTTTGGTCCTCTCATTACCGCCACCATTATCTTATGAAGTATGTATGATTTTGTGAGTATATTATATTGTGTGTGACTTTGAGAATGAAACATAATAAATGAAAACTATTTTGGTAAGTGTGATTGAGAATGTGATATTGTTGCAAGAGGTGTTATGGGGGTATGTGGTGTTTTAGGCATGTGGGGTATGAAATTTTAAGCTTATGCGTTATTTTCAATATTTGATGATGTGAATGTGATTTTTTTATCCAATTTGTGTCAAGTGCATGTGTTTGAATTAGTAAAAGGGTGGAATGTAGGAATTTATTTTTTGTATATGTCTTTTTTAAAGACAGTTTCAACATATGGTGTTTGCTCCTGATAATTGTTTTCTATTATTAAGCCAAGACACCTATAGGCAATGATTGAAACCCTAATCTCCTATTTGATGACAAAAAAATTTACCAGTTGAACTAATTAGAACCCACATTTTTTGTGTATGTATATACAAAACTTTGAGATATTTGTTTAAGTCACCTACCAATATACTCAACATACTAAATGGCATAAAAACTTGTTTTTTTTTTTAAATTTTAACTGTTAGCTACATTAATCTCATTGGATAGTACTAATTAATGTTACAATGGTACCATCCAATGAGATTAAAAATAAAAAAATAAATAAACTACAAAATGTAAAATTGGTACTAATGTAACTAATTAGTGATCCAATAAATGTGACAATGTTACGGTCATACGTAATGTTTCTATTGTCAAATGTGATTTGTTGTGACTAAAAAAAATAAGTGAACAACTAAATGTGACAATGGTATAATCATATGCAATGTTTATACCATCCAATGTGACTAAAAAAAAAATAAAAGAACCACTGAATGTGATAATGATATAGTCGTATATAATGTTGATACTGTCCAATATGAAATTAGAAGTTAGAACCATAAAATGTGACTTAAAAAATAAACAAAGCACCGAATGTGATATGGTATGGTTATATGCGATGTTTGTATTGGTCAATGTAGAGTTAGAATCATCAAATGTGATTTTTTGGTGGCCTGTTATAACAAGGGATATCAAGATATTGTAGAATTTCTCAGCATACTTAATTAATTAGTAAATATTAATAAATAAAAATTCGAATTAGAGAATTTATAGAAATAAAACATAATATTAGAATGATGATTGGGCCTGAAAAAATAAAGCAAAAATTGCAAGCCCAAGCTTGTCTAAAAAGGCCCGGCTTCATCCTAACCTGTAAAGTTGTCTAAAAAGGTCGGATTTTCTGTAGTGTCCAAAATTTTCGACTTAATAAATCTAAAAATTGATGTAAGAAAGAGCTTGGAACTTGACTTTCCTAGATTGATCGAGTTCCAGTTGCCACAGTCTGTGTCTGATAAGTACGTGTATGTGTGTGTTTAATTTATATGAAAAGATTTTTAATCCACTGCTTTTTCAGTGAGTTTCTGTGTGAGTCCATATGAAAAGGCATTGGATGTCTTGAATGAAGCAGTTGTGTTTTGTTGATATAAATTATATACACACAGTCACAGGGTTTGGGTTTGTGCTGAAACATGTGTGGGTAAGTGAATTCCATGTATAATTCAGCAGAAAAAAAGAAAAAAGTGAATTCCATGTATGTAAAAGTAAAGAATGTAGTGTTTGTGCTGTGGTGTTGAAGAATCACTGTTTTTGCTTGAAGAATGCGAGGTTTTAGTAGTGTGCGTGTAGGAGCAATTATAGCATGAGAATATGTGTGTAGCCATGTATTTCTATGGTGATATATATTGCTGTGAATCAACATAAGATTCTTATTATTATTATTATTATTATTATTATTTTGAGAATCCGTTCCAATTGGCTTATTATTAATCAAGAAATAGGTTTATCCGTAGATACAAAAGTACTGAATCTGGAGGAATAGACTTCATTCAAACAGTTAAAGAATAATAAAATCTAGCTCTCTTTATCAAGACATTAGTAAAGAGAAATAATTAAAAGAAAATTGCAAATTACATCACAAAAGTTTTGGTTGTTTAGATTTTATACCCTAAAATTTCAGAAATTAAATATTACTCTCTGAAGTTATATTTCATTTGCATTAACATTTAACAGCCCCTCCAATCATAACTTTTGTTAAGTGCCACATAAGTTTTTCGTGTGTGTTTAATTCGTCTAATAATATGATGCCATTTATGTGTGTTTAATTTGTTCAATAAAATGATGTCACGTCATTTTATTTAAAACATATTTTAAAATTTTTAGGAAACAAAAGTGTCATGACATCATTTTATTAGATAAATTAAACATGTGTGGTAAGCCTATGTAATATTTAGCAGGAAATATAGATGAGGAGACTATTTATGCAAACAGAATATAACTTTAGAAGGTCTAATCAAAATTCTTTCATAGTATCAATTCTAAATATTCTCAAACTTTAAGTGTGTAATTTGCAATTTAATCAATAATAAATTAATTAATTACATTCAAACCAAATCAACCTCCTCACATCATTAAAAGCCACAAGGAACTTGTAAATATAGTGGAAAAAAGAAAAAACTAGTAACTTCTAGAATTCTTGGGGTTATATTCGTCCTTGTAAAAAACTTATCAAGCCGACCTCTAATACTACTAGTACTACTAGGAATTTATAAAGTCTATAAAAGCACGTTGGTCCAAACCCTAGAACTCCATAACTTTGAGCTTTGTACCAGATCTTCCTTGGCACAAACTCTCACACTCATTCAGTTCAAGGCTTCAAGTCCCAATGTATGTATATACCCACTTTTACATCCTCTGTCTACAGTCTTTCTCCATATTCTCTGCAAATACTAGTTTCATTTTTTTTTTCTTTTCTTTTTGTTTTAGACTATTAGGGTTTATGGGGTTAGCTGTTTGGTTGCTTATATACGTATTCATGGCCTTTTTCTCTTACTATATGGCCATAGGTTTACTGGGTGGACCTTGAACTTGATGTTAACGATTTACTTCTTGACACTTTGTAATTTGTCTTCTGTTTGTTTTGACTTCAAATATTTTCTCTACAAATTCTTAGAAAGCTTCTTCTTTTCTTCCATGAATTGTTTGTTTGTTTATTTTTCACTGGTGCGATTCTCTTTTCGGAGACCCTTTTTAATCCTCGGAACTATGTTAACAAAGTTTTGGTTCCTAATTTTGAAAAAAGTTTTGTTGTTTATGATATATACATAGGATTAATTAATTATATGCGAGTATGTTGAGGTACTAAATTAACTTTGGCTGTACGAAAAACAAAACAAAAAATCCTTACTTTTGAGTTTAGTGGGTCGTCTTGAAATTGTAAAAAGTGTTTTTTTTTTTTTAGTGATTGCTTGTGATTTTTTGATGTCCAGGTTTGAACTGAAGTACTGCAGGTTCTGGTTCTTGATGTGATCAAAATTTGAGGGTCATGGTGTTTTCTATTCAATCTAATTGTCTGATAAGAATGTCATTGATTGGACCAACAAATTTGAAGTTTGATTTGCACAGTTTATGTGGATTTATATAATGCACTGAATATATGTTAATAATTTTGAGTGTGGAGTTGATTGCTTGGGGGCAATAGGCACGGATATATAGGGAGTTCAGTGTTTAATTAGGTCAAATTTGTATGCATGTAACCTTCAGATTCTAGACCAGGAAATTTATTTTCTGATTTCCTTTGAAGATGTCTGCACTTTAACAGATGCATTGGTGTTTTTATTAGGATTTTCAGTTTTTAATGATGATGTGCTGAGTTAGATTCCACAGGCGTTCTTATGTATAATATATAATCAATTGAAGTTGGAAAACTTTATAAAAGTTTGGTACATAAAATATTACTGTAGAAGATATATGTAGAATGTCTTTTAAGCTAGGTAGTAGCTATTGGTTATAGCTCAATTGAGACTTTCTTTGTTGTAATAATATAGCTCATTATCACTATTGGGGGTGAGGTATTGACATACATATTTCAATAAAATGCATCTACTCTATCTTATAACAATAGATAATTATTTGATTTTTACCTATCGAAGTTAGTGGATTTATTATAGATTTACAATTGCATTGTTGTTCATCACTTCATATATCTGTTCTTTGTCAAACGATATTACTCAGTGTGAATGTGCCTGGCTTTTCCCTTTATTGATGATTTTGGTTTTATATGCTTATTATAGTTCTACTGATTTTGCACCTAACCATTTGAGAACATGTTCTATATATTTCCATTATCTGATCCTTTTACTTCTGGTTTTATTTTTCTCTTTTATTGATTAATCTTATGAGAATTAGTAACATATTTTACTCATGTTGTCTTGCTGTTTTGTGTTTAAATATACAGATTCTGTGATGGCTACAAAACGGATTCTTAAGGAGTTAAAGGATTTGGAGAGGGATCCTCCAGTTTCTTGCAGTGCTGGTTTGTTGCCAAACTTTCTCATTGTTTTCCCTTATGACATTCTTTCTTACTATGTTACCATATGCTAAACACTTGACAATGTATAACTTTAATAATATCCTTGTTATAAAACTTTGTTTTTACATTATCTGTAATTATATTTCTCAAGATTTATCTGCATATACAGTGTTTGTTATAGTTAACATTGTCAATAATGTTACTTTTTTTTTTGTACTTGTAGCACTCTACCTTCTTATGGTGCCTTAGTGGAAAATTTTTAGGAGTCATATTAGTTAGATTTGCATTGCAGAATTACTTTGATTGCCACTTTTTCTCTCTGAGTGCTGAAGGAATTTATCTGTTAATCTACTTAATGGAGTACTCAAATATTTTCTTGGTTTGTGGTAAAATATTGAGGCTCCACGCTTCTGTTTTCATCACTGTCAGTGTTAAGCACATTGTGAATGCATGCCAAAACACCGGCAAAGTTGACATTTTTTTTCATAAAAAAAAAAAAAAAAGCTGACCTAGTTACATTCTATAAATTCAACTAATAATTATAATGTTTTTGATTTACAAGATCTAAGTTTCACATGTTTATAGGTCCCATTGGAGAAGACATGTTTCATTGGCAAGCAACAATAATTGGTCCACAAGACAGTCCTTATGATGGGGGTGTGTTTTTGGTTAACATACACTTCCCACCAGATTACCCATTCAAGCCTCCAAAGGTAATGACTAAATCTTTTTGTATGCTTGTAGAATTCTTAACGTGTATCTGTCCCTGTCAATTCGTGTGTCCTCTTGTTTGTATGTACCTTAACCTTTGAACAAGTTAATTGTAAGTTTACTTTGAAAGATGTAAATTAATTATGATAAGAGATGGATCAAGTAGACACAATCTTTATCCTTCCTGTAATCAAGCTTTTTATCTGTTCATTGATAGAACACAATAGAACTATAATTTTCAATTTAGAATGTTATGATTAGATATGTGGTATTCCTTTGATTGCGTTGACACCATGGTCATTGACTCATTGATATACTACCAAGAGGTCAAAATACAATGTGGACAGTCTGAAGTCATGGTTTTTCTCTTTTGTTTTTCTAAGACATCTTCCTGACTTTAGTTCTCCCAATTTATTTGTGAATATGCTTTCCAATCAAAACTGGTTGAAAATGGAGACTTTATGAAAAAGCTGTTACACAGAAATATACATATGTATGTACTTTCATGGAGATGTCCATTTCAAAAGAGAAAAAAAGAAGGAAAAAACAAATTACTAAAATTGTCTCCATGAATTGACAAATAAATATTATATACCTTGAATTTAAAAGGTTTGCTCAAGTTGCATTGTTTATCGAAATTACAGACTGTGCTTCAGCTCTAGTCAAGGGGATACATTTTGATTGACAAACTTAATTGTGATTTGGCAGGTTTCATTCACAACAAAAGTTTTCCACCCTAACATCAACAACAATGGAAGCATTTGCCTTGACATTCTTAAAGAACAATGGAGCCCTGCCCTTACAATATCTAAGGTATCATTTTAATGTAATCCATTAGTTCTTTAACTTTTGTGAGTGGTCTTGGTCACTCACTTTGGCAGTGTTAAAAGTGATAAATATATAAGCATAAGTTAGTGCCTCACTTAAGATAAAAATTGTTTGATCAATACAATAACTGGTTGCAGGTGCTGTTGTCGATATGCTCACTACTGACAGATCCAAACCCGGACGATCCTCTTGTCCCCGAGATTGCTCATATGTACAAGACCGACAAAGCCAAGTATGAGACTACTGCTCGAGCTTGGACTGAGAAATATGCGAGCTCTTGATTTGATTTCAGTTTAGGGAACCTATAGGTTGAGTGAAGTGAATTTAAGATGGGTTCTCTAGTAATTTTTTATAAATACATGTGGATTGAGGTTTTGTACTTACATATTGAATGCTATTTAGGTTTATAGATATTCATCATTTATCTTTTACTACCTAAGTTCTATTGCATTTTGTTTGTGGTTATGTCCACAATCAAATACAATTTTTTGCCTTTTCATGCTGTGGTCCTTATCGGTTGTCACTAAAATAAAGAGAACTGCATTAGAAAAGACGCAGGGAAAATTAGTCAATGTATGCATTTCCCTAGCCATGTCAGCTAAACAACCAGGCCTTATTTTCGGTTCATGTATATAATAAGTAGCATAAAACTCAGCTTTGTTTACAAGCCCAAGCTGGTTTTAGTTTGGCTCTAGGATTCAACTTGTGGGATGATTTATAACATTTCCCTCATCAATTGCCCATACCCACGTGAAATAATTAGTGGAAGTGGTTGTAGCTGGAGGTAAGGAGATGTGATGATATAATCCAGTTGGGTGTTTAGTTCCTTAGAAAGAGAAGATTGAGTACTACTGTGACATTATCTGCAGACTGCGTGGGAAGCCACAATTTGTCAAATTTGGCTAAAAATGAATGCTGAGAGGGTATGTGAATTAATTAGTGGAAGTGGTTCTAGCTGGATATAATGAGATGTGATGATATAATAGCATGAGAAGCCACAATTTGTCAAATTTGGCTAAAAAAAAAACAATGCTGAGAGTTCATGGAAACCAAGAACTGAGGAACAGATTATTAGACTAGTTAAGGATGATGCTAGTGCAAAGGATGGTGCCAGCAATACAAGTAATTCTATCCAAGACCATGTCCTTTCTATTGAATTGGAAGAAGATAACTTCATTTTTATGCTAGTGTAAAAGGGAATATTGTTTAGAGGAGTTAAATATGCCTTTTATGAGTTGTTTAGTTGATGTGGTTAAAATTGTATTTGCAGTTGAATGATGCATGTTTTGTGATTGTGCTTCTCTGTATATCTGTACATCTCTTTTGGAAATGAAATCACTCATTCATCCAAAACAGAAGTGTTTGGATTGGAGAAGTTTCCTGATTTCAATTTTCTTGAGATAGTGAGACAGGACATACAAATCAAAGGGATAAAGCTTCCAAAGTGGCTATTCATGTCAACAAATTCAAGCTATGTATACATGTTCTTTGATTGAAAAACTATAGGTTTATGAGAGCCTAAAGACATAATCACAACATCAAGTTCATAAGGAGTTATGGATTATTGCAGTGCTTGAATTACATTAATTAAGGATCAATCTTGTTCTGAAATGATATAATGGAGGGGACAAAAATGTCAAAGAAGGACGAATTAAGATCGATAAGTAAGATGAATATTTGTCTGCAATATTTTATCCAAGGCCTTCTTGGCAAATAAGAGTATGGAATTATTTATTCCTCTTCAATTATTCACTTCGCATCAACAGCCAACATCTCAAACATGCACAAGGGCCAAAATCAAAATTTTCCATTGTCAAAAACTTTGTACACAATCTTCAAAATATTGAACATGCTTGGAATATTTTACAATTTACTAAAATTCTGAATGATCGGATGACCAGTTCCGGTGGACAAATATTGCAATGGCAGCCAGCTTTGTAAGTGGCCATCTCTTTTTATTTCCAGCCAAGGCCTTATAACAAGGATGATCATTTAGAGAAATGGTAGAGCATATTATATATTTGGTTGGTACAACCCAATCTAATCCTCAAGCATTCCTACATGGATGGTTTTACTTGGACAATAGAAAAGTAGCATAAACATAAGTCCAACAGGCTAAACTGAATCTTATTTCTCCCAGAATGCAGTTCATCAACATACTTCACATAAAAATGTCTCAAGAAGATCAAGAAACTAAAAAATGGTATCACATTGCTAATAAACAAAGCATATTTACCTACCTCTATACCACCTGAGTCAATGCCCAAGGATACAACATTTATGTTTTCCTTTTTTTGGTCACTTGATAGAGTCTCAACAAAAAATATCCCCCCCCCCCCCCGCCCCTTCCAAAAAAAAAAAGCATTAAACACCATAGCCAAAAATCAATGGTAGAGCTTCCAGAATTTCTTTCCTCCTCTCCTTGTTTCCTAGTTGATGGCTGATATACAATATTATGCACAAATCAAACTGGTCATTGACGGAATCCAGTTAGAAATCTTTGAATGCCAGCAAAATCAGATACAATGTCCAAACTGTGGAAGCTCCCTCTAATATCATTTTCAATGTACTTTGCAAGACACTTGCACTGCTTCTCACCATTTGTCTACAGAGATGGGAAATAATGAAAATAAATACAAGTAATAGATTACATCAAGAATATCATTAATTTTTATAACAAGAATCCACGGCAAAGCACTTCTAAGAGCAAGCCTTAATTAAAAAATTAGTGAGTTCACATCTAATTTAATTATGTTGGGGTCAAAAGCTTAGAAAATACCCAATATTGAGTAGGGTAAAACAAGTCAAGAATCCAGGAGAAAAGATTCTCACATCAGGCTTTGCGTAAGTCATTAATGTAATGAAATAAATATAAGGATGCAAATGGCGTCTTTCCTCAGAAATAAGGGTGGAGGGTTAAGTCACAACCATATCATAGGTATAAGTTATATTAACTACATGTTGAAAAAAAATATATATATAGACACACACACACAAATAGGTAACATTGTAAAATGTTCGTTACAGTGTTACTTAATCATCTCCAACTAAAATTTAAGAGTTCATATTGATAACGAGAAAACATTTCAGCTTGTACAATGTTTGGGGTTGGGGAGGAGAGGGAGTTGAAATGGAGGAACTGTATTCTTTCCTCATGACAATCTTTACTTCAAATTCTTTATTACTTCTATGCCTGTGTAATTCATAGGAAAAGGCAACGTTATGAATTATACGTGCAGTATATGGAAATCTATGATAAAACACAGAGTCAAGTTTACTGACTCAAAGGAAGAGAACAAGACCAAAAAAAAAAAAAAAAGGAAATCAACTTCGAATTAGAGTTTTTGCCTTTTCATGTACTCGTCCTACTTGAAAGAATTATCACAGAAAAACAGTTGGTTCTTTGATTAAACATGATGTGATTTATAGCTCATTTCATGATTAGAAGCAAGAGATGTCAAGCCTTGGTGCAGTGGTAAGTGCCATCTACCCCAAGCGATGTATCATGAGTTTGAGACTAGGAATTAACCTCTCTAAAATTGTGGATAACGTTACCTATCAACTACCTCTCCTGGAAAAAATGAGTCTTGTGGATTGGGTACACCATTTTTTTTTTCGTTTTAGAAGCAAAGTCTTTCTTACAGGCATCCATGGTTTGCCCTTTTTTTACACAGAATTTAATTTAAGAATTCCCTGTTCATCAATGTTGTCAAAACTGTACCGGGTAGAAGTTTATTCCACATATGACGCTATAAAACATTTATTATTATTATTATTTTATAAGTAATGGCTATAAGGAATTTTTTTTATCTATTCAATATGTATTTATATGTACTAAATGATAATATGAGAATAAAAAGAATAATAAGAGTATATAAAGTTAATACATTCTACTATCATTTCATATTCCACCCATTGTAGGAAAAAGTCAAATCAAATGTAAACAAAATGAGAGAATAATCTAGAGGAAGACTATTAGGCTAACTTTAATCAGGAGTGCGCTTTCAAGTCTCCCTACCTATTCCTTGTTCCTCTTCCCCATTCCTGTTAGTGTAGCCAACAAGCTGGAAAAAATACGGACTTCCTGTGGGGTGGGCTTCAAGGGGGGCATAAATTGCATTTGGTTTATTAGTCTACTATGTGCAATCCAATCCAAGGGGTACCAGGCATTCAAAAGCTGCTGATTTTTAACCAAGCTTTGCTTGGAAAATGGCTGTGGAGGTATGGGTTGGAACAGAAGTCATTGTGGCAAAACCATAAAGGGTTATTGATAGAGCGAGTACAGTACTACTTGATGTCAGAGGTACACGGGGAGTAAGATTCTATTGCCCAATTTTTTGGATGATTAGTATGCAGTGAAGGTAACCCCTACAGGTCCTGGTAGATTGGTTTCACTCCCATCACCTAAGACTGGATTCCAGGTTAAAAGTAATTATAGAGTGCTTCAAGTAAGGGCTGTAAATTAAATCCTATCCAATTTCCTTGGAAATGCATATGGAAAACGCTAACCCTGCCTTGTATTGCATTCTTTGTTTGGGAGATGGCTCTTGGGAATATATAGGTGATGGATAATCTTTGAAAGAGGGCTTTTCTCATGGCAGACTGGTGCTGCCTGTGCAAATCTGATGGTGAGTCGGCAAGCCATCTCCTGTTATATTGTCCTATTGCTTGTGACGTGTGGGCTTTTTTATTTTTCCTAGGATCACATGGGTCATGCCAAATTGCCAAGTTATGTTATGCCAATGTTGGAGTCTTGGAAAGGAGCCTTGGGATCCTGTAGATTCAAGGAAGTGTGGGGTTTCATTCTTGCCTGTCTTATGCTGTGCATTTGGACGGAGAAGAGTCAGTCTACATTTATGGGAAAGGAGTTAACATTTATAATTCAAAAATTCAAAAAAAGGTTGTACCCAATGCACATAACTCCGGCTTTTTTGGGGTCTAAAAGAGGTCATGGTAGGCAGCCTTACCCCCAAATTTGTTAGGAGGGGCTGAATCCCAAACTCGAACCCGCAACCTATTACTTTTGGTAGAAGGCACTTGCCATTGCACTAAGGCTCAACCTCTTGTAATATACAAATCTAACCTCAAAGTAAAATCTAGTGTAAATTCTTTTATTTTAACACACAGAAGATAAAACAATGTTGTGGATATTGCAATTTCAAATATTTCTATAACATTATCATTGAGCAAATGTTGAAAAATAATATATATTTGGTAGTATGATCATTTAAAATTTTGAACTCTGGCTTCTAGGTATTAAAAGATCATTACCTCAAAAATGAAAAATCCACCAGGTCTTAACATCAAAGCAGCCCCATTGCAAAGATGGAGAAGATCATCCATGCCATTTAGACCACCATCTAATGCAAGTCTCGGTTCATGTCTACCAACCTCAGCTTGTAGCCCAGGGATATTGTCACTCGGTATGTACGGTGGATTACTGACAATACCTGCAAGTTTTCCTTCCACATCCTTCAATGGTTTGAACCATGATCCTTGCCTTAATTCAATTACATCCTGAGTGGTTTGTAATAAAGTGCAGAAGAAGAAAGAAAAGAAATTAGAGATATTCTATTTTGCTGGAAGCAAGAGGGGAAAAAGATAAGAGTGAAAAGTAAGAAACCTAAAAAATTAATACGCTTCAATTTCTCATAGTAAAATAAAAGGCTAATTACAAATATTTGCCATATCAACCGAGTTGCATTGTCCCACTAAAGTTTAAAACTGAGCAATCAATCCCCTAATGTTGCTTAAATTTCCAAAAGCCTCCCTATAATTCCAATTGCTGTCAAACTAAGAGCAAATTATTGCATCAATGTGCCACCAATCCCAAAGAGGAAAAAATGTGCCAAAACTCTTTTCAGCCTTTTCTTCTCCTCATGCCTCTTAATTTGAAAGCACTTAGAGCTGCAGGGTGTTATTTGGAACTTTGCGCTACATAAGAGGAAATTTTGATCTCAGCATTCATTGCATATCCAGTTTACTATTTGTAGTGTTGTTTTAACAATAAACATCACAGATTTACCCCATCCCCCACCCCACCCCCCCCCCCCCCCCCCCCCAAATGAAAAATGATTTAGCATTCTTTGAAATTTCACTTATAACATCTGAATGCCTTCTAAGAAATGGAGAGAAGGAAGAAAAAGAAAAGCGACTTTGATAACTACTAAAGGAAAATTATTCCCATTTTTTTAAAGTCCAAATAATTTGGACATTGATATCTTAAAAAAAAAACTACCCCCAAGGTGTCAGGTAGTTAAAATTATTACAGAGCACCCACAAGATTTTTTTGAAAGTCCTTGCCAGGACAATGACTGTGTTAGCCATTATAAGTGCATTTGCATTAGGAACCTTAGACGATGACTTGTTAATGCAATTGAAGATTATAAATAATGAGGAGAGTTATGCATGTTAGTAAATTTAATTTAAAGAAAACCTACTAAGTAATCAACACAGATTTCCCTTGCATTCCTGATATTGAACCCTCTAATACCACAATAACACAAGACACAATTACTATAGCCATGATAATTGGGGCTATAGTTTATTATAGGAGGCATATAAGTGGCTAGGGTTTGGTCAAAAAGGGAATCAAGAATGCTATAAAGGCTTGGCCATCTTATTAAACTTAATCTTTCAGTAAAGTTCATTAGATCTAGTGGCAATACATTCACGAGCAAAAATGGAGGACTTATATGTTGAATAACAACAAGAATCAGACCTTATTCCCAAAATTTGGGGTCAGCTATATAAACTCAACAGACTAATCAAAGTTGGTCACATGTATTTTGTTCATGGCCAATCCCAAGCCCGGAAAAAGGAGAGTTACAGTAAGTTGCTGGCTAAAGTAAAATTTAGCCACTCTATTATAAAAAGATCCACTCGTACGTTGAATAAATAGACCATCTAAAATTGGAGACTATCTTTCACTTTCTATGTTGAATACATGATTTACTAGAAGCAAATTAAAACTTCCTGCATTCATTTCAACATGTAATATGGTCCAATATATGGATTGTGGGATGAACACTATCATTGTTAGTGAGTTTTCATGTGAAATTATTGAAATTGGAACCATTACATTCCAAATGATAAATTCACTAACCTGAAGACCATACTTCTGCACATTAAAAGCTGCCACGGACAGTGCGACAGGGCTTAAATCTGTTGCAATGACCCTCCCACAACTCCCCAATATCCTCCCAATTCCAATAGCAAGTGCACCACTTCCAGTTCCTAAATCTGCCCACAATCCCTCTCTTAATCCTTCACTATTTGAAACCACATCAGCCACCAAGTCAACAATGAGTTCGGTCTCAGGTCTCGGAATCAAAACCCCATCTTGGACACTCAACACCAAGTCCCTCCAGTGCTCACACCCAACTAGATACTGAAAAGGCCTCCTCTCTTCAATCCTCTGCTTCCACAGATTGTAAAGCTCTTCTATGCCCGTCCTTAATCTTACATTTGTTTGATTGTTTTCAATACCCATTTGGGAAAACACTGTGTGATCCTCAATTGCATCTTCCATGAGCCACTTAAGCTCCCTGCACAATAGGTCCAAGTCTGGACCATTGTCGGAGTCTAGAAAGGTTGTCCCAACTGAAGAAGCAAGATTTTTGGCCCAATCATGCCATTTTCGGAGGTCAGAAACAGAAGCTGAGTGCAGTGGTGGTCTTAGAAAGAGAGGAATTTGAGGCTTCAAAGAAGTGGGTGGGGATGACATTGAAGAAAAGCAAGTGGGTCGAAGAAGATTGGTACTTATAGAGGGTTTAATAAAGACTGATAAATTAGAAGGAAAACATCCACGTATGAAGCTTAGCTTCATTTTTTGGCAATGTCAATGTCAAAAAAAATGTAGGTTTCTCTATGCTACCATATCATGCTTAAACCTGGAACAAAATTAAATAACCCCCAAAAAATAAAGCTACAAACTTCTATAACAACATTATACTGCCAAAAATTCTTACCATTCACCTTATAACAAAACCAAATTCTGATTCCACCATAAACCCATTAAAAATGCTCCTATAAAAACTATGACCAAAGCAAGATTAAAGGCCTAGACTTTAAATTTCATCGCCAGCATTTCCACCATAAACCCATTAGAAATGCTCCTATAAACACTATGACCAAAGCAAGAGTTAAAATTTCTCTATTGAATTCTCTACCACTCTCCTAGTTCTGAGTGTACCAATAACATGGCTTCTAGCAATAATGAAAAGCAGAAGACAGAGACTAAAGCAAGAATGTCTAAACTTAACAGAAACATGAAACTAAAAGGTTTCTATACTTCAGACATATACGAGGGAAGGAGAGAGAAAGATTTAAACTTTAAACCAAGCAGGGCCTTTCACTGGGCTTTTAGAATTGAAATTAGAGTTTCTATGTTTCATTCATTGATTAGAAGAAGAATTGTGTGTGTGAATTTTCGTGGCTAATATTCCCCTTTTTCTAAGCAACCAAACAAAAGGGAATGGAAGAAGAAGAATGGGACCTGGAGAACTTCACAGCCAGTTCAGGAGAGCTCCTTGCTCCTCTTCAAGGAGATGTAAAAGAGTGAGGTACGGTTGGGGAATGTGTGGGAAAAGTTTGGTTAGAGACGGGTTTATCATTTATGGGCTTTTTTTTTTATGGGCTTTTAGTTTAAGAGTGTGTTAATTTTTTTTTTTTTTTTTTTAAAGTGGGTTTTAATATATAGTTCGTTCTTAATAATAATTCTTTATTAACAGATTAAGGTATTAATTAGTTTTTAATATAGATGAAAATTAAACTATATATCTCTTATTCAATTATCAAAAACTTTACCAGTTAAACTAATTAGAATCCACTATATATGTTTTAAAACCTAGATCAAACTTATCATTTCAATAAAGTAAAAATTAGAAATTGAATCTTTTTTTAGTTTTGTGGTTTGTTCTAATTTTGAAAATCTTAGATTCATTTTGGAACTCAAGTCTTTATTTTTCCTTAAAGAAAAAGAACTTGTCTATTTGGCCAATAAATTATGCTTAAATTAAAATAGGGGAAAAAAAATCTAAAGCATATTTTAAAACTTAAATTTTAAATAAATTAAGATTAAGTATTAAGTTTTTTTTTTTGAGAGAGAGAATTTTAACTTATGACATTTGCTTTTGATGGTGCTCTTTATCATTAAACTAAGACATTAATTGATTTTTGGTGTGGGTGGGGATTGAACCTCAAATATCTTATTCAACCATCATAGACTTTACCAGTTGAACTAATTGTAACCCACTAAATCAAGCAATAAGTTATATGATTAAGAACGGAGTTATCTGAGGATGAGATTTCATATAAATAGTATTGGAAAATCATGTAACTACTTATATATATATATATATATATATATATATATATATATACACTGTAAAACTGAAGACGTTTGACCAATGGTTCACTTCTTTAGGTTGTGCCACACAAGTTTTAGAGTCTCCATAATTTTTCACATCACTAACTTTTTTAATTTTTATTTATTAAGATGAATTAGAGCATGGTTTTTGAAGCATTAAATAAGTCAAAAACGTGTGAAAAAAGAGAGGAAAGAAATAAATTCATTTAAGCCGAAATTGGAAAAATCATAATATGGAAATATCCTACACTATTTTAGTATTTTTACCATAACTTCTTGTGCAGATATCTGATTGACCTGATTCTTGTGGCCATGGAAAGAAGAATCAAAGATCTACAACTTTGTAGTTTGCCACAAATTCACAAAAAAATTATTTGAATGTCAAAAGTGGGCTGAAAGCTGACAGTGGATAAAATTTCGAAAATCAAGGGGTTCCCATCCTAAATTTGAGGATTTTTTTTTTTTTTTTGGAGGAGGCTGAGGTTATAGGAGGGGAAAAACCCTAGAATGTTTTATTTTTAAGAAAAGAAGAACCCGACTCTTCCCCTTAGAAAGAAATTATTTGAATGTCAAAAGAAGCTGATAGTGGATAAAATTCCAAAAATCAAGGGATTCACATCTTAAATTTGAAGGATTTCCACTTTTTCTTATAGAAAAGGCTGAGGTTGTAGGAGAAGAAAAACCCTAAGATGTTTAATTTTTAAGAAAAGAAGAACCCAACTCTTCCCCTTTCACGTGTCAAGGATCTGCCTCTGCTTCCCTCCCTCTTTCTTTGACAGCCTTCACCTCCCACCTCTCTCTCCCTAACGCAATGCCTTCACCCTTCACCTCTATCTCCCTGTCAGCTCCATCAAACACAAACACAATTCTTATAGCAAACTCAAATACAAACTCAGCATATACACTCCCTTCACCAATGGCAAACTCAAATACAAACCCAGCAGACACACTTTTGTGATTTACATAAAAAGGAGATTATTTTATTTATCTGGATTTATCAAAAAATTAAGATTTTAATTTATATATTGTTTTAATATTCTACTTTAACTAAATTTTGTTTTCTCTATGATGCCTTTCATTAGTTCGATTTTGATTCAGTTTTCACTTGAGATATTCAACTTTATTTTTTTTTACTCGCTGCAGTTGCAAGAGACATGAAATGAGTCCCACGCTATTATTCACACATTTAAAAATTATTTTGCTATAGTATTTTCAATTTTCAGCAATAAGCGATATCCAAACAGACCCTAAATATCTCTACGTTTCTCTCCAAACTTCACAAAACATGTTCTCATAACATATTTTTCAACCTGAAAGCCTACATAAAGCTAGAGATATAATTATTTCTTTTATAACTTCTAATTTCAAGGAACAAATTCCAGACTCATTCATTTATTTTCAAGACACGTGTTTATAGGTGAGTTATTATATCATGTTTTCACACTTGACATTGCATAGCTAATGACTGATTTGACTAGATGGTAGCAATAGTTTTTTATAGTCTAATATCATATTCTTGATGCTATAATTCCTCAAAAGTGATGTGTTTGTTGTTGCTCGGAGAAGTTAGCAGTATATGGCAATTTTTTATTTTTTATTTATTATTTTTTTGAGATAAAGTATCCAGGTACTTTGTTTTGGGCTTTTACATGAATTTCATATTTCTCCGATCACAACTTTCTACCTTAGCGAAGTGTAAAATAGAGAGTGTCTTTAACATTGTTTAATTTGACAACCTCTCAAGTGCTTGGCATTATTTAATTTTTTGAATCTTACATCCAATAGCTTTCCTATGCATTGCACAAGTTACCGACTAGTATAAAATAAAATGAAAACTTTTGGATTATATTAATTTTACTAAAGTTGATATTTTTCCACATTAGAGCAATTTCTAAAAATTTATTCTAATTAAAATAATGATTGATATTTCGTACATCTAATCATCTATTTTTTGGGTTCATTACTGTAAGCCTAAACCCAAATATTAGAAATGAATCCTAATAAAGAAAGTAAAGAAATTGAAGCAGGTTTAAAATACAAATTATTTGCAAAAAGGCAAAAGCAATTGCCTGTGTGTTAAATATGTACAAATATTAATTCAAGAGATCATTTCATGAATGAAGTAAAGCCTGAACCAATAGTCCATCCCTAAAACATTGACTATATTTTCAAGAGACGTTTATAGGTAAGTTAGCTTGAGAACTATGCATTAAACAACAAATCCAAGAAACTGAGAATTACACTGAGCCACAGATTATCACGAGACTTCATTCAAAATTTTAGGAAAATGAACGTTTGTCAATACAACATTGTACTCAAAACGATTTTATATATAGTTCGTAATCACCAAATAGTTTATGACAATTCCTATTCAGCATTGTTTCTTTCCTTACAATTTCAACCATATGAAACTAATGAAAATATGCAGCGGACCTTAACTAATCAATATATATATATATATATATATATATATATATAGAGAGAGAGAGAGAGAGAGAGAGAGAGAGAGAGAGAGAGAGAGAGAGAGAGAGAGGTGCATTGAGCAAGTCATCAAAATTAATAAGAGTAGTTCACAAAGTTTCTCTCAACTTACGCTCTGTTTGTTTCAGCATAAACGTTTTTTAGAAAATGGTTCATTTTCCAAAGAGTATTTTCTAGAAAATTGTATCATTTTCCAGTGTTTAGTAATGACCTTGAAAATGAGCTTGAAAATGTTTTCTGGCGTTTGGTATGCAAATTTTTATTTTTATTTTTTTATATTTCTTGTGTAATTTAAAATATGTGTTTTATGTAAACCAATTAATGTAATCAATATAAATAAAATAAAATACAAACCAAGAATGAATTGGGTTTTCATACTAAATTTTTGACAATAGATACAATATATTAAAATTAGTTGTCAAATTTTCATGATTTCTACCGCTTATCTTGCTCATATATATGGATAGTAACGTCCATACATACATACATACATACATACACACATACATATATATCAACCATTTGTCTATATACATAAAATTGACATGGGAATACATCTTTAATAAGTACAAATAATAATAACTTTTAATTGTCTATTTTTTTTGCCAGTACACTAATTATCTACTATGGTCAACCACAAGTCTTTAATATTACTCGAAATTATGTATTTATATAATGTATCAACATAATATATTATTATTGCATAGTATCTGCATAATGTATCTACCAACAAATACATTTCTCCTAAACAATTATCATTCATTATATAACAATATTATTAATTTACCATAAAGATTATCCTATGTAAAAGTAATTTAGAGCCGACACTATGTTTAAAATTTTCGTCTTTTACTTCATTCATTCTTTCTTCTTCTTTTTCTTTTTTTTAAAAAACTTTTTTAGCACTTTTATGTGCAAAAAAGAACTACCTGGAATCCATAAAACCAAAAATTTCTTAGAGAAAAAAATAAAATCAAGTTTGAAATTCAAAGTAAAGAATTGAGATTTTGAGAGAGAGGAATTAAATAATTACCGCTGCAAATATGTTCTTCTTTGCAAGTTGGTAGAGAGGAATGAAGTAATTAGTAAGCAATGAGGAGAAAAAAAATTCTAATTAGAAAATTGTGTTATAAAGAGGAAGAGAAACATAGAGAGAGAGAGAGAGAGAGAGATCTATAGAAAAGGGGAGATCAGAGTTAGTGACAATGAGAGTATGAGGAAAGAAAAAGAAAAGGGAAGAGAGAAATAGTAAGAGGGTGTATCGTGAGAGAGATAGTTTTCCAATTTTTTTTTTAGAAAACAACCTATAGAAAACAAGTCTTATTTTTATTAGGATTTTCCATTAACTAAAGATAGTTTTCCATTGACTAGTTTTTTTTTGTGCTACCAAACACTAGAAAATGTGAAAACTATTTTTACAGAAGGTTTTCCAATGAAACAAATAAAGCGTTAAGAAAATAATATTAGATTATATTATCATCTTAATTACTATTTCTAAGCATATTATGTGTTCATACAATGTTTTCCTTGTGTCACATATATTAGAGAAGGATAAAGTTTAGTTACAAAATTGGTTGTATCCTAAGGCTACAACTTTACAACTCAATAAAATAAATATTACTATATATTTTGAAAATCTAATTGTTGAATTGTATGTTCTTTACGCTCTCAATACGCATGTCAAATTTTATGTCAATAGGATATTATTTACTATATGATTTATAAGCTTATATTTTATGCATAACTTAAAACTACAAAAACTTGCAATTTAAACAATTTATTGATGACATAATTATTTAATTTTTTAGAAAATTTTCAAGCATGGAAGATATAACCCAATGGTAGATTTGTCAAAATTCACCTCCAATAAAAAGATATTAAGTAAGGTTGTAGCTTTAGCTACAACCTTACTCAATATCATTAATATTATTATATATTTTGAAAATATAACTATTGAATTCCATGTTCTTAATACACTTGTCAAATTTTGTACCAATTGGATATTATTTACTATATAATTTATAAGCTTACATGTAATGCATAATTTAAATTAGAAAAACTTATAATTTAAACAATTTATTGATGACAGCTATTAATCTTTAATCAGTAAGTTGTCCATGCGATGCACATATAATTTTGTGATATTTTATATAAGATGGTTTTAAATAATGTTGTATAAATATTGTAAAGAAAAAGTAAACTAAATTAGAAAAAAGAAACATATACGTTTGAAGATATTAAAAATTAGTTTAATAGATTCATTGTATATTTGTAGCCTTCTTAAGGTAATATATATTTTTTAAAATCATAAAATAAAATATAAATGCAAAAGAATAACGAGACTATGAAAATCAACTAATTTGTGTTGTATTTACATATTTCATACCATGAAGTGAAAGTATGCTCAACTCTCTGACCGTTTTCCAATCATCAATAGTGCGACATTAAGATATGGTGCGGGCAAGTGTGCATGCATGTGTCTTATAAATGATTTAAAATTAACCATGGTACAATTTGGTTTTACATTGCACACCAAATATTCTCTCTACTTAAATATCCAAAACAAAAACTATTCAACCAAATTACATAAACCTAAATCATTTTTAAGCCCCTAATTTGACAAGAAAAGAAAAATTACCCGTAAGGGTTTTAGCGTCTTAATGGTGGTGGGAGGCCAATACAACAGAGGTGGTGACCCCTTAGATTTCTCTTTCTCTCTCTTTTAAATGTTTCGTTAGTCCCAGATCTTTTGTTTTTGTAATATGTAGTGAAATAGTACGTTTTATTTAACAATCCATAACATTTTTATGTCTCTCTATCTCTCTTCTGGACTTTATCTAGTTAGTTATTACCATTAGTCCTTACTTATTTTTTTTTTATTTTTTTTTAACATACTAAAACAGTGGGTATGCTAAAAGACATGAAGAATAGAGATAGGTGTGATGTAAGTTTAGACAATTAATGAGATAATAGTAAAATAAGTTTATATAAACTTTTGGGTAATTGTAAAAAAAACCTTAATGAAAGATATAAAAAAATGCTAAATACAAAATTAGAGCGCCACTTGGTAGGACCTCATGCACTCCCGCATGAGGTCTCTGCTTATATATATATATATATATATATATATATATATATATATATATATATATATTTGATTCTTTTGGAAATTTTGCAAGTATGGAGGATATAAGAAGATATTAGGTTTTAAAGATTTAAGATTAAATGTTTAGAGTTTCAATTTGCATATGTTGGCAAATTGAGAACAAAAATATGTCTAGGATACATGTTAGACATTGCTCAAAGTGTTCCAAGTCAAGACTCAAGAAGATTCAAGCTACAGGAAAAAGAATTGAAATTATGTGAAGCTCGACCGATCAAAGAACGAGGTTCAATCGATTGAATATCACAGAAAAAGAATTTTTGCAGAATTTTAAATCAGGCCTAAGCCCATGAAAACATTTAGGGTTTCAGTCCAACAATCCTGAGTATAAAAGGAAAACTCTAACTAAATTTTGAAGATCTTTTTTGAAGACTTATGAGTTACTCCTGTGAGATTTAAGAGGTTTTGTACCTTCCAACTCTACAAGCATCTACTAGAACAAGACTTATGATGGGGTACAAACTCCAATACCGTCCATGGAGGTTGCCCAGGGAAAGACCAAGCAAGCAAAGGTTGTAAGAACCTCGTTCATAAAATATTGTCCATGCAGGAAGGTGCTTGAAGGAGGTATTGCGAGGTTAAGTGTTACTAAAACACAACGTGCCGTCCAGGGGAACCATCAACCTCATCAGTAAAAAGGTCATCCGTAAAGGAACGGCCTCCCCTAGAAGCAAGGTACACTCGATGGGAAGACCTCTAGACGAGGACCCCTAGACAAACCCTTGACACTTAGGAAAATTCCTATATACAATAACTCTGTATCACACGCATGACTTCCAATGACCGTTATGTGAGAAAAATGTAACTCCTAAACAGTTGGAGAAGCTATTCCTGAACCCTCGCACCTCCTCAAATCCAAGGGAAGTTAAAAGTCTAAATAACTGTTCTTAGGACACTATATAAGCACTTGTTTAGACAAATTAAAGGTATGTTTTTGACATCCTAAAAAGTTGGAACTCCAAAATTTGAGAGAGAAAAACTAACTTTGTCATCGGAGGGTTCTTGGCCGGTGACCCCGGTCACCTTTAATTGTTTTTCTTCCTTTTTCAAGCCATCAAGATAGCCATTAGTCCTTTCAAGTCCGAAGCATCTAGCCTACTGATTTTCTTCGCATCATCAGTTGGCGCCGTCTGTGGGAATCAGTGTTCTTTTTGTTCGATTATCCGTTTTCAACGATTAGCCTTTCCTAGACAAAAGGCTGAATGGTTCAAACAAGATCAAGGGCTACCAGCCCAGGCCGCTAGGAGTGTAGGGACACTTCTAGTAATCCCCTCTGCGATCGTTAGTCAGCGCCCACCGTGCAACCGTCTTTCGTTTAACACATACAGTCTATGGCTGCTGCTATGGCGGAATTGACTTGTTAGAATCAAGAGTTGAACAGGGAGATCAATCTAAGGAGGCAGTGCCAAGATGAGCACACAGAAGGACGAGCCCAGGGTTAGGAAGGTGGAGGAGAAAATGAGTTTGAAAATCATTCAAGGAGTACTGCTTCATGAAGAGTGCCACACTTGGATGGATGAAATGAAGGAGAATATGAGGCGGGCGAACCTTGTGGATGATTTAGTTCATCGAACAGACTACCCTTTCACGGCTTCCATCAACAGTCACTCCCTACCCTCGAAATTCAAAATGCCTTCCTTGGATTCTTATGATGGAAATCGTGACCCGTGTAATCACATCACTACATTCAAGACAACCATGCACCTTCAAGGAGTCATAGACGAGATAATGTGTAAAGTTTTCCCTACCACACTTAAGGGACCAGCATGGGTATGGTTCAGCAAAATACCCCAAAACTCTGTAGACTCATTCGAGAAGTTGAGTAAGTTGTTCGTCAATAATTTCATTGGAGGGCAACGCCATAAGCGTTCCTCTTCTAGTTTGCTAACTATAGAACAGGGGGAAAACGAAAGCTTTCGGTCTTTCATTACCCAATTTAATAGAGAAGCCTTGATAGTGGATAAAATGGATGACAAGTTGTTATTGGCCGCCTTTAACAATGGGTTCAACTTAGACTTGTTCATCCATAAGCTCTACGAGTAGGAACCACAGGCTATGGCCGAACTCGTCCATTCGGCCCAGAGTTTCATGAATGCTGAGGACGCTATTATAGCCAAGAAGAGAAAGAGATCAAAATGCTCGGAAGCAGGTCACCAGCATTACCTAGAACAGGGTCCTCATCTAAAGAAGGCTCGGGCAGAAGAGAAAAAAGAAAAAGATGGTAAGAAGTCGAGTTTCTCAGTAAGAAATCATCAATACACACCCTTGAATATGCCACTAAAGCAAGTGCTTATGCAGATTAAGGATGATCCGTCCTTGCAGTGGCCAGAGAAAATGAAAGGAGATCCAAACAAGCGCAATAGGAACAAGTATTGCTACTTTCACAGAGATCATAGGCACGACATGGACGAGTGCTTTGACTTGAAGCAGCAGATAGAGAATTTTATCAAGCAAGGGAAGTTGAGGAACTTCCTTGGACGAGACCAGAGAGATGAGAAACTGAAGGCTAAGGTGGAGGAGTCATCACGACTCCCACTAGGAGAAATAAGAGTAATTATCGGAGGAACCTTAGCAGCGCAATCGTCTAAGTTGAGGAAGACATACCTGAAGGTGGTGCAAAATGTCCAGCTGTCTAGACGATCTCCTAGGACAAGGGAAGTAGATGAGCAAGCCATCACGTTCACGGACGAGGACTCTAGACGAGTTCACCACCCACATGATGACGCGATAGTCATTACCCTACTCATTGCTGATCACACAACTAGGAGAGTGTTGGTAGACAATGGTAGTTCGGCGGACATTTTGTATTACTCCGCCTTCTAGCAAATGAGGATAGGACGAGATCAACTTCAACCAGTGAATTCGCCATTGGTGGGATTTGGAGGAATGAAGGTGCAGCCTATTGGCACCATTGTGTTCGTAGCAGATAACCAAAGAGGTAAACTTCCTTATTGTTAATTGTGCATCATCATACAATGCTATTATTGGAAGGACAACTTTGAATAGTTGGAAGGTGGTAACCTCTACCTATCATTTGTCTGTAAAATTCTCGATTGAGCACGGAGTGGGTGAAGTGCAAGGAGATTTGTTAGCCGCCAGAGAGTACTACCTAGCTATGCTGGCTATGGACGAGCATGTACAGACAATGAGCATAGACGAGAAAAGGATCGCAGCGGAACCCACTAAGGTGTTAGAAGATGTCCCTTTGGATGAGAGTAGGCCCAAAATTGGGGCAAGCATGGAAGAAGAGGCAAAGCATACTTTAATCCAGTTTTTGAAGAAAAGCCTAGATGTTTTTGCATGGAGTCATGAGGACATGCCGAGTATTGATCCAAGTGTCATTACTTACCGACTGAATGTGTGTCCCTATTCCAAACTAGTGTGTCAGAAGAAGAGGGTTTTTGTTCCTAAGTGAGACAATGCCATCAAAGAAAAAGTCCCGAAATTGATCATCACAAAGTTCATTTGAGAAGTTTATTATCCGGACAGGTTGGCGATCATAGTCATGGCAAAGAAGGCCAACGACAAGTGGCGGATGTGTGTGGATTTTACTGACTTAAACAAGGCTTGCCCCAAGGACAGTTATCCATTGCCACATATTGACTAGTTGGTAGACTCAACGGCAGGTCACAAATTATTAAGCTTCAGGGACGCCTTTTCAGGCTACAACCAAATGAAGATGGACGAAGCAGATCAAGAAAAGACTTCATTCATTACTAGCCAAGGATTATTTTGCTACAAGGTGATGCCTTTTGGTTTGAAGAATGTAGGGGCAACTTACCAAAGACTGGTTAACCACATGTTTCGTCCTCAAATAGGGCGAAATGTAGAGGTTTATGTAGATGATTTGTTGGTAAAGAGCTTGGACAAGGGAAAGAGCTTGGACAAGGGAAAGCATTTAGATGACTTCAAGAGACCTTTGATACACTTCGGCAGTATAAAATGAAATTAAATCCAAGCAAGTGTGCTTTTGGAGTTTCGTCAGGAAAGTTTTTAGGGTTCATGGTTTCACACAGAGGAATTGAAGCAAATCCGAAAAAAATCCAGGCAATACTAAATATGGAACCACCGAAGAACATCAAAGAAGTCTAATCTCTTATCGGACAAGTTGCACCGTTAACTGGTTTGTTTCGAAAGCTACTGACAAGTGTTTGCCATTCTTTAAAGTTCTCAAGAAAGCATTTGAGTGGATGGACGAGTGTTAGAAGGCCTTCCAAGACTTGAAGGTTTACCTTACAACAACACTATTGTTGAGCCCATCTTTACCCGGAGAAGAATTGTATTTGTATTTGGCAGTGTCCCCGCACGCTGTGAGCTCGGCGTTGATTAGAGAAGAAGGACAAGTTCAGAAACTGGTGTACTATACAAGCCACGCATTAAGAGGGGTGAAAGAACGATATCCAATGATGGAGAAGCTAGCCTTTGCCTTGATCACAGCTTCCAAGAAGCTAAGGCATTATTTCCAAGCTCATGTTATCAACGTCCTAACGGACCGTCCCCTAAAAAAAGCAATGAACAAGTTAGAAGGTACAAGATGACTAATTCAATGGGCAATAGAACTTAGCGAATTTGATGCCAGATACTAGCCAAGGAGCACGATAAAGGCATAGGCGTTGACAGATTTCATTATAGAGTTCACCCCTAACCAGGACGAGCTAGACAACGATAAGGGAGTTGAAAGGTGAGTTATTAATGTAGACGGATCGTCCACGCTATATGCAGGAGGAATTGGAGTCATACTCAAGTCCCTAGAAGGTGATAAGTTAGAGTACACAACTCGTCTACAGTACCAAACCACTAACAACAAGGCCGAGTATGAAGCTCTACTCAAAGGGCTAGAATTGGCTAAGTCCCTAAGGGTGGAGTCAATAATAGTCAAAGAAGATTCTCAGCTAGTCATTAACCAAGTGAATGGAATGTGTGATGCTAAGGAAGATCGGATGAAGAAATACCTCAGCAAAGTGAAATGGCTTGTCCAAAATTTTACAGAGGTGAGTTTTGTTTAACTTCCAAGGGAAGAAAATATGGAAGCAGATGCCTTGGCGAAAGCAGTTTTGGGAGGAGGAGTTATGGACGCGCACGACAGAATCCAATACATGCCAAGCATAGACCTCCTAGATATACAACAAATAGGAGGGGGAGAAAATTGGATGAGTCCAATAATGCTCTATCTTAAGGATGGAAGGCTTCCAGAAGACAATGATGAGGCTAGGAAGCTGACGATCAGGGTAGCCAAGTACGTCCTCATAAACGAAGTGCTATACAAACGAGGCTTTTCACAGCCTTACTTGAGGTGCTTGGCTTCGGATGAGTCAAACTATTTTTTGAGGGAAGTTCATGAAGGAGCATGTGAGAATCACGAAGGAGCAAGATCACTTGTCCATAAAGTCGTCCGTGCAGGCTACTACTGGCCTACAATTCAGGCAGATGTTAAGGCAGATGTTAAGGCCTATGTCAAGGTGTGTGACTAGTGTCAGCTTATAGTAACGTCTTTAGACAGCCGTCAGAGTACTAGACCTCAATGATGGCCCATGACCCTTTGCATAGTGGGGATTGGATATCCTAGGTCCTTTCCCTCTAGGAACAAGACAAATGAAATTTTTGGTAGTAGGGATTGACTACTTTACCAAGTGGGTGGAGGCCGAATCTCTTGCAAAAATCACTCAGCAAAATGTTAAGAATTTTGTTTGGAAGAATATTCTGTGCAAGTTCGGAGTACCTAGGGTATTAGTATCTGACAACGGACGACAGTTTGACAACACACCTTTCAGGGACTTTTGTGAACATTTTGGAATCAATAATCATTGTTCCTTACCCTTCCACCCACAGGTGAACAGACAAGCGGAAGTGGCAAATTGATCCCTGTTGAAAATCATCAAGACTTGGCTCGAGGGGGCAAAGGGGATATGGCCAGACGAGTTACCAGGTGTTCTTTGGGTCTACAGGACGACTGTGAGAACCCTAACAGGAGAAACCCCCTCAAGCTAGCCTATGGAAGTGAAGCAGTCATACCGGCAGAAGTTCATATGGCTAACCATCGAGTGATGAAGTATCAGGAGAGTGAAAATGAGGAACAACTTCGTCTTGACCTCGATTTCATTGACAAGGTAAGGATGGATGCGGAGCAAAGGACAACAATTGGGAAGGACCATGTAGGGTAATCAACTACAAGAGGTAGGGGTTGTACTACTTGGAAGCTCTGGACGGAAGAAAGTTAGAGCATCCATGGAACGTGGAAAATCTGAGGAGGTACTATCAGTAATGTGCTTGGACGAATTCCACCAAGGACGAGGTCACAGTTATGGTGTTTACTAATATTTACTGTTGTGTTTTTATTACTACTATAGTGTGTATTAAGAATAAAAAGTGCACTAATTCTTAAACTTTTGTACTGTATACAGATAAGTTTGTGAAAGACGAGATTAAGTATTTTCCTAAGTACCTTCATAAGGCGCTAGCTTCTAAGCAGGTGCCATATTTGTGAACAATATTTATATAATGATATGTTAGGATTTCCAGTGTATTTTATGCATAAATCTAACTTCCATAAAAATACCTATAAGGGGGGCAAAACCCTAAGACGAATGAAAATCTTTGGACGTAAGGATGTAACGTTCGTAAGCTTTCCTCAAGACGAGGACAAAGTAAAGAAAAAAATAAGCTAAGGCATAAAAAGCTATACAGTGAAGCACTAGTCCATGGACGAGCATTTGACCAAGACGGTCAGGTGTTCTAGGATGAGTCAAACACTAGAAGCGTCTTTGACAAAAAGCAAATGCCAAGCCCATGGACGAGGCAAAAGTCTAACAAGACCATCATTGCTATCTTGAATCGTCCATACGCAAACAGGACGTCCACAGAGGACAAACCTCAAGCATCATCCATATAAAAAGCACGTAAACTAACTTCTAACATCGTCCATGAGAAAAGCATATGGACGACCCTCTAATAAAAGAGTGCAAATCTCAATAACAATAGTAATACAAGGGGTAAACTCGTCCATACAAATAACAATAATGGATGAAAAATAGACATTCATTTAAGTTTAAAAAGGATAGACGACCATCATCCTAAAACCCTTACAAAGCAAGCCTTAAAAGGCAATTGTTAATAAGCTCATCCAAAGTATGATGGATGAGAGAATTGTTTTCAAATACATTTTAATAAAGGTCCCAAAAACAATGGACCAAATCAAAGAGAAACAAACAAATAAACACTAGTTAACAATCTCGTCTTCAAATGGAGGGGCGGCGTCAGTATTGGGGTCGTCCTGTGGTGACTTTGTAGTGGCATCATCTTCAACATTGACGTCCTCTGAGCTTGTCTGGAGAAGGGAGCTAGTAGAGCCTCCAAGTTGAAGTTTGACAAGGCTAAAATCTACCTCGGGAAAGGGTTCAACAGCTTCCATACGGAAGTCTTCGAAGCCAGCAGCATTATTCCTGTCTAACAGGTCAGTAAACTAGCTAGAAGCTTTGAATTCCTCCTCAGCTATCTTTTTGGCATCCTTGAGAAGGGTACTAAGTTCGTCATTTCTCTGAAAATGATCCAGACAAGTGTCCTTCTCGACGATGTTAACCCTTAGTTCCTCGGCGAGATTTTTCAGCTCCTTAACCTCGTCCGTAGCCTTACCCGCTACCTCAGCCCAGTTTCTACACTCGTCCTTAACCTGCCATAGCTTCGTCTCAAGCTTGGCCCTCTCTTTGTCTATCTCTGTGGCCTATCTGGATGCTGCTATGAACTTTAACATGGCCTATGCAAACGATTAAAAGTTCAATTAAAATAAAACAATGGCCATAGGAAAATGATAGGACGAGGTAAAACTTAGAATAACATACCTTAAAGAGATCATGGACAGCAGAGTGCTCAAATTCCTTCAAGGACATATCATAGCTAGCAGCCACGTCCTCCTCGGTCACAGATTTTTCAAACCTCTCCCAGGCTAAGTCCTCATTCTCAATTATATTCATGGGAACCTTAGGACGAGGCTGAGAGGGGGCAGGAGTGACGACCTTTATAGGGGTAACACCAACAGGCTCAGGCACTTCCACGTCAAGGACTTGGACGGGAGGAGCATGGGAGACGGGGGGGTAGTGCTTGGCTTAACAATCCCGGGCTTAGACGACCTATGCTTTGCCTTCTTGTGCCTTCGACGACTTGGAATATCTTCCAAATTTAGATCCTTGGGCAAGCTCTTCCTTTTATCCCCAGTGGAAAGACGAGACTGTGATTCCTCAAGGATAGGACGAGGCTGAGGCTGAACCTCTGACCCTACAACCTCGTCCACTATCTCCTTCCCTTTGTTCTCTTTCATGGTAGCCATTCCCATAGAGAAATTTGTTAGAATCACCTCTAAAAAAGACAAGGGATGACTAGAAGTAAAAACTTACGTTTACGGACTGTATGTTCGTGGGCTGTGGCTTCAGAAGAAGGCTCAGGGCCAAGTCCCTAAGTAGCAAGGTCTTGAAGAGTAACCAAGGAGTGGAAATCCCTCTCAGGGTGAAGACGAGCCTTTTGCACGCATCCAAGGTAAAACCTGTTCAAGGATGGTCGTCTAACGCCTGTAGAAAAGGGTTGGAGTTAAAACGATTATAAAGTGATGCAATAAGGAACAATGCATAGCAATAAACATACCTTCAGGACGAAGGTTCCTTAACTCTCCAATATAAGGGGAAAATGGATCCCTGCCAACCTCAATAGGGTGTCTTGCCTAGAAACCTGAGACGAAGAAAAACTTCGTCTTCTAGTTCCTATCTGACGTGGCCAAAGACTTGATAATTCTACAATTTCTCCCTCTAGCTGTAAATTGATAAAAACCACGGGATTGACTAATTTCAGAGGGTTTGTAACAAAAAAGGAACTCGTCCACGGTGAGGGGACGATCCCATTTAAACACCTCTCTCGACAATTTGCATAGAGATGACTAATCTCCACGCATTGGGGTTAAATTCACAGGAGAGCACTAGATGGACTAGCCCCAGACCCAAACGCCGATCTCATCCTAAGTTCTTCTTGAAGGACTTCCAGAGTAACCCTAAGAACTTTAGAAGTATACTCCTCATCCATGGTATTTCCCCCCACTACTACTAATACTACTAGAATCACTATAGCTAGAGTTATGATACTCGTCTATCTCCTTTTCAACACTATTACTAGATGAAGATACGACAACTTTAGACACTTTGAAAACTTAAGAGAAACCTAGAGACGAGTGTAAAGAAGATACCTGGCTCTAGGCGGTAGAAAACTAGGGACGCTGGAAAACTTCTAGACGAGGCTCTAAGACGAGGATGTGAAAGAAGAAAATTTGAGAAAATACAGAGGGTTCGAAAGGAATTCCATTATTTATAGGCGTTGAAAAATGGTGTCTCGAATTATGTGACCAACCAGGACACGCCACATGGCATTTCCCCTAAAAAAATTAAATCAACGTGACGAATAGCCAATAAAATTATGACACGTGGCACGCATACAGCTAGCATAGAGATATGCGTCCAAAAAATGATGTCATTTGATGTACTTCCTAGACGACCCATTGACAAGGGGGCAACTGATGGGGTATAAACTCTAATACCATCCATGGAGGTCGTCTAGGGAAAGACTGAGCAAGCAAAGGTTGTAAGAACCTCGTCCATAAAATAGCGTCCATGCAGGAAGGTGCTTGGAGGAGGTATTGCGCGGTCAAGTGTTACAAAACCACAATGTGCCGTCCAGGGGAACCATCAACCTTATCCGTAAAAAGATCGTCCGTAAAGGAACGACCTCCCCTAGAAGCGAGGTACACTCGACAGGAAGACCTCTGGACGAGGACCCTTGGACGAACCCTTGACACTTAGGAAAATTCCTATATACAATAACTCCGTATCACACGCATGACTTCCAATGACTGTTATGTGAGAAAAATGTAACTCCTAAATGGTTGGGGAAGCTATTCCTGAACCCTTGCATCTCCTCAAATCCAGGGGAAGTTAAAAGTCTAAATAACTGTTTTTAGGACACTATATAAGTATTTTTTCATACAAATCAAAGGTACGTTTTTGACATCCTAAAAAGTTGGAACTCTAAGATTTGAGAGAGAAAAACTAACTTTGCCATTAGAAGGTTCTAGGCCGGCGACCCCGGTCACCTTTGATTGTTTTTCTTCCTTTTTCAGGCCATCAAGACAGCCAGTAGTTCTTTCAAGTCCAAAGCATCCATCCTACTGATTTTCTTTGCATCATCAACCTATAATCAAGTGTTGGTGGAATCTAGTTGCTGCTATAAGATCAATAACTGGTGATTTGAAATCTTTGAGTGGGACCTCAAAGTCACAAGCGTGGGTGCTTGTGTTTCTGCAATCTAAGAAAGAAGGAGTCCGTGGATTCGGAGTTTGTACGTGGTCGTGTCAGTAAGTTACTACTGGAGGTAACCATAGATTTATGGTTAAATCTTTTGTAAAAACTTGGATTCTCTATTAGCGGTTTTGTTTTACCTTAAGGATAGATAGGTCAAATCCTCCCCAAGTTTTTTACCTTAAAACGGTTCATTTCATTGGTTTTCCTAGGTCATTATGTTGGTGTAATTTATGCTGCTGTACATGATAAATTTATTATTGTTTAATCTAGATCTGAATAATTAACCTAAGTAATCACTTGGCTAATTTACTAGGGTTGAACAATCTATTTAAGGGGTCTAAACAAACAAACAGAAGAAAATGTAATTCAAGGACAAATTTGTCAAAATTCACCTCTAAGAAAAAGATACTGAGTAAGGTTATAGCTTTAGGCTTCAACTAATTTTGTAACTAAATTTTATCCATTAACTATTAATTTTTTTTATAATTAATATTTTATTATACTACTAAGTAATTTGTGTAATGCACACAAAAGTTCAACAAAATATGATATTCTTAGTGATAAAATACAAATTAGAATAAAAAACAAAGATAAGGAATGAAATCAATAGAGTCAATATTACGACACAAAACACACGGAGGTGTTGAGTGTAGGGGATGCTCCACCCAAGTCAACTGAGCTTTGTTTTCTAAATTTCCATTATGATTAATTATTCCGCTTTCACTTTTTTGGGAGTGCATTCATAAAAAAAGCATTAATGCACTACAAGTGTGTAGAGCAGCCAAACTTTGCTCTGGTTTCTCTACACTCTAGTAGTGCATTAATGCTATTTTACAATTGGTAAGGTTTTTCTAGGATTCAGTATTAAAAAACTATGAATGTGCTCCCAAGAAAGTGAAATCAGAATAATTAATCATAATGAAAATGTTTGTGTATGTCATTATATTAAAAGTAGAATAACTAAATAGAGCAACCAAATTTTCACTTGCTTGACCGTCAACCAAGGCAGGAAAATGTTTGTCTATGTCATCATTTTAACAGCCTACAATTTACGTCCACAACATAACTATAAGAGCCCATATATAATACAAACTTCTATATCTAACTCTGCCTAGCACTAAAATTTCACCAATTTCCTGTTTTTCCAGACCAATGAAGCTTCACAACCCCAATTTTCCTACATAATGCTTGCATCCTGCCACTTCTTCTAACATTTCAACTAATGAGACTGATCGTTTGGCTTTGCTTAAATTCAAAGAATTCATTGCTAGTGACCCAAATGGAATCTTGAGCCCATGGAATCATTCTATCCAGTTCTGTAGCTGGTATGGAATTACATGAGGCCGCCACCATCAAAGAGTCACGGCCTTGGTACTACAGGGGCATAAATTGCGTGGAACCATTACACCTTGCATCGGAAACCTCACCTTTCTTAGAGCCATCAACCTCCAAAACAACAGCTTTTATGGTGAAATTCCAAAGGAAGTTGGTCATTTGTTCCAATTGCGACATCTCAATCTTTCAAATAACACATTGGGAGGAGAAATTCCAGCCAGCTTGATCAATTGCTCCGAACTCAGGGTAATTGGCTTATCATGGAACAAACTTATTGGGAAAATCCCCATGGAGCTTGGCTCTTTGTCAAAGCTTCTTTATTTTCGGGTTCCCACATACAATTTGACAGGAAGAAGCCCACCTTTCTTGGGAAATCTTTCGTTTCTCGAATATTTTTCAGTAACCTTTAATAATTTAGAGGGAAATATTCCAGAGAGCATAAGCCGTTTGAAAAGCTAATCAAATTTTGCAGTTGGATCCAATAAGCTGAACGGTATGGTCCCTTCCTCTCTCTACAATTTATCATCTATCAGCGGATTAGGATTCGAAGTCAACCAACTTAGTGGCACTTTTCCAGCAAACATCTGCTTCCCTCTCTCTAATCTCAAACTATTTGAAATTGGTGAAAATGAATTCTTTGGGCCAATCCCTGGTTCTTTATGCAATGCATCTAAGCTTCAAATAATTGACCTAGGGAAAAACAACTTGGTGGGATCAGTTCTGACTAATTTGGGATATCTACTAGATCTTAAATACCTAAGCCTAACTAACAATAAATTAGGAAGGGATTTGGACTTCTTAACGTCTTTAAGAAACTGTAGCAAATTGGTAGTGCTGTCATTTGCAATAAACCAATTCGAAGGTGTTTTGCCTAATTCTATAGGCAACTTGTCACCACAACTTAATGCATTATATTTAGGACACAACAAAATATCTGGTATGATTCCAGTAGCGTTGCAAAATCTTGTCAACCTAATTATCTTGGAAATGGAAGAGAATCTTTTCACAGGTATGATACCAACTTATTTTAGGAAGTTTCAGAAGATGCAAGGATTGTATTCATGGGGAACAAATTGTCAGGGCAAATCCCAAGCTCCACTGGCAACCTTACTCACTTGGTTGTATTGGAATTTTCTCAAATAAATTTAGAAGGAAGCATACCTCCAACTATTGGTAATTGCCAAAGTTTGCAACAGTTGGATGTTTCACAAAATTACCTTAGTGGAGTCATACCTCAGCAGGTTTTTTCTCTTTTCTCTTTGTCGCTATTAATCAATTTATCCTACAACTCATTTAGTGGCAAATTACTTGTTGAAGTTGGAAATTTGAAAAATATTAATTCTCTAGGTGTCTCTGAAAACAACTTGTTCGGTGGAATTCTTGCAACAATTGAATATTGCTTGAGTTTAGAAAACCTATCCTTGCAAAGGAATTCCTTCGAAGGAATCATACCTTCATCCATGGCTTCTTTGAAAGGCCTTGAACGCTTGGATGTTTCACGAAACAAATTATTAGGATTTATTCCAAAGGGTCTAGAGAAACTTTTATTTTTAAAATATTTGAACATTTCGTTCAATGATATTGAGGGCGCATTACCAATAGTCGGAGTTTTCAATAATGTAGATACAATATCAATTATTGCAAACAATAAGCTTTATGGGGGTATTCCATAGTTGCAACTACCAACATGCCCTGAAGTTACGAAATCAAGAAAGTCCCTTACTTCTAGATCAATAATCACAACTTTTTGTGTGGTTACATGTCTCCTTCTAGTCTCATCCTTTATTGTTCTTTATTGGAGGAAAAAATATAAAAAGAAATCTTCTTCTATAGTCTCAATGATGGATCCCCTTGCAACAATTTCATACAAAATGCTTCATCGAGCAACTAATGGATTTTCTCTCAACAATTTGATTGGATCTAGTAGTTTTGGATAAGTTTACAAAGGAGTTCTTAATCAAGAGGAAGTGTTAGTTGCTGTAAAGGTCCTAAACCTTCAAACTAAAGGAACTACCAAGAGTTTTGTGGTAGAATGCAATGTGTTAAGAAATGTTCGGCATCGAAATCTTGTGAAGATCTTAACATGTTGCTCTAGTATCAATTACAATGGTGATGAATTCAAAGCTCTAATATTTGAATGGATGACTAATGGGAGCTTAGATAAGTGGCTACCTCCAATGATATATTGCAAAAATAAATCAAAAAATTTGACCGTTCTTCAAAGAATAAGTATTGCAATTGATGTGGCTTCTACATTAAATTATCTACACAATTAGTGTCAGCAACAAATCATTCATTGTGATTTAAAACCAAGCAATATTCTTCTTGATAGTGAGATGATTGCTCATGTAAGCGATTTTGGTTTAGCAAGACTCCTCACAAGCACTAGTGATTCTTCCCAAAAGTGTACCGGTACAATTGGGTTAAAAGGATCTATCGGCTATGTTGCTCCACGTATTACCTCTCTTATTTAGTTTTATATCCTTAATGATTCTATAACATGTTGCTTTTCTCTTTGTCACTTTATCAAAAGATAAGAATTAGCTACTTGAATTTTTGTGCATATAAGCTTTTTAATATTTGTAAACATATTAATATATTCTCTTAGTTACTATCTCTGTCTCTTATAATAAATATTCCCTTGAGTACATACAAGCACATAATTAATTTTACATAATATTTAAAATAAAAAAATTAATACCAAAATAAGATTTATACTTTGAGAAATGCCGAAGTTAATTTCGCGATGGCCATTTTGATCCTTTGCCTCAGCTTCATATCTTCTTTGTATTTCAGTCAAATTGAACATGAAAAAAAATGGAATTTGGCCCTTCGGGGTAAAGTTTCATACATTTTCCTTCCACTGCGGAAGTAATGTCATATATATATATATATATATAGCTTCATTTCATTTTCTTTGAATTTGCATTTTGTAGACCTTAATCCATTTCATTATAGATAGAAATTGCCTAATTTCTTTCCATTGCACGAGTTGTAGAGTATGGCATGGGTGGTGAGGCATCGACTGAGGGGGATGTATAGAGCTACGGAGTTCTTGTGCTGGAAATGTTTACAGGAAGGGTGCCCATTGATGATATATTTAAAGATGGTCTGAATCTCCATAATTTTGTTAAGGTGGCATTACCAAAAAGAATTGCTCAAGTTGTTGACCCAATGCTTTTGCCAAGAGAAGTTAAAGAATTAGGAGTTGCAACTGCGGTAATGATGGCCACAGAAAAAGATGACAATGATAATGAAATTGAAGTAGAAGAAGCTAATAATATTGAGGATTCTAGACATATTGATGTTGACATGCAGAAGTGCTTACTCTCAATTCTTTCCATTGGAATCTTATGTTCATTGGAATCCCCAAAAGAGAGAATGAGTATGGAGGAAGTCGTTAAGGAATTGCAATTGATAAAAAGTGCTTTCATTAGTTTAGGGGATCCGCAGAGGCAGACCAAGTAGAGCTAAAGTAAGGGGTATTTAGTTTTGATTATAAGACTACACAAGTAGTGTGTCCTATTAATTTACTTTGATTTCATTTAGTCCCCAAATACTTCTATTAAAAAAGCATGGAGATTTTTTGTTGACCTTTTTATTAATTTTGAGTAGATTATCATAGCTGATTGTATAATTGGATTTTCATTTCTCATTCATGATCAAAATACTAAACAAAAATTGTCATCTTACTAAAACCCACAACCTTCTTGTAATAATTCCTATCCCGTTTCTTACGTTATCAAGGTTTAAAATGGTGAGCTAACGAATTTTTTGTGAATTGCAGAGACATGAAACAAATAGAATAAATTAAATAATGCCTAGATTAAGCATGGGATAAGGCATTTCTACATGATCTGTTATAATATTATGCTAGTTTAATATCCCTTTTTGAAAGGATCAATAAATGATTTTCTTTCACTTCTAGTGTCGGAGTTAATGATTTTCTTTCTCTTCTGGTGCTGTGAGTGTTCTTCATGTACTGTGCTTTGTTCTACTACTATAATGTGTGACTGTGTTTGTACTAATAATCAAGTCAATTCCTAAAAGCCTTTTATAGGAAGGGAATGCATCAAAGATGCCATGTTAGTTTAGAACTTCATATGGCATTATTCTAGTGTACAAATAAAAGTGGATCTTTTGTTTAATTTCCCTTTAAACTAAATGTGTTTAGAATGCATTATCTTTTTGTTTTTTTGATGAACATAAAATGGGTAGGCAAAGTCTAGCATGGGTTATAAAGCTGTTTGGGGTTTTGAAGGTCGGCGGTGAGAGAAGGGAGAAATCTTGTGCTCTTTCCTAGATTCTCTTGCTTGACTTCTGAATGCAAGGTTGGCCCCCATTGTGTAGAGCATCGTTCCTATGACCGCATAATTCATCAATAACAAGGATCATTGTTAAGGTTATGAAGGATTGCTAAATATCAGGATTGGGAGATGGTGGAGGTGATAACACAAGTTTTATGATGCATCTAAAATAAATCAAGGGCGTAAAAAGTGGCACGTCAATTAAAATTTAAAGCACTTGACTCTGGGAAACTCAACTGTTGTTAGACAATAAACACTGAGTTAACTCATCAAACCCATCTTATTTGAATATTTCAAAATCTCAATCTCTCTCCTCCATCGCCATGCTTTGCTCTCTCAAGTCTCAACCTTGCCATTGCAGCTTTGCCGCTGCCACAATCACCACCGTGTGCCAAGTCTCAACGTTTGGTTGCTTGGAAAAAGAAGGAAAATAAATTATTATAAGACTATTTTTTTCGTCATGATGTATGGAGTGCATCAATAGAACAATGATAGAAAAATGGAATGGAGCACACTGACAGACAAAGATAGAAATAGAGTAAGAACTGTAACCTTAATGTTGGTTCCCATAACAAAAGTGATGCTAAACCTGATATTTTCAATAGAAGACCTAAACTTCAGATGTGTAATGCAGCAAGAGTCCATAGAGCACCTATTCTTAAAGTGCCTAGTGACTTGGAATTTGTGGTCATCCCCAACGACCTTTTAGAATTGAAGAGCTTAACCTGTCATCTATGGAGGAATGGATCTGAATAGTATTCAATTAAAAAAAGCTCCATGAAGGTCCCACTAGAAGAGGTAAGAAATTTATCAATGTGTGCTACCATATGTTGTGATGTAATCTGGATGCTAAGGAATAGACAGATGGTACGTAGGACTATGACTGATCCAATGCAGGGAGCACATCTCAAACTACAAAAACTCATTTGCAAGCCTGGGAATCCACTACTGAGGTACAAAGGTACCAGAACATGAACACCTCTTCCGCCCCCTTTTGTCAAAGTTAATTTTGATGCAGCATTAACAAACAGCCAAAGATGTGTTGTGACAGATGGCCATGATAATGAGAATGGCATTATTTGTTTTGTATCAAGCTAATAAGGATGGATGGATGGATGGTCCTCTTATAGCAGAAGAAAGAGCAGCACTCAAAGCTTTGTTTTAGAAAGGTTTTGATGGAGGGAAATGAACTAAATGAAATTCAATGAATCCAAAGTTCTCTATGCAGATCTCACTAGTCCATAGAACCACTAATAGTGGATACTAGCTTGGCATCAACTTCATGCAATAATTGGCAAGCTTTACATGTACTTAGAAAGTGCAATTCCTAAACCCACACTATTGCTCATTGGACTCTGCTTGTTGAGGAAATTATTCCGATAACTAAACTAATACCCATTGGCTTCCTTTTAATTTTTCAACTCTTTGGAAATTTCCTTTGCTATTAAAATGTTGCTTCCTATTGTATAATTGTCTCCCAATGTTGTGGTGTGTCTTCTTCAGTTGCTATAGAGCTCGTTTGGGCAAATTAGAATCTAACGATTTTCTCTTTTCACTTTGATTTGGTTTTCCATACCTTATCATGGCAACTATAGTCTATAGATACCGTGTATGGTCAAGTCCATGCAAGCATGGGTGATAGACTGATATATATTATTCGGAGTCCTTATACTCTCATTATCAGGACGCAAGACTGAGTGGGTAGTCAAGTGAATAGGCCAAAGTGTTCCTAGTATACTGATTTTCGTCATAATTATAGTCGATGAACCTTAAATATCTTCAAAGTAAAAACGTTTTTGATAGAACAAAATTTACCAAAAAACTATAAATGGACAATTTATTGGACGTGAATTCAAAACTTCTAGTTTTGATGGAATCTATAAATAATAAAAAATAATGTTGAAGATGAAGATCAATTCTTGAGGTGCCCCCAAAACTAGAAGTGATTGCACAATCAAAGAGGAGATAGTGTTCCATTGCAACTTTCAAAGAAAGGATTGTGAATCAAAGAAAATTTGCTTTCTCCTTGAAGAAGACTGTTTACCAAGGCTTTGAACAGAAAACATGGAAAATTAGGATTTTTTTATTAGTAGTGCCAAGAAGCTTCACATTTGATGAGGGAGATGAGCTTCAATTCATGAGAGAGAGAGAGAGAGAGAGAGAGAGAGAGAGAGAGCTTTCAAAAGAATAAGTGACAACTGGATTTAATAGTGCACTCATTCCTTATCAGATCTCCAAATTAACATATCTTTGGAATTATGAATAAAATGATGTACAAAATCTAGTAATGTAATGAAATTTAATCCTTTTTGGTGCAATTAAGAAAATGTTGGTAGAGAAGAGAAACTTTTGGTTTCAAAAGGTTGGCTGTTGTGGATGAGGTGATTTGGATAAGAGGGATGATATCAAGAGAGTGTCCCACCAAAATAAATAAAAAGTTCTTAAACTATAACGATTATTAAAAACAAATACAGAAACCGCTACCCAGAAACTACACATTTTAAATTTTACTTAAAAACCATTCACGATTTTAATGAACATTAGCAGTAATCATATTCACGATGGAGTGATTAAATCTTAAAAAAAAAAAAAAAACAATGTTGAAATGTCATAGGTATACAGTGATTATACAATAACAAGTGAAAACCACTCCAAGACATAGGTACATCTCATTGTTTACAAAGTTGTTTAACTGTACTTAAGTACTAACTGCAACTTTATCTGAAACCCTTTAAAAAAAGAAAAAGAAAAAAGAAGACCTTCCAATTTATGAAAGATTATTTAAAAAGACCTTATCAAACATGACTAAATATAAAGTGGCAGGCACTATCACAGACTTGTTTGATTTAAAAGCACAAACCAACCAAATTTGTGTGCTTTGATTGGCAAGGAACTCAACAAACAACCATCTCACTGTTACAAGAATCTAAGCAAATTGCGGCAAACTTTGGACTGCCAAAACAACGAATATCACTAAGAATTAAGAACCTTTTATCACACAACATAATGCTCTATGAAAAACAATAGTTCTTGAACCTCCCTCTAGCAACCACACGGGTCTTGACTCGTCTTACAATTTGATGGAGTGCCCAATATCTTCTTCTGAGCTTATTCGACTTCCATGAATGTCCTATTTCTCTGCAATAAAGATGGAAAATTTCAGAACCCCAAGCTAATCTGCTCATAACAGTATTCAAAATCAAACTTCTTCTCCTCCAGTATTTGATACGCATTCCACAAGCATTAAGGGATGTTAAAAATCATGAATAAAAATTTACGACTCTAAATCATACCCATGCTTTTATGCCTACATCAATCAGCATCTCCACCCCTAGGCTAAAACCATCATACCCAGCCACCATCCCACAAGTAGCTGCCATTTCAACTTTTCCACCCTCTGCCACAAGGTACTGCTAAAAGAATACTAGGATGGACAAAGCATTTAAACTACAGCCCCACCCCTGCCCCCCTACATAAAAATAAGAACATGATTATTCAAGACAATCTTCTTTTCTCAAAACCAGACAAATGGTTTTAAACATATCTTTGAATGAATTGGTTTGAAAGCATTCCTATTAAATAACTTTTAAAGAAGACACCCGAGGATCATTTACGCAATATATATATATATATATATATATATATATATATATATATATATATATATATATATATAAAATTTGTCTTGAACCCACTATCTATATATTTATTAAAGTTGTATGCTTAAACATGAGTTTCCAATTACAACAAATCTGGTGGAATTATCCCTTATTCTTATTTTTTTTCATCTTCAATCACACCTCATGTATTACACATACAACTGTATGAATCATCCAACAATAATTATATTTACCAAATTCTCTACAGGTTTCACACCATCATATAGTCATATCATGAAAAGAGAGAGGAATTCATACCTTCAACATCTGATCATGTGCTAATGTGGTTTAACAAGAGTGTCCACTTCCCATGTGTTTGTACTTAGGACTTCAAAATCTAACATTAACACTTATTCTCTCATGTGCTATTTTATTGCGATGTATCCAAATAGCCCAACGATTGTTGAAAGAATACAGTGAAGTGATTGCACTGGCCTTATGCTTTATACACACTTTCCAGCCAAGTAGCAACACAATTATGACTTGACTTTGACTCAAGTACCTTCTAATGGTGAGTGGTGATCTGAACCACATCACACAAGTTAAGTTATAGGTGATCCAAGCATTCCTCTTCTCTATTACATGAAGGGCAAGAAGTATCAATGAAGAGATTCCTATTTGCTAGCTCCCTAATCAATGGAAGAAAATCATTTTGTAGTTTCCAAAGGAAATAAGGAATTTAAATGGAAGTTCAAGCTTCCACAGGGCAGCCCGCATATGAGAGCCATATCTCTGAGTTCTACTCTTCCATCTGAGCATTAACTGTGGAGAAGCGAGGCTCTCTTGACTGTTTAATGATATGACCAATTGTCTATATTTCCAAATCAGTTACTGATTGTCTTGTTTCCCAATGGCAAAAGTATGATTGAAAACTACTTTGAGAATTTAATTTAAGCTTTAGAAAATCATTTTTAAGCACAAAAACTTAAGGGATCAAGATGTTTTATTAGTAGGTACAATTGTTATCTCAACAATGACAAAGTTGTGGCGTTGACATCATCATTAATTCAAATATTCCTAATTAACAAACTAGCAAATAAAAACATGCGCTTAAATAATTCCTCATTCTCAACCAATCAAATATGAATAATATGAAGAAGTGAGCCCCACTCTCAAGGCAGATTTTGCAGAATAGAAGGCTTCTGGGGCCATAGCTTATTGCAAATTTTAATATAAATTTCTCTTGCTAACCAGCTCAATGCATCCTTGTCCAATGCCATTTATCTTTCAATAAATTTATGAACAATCTAAATACTATTATTCAGTAAATCAATAAAAGCAAAGAAACATCTATGACAATTAACAATACGAAATTTTAAAAAACCAGGGGAAAAGCATAAGTAAATAAGTAATCAAACAGAAATATTTTTGTAGAAATTAAAAGCTAAACCTTAACAATTGGCTCGATGATTAGCATAGGTCAGCGAAGCAAACAAGTTCAATATCTTGAAGAAGTATTTCATCAAATAGTTGTGTGCTTGACTTGAATTTCAATTTCGAAGAATCAGCAGGCATAGTCGTTATATGGTAAATTGAAGTTTAGAAGAAGAAATTATGCACCAGAAGCAGACAAATAAGATGAATAAAAGACATATTATAATAAATGAAAATCAAATTGCATGGTGAAAATAATTCTTAGGCCTACCAATTACTTCAATAGTAACAAGGCATCATCTGCATTGAAAAAGAAATAAAGAAATTAAAACACAATAGTTTGAATAATTACATAGCCCAACAGTTTGATTTCACTATTATTTACTTAAAACACAATATATACTTGAGCAACAATCGTAAGAATAAGCCATTCAATTTAGAGAAATAGAAAGAGACAAACCTTCTCTTCAAAGTTGGATCAAGATGTTTTTGTGTTCTATGATGGTTGATACAGATTGGTGTTGCTATCATAGTTGAAAAAGGTATTGGGCATTGAAGATGAACCCTGATCGTGAAACCCATTGGTAAATCACCGTCTCCAGGGTTTGGAGCTTCGTTTCCAGAGTTGGAATCGGAATCGAAGCAAGTGGGACATGTAGTGTTTTTGGGGACGCCTTGCATGGGTTGGTTGATGGTTTCTTCTTTGTAGTCGGTGTTGGATTCCAACATGGCCTGAATCTTCTTCGCCATTGTTGAAAGCCCATTGATCCATAGATGAGTTAGGAGATATATTGGGTTTCCAAGGGCAACAGATGCATTCTACGTAAATCCCCATCCTATTTAGAGAAATATTTATCCCTTCACTTACAGCAACCTCAATGCGATTCTCTTCCGATGGATTTGATATTTTCATTTTCCCATAAACTAACCATACATTGCCATAAGAACAAAACGTCTCACATATGGTTTGTTGTTTACCACCATTGATGGAAATCTTAACTGACAAAAGGCTATCCATATTGGTGTTCACAAGCTTTGATGGAAAAGCAACAAAAACAACCAAATTTGAAAATTTAGGACCAACCAAGAACGATACAGAATTTCCGATAACCTGATGATGGTTGAATTTGAACCAGTTTGGGATCTCAATTGCTGGTAGTGTAAGATAATAATGATGGTAAATTTTAGATTCAGCTTCAGCAACTGTATTTGGTAAAATCCCTAGAATTTCTCCGAACTGCAAGAAATTGAAGTATAACATAAATTGTTTCTTTATAACTTAAACTTCAGAGAGAGAAAGAGATACCTGATTCCATAATCTGCTTAATGATTGTGGATCTAGCCGATAGCACCTAAGTGCATCCACAGTTCTTATAGATTGTGGAAGTCTTGGAATTTCCCGAGGTTTTTTGCAATTTCTTATGTGAAAAATCTAGCAAATCTTCTAATTAATACTTTCTGGGATGGTAACAATACCAGTAAAAGCTAGATCTAAATTGGTCAATACTGGGAAGTAATCGGGCTGCATCCAAGAATCTAATCCAACTTTAATTCCAACACACGCGCCAAGATTCAGTTGTGTCATGCTTAGAAACCCAGTTGGTCCCGAAAAGTTATGAGAGGAAGTGCATGCTAGTCTCAATTTGGCAGAATCTACTTCCTTTTGCATTTGTGATTTATTGGCCCTAACTAGAAAATTCGTAAGCTTACCACAGAAAATTAGTCCTAACGTGTCAAGTCCGGTCAAATACAACAGTGATGAAGGCAATTCTTTAATACCACTAGAATTCAAATACAATTTCTTTAGACATTTCATTTCAGGGTGAATATCGGGGAACTTCTCAAGCCTTGAACAGTTATTGAGATTAAAATATCCAAGAGATTTCAGCATGAGTGTACTTGGAAGAGTTTGAAGTTGTGAACAGCCATGAAGATTCCATACTTTAAGCTTCTCAAGAAATCCAATGGACTCATGAACCTTAATTAAATTTTCACAACTGTGAAGGTCCAATTTCTCTAAGTTTGGGGAGCACAAGTCAGGTAATTTTGTAATGAATTTACAAAATTTCAATTTGATAATTTTCAATTTTTTTGTATTGGAACCCCTATAAAAAAACAAAAACAAAAACAAAATTTATCATCAACAACTTTTAAAAAACATTTAAAGAAATTAAAATTTATAAATACTAATACTTATACCTACTTGAATACCTTCTCCAATAAAATGCTAGACATCTTGAGTGCAACAAGTTGTTCAGGGGGACAACATTTGGAAGATAAGGACAAAGGAAATACATGCCATTCAAGAAACCTTAACTCATCTGGGAGGTATTCAAGTTCTTCACCAATATGTACATTGTCTCTAAGAAATTTGAGATTTTTCATCCTTTTGAAAATTTTAGCTTTCAATGAAACCTCTGTTCGTTCAAGTGAGCACAACTTTATACCACGAATTCTATTTGTTCCCTGCTTAAGAAACAGAATTAGTCATGCCTTATAATAGGATCCGACAAAAGAATAAAGATTTTGAAACTTTAAGCAAAACATATATTGAGAAAATTATATTATTTTCAATATTGAAAGGGGGGAAATCCAATAAAGAAATATCTCAAAAAAAAAAAAAAAAGGAGAAGCAAAGAATGTATACCATATTTCTAGTTAGTAATTTATGAGCATCCTTATAACGCCATATCCTACTATGTTGTTCAAGCTCTTCTGATTCTTGTTGAACGATTTCTCTATCCATTTGTTATAGTAAGTCATGCATTGACAAACGTCCACGTTCCAAGGTTATGAGACACTCATCAATAAGCTTTCCAATACCATAGTCTGGATATAAATCGCATGAATGTAATATATATACAACATCATCCTTGTCGTAATCCTTAAAAAAACATGCAATATCAAGAAAAATATCCTTTTCAGTTTTTTCCAACCCATCATAACTTATTTTGAGTATTTCTTGAATCTTTACATGTGGAACGTTTTTATACTTTTCTAATGCACTTTTCCATTCATGTATATTTTTTCCACACAAATCAGAACCAATTATTTTTAAAGCTAATGGAAGGCCATCGGCATAACGTATAATTTGTTTTGCAAGTGCTGAATAATCTTCCCCATATTTACTTGTTTGGAAGGCATGTTGGTTGAAAATTTCACGAGCTTCACCTTGACTCAATTTTTTAACCTCGTATTCTCGATGATCTCTTCCCAAAGTGGTTAGGACATGTTTGTCTCTTGTTGTCATAATTACTCTACTTCCGGAAGCAAACCAATTACATTCTCCAAGCAAATTTTCTACCTCTTTTGATTCACCCACGTCATCAAAAATTAAAAGAACTTTTACTATGAAGTCTTTCCATTATCAAATTGGTACCTCCAAATACACTGTAGACCTTCAAATATCTATCTAAGATCTTAGAAAGAAGTGTCTCTTATAGTTGGATTATGTCACCATTTATCTTTGACCTTTCTCTAACATTCTCTAAAAAACAACTTCCTTCAAAACGGTTAGCAATTCTATTATAAACAGCTTTCGAGATCGTAGTCTTACCTATTCCCCCAAGACCATGAATTCCCACCATGCAAACATCATTCAACTCCATATCTAAAAGCAATTCTACGGCCTCCGCTCGAATATTTATTCCAACTGGATATTTGGCAACAAATAATAGCATACGATTTGATTTAGTACTTGATATCTCTTTTATAACTCTTTGGATAAACTCAAATTCAGATTTAATGTAGCTGCAAAGCATAGAGCATAAGAAAGGCATAATGAGTTGGAATAGTTGTAAATATAAATATGAAGATGAACTAAATTCAATACGTCTATTTAAAAAAAAAAAGTATACTTTCAAAAAATTGGACATTTAATGGTCACAAAATCATTTAAAAGTTTCTAACTAATGAAAGAAAAAGTGTTGTCAAATTTTTTTTTATTTTTTTTTTATTTTTTTGAGAGAAAGGTTGTCAGAATATATAACATCATATGAATTAAAATTATTCTATTTCTAGCATCTATCTATCTATATATTATCGAACAAAGTTTGACTACAAACTTAATTTTAGCTTAAGGCTACAACTTTATTCAATATATTTTTATTGGATGTGAATTTTGACAAATCCACAATTGGATTACGTTTTCTTTTTATATCTTCTATACTTGCAAAATTTCTAGGAAATTAAAAATCAATAGGAGTTCTCTCTCTCGTGTATACGAGTCTCTTCTTCCCTTAGTTTCTGCTAAGGGTTTGATTCTTTCCTTTATTTTGGTCTTTGCATTATGGAGGATGATGTAATACATAGTATGGAGAATATGAAGTTGACTACGGAGGAGGAAGAAGTTATTGCTATTTCAGATGAAGGAAGGCAGGAGGAGATTGAGAGTTGCTCTCAGAGCTTGATTGGGAAGTTTCTCACTTGTAAGACTTTTAATAAGAGGGCTGCTCAGAGTACAATGAAGAGAGCGTGGGGTTTAGAGAATACAGTCCAGGTGGTGGAAGTTGGAGCAAACCTTTTTCAATTCAAGTTTCACAATGAATTTGATATGGAGAGGGTCCTGAGGGATGGGCCATGGACGTTTGATAATCAGGTTTTATTGCTAATCAGGTGGCAATCTGGGATGACGGCAAGCAATGTCAGATTTGAATCAGCCTCCTTTTGGGTGCAAGTTTGGGGAGCCCCGTTTGATATGGTTTCTCCGAAAGTTGCAGAAGAGATTGGTAGCCGTCTAGGGGTTGTGGAGGAAGTGGAGAAGAGGCAGAAAAAGGATGCGCCAAACTTTTTTATGAGAGTAAAGGTTGCACTCCCTATATCCAAGCCTCTTCGGAGAGGGGCTTTTTTGGCTGGATCGAGTGGACAGAAGACATGGGTAACGTTTAAGTATGAAAGGCTATCCCTCTTGTGCCATCATTGTGGGTTGCTTGGACATGATCTTAAACATTATGCTCAGTACTTTGCATTAACTAAGAATAAGGGGGAGGTAGCATGCCAATATGGGGAGTGGATGAAGGCAGCTGGGGTTCGTGTCCGTTCACCAAGTCGCAGAGGTCAAGTTCAAGAGGTTGATGATCAGAGGTCTGATGAAAGGAGTGCTACGTCACAATGGGAGAAGGTGGTGGCAGGGGTGAGGGATGACGGCGGTAGGGATGAAACAGAGGCTAGGGTTGGCGTTGACAAACGTGGTGATGACGATAGCATGCATCTCGGGATTGGTCCAAAAATTTCGGTGCATGGTTCGGTGGATCATGGAGAAAGGGATACGGAGAGGGATGACATGGATGAAAGCCCGTTGGGTGATGCAATAGGTAGTCCTTGTGTGGATGGGCCAGGGGTTCTAGATGGGCTTAAAAATAAGTGTGGAACTATTAGGTCTCAGGAGCATGACAAGCAACGTACCTGGACCAGATTGACCCGTATGAATTATGGGCCTTTGGAGTTAATAAAGGAGGGTGCAAAATCAGTTATGGGCAAAAGAATTAACCAAGATCAGCAGCAGGTAAGTCTGGGCAGTAGTGATGAGCATGCAGAGAAGAGGCTTAAAATTGGGGAGGTTTTTACATCAATTGAAGCGGCAGGGGTGGTTGGACACCCTTGCCGACCACAATGAAACTACTAAGTTGGAACTGCCAAGGGCTTGGGAACCCTTGGACAGTTCGAAGCCTCCACAATTTAGTGAAGGATCAAGCTCCCACGGTATGTTTCCTTATGGAAACAAGAATTGATAGAGAAGGTTTTGTGCATTTTTGTCGAGGCTTAGCTTACCCGAATAAATTGATTATTAAGAAGCCTAATTCTGGTGGAGGGTTAGCATTGATTTGGAAAGAGGAGGTTCGGTTAGAGGTGATTAACTATACAGAAAATCATGTTTTGGTGAAAGTGGTAGAGGATGATGGCTTTCAATGGTTTTTAACAGGATTTTATGGTTGGCCGGAAACAAATCAAAAACACAAATCCTGGGCTCTTTTAAGGCATATCTCTTCGTTGGTGAATGGTCCATGGTGCTGTGTTGGTGATTTTAATGCTTTTTTACACTCATCAGAGAAGTTGAGTATTCACCCGCCACCAGTAAAACAAATGGAGGAGTTTGGGGCTGCTTTGGAGGCTTGTTAGTTGATGGATTTGGGATTTCATGGATATAAATCTACTTGGAATAACAAGCGTACAGGTGCAGCAAACACTAGAGAAAGACTTGATCGAGTGGTTGCAAATAAGGAGTGGACTGATATGTTTTCGGCAAGCACTGTTTCTCATCTATTCTCACATGCTTCAGACCATTTGCCAATATGTTTACAAACCGGGAGGGATAACAGGTTTTATGGGAGGATTGCACGGGGTTTTAAATTTGAAGAAGTGTGGTTGTTAGATGAGGATTGTGAGAAGGTGGTTGGCGATGCATGGGACCGAATGGGGTGTGGAGGTTTGTCAATGGCCAGTGTTAATGCAAAAATAAAGCAATGTGGGGATGATTTACATGCGTGGCGTTCATCTAGGACAAATCCTCAGGTAGCCGAAATTAAAAGATTAAAGAAGGTGCTTGAGAGGTTAAATGAAAGTGATCAAAATGAGGAGACCAGGTCTGACTTTGTAGCAGCCAGTAAACAGCTTGATGATCTTCTTCTTAAGCAAGAAATTTTTTGGGCACAACGCTCTCGGTTGTCCTGGCTAAAGTCTGGGGATAAAAACACTAAATTTTTTCACTCAAAGGCTTCGCAACGGCGTCGTAGGAATTTTATAGAGGGCATTAAAAATTCTGAAGGGGTGTGGGTTGATGAGATTGAGGATGTAGCGGAGGTGGCTATCCACTATTTTGAAAATATCTTTTCTTCGGGTGGGGGTGACCAGATGGATGAATGTCTTAATGCTGTCAATCACAAGATGGCTCCAGATATGCTTCATATTTTATCCAGTGAGTTTAGTGCTGAGGAGGTAAAGTTGGCGGTGTTTCAAATGGGACCAACTAAAGCGCCTGGACCGGATGGTATGAATGCCCTTTTCTATCAAAAATTTTGGCATATTGTTGGTAATGATGTGACTAATGCTGTTTTGGAATTTTTGAATACTAATAATATGTTGCATGATATAAATTACACCCATATTGTGCTCATTCCTAAGGTGAAGTCTCCAGAAAAAATGTCAGACTTTAGACCTATTAGCCTGTGCAACGTTATTTATAAAATTATTTCTAAGGTATTGGCTAACAGATTGAAGCTGATTTTGCCCCAATTAATTTCACCTACTCAAAGTGCTTTTGTTCCGGGACGATTGATAACTGATAATGTGCTTGTGGCCTATGAAACTTTGCATGCCATGCATAGCAGGAAGAAGGGTAAAAAAGGTTCTCTTGCCTTAAAGCTGGATATTAGCAAGGCATATGACAGGGTTGAGTGGTCTTTTTTGAAAGGAATGATGATAAAATTGGGCTTTCCTCAAAGATGGGTGGATCGGATTATGAGCTGTGTCACTACTTCCTCTTTCTCTGTCCGTATTAATGGCAAGGCATATGGTAATTTCAGGCCCACTAGAGGGATTTGCCAGGGTGATCCCTTATCCCCCTATTTATTTCTGATCTGTGCTGAGGCCTTTACATCTTTGTTGGCTAGGGAGGAGGAGAACGGTCGGCTTCATGGCGTGTCCATTAGTCGAAATGCCCCCACCATTTCCCACTTGCTTTTTGCTGATGACTCTCTTCTGTTTTGTCGAACTACACAGGAGGAAGTGCATGTGATCTCTAAAGTCTTAGAATTGTATGGCGTGGCTTCGGGCCAATGTATGGCGTGTTTTTTAGTAGCAATACAACGGAGGAGCAAAGAGGTTGGATAACCGCTGCATTGGGTGTGAAGGAGGTGGACAAATTTGAATCCTATCTGGGATTACCCACATTACTTGGCAGATCAAAATATCAAGCTTTCTCTTTTCTCAAAGAGAGGGTTTGGAAAAAGATTCAGGGGTGGAAAGGGAAGTTGTTATCTAAAGCTGGGAAGGAAGTCCTCATCAAAGCTGTGGCTCAATCAATTCCTACATATACGATGGGAGTTTTTCAACTTCCAGAAAAACTTTGTCATGAATTAAATATGATGTGTGCGAGGTTTTGGTGGGGTCAATGTGGGGATGACAAGAAAATTCACTGGAAGAGTTGGGACTCACTTGTTCAGCCAAAAAAGGAGGGAGGTATGGGTTTCAGAGACATTCGAAGTTTTAATCTAGCGATGTTGGCAAAGCAAGGGTGAAGAATGTTGACTGATCACAACTCTCTTCTCTATCGATGCTTTAAGGCTAAATATTTCCCTCATTGCACTTTTTTGGAGGCGGTTGATCATCCACACAGCTCCTATGTTTGGAAGAGTTTAATTGCAGCTCAGCCGATTTTGAGAAAAGGATGTTGCTGGCGTGTGGGCACGGGCTCGTCTATTCAAGTTTTGTCAGACAAGTGGATTCCAAACCACCCAACTAATAAAATTCTGGTTCCGCCCAATGAAATAGATGAAAGTTGGCATGTCTCAGAGTTGATAGATTGGGCAAATTTTCAATGGAATCGTGACTTCATAGAAGCGGTTTTTAACAAGTATGATGCTCAGGCTATTTTTCGGATTCCTCTAAGTCGACGATGTGTACCAGATGTGATGGTTTGGCTTCACAATAAAAATGGAAGATACTCAGTGAAGTCTGGTTATCATACGACAAGGATTTTGATGAAAGAGGCAAGCCGGAAGGGAGAAGGGTCCAATATGATGTCTAGCAGCAAAGTTTGGGAAAGAATTTGGAAGCTTCACATCCCAAATAAGATTAAAGTCTTTGCGTGGCGAATGCTTCACAATATTATTCCTACCTATGATAGATTACGGCAGCAGCGGATTTTAGAGAATGATATGTGCCCCATTTGCAACCGATTTCCTGAAACTACAATCCATGCGCTATGGGAGTGTGGAGCTGCCCAGGATATATGGGCTGGATGTGCACACCGAATATTGCAGAAAGGGCTGTCCGATCAGGCTGATATAATACATTTATTTGAGAATATTATGGAAAAGGCTTTTGAGGACGTGCTTGAGTTTTTCTTGGTGCAAGGGTGGCTAATTTGGCATCAACGTAATCGGGTTGTGCATGGTGGTAGGCTGCAGGAACCGGGTAGGTTGAATGCGCGGGCTAGCAGCTTTTTAGAGGAATATAAGGAGGCACAGTCACAATTAGCAGTCCCTGTTAATTTTGGCCACCCACAGTCATGGCTGCCACCTGAAGGTATGATATATAAACTAAATTTTGATGCAGCGGTTTTCATGGAGGCTTCAGCTTTAGGTGTTGGTGTGATTATTCGGAATGAAAGGGGTGAAGTTATGGCAGCGTTGTCATCAAGAGGCAGTGTAGTGATGGACAGTGAAGAGGCAGAGGTTTTGGCGTGTAGACAAGCTATGGAATTTGCGATAGATGCTGGGTTTGCTGATTTAATTGTGGAGGGGGATAATTCAACTGTGATGAAGTCTATTGTCTTAGCTCAGACAGATTGGTCTCGCTTGGGAAATATTTATGATGATATTCGTTGCTTGGCTGGAAGGATGCGACATGTGGAATTTCGGGGTGTTCGACGTAGCGCCAATGGGGTAGCACATTCTTTAGCTCGGTTTGCTAAGCTTATTAGTGAGGATATTGTTTGGTTGGAGGAATCTCCTCCGCCGGCTTTAGAAGCTTTGTATTTGGACTCAATTGGTATTGGTAATTGAATGATATTGATTGTCTTCAAAAAAAAAAAAAAAATAGCTATGTTATCAATCAACTATTTAAAATGCAAGTTTTTATAGTCTAAAATTATGCATAAAAAGTAATTTTATGAATCATATAGTAAATAACATCCGATAGGCACAAAATTTGACATGTATATCAAGAGCATAAATAACATATAATTTTTCAAAATATGTAATCATGTTAATTGTTTTAATGGTACTTGTCCTATACAATATATATAATCTATATATATCAAAAAGTTGAAGCGTAGTATTATTGTTACTATACTTCAGTTGAGCCACATCAGCAATCACGTTATTATCCTTTTTTGTTTCCAATTTTTCCTATATATATATATTTTAAAATTTTCTCATTTAATAAGGTGGCTTAAAAGCTCCATTCAATGAAAAACACAATCCATGTCTTCTCAAAAAGGTGGAAATTGAAGCATGATTGTAATTTTGTGGAGAACAATCAATACCAAACCAAAATGATTTGTTGTGGATGATGGGGTGGATTATATTTAGAATGTTCATGGGTAGTTACAACATTGAAAAGCTTAAATAAATAATTGATATGTGAGAGAAAAAGAGAGATAAGGCTGTGAAAAATTAAAAATTGGGACGAGGAAACGCTGTAATTAGTGGTGGATAAGGCGAAGAGGTATAGAAGGGGTTGGAGATTTTAGGGCAACAGTTTAGTTGTTGTTGTTGTTTTTTTTTTTTTTTTTTTGTGTGTGTGTGTGTGTGTGTTAAAAATAGTTTAGTTGAGGAAGAGAAAGTGAATCGTAATGGAAGCAAATTTAAAGTAAAGGTGCAACCGAAATCATAAAAGAAAAGGAAGACTGTTAGTCTGCACTGTTGTTGTTGTTGTTCTCTTAAATTTGATGAAATTATTTGCTCTCCTTTAAAATTAAGAGAAATGTTATGTCGACAATAATTTTATAACACTTTCATTTATCAAAATTATTTTTACAATATTAGTACATGTCAGTCGTTTTGCCAAGTGTCAACAATAAATAATATTTTTTCAAGTTCTTAAATGCGCACTATAAATTTTTTAATTATAATATGAAAAATGTTAACAAATTCCCTAAAGGGTATTTTTTAATTAACCATTTTTAGAAACTTTTTATGAAAAAAGAAAAAATTGATTGACTTGTCTAACAGTTTTTTATATTTCTCATGAAAGTGGTATCAAAACTTTCTTAAAATAGTTCATTAACCAATGCCCTTTGGGCATTTGCTAATAAGACTTATAATATAACTACTATAAGCTCCTTTGAATAATCCATCAATTTTTTTCCTTTTCTTTTTTTCACAGGTTTTTTTTTTTTTTAAGTAACCTAAAAGGCATGTTCTTTTTTTGACACGTGGCAAAGTCTCATTTTATGTTTTCCCTTATTGAATACCTCAATTACTGTTTCTTTTTCCAATTTACTTCTTCAAGTGATTAATGGCTGTCACCCCTTAATAGATTTTTTTTTTAATTTTTAACTTTTATTTTTTATACAAGATAGAATTTCTACTCTAATCTAATATATATATATATATATGTGTGTGAAACTCTCTTTTAGAGACTTGAACCCCGGCCCTTAATAGTTAATTCTCCTTATTGATTTGTTTATTTGCTTCATCATTATTATTTATTTCTTATTAAATCCAAGGATGAAAAATATTTTCAGAGCATAATATTTATTGAGCATCCAATAGTAAATTATAAAAGAGTTACATGATCAAGTAATTATAGACCATATGCATGCACTTTTGGGTTTTAACCCATTGATTTTTTTTTTTTCCAATTTAGTTACCGGATGACTATAAAATATGGACAAAGTTTAGCTACAAAAATGATTGTAACCTTAGACTACAACCTTACTCAATATTAGGGGTAAATTTTGACAAATTCACCATTGAATTACATCTTCTTCTTATATTCTTCATGCTTGCAAAATTTCTAGAAAATTAAAGATTGAAAGCTTAGTTATCAAAAAATTGTTTAAATTGCAATTTTTTTTAGTTTAAAATTATGCATAAAATATAAGTTTATAAATCATATAATAAATACTATTCGATTGACACAAAATTTGACATGTATATTAAGAGCATAAAAAACATGCAATTTAACGATTAGATTTTCAAAATATGTAGTAATTTTTTTTTATTAAGTAAGGTTGTAGCCTTAGACTTCAACCAATTTATAACTAAACTTTGTCCATAAAATATTACCAATTATTAAGTACAATAACAATAAATCTAATCTAACATCATACAATTCAGTCTTCTAATTTATTTGGGACCTTACACACATATTTTGTCTAACACCCTCTGCAAGATATGCAATGCAGAGTCTAAGTGTGCTACTCGTGCACTATGTTACTACCACAACGCGACAGAGGTGTCAATAGCAAGCGGATTGGACATAAGAGCACTGAAGGAGTAGATGTGGCAATAAGGTAGATTTATTAATTTTAAACAAAAGAAGTTTGATGGAAGAAATTTTTTTTTCAGTACGTATAATATGATTGTTGATTATTTTGTCTGTTTAATTTTCAATTGTTAATATAAAAAAAAAAAAAATTGGTTTTCTTATATTGATGAAATGTGTGTGTGATAGAAAAATCGTGAAAGATGTTAACATAAAAGTGATGACCAATTTCTGGTGCTGAAAGGAAGTGTACTTAGTGCTGTATTTTTGGTATTGAGGTACAACAGCTATAAGACATCGTGATCATGGCGATGGATTAGTGGGGGTATAAAGGGTAAATGTAAATGCCAAAGTTCAGCACGAAAGGAAGGTGTATGTGATAATAATTATACTTTCTCAAAAACTAATTTTTATATATATATATATAATAATAATAATAATAATAAGTGAAACTGAGAGAAACTCAAATTAAAATTTCAAATTAAAATTCAAATTTTGTGCCATGTATCCTAAATTATTTATTCTTAAAGAGTTTTATTTCTTAATTTTAGAATCAAATGCGGGACCACATCATAAATATTCCTACAAGTGAGTTATTAGATACAAAAAACAAAGAGTCTAGAATAAATGAATCGTAAAAAAAAAAGTGTTTCACAATAATTTAAAAAAAAAAAAAAACAGTTTACATTTTATACCTAATAATATCTTTACAATTTTTTTTAAAGAGTTAACAAAATATAAAAATGACTATCAATAGTATTTAAATTATATATATATGAATTATATTATGCATCTTATTATATATCTTTAAATGTATCCATGTATATGCATGAGATTACAAGCTAGTAAAACACATAAACCCATGCAAGACATGGGCATACTTAGTTTAGTAGTAAAAAATATGATAGGAACAATACTTTTGAAATTTATTAGCAGTCATAACAAAACCTTTAAAAGCTTATAACCAACATAAGAACACAAAGAGTTGTCACAATTGATAACATTATCCAAGTTAAAATTATTCTAATTCTACTATTGACCTTTATAGCTTAACTAGTACCTTAGTATTTTAGAATATAAAGAAATTATTCAGTCCTCTTAGAAGAACACATCAACAATACCTAGTGGTCTTCTTATCTAATAGTATTGTGCCATGTGATAATTTATTAACTAAGATCCTTGGTATAACCAATTGGCCATTACTCCTACACTCAAAAATCTTGATGCATTCATTCAAGCACCAAGTAGAAGATGCAAAATTTTTAGAGAATACAACAATTGAAATCATAGACAATTCAATGGCTTTAAGAAGTTCCATTGAAATTTCTTCTCCCCTCTGAAGGTCATTATTGATGAAGGTGTTAAAACCCTAGTCACACAAAGCCTTACATAAATGGCCTGTAAAATTATAACGAGTATCTTCACCTCGAAAACTTAAGAAGACATCATAGTTCCATCAGTGGGTAGAAGAAGAAGAAGAAGAAGAAGAGGCTCTTTCGTTGGTCAAGAAAGCCATTGATATGATCTGTTAGCTAAAGATTGAGAAGATGTAAAAAGAAGAGCAGAAGGTAAGGAGGATCAAAGGTGTGATGAAATTAATGGAAATGATAAGAGATGAATGAAGGCTTGCAATTCTAGTGAAGGTTCACGGATGAGTTGAAGGCACGAAATTTGAAAGGTTTTGAGTATGTGTGTTTGATTGGGAAATTGATGAAAGAATGATGATTTACAACAAGTGTACTAGAATTGAATCTCAGAGAGAAAAAATCGAACTGGAAATATGGAATTGTTAGGGAAAAAGAGATGTAGTCCTCACTACAATATGAAATAAGAAAGGATGGCTAATAGTGGCTCCTTTTCACAATATATATATATTCAAAAGTTAGTGACTTTTTTTTTATAATAATAATAATAATATAGTGGCTGTAAAGTGTCAGTTGAGTCATGACTTAATGGTATGTGGTAGGGTTGTCCACGAGTCAGTTTGGGTCAAGTTTGTACCCAACCCTAAGCCAACCCAACGGAATTGGGTGGCAGAAAATCTCACCCGCTATGGATCGCCGAAGTAGTTGGGTCGAGCGAATTAGACCTTCAGCGGGTGGCGGATGGGTTGGTTGACGTCATAGATCTGAGAAAATGGTGAGAAAACCTAGATCCAGTGAAAATCTCGTTGGATTCTATGAGATTTAGCCAGATTCAACAGAAATCTCATTGGATTCGATGAGATTTCGATAGATCTAGTCAAAATCTCACTGAATCTACATGAAATATCGCTTGAATCTAGGTTTTTTTTTCCGAGATCTAGAAAATTTTTGCCGGAATCTGGGTTTTTTCACCAGAATCTGGAAAATTTTCACCAAAATTTGGGTTTTTTTTTTGCCAAAATCTGGGTATTTGTTGGTTAGTTCGGGTTTTTCAGGTTTTAGGGGAGGGAAATTAAAACCGACCCGCCAGAGTTGGTTAGTTAGGATCATCTTAATTATTGCTATCATCAAAATATATCTCATCAAAGAAATGAGAGAAGGAGATAGAATATTATACTAACAAAGGCACCTTGTTGGACAGTTGAATTGGTCATTGACACCCTTCCACTACATGTACAAGACATTATCAAATTTCAAAATATGCTCTCTCTAAATCTAACTTCGTGGTAAGAAGTTCAAACTTGTTTAGATTTGAGGAAATGAAAGGATTTTGTTATTAGCTTTGCATCCCAGAGACAAATGGAAACATTATTGCATTTTATTTTTATTTTATTTTGCTTTTTAATTAGTTCTTATATATATAAGGACAAAATCATATTTTGACAAATAGTTAAAAGACAAATTAGAAAAAAATTAAAAAAAGATAAGGGATAAAGTAGTCCAACGAAATTAAAACTTCTAAATAGATCTAACTTCAAGCCCCATATGTTACCCATAGTTATTATAACTTTTTTTTTTTTTTTGTTGAAGAAATAGATATGACTATTATAACTTTCAAAATTCTTTGATTTCTTTCTCATCCATACAATTACTAATTTCGAACACAAGGAATTACGAAATAGAATTAGAAAAAGGAAAAAAGAAAAAGAAAAAGAAATATCTAAGTACACCCACAGCCACAGAGCTTTCATAAGGTTAGTCCTCTTTGATGAGTTAGGCCCCTTCTTGATGTTCAAAACCAGACTTCAAGTGTGTAACGATGAATGATAATTACAAACACTATCAAAGTTGAAAGTGGTATTGCCTGTGCGATGGTAGCAAGTGTTGACTCTGAGGTCTTTATTGACGGTAGTGGCTGCTCCACCCCAGTCAACACTATCAATATATTGATAATGCACCTAGACATAACTTTGAAAATTAGTCCAAATAATAATAATAAAGGTTCAAACAACAACAACAAAATTAGACTAAACAGAATATATGAACAAAATATTCAATAAAACTCATTGAAAAAAAAAAATCATTGAAATTAATAATCCATTAAACCCATTGTATTAAAATAATCTATAATTTCATTTTTTTTCCTAAAAAAAAATTGATACCAAGAGAGAGATACTGTGGTAGTGAGTTCTCCTAAGCTTTGCAATCGCTAAAGCTTTACTCTCCTCGATCTCAGCTTATCATCCGCTGCTCTCTCTATCTCTCATCATGATTAGACTCTTTAACTTTATTACTCTCATTTCAAAATTCTTATTAATTCTCACTTTATCTCTTATTAGTAACTTTTTGCATTCATTTTGTCAGTAAAAGAAATTGTAAAATTTCATGTGCTTACAAGTCATTTATTAATTTTTTCTTTTAATGCTGAAATATTCAAGTTTTTTTTAGTAAATTTTAATGAATCCACTCTACAACTATTGGATTCAAAAATCTGAATTCACTTGAAATCATTGAAATTCTTAAGCACTAACAAAGGATTGCAAATTGTAAAATGAATTTGAATTAATCTTTGTCAAGCATATTATGTACGTCTTTAAACCCCTTAAACACAACCAGTTTTACTTAGTTATTTATCCAAGTGATTTACTTAGGTAAATTATGTATATCTAGGTTAACACATATAAATCATATCATGCAAAGCAACGGAAATATAAAGAACACAATGATATGATGACCCAAGAAAACCAAACTGGTAAAAAACCTAGGGAGAATTTAACCTAGCTATCCTCAAGGTAAAACTAAATCAACTATGAAAGAATTGAAGTTTACACAATAGCAACTTAGACCACTAAGATCCTATTGTTACCTCAAGTAGGATACTTACTACCATGGCCACATGACAACTCTTAGTCCACGGACTACTTCTTTCTTGAATTCCCAGCAAGCACAAGCACTCTCGCTTGTATATCTTTAAGCTCTTGAATCTGTAACTGAATTAATCATCAAGCTCTTGACATCAATCTAGATCTTGATAACCCTAAGTGTATGTGAAGGCAAACACCTCTAGATCTTACAATAGATTCAGACACATGGCATAAAGAGCATCAGTAGCAACTCTAAAAACATGGCTAGGGTTTTCCCTTTTATACCTAGGGCAAGAAATAAAACCCTACACGTAAAACGTGCTTGGGCTGAGTTGGAAGATTCTGCAAAAAAAACAATCTGCATGACTTTCGATTGTCGATCGATCGAGTCTAATTCTCGATCGATCGAGCCAGATAGAATTGCACAGTAAATCCTGCAGCAACTCGATTCCAACTTTACATAAAAGACTCATACTTTGAGCACGTCTAAACAAGACTAAAATGTTTTGATCATAGTTTGCCAACATTACAAATTAGAGTTCTAATACATTTTGATGGGAAATTTAGACCCCGGTTGATAGGTTTAACAAGTTTTAGACCCAAGTTGTTAATTAGATTTATCATGCATAAAACTTGTTAAAACAAAAAAACATCAATATCATGTCAAAACTAAATGCAATGGAAAAATAAATAAAACAAAATATGATGACCAAAGAAAACCATTAAAACCAACTAGTTTCACAGTAAAAAACTTAGGGAGAAAACTTCCCAAAAAGAAATTCACTATAGTAAAGAGAAGTTTCAAATCTAGTACAAAACTTTTGTCCCTAGACTTTACAATCCTCGTAGATGAACTCATAGCAAAAACCTTCTACCACTTTAGAACCTCTAAACTCTTCAATATATGAACGCCACCCTTTGATGCACAGATCTTAGTACGTGACTCACTCCTTTGCACGAATCCTAGTACATGACTCACTCACCAACTTGAGAAAGAAGAATGTTGGCTGCAAATTTCTTCACTTCATTAACAATGAAGATCAAGAAGCACTTGGTTACAAAACCCTAAAGCGCAAAGACACAGTAGCTTCTTTCAAAGAGAATAAGACTTCGGTAACCTTTTGCATATGTTCTCCTTGTATTCTCTTATGTGACGGCCTCTCAAAATAAGCCTTATATATGTCTAGAGTTGTGAGAAAAGAAACCCTTACACAAATACAAAAGCCTGACCCAAAAATTAGAACTGAAAATTCTGATTTTCGTAACCTCGATAGATACCTCGATAGATAGCAGGTGTCGAGCCTCATTAAACCTCGATAGATAGCTATCTGTTGAGCAGGTGTCCGCAGATGTCCAGCTATCTGTTCAGCTTTAGTAAACATCTTTTCTTCATTTGTTTCTTGGTCCGATCTTCATGGCTTTAATACTAGACTTGAACAACATGTTCTTTGAAGTATTAAACACATCCTAGATCTATCCAAATACAAGTAAAATGCGTTTTGTTAAAAGATTAACCAACTACATAAAATATGTCCTTAACTCATTTAAACCTAAAGGTTTTAGAACACAAAAAACTCTCCCTTTGGCAATCCGTGACAAAACACAAACATAATAAAGTACTCAAAGTTTACATAAAAACAGCCCATTACAAAAACATAGCCCAACATAACAAATTTAACCTAACTACAATCCATCAGTTGCAAATGTAGACAACAGCATGCTGGAAACTCCTCTAAACCAAGATGTAAAAGAATCCGATGAATAAAAACAAGGAAGAAAAGAGCATGAACAGTGGGACTACTACTATAAATCTCGTTCAAAGAACGAATAAACAGATGAGGAAAACTGATAGGAGCATCAGTAATAAGGGCATACAGAAACACACATAGCTCAATAGGGATGGTGTATAGATGAGAGATAGGCCACAAAGAATGACAAGCAATCCTAAAGAAAAAATAGTGTACCTCAATGAGCTCAGCAGTAGTGATTCGAGGATTAGAATCTCACTGGATAGAAGACCCAATGATGTAAGACATGATGTCATCTAGGGTAGGAGACTCATCATAAGGATAGACAGGATGTTAGACCACAGGTACCCCAAGAGCATCTGCCACTACCAAAGGAGTAATGGTGTATTTTTCACCTCGTATCCAACTATTAACTAGAGTGTTGGAACCATAGATGTGGACAGAGAGGTTTGAGTAGAACTCTCTAATCAGGATAGTCGGAGGTGGATGAGAAAATTCCAACAATGGAAACCAGGCCCTACGGTCAAAGTTATGTCTAATTTCACTATCTAGCTCATCTAACAAAACTGTCCTCTCAACCCTAATGTTCCTCTTAAGGTTAAGTGTCTCACAGGTCGCTTGGTGTTTCTCACTCAAGAATTGCTCACTCTCAAAGGATGGAGCAGAAGAAGAGGAGGATTTCTTGTTGTTTCTAGTTTTCCTAGGCATAATGCTAAGGAAAGGACAAGACAAATAGAAAAGAACCAAAAAAGAAAGCAAACAAGAAAAACCAAGGGCAGACTACAAGTTAACACAAAACAATATAGAAAATAACAATTTATATGATGCATGAATAGTGTAAGAACATGATGCATGCTCCAATGCAGTGAGAATAAGTTCAATGTAACTTTAAAATCACAAAATTGGTTTGAGCATAGAGTTTATATCAAAAACCCCAAAATTTTGAAAAATCACTTGTACAATTTTCAAGAAATTGACCAATTGATCATTAAACAAGTTAGATAACACAATATAATGATAATATGAATCAATCTAATAAGCCAATTTCATCAAATTAAACCTAATTAAACAAAATCTCCAATTCAGGTAGTTCTAAGCCCTAGAATTTCCAATTTTTCACAAAACCCCAAATTGATCAAATTAAATCACCAAGAACAGTTGTATATCATCCCACAACAAAAACCCATTGATCAACGTGAAAGAAAGAGCTTAAAACACCAAAAACCCCAAATATTCATAGGTTCGAATTTATCCCCAAAATGCATGAAACTTGAAAATAAATGAAAAAGGAAGCGTATAAAGGTCTTACTGGCCTTAAAGGACAAAAACCTTGCAAAAGGATTGGAGGAAAACTACAAAAATCTTGATTGGAAGCTTTGAAAGATTGGATAGAGAGAGAAAAAGTTTTAAAAAGTTTGAAAAGTCTTTGAACACATGAGAAACAAAAGTTTTAAAAACTCTCTATACGACTTTTGATTGATCAAAAATTAGGTTCGATTGATCGAAAAGGCTTTGATTGATCCATCACCAATCGAAATGGATAGTAGCTGACCAAAATTTTAATCGCAATTTCGATTGGTCGAGAAACAGATTCGATCGATCGAAATTCTGGAAAAAACAAAATTTTGAAAATGAAAACCATTTTATGCAGAAACTCCTCAAAGCATTGAATTTTATGAATAAAATGCATGAGTATGAGATAAAATGCTTTTCAAAAACACTTGTTTTGATCCCTGTTTTCCCAAAAATTAAGGTTTCCATCAATTATCCTTAAAATCCAAACAGCAAACATGTTTTGCATAAAAGTCAAGGAATTTTTGAACTTGGTTGGCCAAACCAAGGTCACACACAATAGCATGTACAAAGTTTAGCAAAGAGTAACTTGTGTAGTGTGTGCAACTACCAAAAGCTTGAGATACATGTAAGTGATATGTGAATAGTAAATAATCACAATTTCTACAAAATCCATCACATGCACTTAAAAGAGACTATCCGTTAAAGAGTTGCATTATATAACTCTCACATCTCCTAGAATAAAAGCTTACAATAATGTAAGTTTCTTAAATTTGCCTTAGAATGTACACACCAATTTTATTTGATCAGAAACTTATTAAGAATTAGCTGGATAATGTACACACCAATTTTAATTTATTGAAATTATTATAGTCCAATAATGTTCACACCAATTTTAGTATTTAAACTGAGGCTACACCTTATGTTCTTTTTGTGTATGTGTTACACTTTCTCAAGCACAAAATCTTACGATATGCACTAAGGTGTTCATGATTGGCTAATAAACAGCGGTGAGATGGTTATTTATGTCTTTCTCATTAAGATCAAGTCCGACAATCAAGGCATGTGACATCAAGATCACGAAAAAGTGATAAAAAACTATAAACATTTTCCCACACAACATGCACTACAAAACTCAAACTAGTAAAGTGAAATAAAATAAGCTCATCTAAGCTAAACAAGGTACATAAACATGTTATGTAAAGATAAATTGGCCAACCTTGATTTCAAATCCAAGGCATAAATGCCAAACACATTTTGCTTCCCTTTTCCTTTTTAATTTATTTATTTATTTTATTTTGGATGAAAATACCAAAAACAACCTAGAATGAAATGCATGAATGTTATGCAATGAAAATCCTAGAAAAGCAAAGAAAACAACAACAAAAACATCCAAACAAAAAGTTCACAAAGAGTAGAGCAATGAAGCACAATGACCATATTAGAAAGACTCACTTACATTGACCCTTTTGCATCCAAAACTTTTTAGATGCACCTTGAGCATTGGAGTTTTTATTCACATTAGAATGATTTTCAACTCCAAAATTGAAATAAGGTTTAAAGCCTTTACCAACTTACCAATAAGTAGCATAGGATCTTGTGCTTGAGGCATCGACACTTTTGGTTTATTTGCTCGCTTAGCAGCTTGCAACTTGAAACAGTTTGGACGAATGTGCCCAGACTTTCTACAAAAATGACAAACCCATGCAGGTCTATCATGCAACTTGCCCTTAGAAGGATTAAAAGTCTTAGGTTTAAACTCTTGAAAATCAACCCTAATCTTCCTAAGAGGTGTAACTTCAACATATTTGACAACCTCACTCGCAGGGGGCTCAGAAGAAGAAATAAAGTTTGTGGAATGTGTTTCAGAAACAGAGATGTTTTCTACAAAACCTAACCCAATTTTGTCTGAAGGAGACTTTTGAATACTCAACATATGATCAAGTTTGGAACTAGTAGACCTATTAGTTTGTTCTCTAGTAACAGATAAATCATGTTCCAACTTCTTAAGTTTATCAAGTAAAAACATGTTCTTAGTCTTCACATTATTCAACAATTAATTAGCATCAAACAGTTTCACAGGCAAATTCTTTTTATTAAGCTCAAGAGATGTAATTTTCTTTAAGCCTAGATCAACATTCATAGCATTCTTTGCAGCAACTTTGCAAAGTTTGTTGTAAGCTTCTTGAAGATCTGTATCCTCGGAGAGTCCCCCATCAGAAGGGTTCTCCTCAACAACAACACTTTCATCAACTACAGCAGTAGTAGTGAAAGTAATGAAATTTCCATCCTCATCACTACTAGACTCATTGTTAGAAACTTTATCATCACTAAGGGTTACAGCCATAGCCTTATCCTTAGACCTCAAGTATGTAGGACATTTAGATTTCATATAACCATACCCTTAACATCCAAAACATTGTTGTCCCGTAGAATTATTAGAAGGTTGACTTACTTTTTCTTTAGGTTTTTCAGTGTTATTAACCTTGGTGGGATCATTCCTCCTAAAATTTCCAGGTTTAGCAGTGCTTTCACCTTTTGGCCTTCTGTTGTTGTTCCTAAGAAAATTTCTAAAGTTCTTGGCAAGATATGTTATCTCTGTAGCAGAGAGTTCATCATCAAATCCACTCATATCAATATCATCAACAAACTTAAGAGCCATTGATTTGGATTTGCTAGTCTTAGGTAGGTCCAACTCATAGGACTGAAGAAATCCTACAAGTTCATCATCAGGGATGGAGTCTACATCCTTGCTTTCAGTGATGACAGTCACTTTGGGTCTAAAGTCCTTAGTCAAAGATCTAAGAATCTTCCTAACAATTTTAGGTTAATCATAGATTTCACCCAAAATTATATGCAGAATTAACAATATCATTAAGTTTAGCATAGAATTCATTAAAAGATTCATCATCAGACATCCTAATGCTTTCAAATCTAGTAGTTAATTGCTGAAACTTATTAATTTTAACTGCCTTTGTGCCTTCATGTGCAGTTTGGAGGATATTCCAAGCAGTATGAGCAACATCAACATTAGAGATTCTCTTAAATTCCCCCTAGAAACAACATTAAAGATAGCATTCATGGCCTTACTATTGAAAGCGGCTGCTTCTTTCTGAGAAGTTTGCCACTCACTCACAAGAGTAGTGGGCTTCTCCCATCCGTATTCAACGGAGTTCTAAACTCTCTCATCAATGGATTTCAGGAATGCTTTCATCCTGACTTTCCAATAAGTATAATTATTCCCATCAAAGTGAGGAGGAATAACAAGAGAGTGTCCGTATTCCATGACAACCAAGGTCAAGGATCAGCTCAGAGATCAAAAGATCTACAACAAAAGAGCTACTCGCTCTGATACCACTTGTACATTTTTAGACCTCTTAAACACAACCAGTTTAACCTAGTTTTTTATCGAAGTGATTTACTTAGGTTTATTATGTAGATCTAGGTTAACACATATAAATCATATCATGCAAAGTAGCGAAAATATAAAGAACACAATGATATCATGACCCAGGAAAACCAAATCGGTAAAAAACCTAGGGAGGATTTAACCTAGCTATCCTCAAGGTAAAACTGAATCTACTATGAAAGAATTAAAGTTTACACAATAGTGACTTAGACCACTAAGATCTTATTGCTACCTCAAGTAGAAAACTTACTACCATGACCACGTGACAACTCCGAGTCCACGGACTACTTCGAGTCCACGGACTACTTCTTTCTTGAATTCCTAGCGAGCACAAGCACTCCCACTTGTATATCTTTAAGTTCTTGAATCTGCAGTTGAATTGATCACCAAGCTCTTGACATCAATCTAGATCTTGATAACCCTAAGTGTATGTGAAGGAAAATAGCTCTAGATCTCATAAGAGATTCACACACATACATAGCATAAAGAGCATTAGCCGCAACTCTAAAAACGTGGCTAGGGTTTTCCCTTTTATACCTAAGGCAAAACATAAAACCTTACACGTAAACAGGCTTGGGTTGAGTTGGAAAATTCTGCAGAAAAAAAAATCTCCATGACTTCCGATCGGTCAAGTCTGATTCTCGATCGATCGAGCCAGGCAGAATTGCACAGTAAATCCTACAGCAACTCAATTCCAACTTTACATAAAAGACCCATACTTTGAGCACGTCTAAACAAGACTAAACATTTTAATCATGGTTTGCCAAAATTACAAAGTGGAGTTCTAATACATTTAAACCTAAAGGTCTTAGAGCCCAACATATTATCTAACAAAAATTAACAAACAAAAAAAATTAAACGTTGGGAAGTAAGTTAAAATTTAAAATGACTAATAAATTATCTCTAGTTATCTTTCTTATGTTTAGTTGTTTGTAGTTGGAAGTTCAGTCTATTTTAGTTGAATAGTCTGTTGTAGTTGGTAGTCTAGCTCCAATGTTTTGTTGTAATGACTCTATTTAACCTGTGTGCCTTTTCCTTTATTTCAATAATTTAACTTCTCATGCAAAGAAAGAAAAAAAAAAGAAGTGACAATGACAAAAATACCCAAATCTAGGGCCAGTTTGGTTTGAGCAAAAAAGGGGTGTATTTTATATTCATTTTCAGTTTTTGGTGGGACTTACCACTAAAAATTTGTTTGACTTTATATTTATATTCTGTTTTCAATTTTAGTGTAAAAAAAAATATAGGATTTGATTACAAAAACTAAATACAACTTTTTGGTGTTTTCATTTTCTTAAAATTGAATACAGTGACATTTTCGTAAAGAACCAAATTTGTGAGTCCCTCTAACATTGATTTGTCCCTTAAAAAACACTCTCTCTCTCAATTGTGATAGATTTTTAATTGAAATATATTAAGTGAAAAAAAAAGAAGAAGCAAAAACTAGACTAGAAAATAATGCCAAACATGAAATGGGTTAGGTAGAGAAAATGAATACAAGATTTGAGAAACAAAAAAAGAGTTTAGAAAATAAAAAGAGAAAATGAATCCACCTCCAATAATAATCAAACAGGGCCCTAGTGATCGAGTTCTCATGAGTGCACACTATCTTATAAAGTGGGAGTCAAAAATTATTAGTCAAGTCATCAACTCCATGAAGTAAAGTGGTTATCAACATTTGTTATTTTGCAAGAGAAAAGATGAGAGACTTGACAGAGCCACAACACGAATCTCTTTCTCTAGACTTGACTTGCAATACATCTCATTCTGGAAACGACCATCTTAAAGTTATATAGGACACCCTTGAATTTCCTAAGAGGTGTTTGGAAAAAACACATCCTCTTGTAACCAGTTTGCATAAATTCAAAGTAAGGCTGAGTAAGGACCTGAACAATCCGACCCATCCGCGTTTAAATACAATCTCAAAAGGAGATTTTATTTTTTGCTTTTCATGTGTATAGTATGAAATTAGCTACATGTATATTAATATTTTTATTTAAAAGATAAAAACTAAATGAAAGAGAAACTTCAAATCAATTGTTACATGAAGATTCACTTCATTAATTATTTTATCAATTGAAAACCTAAAAAAAAAAAAAATCATTAGTACTTTTGCATATCTAAAAGAAAATATAATGAATTTTAAATAAAGTATTTATAATATAAAAGTTTAAATAAATACTGTTAAGATGAATTAAGTTATATATATTCTTTAAATTAGATATTTATATGGACTTCTTTAAATTAATTTTATAAATTATATATAAAATAAAAGTCTTGCGTGTCCTGTTTAGATAAGTAGATAACCCCAAATCACATACCTTGGTTGTTCATTTCTCATCTATAAAGATATGAATGATGTTAACAAATGTCTTTAAGGTAATTGTTAATAAACCATAATAGGAAAGTTTGGACACAATTTTTATAGGAAATATAAAAAACTCTAAAAAATATTTATTGTTTATCATTCTCTTAATATCTTAAATGATATTTTTGTTCTCCTATACTTAGTTGGCTAACAATTCTAAGCTTCTATGTAAAGATATTTGACTGGAATAAATAAAATAAAATTGTATTTTCAAAAATACTCTTACAAATCATGAAACATGAATGATATTTAAAAGGTATTGTTAAAATAAACTGGGGCCTTTTTGTTTAATATGAAATTTGCCCCATTTTAATTGTGTTTTGGTTAAATATAGCACATGCACATGTGAGTGTGAAAATCATAGATGTTACCCTCTTATATTCAGGCATATTAATTCGAATATGAAAAGTTTAGTTATGAAACCAAATTCTAATTGGGGAAATTGAGATAAACAATGTTTTATTTATTATTATAATTCAACATTTGTTATTTTTCAGGTGAGAAGATGACACTTGATAGAACCACAATACGAATCTTGTTCTAGACTTTACTACTAGAGAGTATTGGGATTAATGCCCTTAAATCCTATTGTATGATGCTATGTATGACTTTATGTATGAAATTATGTTGTGATTAATAAAATTGTTTTATTATTATCTAAAAATAATAGTAACATTAATATTTAGACATTATTATATAGTCCTTGAGATGCATAGTATGTGATTTATGTAAAAAATCACAGAAGATATAAATCATAAATTCTTTGTAAGCTCAGAATTATAGTTTGTAGTCGGTGATGAAATTGAGCGTTTCATCTACGAAGACTATAACATATCAACTAAGATAATTTGTCTTGATTATGGAAGTAGAGACTTCTAGTTGATATGTTGATATGTCTTAAGAGTTAAGACATATTGAACTGGACCGCTATAAGATTTATTATTCTCGTAACGATTGTCAAATGAATAATATGATGGAAAATAAGATGTTTGTATTGCATACAAAACATACGCAGCGGAAAAAACAAACGGATCTACTTCATTCATAAATATTAACATGTATTATATAAGTTTCAGAATTTAAGAACAAGAAAGCGTACCTTGGAGCGATGAATTTCAAAACCAAAGATCATAAGCACTTGAAAACACTTTCAATCTTCACTTCAATTCCACTAATGCCTAAGATGTGTAATTCTTTCAATTAGTTTTCGATGGGAGAATGTCAAAGTGTCTAACACTCCTTACACATCATTTCATAATAGTGTTCTTGCAATTCCCTACAGAAAATTCTGTATGTTTCTCCCTTCGTATCTAATTGGGCTAGCTTTTTGGGCCTTTCCATTTCCAATTAGGCTTAAGTGTGTGACTTGGAGTGGGATCAAAAGGGACCAATAAGATACTAGCTCTAATAGACCTTGGACTTTTCTGTCAACTCTTGACTAGTCTAAAATTACCATTAATTATATTTAATACCACTATATAAATATAATTGTACTCTAGACCTTATTTATAAATTATATCTCAAGATTTTATTGTACATGCAACCCCTTTATAAAATATTCGTAGTAATACAAAGTCATGAATATAGACTGCTACTTTGTAGATTACTATATCTTAATTCCTTGAGTACCCGGTTTAATTCTTTAAAATTATTTATCATATATTTATGAAATCCAATTCCATATATATATATATATATATACTTTAGTAACTCCTACTAAAGTGGTGAGGCCTAATTTTCTGAATAATCAAACCTATTAAACTTATTTCAAGGGAATATTTTATATCTCCATTAAGAGACTATGAATTCCATCTTAGGAATATATGTTCCGTAAACACTAAGTGTGTTTGCCCAACATATGGAGGTTTTGACCATAACTTTAGATCTCACTCCTAATATATCAAAGTAACCTACACTTCATGATCAGATCCATTATTCTCTCAGGATTAAGAGTTCATGTAAATATAAGTTGTGAGTTTATTATTCATTTGACAGTTGTTAGGAGAATAATAAATCTCATAGCAGTCCAGTTCAATATGTCTTAACTCTTAAAACATATCAACATACCAACTAAAAATCTTCATTTCCATAATCAAGACAAATCATTTTAGTTGATATGTTATAGTCTTCGTAAATAAAATGCCCACTTTCATCACCGACTACGAACTAAAATTCTGAGTTTACAAATAATTTGTGATTTATATCTTCTATGACTAAATCACATAAATCACATACTATACATCTCATGTACTATATGATAATGTCTCAATATTCATGTTACCATTATTTTTAGATAATAATAAAACAACTTTATTAAACATAACATTAAGTCATACATAATGTCATACATAACATCATACAATAGGATTTAAGGGCACTAATCCTAACAATCTCCCACTTGCCTTAAAGAATATTGTGTATTAATCTAACTCCCATCTCCTTCAAAAGTGACTCGAAAGTCCTTTGAGGTAAGACTTTAGTAAAGAGATCTGCTAGATTCTTTGCACCATCAATTTTTGCTACTACTACATCTTCACGAGCAACAATGTCTTGAATGATGTGATACTTTCTCTCTATATGTTTTCCTTTCTTGTGATTTCTTGGATCCTTGGATTGTGCAACCGTTTCACTATTGTCGCAAAACAATATAATAGGAGCTTGCTCAATTCTTACAACACCAAGATCAGAAAGAAATTTCTTGAGCTAAACAACCTCCTTTGCTGCTTCACAAGCAACAACATATTTGGCTTCCATGGTAGAGTCGGCAATACAAGATTGCTTAACACTCCTACAACTTATGACTCCATCTCTCAAGGTGAATACACAAACTGATGTGTATTTTCTAAAATCTAGATCTGACTGAAAATCTGAATTTGTATAGCCAATGGAAATCAAATCCTCACACCGAAAAACAAGCATATAATCCCTCGTACTCCTTAGTTACTTGAGAATATACTTTACAGCTTGCCAATGTTTAGGTCCTGTATTTTATTGATATTGGTTGACCATGCCAACTGAATAACAAATATTTGGTCTAGTACAACGCATGGCATACATGAGACTTCCTACTGCAGAAACATAAGGAACTTGTCTCATCATGTTTTCTTCCTCAAGAGTCTTAGGCCATTAGTCATCAGACAGAGGAACTCTATGTTTAAAAGAAAGTAATCTTTTCTTGGAGTTTTGCATGCTAAACCGTTCTAGAACTTTATCTATATATCCAACTTGTGACAAGCCTAACATCTTATTCTTTCGATCTCGCCAAAGCTTGATCCCTAGAATATAGTTAGTTTCGCTCAAATCCTTCATATCAAATTGTCTTGACAATCAAACTTTTACCGATGACATTACTCCTACGTCATTTTGAATGAGTAGAATGTCATCTATATAAAGCACTAGGAATATTACTACTTTATTTTGATGTCTTTTGTACACACATGGTTCATCAAGATTTTGCAAAACCAAATGATTTGATTGCCTGATCAAATCTGATATTCCATGACCTAGATGCTTGCTTAAGTCCGTAAATGGACCTTTTCAACTTGCATACCATATGTTTTTGGTTCTTTTCTATGAAACCTTCCGGTTGTAACATATAGATTTTTTTTTTCAAGATTTCCATTAAGAAATGCAGTCTTAACATCCATTTGTCAAATCTTATAATCATAATGAGTAGCAATGGATAAAATAATTCTGATAGATTTAAGCATGGCTACTGGCGAAAAAATTTCATCATAGTCAATGCTTTCTTTTTGTGTATACCCTTTCGCCACTAATCTTACTTTAAAGGTTTCAACCTTTCCATCTATCACTTTCTTCCTCTTATAAACTCATTTGCAACTAACAGGTTTAATGCCGTTAAACGTCTTTACAAGATCCCAAACTTGATTGGAATACATAGAATCTAATTTAGATTTCATAGCTTGGACCTAATGATGTGCATCTATATCATTCATTGCCTTCTCATAAGTGTAGGGATCTGATTCATCCTCTTCTAAGATAGCTTCATAAGTTTCTCCAAAACCTATAAATCTCACAGCAGGCCAAACAATTCTTCTATTACGACGAGGCACTTATGTACTATACATCTCGTGAGTAGTATCTTGTGGTGTATCTAATACAACCACACCATCTCTAGTTTCATCCATTGGTTGTTCAACTACAGGTTCATCTATTTCAGCCAAAACAACTTTACTCCTAGGATTAAAGTTATTCACATAATCATCCTCTATGAATTTGACATGAGTGCTAACAAATACTTTATTATCCTTATGATTATAGAATAAATAACCCTTGATTTCCTTTGAATACTTTAAAAACATGCATACTTCCGTTTTAGCTTCCAACCTATCAGACTTCCCTTTCAACACATGTGTTGAACATCCCAAAATGTGAAGATTTTTTATACTAGGCTTGCGCCTACTCCACAATTCCTTAGGTGTGTTGGGAACAGATTTTGATGGAACTAAATTGAAAATATACATAGCAGTTTTTAGTGCAAATTCCCAAAAGGAAATTGGTAAAGTTGAATAACTCATCATGAACCTAACCATTTCCAAAAGAGTCATATTCCTTCTCTCCGCTATACCATTTTGTTGAGGATTTCCAAGTGCAATTAATTGGAATACAATCCCATTTTGAATTAGGTAATCCTTGAAATCCCCAAGAAGGTATTTGGCACCTCGATTAGATCGAATGACCTTTATGCGTTTGCCTAATTGATTCTCAACTTTAACCCTAAACTCTTTGAACTTTTCAAAAATTTCGGACTTATGTCTCATTGGGTACACATAACCATATCTTGAGTAATCATCCGTGAAAGTGATAAAGTACTCATAACCTCCTTTTGCTTAAGTTGACATAGGACCACATACATCTGTATGAACTAATTCAAGCAACTCTTGAGCTCTTCTACCTTCTGCATTTAAAGATCGTTTGGTCATTTTACCTTCCAAACAAGATTCACAAATTGAAAATTCATCAAAGTCTATGGGCCCTAAGAGTCCATCTTTGATAAGTCTTTGAATTCTGTTTAAATTAATATGACCCAAATGCAAGTGCCAAAGATATGCTTCACTAGTAAAAGAAAACTTTCCCTTTAATGGTTTCACATGTGAATTATTATCTAATTTAGAAGTATATAATTCATGCTTATTAGGGGTTAAAATATAAAGACTATCAACAATATTGCCAGAACAGATAAACACTTTACCATTCTTTATTACAACATTGTCTTTAAGGATAACACAATACCCATGTTTACCTAAATAAGTTGTAGAAATTAAATTCCTACCAACATTAGGTACAAATAGATAGTCTTCCAATATTAAAACCCTAGACTCAAAACATAAATTAACAACACCAACAACTACAACCAGAATTCTGCTCCAATCAGCCAAAGTAAGAAACAATTCCCCTTCACTTAGTTTTCTAGTCTCCTGAAACCTCTACAAAGAATTGTAGATATGATTAGTACAACCTGAATCCACACACTAGGAATTTGTGGGATTCTGTACCAAACATATTTCAAGAAGAAAGGAACTTTTCATACCCTTATTCGTGGCAACTTTGAACTTTGGACAATTCCTTTTCCAATGTCCCTTCTCACCATAATTGAAACATTTTCCTTTGATCTTCTTTCCTTTGTCGGCAAACCCTAAGGCAGTTTGCTTACCCTCTTGCTTAGTGAAGTCCTTCTTCTTCTTCTTCTTCTTCTTCTTCTTCTTCTTCTTCTTCTTAACCTTGCCTTTTAACTTAGGTTGAGAAGTAGAAGTTTCACCCATATTGGCTTCAACACTAGAAGTACCAAGGATGCCTTCTGCCGCCACTAACTTATTTATTAATTTAGACAAAGAATAAATCTTTTTGTTCATGTTATAATTAAGTCTGAATTCCTTGAATGATTTCAGTAGTGACTAGAGTATCATATCCACTTGGGATTCTCCATCAATGTCAGCACCTAAAACCTCTAATATATTCAGATTAGAGATCATTGTAAGACAATGTTCCCTTACTGAAGTACCATCAGCCATTTTGGTATTATAAATTTTCCTCATGGTTTCTTGCCATACAGAATGACTTTGCTTACCAAACATCTCCTTCAGACTTAGCATGATGTCCGAAGCTAGTTCTACATCATACATTTGATACTGTAAAACATTTGAAATAGATGCTAGGATATAGCACTTGGCCATCTTATTAGATTTCTGCCAACGATCATATCGTTGTTTTTTCTCAAGAAGAGCATCTAATGAAAGAAAGGTAGGACATGGTTGAGTAAGCACATATTTGTGCTCTTCAGCAGTTAAAATAATGTCCAAATTTCTTTTCCAGTCTACATAGTTGGATCTAGTCAGTTTGTTTTGATTAAGAATAGAAACAAGTGGGATAAATGATGCCATGTTCAAATTTGAAAACAATAAACATGAATATGACAAGTAAACTGGACATTATCAATTTAACATATAAATATATAATATGGAACCTTAATAAAACTATAATATAATATATGCAACGACAACTCAATCCTATGTTTATAATTCCTTGGTAGCATGTTTATTATAAACACTATGATTGATTGAGAACTGTTCTCATTATTAGTGCTATCATGATAACTATTATCAAACACTAATAATATGTCGTATTACCTTTGGCCTCTAAGTAATAATGACATAACTCCTTTAGGAGGTTAACATTACACTTAGTCTAGTGTACACCATTATCTAGAATCATGTGTAGCCACATTTCATCTCCCTTTATAGTGTTTAAATTTGTAGTACCATGAAATAAAACACCCTCCTTTAGGATCGCAAGACATATATTCCTTTGTAGCATATGCCTTGCAATCATATGAAACTATTGATGTTATAGCGAAATGAAGACCGCTCTGATACCATGTTAAACAGATGCGAAATGAAGACTGCTCCGATACCATGTGATGGAAAATAACATGTTTGTATCTCATACAAAACATACACAGCAGAAAAAACAAACAAATCTACTTCATTTATAAATGTTAACATGTATTATATAAGTTTTAGAATTTAAGAACAAGATAGTGTACCTTAGAACGGTGAATTTCAAAACTAAAGGTTAAAAGCACTTGGGAACACTTTCAATCTTCACTCCAATTCCACTAACGCCCAAGATGTGTGGTTTCTCAATCAGTTTTCGAAAGGAGAATGTCAAAGAGCCTAACACTCCTTACACACCATTTCACAATAGTGTTTTTGCAATTCCCTACAGAAAATTCTGTATGTTTCTCCCTTTGTATCTAATTGGGCTAGCCTTTTGGGCCTTTCCAATTGGGCTTAAGTGTGTGGCTTGAAGTGGGACCAAAAGGGATCAATAAGACACTAGCTCCAATAGGCCTTGAGCTTTTCTGTCAACTCTTGATAAGTTTAAAGTTACCATTAATTATATTTAATATCACTATATAAATATAATTGCACTCTAGGCCTTATCTATAAATTATATCCCAAGACTTTATTGTACATGTAACCCCTTCATAAAATATTCGTAGTAATACAAAATCATGAATGTAGACTGCCACTTTGTAGATTACTACATCTTAATTCCTTGAGTATCCGGTTTAATCCTTTAAAGTTGTTCATCATTTATTTATGAAATCCAATTTCATAAATATATACTTTAGTAACTCTTTACTAAAATGATTAGGCCTAATTCTCTGAATAACCAAACCCATTAAACTTATCTCAAGGGAATATTTTATATCTCCGTTCATAGACTATGAATTCCATCTTGAGAATATATGTTCCATCAACACTAAATGTGGTTGCCCAACATACTGAGGTTTTGACCGTAACTTTAGATCTCACTCTTGATATATCAAAGCAATCTACACTTCATGATTAGGTCCATTATCCTCTCAGGATTAAGAGTTCATGTAAATATAAGTCATGAGTTTATTATTCATTTGACAGCCGTTAGGAGAATAATAAATTTCAAAGTGGTCCAGTTTAATATGTCTTAACTCTTAAAACATATCAACATATCAACATACCAACTAGAAATCTTCATTTCCATGATCAAGACAAATCATCTTAGTTGATATGCTATAATCTTCGTAGATGCGTCTCCAGGGGTTGCACACCTATGTCCAACAAGCATAGATGCGCCGTGCAGCCGTTGACGTGGCTGCATGTGCGTCCGTGGCGAATCCTTTTACGATTTTCGATTAAGCCAAATTTGGGCCAAAATAAATGTTTTTTTTTTTTTTTTAAATAATAAAAAACGTTGCAAAATGCACCGTTTGACTCTAGTGTTTTCTTTCCCTTTTTATTCCATTTCTATGTCTTATTTGTTTATTTTTTTAGAAAGTTCCCAAATAATTTGGTAATTGTATTAATTCAAATAATTACTTATCATTAAAAAAATAATATTATTTTGCAAAATTTATCCCCTAAATATCAGCTATAAATATTAAATTAATCCCAAAAATTTCTTATTTACTATTGCTCTCAAATTAGTATATGTTTACCATTATATGAAAAAATATGTTTAGCAATATAAAAAAAAATATAAATTATATTCTATAATTTATTAATAAACGTATCTTGCCGCACTTGCATCATACTTTTTCAAAAATTGTTGTGTCTCCACACTTCACCTACACCCGCACCCGCACCCGCACCCATACTTTCTAGCTTTACTTACCACACACACACACACACACACACACACACACACACACACACACACACATATATATATATATATATATATATATATATATATATATCATTCTGGAAACAACCATCTCCAACTCCAAGATAGGGCCACTTGGGAAGGGCTTTAAAGAGAACTCCTATTCTGAACTTTGGGTTGTAATATTCCTGCACCTCAATTTAGACGACCCAAACATTTGTCTTCACGCCGTGTAGAATGAAGATTGTTCATAGTTCAAACTTGTGTGCTCTGCAGTTTGCACCAATACAAATCTTAAGCCCGTTGTTTTCAAGAAAGAGGACCATTATTTTTTACACAAATCACCCGATTGAATTGACCCAGGGGTCTTTGTCCAAGGTAGTGGGGCTTTCTTGGAAGCATACAGGCTATCAAATTTTTATATATTTATTATTTTTAGAATCAATGCTATCAATATTTTAAACCAATGAAATTACGAAAAAAAGTAAAATGAATTAAACAAATAAACTCGAAATTCCCTATTTATTTTTCTTTTATTTTCTTGCAATCCAAACACTAAGAATAAAAATACACTGTTCACAAAAACAAAGGTAAAGAAAAAAGCAACACGGCTTACATGATGGTCATTAGTCAGGAAAAAAGTAAAATAAGAAAGAAAAAGTAGCTCTGCACCAAATCCAATTCCCCTTTATTTTTCTTTTTTAAAATTCGCTGTGTTTACTTACATCAAAGATGGTCGTTAGTCAGGGAAATTTTAGTGGAGAATACAGTCTAACAACACTGGCATGGACGATGGATTCTTTATGACTCATGATTTAGAAGTCAATTACATTAATGGTTCCTTTCATGTCTCCAGCGTATTCCGAGCTCCCCACACTGTCTAATCAAAGCAATCTCAGTTTATTCTATTTTCTATTGAAAATCCATCATTTTACAGTTCCTATGAATTTCTGGTAGGGTCTGCTCAACAGCCTATGCACGTTAACAAAGTAATTTCTTCGTTTGTTCGCTTTCACTTATTATATTTTTTAGACAGGACTGCTTTTAGAAGCGCATTATCAATATATTAATACTAAATCATATAAAATTTTATCAATTAAAGATCCCATGGATTTTATATTTTTGGAGGTATTTGTAAATAGCATTAACGCACTACAAGGTACCCAAATGATTTTTTACATCATAACTAACTGAAACAGCAATTTGAAACGAAAAGAAAAACTCTTTAATTCGTTGGTTTAATTTTTAAATTTTTTTTCTATCTTCTTATAATAAATCAAAACAATTTGAGTTTCCAAGGGAGATCGGGTTATTTGTGTATAGTTTCTAATCAAGTTAAAAAGATACATATAAAAAAAAGAAGAAAAAAAAAAACAGTTTTACAATTTCTTTGGTTCAAAATAAAAGCTATTTACCAATTCGTCACTTGTAATTAAAAAAATAAATAAATAAAACAGTGTGTTATGTCTAATGTTGGCAAACTGTAGAATTGGACACCACATAGTGGTATCTTCATAATAGTTGTACGCAAGGTAATAGTTGAAATAGTAGAATTGAAAAAAAAAAATTAAAACTTAAAAAAAGCCTTTACGCACACAAATAAATTTAGTGCTGCATGGATATCTTAGTTCGTATAACTTGGTTGACTAGCACCCTATCCCTTTGCATTCCTCGAAGATTTCTCTAAAAATACAATAACATACCAAAGTTAAAATTAATAAATATACAATAAAACGAAAAGAAAGGGAAGGTAAGAGGAGGAGACGGGAGAGTGAGTAAATACCTAAACACTTCAAGACTTTGATCGCAATGGGTTTGGTTCTGCCCCACGATCAATGTAGTCTTTAGATAATTTTTACCAAACCCACTAGAAAGAGAAATGATATGTCCACAACATTTTCACAACATTTTTACAATAAATTCTAAATGGTAGGTTGTTACTGGTTGTTATTGTTGGGGTAAAAAAGTAATTTTCGTGTTAGGTTCAAATTTGAACCAATAACAATTAACCACCTGTGATTTGTTGTAAAAATGTTGTAGAAGTAGCATCTCTCATTAATTAATTATAGAAATCAAGATAGCAAACCTCAATTGACTTGGGTGGATAAATTACTACCGTCAGAAAAAAGACCCTAAAGTTAACACTACCGTTTGATTTGTGTAAAACTTAGTTTTCACTGGCCGTGATTAGAAGAACTTTTTGGTCGTGTTTTTCATTATTGGTTTTCTAGTGGAGAGGTGCTACGTCCACAACATTTTTATATTTTCACAACAAATCATAGGTGGTTAGTTGTTATTGGTTCAAATTTAAACTTAACATTAAGATTACTTTTTTACTCTAACAATAACAACCAGTAACAACTTGTCACTTATAATTTGTTATGAAAATGTTGTAGACATTTTTAATGTGCGACCCACCAATTCATTAGTGATGTAAATCTTTCAAATTAATGAAATACTACTATCTATCTTAAAAAAAGAAAAAAAGAAAAAAAAACAATCCATATCTCATCGTATTAAAATTGGGTTGTCCTAGTCATCGATTTTTCTTTTTCTTGTTTATATATATTATGATATTATCTGCATATATATTTCTACATTTAATAGATAAAATTTTTTTTTGAGAAGATTTAATTGATTTATGATTTATATTAAATGTTATTTTTTTAATTTATAAATTTGATTAAAGTAGTTATAAACATATTATATATATTTGAAAAAAAGAGATTATTTCTCTACATTGGCATCTTAAAATAATTTTGATACTAAATATTTTTTCACACGTACTGAATTATTCTTTACTACGTATAAAAATTTTGTTTGACAAACATTGTATTATTACATCATTATTTATCTATTATTTAAACTAAAAGCATATATACTTACACAGTTAAATTAAAATTTTGATATAAATAAAATTCTCTTGCATCATATGGGACAATTACAAGCTAGTCAAATATATATATATATATATATATATATTGAATCCAATTAGATTTTAATTGGATTCTCAATTTTTCGTCAACGTGTCCTCTTTAATTTTAAATTTTATGTCAGGTAAACTATTGAGTGTAAAAATCAAATAGTTCAAATCTAATTATATTTCAAAATTTGATTTTAATTGGAATCCAATTTTTCACCACGTGTCCATCTAAGTTTTTTTATTTTTTTGGCAAGTAAATTATTGAGTGCAAAAACCGAAAAGTTTAAAATCAATTAAATTATAAAAAATATATATTTATATATAATTGGACCCCTTTCTAAAAATAAATATATAAAATAAACTATATAATTGTGATTGTTTTTAATTGTGCAGATGCACAAACTACACACTAGCTAAGAATAAAAATACGTCATTCAGAACACGGTTTACATGACACGGCTTACATGATGGTATAGAAGTCAATGAAATAAGAAGAAAAAGAAGCTCTGCTCCTTTTTTTTTTTTTTTTTTTTTTTTTTTTTTTTTTTTTTTTTTTTTTTTTTTTTTTTTTTGAGAAAGACATAGACTTAACACACACACAAGAGAGTGAAAACTCGAGTTTAATATCACACAACTCACAACATACAAAAGCCGGTAACTCTACACCTAATTCAATTATCCAAGAAAAGGGTTAATCAGACTCTTGAACTTTGGGTCTTAATAAAATATTCCCAATCCAATTTCCATACTAGCCCACTTGGACTCTTACGTGGCTCTTGGCTACTTGCTTTTTTCAATGAAATAATTATCTCCTTTGCCGTAATGCTTGTCGAATAACATAACAAAAAATTATAATTCAGTAATTCCTGTATTTTGATCAGAGTAACTATATATCTAATTGATTTAAGCGAAAATATTATTTCAGTCCTTATATTTTGGGTCACAATTAATTTGACAAATACATTTTGGTAACAGTTAATTTAGTCTCTATAATTTTCAAGTTGTAGTCAATTTGGTTCTTAATGTTGACTTACGAACAAAAAATGTCTATATAACTAGTGGTGTGCATTGTTGGCACACTTGAAGTGTATGTGGCATATAGAATAATATTTAAAAAATGTAATTAACATATAAAAATGCCACCTTAGCCAGGGATGAAGCTAGAGTTTTGAGTTAAGGGGACAGTTATATTATTGGCTATGTGTAGCTGTTTCAACTTTTGACTCTGCTACTACTTAGTTGCTGAGGATTTTTTTTTTTTTTTGTTGGTAAGAACAAATTATTTTTGTTTATAATTTTTAAAATGACAAGGTTGTTTATTTTAAATAAAATTGGTTAATTGAGCTTAATTTTTGTTTTTTTAGTTTTACTATTGGTAATTTTTGTCGTTTAGCTATTTTTTTTTGGGCTTGTATATATTTTTTTTAGATTTTAGATTTATAAATTTTTTTATAGTCACTAAAATAAGGAAAATACTAGCACTGCAATTTTTTTTATTATAGATTATTAATGTGATAAGTGGTTACTAGTAAGTAAAAAAATGATATGAGTGATGGGTCCATGTGTGAACCAATAAGAATTTGCTACCAAAATAGTTTGTAAAAATGTTGTAAAAAAGTTTGTAAGTATTGCATTACTCTTAAAAGAATCAATGATATTGTTTATGAGAAAAAATAAAATTTTATAAAACAAAATTGCAAAAATTAGTACGCACATATATATAATAATATTTTTTTAAAACAATTTAGGGGGCATTGCCCCCTAGTCCAAAGCTAACTACGTTCATGACCTTAGCAATTTATTAACTAAAAAAAAAAACTACGTAAAAAAAAATTAAAGAACAAAAACAAAATTTTGAACTGCTAAAATTACGAAAATAAGTAAAATGAATTTTAAAAAAAAAACTCAAAATTCCTTATTTATTTTTCTTTTATTTCCTTGCAATCCAAACACTAAGAATAAAAATACATTGTTCACTCCCCAAAAAAAAAAAAAAAACACGGCTTAAATGATGGTCATTAGTCAGGAAAAAAAGTAAAATAAGAAGAAAAAAAATAGCTCTGCACCAAATCCAATTCCTCTATGTTTTTCTTTTTTAAAATTAGCTGTGTTTACTTATATCAAAGATTAGAAGATCGTCAGGGAATGTTTAGTCGAGAATACAGTCTAACAACACTGGCATTGACGATGGATTCTTTATGACTCACGATTTAGAAGTCAATCACATTAATGGTTCCTTTCATGTCTCTAGCGTATTCATCATTTGACAGTTCCTATGAATTTCTTTTTGGTAATCTTGCTGCCTTGATTTCTTAGTTCTTGTATCTTGGTTCAGTATAGAATATAAGCCTATCTAATTATATCAATTATATTACTTGCAGGTTACTCTGAAAACACCACAATACCAAAGTTAAAATAAGAAAAGCAGGACAATGAATCAATAACCCAAATCAGATGATTTCCTTCTTGTCGGTGGCGTCTGCTCAACGGCCTATGCACGTTAACAATGTAATTTCTTTGTTTGTTCTCTTTCACTTTTTATTTTTTATTTAGAAAGGACAGCTTTTGGAAGCGCATTATCAATTTATTTAATACTAAATCATAGAAAATTTGATCAATTAAAGATCCCACGGATTTTATATTTTTGGAGGTATTTGACAAATAGCATTAAAACACTACAAGGTACGCAAATGATTTTTTATGTCATAACTAACTGAAACAGCCTATATATAATACAAACTTGTGTATCTTCCTCTACCTCGCACTAAAATTTCATCAGTTTCCTGCTTGTCCAAACCAATGAAGCTTCACAACCCCAATTTTCCTGCATTATTATGTTCTTCATTCCTTCATATCATTCTGCTCTTTACTGGAACCCTTCTATGCTTGAAACCTGCCACTTCTTCTGCCACTCCAACAAATGAGACTGACCGTTTGGCTTTGCTCAAATTCAAGGAATCCATTTATTATGATCCATATAGAATCTTGAGCTCATGGAATGATTCTATCCACTTCTGCAACTGGCATGGAATTACATGTGGCTGCCGTCATCAAAGAGTCACAACCTTAGAACTACAAGGTCATAACTTGCGTGGCACCATTCCACCTTACATTGGCAACCTCACCTTTCTTAAGGCCATCAACCTTCGAAACAATAGCTTCTATGGTGAAATTCCAATGGAAGTTGGCCAGTTGTTCCGATTGCAGGAACTCAGTCTTACAAATAACACGTTGGGAGGAGAAATTCCAACCAACTTGTCCAACTGCTCTGAACTTAGGCTGATAAATGCCCCTGAAAAACAAACTTGCTGGGAAAATTCCCATGGAGCTTGGCTCTTTGACCAAGCTTATTTCTCTTCAGGTCTCCGGAAACAATTTCATAGGAGGAATCCCAGGTTTCTTGGGAAATCTTTCATTACTCTTATTTTTTTTTGGCAACCGATAATGATTTAGAGGGAAATATTCCAGAAAGCGTAGGCCGTTCGAAAAGCTTTTTAGATTTCTCAGTTGAAAGCAATAAACTGAACGGTACGGTCCCCTCCTCTCTCTACAATATATCATCTATTAGAGTCTTGTCATTTACACGAAACCAACTTAGTGGTACTCTTCCAAAAAATAAAGGCCATACTCTCCCTAATCTCCAATGGTTTACAATAAGTAGTAACAAATTCTGTGGGTCAATCCCTAGTTCTTTGTGCAATGCATCTAAACTTCAATTCCTTGAACTTTCCTCCAATAGCTTTGTGGGATCAGTTCCAACTAATTTGGGTTATCTACGAGATCTTGAATTCCTGAATCTACAGGAGAATAAATTAGGAAGGGATTTGGACTTTTTAACGTCTCTAAGAAACTGTAGCAAAATGAACGGTCTATCATTTGCAGCAAACCGATTTGAAGGTGTTTTGCCCAGTTCTATAGGCAACTTATCAACACGACTCACAGGATTATATGTGGGAGGCAATAAAATATCTGGAACTATTCCTGTAGCATTGCAGAATCTCATCAATATAATTATCTTGAGCATGGAAAATAATCTTTTCACAGGTATGATACCTACCTATTTTGGGAAGTTTCAGAAGATGCAAGGACTAGATTTATCGAAAAACAATTTGTCAGGGAAAATCCCAAGTTCTATTGGCAACCTCACTCAATTGGCTGAATTGTTTTTGTCTCAATACAATTTGGAAGGAAGCATTCCTCCAAGTATTGGAACTTGCCAAAGTTTACAGAAGTTGGATGTTCCAGAAAATTACCTTAGTGGAGTCATACCCCAACAGGTTCTTCAAATTTTTTCTTTGTCACTTTTACTCAATTTATCCCACAACTCATTTAGTGGCAAATTACCTGTTGAAGTAGATAGTTTGAAGAATATTAATTTACTCGATGTCTCTGAAAACAAATTGTCTAGTGAAATCCCTACAACGAGTGGAAATTGCTTGAGCTTAGTGTATCTAGGCTTGCAAGGAATTCCTTTATCGGGACCATACCTTCATCAATGGCTTCCTTGAAAGGCCTTGAACATTTAGATGTTTCACAAAACAACGTATCAGGATTAATTCCAAAAGGTCTAGAGAAACTTTCATTTTTAACATATTTGAACATTTCGTTCAACAATATTGAGGGTGAGGTATCAACAGAAGGAGTTTTCGGAAATGTAAATATGATATCTATTATTGGAAACAATAAGCTTTGTGGGGGTATTCCACAGCTGCAATTACCAACATGCCACAAAGTTACGAAATCAAGAAAGTCCCTTGCTTCTAGATTGACAATCACAATTGTTTGTGTCGTTACATGTATTCTTCTAGTTTCAACCTTTCTTATGCTTTATTGGAGGAAAAAATCAAAAAAGAAACCATCATCTATAGTCTCAAATATTGATCTCCTTCCAACAAATTCGTACAAAATGCTCCGACTAATGGATTTTCTTTCAACAATTTGATTGGATCCGGTAGTTTTGGAGTAGTTTATAAAGGAGTTCTTGAGCAAGATGAAAGATTAGTGGCTGTAAAGGTTCTTAACCTTCAAAACAAAGATGCTTCGAAGAGTTTTATGGCAGAATGCAATGTATTAAGAAATGTTCGGCATCGAAATCTTATAAAGATCTTAACATGTTGCTCTAGTATAAATTATAATGGTGATGATTTCAAAGCTCTAGTTTTTGAATTTATGACAAATGGGAGCTTGGAAATGTGGTTGCATCCGATGATAGATAGCAGCAATCAATCTAAAAATTTGAGTGTTCTTCAAAGACTAATTATTGCAATTGATGTGGCTTTTGCTTTAAACTATCTTCACAATCATTGTGAGCAAAAAATCATTCATTGTGATTTAAAGCCAAGCAATATTCTTCTTGATAGTGATATGATTGCTCATGTAAGTGATTTTGGCTTTGTGGACGACTAAATTCTTAGTTCGATATAAATCAAACAAGTAAAATAGTTTCACAAATGCAAATTTGTATTAATGAATGTGTGGTACAATTCTCTGTAATTACAAAAGAGTGATCCTCTGATTCGATCTCCTTGAAAGATTTATTGATTGGAATTGTGGTAATGTGATTTTGATTTGAACATAAGATATTCTTCAATTTAGCTGAGGAATGGATCGAAGATCTTTGAAACAGAATTACAATGAATCTCTGGCTATGAGCTTGTTAGAAATTCTTTGTTCTTCGTGTTCTTCGTGTTTGAAGGTTTGTGGTAGAAATTCTTCGGTGCTTTAGAGGCTTGATTCCGTAAAGCTTCGTTGATTTATGGTTTGTTGAGGTTTCTGGAGGCTTTTGAGCTTGATTCCAGTGAACTTTGAGATCTGGACGAGTAGTTTGGATGATTTTGCTTCCAATGTTGTCTGTATTCAAGGTTGAAGTTCTTGAAATTCTTGAAGGCTTTGGGGTTTGATTCCGGCAGAGCTTCTGGATTTCTGAACTCAAGATATCTTCTTCTCTTTTCTCTCCGTCCTATCTTCTTCTGTGTGTCCTCTTAAATGTCTTAGGAAGGCTTCTATTTATAGGAGTTTAGGGGTGGGTGAGTGACACGTGGCGGAGTCTGATTGGTGACACATGTCACCACTTAATTGGTTCGCTTATGTCATCGCTTACACGTGCTGATTGCTTGTGTCATCGCTTATATGTGCGGAGCTGCTTGTGTCATTGCTTACACTTGCTGATGCAATTTCATGCCTTTATTTCAATGACACTTGGCAAATTTCTATCGGTTTCTGAATAGTGATGGCAAAACCTAATAGTAGTACGTGGCGTTTTGTAATTGGTTGTATTTTGTGGACTTGGTAGTATGATGTGTCAGCTTGTAATAGGTCGGGAATTTTCCCTCTCTACAGACTTATCAAGGCTCCTCAGAACTTTGAATGATTCTTCCCAAAAAAGTACTAGCACAATTGGATTAAAGGGATCTATCGGTTATGCTGCTTCAGGTATTATCTTTCTTCTTTTGTTTTAATTCCTTAACTATTCTAATATATTTATTTTCTTTTTGTCACTTTATCAAATGATAGGATTTTTAACTCCTTGATTTTCTTGTCATATATGCTTTTTAATTTTCGTATCCATCAACATATTTGCATGGGTGTACACATAATTAGCATATAAAATTTTCGCATGGGTGTACACATAATTCGATAAAGTGACAACATATTCGCATGGGTGTACACATAATAATTAGCATTTAAAATCAACATATTCGCATGGGTGTACACATAATTTTCTTGTCATATATGCTTTTTAATTTTCGTATCCATCAACATAAATTCTCACTTAGTAATTTTTATTATTTATTTATTTGCTAAGTAACTCTCGCTTAGTATTTGTTTTTCTTTTAGAAGTTAAAACACGTTCACGTTTGTACCATGCAAGCACGTAATTACTTTAATTATTTTTTTTTATAAAACTGCAAATTTTAATTCAAATATGATTTCGACTTTGAGAAATGTTAAATTTGATATTCTTTGACTAAAATTTGTACCTTCTTTGAACATATATATTTTCTTAATCAAAATAAATCAACAAGAGGGGGAAAAAGTGATTTGGACCTTCGGGATAAAGTTATTATTGTTTCCTTTAATTTCAAAAGTAATAGCATATGTCATTATTTTTTTAAATATAGATCTGTTTTATTTTCTTGACTTTGCATTTTGTAAACCCTAAATCCATATCTTTGTAATAGATAGAATATTGCTTAATTTCCCTCCATTCCATGAGTTGTAGAGTATGGCATGGGCGGTGAAGCATCAACTGAGGGGGATGTATATAGTTATGGAGTCCTTGTGTTGGAAATGTTTACAGGAAGGAGACCCACTAATGATATGTTTAAAGATGGTCTCAATCTCCATAACTTTGTTAAGATGTCCTTACCAAAAAGGCTCATTAAAGTTGTTGATCCAATGCTTTTGCCAAGAGAAGTTGAAGAAATGGGAGTAGCAACTGTAGCAATGATGGCAACAAAAGAAGATGACAATGACAATGACAATGAAATTGAAGTAGAAGAAGCTAATAATACTAAGGACTTTAGGCATATTGATGTGGATATGCAAAAAGGCTTACTCTCAATCCTTAATATTGGAATCTTATGTTCATTGGAATCTCCAAAAGAGAGAATCAATATGGAGGAAGTCATTAAGGAACTACAATTGATAAAAAGTACTTTTGCTGGTTTGGGGATTCGTAGAGGTAGACCAAGTAGAGCTCAAGTAAGAGGCATTTCATTTTAATTACTATAATACTACTCTAAGTAGTGTGTCCTAGTCCTTTACGTTGATTTCATTCAGTTCCCAAATACTTCTTTTCAAAAAACATGGAAATTTTATGTTTACCTTTTTATTAATCTTGAGTAGATTGTCATAGCTGATTTTAAAATTAGATTTTCATTTCTCACTCGTGGTCAAATTGCTAAACAGAAATTGTCATCTTATTAATACCCACGACCTTGTAACCTTGTAATAGTTATTGTTTATTATATTATCAAGGTAGAAAATGGTGAGCTAACAAACTTTTTGTGAATTGCAGAGGCCTAGAACAACTAGAAGAGATTAAATGTCTTTAACAATGCTTGGATTAGGCAAGGGATTAGGAGGTTGTGATTTTAATTTCAAGCTAGTTTAATATCCCCCGTTGAAATGATCAGTGGATGATTTTCTTTCTCTTCTAGTGTAGGAATCATGATTTTCGCTCTCTTCAAGTGTAGGAGTCGTCTTCATTTACTGTGCTGGATTCTACTACTGTAATGTGTGATAATGTGTTTGTACTAATAATCAATTCAACTCCTAAAGGTCTTCATAGGATGGGAATGTATCAAAGATGCCATGTTAGTTTAGAAATTTAGATGCTTTATGCAACATTATTTTACTATACAAATAAAAATGGATGTTTCGTTTAATTTCTAATTAAACTCAATGTTTTAGATTATAGTAGCTTGTGGCTGTAGAGAATAAAACAATCAATCTAAGTTTCAATTTATTATATAAGACTTTAAACGGACAGAAGACCAATCACCCATCACTGCCCAATATTTGATGAATCAGATATGACACAGCAAATAGTCTAGGACCTCCCTAAAGCATATAAAGCTTTGTATATGTGGCTACACAAGAGAAGCAACCTGACTTAGTTTTGGTCTATGTAGCTTTATCCTTTACTTTGGATCTACAAGACTTATTGGCTTTGGAGTATGACTAGACCAAGCTCTATTTTTTAAGACTGAATCCACTAAAACCTCATAGATTGTTGCATCATATATAATCCTATATATTTCCAAATTTAAGCAGAAGTGTTCCAATTGGGTGTCAGTGGTCAAGCCATAGGAAGATTGTTTTCTTAAGTCGATCTAACCTAATTTAGAGCATCAACCATAATACTCTAAATGAAATTTTATTTAAAAAAATGTATCCATTAGCTATTTGACAAGTTGGTAGACAGATTTTGAATCTAATAGACATGTATGCATAGAGCATTACCTCTTGTAGCACTCATTCTTAAGATAGAGAGAATGTGAGAATGTGGAACAAAAGAATATATTGAACCATGATAACTAAGGTTACCATGTATACGTGCAAGCAACAGAGAGTGATAAGCATTACAACTAGTAACTTAAACCCCAAAAATAGAATTGTGCAAAAAAAAAAAAAAAAAAAAATACTACAAAATACAAAGAGCTCATAAATGCTAAAAAAACGAAGAGAAATGCTATGTCCATAATATTTTCAAAACACTTAAAAAACCAATAACAACTAACCACCAATGAACTTAGTGGTAGTTTACTACGAGTTGTTATTGGTGAGGCAAAAAAATAATTTCAATAGTAGATTCAAATTAAAACCAATAACAACTAACTACTTATGATTTGTTGTGAAAATATTTCGTACGTAGCATTTCTCGAGAAAAGAATGATATTGGAAAGTATAGTAACATGGATTTTTGTGGGCCAAAAACAGAATACTATTGTTTTTCTTTGTGGCTTCTTTTGCCAATCGGTTCAGGCCTTTTGCACATCAGTTCATCAGCAACATCTTCGCGGTGACACTCAACACTTTGCATATGCTTCTAGAAATTATCTTCTTCCCAATTATCCTCTGAGTAAGTAATGTTCCTCTGTTCACTAGGGAAAAATGCTCATATACCCCTTGAACTTCTAGCCATTGGCCAAAACACCCCACTAAACTTTTATATTGGCCTATTTACTTCTCAAAGCCTATTTCTTTAAAGCCACGAAAGCTAATGCTAGTAGCTCGCTTTTATCGACCTATGACCAAATATTAAGAATTTATCAAAACAAATCACGACATGTGTTGTGGGAAGCCCAACACCTTCTCCACACGTTACTAGACTTTCGAACCAAAAATCAAGATTTTTTATCATCCAGTTAGATTAGGAAAAGACTGACATTTTCATAACCTAGGATTGGTAATAAAATCAAACAGAGTCAAATGAACAATCACACTTTAGTAAAAACCTAATGATTGGTGGTGACTTCAAAAACTCATGACAATTTAAAAATGACTCATTAGTCCTAGGAGAGCACGCACCCAAGCCCACGAACCACCCTCTCGGGAGGGGCGTGCACATTGCTGTTTCTAGGTGGTTAACGACTGTGAGGTATCGACACAGCCAATAGGAATATGGCACATCATTTAATTTAAATTAAACAAAAAATAGACCAATTAGAATTAAGATATCATAATCACCTATGGTCGAGATTGGTTTCATGCAAGTGTCATTTATTGTTAAACCTTGTTTCTTTGATATCTTTTAATTTGGCAGTTTGATTAATGCTCATGAATTGTCATTTTGATCATTATGGCCTCAAGATTGTTCTATAAGAAGTATTTGGAGATCAAAAGGTCAAAATTATAGTCTTGCCTTGGAGACGTTAAATGGTGATAATATGTAATGTAATGCAAGTGGAGTTAAATGTGAGGCGCAAAATGGGGTATCTACAAGTTCAACCTTCAATCAAATTTAAATTGAATTCAGCAAAAGAATAAGATTATCAATACCAATAAAGCAAAAAATTTAGGCCAGAGAAAGATATGATTGTTGGTTGAAAGCAGAATATGAAATTAAAAAAAAAAAAGTCATTTAAGTGTACCTTAAATTGATAAAAACCAAAAACTATTATAAATAATAATATATATGAAAAAATAGAATAAATATAAATAGTACTTGTTTGATTAGGGGAAAAAACGCCCACATAGCAAACAATGATCTGTTTGGTAATGTTGTTCTAGTAACGTTGTTTAAGTGCTGTGGAAATACGTATTGTATTGTTTAAACAGTGAAAACTGTTGTTTAAACAACATAACAAAACAGGCCCAATTGCTTATTTTCCTCTGGTGGTGTTGGCTTGACTTTACTGCTACCTAGCTCTAATATCCCCTTAAATAGCGTGGAATTTGGACTAGAATAAAGAGAATTTCAATCATTCAAAGTTAGAGTTTGACTTACTTCCAGTACTTTTTTAACTAGACATGTCATTTGTTTTAAATATACAATAGTAGGTGGTAGTGATTTTTAATCTCCATATTTTTAATCTCCACAGTCTCTCATTTAAACAAAAAGAGATTTATTTTTAAGAAGTAGGCGAAAACATCATTTTGGTCCCTACATTTTAAGGTCTTGATCAATTTGGTCTCTATATTTTGGTAATAATTAATTTAGTCCCTATATAAGAATTTTAATAATTAAAGAAATCTACGTCACAGACAAAATTTCTAAAAAGATTAATTATATATATATATATATAATGAATTAAAAAATATCCTCACTTTCTTTTATTTTCTTTAGAATTCTTGCACTTTCTTATTTCCCAAACACAATACCTAGCACCACCTAACACCTAGCAACACCACAATATGAAATCAAATCTCAATACTGAGTGTTTAGCCAAAAAAATCCCAGTACCAAATACTTCAATGCACTGACCCACTAAATCGATCCCATGCTCCACGTACACCACCTCCAAAAACTTCGCATGTATTTGGTTCCCACATTGGCCTCCATGGATGTGAAGAATCTCACACATTTTCACTTTCTTTTTTAAGAATTGTTATTCTTGGGAAAGTGATAGAAAGTTGGGAGGGAAAATTTGCAAAGTATGAGAGAGTTTGTCAGTGTTTGTGATTAGGAATTTAGGAGTTTATAGTGAGGGGTTTAGCATTTGTAGCTTTGATATTGATGGTGGTTGTTGGTGGTCAAATTTGTGGTGGTTTTGATAGTTGTATGACTATCATGTGGCTGCTAAGAAAATAGATTAAAAGAAAAGAATTGAAAAGAAAATTGAGTCTTGATATTTGATAAATTATTGATTGGTTTCAGTTAGATTGCTGTGTTCTAGGTATTGTGCTTAGAAATAGAAACTAAGAAAGTGAAAGAATTCAAAAAGAAAATAAAAGATATTGAGATTAAAAAAAAAATCATTTTCTTTATTTTTTCTTTTAATTAATCTTTTTAGATTTTTTTTCTATGGATTTTTTTATTATTAAAATGCTTATGTGACTTTTTTAATATTTAATTATTTGATTTTATATTATTATATTAGCCACATGCGTGCCAATAAGGCAAACTGTTTGCCACATAAGTATTTTTCGTTAATGAGTTAATGATAAGAACTAAATTGATTATAAGTTGAAAAGAACAGCTGCAAGTTGAAAAAAATAGGGGCCAAATTGATTACTACTAAAATGTAGGGACTAAAATAATGTTTTCGCCTAAAACATACTAGAAGTAAGCTAAATTATCTGTTAAACTTTGCTGCCATATTCAAATTCATCAAGATCAAACCCCCCCCTCTTTCCCAAGTTTAATAATGAGTTTGATATTTCAGCTATTTTCAATAGAAATATCTTGGCCTCAAATGCTCTCATGTGGGACTTTCGAATTATCAAAATTAAAAAAAGCAAGAGTCATCACAGTCAAATCTAAATCCAATTTCCATTATTTTGGGTATAACAAAAATTGAAAATAAAAATTGTTTGATTAGTACAATAATTGGTTGCAGGTGCTGTTGTCGATATGCTCGCTACTGACAGAACCAAACCCGGATGACCCTCGTCCCCGAGATTTCTCATATGTACAAGACCGACAAAGCCAAGTATGAGATTACTGCTCGAGCTTGGACTGAGAAATATGCGAGCTCTTGATTTGATTTCAGTTTAGGGAACCTATAGGTTGAGTGAAGTGAATTTAAGATGGGTTCTCTAGTAATTTTTCATGGATTGAGGTTTTCTACTTACATTTTGAACGCTATTTAGATTTATAGATATTCATCATTTCATGCTGTGGTCCTTATTAGTTGTCACCAACATAATGAAAAGTGGAAATAAAGAAAACTGCATTTCCCTTGCCAATGTCAATGTATGCATTTCCCAAGCCATGTCAGCTAAACAACCAGGCCTTAATTTTCCCTTCATGTATATAATAAGTAGCATAAAACTCAGCTTTGTTTACAAGCCCAAGCTGGTTATATTTTGGCTCTAGGATTTAACTTGTGGGATGATTTATAGCATTTCCCTCATCAATTCCCATACCCACGTGAAATAATTAGTGGAAGTGGATGTAGCTGGAGGTAAGGAGATGTGATGATATAATCCAGTTGGGTGTTTAGTTCCTTAGAAAGAGAAGATTGAGTAATACCGTGACATTATCTGCAGACTGCATGGGAAGACACAATTTGTCAAATTTGGCTAAAAATGAATGCAGAGAGGGTATATGAATTAATTAGTGGAAGTGAATGTAGTTGGATATAATGAGATGTGATGATATAATAGCATGAAAAGCCACAATTTGTCAAATTTGGCTTAAAAAAGAATACTGAGAGTTCGTAGAAACCAAGTAAGAACTGAGGAACAGATTATTAGACTAATTAAGGATGATGCTAGTGCAAAGGATGGTGCTTGCAATATAAGTAATTCTATCCAAAACCGTGTCCTTTCTATTGAATTGGAAGGGCATAACTTCATTTTTATGCTAGTGTCAAAGGGAATATTGTTTAGAGGAGTTAAATATGCTTTTATGAGTTGTTCAGTTGAAGTGGTTAAAATTGTATTTGCAGTTGAATGCTGCATGTTTTGTGATTGTGCTTCTCTGTATATCTCTACATCTCTTTTGGAAATGAAATCACTCAGTCGTCCAAAACAGAAGTGTTTGGATTGGAGAAGTTCCTTGATTTCAATTTTCTTGAGATAGTGAGACAGGACATACAAATCAAAAGGATAAGCTTCCAAAGTGGCTAATTCATGTCAACAAATTCAAGCTATGTATATATGTTCTTTGATTGAAAAACTATAGGTTTATGAGAGCCTAAAGACATAATCACAACATCAAGTTCATAAGGAGTTATAAATTATTGAAGTTCTTGAATTACATTAATTAAGCATCAATCTTGTTTTGAAATGATATAATGAAGGGGACAAACATGTCAAAGAAGGATGAATTAAGATTAGACATGGCAAAACGGGCGAGTGGGTCAAGTTCGGATCGAGACAATTGGGCTGTAGGTCGAATAGGTTGCGGGTCAAAACGGGTCATTTTAAGTGGGTAAAAAAAGGGGATTGGGTCAATCAGGTTGTGGGTCAGGTCGAGTTAACTCGTATTTTTAACAATATATTTTTTTTGAATAAAGAAAACAACTTATATTTGCCATTTGGAAAGTCATGCAACAAATTACTTGATGTAAAATGCATTACTTTGATGTAAAATGCGGGTCAAAATGGACTCAGTTAAACTTATTAATATTTATTCAATAATTTTAAAATTATACAAATCCCAACATTGTTAGCTAAAACAAAAAAACACAAAAATAAATAAAACAAATACACAAGTTTTATTTCTACACAATATCAACATCCCAAAATATAAGACAAAATTATAAATGACTTATTGGATAACTCATTTGATAAAGAATAAAATATATAAGAAATTTATAATCTTAAAAATTAATTTTATAATCTATTACCAATTGTGATTGATACTCTATTTCAATATGAGCATATATATTAAAGTTTGATTGTTTATGAATATCATATTATACATGGTCTCTTTTATGAATATCATATCATTGTTAAGAAACATACACTCTAGGAAAGATAATAATTTATTTTGAAAAACAGTTTATTTTGGACATAAATTGTTAAAAATTAGGTCTAAGCATTCATCATTATGCTAATTTGATTATTTGACTTCACTATTTTCACACTTATGAATGTTTCTCACACATGTCTTCAATTTTAAATCTATATTTTTGATTTTATTGTAACCAGATTATTTGGCATGTACTTTGCTATTTGATATTTAAAAATCTTTATTCATTACAGAATACTCAACTATTCATCTTTCAATTCATTTGCATGCAGTTATGTAAATATTTCAATTGTTTCCTTAAAGCTCACAACAAACAATTAAATCAATATTGTCTTAATTTTATTATTTTTTTACCAAAAAAGAGTTTTAAAAAATGATTCGAGTTACAGGTCAAATTGATCTGCAAAAAATACGAGTTGTGTCACATGTCAACCTGTTTTTGCTTCGGATAAAAAAAAAAAAAAAAAATTGTGTTTGGGTTGGGTATATTTTGGGTCAGGTCATAAATTTTAACCCATTTTGCCATGTCTAATTAAGATCAATAAGTAAAATGCATATTTGCCTGCAATATTTTATCCAAGGCCTTCTTGGCAAATAAGAGTATGGAATTATTTATTCCTCTTCAATTATTCACGTGGCATAAACAGCCGACATCTCAGACATGCACAAGGGCCAAAACCAAATTTTCCATTGTCAAAAACTTTGTACACAATCTTCAAAATATTGAATATGCTTGGAATTTTTTACAATTTACTAAAATTCTGAATAGTCAGATGACCAGTAACGGTGGACAAATATTGCAATGGAAGCCAGCTTTGTGGAAGCCCCCTCTAATATCATTTTCAATGTACTTTGCAAGACACTTGCACTGCTTCTCACCATTTGTCTAAAGAGATGGGAAAGAATGAAAACAAATACAAGTAATAGATTACAATAAGAATATCGTTAATTTTTATAACAAGAATCCACGGCAAAGCACTTCTAAGAGCAAGCCTTAATTAAAAAATTGGTGAGTTCACATGTAATTTAATGGCGAAAATAGCAAATTAACCCTTAGTTTCCAACTATATAGTTAGCAGATGCGGCTGCCAAACTATATAATTTACTAACATCTCGAGTCTAAAAGGTTCGATTTTGGGCCTATAAATCGAGTCTTTCAAACTCGATTTTTCAGTTTGATGTGGCATTTTTTCTAGGTGGCGTCCACCTGGAAATTGAGTCTCTAAGACTCGATATATATGTGACGTGGCCATCTGGGTATGACGTGGTTGATCCATGTGGAAAAATAGGAAACCGAGTTTGTAAGACTCGATTTCAATTTGGGTTTTTTTCAAAATTAACGCCTCTCGCACAGATACTCTCCTCTCTCTCTAACACAGCACTCTTACTCACTCTCCCACTCACCCACCCTCTCACTCTCACACACCAAACCTCAGCCTCTCTCACTCGCTCATCCTCTCCACTCTCACTCACTCACCCTCTTCGTACTCACCACTGTTCTCTCACTCAGTCTCCACCATTTTCCTTCAGTCTATGCGGTCTCTCAAAACTAGAAAAAAAGGTGAGTGCTTTGTACACAGAGAAAATTGATAACCCTTTATCTTGCTCTGCGCCTCCACTGCCTCCCTCTTGCTCACAGAGAAAACCTTGATTGAGAGAACAACTTGTAAGGTAAGTGAATGGTCATTTCCTTTTTTCTTTGTTCGTGTATTTTGCGTTGAATCTTTCTTTACTCAGAATGGGTATTTTCTGTGTGTGTTTGGTTTGGGATTTTGGGGTTTTGGGTTTGCTTTGGCCGTGTTGGTATGCTTGTGAATTGAATTGATGTAGGCTAGTGTGTAATTAGTGCAAGGACACAATAAAACCATTATTTTTCATGAAAATTGTCTTCCTAACTTTTTTTTGAACGAGTAAGAGAGTTTGATTCCCCCCCCCCCCCACTTTGGTAGTTTTTACTTGAAATTGGTGTTGTATTCTCATATAGTATGCTTCTTTTTTTCTTTTTTTAAAGGGTTTCTTTTCGTTAAATTGTTATGCCAATCCTATGTATCTTGTTTCAATTATTGTTATTTTTGTACACCCATTTTATTTTATTAATCTTTGCTGGATTTCCTTGAACTTCTTATAGGATTTGTTTTTCTTAGATTGTTATGGGTCTTGTTTTTAATTGATTTCTCTTAACACCAGCAGCAAAGTAGCTACCCAAACTAGTAATTATATTTCAATAAGCCCTAGATAAAATTCTGGTTAGTGTAAGTGTATTCATGGAGTATATACAAAAAAATTCGGGTTAGTGTAAGTGTATTCATGGATCATATACAAAAAAATTCAGGTTAGTGTTAAGTGTATCTTAAAAAAAAAGATAATTAAAATTTTAGGGTTGCCTGACAACTCTGTGGTCTACACATTTTTTCGCAATAAGAACTAAACCCAGAATTTGCCTCTCCTGTACAATTGCATTATATAATTGGGAAATTACTTTCCCTAACACCTCCTTTTAGCCACAATAAGAATAATGATTTTTTTTTCTCCAAGAGATCTCCTCCAATACATTGTTTTTTCCAGGGTTGCCTTCACCTCCACCATTTTTTATCTATCTTCCTCAGGAAAATATCCACTATTCCTTTTCTCCTCCATCAACCTAAGATCATTTAGTAGGTTTTTCTTCCTAATCCTCATATTTCCAATTACTTTATTGTTCCATGACTTGTGATAGATTTCTCTATGAAGTTATATAAAATAATGGTTCTTTTTAATTTCCATGGGATGTTCAAATGCATGCTCAATTTTCTTTTTTGATGTTTCTTTGGCTACCTTGATGTATATGGATGGGACCATTTGAATTTTTCTTCTATAAATATATATATGTATGTAAATATATATATATATATATATGTATGTAAATATATATAAAAATATTTATAGATATAGTGGTTAATACAAACAAATAACAAATAATCAAAAAATGTCACGACAAATTCAATGCAAGCAACACTTTCTAAAGCACTTATATACACTAAACAACCAACTAGAGAGTGAGGAGATTGTTACCTGACATGAAGATGTGCAAATATGCTACTAGGATTGTATGAGAGTGAAGAGAGGAGCAATGTCTGTGTGAGAGTTGAGAGAGGAGCAATGTTTGCTGAATGTGTATGAGATGGTTTTGCTTTGCTGGACATTCATTGAATATGGGATGGTTTTGTTTTTCTGAAGATTCCTGGACAGTTGTTTTTTTGAAGATTCTCGAGAGATCTATAGGAGACCTACAAGAGACCTACAAGACATGGAGACTGTCTTCTTTTTTTGAAGATTCCCAAGAGATCTACAGGAGACCTGCAGGAGAGCTCTATACCTGGAGACATGGAAGTGACAGATGGGACCACTGGGTAGTGGAAGACCCTATTTAAAAATTGAGTTTCTGAGACTCGGTTTCACTTTTAGAAAACCGAGTCTCTAAGACTCGAGATCTACGTGGACTCTCCGATAGAAATCGAGTCACTAATGCTTGATATAAAACTCGAGTCTTAGAAACTCAATTTCCAGGTGGAGGCCACGTGAAAAAAATGCCAGATTAAACTAAATAAATCGAGTCTTTAAGATGCGGTTTATAGGCCCGAAATCGAGCCTCTTAGACTCGAGATGTTAGTAAATTATATAGTTTAGGAACCGGGTCTACTAACTATATAGTTGGAAACTAAAGGTTAATTTGCTATTTTCGCCCAATTTAATTATGTTGGGGTCAAAAGCCTTGAAAATACCCGATATTGAGTAGGGAAAAACAAGTCAAGAATCCAGGAGAAAAGATTCTCACATCAGGCTTTGCGTAAGATATTAATGTAATGAAATAAATATAAGGATGCAAATGACGTCTTTCCTCAGAAATAAGGGTGGAGGGTTAAGTCACAACCATATCATAGGTATGAGTTATATATTAACTACATGTTGAAAAAAAAAAAAAAATATATATATATATATATATATATATATATATATATATATATATATATGTATAGACACACACACATAAATTGGTAACATTGTAAAATGTTTTACAGTGTTAATCATCTCCAACTAAATTTTAAGAGTTCATATTGATAATGAGAAAACGTTTCAGCTTGGATAATGTTTTGGGGTTGGGGAGGAAAGGGAGTTGAAATGGAGGAACTGTATTCTTTCCTCATGACAATCTTTACTTCAAATTCTTTATTACTTCTATGCGTGTATAATTCATAGGAAAAGGCAACGGTATGAATTATATGTGCAGTATATGGAAATCTACGATAAAACACATATTCAAGTTTACTGACTCAAAGGAAGAGAACAAGACCAAAAAAAAAGAAAAGGAAATCAACTTCGTATTAGAGTTTTTGCCTTTTCATGTACTTGTCCTACTTGAAAGAATTATCATAGAAAAACAGTTGGTTCTTTGATTAAACATGATGTGATTTATAGCTCATTTCATGATTAGAAGCAAGAGATGTCAAACCTTGGTGCAGTCGTAAGTGCCATCTACCCCAAGCGATGTATCATGAGTTTGAGACTAGGAATTAACCTCTCTGATATTGGGGATAAGGTTACCTACCAACTACCTCTCCTGGACAAAATGAGTCTTGTGGATTGGGTACACCATTTTTTTTTTTCATTTTAGAAGCAAAGTCTTTCTTATAGGCATCCATGGTTTGCCCTTTTTTTACACAATTTAATTTAAGAATTCTCTGTTAATCAATGTTGTCAAAACTATACCGGGTAGAAGTTTATTCCACATATGACACTATAAGACATTTACTATTATTATTATTATTTTATAAGTAATGGCTATAAGGCAATTTTTTTTTTTTTTTTATCTATTCAATATGTATCTATATGTACTAAATGATAATACGAGAACAAAAAGAATAATAAGAGTATATAAAGTTAATACATTCTACTATCATTTCATATTCCACCCATTGTAGGAAAAAGTGACATCAAATGTAAACAAAATGAGAGAATAATCTAGAGGAAGACTATTAAGGATTGCACTTTCAAGTCTCCCTACCTATTCCTTGTTCCTCATCCCCATTCCTGTTAGTGTAGCCAACAAACTGGAAAAAATACAGACTTCCTGTGGGGTGGGCTTCAAGGGGAGCATAAATTGCATTTGGTTTATTAGTCTACTATGTGCAATCCAATCCAAGGGGTACCAGGCATTCAAAAGCTACTGATTTTTAACCAAGCTTTGCTTGAGAAATGGCTGTGGAGTTATGGGTTGGAACAGAAGTCATTGTGGCCAAACCGTAAAGGGTTATTGTACATTACTACTTGATGTCAAAGGTACACTGGGAGTTAGATTCTATGGCCCAATTTTTTGGATGATCTGTATGCAGTGAAGGTAACCCTACAGGTCCTGGTAGATTGGTTTCACTCCCATCACCTAGGACTGGATTCCAGGTTAAAAGTAATTATAGAGTGCTTCAAGGGCTGTAAATTAAATCCTATACAATTTCCTAGGAAATGCATATGGAAAACACTAACCCTGCCTTGTATTGCATTCTTTGTTTGGGGGATGGCACCCAGGAATATATGGGTGATGGATAATCTTTGAAAGAGGGCTTTTATCATGGCAGACTGGTGCTGCCTGTGCAAATCTGATGGTGAGTCAGCAAGCCATCTCCTGTTATATTGTCCTATTACTCGTGACCTGTGGGTTTTTTTTTATATTTCCTAGGATCACATGGGTCATGCCAAATTGCCATGTTATGTTATGCCAATGTTGGAGTCTTGGAAAGGAGCCTTGGGATCCTGTAGATTCAAGGAAGTGATACGGGGTTCATTCTTGCCCGTCTTATGCTGTGCATTTGGACGGAGAAGAGTTAGTCTACATTTATGGGAAAGGAGTTAACTTTGCCTAATTTTAAGTTCATGTTTTTAAAGACCCTTTATGAATGCAGTTCGAAATCCTATACTTTCTAAGCGTATTCTTTGATGGAGTTTTTGGATTCTTTTCTAATTTGTCGTTAATTTCTTTGCTTGTATCTTTCTCTCCTTTGTGTCTATTTTTCATTGATTTTTTTTTAATTATTTTTATTTTTGCTGTATACGTATACACTTTCGGTTTTCACTAAATTGACATTACTTAACAAAAAATAAAATCCAAAGTAGGGGTAAAATATAAATTACGTTTAATGAGCTCACAAAATGCAGGTAGTAGGAGTATGAAATACTTTAGCATAAACTATATGGAATAACATGGGAGAACGTAAAATTAAATAATTTGTGTCCCCTAGATATTGATAATGTAACATTAATAGACAAAAAGGAGAGACACAAACCACCCAAAAAAGGAAAAGCATAAGAATGACACTGAGACTGCTTCGCATATAAAACCACTAGAAGCCATTCAACAGGGAAAGGAAAACATTTAGACTTCCTCATAAACAAAACCACTAGAAGCCATGCAACAGGGACAATGGTCAAGGTATGTGCACACCTAGCAATTACCCAGAAAATCATGGTTTCTGAACCATTTCGACCCAATAATGGACTCCAATATGGTCTATAAAGACAACCAAATTAAATTTGGGGGTTGGTTCAAGGCAAAGTTGTCAGGTTCCAGAACAGCAGAACTCATCCAAACTAGATATTAAAGTCACTAAAATAACACTATTGTTAGTAGTATTTTTAGAACAGCATTAGCCATATAAGAATCCTAATAGCACATCCAACCATGCTAATTCCAAACCCATTAAACTTCTCATTATCCCCAAATCAACATCTCAAGTTCTGTTTCTTTCCTAGTCTCCCATCAAGTTCTTGTCCTTTTCACCAAGTCATATAGACATTGACAGTATCATTTACAGAGAGCCAAGTTAGTACCTTACCCAGGTCCTTTTTTTGTCTTATCATCTTTGGTGACCACCTAGCATGACAGACAATAATCAGGACTTCTAATTCTTGACATGTATCAGAGGGTTTTAGTCTCTACAACCAAGGATGGGAGGGGGTTTCCCATTTGAAAAACTTCTTGTGCTTATGGTACAAATTTGACCATTCCTAACTCACCAGAGTGCTTCATTTCTTTGTTAAACTTATCTGTTGGTATGCATTCAACAATAGATGCATCAGGCCCTCTCAATCCTTTACCCACACTAATGCATGTACAATCTGTGTGTAGCAGCACCATTTTCTCACAAGTACAATTTCTACAACAGTTGATGATGGAGTCCATGCTTGGGACTTTGATACTATGAATTGATGTGTTCAGGTTCCTTTGGGATTGTTGAAATCCCTTCTTATGCTAATCCAAGCACTGGAATTTAACATTTATAATTTACAAATCCAAAAAAAAGTTGTACCCAATACACATAACTCTTGCTTTTGTGGGGTCTAAAAGAGGTCATAATAGCCAGCCTTGCCCCCCCAAATTTGTTAGAAATCCCTTCTTTTGCTAATCCAAGCACTGGAATTAAAAATTTATAATTCAAAAATTCAAAACAATGTTGTACCCAATGCACATAATTCTGTCTGTTTTGGGGTCTAAAAGAGGTCATGGTAGGCAGCCTTACCCCCAAATTTGTTAGAAAGGGTTGATTCCCAAACTCGAACCCGCAACCTATTACTTTTGGTAGAAGGCACCTGTCATTGCACTAAGGCTCAACCTCTTGTAATTTACAAATCTAACCTCAAAGTAAAATCCAGTGTAAATTATTTTATTTTAACACACAGAAGATAAAACAACGTTGTAGATATTGCAATTTCAAATATTTTTATAACATTATCATTGAGAAAATGTTGAAAAATAATATATATTTGGTAGTATGATCATTTAAATTTTTGAACTCTGGCTTCTAGGTATTAAAAGATCAATACCTCAAAAATGAAAAATCCACCAAGTCTTAACATTAAAGCAGCCCCATTGCAAAGATGGAGAAGATCATCCATGCCATTTAGACCACCATCTAATGCAAGTCTCGGTTCATGTCTACCAACCTCAGCTTGTAGCCCAGGGATATTGTCACTCGGTATGTTCAGTGGATTACTGACAAATAGCATTAACGATCATGTTTGAAAGGACATCCCTAATCATTAACTTTATTTTTGTTGTTCTTTTTTTCTTTTTTCTTTTTTTTAATTTTATTATAGCAAAAATGCAAAGTATACTATCTAATTGAGTCTTTTAAATTTATTCAAATTATGCATTTAGTTAAAAATTTTCCATTAAAAAAAATATTTATATCACATGAAAAAAAAATGATTTTATATTTTTATGTGAGATTTATTTTTTCATTAGTTAATTGTATTGTTAAATAAATATTTTTAATTGAATTAGACTAAAGGTTTTAATTGAATAAATTTGAAACTTAGAGAAGTCAATTGAATAAAAGTAAAGGATTTAAATGAATTTTAGTCAAATTTTGAGGGTGCAATTTGCATTTTAGAGAGAGAGAGAGAGAGAGAGAGAGAGAGATTTGCTACTACTCCGAGCCAAATCATTAAGAAGAGCATGCAAAATTGTTGACTGCAAAACCGAAAAGAATATAATTGCCAATATCAAAAAGAAGAATGCACTACCATGGTATTTATCTTGATATCGTTTTTAAAGGAAAAATGAAATTAGATATTGTTTTTATGTGATGTGTTCAACTAGTTACAAATTTGAATTATTAGGGATTTTTAATTTTTTGTTTTGAATAGGCCTTTTGTTTGATAATTTGTTAGTTCGTTGTTATTTGATCTAGTCGTTTTTATCTGGGTTTTTTATCTTCTTTTTTTTTTTTGCTGTTATTTGGGTTCATTTTTTTTTTTTGTAATTTCAGTTTTTTTTTTTTTTTTTTTTCAAGGGGTTAAGGATTATGTTTTGGGGCTAAAATTATTTTTGGAGTAATGTTATATTCACAACATTTTTACAACAAATCTTATAAGACAAGCTATTATTAGTAGGTAAAACAATGATGTAAGTATTGTGTCTTAATTAGAATTAGTAACAGCTTAATTTTTTTTTTAATTAGTAAGAGAGATACTATGATCATGAGTTTTCCTTGATTGCCCCGATAGCTCTGCTCTTATCCTGACTATGCAGAAGCAACAACTCTACTTTTCTTAGTGGCTTGACTTGCACTCGCAACTAGTATCATTTGTTGTTTTTTGTCTTTCTTTTTCTTTTCTTTTTTATGTCCATATATTCAAATTATATCTTATGTCCATATATTTCAATTTGGTCTCTACTGTTAATTCACTAATGGAAGTGTCTACGTGGCAAACGTACGGCTTACACAAGTGACAAAGTTGATGATGACATGGCTACTAAAATTTTAATTATAATGCACGTCAGCATCTAAATTAAAAACAACAAAAAATTAATTTCTCAATTATTTTTAGTTTTAAAGAAAGAAAATAATTATTTGAAATCACAACCAAGAACACTCATATTATCTTCTCTGCAAACCGTACCCAGCCAAAACCTAGAAATTCAACTTATACATTGAAGCTCTCTTCACTAGAAATTTCATTTGTAAACCCACATCAAAGAAATAAGAAAACCCATCAAAATAGTCATTCAAACAAAAAACCCAAACCATCCATATGCTCAAAGAATACTAAGTGGAGCCAAGAGCTCAACGTCTCCAACAACATAGAAGGTCGGACAAAGAAGGAGAGGAAGAAACAAACTCAAATACTAACAGTGACCCAAAGGCCAAAACCCCACTTCGTAAACACGAGTACAAAACAAAGATTTCTCACAACTAAAACAAAACCAACCCATTATATCAACCAAAATGGAGAAATTTATATTAAAAAGCAAAATGAAATACAAAATGAGTTTCAGTCGTAGATAAGACAAACAAGAGGAAAAAAAATTAAAACTAAATTAAAAAAAAGGAAAATAAAAAAGAAAAGCAGAGGGATATAAGGAGCGATGGCTACAGCTGATGATGGCAGCGCAGTTGTGAGACCGTTGTTTGTTATGGTTGGTCTCGTAGAGAGACAAGCCATGGCTGAGCTCATGGTCCCGAGAGAGAGAGAGAGAGAGAGAGAGAGAGAGAGAGAGATCCACCCTATTGTGTTTGGTTTTAAATTTGGGTTTGAAATCTGGGATGTGTTTGGTTGCAAAGAAAGTGTAAGAAAGTCTAGGGAATTTTTTTTAGTTCACACCCTTCAATTATTTTATTTTATTTTTTAGATGTGATTTTTTTAATTCATGGACTTTTTTTTAATAATAATTAAATGTATTTTTATTGTTTTACTAGCCGTGTATGTTGTCAGCTATGTAAGCCGTTTGCCAATTAGGCAATTCCGTCAGTGAGTTAATGGTAGAGACCAAAAAATAACAGAGACTAAATTGACTACTACCAAAATGTAGAGATCAAATTGATTGCAGCCCTAAAATGTAAGGACAAAAATGGTGTTTTCGTATATATTTTATTAGATTTTGTATATAATTAGGTTTCTTACGGACCAGCCTAGAAAAAATTATTAGTAAGAGGTATATGTTTGTATTATTATACGGTAATGGAAATGAATCATGATGAAAAGAGTAGCGAAAAATCTTTCGAAAAGCTAATCCAATCTAGTTCTATATTATTCTATACAGATATATGTCAAGATATTTATTAAAAAAGAAGTTTAAGAATAATAGATTTTCTCATATCACAATGGCACAAGAAAGAGCTCTACAAGACACAAATACAAAAAAAATGACCTCCCCCATAAATTTTTATCAAAATGAAAAAAAAAAAAAAAATCCAAAAACGTTTTTATAACAATTTCTTGATACCACCTTTATTTACTCACATACAACTCACAAGCTCTTTTTCATTTAATTAAAGTTGCTAGATACACCCCGACGCTAGCAATGCCCTTTAAGAGCTTAGTAGATTTGGCAATGGGATTGGTCTTGCCATTATTCTCGAACACAAAATCACAATTATTGTAGTATACCTGGGTGTCATTGATGAAGGTCACCAAGTGAGGGTAGTCACCGGCCTTAAGGACAACCAAAGCGGATTTGACGTAATTCATGGCACCTTGAAAATCGTTTATGCATGCTTCAATTTCGGGGGACTTGGCTTGCCTTTGAGCCACCACCGTTGCAACTTTGATCTCGTAAATCAATTTGTGACAGGCTGCAACCGTGGCATCACGAGGGTCAGTCCGTTTATAGACAATTGAATAACAGACTTGCTTATTAGGAGAATTGTCGCATAGGCCAGCGCCATGTGTGTGGCCAGTGAAGAGGATGATGGCTGTCGCAAAAAAGACATAAGAGAAAAAGGTGTAGTCCTTGAAAACCATGATTTTTGTTAGATTTAATAACTACAAGGCTATCTCTATTGTTGGGGACCGGTGAAGATGACTTATGATATGGTTGAGAAGTGATTTATACAATTTTCAGAAGGCTATTTACAGAAGGCTATTTATAGAAGTGACTTATGTCAATATTTTCGACAGCGAAGTGTTTGACTAAAAACCACCTTAACGTTTTTATATTTTATGAATTGAGAGGAAAAGAGGGGTTGGTTTGTGAGGTTTACCTTGATTAGAGCAAAATTTTTGGGTGTTTTTTTTTCTTTTTTAAGGAACAAATTGAAGTGACAAGTTGGCCATATTTTGGTTCAAATAATTACTCAACATCAATGTGGTTATCAACACAAGTTAGCTATCTATAGTGGACTTTAAAATTGGAGGGGATAAGAATTTTGATGGGCCTTTTTAAGATTTTACCATCGAAGATCATTTTTTTTTTTTTTTGTGATGGAACATCAACAATCTTTGAACAATACGGGCAATTCCAATTTTCTATCCCACTTTTTTTGTTTCATTTTATACTCCATTAATCACTATTTGTTATGTATTCATTTAACTTTCCTTATAAAATAACCAAAGTTAAAAAAGAAAAAAAGAAAAAGAATAATCAACCACATGGCAAGTTTTGATTAGTGGAACACAAAAATTGCCATAGAAAATTTTTGTTCCACTTATAACATGCACCCAACTAGATTACATGAAGAAAATAACAAAAATTGAAAATATATAGGAAACAAAAAAATATTAAATTGTAACATCTACATCTTCTTGGTTTAGGAGTTTAAACCACTTAGAGGAAGCATAAACTCCCCTGTCCCCGCACGAGCTCATTTCCTTCTCTTATTAGAAAGCTTATGATAACTACTTAAGCGTTTTGCTGTTATCTTAGTTTTGATAGGTGATATTGCATCAATTTTATATTTAATTACATGTAAATATGTGAGTTTAAAAGATTTCTCTGAAATAATCTCATTTCGTGAATTTTTCTCTTGTAGGATATTCAAACTAGTAAGCTAAGCTAATCATGCAGGCAAAAGAATCCAAGGGTCAAGATCAATAGAGGCTTGGGTTTTGAAGCATTAAATAAGTAACAAACTTATAAGAATAAAAAAGGATACAATTGTAGACACCTCATTTTGTACATGGTTCACAAACTTTAATCTCCGGTCCCAATGATGAGCTTGACATGCCTACCAAAAGTAGTTGAAATTATTTTGATTGCTTGGAAGTAATCACAATTCAAAAGTGTTCAAATCACTTTGAAAACAATGCTAAAAAATGACATTTACTCACTATTTTAACATATTAAAGGACCCTTTGTTAGGATTGAGATTTGAAACACAATGAGTAGAGGCCGACCTATAGGTCAGGTAGGGTTGGGTGCCTAACACCTTCTCATCCCCGTACCTAAACTTTGGACACATGCTCTGATAAAGATCAATCCTTTTACAAGGGTGCTACATTTATGGTTTTTAAACCTAATCTAGGTGGCAACTCCATTTACACCCTAGACCAAGGCACACTTCCTACGAGGAGAACTAAAACTCATCGCAGGCACTTGCACCCACAATGGCAACTCCATTCGGCAGGGAGAAGTTTGTCTCCTGTGTGTTCCATTTCCTAATCATAACAACGGCTTTTTTAATACGGATTTGCATACAATTTGACTTGGTTCTTTGTCCCATTGCCATGGTTAGTGATGAGTGGGAAAGTTGAGGCTCCATCTAGGACCAAGACTTTTTGAAGTTCATCCTACCAACTCCCAATTTATGACATTGCCTATGATGGGCTTTGAGTACATTAATGGTTTGCCTCCAATCCATTACAATCCATGTAGGCCCAAGGTTGAAATAATGGTCCACCTAGTTGCGAGTAACCTATTGATCTATCCATTTAGCTTTAAGAAGCTTACCCACACATAGTGTAACCCTAGATCCAATTCATAGGGAAGCCCAAGTGCATGTGTTTGATCTTTGTTTGCTTTAGCCTAAAAGAAAATTTTTAAAAAGAAAAAAAAAATCACCAAAAGAAATAAATCTATTGCAAAGAAGAAAAGTTTTCAAAATAAAAAATAAAAAACCTTGGGTACATAGTTATTTTTTTAGAAGAGGAATTTTTGAAAAAGAAAAAAAGATCTTTTGCAAAGAAAAAGAATTCGAGAAAATAAAATTTTTTAAGAAGAATTTTTAATAAAAAAATTTTTGTACACAATTTTTTTTCAAGAAAGGAATTTTTCAAGATAAGTGTAGATATTGTATTTTGTTTGTCCTCAATTTGCGTGTTGGACCCCAAAAATTTCAAAAATATTAACTTCTCATCAGGGGACCACAAGAACATCTAGATTGACATGGCATGACTTGTTCAGGCATTGGGGTACTCAAAGTGCCTTTTTAGGTCAAATTGACCAAAATGCCCTAAACAACCTTGAGATGACCAAAAGTCAAAGTTGGTCAAAATCACACTAAAACTACATTTTTCATGTTCTAACATTAAACCCGAGCTATTCGAAGATTTTGGTCAACTTTGACCCGAGGTTGACTCTCGAGGGCACTAGAAAGCCTAATTTTGATCTGACCATTGGGACAGATTGGAACTAAGATCATTATGAAGATTATTGAATTTTGTTTCCAACGACTATTCATGGGTCAAAATCGAAGTTAAAATAGTTAAGATATCTTGAAAACCATGCCAGGCGCGTCAGTTCACTTCTCAAGGCCATAACTTTGGATCTGACCATTGGATTTTCAATTCCTTTATATTTTTGGAAACTATACATCCATACCTTTCTGTGAAGACCTTCAAATACATGATTGGAGTCAGGCGGGAATAGGACAAGATTGTTGATATCAGCAATCAACCCCAATGCACATTTAAGGCTGCTGGAAGCTTAATGATGTTTGGCTTGCTTGCCGCTTGCCTTTCTCTTCTTTGCTTAGCTTTGCATGTTAGAGTTTCCCATGTTAGTCTTTCTATGTGCCTTACAACATGTCTAGCTTTCCCCCTTGTGTGATAACATGATTTGATGGTGAACTAAAAATCTAACCAACTCTAACTCATCCATAGGAGGCGTCCAGAGCAGAAGGGACATCCCGCATAAGAAGGTTGTCCATGGAAGGATGACCATCCATGGAAACGAGATACATTCGTTAGGAAGGCTCCTGGACGACTCCCTAACACTTAGGGAATTCTCAAGTGTGGATTAGCCTACAAGAGCTGGCAATGGAACCACATGTTATTATTCCAAGGCATGAGTGAGATCCAGGTTCATTGCTACAACTCCTTATTAAATACTTAACTTCCAATGACAGTTATATGAAAAAATATATAACTCCTATAGCGGTTGTGGAAGTTATCTTTGGACTCTTTGACCTCCTCAAATACAGGGAAAGTTACAAATCTAATAACCGTTTCCAGTGCGCACTATATAAACACCCATTCAGACCAAAAAAGGGAATGTTTTTACAATTCCTAAAAAGTTGGAACTCCAGAACTTGAGCGAGAAACTAACTTTGGCATCAGAGGGTTCTTGGCCGGTCCACCCCAATCACCTTTGATCATTTGCTCTTTCTTTTTCAGGCCTTCAAAATAGTCACTAGCCCTTTGAAGCACGAAGCATCTAGTCTACTGATTTTCTTCGCATCATCATATATAACTATGGAGTCCTTGTGCTGGAAATGTTTATAGGAAGGATGCCCACTGATGATATGTTTAAAGATGGTCTCTGTAATTTTGTTAAGATGGCATTACCAAAAAGACTTGCTCAAGTTGTTGACCCAATGATTTTGCCCAGAGAAGTTGAAGAATTAGGAGTTGCAACTGCAGTAGTGATGGCAACAGAAAAATATGACAATGATAATGAAATTGAAGTAGAAGAAGCTAATTATATTGAGGATTTTAGGCAATTTGATGTTGACATGCAAAAGTGCTTACTCTCAATTCTTAATGTTGGAATATTATGATCATTGGAATCCCCAGAAGAAAGAATGAGTATGGAGGAAGTCACTAATTAGATCTAAAGTTAGAATTGGCTTTGATTTTTTTTTTTTTTTTTACTTGTGTTTGTTTTGGGGTGTTGTTTGGGCTTAATTTTTTCTACTGGGCTAATATACTAAATTGTTTTTAAAAAATAAATCTAAAGGACCACTGTCCAGTCTCCCCCCCCCCCCCCCCACATCCAACAATAGCTCCATTCCTAAATTAGCGAATTTTGCTTTGAACTCACCCAAGCCTGCCTCTAACATCTTTCTTTATTTTTGATAGGATTTGATACCCTTCCTTCGGCAGCAAATATAATATATAGATGCCCACCATCCAATCTTACATATGGATTCTCTATTCTATGTCCCTTCCCTTTGAGGTTCCTAATGGCCCAATCCCCATAAAGATGTGTCTGGAGAGATCACTAAATAAAGAAATGGCTCATGCTTTCAACACAACCCCTGCATCGCAAATAAAAAGTGTCACTTGTGTAACCCATTGGGACAGCCTACCTCTAGTGGTTAATTTATTCTTGATCACCAATAAGCCAATGAAAGCATGCTTTGGTAGGGCAAGGTTGAACCACAAGAGCTTCCACCAGTCCACCACCTCAGCCTTATGCCTCATATAAGCAACCTGACTTGGTGACGATCCACTTAGCCTTATCCTCTTCTTTTAGATCTATGAGACTTAATTGGCTTTAAATTATGACTAAATCCTCAAATGTAGCAAGCTTCCAAACCAAAGTTCTACTTTTTAGGACTGAATCCACCGTAATTAGCCTCATAGCTAATTGTTGCATCATATATAATCCTATAAATTTCCAAATTTAAGTAGCAATATTCCAACTGGGTGCCAATGATAATGCCATAGGAAGAACTGGGGTCTGGAACATAGCGTTGGCTTTTGGATATCATATCGAACCCAAACACAAGTTCATCATATAAGCAAATCAGACTATTAAAGATATATTAGCCCATTAGCATAGGCCCAAGCCTAATACTATTTTGTGTGCAATCCAAGTCTCTTACTTGTACTATAAGTCTATTAGTTTAAGGTTTAGTCTACTATATATACCCATGTTATGGTTCATTGTAACACAAGTTTTGTACTATACTCTTATATAATAAGGATGTAGCCCTTAAGGGCTTCTTCTGTGGATGTAGGTCGTAAGATTGAACCACGTAAACCTCATGTCTTATGTTCCTATTTTATGCTTCTATCTTTCACATCTATTCATGCATATTCAACATGGAATATATATATATCATAGCTAATATTTAATATTATATCAGAGCCATTGCTCTAATTTTCTTGTGTCTTGTAGTCTTGTCTTCATTGATATTTTCCGCTGCCTCAACTTCTTCGGTTAGTAAACCTTTTCGGTGCCCTCTCTTAATTGATCTTCCGCCTTCAGAGGTCCTCAAGGTTGAATCTCCACCACCAGAAGCTCACTCTTCACCACTAAGACCATTGCCTTAGTCGAATCTCTCACATTGGACCTCCCATTAGGACATAAGAAATATCATCATGTAGATCTTCAACCACTCTACACAATGCCGCCAGAATCATTACCATCTGACCATCCATGCGTCGCCATGCGCCAATCAAAGTTTCAGCAAAATTCTTCCACACACCTCACATGCCATCAAGGTTACTCTGATCTAGTCACCGCCGTCACTGTTGGAATCGTTTTTCTCCTATCTACATCATTGGCAAAGAATCGACCTCATCGGACATCTCACACGCCCTCATGTATAGCCAAAACTTTTTGCAGCATCATCTACGTGCCTCATGGGCTACACGCACCTCCTCAGTGCCCGCTAACATCATCTGACACATCACCCTGCCACGCCAGCCCTAACTAATGTCATTGACATGTGCTCAGTCTCCTGTTTTCGTCATGCTGACGTCATCTACTTATGTTAGCACCACATTAGCCGCTAATGTCTTCATGCCTACGTCATCTGTTGACCTGTCGCGTCAGTCATCGTTGACTTTGACTGTTATTGATCGTTGACTTTTTGCTAGGTTTGACTTTTTGTAGTCTAGGTGCTCCTTACTTAGTTTTTCACGTAGATTTCATTTTTGCATATTTTTCTCCTAATGAAGAACAAGGACAGGTCTTCTTCTTATTGCAACAATCGTTGCCGACAATCCAACACAAGTTTTTGCAAATTTTGCAAATGTCATGACCATAATATTGAGACTTGATATCATCGTAACAAATCCGTTGTTTCCATTTCTGCTTCTATTATTGCTAACACTAAGAGTATCCAACCAATGGCTCTCGTCTCCACACAGTCTAAGTCTTCTGGATCCATTATCACCATTTCTGTAGTTAACCTTCAAAACATCATCACTAATATCATTCATATGATTGATAATGCATCTTATTCCTCTTCTCTCTTAGATTTATCTGGTATGTCTCCTTCCTCTTGGCTTATGGATTCTGCTTGTGGCAACCACATGACACCTCACTCTTCCTTATTTTCTCAACTTAATCCTACACTACACCCTCTTAATATTCGTACAGCTAATGGTTTCACAATGTATGGTCATAAAATAGGTTCTATCTTGACTTCCAACCTCTCTGTTCCTAGGGTCTTTAATGTTCCTAACCTTTCTTACAATTTATTTTTTGTGGGTTATCGCATTACCTTTGATTATTCTAGGTGTATTGTGCAGGATCTAAGGACGGGACAGGAGCTTAGGAGCAGTCCCAGAGTTGGGCGTCTGTTTCCCGTGGACAACCTTTGTCTTTCACCTGTTGCTCCTGTTTCTGTTGCTACTACAGTTGTTATAGGTTCTTCTATTCCTTCCCTTGCACTTTGGCATGCCTATCTTGGTCACGCATCTTCTTCTTGGGTACAACATTTGGCTTCTAGAGGTTTTTTAGGTTCAATGTCCACAAAAAATTTTGATTATGTTTCTTGTCAGTTAGGAAAACAACCAACTTTGCCTTTCAATACTAGTGAATCAATGTCCACTGATATCTTTGACCTAATTCATTCTGGTGTCTAGGGGCTTTCCTCTGTCTCTAGTATTAGTGGATCTCGATATTTTGTTGTCTTAGTTGATGATTATTCTCACTATAGTTGGATTTTTCATATGAAATATCGTTATGAATTATTGCAAGTATATTCTAATTTTGTAAAAATGGTTGAAACTCAATTTTCCAAACGTATCAAAATTTTTCGATTTGATAATGCTCTTGAATACACTTAATATGTTTTCCAAGCTATTTTGCATTCCTATGACACTATTCATCAACTAACTTGTCTAGGTTCCTCTCAGCAAAATGGTAGAGCTGAACGAAAACTTCGTCATATTCTTGACATTGTTGGTGCTCTCCTTCTTTTTGCCAAAGTTTCTACTCCTTTTTGGGGCGAAGTTGCTCTTCATGCTATTAATTGCATTCCCAATCTTGTCATCCAAAATCAAACTCCATATGAGCACCTTTTCGGGTCGCCTCCAGACTGTCACCACCTTCACTCCTTTGGTTTTGCCTGTTTCGTTCTTCTTTAGCCATATGAGTATAACAAACTTGAGCCTCGGTCTAGGCTTTTTTGTTTTCTTGGCTATGGCAAAACTCAAAAGGGGTATGGATGTTATGATCCTATCCCTCATCATCTTCGTATTTCTCGTAATGTTGTCTTTTAGGAACATCTCTCCTTTGTCTAGCTCTCTCACTTCCGTGCCTTCCTATCTACCTCTTCTGTCTTAAATCTTTTTCAAGATGAGCCACATCTTCCTTCTATAGTTACTCCTGATCCTCCTATAGACTTCTCTATTCAACCACTAGATATTTTTGATGCCTCTCCTGGATCACCTCTAATGAATAGATGGAAGATGAATAGGTTGAAGACGAGTCACCCAACCTTGAGCTTAGATCTCCTACTCCTGCTTCGCCTGAAGATCTTGTACTAGACAATCCACCTCATCACTCAACTCAGGTAAGATCCATTCCTGCACATTTACTTGACTATCATTGTTATACTACTCTTGCTACACTACAAGAGCCTCAAACCTATCATGAGGCCGCCACTGACGCTTTATGACAGATTGCAATGAAAGAGGAACTTGATGCATTATCTAAAAACCATACTTGGGATTTGGTGACTCTCCCTCTAGGAAATTTGTGGTTGGTTGTAAGTGGATCTATAAGATTAAGATTCGCTCTGATGGGTCCATTGAGCGATATAAGGCTCGTCTTGTTGCCAAAGGTTCTACACAAGAGTATGAGATTGATTATGAGGAGACCTTTACTTCGGTTGCTCGCATCTCATCTATTTGTGCGCTCTTAGCTGTTGTCGCTGTTAGTAAATGGGACATTTTTCAGATGGATGTCAAAAATGCCTTCCTTAATGGGAATTTAAATGAAAAAGTTTATATGCAACCTCCTCCTAGTCTCTCTATTGAACCAAACAAGGTTTGTCACCTTCAACGTGCACTTTATGACCTTAAATAAACTCCACAAGCTTGGTTTTCCAAGTTTAGGTCTACCATCTCTCGCTTGGGTTACATTGCCAGTCATTATGATTTTGCTTTATTTCTTCGTCACACTGACAAAAGCATCATTTTGCTTCTCCTATATATGGATGATATAATCATAACTGGTGATGACCTCAGTGGCATTCAAGAACTCAAGGATTTTCTCAGTCAGTAATTTGAGGTGAAAAATCTTGGACATTTCAGCTACTTCTTGGGTCTTGAAATCACTTATTCCACAAATGGTCTTTATATGACTCAGGCCAAGTATGCTTCTAAACTTTTGTCTCGAGCTGGACTCACTGATAGCAAGACTGTTGACACTCTAGTTGAATTTAATGCACATCTGACTCCTTTGGGGGGGAAACCATTGTCTAATCCCTTTTTTTATAGATGATTGGTTGGCAGCCTAGTTCATCTCACTGTCACTCGTCCAGACATTTTTTATGTTGTTCACCAGATAAGCCAGAATTTGTCCGCTCCACGGTTGACTCACTATGCTGCTATTCTGCGCATTCTTCAATACTTGAAGGACACTCTCTTCCATGGCCTTTCTACTCTACTCAATCTCCTTTTGTTCTCCGTGCATTCTCTTATGCTGATTAGGTAGGAGATCCCACTTAGTGTAGGTCCACCACTAGTTATTGCTTTCTTCTTGGTTCTTCTCTGATTTCTTGGTGAAGCAAGAAACAAACCCTTGTGGCTCGCTCCAAAATTGAAGCAGAATATCGTGCCCTTGCTGATACCACATCTGAACTCCTTTGTCTACGATGGTTTCTTAAAGACTTAGGTGTATCCACATCCTCCGCTACTTCTCTTTATTGTGACAACCAAAGTGTCATTCATATTGCTCACAATGATGTTTTCCATGAACGGACTAAACACATAGAGATCGATTGTCATTTTATCCATTATTATCTTGTCCATGGTGCTCTCAAGCTGTTCTCGGTCTCCTCTAAAGATCAACTTGTAGATATCTTCACCATGTCACATCCTAAGGGATGCTTTCATACTTTGGTTGATAACTTCAAATTGGTCTCATACCCACCTTGAGTTTGAGGGGGGCTGTTAACTTGTAATAAGTTGTGGGTTTTAGGCCCATCTTGTTTACTTGTACTACACACTTTGCCTCCTATATAAAGGCACTCTTGTATATTTTATTATTTGAGAAATACAATAAATTTATTCAGTATTTCTAACATAGGCCATTTTTTTTTTAAAAAAATCCATCTACAATAAAGTCCATTCCAAGATGTATCTCATAATCCACTACCTACATTGAAGTCTGACCCAGCTCAATCTTCAATCCAATGAATACTGAATACACCATTTCTAACTTAATAAATTTGTTTTCACAATCCAGCCAGTGAAACTCACATTTCAACTTTCAAGCACAAGCTCGCATTTTGTTATGTTTTAGGGATTTTATGGATTTTCACGTAAGACACACGTATTGTACTATTGTTTTTTACTAATGAATATTATTTTATAACCCTATATATATATATATATCTTGCTCTATATAATATAGATGAAAAAACAATGTTGTTTACGGTCACAAAAACAACCTTGCCTAATGGAAATTGGAAACTAGTACGTGAATCGCAAATTCAAAAAAGAAAAAGAAAAAAGGGGTAAGCCTTGATAAAAGGGAAAAGAAAAGAAAATATGAATACTTGGAGTGATTGAAGGATTATAGGACAGTAGAAGGCTTGGAGCAATTCACTGAATACTCAGTTTAAAAACCAACTGGAGAGTGGTTCTATTTTGTATTTACGTGAGAATTAAAGATATATTTTTACCGAGTTGTCCAGTTTTGTCTTTACTTAAAATTAGGGTGTAGAGGTATTTCTGAACCACTGAAATGTCCATCCCGAACTAGGGGAAACCTTATAAATAGTAGAATTGATATAGATATAGAAGTATCTATATATTACTAAAGCTGAAGTGTAGTGTTTAATGCTGCTGCTCTCACGTTGAGTTACATTAGCTGCCACGTTATTTTAAAAATATATATATAATTTGTCCTACAATTTTAAAATGGTTTTTACAATTTTCAGCCCTATAAATCACAGCCCACTATTTATTTATTTACTTCCACTGTCACCCTATAATAAATCTATATAATTAATCTAGCCCACCTCTTATTTATTTAGTTCCACTATCAAGCCCAACCCAAAGCCCTTTTAGTTTAGCTTAAAGGAAAAAAAAAAAAAAAAAAAAAAAACGTTCAAGCCTTCAGGGTTTTGTGTGAGCCTTTAAAAGAAGAAAAAAAATGTTAAAGCCTTCAGGGTTTTGCGTGACCAAATAGAAACGTGAGGAGACACAAAGTTTGAAGATTGTAACGTGGATAGAAGCTTAAAGGGGAAAAAAAAAAATGCTAAAGCCTTCAGGTATTGCATGAGAAAACAAAGAGTTTGAAAGCTACCCACCTTCTTGCTCTACCGTTTCGCAGTAACGGCTGCCTATCTAATTTCCTTCCTTCCTGTCTTCCTTTCATATAAATACTGACAGAACTTACCTGCTTCGGTTGAGGTATCTCTACATCTCAATTCTTTTTTGCCACATTATTTTGCTTTTATGGCTTTTGTTTCCCTTATTAGATTTTGTTATAATTCTTTATGATTTTGACTACTTAGTGTAACTCTAATTTCTTAGCATAGTGATGTGGTGTTTGCTTCCACTGTCTACTTCAATATCATGATTGTATAACATGGATTGGGTTTTAGAATCAAAGCAAATTGTTTTCCTGGTGTTTCAATTTTCTGCGGTAAATTTTCTACATAATTGTGTTTATCGTGGTCTTTGGTTTAGACTTGGCTTGATATTCATGGTTTTAATTTTAAGTCACTATGCAAGTGTTTTTATTTTGTGCTAAGATTGTGTTTTTTAATTGAGATTTATAAGGCTACTATGGTATGGCTGATTGTTTACTGCATCTTTTTTAGGGTGTTGAATTTTTGATTACTGGGTTTTTTAATTAGATCTCTACCTCTTTTGGGTTTGCTCATTTTGAGTTTTTTGATTGCTAGGTTTTTAATTCTATTTGCTTATGCTGTTTTTCAACAATTGATGTCAGAGCGTACTTCAATATCATGATTGTATAACATGGATTGAATTTTAGAATCAAAGCAAATTATTTTCTAGGTGTTTCAATTTTTGCGGTAATTTTTTTGCATAATTTTGTTTATCATGGTCTTTGGTTTAGACACGGTTTGATATTCATGGTTTCAATTTTAGTCACTGTGCAAATGTTTTATTTTATGCTAAGATTGTGGTTTTTAGTTGAGATTTATAAGGCCTAAATCTCTCTCCCCACCTAAGATGTATCAGTTTCAACTTCCCATTAAATATGTAATTAACTTGAAATACGTCTGGAAAGTTGAGGCATCCCATTGAAATACGTCTTTCAAGAAGAGCAAAACATTATAGTAAACATTTTATGCATCCTATTAATCTAGGTGGTTCTTACTTACAAGTTTCAACTAACCATTAAATATGTAATTAACTTGAAAGACATATTGTAAAATGTTTTGCTCTTATTTAGTTAATTATTTAATTACATACTTCAAAAAATTAGTTGTTTAGGTCAAATTAGTTAAAAAAAATTAGTTGTTTAGGTCAAATTAGTTAAAAAAATTAGTTCTTAATTCAAATTAGTTAAAAAAATTGTTTTTTAGTTCAAATTAGTTTGAAAAATTTGAAAGCAGAGCAAATTAGTTCTTTAGTTCAAACATTATATAAATTACGTCTTTAGTTCTTTTTTGAGCAATACGTCTTCCACATATTTTCAATACGTCTTTCCCATTTAATATCTGAAGTTGAAAGTATGTAATTAATTTTTGAAAAAATATTTTTAATTAATTTTAGATCTATTTCATGTGAAAATGATATATTTTTAATGGCAATTTTTTAATGAAATTGGAAGGAAGACCTAAATTGCAGGCAATTTTTTATTTGCAGTATCTTGATAGGGGATATGTAACTTTTAAATTTGACAATTTTTAGACTACTATTGCATACTGTTAAATTAGTGGCATTTGTAAAAATGTTCATGCCCAAGCCAGTGATAATTGAATGTTTACTCTTTACATTACTCTGATCAAATAAGCTGCATTTACTCAAGAACTTCTCCACTATTAGATTTGGTCACATGTATTTATGGTTTCTGTTTCCCTCATTGGGTTTCCATAGTACTTTTTCTGTGTCTTTTTATTTTTATACTTTTCTTGGGAATTATATACAATTGAAAAGTTGTTTGACAACATTTCAAATGATCAAATGACAATGAAACTTGATCATAGCACAACAGTAAGCTGTCAACAATTACAAACTTACCATTATTTGCAAAATCCACAGACTGTGTTTTAGGAACCACCACAAAAGGATGAAATCAAGAAGAGTACAGAACAGACTTCTGACAACAAAACATTTGAAGTTATTGATACAAAACCATCCCCACAGACAAATAATAATCCAAGTGATCCACCCACAAATAATGCTGATACCACAACAGTAAGCTTTCTAATGCTATATTTATTTGCAAATTCATTAAAAAAAAAATATCTACAATATAATTTAATAAACATACTTTGGTGTAGGAAACATTGGAGAATTATGAAATCAAGAAAAAAAGCAGATCAAACTTCAGACAAAAACACATTTCAAGTTCTTGATACAAAACCGTTAACAAATGCAAATAATGATGCAAGTGGATCAAAACAAGAAGACAATGATGATGCCATCCCATCAATGAGTTCTGACTCTAATGTTGAAGATGCGGAACCAAATGACGATAACATGTTCCTTCAAGATCTGATCAATCATCGAAAAGCTACAAAACAAAAGTCATCAAAGAAGAAGAAGCTTCAAAGACGCAAATGATATTGGAATTTTATATTTTCCTGCCTATATGAACTTATTTCAGAGTTGTATAACTTCTTCATATTGTGTCAAAAAAATCAAATCAATTACTTTCCTTCATTAATAATAAAAGCTTTTTGGAAAATCAAATTGTTATCCAATTAAGCATTAGCACTGATAAAATCAATACCAGCCAGCAAATATAGCTACTTCTTTTTCATGAAATATACTCATTTAAGTTTAATTACAAACTTCATTATTTGACAATCAAAACATCATATTTTAATTTAACATCTAAATTAAACCACATCCTCCAAATCTATTAAAATATATATCATTTTTTCTCTCATCTTTTAATTTTTTTATTTATAAAAAACTTGTTAAAATACAAACAATGTTGTATTAAAAAAAATTAAATCTAATTCATTTAGGTGGATTTCCTCGAAGATATTTCTAAAATCACAATAATATACCGAAGTTAAAATTAGTAAATATACAATAAAACGAAAAGAAAGGTAATGTAAGTGGAGGAGACTGGTGAGTGAGTAAATACTTAAACACTTCAAGACTTTGATCGCAATGGGTTTAGTTCTGCCCCACTGTCAATGTAGCCTTTTGAACAATTTTTACCAAACCCACTAGAAAACCAATAATGAAAAACATGACCAAAAAGTTGTTCTAATCATGGCCAGTGAAAACTAATTTTGACACAAATCAGACAGTAGTGTTGACTTCAGGGTCATTTTTCTGATGGTAGTTATCCACCCAAATTTGGGTTGTCCTAGTCATCGTATTAAAATTGGGTTGTCCTAGTCATCGATTACTCTTTTTCTTGTCTATATATATTATGATATTATCTACATATATATTTCTACATTTAATAGATAAAAACTTTTTTTTAGAAGATTTAATTGATTTATGATTCATATTAAATATTATTTTTTTAATTTATAAATTTGATTAAAGAAGTTATAAACATATTATATATATTTGAAAAAAAAGAGATTATTTTCTCTACATTGGCATCTTAAAATAATTTGGATATTATATATTTTTTCACACGCACTTTTTTTTTTTTTACAATATTTTTTCACACGTACTTAATTATTCTTTACTATGTATAAAAATTTGTTTGAAAAAATTTATATTATTACATCATTATTTATCTATTGTTTAAACTAAAAGCATATATACTTACACAGTTAAATTTAAAAATTTTATATAAATAAAAGTCTCTTGCATCATATGAGACAATTACAAGCTAGTCAAATATATATATATATATATATATATATATATATATATATATATATATTAATAGATAAATCTGAGAGAAAATCCAGTTAAATTTTAATTAAATTCTCGATTTTGCGCCAACGTGTTCTATTTAATTTTAAATTTTGTATCAAGTAAATTATTAAGTGTAAAAATCAAAGAGTTCAAATCAAATTAGATTTTAAATTGAATTTTAATTGGAATTTAATTTTTTGCCACGTGTCTATCTAAGTTTTTTTTTTTTTAGCAAATAAATTATTAAGTGTAAAAACTAAAAAATTTAAAACCAATTAAATTATAAATTATATATATATATATATATATATATATAATTAGATCCCTTTCTAAAAATAAATATATAAAATAAACTATATAATTATGATTATTTTTAATTATGCTTATGCACATTCACCAACTACACTCTACACTAGCTAAGAATAAAAATACGTCATTCATAATACGGCTTACATAGAAGTCAAAGTATAAGAAGAAAAAGAAGCTCTGCACCTAATTCAATTTTCCAAGGAAAGGGTTAAACAGACTCTTGAACTTTGGGTATTAATAAAATATTCCTAATCTAATTTCCAAACTAGCCCACTTGGACAGTTGGACCCTTACACACGCAAATGTCACGGCTAGCTTGACTTCCTGCCACGGCCTCGCGAGTTCAATTGAATGTGGAGACCATCGAGTAGGACCCTTACGTGGCTCTTGGCTACTTGCTTTTTTCAATGAAATAATTATCTCCTTTGCCGTAATGCTTGTTGAATAACATAACAAAAAATTATAATTCAATAATTCATGTATTTTGATTAGAGTAACTATATATCTATTTGATTTAAGAAAAAATATTATTTTGATCCTTACATTTTGAGTCACAATCAATTTAACAAATACATTTTAGCAACAGTTAATTTAGTCCCTTTAATTTTCAAGTTGTAGTCAATTTAATTTTTACCGTTAACTCAAAAATATCTATATAATTGCATTGCTGGCACACTTGAAGCGTACGTGGCATATAGAATAATATTAAAAAAATGTAATTAACCTATGAAAATGCCTCAGCAATTTATTAAATAAAAAAACCATGTAAGAAAAATTAAAGAACAAAAACAAAATTTTGAAATGATGAAGTTACGGAAAAAAAAAAAGAATTAAAAAATAAACTCAAAATTCCCTATTTATTTATCTTTTGTTTTCTTGCAATCCAAACACTCAGAATAAAAATACACTGTTCACAAAAAAAAAAACAAAAACAACAACAACACGGCTTACATGATGGTCATTAGTCAGGAAAAAAGTAAAATAAGAACGAAAAAGTAGCTCAACACCAAATTCAATTCCTCTTTATTTTATTTTTATTTTTATTTTTTAAATTGGCTGTGTTTAGAAGATCGTCAGGGAATTATTAGTGGAGAATACTGAATACAGTCTAACAACACTGGCATGGACGATGGATTCTATATGACTCGATTTAGACGTCAATTACATTAATGGTTCCTTTCATGTCTCTAGCGTATTCATCATTTTACAGTTCCTATGAATTTCTTTTTGGTAGTCTTGCTGCCTTGATTTCTTAGTTCTTGTAACTTGGTTCAGTATAGAATATAAGCCTATCTAATTATATCAATTATATTACTTGCAGGTTACTCTGAAAGCACTACAATACCAAAGTTAAAATAAGAAAAGCAGGACAATGAATCAATGACCCAAATCAGATGATTTCTTTGTTGTCGGTGGCGTCTGCTTAACGGCCTATGCACGTTAACAAAGTTATTTCTTTGTTCTCTTTCACTTTTTATTTTTTATTTACAAAGGACAGCTTTTGGAAGCGCATTATCGATCTATATATTACTAAAAACTGAAAGGTAGCGTTTAATACTGCTGTGCTCACGTTAAACCACGTCAACGTTCACGTCATTATCTTTTTCTTTTCTTTTTTTTATTTTCTTATAATTTTTTTTTTTAATTTTATATTTACACTTCTCCAACTTTTCTCTCTCCTTCACCTTTTCATCTTCCCACTACTTCTCCAACCTTTCTTCTTCTCTCACCTTCTCATCTCCCCACTACCCTTACATTAGTACCATTCTCATCTTTCCCTTCATCTTCTTCTATTTTTGTCTCTTATTATTTACATTCTCTTATTATAAATTTGTCACTATCTCTTTCATTCTAAGCATAGTTTTCCCTTAATAAAAAAAACGCTCTCTCTCTCTCTCTCTCTCTCTCTCTCTCTCTCTCTCTCTCTCACCCACACACAATTTTTGGGTGGATTTTTATTTTTCATTTTTATTACATCTTCACTTTAGGTTGATAATTTTTTATATTCTTTAACCTACTTTAGGTTAATGCGATTTAGTTTTTTTTTTTTTCTCTTTTTGATTGTTAAATGGTATCTTATTGCATTATAAAAGATTAAATATAGCATACAAAAATATAATATTATTCTACTTAGCATGAACTTGGATAATTTAATTTGGTAGTTATTGTAATTTAATAGCATGATTTTTATAGTGCTCAATTTAAATGTTAAACTATGAGACTTTAATCATTTTTGTTTATCTTTTGACCATTTGTGGTGGACAAAGTACTCTTAATAATTTTATTAGAAGTACTCTATAATGTCATTTATTTAGAGAAAAGCAAAGGTTGGCTAAACAAAAATTATTGGATGAGAAACAAATTTTATCTTTTGCAATTATTATTATTATTATTATTATTATTATTATTATTATTATTATTATTATAATAACTGTAAGTGCACAGTTCGTACCCGGACCTAACTGAGTGATGGGTTCAGGCCCAAAAAGCCTTATACAATAAAATTTGTAGAGTGTAGGCTTGAAACCTAGGTTTTAGGGATATTGAACAGCAAATAGTAAGCTAGATTGCCACTGTGTACGCAATTTATAGATATGAAATAACAAAAACTCTCCTTGGACACAAGCTGAGGATAACGTGTATTGACTTTCCCTCTTTAAACAAAATATGACAATTAAAACTGATGTGTATAGTGCTTTCTTCCCTTCCTTCTTCCTTGATTTTTCTGGTCCCCCTCCTCCTCTGATACATCTTTCCTTCTTTTATATCCTTCTTTTATATCCTTCTTCTTTTTCCCTTCATCTTCCACGTGTAGCACAAATCTCTCATTTAGATACTTGTCCCATCCACCCCTCTCTGGAAGTCTCAAAACAATAGCTGAAAGGCTGAACATTACTATTAAGAGGTCATTTCCTCATTAATGTGGCCAGGGAGGTGGGTGCAAGATCTTAAATGCGGTGGTAGCAACCTTTTTCCCTTGATATTTGTCATACTTCCTTCCAGAATTCTCTCCCTAAATATCACAACATGTCATACGATCTTCACTTGACTTAGCCAAGGAGGTGCTTCTACTCAAACAACCTCATCAATCCTTCTAGCAAGAGCTGACTTGCGGGCCTAAAAGGCTCTGCTCGGACAGGCTCACACCACCAAATCAGGCCTAAGGCCCAAATGCATGTTTTGACCATTTTACCCCCACAATAGCCCCTCAAAAATTCATTTTCCTCCCCAACTGGGAAAGAAAGTGAAGTTTTGACCCAACATCACAAACTTCACATGCCTTTCAAATCAACACGCACAAAAACATTATCTCGCCTCTTTTAAACCGCTATTGATGCTTCAAAATCTGCCAGACACTTATTAATTGCAATATGTAGTGCCCTGTCCCCCACGTCGAACAATACGATGCACATCCAACGGTTCGAGTCTTTCTCAAATTTAGGCAGAATAACTCCCACTCAATGCCGCTTCCCATACACAAAAACACTTATTAAACCGAAATTTAACCTCTCACTTTAGAAATCAATCAAATCTCAAAAGTTACTACTCTCTCTCCTTCCAAGAAGTTCTCAAAGAATTGTCTATCTACTTTACCGTAAGTTCTTAATCTTTCAAACTCATTACTCCTCAGCCATTCTCTTTGGCCCTTTTTATATCCTCCCTCTTCCCAAATCTCCATTCTTACCCCCCACAAAATGGGTAGATTTAAGTGTTTAGTAGATACCGATGCTGGTATGGAGGGTTTTCAGGCTAAATACCATATTCCTCATGATGTAGGCCCGAAATATTGTCCTGTCGAATTTGTAGCCCACAATAGGCAAGAAGGGGAAATGGTCATTCCCATCATCGCCTTTTTAGAGGGTGGGATGACACTTCCCATGAAAAAGGTAACTAGTGAATACCTTCGTAACCATAGGTTATGCCTGATTAATGTACACCCAACATGTTTAGAATCTTAGGTTGCGTCAACGCTCTAAATGAGCAAATGGGTCTGAATCTCACATGGCATGATGTTGTTTACATGTACGAGTGTCATAAACTTAAAGGTGTAAGATATTACCTCAAATCTAGGTCTAATATTGTTAGACTCATATCATGCCTTTCTAAATCCAATAAAAGTATGAAGGATGACTACCTAATTGCTTCGGGAAATTAGTCTGACGGTCCTCATTGTCCAGTCAAAGATGGAACCCTAAGTGTGAAATCATAGGAAATAGATTCCCTAACATGTGATTTGATTCTTTTAACCTTTACCATTTCCGATTACATTGTCTACAATTCTCTCTTCATTTGTCCATTATTGCCGATCTAACCATATTAACTTCCTCGGACATTTTTTGCAAACAAACAACACGTATGGCCTCGTCTAAGCCTTTGCAGCGTCGCGGACCTCAATCGCGTTCTACGATCTGAGGTGTTTGTAAGTGAAGACTTGTAGGTGAGAGCAGCCCACCTCATATTGGGATACAGCCCTTTGTTCGAGGACTTCCAAGATATTGGCAACGCAATTATTGCGGGTGACAAGAGACGCAGAAGGATAGACGTTTCGAGACTTGGGTTTCTCTTTGATCACGAGCTACCGGATGACCCCTCGGTTATCCTTTACATACGCCCAATCACAGCCGTCCCTCTTTCAGCACACTCTCAAGCAACAACCATCCGAGAAGAGTCAACATCCTCGCAACGGTCACTCAAAGAGGAAATAAATCAGTTCCAACTTAAGGAAGCAGAGAGACCCATAGAGAGCCACATTGTCACCATCCTGGACGAAGAAAAAAAAATCTTCCGAGAGTTCTGGTGTAAAGGGCCTAGAGATTGTGCAGGTTGATACCAATACCGAGGAAGAAGAAATGTCCAGCCTAAGAACACTGATGTCCAGGAGGGGCACATAAGCTCCCAAGGACACAGTTGGATCTCAACCCCCTCTCAAGCTGCCATTGCCTCCTCCTCCTTCCGACCCCAAGATCTCCGCCTTTGACACCAAAAAGAAAAGGAAAAACGTGGCAGAAGAGGCAGAAATGGCGAAACAGAATAAACTTAAGCAACAACAACAACAACAAGCTAGCAAGGGTGGAATGCGTGCCCGTTCTATAAAGAGAGGGGAAAGCAATGATCTGGCCGAGGTGCACCGTACGTAGGCCAATTGGTCTCCTACACTGGAACTAGATGTGGCTCTAAATCCTTCTTATTCCAACATAAGGGATTCCAGCAAGGACATGCCCATCACTTGGCTAGTGCTCTGGAATAGCCCCTCTTACTACCCAAGGAGATGGAGACTTTGGAGAGTATGACACAACCCCACCTTTTCCTCTCCTTAAAAAGAGACTTGGCTTTCGTATGTATCTTCCAACTACTTCTATCTCACTGTTTTTATTATTCTTTTGCGTAAAGTCTTTCATACATGCTTCCATGTTGTTTCTACTATAATACATTTGTTCAACATTTCAATGCAGGCCATCCAAGAGGTTTTTGTTGTCGAGAAGTGGGTGGAGGACTCTTGGAAACAAGCTATGGCTGAGCTCCAGGTTAGAGTCGAGACCGAGAAGGGTTTAGGCCATGCTGTGGTAGACAACGAAGATTTGGCCAAAAAACTGGCAGAGGAGAAGAGAGAAAGAAACAGTGCCGAGGTCGGCCTCAAGTCTACCAAGGCTTAAGTGCCAAGACTAGCCTCAATTCTACCAAGGCTTAAGTGGAGGGGCAACGCAAACTTCTACACCAAAAAGAAAAGGACCTATCCAAAGCTCAGCAAGAAAACTCTGACTTAAAAAAGGAGCTTGCTAAAGCCAAGGAAAAGGTTCGCACTCTCAGGGAAACCATGGAGGCTACCAAAAAGGCTTCTTACAATGAAGGGGTTGAGGTAACAGAGACTTGACTGACCGAGGAGTTAGCAGAACTGTGTAGGGAGTACTACCAACAAGTTTGGGCAGAAGCCCTAAACATGGCAGGAGTCCCAACAACTCCTGAGATGAGGATGTCCAAGAAAATTTGGATTCCACAGGACATCCGAGTGATTGAAGACCTTCCTCCCATATCAACTACCTCCAAGACAGTGCCTTTGATACAACCATCTCCAGTTCAAGATCCTATTCCAACTCCTAAAGAACTAGCTGGTTCTGATAAAGAGAGGGGAAAATGTGACAAGGCTGAGGAGCGCCTGAGAGAGCATGTTGATCAAGATGCCCTTCCACAAGTCCAAGCCTCATCAGAAGCTGAGCCCAAGTAGACAAAGGAGGAGGACAAAACAAAAGAAGCTGCCAAGAAGTCCAAACAAGACCCTCCAACGAAACTAAAGGCATAGGCCCTCTAGGACTTTTTTCTTTATGTAGCTGCTTTTTTTTTTTTTTTTTTTGGTCTCAGGACTCTTATTTTAATCCTTTCATTTTAGAATTTCATGCTCAATATACCCACTGATAATATCAATGATAAATTCAAAAGTTTGTTCTTTAATCCATTGCTAATTTCCTTTACTGAAATATTTATCTCTTTTACCTTAACGTAAATTACATGTATAGCATAATCGACTTAACATCTTAATGTATAGAGAAATCTTTATAATGCTTCAGCCAATACTGGTAATCTGACATGAAACTACACTCAATTTAACAACTTAATTTATCGAAAGATAACCTATGCATTGAAACCATAATATCCGAAGTAAAACAACATACAGTTAAATATGTATGAATATATCTTAACTTAGAACAAAAGAATTACAGTTTAAGACTTGACTTGATATTTAATTTGGGCACAAAGCAAACCTTAAAACTTACCATGGTTGATGGCCCAAGGATCCAAGCATATCCAAATTTCCCAAAGTGGATGGTCCGAGGACCGGATGTAACTAAGGTTCGGTTCAACACTTAATAATATATCAATTTTCACGAGGTATGTGGTCCGAGGAGCCATGCGTGATTAAGTTTTTGTTTGATACTTATAAACTAGATGATAAAAGCAAGAATTATGTGTTCATTGGCTATGATCCAAGCTCTAAGGGCTATAAGCTCTATAATTCGAGCACTGGAAAAGTCATTGTTAGTCGAGATGTGGAATTCGACGAAGAAGGCACATGGGATTGGAGCACCCAAGAAGAAGAGAAGTATAATTTCTTTCCTCTATCTGAAGAGGAAGATCAAGAGAATGAAGTTCACGAACAGCCTACCACTCCACCTCCATTCATCTCTCATTCATGAAAGTCCATCATCATCATCTTTACTAGAAGGAAGTTCTAGTGAAAGACCACGAAAAATGAGAAGTCTCCAGGACCTTTATGATTCAACAGAGATTACTGATGTTGTATTTTTTGTCTGTTTGCTGATTGTGAACCTACAAGATTTGAAGAAGCAGTGCAAGACAAAAAATGGGGAAACGCTATGGACGAAGAGATCAAGTAAATAAAGAAGAATGATACATGGGAGCCTGCAACTCTTCTAGCTGGAAAGAAGACAATTGGTGTAAAATGGTTGTACAAGTTGAAGAAGAATGCAAAAGGAGAGGTAGAGAGATACAAAGCAAGATTGGTGGAGAAAGGCTATAGTCAACGGCAAGGTATTGATTATGATGAGGTATTTGCCCCAGTTGCTCGTTTGGAAACTATACGATTGCTAATTTCTTTAGCAGCTCAGAATCAATGGAGAATTTTCCAAATGGATGTAAAATCTGCATTTTTGAATGGCTACCTTGAGGAAGAACTTTATGTTGAGCAACCTATAGGCTATGTTGTAAAGGGGCAGGAAGATAGAGTTTTGAAGTTAAAGAAAGCTCTATATGACCTGAAATAGGCACCAAGAGCTTGGAATAGTAGAATTGACAAATACTTCCAGGTTAATGGGTTTTTTAAATGCCCACATGAACATGCGCTTTATTATAAGGTGCATACAAATGGAGATATTTTAATTGTTTGTCTGTATGTAGATGATTTGATTTTTACAGGCAACAATCCAAGTATGTTTGAAGACTTCAAGAAAAAAGCAATGACTAAGGATTTTGAAATGACAGATATTGGACTTATGGTCTATTATCTTGGCATTGAAGTGAAGCAAATGGAGGATGAGATTTTTATTTCCCAAGAAGGTTATGCGAAGGATATTCTTGAGAAGTTTGAGATGTTAAATTCCAATCCAGTTAGCACTTTTGTAGAATGTGGAGTGAAGTGTCAAATCACGTTGATGAAGAGAAGGTTAATCCAACATTCTTCAAAAGTTTGATCGAAAGTTTGAGGTATCTAACATGCACAAGACCTGACATCCTTTTTGGCGTTGGACTAGTTAGTCATTACATGGAAGCATCGACGATGACTCATTTGAAGGCTGCCAAGAGAATTCTTAGCTATTTAAAAGGTACACTAGATTATGGACTGTTGTATTCACCATCTAAAGATTTTAAACTTGTTGGCTACAGTGATAGTGATTGGGCTGGAGATATGGATGATAGAAAGAGTACTATTGGTTTTATATTCTATATAGGTGATACTGCATTTACATGGATATCCAAAAAGTAGCCAATTGTGACGCTTTCCACTTGTGAAGCTGAGTATGTTGCTGCTACCTCCAGTGTTTGTCATGCAATGTGGCTTAAGTTTATTGAAAGAGTTGCAAATGTTTCAAGAAGAAGCTACAAAGATATTTGTGGACAATAAGTTAGCACTAGCTCTTGCAAAGAATCCAGTCTTTCATGACCGAAGCAAGCACATTGACACAAGGTATCATTTTATTCGAGAATGTATTGCAAGAAAGGAAGTTCATCTTGAGTTCGTGAAGTCACATGATCAGGTTGCAGATATACTCACTAAACCACTCAAGTATGACACATTCAACAAGCTGCGAGCCTTACTTGGAGTAATCAAGAAAACAAGTTTAAGGGGGGGGGTGTTAGAAGTTAAACTTGTTTTTAATTAATTCTTCATAAATAAGTGAGTTTCATAAGTTAATGTAGTGGGAAGTGTCTTGAAGTTATGTGTGGGATTTATGAATGTAAGAGTTAGAAAATAAACGTAGTGAGGGTTAAAGGTTGGATGATGTACTATATAAACCCATTCATCCGTCAAGTTCTATGCAAGAGTTGAGAGAAATGCAAAACTTTAAAGAGTTCTAACTCTTCCCTCTCCACTCCCTCTCCCTTTATTTAATTTGTGAGTGTGAGCCTCTTCTATACACTAAGTAGTGTGTGGATATTTTGAGAGTGAGTAAGGAAAGACCCATTAGTATTTTGTTTTATTTCCAATAGTTTATGCTTTTGAATTACGCTTGTGCCACATAAAGTTGCATAGTTTGTGCCACAACTCCTTCACTTGGTAAGTTGTGAATGGTAGAGGGCTATCCTACCATTCACAACTCGTCATATGAGTGAGTTGTGGTACAATTTGTAGTACAAGTTGTGGTACAAGTTATGCCACTTTATGTGGCACTAGCATAGCTCTATACTTTTTTATCATTTTAAAAGCTTACAATTTACATGCACAACATAACTATAAGAGCCTATATTATATAAAGAAATACTATGTCTATAATATTTTCACTTGCTATTATTAGTAGGCAAAAAAGTAATTTCAATTGTGGATTCAAATTGATAACCTGTAAAAACCTGCCAACTAAGATTTGTTGTGAAAATGCTATGAAAATGTTCTAGACATAATATTTCACTATTATATAAAACAAATTAAATATTGTATCCAATTGAGCGTAAGAAGTGGAACACAAAGCTTTCTGGGCATGTTGAGTGTTGCAAAATGGAAACACAGCTTCATGTTACTCCTGGTTGAACTTGACAGGTTCTCATATTAGAACCCTAGGTGATTGCCATCAATTGCCACAAGCTAGTGCCATAGCTTATTAGCTTTCGTTCCAACTATATCCCTTATAGTTGTCAATTTGGTTGATACACCTTTTCTTCATTAATCCCAAAATTTATGGACATAATTACGTCTAATTCTACTTAAGATTAAGTAACAAATCCAACTAATTTAATACATAACCCTCTTCTTCCTTCCGTCTCCTCATACCATATATAACGTTTGTTTTAAAAGTATAAAGTAAACTATTAAAACATTCCTAATGCCAACCATTAAATCTCATGTTCACAAAAGTTATTCAACAGAAACCAATACTAGAACATACGGGTTAATTTTAATTTCATCTAATGAACATGCTAGTTGGAAAGTTGTATGAATTTTAACATTATGATATTCTGCAGCATATAAGAATTATTCAAATAAAGAAAAGAAACAACTTTTTTTCTTAAATAATTACAGTTTCTAATGGTAAAATTTTTACATTACTTATCAAAGTAATAATAATTACATCATTGTACACTTTTTGAAAATTTGTACAATATTTTTGTATAAATTTTTTTATTTATAATTTAAATCTTGTATTGATACTAAAATGTAAATCTTACATTGATAAACAATTTAAAATAGTGTGTTATGTCTAATGTTGGCAAAGAGTAGAATTGGACACCACATATATAGTGGCATCCTCATAACAGTAGTACGAAAGATAATAGTTGAAATAGTCGAATAAAAAAAAAAAACAATAATTTCTTTGTTCGTATAACTTGGTTGAGTAACACCCTATCCATTTATATTCCTCGAAAATTTCTCTAAAAACACAATAATATACCGAAGTTAAAATTAATAAATATAGAATAAAACGAAAAGAAAGGTAAGGTAAGAATATATAAGTGTATACCTAAACAGTTCAAGACTTTGATCGCAATGAGTAGCCTTTAAACAATTTTTAGCAAACCCACCAGAACACCAATAATGAAAAATACTACCAAAAAGTTTTGTTTTTTATTTTTTTATTTTTATTTATTAACGGTAGTGGCTTATCCACCCACATGGAGAGGGGGAGGGATATGGTCCCCCTTGACTTTCAAAAAATCCCTTCCCTCCTCTTATATTTTTGGTTAAACATTATAAATTTAGAAATAAATTTAACTAATGGTCCCTTAGATTTTTATAAAAACATATGTAATGCTTTATATAGATAATTAATACATCATTTCCCTCTAATTACTCTTATACCACACATAACTCGTTACTTCAAAGTGTGTTTAATGTATTTCATAAAAATAGAAAATTTTACAAATTTTTATGCATTGTTTTTCTCCTTTAATTACTCTTATACAGTGGGACAAAGTTTGACAACAAACTTTCTTGTAGCCTAAAGATACTCTCCGCTCAATATCTTTTTAGGACAACGTTTGGTTATAAATTTGGTTGTAGCCTATGCTATAACTTTCACTGAAAAAATTAACATTATTACATATTTTAAAAATCTATTCATTGAATTGTGTGTTCTTTATATTCTTAACAAGAATGTCAAATCTTATGCAATCAGATACAATTTACTATTTGATCCATTAACTAATTTTTTATGCATAATTTTAGACTACAAAAATTTGAAATTTAAAAAGCTAATTGGTGTCATAGCTACTAATCTTTAATCTTTTGGGAATTTTACAAGCATGGAGGATTTAAGAAGAAAATGTAATCAAATGGTGGATTTGTCAAAATTCACATTAAATAAAAAGATACTGAATGAAATTGTGGCCTTAGGCTACAAAAAATTTTGTTGCCAAACATTTTCCATATTTTTATTGGATGTGAATTTTGACAAACCCATTATTAGATTAGAATTTTTTCTTATATCTTCCATGCTTGCACAATTTCTAGAAAATTAAAGATCAATAGTTATGTCATCAATTAAATGTTTGAATTTCAAGTTTTTATAGTTTAAAATTATATAAAAATTAATTTCATAGATTGAAAAGTAAATAATTTCCAATTGACATGAAATTTAACATGTGTGCTAAGATCATAAAAAATATCTGATTCAACAATTAGATTTTCAAAATATGTAGAAAGTTGTAACCAAACTTTGTCCTATATTGTAAAAGCTCTTTGAATCAAATAATATCTAGAAGATATCCTATAAATATAAAAAGTAAACCCTTTTAATAAAACATTCTTTATATGATTGAGAGTTCACATTTTTTAATATTTTGTTACTTATATGATTTGAGAGCTCATATTTTTTTAAGAGTTTGAGAGTTCACATTTTTTTCACCTTATTATTTTAAATAATAATAATAATAATAATAATAATAATACTAATAATAATAATAATAATAATAATAATAATCAGTGATACCACAATGAACCAATTCTCTTTTGCCACAATACCAATCTCGCGTAGTTTTTTCCACAACAAGGTGGATTATTGATGTTACAAAAATGATCATGGATGGTCCCACATACCATGTAATCACAATTATCACAGACAAGGATCATCTCACGTAAAATATCTAATAAGGGAGGGAGTATACACTATTTTGGGTGTATAATTCCTTCTCCTTATAGCTAAGTGGGTCCTATTAGGTTCTAAAACCTTAGGGATTAATGTATTAGAATTTCAATATGTATTATATTGGCAAATCATAATCAAAACATTTAGTTTAGGCTTAGACTTGCTCAAAATTTGGTTTAATGTAAGTTTGGAATCGAGTAATTACAGGAAATTACTGTTCTATTTTTGCAAGGCTTGATCAATTGATGAATAGACTCGATCGATCGAGAATCGTGGATCAGGAATTTTCTGCAAAATTTTAAGTCGGCTTAAATAGCAATTCAAGCCCATTAAGGATTAGGGTTTCAGATTTACTTTTTATAGTATATAAAGAAAACCCTAAGCACATTTTTAAAAAGGCTTTTAAGAGAGAGAAGAGTGTGCCTTTTTTGTAGATCTAGGGTTTTATACCCAAAAGCTCTCTAGAGCCTTTTGATGAGTTGTGTGTTGAATCTTTTGTGACATACACACCAATTGAGCTATCAAGATCAAGATTCATATCAAGAACTTGATGGTTGTTTCAGTTTTTGCATAAAGAACATTCAAGAATATCAAGATTCACAAGTAAGAGAACTTGTGGTTGCTATGGATCAAAGGAAAGAAGTAGTTCGTGAACTCAGAGCTATCATAGGATTATGGTAGTAAGTTTTCTACTCGAGGTAGCAATAGGATGTTAGTGGTCTAAGTCGCTATTGTAAAACTTCAATTCTTTCATAGTGGATCTGTTTTACCTTGAGAATAGTTAGGTTAAATCATCTCTAGGTTTTTTACCGGTTAGGTTTTCCTTGGTCATCAAATTTTTGTGTTTTTTATATTTTTCGCTGCTTTGCATGATATGATTGTTTTGTTTTAACCTAAATCTAAATAATGAACCTAAATATTCATTTGGTTAATTAATTAGGTTAAATAATCTAGTTTTTACAGGGATCAAAAACTGTACAAGTGGTATCAAAGCGGGTTAGCTCTAGTGTTTAGATCTTTTGATCTAAGAGCTGATCCTAGATCCCTATAATCATGGATAATTTTAAGTGTCTTACTGTTTTTTATTGTGATGATTTGAATAAAAAGGACACTATTGTTTCTGTTGATTTTTTTGATGCTTGTGAAACTCTTCGTAAGGAATTATCAAAATCTTTGAAAACTGCTAAGAAATTTAAAGAAGAGTTAAAATTGGCTAATCTTGAAAAAGGGGAATTGCTTGTGAGATTAAATGAATCTAATAAAAAAAATGAATTTTTGAGAAATCAAATTTCCTCTCAAGATGAGAAGATGAAAAGTTTGGAACAAAAGTTAGTATAATCTAAAACTAAAATTGAAAATTTTGCTAGCACCAAGCCTGCTATTGATAAAAGAAGTGTTTCTGTTTTTCTTAAGCCTAAAACTGAGAAAGTTTATATCCCTTCTTTCAAGAGGAATAATAAAAAAAAAGGCTTATTTTGCTAGGTTAAACAAAGGTAAAAGTTTTGATGTAGATGCTGAAATTTTTAAAACTATGTCTAAACCTACCGTTAGAGAGCATAAGAAATCTGTTTTTGTGCCTACCTATCACCTTTGTGGTGTCTCTGGTCACATTCATCCTAATTGTTATAAATTGAAATTTAAACATTCTATATTTCAATCTAAGATATGTGATAATATTTCTCCTACCATAAGTCCAAATAAATTGTTTCACATGCTTTTGAAAAATTTAAACTTGTTGGCTTGTGAAAGGAAATTGCAGGAATTTAGTATTTTTCAGAAGATTGGTGTAATCCCTCAAAGGCACTCTAGTTCACATGGATTTTCACTTACAAAGCCGAAGACTTGTGTTATATGGGTGAGAAAAGATTCTCTAAGATGAGTGTTGTTTACTTGTCATTGATTTAATTCTTTTCATTAATTGTGGACATGTTTTCTTTTAGCTTTTGGTTGTTTCATTTTCTTAGGTTGTTTTGTTTAAAAAAAATCCAAAAACATCAAAAATTTTCAAAAAGACAAAAATATTTTATTTTGAGTCTTGTTTTATTTTTCTTAAGGATTACATTAATCATGATATCTCTCTTTTGATTTAGATCATACTTGACATTCTGGAGAAACTTGAATAGTGTGTATTGCTCAACTAAGTGCATGATTATTTTCAGATAAATATGATTTTGTATGAGTATGTATTAGTTTGTACATGTACTTATAGATTAATTAAAAATTTGATATTTCTTGTTTGTGTACCCTCTATAGCTTAGTTAAGTACTATCATGCATAGTTTTGCATTGTTCATTTAGCATAATGTGTTTTGTTTTTTGTCATAAATTTTTTTAAAAACCAAAAAGGTTTTTTGTGTTTTGTATTACATATCATGATTTGAAATCAAGGTTGGCATATTATCTTCACATAACATGTTTGTGTGCCTTGTTTAGCTTGGAAGAGCTTATTTTATTGCACTTTACTAGTTTGAACTTTGTAGTGCATTTTGTGTGGAAGATATTTATAGTTTTTGATCACTTTGTCTTGATCTTGAAGTCACATGCCTTTGATTGTCCGACTTGATCTTAATGAGAAAGGCATAAATAACCATCTCACCACTATTTACTATCTAATCATGAATACCTTAGTGCATATCATAAGATTTTGTGCTCGAGAAAGAATAGCATATGCACAAAAAGAATATAAGGTGTAGCCTCGGTTTAAATGCTAAAATTGGTATGTACATTATTGGACTATAATTAAATCAACCAAATAAAATTGGTGTGTACATTATCCTGGCTATTTTTAATAAGTTTCTGATCAAATAAAATTGGTGTATATATTATGAGGCAAATTAAGAAACTTACATGATTGCAAACTTTTATTCTAGGAGATGTGAGAATTATATGATATAACTCTTTAAGCGATAGTCTCTTTCAAATTTATGTGATGAATTTTGTACAAATTGTGATTGATTACTATCTACATATCACTTCACATGTATCTCATGCTTTTACTAGTTGTACACACTTCACAAGTTACTATTTGCTAAATTTGGTACATATTATTGTGTGTGATCTTGTTGTGGCCATCCTAGATTATCTTTTCTATGGTGTTTGATGCAAAATATGTTTAAGGGTTGGCAAAAGTTATGTTTTTGATGGTTAAAAACTTTGTTTTGAAGTTCTAGGTTGAAAACTCATGTTTTTGAAAAATATTTAAACTCGTTCTCATGCATTTCATCCATGAAATAACTTAGTTTGAGTGGTTTCTGCAAAATCATTTGCTGTTTTTTTTTTCAAAAATTCTATTTTCTAGAATTTTAATCGATCGAATGTGTTTTTCAATCAATCGAAAATCCCTTGATTTTTAATCATTCCTTTCTGCCTGACTCAATTGGTATTCGATCGATGCTCAATCGATCAAAACTGAAAAAATTTTAGTTTTAAATTTTTTTTATGTATCATTTGTGTTTAGAATTCACATGCATTGCATTATTTTTTGTATTCATCTTGCAATTTTGCGGTCATATCTCTCATTGTTTTTACATCTCTCATTATTTTTACACATAACATGCATACACTTTGCTAAATTGGGTACTCAACTTGATTTAAAAAATTGATTGATTAATTTTTGAGTCCTTTGTACATTTTAGTATATGCTATTTTTTATGTGTGAACTGTAGAAAATATTTTTCTTAAGAGATATGATGGATAATCAATGTGCAAATGTTTTCTCTACTTATGTAACTTTTTATGGGTCACATAGTGTCAAGTTTGCATTTATTGAAGGAGTGAATAATTTTCTTCAAGTGAATCCTCAATTTTTTTAAGTTAGGTTTGTATGTTTTTAGTTTTTTCCAAACAGCAATTCAAGCCCATTACGGATTAGGGTTTCAGATCTACTTCTTCTAGTTTATAAAGGAAACCCTAAGCATGTTTTTAAAAAGGCTTTTAAAAGAGATTAGAGTGTGCATCTTTTGTAGATCTAGGGTTTTGTACCTAAAAGCTCTCTAGAGTCTTTTGATGAGTTGTGTATTGAATTTTTTGTGAGATCTAAAAGTGTTTACCTTCATACACACAGATTGAGCTATCAAGATCAAGGTTCACATCAAGAACTTGATGGTTGTTTCAGTTGCTGCATAAAGAACATTCAAGAAGATCAAGATTCACAAGTAGGAGAACTTGTGGTTGCTATAGATTAAGGAAAGAAGTAGTTCGTGGACTTAGAGCTATCATGGGGTCATGGTAGTAAGTTTTCTACTCGAGGTAGCAATAGGATGTTAGTAGTCTAAGTCACTATTGGAAAACTTCAATTCTTTCATAGTGGATTTGTTTTACCTTGAGATAGTTAGGTTAAATTCTCTCCAGGTTTTTTACCGATTAGGTTTTCTTAGGTCATCAGATCTTTGTGTTCTTTATATTTTTTGTTGCTTTGCGTGATATGATTGTTTTGTTTTAACCTAGATCTGAATAATAAACCTAAGTATTCACTTGAAAAATGAGGCCCCTTGAATGATAGTTGAATTGGTTAATGATGCCCTTCCACAACATGATGAAAAATGAGGTGGAGATGCAAGACATTATTATCAAATTCCAAAATATGGGGTCTACTATGAATGAAAGAGGAGAGAACATAATTTCTCCATGCTCTTTTAAATATATATCTAATTTTGAGCACCATAATTTTATTATCTATATAGTTATAAGTTATGACTATCGAAACTTTCAAAATGCTTTCACATCCATAAATTTACTTATCTTGAACAAAAAGAATTATACAACAGAATTAGGGGAAAAACAAGTCTAAGTATATCCACAATGCATGCATGTGGAAGCCTCTTTGATAAGTTTCTCTTGTATAACAAAATAGAAAAGAAAAGATAAAACAATTGGGTTATGTAGTTTTTTTTTTTTTTTTGGGGGGGGGGGGGGGGGGGTTACGTAGTGAGTAGTTACTAAATTATGTAAAACAAAAAATAAAAAATAAAGAGTAGTGATTATTACATACATGGCATAGATTCACATATTATGTACAAAGTCACAAGTTCAGTGCATTTTTGGCTGACTGTGAACAATCAGTAACAGGGGTCTATAGCAAGTTATATTTTCTTTTAGTTTAACATAATGCAGCTTGCAATCAGTTCCGACTCTCAACATTTTATACGTTCCATTTCCACGAGGGAGAAAAAAAAAAAAAACGAAAGAAAGGGAAGGTGGGAAGAGCGATTGAATACTGTTTTCTTTTATCTTTTACGTATGGAAGAGTGAGTTAATGGGCCCTAGACACAATCAACGTACCCTTTAAACAATTTTAATAATAAATATAAATAATAATAAAACACTGTTAAGGTTGCTAATGGCAGCACCAATAATCACAAATCAGACAGTAATGTTGACTTCGGGGTCTTTTTTTTTTTTAAAAAAAATTTACGGTAGTAAATGCTCCACCAAGAGGCTTGTTTTCTTAATTTTAATTATGATTAATTATTCTGCTTTCACTTCCATAGGATCACAATATCAATTCCTTAAACTAAATCCACGTATGGTATATATCCCCGCTCCCTTTGGCAGCATCCACTAATTTGGAATTTAACTTAAAAGTTATATTTTGACCAGGGCATTTTCGGAATGCCCCTAATAACCAACGAATGACAAGTGGTTTTCCTTGTACGGATCCTATTTCAATGGGAATTTGATGAGTCAATCCACCTACATATCTTGCTTTCACTGCTAGGTTAGATTGGAAAGCATTGGGTAAAAATAACAATTGCCGCAGATATTACACATAAATGGTTTTTGTGTTTTTTTAAATATGGAACCATATGAATAGTGAACAAACTCCATGAAAGAAAAATTAATGATTCATATAAATCACTAAATGGTAAATGCCTTGAATAAATCCAACTAGTAACTAATAATCCTGTTACACAGACAAAAGTAGTTATTTATTAATAAATATTTATTTTGATTATTTATTCTTAATAATAATTATTTATTACTATAAAATTATTAATAAAAAAAATATATAATCAAATAAAAGATTAGATTATAGATATAATTATTTATAAAAATTAGAAAGTTATTTAAAGGAATTTCTTTATACCTATTCCTGAAGTAGAAAGCATTCTATTTGTTCTTGAATAGCGTCTTTTGCCTTGAAGATGAATAGTGGTAAGCGATTTGCCGAAGCTGTGGGATGTAAAAAGGCATCGGTAGGGGAGCGTTCCACCTTAGAGGGAAGTGTTAGATTCTAAAAGTTTAGAACAATTGGAAAACCATGAACACAAACTTGTCCAAAAATATAGATTCCTAAATCTATAGGTTTGATTAGACAATACTCAAGTTGATGCAGGTCAAGATTCAAGAACATACAAGTTACAAAAAGAAGAATTTGAAATCTGTCTGGTTCAACCGATCGAGAAACAAGTTCGACTGATCGCAAGTTGCAAACATGAAATTTTTGCAAAATTCTATTTTAGCCCAGACTTTGATTATACGTTTAGGGTTTAAAGTGAAACACTTCTAGTATGTAAAGGAAACTCTACACACATTTTTAAGTGATTTTTAGAGAGAAGAATGCTTCTTATGCCTTCTTTTGTATATCTAGGTTTTTGTATCCAAACCTCTCTCATATCTTCTATTGGCAATGTTTCTTGAAGAATCTTAAGATTCGGTGTTATGGAAGTTGCTGTTATCACTAGTCATCAAAGGTGCTAGAGATTTAAACCTTCAAGGGTGGTCTTGGAGTCACAAAATGAAGAGTTTGCATTGCTAAACCTTTGAGTGAGATCTCAAAGTCATAAGCATAGGAGCTTGTGTTTTAAAAAATCTAAGAGAGAAGAGTCCGTGGATTTGAAACTTGCATGTGGTCATGTCAGTAAGTTACTACCAGAGGTAGCAACAGATTTAGGGTTGAATCTTTTGTAAAAACTTCAATTCTCCATTAGTGGATTTGTTTACCTTGAGGACAGTTAAGTAAAATCCTCCCCACGTTTTTACCTTGAAACAATTGGTTTCATCGGTTTTCTTAGGTGATCATATCTTTGTGTTCTTTACTTTTCCGCTTGTTCATAATATGATCTTTTATCGTTTGACCTAGATTTGAATAATAAACCTAATAATCAATTTGGTTAATTAATTAGGTTAAACAATATGTTTTAAGGGGTCTAAACAAACAAACAAGTGTCTTTCTGATTGGATTAATGTCTTGAGTGAGATCCTTGATCCTTGCTATCATGGTTAATTTAATTTAAGTGTCCTTCTACTCATATTTGTGAAAATTTGAATAAAAAAGATGCTATTGTTTCTGTTGATCTTATTAATGCCTATGAAACTCTTCGTAAAGAATCATTTGTAATTTCTCAAGTACACTTTGGTTCTCATAGTTTTTCACATACAAAGCCAAAGATGCATGCTATATGGGTGAGAAAAGATTTGCTAAGGTGAGTGTTGTTTACTTGTCCTTGATTTAATTCTTTTTTATTATTTGTGGACATGTTTTATTATTAAAAAAAATTGAAAAACATTGAAAAATTTTGAAAAGACAAAAATATTTTATCTTGTGTCTAGTTTTATTTTTTCTTAAGGATTACAAGAATTATAATATCTCTCTCTTGATTTAGAACATGCTTGATATTGTGGAGAAACATAGAAAGTGTGTATTGCATAACTGAGTGCATGAGCTATTTTCAAAATATGTTTTGAGGGGAATTCCATTTTATCTGATTATATGCTTTCTCTAAATCTAACTTCGTGGTAAGAAGTTCAAACTTGTTTAGATTTGAGGAAATGAAAGGATTTTGTTATTAGCTTTGCATCCCAGAAGCAGATGCAAACATTATTGCATTTCAACTTGGCCATCTAATTTTGTTTTATTTTTCTTTTTAATTAGTTCTTACATATGTATATGTGTGCTCAGTTTTCCGTATTTTCAAAATTACCCTTATTATTTACTTCAAATTGACTACTCAATTAACAAAAATTAAGGAAAAAATAATATTTTGCAAATAGTTAAAAGAAAAAATAGAATAAAATAAAAAAGATAAGGGATAAAATAATTCAGTTAAATAAGTTACACAAAAAAATGGCTTATAAATATAAAATCAGTCAAACTCTCCCTCCCTCTAATTTTATATATATAGTTAGATAATGATTAGGTTTTTCCTAGTTTATTTATATTGAATTTCTCATTTTCTACACTAAATTAACTCACCTGGCAAAAAAAATTTAAAAACTTGGATTAGATGAGACACGTGACGCAAAATTAAACTTTAATTACATTTCAATTTGAAATCTAATTGAATTTTTACTCAGTTTTGGCTATATATATATATAAGTAAAGACCCCATGTGGGAAAACATGAGGTTTTTCCAAGTGGCACATTCTATGCAAAGAGAGTTGAATATTCTCAAGTGCCACATCAGAGATAAGAACAAATTAAATATTGTCTTTTTGTTTCATCTGGTTCAATGTTTTAAGACTTTTCTAATTAAAAAATAAATATTTTTTATATCATTTAGTTCAATATTTCAAAACTTTTCATACCCCATACATACATACAAAACTCTTTGCATTTTAATTCACAATTTTCAACTCTTGCACTTCTACCCCATTATATATGCTTATCCATAACCATTCATGTCATCCCATATCAAATACACAGACAAAAAACGATGTTATTTACTTTCAATCTTTCGACAACACCTACCTAGCCCTAACATTATTGTTTCATCTAATCCTAACATGTATGAGTTGGCTACAACCAAGGAAGGGGAGCTTGCATTTTATATTGAGTGACAATGATAATTACAATTTTGAAGTTAAGGTTGAATATTGTGGATTTGTGAATTTTGTAAATGATGTGATTGATTGTAGGTGTTTGAAATATGTATTTTGTTTGAGAATTAAGGAAAAAGAGAAAGACACATTCTATATAAACTATTATTCTATAATAGTCCTCCAAAGTTTTTGTTTTTTTTAAAAAAAAATATTATTTCTCATTACTTTAATTGAATAATTATAATGGATATGTGTGTGTAATTATAATTTTTACACTTTATGATGAACTCATTATTAATAAATTTTTATAAAAATTATGCTGTAATACATATAAAATATTCTCCAAAACCATCTTACATAAAATATTACAATATTATACATGCGTCGCACAGGTAACTTACTAGTTTGTATTAAAAATAAATAAATAAATACGCAATATTAGTATGGCCATCAGTAAAATGGTCTGTAGTAAATTCTATTTCCTTTTAAATTTAACATAATGCTTGCAATCAGTTCACATACACTAATATTACTATTTTCATACGTGTTCTAATAAGTATTACTATTTTATCCAAAAAAAAAAAAGTTCATACATATAAATTTAGTGGCTTGTAGCTAGTATGTGCACAGTGCGTGCACCTCTACTCTGTGTAAAAATATGGTGTTTTATTCCAATTGATACGGATTATTACAATTGCAACTTTCAAAGTTGGATACTGCATTGAGACATAACATAACCTTTATTTATTCAAAATATTATGTCCGCGGAATGGAGGAGTTCATGTCTATCGATGAATAATGTGAAAGTAATTCATCAAAATCGATCAAGTTCAGTGCATTCTATTTCCTATTGGAAAATTCATCATATTATAGTTCCCATGAATGTATGGTAGTATTACTTAATAGATTTCTTAGTACTGTATATGTGTATAACTTTGTTCAGAAACTAATATCAGCCTCGATCTATATATATAGAGGACAAATTATAATTTACCCACCTATGATTAGGCCAAAATTTAAGTTATTTACCTGTAATTTGAAATTGGATACTTTACCTATCTGTGGTTAGTTCAATTAGATTTCCTTAACATATCTTTGTTAAAAACATAGTTAAATATGTAATTTTGCTTTACTTTTATGTCTCTCTACTCCAAAAACACACAAAAAAACATAAAAATACAAGATTATAAACGATCCAACAAAACACGTTTATCATGAGATTTCAAGTCCCAGGTAAGCAGCTTAAATTTCAGTCAAACCTCAAATGGTAAAATGTTAAATTTTAAACTACAAGTAGACAACTTAAATTTCGGTCAAATCACATATATATAAGTTGTAATTTGCCCATATGTATATTTTATTTAAATACAATAATAAAAAATGTTTAAATAAAAAATAAATTAAAGTAACAAAAATATAACGAAAAGACTTAGGCCCCTTGTTGATGTTGAGAACCAGACTTCAAGCGTGTAATGATAAATGATAATTACAAACATTATCAAAGTTGAATGTGGCATTGCCTGTGCGATGGTACGAAGTGTTGACACCGAGGCCTTTGTTGACAGTAGTGGCTGCTCCACCCACGTCAACTCAGGTTTATTTTCTTCAATTGAAAACTTTCTTTGCAATTTACTACAACAAAAATATAACGAAAAGACTTAGGCCCCTTGTTGATGTTGAGAACCAGACTTCAAGCGTGTAATGATAAATGATAATTACAAACATTATCAAAGTTGAATGTGGCATTGCCTGTGCGATGGCACGAAGTGTTGACTCCGAGGCCTTTGTTGACAGTAGTGGCTGCTCCACCCACGTCAACTCAGGTTTGTTTTCTTCAATTGAAAACTTTCTTTGCAATTTACTACAATAACATAACTAAATGAGCCTATATATAATACAAACTCGCGTATCCAGCTCTGCCTCGTACTCAAATTTCACACCAGCTTTCTTTCCTGCTTGCCCAAACCAATGAAGCTTCGCAATCCCAATTTTCCTGCATTATTAAGCTCTACCCACCTTCATATGACTCTACTCTTTACTATAACCCTACTATGCTTGCAACCTGCCACTTCTTCTGCCACTCCAACAAACGAGACTGATCGTTTGGCTTTGCTCAAATTTAAAGAATCCATTGCTAATGACCCATATGGAATCTTGACCTCATGGAATGATTCTATCCAGTTCTGCAACTGGCATGGAATTACATGCGGCCGTCGCCATCAAAGAGTCACAGCCCTAGAACTAGAAGGGCGTAAATTGCATGGTACCATTACACCTTACATTGGAAACCTTACCTTTCTTAGAGCTATCAACCTCCAAAACAACAGCTTTTATGGTGAAATTCCAAAAGAAGTTGGTCATTTGCTCCGACTACGACATCTCAATCTTTCAAATAACACATTGGGTGGAGAAATTCCAGCTAGCTTGAGCAACATCTCTGAACTCAGGATAATGAGCATAAGGTGGAACAAACTTATTGGGAAAATCCCCATGGAGCTTGGTTCTTTAACCAAGCTTTTAGTTCTTTGGGTCACGTCTAACAATTTGACAGGAGAAATCCCACCTTTCTTGGGAAATCTTACGTTTCTTGAATATTTTTCAGCAACTTATAATAATTTAGAGGGAAATATTCCAGAGAGCTTTGGCCATTTGAAAAGCTTATCAACTTTCGCCATTGGAGCCAATAAGTTGAACGGTACAATCCCTTCCCCTCTCTACAATATATCATCTATCAGCATATTGCTAATTGCAGACAACCAACTTAGCGGTACTCTTCCCACAAACATAGGCCTCACTCTCCCTAATCTCAAATTATTTGAGATAAGTATTAATAAATTTTTTGGGCCAATTCCTATTTCTATATGCAATGCATCCCAACTTCAAATATTTGAAATTGCATATAACAACTTCTTGGGTTCAGTTCCAACTAATCTGGGAAATCTACAAGATCTTGTAGTACTATCTCTAGGTTTAAATAACCTAGGAAGGGATTTAGACTTTTTAACATCTCTAAGAAATTGTAGCAAATTGGAAGAGCTGGTTTTAGGTGGAAACCAATTTGAAGGTGTTTTGCCCAATTCTATAGGAAACTTGTCAACACAACTCAATTCGTTATATGTTGAAGACAATCAAATGTCTGGAACTATCCCTGAAACATTGGAGAATCTTATGAACTTAATTGTCTTGTATATGGATATGAATCTTTTCACAGGTGTGATACCTAGTTATATTGGGAAGTTTCCGATGATGCAAATATTTTCTTTATCAGGAAACAATTTTTCAGGAAAAATCCCAAACAACTTAGGGAATCTCACTCAATTGATTCAACTCTATTTGTCTCAAAACAAATTGGAGGGAAGCATACCTTCAAGCATTGGTAATTGCCAAAATTTGGAAAGTTTAGATGTTTCACAAAATTACCTTAGTGGAGTCATACCCTGGCAAGTTTTTGATCTTTATTCCTTGTCACTATTACTCAATTTGTCACACAACTTATTCAGTGGCAAATTACCAGTTCAAGTAGGCAATTTGAAAAATATATATTCACTTGATGTCTCTGAAAACCATTTATCTGGTAAAATTCCTGAGACAATTGGAAGTTGCTTCAAATTAGATCATTTATACTTGCAAGGTAATTCCTTTGAAGGGGTCATACCTTCAGCCATAGCTTCCTTAAAAGGCCTTGAACATTTAGATCTTTCACAAAACAACTTGTCAGGGTTAATTCCAAAAGGCCTAGAGAAACTTTTATTTTTGAAATATTTGAACCTTTCATTCAATGATATTGAGGGTGAGCTACCAACAGAAGGAGTTTTCAGAAATGTAAATGCAATATCAGTTGCTGGAAACAATAAACTTTGTGGGGGCATTCCACAATTGCAATTGACAACATGTCACACCGTTACAAAATCAAGAAAGTCCTTTACTTTTAGAGTAACAATCACAATTATTTGTGTGGTTGTATGTATCTTTCTAGTTGCTTCCTTTCTTGCACTTTATTGGAGGAAAAGATCAAAAAAGAAACCATCTTCAATAGACTCAAAGATGGAACTCCTTCCAACAATTTCATACAAAATGCTCCATAAGGCGACTAATGGATTTTCTCCTGGCAATTTGATTGGATCTGGTAGTTTTGGATCAGTATATAAAGGTGTTCTTGACCAAGAAGAAAGATTAGTTGCTGTAAAGGTTCTTAACCTTCAAAACAAATATGCTTCGAAGAGTTTTATGGCAGAATGCAATGTATTAAGAAACGTTCGGCATCGAAATCTTATAAAGATCTTAACATGTTGCTCCAGTATAAATTATAATGGCAATGATTTCAAAGCTCTAGTTTTTGAATTCATGACAAATGGGAGCTTGGACATGTGGCTGCATCCGATGGAAAATTGCGACAATCAATCAAAAAATTTGAGCGTTCTTCAAAGGCTAATTATTGCAATTGACGTGGCATTTGCTTTAAATTATCTTCACAATCACTGTGAGCAAAGAATCATTCATTGTGATTTAAAGCCAAGCAATATTCTTCTTGATAGTGATATGATTGCTCATGTAAGTGATTTTGGCTTATCAAGGCTCCTCACAACTTCAAATGACTCTTCCCAAAAGTGTACTAGCACAATTGGATTAAAGGGATCTATTGGTTATGCTGCTCCAGGTATTATCTTTTGTCTTTTGTTTTAAATCCTTACGTATTCTAATGTATTTATGTTTAACTCCTTGATTTTCTTGTCATACATGCTTTTTAATTTTCGTATCATCAACATATTCGCATGGGTGTACACATAATTAGCATATTAACATAAACTCTCTTTAGTAATTTTTATTTATTCATTTGCTAAGTAACTCTCACTTAGTATTTGTTTTTCTTTTAGAAGTTAAAACACGTTCATGTTTGTACCATGCAAGCACCTAATTAATCTTCTTTTTTGTTTATAGTAAAACTGCAAATTTTAATTCAAAAATAACATTCAAATATGATTTAAACTTTGAGAAATGTTAAATTTAATATTCTCTGACTAAAATTTGTACCTTCTTTGTACATATATATTTTCTTAATCAAAATAAATCAACAAGAGGGGGAAAAAGTGATTTGGATCCTCTGGATAAAGTTAGTACCGTTTCCTTTAATTTCAAAAGTAATAGCATATGTCATTATTTTTTTTAATAAAGATGTGTTTTATTTTCTTGACTTTGCATTCTGTAGCCCCTAAATCCATATTTTTGTAATAGATAGAATATTGCTTAATTTCCCTCCATTTCACGAGTTGTAGAGTATGGCATGGGTGGTGAAGCATCAACTGAGGGGGATGTATATAGTTATGGGGTCCTTGTATTGGAAATGTTTACAGGAAGGAGACCCACTGATGATATGTTTAAAGATGGTCTTGATCTCCATAACTTTGTTAAAATGACCTTACCAAAAAGGCTTATTCAAGTTGTTGACCCACTGCTTTTGCCAAGAGAAGTTGAAGAAATGGGAGTAGCAACTGCAGCAATGATGGCAACAAAAGAAGATGACAATGACAATGAAATTGTAGAAGAAGCTAATAATATTGAGGACTCTAGGCATATTGATGTTGACATGCGAAAATGCTTACTCTCAATCCTTAATATTGGAATCTTATGTTCATTGGAATCTCCAAAAGAGAGAATTAGTATGGAGGAAGTCATTAAAGAACTACAATTGATAAAAAGTACTTTCGTTGGTTTGGGGATCCGCAAAGGTAGACCAAGTAAAGCTCAAGTAAGAAATTTTTCGTTTTTATTATAAGACTACTCTAAGTAGTGTGTCCTAGTCACTTACTTTGATTTCATTCAATTCCCAAAAACTTGTTTTTAAAAAGCACGGAGATTTTATGTTTACCTTTTTATTAATCTTGAGTAGATTGTCATAGCTAATTTTAAAATTAGATTTTCAATTCTCACTCGTGGTCAAATTGCTAAACAGAAATTGTCATCTTATTAATACCCACGACCTTGTACCATGTAATAGTTATTGTTTTTTATGTTACCAAGGTATATAATGGTGAGCTAACGAACTTTTTTGTGAATTGCAGAGGCCTGGAACAAGTAGAAGAGATTAAATGTCCTTAATAATGCTTGGATTATGCAAGGGATTAGGAGTCGTGATCTTAATTTCAAGCTAGTTTAATATCCCTTGTTGAAATGATCAATGGAAGATCTTCTTTCTCTTCTAGTGTAGGAATCATGATTTTCTTTCTCTTCATATGTAAGAGTCGTCTTCATTTACTGTGCTGGATTCTACTACTGTAATGTGTGATTATGTGTTTGTACTAATAATCAATTCAATTCCTAAAAGTCTTTACAGGAAGGGAATGTATCAAAGATGCCATGTTAGTTTAGAAATTTAGATGCTTTATGCAACATTATTTTAGTACACAAATAAAAATGGATGTTTCGTTTAATCTATATATTTATATAATAACTAATAGCCAAAACGTTTGACTTTTTGTTGATCGCGTCTCATTACACCACAAATTTCTGCCACATGCCTATATTTAAAAACCGAACAGTTGTGACTTTACACTTGGTGTTCAATTGTATCACTGTTGGGCCGTAGTTACAGGATTAAAAAAAAAAAAATCTTGATAAATTACCAAGTATACCTTTTTAGGAAAAATTAAAAAAAAAAAAAACAAAAAACAATTAGGCCCAATAATCTTTTTAAACCCTCATCCACACACGTTCACCAAAAACTTGGTCTAATTCTTGTAAACCCACACCATTTCAGTGGGTAACTACTTATTATTGTTAATATACATTGTTGACTTTTTGTTTCTTCTTTTCATTTTTCTGTTTTCTGTTTTCTGTTTTCTCTTTTCCCTCTGTGAGAAGAAACCCAACGAAGGATGAGGAGAAAGAACAAAGTAGCCTTGCACCACCAGTCTGCCAGCAAATCACTACGGTAAATTGATTTCTTTCATTGTTTACTGTCACGCTATTGCTATTGCTCAATCTCTTCTTCACTGTCACGCTACTATCTTTTTAGTTGCTTCCACTAATTTGATAGAAATATTGTTTTTCCATTGTATGTTTTGATGTAGACAACATTTGTCAATTTTCCAAATTACACCACGTTTGCTTTGGTGATATAAAAACAAATGTTAGACATGTTGGTGAGAAATATAAAAGCCATGGAAGAGTTGCGTTTCTGGCTTTATATTATTCACGGCATAATTTAATTAGTTATGTAGTTTCATATATTTAATACTCTTCAATTTGTTTGTTCTGCCTGTTTGTTTTGTTATTTGTTGCATTACAGGAACTGTTCAATTTGTCAATAGGTTGTGTATTTTTGTTTTAATTCTTTTTTTTTTTTTTTTTTTATAATAACAAACGTTAATAACTAAGACATTGAAATTTTGTGCACACCATGTGTTTGACAAAATGCCTTACTTACTCTTGCATTAGTTTATAGCCACTTCATGGTTTGTGCCTCTCGGTTTTAGTTGCTATTGGTCATTGACTACTTTTTGTTATGTATCAATCATAAGTTGTGATGATATGAAAAATATTATGTTTGTACCCAACGACCGGAAAAAGATATGTTTGGCCAAGTCTTTGCTGTCTATATTAAAGGATGAAGAGACTCAGATGTCAGTTCTGCAAAGTAGCCAATGTACTTAATCAGTAGAATTGATTTCTATTTTCAGATTTTCAATTGATATAGAAATAATGCAAGGATGGATTGTTGTTCTTTTCAATTTTTTTTTTTTTTTTTTTATAAAAGCCTAGTGGTCAAAGTGCTGTTTGTCATCGTTACTTTCAACTTTCAAGCATTTGTATGGTCCAAGTTTTGAAAACCTCAGTCAGATGTGTCTGTGACTTTATCTATTTCAGAATTGGATAAAATGTTTGACTTGTTTCAAGCATTCAAATTTAGATAGCTGCTTGGTAGATCTTTGTTTCTAAGGTATTTAATTTAATGCATTAAACGGTCTTTTTTCTTCTTTTCTTTTTTCAAATAATGCAGTAGCCGGGTATTCATATTGATATTTTCAATGATTAGTTCTTTACTCTCTCTTTTTTTTTTTTTTTTTTGAAAAAGTTTTGTTACTATCATCATCTCAGTTAATACTAAAGCGAAAAAGTTGTTTTTTTTAGGCAAAAAATCGAACTTAGTAGTGTTTATTAGGTGTTTTAAGTATTTGTTGTGTAATGAAATACATTCATCTAACAGAGAGAGAGACTCATTAAGCTTGAAGTTGACAATACGTCTCCATAAAACATGTGTAAGATGCTCAAGAGAAGAGATACAGAACTGCCATTGTCAGTCAATAAGGACTATCATGGTTTGTGAGGGTTGGCCAATTATGGTTAAAAGATCAAACGCGCATGAATTTTGTATCTTCACCTGCCATGCAAAGATTGCAAAAATTGAAACAGCTTTTGGTTGATACTTTATGTCATGCAAAATATGTCGTAGAAAGGTTAAACCAAGAGATGAATATGTGTGGTGTGATCGTTGTAACAAACTGGCAGGCTTCCCAATCCCAAGATATGTATAATATAAAAGTATAAATATATATAAAGAAAAGGGAGAAAGTTTTAAAATTAAAATTATATCTACCATGCCTTCTTTCAGGTACAGAATTGAACTGAAAGTTGAAGATGACATAGGATTGGCAACATTCATTTTATTTGATTCTACGGCTGAAAAATTACTCCACATGTCAGCAAATGAACTTATAAATAAATGTTCACAGGTGACAATTCGAAATTCACAAATAGTACTTAATATATTCTTTAGTATAATTGAACTTACAGTTTATGAACTACTATTTCTACAAGGTACCTAAAGAGTTTGACCTGCCTATGCAAATAGCAAACCTTATTGGGAAAACATTTCTCTTCCAATTGGAACTCAATGACTATAACCTCATACAAGGATGGGAGATCTACAATGTAAAAAAACTTTTTGATACTGTTTTAGAGACTGACAATTCTGTTAAACTTGATAAAATAACTGATGTGAGTACTTTTATATTAAATTTAAATAATAAAATTAGATATTTTTAATGTTACTTATTCATATCATAATACAATTTACACCATATTCTTTTAACGATTTTATATGAGTGATGCTACATTCTGTCAACAACTTACCAAGTGAAGAAGATGATAATCCTATTAAATTACAAAGACTAGATGATGCAAGTGATGTACAGCTCACACCTATTGCAGATGGACAAAAGAGGAAGAGGAAACAAAGAGTCCTTTAATCTGTTGAAGCTTAAGTTACAAATTATTTTAACTTTTCTTACAATAATGTAATCACCATTAGAAGGTGTTTAGTTTTTTGTTGAGAATACATAGCTGACCTTACAAAATAAGTGACGAAGGAATAGTTGGTGCTATGTGTATATTTAAATTCTAAACGGTGTTTGCCATAAAGGCGTGTATACTTTACTACTAATACATGTATTGCACTATTTGTCTAATGCAGATAGTTTTATTTATGGAATCTATATTCGTTCATTATTCTATTTATTCGTCGTTGGGGTATTTTGGCATTTTAGAAAGTACAGGAGTGGTGGACAAAGTAGAGGTAGAGGTGGAGGTGGAGATGGAGTATAAGTATGAGGAATCAGCTAAAGCCCTTGAAAACTTTGGAAACAAGTACTATATCTTCCTTTTCTTTTTGTTTGTTTGTCTAATTCTTTGATTGAATTTAAAAGAATTAGATTCCTCTAAGTGTTTGATAATAAGAACCAAGTAAGGGTTTCCCCAAGGTATATGAAATTGGTTAACTCTGACAAACTTCTGCAATTTGGGAAAACCTTTTAACATTTTTGGCAGTTATAAATAAACTATACAAAGACGTGAATATGAATTTGAAATTCAATTAATTTGTATTGATATTATTCTTGAATTACAAAGTTTGAATTCAATCTGCATTGGTAAAATTACCATCAAAATTTGGGAATTTGACTTTTCATTGTATTGTGGTTCATCTATTTGATTTTTAAATAGCTTTTATCTCTAAAGTCTCTATCCTTGACTTGGCTATGTTTTTAAAATACTTTTGCAATCACTTTGGTCCTGCAGATCTGCTTCTTTATTTGGTAAAATTTCATTTTAAATGTTGGGTATGAGTAGGCGCACATCAATCAATTATTAGATCAAAGCTGTTAATCTTAGTATTGAGTTTTGTTATTGTATGTTTGTTCCCTATTTCTTTCTTTCTTTTGTTTTTTACCCTATTATGCCTCTAGTAATAATGTGCCTAGTAAGGATAACAAATTAAACACACATAGAGAACATTGAAGGCATCATCACTCTGGGATAAAATTTGTTAAGTTACAACTTATAAGGCATCAATTGTTTCACAACTTTCACCAAATTCATTTTGGTCTTCAACTTTGTGGTCTATCCCTGTAGCCTAGGTGTCTCCTCTACTTTCCAATGAAAATAACATACGGACACTAAAAACTAAGAAGGCAACATCACAAACCTCCAACATATGCTTGTTAGATTTAAATCAGACTACATATATCCCAACTCTAATCAAACAAATCAGAATGTTCTTTATAAAATTAGAGAGCATTTTTACAAAAATATTTTATATAGACAACTCAAAGAACTATTTAAAAACTTGAGACCAAGAATAAAATAGTTTTCACCTAAGGCTATAGATAAAATGAGTTGACAGATTGCAAATGAATTTTCATATTGGTTATTTCTAAAACAGGGAACATGAATTGGCGTGTGTACTGCTTGTTAGACATTGAGCTTGAGTCCAAGCTAATGAGTGTCTAAACAATCAACTAAGTGGGGAAAGACCTTAGCTTTTCTAACTTGTCCATGCTTGCTCCTACTTTTTCACATAAAAGTGCATTACATAAAAATAAGATAAAAAATAAGTGGATACAAAATTGAAAAAAAGAAAGAAAACCTGAAGCTAAATTATTGTGCCTTACCAGATCTTGTCTATACTATAGGAAGAAATAAACATATCCACATAATAGGCCTGCAAAATGGAAATTTTACAAAGTTAGATTCTACAAAAAGAAGAAAACATTAAGGTATTTTATCAAACAATTTCTATGCATGTAATAAAAAGTTTGTTAGTTAAGTCCACCCTAGCAATAGTAAATTTTTTTGAGAAAAGGGGGTGATTGGCAGAGAGAAACAAGCAAATTAAACTTTAAAGAATAGAAGATAATCAAACCTTGAATTAAAAGGTGAAATCAGTGTGACCAAAACATGCTCCAATTGTGTAAGGGAAAATAGCTTTGAGAAGAAGATAAAACACTCCAGGCAGAATGGCATCAAAGGAGTAAAATGCTTGAGTGTGCTATATAATTGGCTAAAAGGATAAGGGAAAGTGACTGGATTGAAGGCCAAAAGACCAAATACTGAAATCTCTTAAAGCTTCTCTGCATTTATCACTTCAAATAATCAATAAATGTGGACTGGAATTCAAAGAGGTCGAAGAGTGCTGCTGAGGGTAAGGTCATTGCTTTCATTACACTTGGGGGAGGCTTCGGCTTTTTAAATAACTAGTAAGTTTCCCATGCGATGCACTGATGTAAATTTGTTTTTGGAAAATATTAGACATATATTATAGTATATTTATTATAAAACTTTGTTAGTAATGAGTTCATTATAAAACGTAACAATTTTAAATTGCTCACATATATCTATTATAATTATTTTGTTCAAGTAATGAGCAATAATTAAAACAACTTGGAGTAATATTGTATAATAAAAATTGATAAAAGCATATTAATTCATTGTATATTATTGATTTTTATTATATGATGTAATAAAAAGCTTCATTATGAAATCTTTTTTTTTTTTTTTTGCTTCTTCAATCTTTGTTATTAAGGTATGGTGATGCTTGTTATCATTATCAATTTCTCTATCTTCAACGTTTGAAGTTTAGTCCATCCATATTTGTTCAATTTTTAAGTTTTCATCATTTTTTTCCTTTTGTTGCATCATTTGTGTTAATCACTAATGAATTGGCATCGAGAGATTCTTAATTGGATCTTACAAAGTTTGGACTTTGTCGCTAAGATTTTTCATAGTATTTGCGTTTATATTAAATTTCAATGGTGTTACAGTTTTTTGTAAATATTTTTATTTTTTATTTTTGTTAATTTTGGAATAATGCAGCAAAAAGAATTAATATAGCATATTAAATTATGTATTTTTTTTTCTTCCATACCTTTTTATCATTTGAATGTGCATAAAAAATCTTAGTAATTATGTAATTTTCAAAACCATCCTTTAGATTGAATTCATTCAAATGAAGTAGAGAAATCCATTTTTTTCCTAATTTTTTTTTCAAATAACGTGGAATTCGTTCTCCAATATCAATATTTTTACAATAATTTAAATAAGTTGTACCTCAGTTTATTTTTCAGCAAAATATCTTGTAGATTCAGTTAGGATTTTTTCAGCATCTCAATCAAATATCACAAAATCTGTTTTGATAGTTGCATCAAAAACTTCAATTTGAATAATGTATCTAAAGTAGTTTGCAATTGCATATATATAGTAGTTATAGTGAAATAAATATATTATAAATATTTGGAGAGTATGTAGTTAATGTGAGTGCCTCTAACTTTGGGATAGAAAGATTTATTTTTGTTTCACATTTTGCATATCAAAATGATTTTGCTTGTGGTTTGACATTCCTTTCACAAAGTACGCATAAAATGTAATACCAACCTATTGTTGTATCAATATTACTTATTATTGCAATATCCTAGCAATAAACTTTGAAATTAATATGTATTATTTTTTTAATGTAAATAATATGATGTATGATTTTTTTTACGTAAATGATGAGTATAAATTGAAATGATCAACAAACATGTTTCGTAGGATCTCATTCAATGCATTTTATCTTTACTATTGTCTTCATGATATTTAAAGATAAATCCTCCTATGAAATTTTTTTTGCATGTATTTTTGGTATTTCTTGTATAGGATCATGTTTTTTATCATTCCTATCATTGAATTTTTTTAAAGAAAATATTAAGTTAATAGCATTTTGAGAGATAGTATATGATATTTATTAGACTTTTTTGTTATTATAAATTTTAGAAATATTAACTTGTCAATTATTTCAGTAACCTCAGGGATCTTAAGATTTATATATATTTTTGTTGCACTGGTCTATGACAGAGAATTAGTCTGCATAAATTGCATAGAACATTATTAATAAACAAAAGTATATTGAATTGAAATTGGGGAAAGTTGAAGATATGATTTCATAAGGATGAGGTTTCCTAGAAGTATCACTTATACGTGGGGGAAGAAGAAGAGAGTTTGTAAGAGAGTAAGAGTTTTTGCTTTGATTTACATGTAGGGAGGGTCAAACTTGGGTCACAATATGTAAGGTAAGAACTAGCTTGAGTTTTTCATAAGATTTGGTCTACTATGAAAATGTTTTTCATAGTGAATTAATTTTGGTCTAATGGGTCTAATTATCAAGAACAACTTATATTTTATATAATAGTAAAAATAAGTTACTATGATTTATTGGGTAATAGTTAAAAAAAACTTAATGAAAAAAGGTTCAATGCAATATTAGAGCACCACGTGGCAGGACAGTAAAAAAAAATTACTATGATCTATTGTGTAATAGTAAAAAAAATCTTAATAAAAAAAGGTAAAAAATGCTAAATTTATATACTAGTAAAAATAAGTTACTATGATTTATTGGGTAATGGTTAAAAAAAAAACATAATAAAAAAAGGTAAACAAAAGTTAAATACAATATTAGATTGCCACGTGGCAGGACCTCATGCACTCTCACATGAGGTCTTTATATATATATTGATTGATATTGATTTGTAATATAATAAGTTGGCTTGGGTTTTTAAAACCTTTTGTATAATTTTGGAGGACAACTCATTTTTTGGAGAAGTGAGAAAAGAAGTTAATGTGAAGGTCAAATGAAATATTAGAGCGCCACATGATAAAACTTCATGTTTTCCCATATGAGGTCTCTACATTTATATATATTAAAATTAATATTAATATCGATTGATTGATGATTAGTGGGCGATGTGGCAGTCTTTTTTTTTTTAATACAAAATAGAATTTCTACTCTAGTTTAATTTAAGTGTATATGTGTGTGAAGCTCCCTTCTGGAAACTTGAACCCCGACCCTTACCTCCCACATCCCACAAGCACTTATACTTGTGAAGTAACCATCGCATCTCTCATTAAAACAAAAAGAAATTTATTTTAAAAAAGTACCGGAGATAAGTTAAACCCTCAAAGTTAAACTTTTCCGCGATATTCAAATTATCAAACCCCCATTTTTCCAAGTTTAATAATGAGTTTGATACTTTCTGCTATTTTCAATAGAAATATCTTGATCTCAAATCCTCTCATGGGAAACTATCAAATTATCAAAAAAGAAAAGAAAAGCAAGAGTCATCACAGTTAGAGCTAAATCCAATTTCCATTATTTTGGGTATAATAAAAATCGAAAATTGCAATTGGGCCTCCACATTTGGGACTGAACCCATTAACCCATCTCTTAGATTGCCTATCTAGCCCGATACGAATCGTTTTTGCCGATTTCCTTTAAATTTGAGTCTCAAGTCACACTGACTTCGTGTTTCATCGCACTCGCACCAATTTCGCCAAAGAATTAACAATCACACTCCTGAGTCTGTGGCTGCACTACTTGATTTGGTTCTTGCTTCTCATTTATTTTCTACATATTCCAATACTTATATCATCCAGAAATCATATTTATTTTGTAAGCATGGTTTATGAGATCAATTAATGTTAATTTGCTACTTGTTCTGTGAGTGGACTGTGTTTAAAAATAAAATTTTATTTTATTCCTTTTTGACTTGCACCACTAAATAATGTTGTATTTAATAGGAGCTAGGCACATAGTGGCATGAAAATGTCTTCCTTGCTTTGGTTGAAGAAGGAATTATACGAGAAAAGCTTATCACAAAGACATTCCTCATGTATGTGTTTGAAGCTTCTCAGTGACACACAGTGAAAGAAACAGTAGTTCTAAATTATGATGTCTGAAGTTTAATTGCTTAGTACATGTTACATATGCTATACACGCAAACCTATTGAATGTGAACCTTGTTTATTAAAACAAAACTTACATAATAATCACTTGAAACACCATACTTCTATTAATCTTCACCAATGAAATTGGGTTCATCAGGCTTCTGTGGCAGTAGTAGCAACCTTTTTGGTGCTTTGCCTTCACCATTGTGTTCAACCTTTGAGGTCCCTGATTCGTCTGCCACACCATCTTGCAACCCGTCTTCTGCTTCATGCAAAGACTTATAAAGCTTTCTCGCATGGTACCTGTGCCAAGCTGCTTGGATGCGATGAGCTGCCCATGTCTTTCTCTCATGGTACCTGTGCCAAGCTGCTTGGATGTGACTAGCTGCCCACGTCTTCCATTGTAAGGAGTAGAACCTGACAGGCATCATTGCACAATTACACATGGGGATCATTCCAAGGTAATCAGAGTTCTAATGTAATTTTTCTTCAAAGTCACTATGAATATTCAATTCTAATAATGAAAGAGTATCACAAACCAAGGAAAAGATATCATATTCTCTTTTAAATTTTTTGTTTAGAAATCCAATGCAACGGGCATTGTAGATTTTGATGGGATAACTGTGCTATTTTGATTTAAAATTATACGAAGAATTGATCGCCGCTTCTTTTTGTACAATTTCTGAACAATTTTTTTTTTTTTTTTTTTTTTTTTTTATAGCCTCACTTTGTTTGGAGAATGTTGACAATAATCATCCAAAATGTTGATAAGCTAAGCTTAAAGACTTGCCTGAAAATATGCTGGAACTGCTTGCTATGAAAACGCCGAAACTGAGAGGCCACAAACTCCAAATCAGCAGCGCTTAGCACATAGGCATCAACATCTGTCTGAGCTATTACTCTTCTTGTTGAAATGGGAAGACTAGTAGAGGAGCGAGGATTCAAGGCCCATGCAAAAAGTTCTTCTCGACAGAAGTCACCGGCCTTCAAATCACCAGCGTTACCTTTTTCTCCAGCATTAGTAGTGATAATGGTCAGGTTTCCTTGCATGATAAAGAGCATCTCATCCACTGGATCCCCCTCAAGGATAATGCAGCTCTTCTCTGTGTGAAGAACTGGTTTGAGACGATCACAAAGTTCGTGAAACAGTTGACTATCCATTTTTTCAAACATTGGCACCTAAAAGATAAAGTTGACTTGATGAACACAATAGCTAGAAGTTGGACAAAAAGATGTATGGAAAAAAAATCAAAGAAAAACACTCACTCCCTTGAGAAGATATAAGCAAAAATGACGCTTTATGTCCCTTCTGAGGTCCATAGGAAGGCTATTAAGTAGATTCTCTTCCTCAACACCTCTGGATAAATTCCATTTGTACTTTTGGTATCGTCTAAATCGTGCCCTTAAATGATGAGGGAGTTTACGGTAGGACATCCACCGTTCTGTACCAGTCATTTCATCTATTCTCATTGATGTGGATTGCCCAGCAAAAGATTCATAATATTGCACTTTAGTTAATCGGATCTTAGGACTATGAGGGTTCTGTGAAAAAGTTTCTAGTCACAAGAGTGGATAGAATTAGTGAGAACAGACCCGACATCGTGTTTCTATTGAATATAAGGCAGTTGGCAGAGGATAGAACTGCAGATCTTTAAGAATAAATAGAGAATAAATAGATCACAGAAAAATTGAAACAATTTATTGGATTGGCTCTCTTAGAGACTTGAACTCCGGTCCTTGCCCCCCACACCCCATAAGCATTTATACTTATGAAGTGACCATCGCACCGAAGATGTGTGGTGGTTGCATAATATAAATTTTAAAGTGTAGTACAATAGAATTTAATTTATTAAAGACATTATTGTAAGTTTGCAAATAATTACTAAAGATATTAAATTATTATTTGTAGTTTATTGATAATTAACAATCCATCCATAGTGAAATTTCATAAATTTGCTAAGAGGTAAAATTTTTGGTCATGGTTTTACTACATAATGGTGAAAAAGTAATAATAATAAAGCAAATCAAGTGACTCATGAATAATTCGAGCTTGTTCATTAAGAAAATGAATCAAGTTTGAAACATATAATCTTGCTTAGTAATAAACTTGAGCTCGGCCCATATTCATGTTCAAAATAAACAAAATGAACGAGTTTGAACTTTTAACTTTTAATACTCAGGGTGGCTTGGTCAGCTTGTTTACATCCCTACTTGAGATGGGCTGTATATTATGCTTATGTAGAAATAAGAGTTTGATTTACGTAATCATCTCATAATGCTAACGCTAAAACATTAGGTGGCAAAGAGAATTAATGAAAATCAGAGAGTTACCTGCATATTCCCAATAAGGAATGAGAAAAAAATCAACCCAAAGGTAGATATGAAGACCGCAAAGGTTCTTTCCCCAATAGCAGTGCTCATTTGAAGGTTTTGGCCAAGAGAGCTGAGAAAAAAACAGAGTAATGCTTTTTTTAATTTGATGGTTACAAAAATGGGGAAGGAGAGTTTTCCTAGTTCTCCTAGTAAAAGAGATTAGATCATATCACTATGTTACAAGGTTCTTAATAAAGTGGTTTGAAATATGCTATATTATTACTAGCTCAATATTTAGAACTCTTAACACAAAGTTTTACAACTAAGTTGATTTTAACACTAAACTAATCAATATAGTCCAAGTTAAACGGCTTAGCAAATTTCCAAACTAACTACACTACACAAACATGGCAATATAGGAAGGTGAAGGAAATATAGAGAAAAGCAAGCAAACCACACATACCACCATAAAGTGTTATGGAAGAGGAGAACCCAAGCCCCGGGCATAAAAACCTCTCTCCTGACCACCCACTAGAAAAACTCCACTAGAATCAATAGTTGCAGTACATGGATGACTATAAACTCTCCAAGTGGCGATTCTCCCTAGAAAAATTTGTTTCCGTTATTTCTTTTAACTGGTATAGCTACAGCTAAACAGGAAGCAAAATGAAATGTATGGTTGAAATCGGCAAAATTTGCCAAACAGTACAATAAGGGAAAAAGTTTAGGAGGATGACATGCGTTCAAACTTAATTCGTTAGTTGGACTCTTTTTGGAAGTCGATTATACCAAACTCGACTTCCTACTAAAAAATAATTCTAATGTGGATTAAAAAAGAGAGGAAAAAGCCACGTAGAACTACTAAGAATCGAGTATAACATACTCGACTTCCACTAAAAGTCGAGTATAGTGTACTCGACTTCCATTGTGGTTAAAAAAAAATTTTCATGGGGTAACAACGGCAATCCGAGTATGGTATAATTGATTTTACCTAAGCCTTCAGTCCGCTCTCTCTCTCTCTCTCTCTCTCTCTCTCTCCGGTGTCTCTCTCTTCCTACGCCGTTTTCTCCATCCATCATCAACCAGTAGGTTCGTTCTCTCTCTCTCTCTAATGTGATTTGTTTCTCTTTATTTATTGGTTGAAATGGGTTTTGATTTGGTTTTTAGGTTTAATGATTTGGAGATTTGGGTTTAGTTTTTATTTGTTCTTGTTATGCCTCTGAATCTTCTAATTATTTCTTTCTCCCTCTTCCACCTATATAATCTGCCCAAATCATGATTGCTTTTCTATGAGTTTAATAGTATCTTAGTTAATTTTTGTAGATAGTGCTCTTGAATGTTAGTTGTTTCTTATTACTTATCAAAAAAAAAAATGTTAGTTGTTTCTTATGTGCTAATGGTTGATTGAAATATGTTAGGAATAATTCAATTTTTGAGATGGTGGGCAGACAAATGTGGTAGTTCAAGCCAAGCCATTTGTATTGTTTCCCTTGATTAATATTGTTCTAGTAGAGCATAGCTCCTCTTATCCATCTTATGCTTGAGCTTGACTTTTTATCTCCTTTTCTTGTTATGCCTTAAGTCTTCTAATTATTGCTTTCTCCCTCTTCCACTTATAGAATCTGCCCAAATCATGATTGCTTTTCTTTGAGTTTAATAGCATCGTAATTAACTTGTGTAGATAGTGTTGTTGAATTTTAGTTGTTTCTTATGTACTAATGGTTGACTGAAATATGTTAGGAATGATTCAATTTTTGAGATGCTGGGCAGAGGAAGTTTACAAATTTCTTATGTGCTAATGGTTGACTGAATATGTTAGGAATAATTCAATTTTTGAGATGGTGGGCAAACGAATGTGGTAGTTCAAGCCAAGTCATTTGTATTGTTTCCCTTGATTAATATCTTTCCCTAGCTAATTTTTTTGTGAGGAGGGGGGGGAGGATTTGAAAATTTTTCATAAATCCTACTAAACTAATAACAAACTAAAGATTGTTGGAAACAATACCTATCTCCATAACAAACTAGATATGGTGTAAGTCTCTCTCTATTCAATGTCACTAACCAATATTGCACATTACACAAACCTATTATTTATAGTTGATATGACACAAACGTTTTGTAGCATGACGATAGATCCTGGACCCATTGATTGTAGTGTATTGACGGAACAAATTAAACATTAATCTGAGTTACTGTGGAACCCTAGGGGACAGGTAATTGCATGAATTTTCTTGTATTATGTATTCATGTCACAACTCTAATTAGCCATAAATACTAAATATTTGCATAAAATTTTTATCTATTGTTATAATATTTGCAGGATCCTCCTAGCACATTGGATTGTTGAAGTCGCCATGAAGAATTGACACTTCGAGATCCTATGGTAGATGATCATGTCCTTGCCATTGTGAGGTTGCTTGGTCTAGAGGGTCTGCACTTGGTCCCATCCATATAGCTTAACCATGCACTAATCACTGCATTTGTAGAGTGATGACGCCTAGAGACCCATACATTCCACCTACCACATGGTAAGATGACGATCATATTGCAAGATGTGAAAGTTATCATAGGGTTGCCCATTGAAGGTGAGGCAATGGTTGGGCCCACTAAAAGAACTTGGGAAGACGTGTGTGCTAAAATGCTTAGAATTCAAATTCCAAATGGCCCTCAAACTGTGCAAAAAGGTCAAAGGATTCTGATACCTGCACTTGTTGAAAGAATCAGACAACCACTGCCTTCGGATGCCAATGAGATTCAAGTTCATCAGTATGCTCGCTGCTATATACTAGCCCTACTAGGGAATATGGTACTTCTTGACAAGTCAGGAGATAGGGTCCATCTCAAGTGGTTAGAGTTCATGCAGAACCTTCGTCATCTACACAAGTATAGTTGGGGTAGTGCAGCCTTATCATGGTTGTATAGACAACTGTGCAATGCAACTGGCAAGAAGGCAAAGTAGATTGGCGGACCATTGATTTTGGTCCAATTGTGGATATATGTCAGGTTCCCACATATGTCCCCACAGATGGTGCCCTAACCCAATGGTGTTTATGGTCCACCACTACCACCAATTCCTCTTGCTATGAAGTAAGTATATATTGCATAATTAGTGTGCTATCATGTATTATGCCACATTTTTATACGTGAATGGCTAATGCTAATGACCATGCGATGTTACCTACTTGTAGGTGGGCAAGGGCGATGTGTACAAAGAATGCTCCCATGCACGTGCTTTTCGCATATCGCAATCAAATTGCCACGACACGGCCCGACTAGGTATAATACTTGTATTTATACGTCCATAACATCTTATATCCTTCAAAACGTTTTTCATTGCCGACTATTGTGGTACTTGTTATACAAATTATGAGAAATTATCTGAATGTGGTTGCTTTACTTGGTGGCTTTTGTAGGTTAAATGGGAGCCATATGAAAATGACTTGAGCCACCTTCCCCCTAGTTTTCACATTGAGGGAAGTAACGCGTGGAGGTCGACTGTTTCACTTATATGTTTTTGGCTTGTAGAGATCCACCTACCTGATCATGTCCTACGACAGTTTGGGCTAAAGTAGGAACAACCCACAAATGCTAATACCAATCGTGATTTGCACAAAATAGATGCGAGGGGCAAGGTATAGAAAAATTGGTCGGTGGAAAATGCAGTCCATATTCAGAAGTAGAATGATCGTTACGAGTACGTTTGTAATGCACCTAGGATGGAGGAGGTGATGTCACGTCATCATCCATATATGGTGTGGTATCGTAGGATCACTTGACTGTATATCGACTGCGCTAGTGCTAAGATAGACATTTTGGTAATGTGCATAATTTTATTTTGTTTTGCATGTTGTGTTTGACGTTATGTATGTGTTGTACTTAATAATGCCGATTATATAACGATAGCTTGCAACCCAACTGGCTGTCCTCAACTGGTTCACTGAAGAATCTTACGAATATAAGTTCGAATCCATCATTCTGTCATCTTTGTTCACCCCGACTGATGGACAAGTGTGAGGACCGCCGAATACTTTGACAACCCATAATCCGTTAAGCTTCGGTTGTGAGAATGCTCAAACTTTCCATGCACATGACTCATTTGCGCACTTCACACACAATCTTTACTGGTTGGACCACTCAGTTATATAATTCTTGTCGTTGTCCAGAGAGTAAACTATTAATGCCTATTTCACAGCCTCTTTACTAGGGAAAATCAACCCTCTGCTGAAATTCATTCCCCGCACCCAACTTTATGAAAATGTTATCTCAACATTTGAAGGATCAACTATATTATCTCAAGTATTTGCATGGAATGACGGGCCATGAGCTTCATATGTAGGGATTGTAGCATGATCACCATCGCCTATATCATCTTGAAACTCTATAGCATCATCATCATGATCATCCATGACATCATGACGGACATTGTCAACATTTTCATAGTTTATAGTATTCTCGTGAAAGTCATCTCTCCCAATCATCTTTTCATACTCATCTCTACCATGATCAACATCATCTTCGTCTTTGTCTTCCCCCCCTAGAGATTGAATACATTCTTGTTGATAACTAGATCCGCAAGCTTCCATTGGAGTTGGTGTCTCTTGACATGGTACTGTATAACCCCCAACTATAGTACACGAGGTAAGAGTTGGATGACTATCTGCATGTAATGATTGGAATTCTTCCCAGCCACCACCCTCCAAAGTTGTTTGTTGGACATCTTCATCACCAACTTCTATACGAGGCTCCACACTTCTATACAACTCAAAAGCTTTTAACTGGAGTGTAGAGTTTATCCTATCAAACATAATCTTAACATGCTTATCTTCTTTTATTTCATTAGGCGTGAAGACAATACGGTCACTGAACACTACATGAGGAGCACGATATGTAATTTTTATATTATGCAACTGACGGTCCAAATCCAGCTCTTTCATAATTTTCTTTTTCAACTTCTTCAAATTGATCTCCTGCCTTTTTTTTAGCTAAATAATCTCTAACTTTTTACTAGGCCCTTCATATGTCACTCCATAAGTCACATCACTGCAGGGCTCCCCACCATAATATAAATATAAATCAATCGAACTCATTACAAGCCTATAAGTCAAATAAGTTTACTAAAAGTTAGTGACAAATATAACATCTTTATTCAATATGAACTACAAAATATTGTCTTAAGGCAAATATAAAGATAACATTGTATAGTCCACCAAACAATTATAAACAAATTTTTAAACTCAAACAAATTTGTACATGGTCGCTAACCTTAAAAAATTAATATTCATTACATCTTACAACTAACAAATCATTACACATTGCAAATAAATAACATGTTACCCATTCATTTGCATTATACATAACAACACATTACAACGAAAAACCCATTGCATAATTCAAATAACATCCCATTACAAAACACAAATATCTGCATGCAAAAAACAACAACAACAACAACAATAATAATAATATTAATTGTAGGGAGTAAAAGGACCCAAGTAGGCATGTGGGCCTTTGGGCTCTAGCAAGGAGGGCTGATCTGTTCATAAGCTGGGAATTTGTTAGTACAGTGAATCGGCCCATATGCCGAGGGTCCGAGGATACAGCCGAGGGTGAGTTCCTCCTCGGACTATTCCAAGAGAATTCGGAGATTCACTACAAAGGTCAAGGCAGAATTCTGGAAAGACTGTTGGTTAAAAGGGGGAGACCCTGAACCTTCTAGATGCACCAGTGTTAAAGAAAATATCAAGAGCAAAGGTTGCCACCTCCGCATTAAAGACTCTGCACCTACCTCCCTGGCCGCATTAATGGGGAAGTGATCCCTGAACAGTAGGGCTGAAACTTCTAGTCACTGTCCAAAAAGCATCAGGAAAGGAATTATTTAAGAGGGGGTCTGTAACTAAAAAAGGGATGAAGAATTGTAATCTTTAAGGAAGAAAGAGAAATAGTAAAGAAATAGTCCTCGGCTCAAGTCCGAGGAGACCCATTTGCAATTATCATTCATTATTTACAAGTGTTTGCATATAAAAGCCTGTTATCAAGTTCTCAGTACCTTTAATCTAGATTTCAAACCCATGCTCTACAAATTTTCATTGTTTAAGGCTCATTGGGCCTGAGCCCATAATCTTCTTTGGGTCCAAGTGCAATTGTGTACTTACAATTGGCGCCGTCTGTGGGAATCTAGTCTAAAAGGAGTTGGGATACTATGGCAGACCTAGGCTCACACCATGCAGAGTCTCAGGGATCACAACTGAAGGATCTTTTCGATCGTCTTGAGCGTCGAAGGGATCGTGAGAGAAGTGTTCATACAGAATACCCCGGGGCTAGCCATACTCATGGTGGGGGTAGCACCACCCACGAGGATGGTGCTAAAGCCATGCAGAAGGAGATTAATTGTTTGAAGAGAAAGCTACGCTGCGCCAGACGTAGGTCTTCACCGTCCTCATCTAATCCTTCTTCAGAGGAGGTTCGGGGAGGTAGTTACAGCTCAAGGTCATGCTCACCCCCCAGCGCAATGTCCTCTTATGAGGAGGACGACCAGCCAGCTCGCAGACGCAAGAAACTTCCTTCTAAGGGCTTGGGGAATGATGTTATGAGCCGGGCTTTGCACCAACTCTCCAAATCTCCATTCTCACGGAGGATTGAGAAGGGGAGGCTCCCTAGGAGGTTTACCCAGCCCACCTTCACCATCTACAATGGCCGGACTGATCCAGTGGAGCACGTGAGTCACTTTAACCAGAGGATGGCGGTGCACTCTCACAACGAGACCCTAATGTGTAAAGTTTTCCCCTTTAGCTTGGGACCTGTTGCTATGAGGTGGTTCAACGGCCTTAAATCGGGGTCTATAGGTTCGTTTGAGGAGCTTACTAGAAAATTCGCTTCGCGGTTCATTACGTGTAGCAGAGTACCTCGGCCGTTGGACTCACTATTATCCATGACCATAAGGGAAGGGGAGACGTTGAAAGCATACTTCGACCGGTACTAGGAGATGCTTAATGAGATAGATGGTGATTTTGATGAGGTGGCGCTCAATACCTTTAAGGTAGGTCTTCCTACTGATCATGATTTGAGGAAGTCCATGACCAAAAAGCCCGTCCGCAGCGTACGTCGCCTCATGGATCGTATTGATAAATACAAAAGGGAAGAGGAAGACTAGCAGCAAGGAAAGGGTAAGGAGAAGGTTATCCCACAGGAGAGAAAGGATTTCAGGTCGGACAGATACCACAATAACAAGCCAAGGAGAGATTACAATAGTCAATCCAGCTTGGCTGCACCTCAGGCCGTGAACACTGTGTTCCGAGAACTAGTACACCAGTTGCTGGAGAAAGTTCGTAAGGAGCCCTTCTTCAGGTGGCCTAGTAAGATGGCAGGAGACCCCGCGAAGAGGAATCAAAACCTCTTTTGTTAGTACCATCAGGACGTGGGCCACACTACCGAGAATTGTCGGACCCTTTGGAACCACTTGGAGCAGCTTGTCAGTGAAGGAAAACTGAAGCAGTACCTGTGTCAACCTAGTGAGTAGGGCAGTCGATCCGGCTCAAACAATTAAAGGAATAATCCATCTCGGCCGGCATTGGGAACAATTAACGTTATCTTTGTTGCACCTGGCAGGACCGGCTCAGGTCCCACTAAGGTAATGGCGGTTTCCCATTCTCAGGCCGAGGAGACAGGCTGTAGGCCAAAGAGCTCGAAGATGACTTTACCCGTCTTAGGATTTTCAGAGGAGGATAAAGTTGGTACCATTCAACCCCATGACGATGCTCTTGTGGTCACTCTCAGGATAGGGAATTATGATGTGAAGAGGGTGATGATTGATCAGGGAAGTGGTACGGATATCATGTACCCTGATTTATTTAAGGGTTTAAGGTTGAAGCTGGAAGATCTTACTCCTTATGACTCGCCACTCATAAGCTTTGAAGGAAGGGCTGTTGTGCCGAAGGGACAGATCCGTTTGCCCGTTCAAACCGGCTCAGAAATGGTTGAGGTGGATTTCATTGTGGTAGATGCGTACTCCCCATATACAGCCATCCTCGCCAGACCATGGCTGCACGCTCTGGGAGCCGTCTCCTCTACCTTGCACATTAAGGTTAAGTACCCCTCGGGGGAATACGTTGAAGAGATCCTCGGCAGCCAATCGGTGGCCAGGCAATGCATATCGGCTGCAGTGTTGCACCAAACGGAAGCCAAGTCTTCGGCTTTGATCATCAAAGACTTATAGCAATTAATGGCCCCTGATGCACCTGGAGTGGTGACAGGAGAGGAGACACATTGTGAGGAGTTAGAGAAGTTTTTGGTAGCCGATGACCCAGAGAGGTTCTTCCAAGTCGGCATACGTTTGTCGCACCAGGAGAAGATGGAGTTGTTGGAATTTCTGAAAGACAATATTGATGTTTTCGCATGGGACCCTTATGAGTCTCCCGGCGTAGACCCGAGCTTCATTTGTCATCATTTAAATGTCAACCCTGCCATTGTTCGGAGAAGGCAGCCACCTCGGCGTTCTTCCAAAGAACATTCCGAGGCTATGAAGGAAGAAGTGCTCAAACTCAAGAAGGCAGGGGCTATTAAGGAAGTTTTCTACCCCGAGTGGTTGGCGCATACGGTTGTGGTTAAAAAGAAAAACGGAACGTGGAGAGTATGTGTGGACTTCACTGATTTGAACAAGGCCTACCCCAAGGATTCGTTCCCAATGCCGCGTATTGATCAACTTGTGGATGCCACTGTCGGACATCCTCGTATGAGTTTTTTGGATGCCTTCCAGGATTACCATCAGATTCCATTGGCGTTGGAGGATCAAGAGAAGACTGCCTTCATTACTCCAACAGGGAACTACCACTATAAGGTCATGCCGTTTGGGTTGAAGAATGCTGGGGCTACCTACCAAAGAATGATGACCAGAATGTTTGAACAACAACTAGGGAAGACTATCGAGGTATATGTGGATGATATGGTGGTGAAGAGTAAAACAATACCTTCACACGTGAGAGATCTGGCCGACACCTTCCAGGTGCTAAGAAAGTACAAGCTGCGCCTTAACGCCTCAAAGTGCTCTTTTGGCGTGGGATCTGGAAAGTTCCTGAGGTATATGATTACTCACAGAGGCATAGAGGTAAACCCAGCGCAGGTCATGGCTATTCAGGATTTGTAGTCGCCTCGGAACCCGAAAGAAATCTAGAAATTGACTGGAATGATTGCCGCATTGAATAGGTTCATTTCTCGGTCAGCTGACCGATGCCGTCCTTTCTTCCAATTGTTGAATAAGTGGAAAAGGTTTCAATGGACCGAGGACTGCGTGTTAGCTTTTCAACAGCTTAAGCAATATCTCTCTCGGCCACCCATTTTGTCTCGCCCCGAGACGGACGAGGTCTTGTTTGCTTATCTAGCAGTGGCGGTCCACGCGGTCAGCCTGGTCCTTGTAAGGGAAGAAAGCGGGGTGCAAAGACCGGTCTATTATGTTAGTAAGTCTTTGAATGAGGCCGAGGTGGGCTATCTGCTCTTGGAGAAAGCACTTCTGGCCATAGTTCATGCCACGCGTAAGCTCCCTCATTATTTCCAGTCTCACACTGTAGTGGTTCTGACCCAGTTGCCTCTCAAGGCGGTGTTACACTGCGCCGATTACTCTGGCAGGGTGGCAAAATGGGGAACCATTTTGGGAGCCTTTGACGTTAAATACAGGTCTCGCACCTCGGTGAAGGGGCAGGTCCTCGCTGACTTGGTAGTAGAGTTTACCGAACCATTACTAGAAGAAACTCTAAAAGAGGCGCGCATGAATGAAAAATCAGTTGGTGTGATCACAGCCGCAGTACCTCCGACTTGGAAAGTGTATGTCGATGGGGCAGCTAATTAGAGAGGGTCTGGTGTTGGACTTGTCCTAATGTCCCCTGAGGGGATTGTCTTCGAAAAATCTTTGAGATTGGCGTTCTCGGCTACTAATAATGAGGCCGAGTATGAAGCAGTCTTAGTGGGCATGGAGATGGTACATAGGATGGGTGGAAAGGAAATCCAGATGTTCTCGGACTCTCAGTTAGTGGTCAGCCAAGTCACGGGGACCATGGAGGCTAGAGACCCAAGAATGCAGGAATATTTGGCCCAGGTCAAGCGTCAGCAAGCTGAATTTGACTCCTTTGTCTTAGCTCACATCTCTAGGAGTGGAAACACCCATGCAGACTCTTTGGCCACATTGGCAACATCTTTGGCTTGAGATTTGCCCAGGATTATCCTCGTAGAGGATTTGTTAAAGCCAACTCTTACCCCCGTCAATGCAGCTCGCATCCATCTAATAAGGCTTGGACCTAGTTGGATTGACCTGGTCATATCTTTTCTTAGGAACGATATCCTTCTTGAGGACAAGTTTGAAGCAGATAAGATATGTAGAAAGGCGCCACGTTTCTAGTTGTCCGAGGACTAGAAACTGTACAAACGATCCTTCTCAGGACCGTACTTGTGTGTGCACCCTGAATCAACGGAAGCACTTCTGGAGGAACTGCATGAAGGGATTTGTGGAAGCCACACTGGGGGAAGGTCCTTAGCCCATAGAGCCCTGACTCAGGGTTATTGGTGGCCCAATATGCAGAGAGAGGCTCAGGACTATGCCAGAAAATGTGATCAATGCCAGAGGTTCGCCCCTAATATTCATCAACCTGGAGGGGTTCTTAACCCTCTCTCTAGTCCTTGGCCTTTTGCGCAGTGGGGATTGGGCATAGTGGGGCCATTTCTGAGAGCTGCAGGAAACAAAAGATGGCTTCTCGTGGGGACAGACTATTTCACTAAATGGATTGAGGCCGAGCCCTTAGCAAATATCAAGGATGTTGACTCCAAGAAGTTTGTTTGGAAGAACATCATCACTAGGTTTGGAATATCACATACGCTTATATCAGACAATGGCGTTCAATTTGACAGCAAGGCTTTTAGGAAGTATTGCGGTGATATGAGCATCAAATAGATACTCCACCCCAGCTTATCCTCAGGGAAATGGGCAAGCCGAGGCCGTGAACAAGGCCATAGTCAGTGGGCTGAAGAAAAGGTTAGACGATGCGAAAGGCAGATGGGTAGAAGAACTCCCACATGTCCTATGGACGTATCGGACTACACCTCGCAGGTCCATGGGAGAAACACCATTCTCTATAACTTATGAAGCCGAGGCGGTGATACCTCTGGAATCTAGCTTACCCACCCTGAAGACGAGTTCTTTTAGCCCGAAGAATAACGATGGACTCCTGGAGAAAGGTCTTGACTTACTTGAGGAACGACGCGAGGCAGCTATGGTCCAAATGGCTTACTATCAACAGAAGCTTAAACGGGGATATGATGCCCACGTGAAGCTAAGGCCACTCGCACTTGGGGATCTTGTACTAAGAAAAGTTGTGGGCACTTCTAAGAACCCAGCTTGGGGTAAGCTAAGACCAAACTGGGAAGGCCCCTATCGCATTGTTTCAGTAGCAGGCATAGGGTCGTATCGGCTAGCTGACCTGGATGAAAGAATTGTATCACGCCCATGAAATGTAAATAACCTTCGAAGGTATTATTATTAATAAAATATGCTTTTATTTGTTCTCAATTCAAAGTTATAAATACCTCAGGGGCTTGCAATTACTATTCTTAAGAATCAAACAGAAACTTGGTTAAGTGTAGTCCTCGGACCACAAACCTGATGGAAATTGATATCTTGTCATTTGTTAAACAGAACCTTAGTTATGCCGGGTCCTTGGACCTCCTACTTTGGGGAAATTAACCTTTGAAGTTACTATTCTTAAGAATCAAACAGAAACTTGGTTAAGTGTAGTCCTTGGACCACAAACCTGGTGGAAATTGATATCTTGTCATTTGTTAAACAGAACTTTAGTTATGCCGGGTCCTCGGACCTCCTACTTTAGGGAAATTAACATTTGAAGTTACTATTCTTAAGAATCAAACAGAAACTTGGTTAAGTGTAGTCCTCGGACCACAAACTTGGTGGAAATTGATATCTTGTCACTATTCTTAATATCTTGTCACTGTTCTTATTCTTATCACCCGTTTTGTGGAAATCAGTATCTTACCATTCATTAATTTGGATCTCAAGTTCCACATCTTTAAGTGTTAAACAAATTTTTGTAAGGAATGGTCTTCGGACCTTATATCCTACTGAAAGCAGTACGTCAGATTACAAAGGTTTAACCATCATGTGAGTTGTCTAACTACGACATTGTTTAATATCTAAACTAAGTTATGTGGCTGTTTTGAAGTCATAGTTGTTTGCTTGGTGGAGTTAGACTTATTTATTATGTTCTCCCTTTAACTATTTGTTAGTGAAAACTTTCATGGTAAGCACAAAAAGAATAAAGTAAAACAAAGAAAACATGAACGAAAGTTGAATAAAAATGTTCTTCATTAATTATATACAAAAAAGGGGAGTACAGAAAGTTCCTATACTAGGCCCTAAACTAGGGAAGGGGGGGTCTTAGAGGGAGCTGCTGCTAGCCTCAGTGCTCTTCAGTTCCAGCTCAAAGGTGGACAAGGCTTGTTTCCCTTTGTCTGTTGAAGAAATAAGGGGCTCCACGTTTTGAATCTGCTCCTTCTCGACACCACCACACTGGTCCTTCTCTTTATGGGAACCTTTAGGTTCTGTAGGATCAGGAACAAGTTCTTGCACCACAGGAGGAAGGGCAGGAGAGGCAGCAACAGGAGGGTCTTCAATTTCCTGTATGTCTAGGGGAAGCCAAATATTCTCGGGCTTCCTCAGCTCGGAAGCTTGAGGAACCCCTGCTGCATTCATGGCCTCTCCCTAGACCTGCTGACAGTACTCTCGGCACAAGGCCGCAAAAGCCTCTATCAGCTGTTCTTATGTTCTAGCCACCCCCTCCTGATAGCTGGCCTTCTTCGCGGCCTCCAGTGCATGCTTGTGGGCGCGAGCCTCCTCCTTCGCCCCCGTAAGCTCCTTTTCCAAGTCAAAGCGTGCCTGTTGGAATTGGGCGAGCTCGTCATCCTTTTGGCGGAGAAGCTTACGCTGCCCCTCCACTTGGCTCTCCATCATCTTCAAGCTGGCTTCAGCACCATCCCTCTCTCTTTTTAGATCGGCCAACCTTGATGTGAGCTTCCCATTCTCTGCTAGGGCCTGGCTTAGGGACCTTTCTGCCTCTTGCCTTAGCTCTTGCTCCATCCCAGCGCACTTTCGAGAATCCTCCACGAACTTCTCGGCCGCGAAAACTTCTTGGACGGACTGCAAAAATGTCAGGAGGTTAAATATGGTAAAGTGTTTACAAATAAATATAAAGTACGAGTACGAGGTGGAACTTACCAGAGCTAAACCCCTTTTTAATGAAAGAAACAGCTGAGGCTGACCCATCTTCTCCAAGGTTTCTATGTCCTTGGGCAGCAGAAGAGGTCGCTCCAACACCTCGGCCAGATGGTGGGCGTGGCCTTGTTGGACTGCCCTAATGCTGGAGTGGCAGGAAATTGGTGCACTGTCCAGTCTCAAGTCAGGAGACCAGGTAGCTGGTACTCGGCGCACCTCGGCCACGTCTCAAATCTCCCCATTTTCAATTGAGCGGGCGCGCCCTTTGCCCTTGTCCAGCTTCTGCTGCTGGGCCGGCGGTGGCTGCTGTTTCAGCTTCTTTGGCTTCTCGCCACCAGCCTCCTCGGTATCCACCTTTCTTTTCTTCTTAGGATCGTCGGTGGGAGGTTTGGGCTCGGCTGGAGGAGGGGGTGGTGGCAAGGTAGGGGGAACTTGGGACCCCCTCGTTCCCTTTTTGGCCACTCTCGCGCCTCTCGCGGTCATGAGACCCTTAAGCTCGTCCATGTCTTCCTCAATGGAACTGTCTTCTGGACGTGCTATCACTAGGCCCTCGATCCCAGAGATCTCGGCAGGCTCCTCATCCTCGTCGGAAAGAACAACGAACGGGTTTCCACGAGGTCGTGGGGCGTCCTCCAGTTGAAATTGATCTATCTCCTCGTCCAATGTGTTCGAAGAAGACACTTGCTCCTCTGGGACGACAGTTGCCTGAGAGTGTGTAGCGAGAGGGATCGCAGCAATTGGTTGTGAGTACAGTATGGTGTGGGGGGCGTCGGGAAGGTCGTGGTCGGCCAGGAAATGCGGTCTAGCTATGTGAATCCTCTTACGCCGCTGGTCACCAGCAATAATGGCGTTCTCTATCTCCTGGAAGTCCGAGGATATCGGATCGTAGCCTAGTATCAGATGAGCCGCTCTAAGTTGTAAATCTTCGCTGACGAATACCTCAGAGTGTAGCACGTGGTTCAAATCTGCAACATTGCAGTGGCTTAAGCATGGGCGCACGAGTTGCTTATCTGCAAAGAAAGACATCAAAATAAACAAACATGGTCAGATTCGTATAACAGGCAATAAGTTAAAGTTAGACGCTCAAGTAAATGTAAATGCACATTTCTAGATGTTAGAGAGAGTTAGGGGGTGGGAAGTTAAATCCTAAGGTGTCGCACCTGGATCTCCCCACTCAACTGGGCAGTGGGGGTCGTCGTGCCAGTTGCCAGAGATGATGAGGTAGTCATCCTTCATGCCTTTATTGGATTTGGGCAGACAGGAGATTAACCTAACGACACTAGAATGAGATTTGATGTAATAACCTACCTTGGTAAGTTTATGGCACTCGTACATGAAAACAACGTTGTGCCAGGTAAGGTTGAGACCCATTTGCTCATTTAGAGCGTCGACGCTACCTAAAACTCTAAAAACGTTTGGAGCGCACTGATCGGGACACAACCGGTGGTTGCAGAGGTACTCCTTGGTTACGGGTTTCATTGGGAGGGTCATCCCACCTTCTACGAAGGCGACCATTGGGATGATGACCTCTCCGGTTTTCCTAGAACCGGCCACGGCTTCCGCCGGGCAGTATTTTAAACCTACGTCGCTGGGAATATGATACTTGGCTCTAAAACCTTCCATCCCAGCGACGGTATCAACTAGACACTTAAACTTTCCCATCAGAAGGGAACGAAAGACTAAGTTCTAAAAGGGAGAACGGTTATAAGGGGAGCCGAGGACAGGGTCCGTGGAGAAAGGGTTAAGAAAAAAAGGAATAAGAACTTACAAATTTCAAGTTGTGCGAATTTCCACGGATTTTTGCAGACAAAAGGTGATTACTGATGTTTTGATGGGATTAGCCTCGGAAGAAATAAATGAAGGAGCAGATTCCCGAAGCGTCACGACGTGCGGGAAGCGGCCTCGAAATTGTATTTGTCCCGCCCAAATTTTCATGGAGTAACAAGGACCGTTGGATGCTCATCTCACCGTTGAACGTGGGGGACAAGGTGTAACTTACGGTAATAAATGCGCGCGTTTTTTAAAATAAAACCGCAAAGTGGCATCCTCTGGAACGCGAAACAGTCTTCACACGCGCGGTTATTTACAGAACGTGTAGAGAAAGTTTTCGTTGGATCAAAACCCTATTTTTCTCCTCGGATGCTGAAAAACAGAGTTTTGAGGGGCTATTGTAGGGAGTAAAAGGACCCAAGTGGGCATGTGGGCATGTGGGCCTTTGGGCTCTAGCAAGGAGGGCCGATCTGTTCATAAGCTGGGAATTTGTTAGTACTGTGAATCGGCCCATATGCCGAGGGTCCGAGGATACAGCCGAGGGTGAGTTCCTCCTCGGACCGTTCCAAGAGAACTCTGAGATTCACTACAAAGGTCAAGGTAGAATTCTGGAAAGAATGTTGGTTAAAAGGGGGAGACCCTGAACCTTCTAGATGCACCAGTGTTAAAGAAAATATCAAGAGCAAAGGCTACCACCTCCGCATTAAAGACTCTGCACCTACCTCCCTGGCCGCATTAATGGGGAAGTGATCCCTGAACAGTAGGGCTGAAACTTCTAGTCACTGTCCAAAAAGCATCAGGAAAGGAAGTATTTAAAGGGCGGGTCTGTAACTAAAAAAGGGATGAAGAATTGTTATCTTTAAGGAAGAAAGAGAAATAGCAAAGAAATAGTCCTCGGCTCAAGTCCGAGGAGACCCATTTGCAATTATCATTCATTATTTACAAGTATTTGCATATAAAAGCCTATTATCAAGTTCTCAGTACCTTTAATCTAGATTTCAAACCCACACTCTACAAATTTTCATTGTTTAAGGCTCATTAGGCTTGAGCCCATAATCTTCTTTGGGTCCAGGTGCAATTGTGTACTTACAATAATATAACAACACATAATAATAATAATAATGATAATAAATTACCATTACAAATAGCACATCATTAACAATATAACAGTGGTATGTGTATATATATCTATCAAATGAAAATGTGAGTAATTTATTTAAAAAAATTGAAGAAGGTTTGAATATTAACCAGGTCTAACCAAAATTAAAAATTAAAAAGGTTTGAATATTTACCTACAAATTGAAGAAGAAGAAAAGCTTTTTACTTTGTAGAATGATCAATGTGTGTGAAAGATAGAATTTGGGCGTGAGAGAGGGCAGAGAGAAGTGAGAGTTGGGAGATAACAGTGGGAGAGAGTTGGGAGAAGTGAAACTAGAGAAAGGATTAGAAATAACAATGTATTATACCTAAGACGGTTGAGGTTGCTGCGGAATTAATTGGAACTCGAGTTCCATTTAAATTTTTTTTACCGTGCTCGCATAACTGACTTAGGTGGGGTAGGTGGTGTGATTGACTAGCCTGAAAGTTGAGTATAGTATAGTATACTCGACTTTCATTGAAAGTCGAGTATGCCATACTCGATTTTATATGGGCTAACGTAAGTTTACTTTTTTTAATGAAGCTTGAAGTCGAGTTCATTATACTCGACTTTCAATAGAAGTCGAGTTTAGTGAACTCGACTTCCACGTCGCTTTTTTTCCTTTTTTTTTTTTTTTTTTTTTTTTTATCCACGTCAGACTTATATATTTGGTGGGAGTGGACTGAAGTTGCTTGGAAGTCAAGTTTCGTAAAATCGACTTCCAAAAAGAATCCAGCTAGCTAAATAACTTTGAACACATGCCATCCTCCTAAAAATTTTCCCTTATTGTACTGTTTGGCAAATTTTGCCGGTTGAAATCAATGGCCTGACTGATTGCAAAGTGACAAGTAGGGAAGCAAATCCCTCACTAAATGGTATTTACTATATAATGGTGTATCTATGACTGCACTTTGAACTGAGTATTGTTATGAATGCACAAAGACCATAGGGTTCTAGAAGTAAACGAGATTTTTTATACTTTCATATTGATCAAATGTCACATTCATACCTGTGGTAATGGGAGAATGGACAGAATGTCAATGACGAAGCACGTAGAAGAAGGGGCATTATGCCCAGTATGGTTCGGAGAGATAATATGAAGTACATAGAAAGCATCAAAGAGTGAACGAAGAACACAAGCAATTATTGCCAGTTTGAGGTCAAAATCAAGGCATTTATCCTTGTCATGGATCACTGGGATGGAAAAGAACAATGGATCCAGGGCCATAGATATCACACGAGAGCATAAATATTTTATTCCAAGTTTGTAGAAATTGACCCCGTGGATCAATGGACGTTTCCCTCGAAACTGACACTTGCTGATCACTCACGGGAAGGATGCTTTTTCGTTTTTTGAATCTTTCAAACCTGGATGAAAGAAATAAATCGATTAAGTAGCATAAGCAAGTGTAAGGAACAATGGAATTGTCAGTGACACTTCTGATTGGACCCCAAGTATGAAATTGTGCACTAAAACTGAATATTGGAGAACAAGTGACTTCACCTATTTGCAATACTACTAATCACGAAATCTGGTCTTTTTACTTCCTAAACTAGAATGCATTACAATGGTACTATAAAATTAAGTGGCTCCATTTATGAATTTCAAGGATAGTTTCACGGTTAACTATTCGCACACATTCAAAGTGAGTAACAGAGACGTGTGATAAAAATTGTTTGCGAGAAAGTTGGTTGAAAATTAACGGAAATAACAGCAGCAGAAGGAGGAAATGTTAAAATTGAGGCTTAAACAAACTAACCTTAAGCATTTAAGTCGCTTGGAATCCATTTCCTTCATCCAAATAAACGTCCAACGTAAAGAGACAAACCTGTATTTTGGGCACTTTATTTATAGTTTGGAAGTGCTAAAGCAGAAGTAGAAGTTCAAATCTGAAATTCCTTTTAACGAAAATTAAACCAGAATGGCGCATGCTAAATGTATAAGCCGAGAGATAAGTAAGAGTAATAACAAGTGTGATATTACTAAAAACTATATATAGATCATTGTCCATCATCTTGTCAATCCCTGCAGTCATGTCAAAACTTTAAACGTGTAACATGCCTTGATAACTTTCCAGTTTTCACCCACTGAAACGAACCCCATTTTTGAATACAAGCGGGCCAAAACCTTTACTAAAAGAGCACAAGATGGCCCAAAATTATTCTTACCTTTTTGGAAGCGTGCATACATTTGGGACAGGGAATATAGAAGGAAGAAGATTTTTTGGAGTTTACATACATTGTGGGACTATAGAAGAGAAATTATTTAAGAAGAGAATGAATAGAAGGCAGTAATTAACAGAAGATCTATAGCAACCTCATCAACTGGACTGTATTATTGAAAAAGGAATTACAATAATAAAGTAAAGTTACATTACATATCACTGTGTTAAAACTGGGGATACGTCTCTTTCCTATCCCGACAAGTACTAAAAGCCCGAACATTATTGATTGGTTGTACATTTTACTTTTTATGAACCACTTCTATTTATTTGCTAATCCTAATTTTACTATTCTTTCTTCTCCCACTTTTTGGATTTATGGAGTCTGATGTTACAAAAAATTCCAAATCTAATCCTTGGGCCAATCTTAATCCATCGGCTTGAATCTCTACTTGTTTTTTCCTTGTGACAAACAATGTCTATACTTGAGGTTGAATTGGCGATTAATAGTCCATTTAGATGTATCTAATAAGACAAATATTTTGGAATTATCCATGTTGCTTTTATACTTCTAAATTCTATAATTATATAATATCATTCGCTAACCCAGATAATGCACATAAATGTGTAATATATATTCACACTATCATTGATGAAACAATTTCTCCGCTGTCAAAGTGAAAAATAAAATAAGCAGACTCCGTACTTCTGCATGGTTATGACTTATGAGCTATACAAAATGGAGGTTGAGTTGAAAAGAACTGTTCAATGGCGGCTTTGGGAATCTTGCGAGCAATCCTACTTCTTGATGTAACAAATCTGAGATTTGATTCCGATAAAATCATTTTCATGTGGAGTCCAAAAGAAAAATGAAAAACTTCGAGGATTTATTATAGTTTTATATCAACATCAGAAAAAAAAAAAACTCATCATACCCACACTCGATTGTTTCAGCATCACTATTTTCAGAACTTTTTTTTTTTTTTTTTTGGGATTGAGTTTGAAGGATGGTAGTGTCCTCTTTCCCAAAGAATTTCTTGTCACGCCTCAAACTCAAAAGGGTTCAAAGCATGAAATACCAAGCCTTCAAGAGATTTTGTAGGGCATCAAAAGGAATTAAATATCAACTATGATTATGATTTTTGACGGTAGATAAAAGAGGCCATCATTATGGTTCATCAAAAAAAGAAAAAAAGAAAAAAAAGAGGCAATCATTACAATCAAAATACTATGGTTCATACTTCATAGCTCATCTCAAACTTCGGCAGATGATGTAAGGCAACTGTTACAATTATCAGAGTCTGCAAGTACTGATTCATCATCAGGCATTGACAAATTTATCAAAAAAAATCATCCATTGCAGCAACATTGTGGTTCTCCATATCTTTAACCAAACTCTGAAACTACAAAAATCGAGGTCAATATTGTTCAACACACACATGCACACCCAACCCAAAGCATTTCAGCCGGCATCACAAATCTATTGAGAAAGAACAAAAGAAGAAATCAAAAGAAACATAAGAGTGAAAAAAAATCATGATGGGGTGGTAATAGCAAAACATTGACTAAGTGGGAGAGGTGAAAATAATGATTGGAGATAGAGATGGTAAAATACGACACGCTCTACAAATCCGACACAACTAACCTGTTTATAAACAAGTTATGAGTTGAAACCATGGTTTTGAAACCCGGACTGTTTAACGAATCATTGAAAGAAGAAATTCAAGATTTTTGAGGTTTGATCGGATCAGACCGAGGTCAAACCGTGATGACGTCATAATTAATTTATTAATGAATTAAAATTAAAATAAATAAAATGATTATATAAATATTAACAATCTTAACAAAAACAATATTTAAAGATGTTAAAAATATATCATGATTAAAGATTAAAAGATATTTCTCATAATTTACTACAAAGATTAACAAACATCCTCTAATTGTTTAAGATATTCTATTAAATTTGTAATGTACTTGGCCAAAACTAATGCATGTAAAGTTTATTTAATTAACGTATTAAACTACATTTCACCGTATTAAATTTATATACATTCAAAGGCCTTCAAAAAGAAAATTTTATTTCGTAAAAAAAAAAAAAACTATATATGTTAAAGTTTGAAATTGTAGCAGGTATTCAACTAAAAGTCTAAGAGCATCCACATTGGTGGAGCCATAAATTTAGTTATTTGGCACCACAAAAAGTTAATTTATCTATTTTACCTTCTCATTTTACAAAACACCCAATATCAGTGGTTTTATTTTAGTTTTCAACACAATAAAATAATATATCAATTACAATAAAATAATATATTCACTACAATAAACAACCATCACAACCACAATTGTAGTGGGCTTGGCCTTCTATTTTTCTTCTGATCTGAACACACTAACATCCAAATTTGCACCCAAAAAAAAAAAAAAAATCACAAAATTCCAATTTGCAAAACCCATAAAACAACCCAACATACCAAATCTAAAAACTGAAGAGAGTTGAGAGTCATTAGCTGATAAATAGCATGCAAGGGAGAAAGAGGCAAAAAAAAAAAAACAAAAAAACAAAATAAAACAAAGAAGAAGAAAAAACAACACACAAGAAAGAAAGAGGAGAAGAAGAAGAAGAAGAAGATGATGAGAGTGTGGAAGTGTAATAAAATATAATTTTTTGCCTTAGCTTTTTTACTATAGTGCACATCTATGGATGGTTATGCACTATAGCAAGAAGCTAAAAAATTTTAGCTGTAGCACGACCATTGCTACATGTTTTTTAGTATTGGTGCTGCTAAAAATAGCAATATGGCTTTTTAGCATCACTAATATTAATGCTCTAAAAAGCCTAAAACACTTTTCTCAAAACTAAAAAACATGTCAAAGTAATGTGAAAACAAGTGTGTGGCTGTGAAATTTTAAAAAAATATATAAAATAAAATATCTTATCTTTTTTCTCTTCCCCACACAGATAAGAAACACAAATGCGTTGGATCTCTTCTCAATCTGTCTTTGTCCCCTACTCTCTATCTCTATTTCTTTTCTCTCTCTTTTTTTTTTTTCTTTTTTTTCTTTTTTTTTAGAATCTCACCTTTTAGTCTCTTTTACAACAAGGAGATTAGATCACACATCTCCTCCTCTTTCAACTTTCTTCCTAAGCAAATTAATCTATCAATGGTAGATCTAACATCTATCTAAGGTTTGAGACTTTGTTTGTGATGAATGAGCCCAACCACTAGCCATTTTCAGTGAAGATTTTTGTGGGAGGAACCATGAGAACCTTTCATGGTTCTAAGAACCATGAGGTTTAACCCCGGTTCAAATGGTTTCCTAACTTTTCGGTATAGAATGGTTCTAGTGGTTAAAAAAACTATGATGGTGAGGGGTTCGAGGTTAACCGAGGCAGACCGTACGGTTCGGTCCAGGTCTGAAAATTTGGTTGCAGCTAAACAGGTTTAAGATACATTTGAATTGATACAACTGACCCGTTTAATAAAGGAGTCATGTTTGTATTCAACATGTAAATCCGTTTGATCCATTGGACCTATTTAGCTTATAAAAGTATTAACTTTTGTTATTATTGCTTAATTTATAGTTGTAACTATATGTTTATTACTCTATTATGATTATACTTGTATTTTAAGTTTAGATCTATGAGACTTGATAACATGTTATTCAAGTTAGATATGACATATTATTCATAAAGGTTATTAAATAAGTCATTTGTATTGATCTTTACATGACTTGTTAATTAAATGGGTTAAATGTGTCATGTCAAGTCAACCTATTTAATAAATAGGTCATGTTAGAGTCGAGGATTCTTGACACATTTACTAAACATGTCGAGTTTGGGTTGACCTATATAGTCAAATATTCATGGCTTGAGACGACATGAACCGAACATGCGAACACAAATTACCACTCCTAATTGGAGATATTGAGGAACCAAAGTTACTTGAGCATACAATTCATCAAAAGAATAAGATAATCAATACCAATAAAGAAAAAAATCTAAGCTAGAGCTAGCATGATATGATTGTTGATTGAAAGCAGAAAATGAAAGTAACGCTCCGTTTGTTTCAATGAAAAAACTTGTGTAAAGATAGTTTTCCTTGTTTTCCAGTGTTTGGTAGCATAAAAAAAGATGAGTTAAAGGAAAACTATCTTTGGTCAATATAAAATGTATGGCTTATTTTTGGAGATTGTTTTCCATTAAATTTTTTTGGAAAACAACTCTATCTCACAGCAAGCTAAATAAGGGAAGTTATGAGGTTGTTTTTCAACTCATTTAAAGTTGCTACCAAACATTAAAAAATGAGATAGTTTTATAGAAAATGTTTTTTAGAAAATAACTCATTTTCTAGAAAACATCATTGCTGAAACAAACAAAGCGTAAAGAGCAGTTTAAGTGTACATTCAATTGAAAAAAACTAGCATTCATTAGAAAACTATTCTAAACAGTTTTATGTATGGAAAAAATAGAAATAATATGAAAAATACCTGCTTAAGCAAGCAAAAACACACACATAGCAAACACACAAAATCCAAATATTTGCTTGACATATCTCCATGAAAGCTCATACATACATATGTACATGAAAGCTCAATTAGTGTGAAAATAGTAATGCTTGTTTAAACCCCCAATTTTAAATTATGGCTTAATTGCTTTTACTTTAACTTATCTAAGTGCAGAATAAGAGTAAAGCATCTGCAATAAACCCATAACACTACTCTAAGCCATAAGCAAGCACACAAGCAATAAACATAAAGCCTAAAGAGTAGGAAAAAGATATGCAAACACAAGATAACAACAAGACATGTTATCAAAGAAGAAACCGAAGTATTCGGCAAAAATCCTCTCCGCGGCCCTCCAAGCCGAAATCGATCCACTAGTGAATAACTTAGAGTATACGAATATCAAAATAACCCTCCAAGCCTAATCTACCTAATATACTTGAGCTTTCCAAGCTCCTGTTACCAACGAACTTCTAGGAGTTTTGTCTTCACTAGCTATCCGGATCCCACAATTTCCCCTGATTACATTCGCCACTCAATGGCTTATTCCAATGCTTCCCAAAGGCACCAAAACTTCTCTCAACACTTAGAATCAGTGAGCTAAGTATTTGGACTAAAAACCTCTCAAGGATGTGTAGATGGAGAGGTGGGAGTATAGAAACTTTAGAGAAATGATGTAGAGGATTGTGAATAAAACAATCTCTAACTGTTAAGTGTTTGGCTAGGGTTTCTTTCTCAAAAGTTTCTTCAAAAAATACTCATTTTTACATTTCGTGGGTAATGATGGTTTATATAGCGTTGGTAAAGAATGGGAAAAGCCACACTCCAAAAAGCAACAGGCAGTGGGTTTCATGGGTCACTCGCAACTTGGCCAGAGTTGCGAGTCACTCACAAAAACTAGCCTGTCAATGAATATTCAAATTCCAGCATATGCTTCTCACATGGCTTCTTTTGTGGGTCATCAGTCACAAGTCACTCGCAAGTCCAGTTGCGAAAACCACTTCTTCACAAATTCTTCACCAAACTCTCACACAACCCTTAAATTAAATCCCACAAAAATACAGGGAAATGATTGAACAAAATTACAATCAAATTTGATACGGAATTAAAGCCAACAATATACAAAGTTGTAAATCACAACTTTACAACTTATATATATATATATATATATATATATATATATATATATATATATATATATTAATTGTTAAATAAGAATTCGATTTGGAAGACATTCAATTTACAAACAAAAACAAAATCTTCTTTTCCCCAAGATTTAAATTGTAAACATATACGTAGTAGTAATGAATTCAAATCAATATCATTATTTATATATAAAAGCAAAGACCTTATGTGGAAGTGCATGAGGTCTTGCTAACTGGCGCTTTAATTTTGCATTTAGCATTTTTTTGCCTCTTTCATTAAGTTTTTTCTACTATTACCCAAAAGTTCACATTAACTTATTTTACTATTATATCTCATTAATTGCCTAAACCTACACCACACATTTCTCTATTCTTCATGTCTTATGCATACCTACTATTTTAGTATTTTAAAAAAAACAAAAATAAAATAAAATAAGTAAGAGCTAATAGTAATAACTAACACGATAAGGCCCTGGAGAGAGATAGAAAGATACAAAAATGTTGTGGATTGTTAAATAAAACACATTATTTCATTATATATTACTAAAATAAAAGACCTAAGACTAACAAAACATTTGAAAGAGAGAGAAAGAGGAATCTATGGGTCACCACCTCCATTATGCTGGCCTCCCACCACCATCAAGACGCCGAAACCCCTACAGGTAATCTTTTTTTCTTTTTTTCTTTTTTAAATTAGGCGCTTAAATATGATTTAGGTTTAGATAATTTCATTGGATAGTTTTTGTTTTAGGTGTATAAGTAAAGAGAATATTTGGAGTGCAATATAAAGCCATGTTTTACCATAGTTTAATTTTAAATCATTTATAAGACACATGCATATTCACTTGCCCACACCATGTCTTAATGTGGCACTATCAATGAGTGGAAGACAACAGAGAGTTGGGCATACTTTCATTTCATGGTATGAAACATGTGAACACAATACAAATTAGTTGATTTTCATGATCCTATTATTCTTTTACATTTATTTTTGGTTTCATGATTTTTTTTTTTAAATTAATTAATTTTACCTTAAGAAGGCTACATATATATATGAGATGAGTTTAAGTTAGACCTGGTATAACTTCACAAAAGTTACACCTTTTTTAGACCATTGATTACTATTAGATCTAAAAGTCAAAAAACACTCATAGTAATGTCATTATTACTCCATAGAAATTAGTGATTTAGGCATTAACTCTTCTTATTAAAGGGAGAAAAAAACTATAGCATTAACTCTCCACTATCTTCCACATCATCATCTACTTCCTTTCATCCTCTCACACATCTTTCTTCTTGCACTATGTACTTTTAGGCCATCACCATTGATTTCTTAACAATATTTTGTCTTGAGGTACTAGAATATTTTAGAAGTATATGGCCAAAGTCACATTATTTTTGGAGAAATATCTTATTATGACATCCTCCATTGTTGAAGGCTTTGTTCTGCTGTTGAGAGTAAATCTTTTGGTTCCATTACTCTAATGGAATGTTGCTCATAGCAAGTTTAATAAAGTAAATGTTGTAAATCCCCATTGCAAGCTATTTTTGTTCCTTGTGCTAGGTGGCAATATTGGCAAATTCATGAAGTTGCATTTCTTTTTAATGCAACTATCGTCAATTGATACTTTTCAATTTCCTTGGGTTCAAAGTTTAATAGCCTAATCAATGCTAAAAAGTAATAATTGGTTCCTCATTGAATGTATTTATTTCTAGTATCTGGTATCCTTGAGTACACTTCCTATCATTTGGTTTGGTATTTTGTTTTTGGGAAACATTTTTGTCTTGTTCTATAGGAGTCGCTAGGTGTTGTGATTTATTTTGATCTTTAATTTTGAGTACTGTAGTAACTAGAAGCGGGAGATGCCATAATGATGTGATTAGAAGTATGGGGGTGGTCTTTGATAAAATGAAACTCATATTTCAGTCACTCTTGGAGAGTTGGTGGTGCTACTGATCAACAGTGTTAGTAGTAAATCTTCTATTAATACTACCTTTAGTTTTCACTTAAGAATCGTCTCTCCAACTAGCCTAGCAGCATGAAGTGGATTTGGTGGATGTACACGTCCACTGGAGGCATTTTAACATCTTCAGGGCTGCGAGTTTGCTAAAATTCTGCTTTAGATTTCTTTTTGAGTTTTAAGTAGAGAACGATTGTTGAGGCTAATTATTTCTAAAACCCTCATGACAAATTTTATTTAAGGTACTGCCAAAACTCAAATGGACGAAAAACAATTTCTCCTTTTTTCAAACCATATACTGTGGTTAAGTAATGGCAAAACAATAGTCCCTCCATAATAAATGAATTCGCAAAATGGTAATCATGTTTATTAAAACAAAATAAAGATAGCTTGCATTTATAATTTAATCTTGAGAATTTTATGAATGGTGGAGGCTTGAAAGTATAATGCAAAAAGAAAGACAAGAGGAAGATAATGATGATATGGAAGAAAAGAAAGAGAATTAATGCTGTGTTTTTTTTTTTTTTTTTTTCCTTTAATAAGAAGAGTTAATGCCTAAATTACTAATTTTTAGGGAGTAATAATGATACTACTATGAGTGTTTTTTGACCCTTAGATCAATAGGTAATCAATGGTTCACAAAAGGCTTTTGTGAAGTTACACTAAATGTGACTTGAATCCATCTGTGTATGTGTGTGTGTGCGCGTTTTTTTACTCTAATTTAATTTACTTTTTCTTTATATTATATGTACAACATTATCCAAAATCGTCTTACATAAAATAACACAAAATTATCCATGCATCGCACGAAAGTGCATAAAGTCCTGCTATGTGGTGCTCTAATTTTGCATTTAACATTTTTTTACCACTTTTCATTAAGTATTTTTTACTATTACCCAAAATTTTACATTAACTTATATTTTACTATTATCTCAATAATCTCCCATTGATTGTCTGAGCTTATACCACACATTTCTCTCTTCTTCATGTCTTTCAGCGTACCTATCTTTTTATTATTAAAATAATAATAATAATAATTAAGGACTAATAGTAATAACTAACTAGATAAGGCACTAGGAGAGATAGAAAAACACAAAAATGTTATGGACTATCAAATGAAACGCACTGTTTCACTATTACTAAAATAAAATATCTAAGTTTGACAAAGCATTTGTAAGAGAGAGAAAGAGGAATCTAAGGAGCCACCACCTCTTTCATATTGGCCTCCCACCACCATCAAGCCACTGAAATTTCTACAAGTAATTTTTTTTTTTTTTTTTACCATGGTTTTAAATCATTTATATGACACGCATATGCACTCACTCACACTATATCTTAATGTCGCACTATCAATGAGTGGAAGGTAGTGAGAGAGTTGGACATACTTTCATTTCATGGTATGCAATTTATGGACACAACATAAATTAGTTGATTTTCATGATCCTATACTCTTTTGCATTTATTTTTGGTTTCATGATTTTTTTTAATAAAAAAAAAATTAAACTTACCTTGAAAATGCTACAAATGTGCAGTGAAGCCACTAAACTAATTTTTAATATCCCTAAATGAATATATTTCGTTACTCAAATTTAGATTATTTTTTCATTATAATATATGTATAACATTCTTCAAAACTGTCTTATATAAAATATTATAATTATTGGAGGAAAAAATATAAAATGAAACCATCTTCTATAGTCTCAAAGATGGATCTCCTTCCAACAATTTCCTACAAAAGGCTTCATCAAGCAACTAATGGATTTTCTCTCAACAATTTGATTGGATCTGGTAGTTTTGGATCAATTTACAAAGGAGTTCTTAATCAAGAAGAAATGTTCGTTGTAGTAAAAGTCCTAAACCGTCAAACTAAAGGAGCTACCAAAAGTTTCCTGGCAAAATGCAATGTCTTAAGAACTGTTTGGCATTGAAATCTTGTGAAGATCTTAACATGTTGCTCTAGTATCAATTATGATGGTGATGAATTTAAAGCTCTTGTATTTGAATTCATGACAAATGGGAGCTTAGATATATGGCTACATCCAATGAACAATTGTGAAAATCAATCAAAAAATTTGAGCTTTCTTCAAGAATAATTATTGCAATTGATATGGCTTCTGCATTAAATTATATGCACAATCATTGTCAGCAACAAATCATACATTGTGATTAAAAGCCAAGCAATATTCTTCTCGATAGTGAGATGATTGTTCATGTAAGTGACTTTGGTTTAGCAAGACTCCTCACAAGCATTGATGATTCTTCCCAGAAGTGTTCTAGTACAATTGGGTTAAAAGGATCTATCAGCTATGTTGCTCCAGGTATAACCTCTCTTATTTAGTTTTATAATCCTTAACAATCCTATAATATGTTGATTTTATCTTTGTCACTTTAGCAAAAGATAAGAATCAACTACTTCTATTTTTGAGCATATAAGCTTTTTAATATTCGTAAAAATAGTATAAACATATTAACATAGTCTCTTGTTTACTATTTCTTTGTCTCTTATAACAAATATTCACTTGATTACATACAAGCATAGAATTAATTTTACATAAAATTTAAAATAAAACAATTAATAGCAAAAATACGATTCATACTATGAGAAATGCCTAAGTTAATTTGGTGATGGACATTTCAATCCTTTGACTAAGGTTCGTATCTTCTTTGTATGCATATACTTCAATCAAACTGAACATGCAAAAAAAAAAAAAAAAGCAAAAAAAAGAAGGTAATTAGGCTCCTCGGGGTAAAGTTTCATACACCTTCCTTCCATTGTGGAAGTAATAGCATATGTGATATTATTTTTCTATATAGATTCGTTTCATTTTCTTTGGATTTGCATTTTGTAGACCTTAATACATATTATTCATTATAGATAGAAATTGCCTAATATCCTTTCATTCCATGAGTTGTGGAGTATGGCATGGGTGGTGAGGCATCAACTGAGGGGGATGTATATAGCTATGGAGTCCTTGTGCTGTAAATGTTTATAACAAAGATGCCCACTAATGATATATTTAAAGATGGTCTCAATCTCCATAATTTTGTTAAGATGGCATTACCAAAAAGACTTGTTCAAGTTGTCGACCCAATGCTTTTACCAAGAGAAGTTGCAGAATTGGGGGTTGCAACTGTGGTAACAATGCCAACAGAAGAAGAGGACAATGATAATGAAATTGAAGTAGAAGAAGCTAATAATATTGACGACTCTAGGCATGTTGATGCTGACATGCAAAAGTTCTTACTCTCAATTCTTAACACTGGAATCTTCTGCTCATTGGAATCCCCAAAAGAGAGAATGAGTATGGAGGAAGTCATTAAGGAATTGCAATTCATAAAAAGTGCTTTCATTAGTTTGGGGATCCGCAAAGGCAGACCAAGTAGAGCTCAAGTAAGGGGTATTTAGTTTTGATTATAAGGCTATGTTATTAAGTAGTGTGTCCTAGTAATTTACTTTGATTTCTTTCAGTTCCCAAATATTTCTATTTAAAAAGCATGGAGATTTTATATTGACCTTTTTTTTAATTTTGAGTAGATTATCATAGCTGATTGTAAAATTGGATTTTCATTTCTCATCCATGATCAAAATATTAAACAAAAATTGTCCCCTTATCAAAACCCACAACCTTCTTGTAATAATTCCTATCCCTTTTCTTATGTTATCAAGGTTCAATATGGTGAGCTAACGAATTTTTTGTGTGAATTGCAGAGACATGAAACAAATAAAAGAAATTAAATATCTTTAATAATGCCTGGATTAAGGAAGGGATTAGGCATTTTTAATTGATGTGTTATGATTTCTTGCTAGTTTAATACCCCTTTTTGAAAGCATCAAAGGATGATTTTCTTTCACTTCTATTGTTGGTGTCAGTGATTTTCTTTCTCTGCTGGTGTAGGAGTGTTCTTCATGTACTGTACTTTGTTTTACTACTGTAACGTGTGACTGTGTTTGTACTAATAATCAACTCAATTCCTAAATGCCTTTTGTAGGAAGGGAATGCATCGAAGATGCCATGTTAGTTTTAGAACTTTATATGGCATTATTCTAGTGTACAAATAAAAGTGGATCTTTTGTTTAATTTCCCTTAAAACTTTTGTTTTAGATTACATTATCTTGTGGCTGTAGAGAGTATAACAGTCGATCTAAGTTTCAATTTATTATATAAGACTTTAAACAAACACCTAAAAGAACAATCACCCTTCACTGCCTATAATTAATTCTTCAAGGAACAAAAGGTCATTCAGCTATCAAAATTACTAAGCCTAAAAGAAGCCCACTCGACCAACAAAACAAACCAAAAATACAGAGTTAACCTGTGCATTAATAGCACAACCTAAACAAACATCTGTGAACTATGACAGGGGAACACTGTTTAAGCAACCAACCTTCCAAGCACACTGCAATAGCCTTAGCAGCTAATTGGCAATCTATGGCAGCAACAATCTGCGGAATCCAGAGTCATTCTTTGCACCTCTCTCTGTATTTACTTGCAAGAAAAAAGCAAGCAGCTGACTTCAGTAAACAAAGCGAATAAATATAGTGCAATACAATCAGCCATAGTTAGTACAGCATCCTACTACCCAAAAAAAAAAAAATCAGAACCTTTGCCGTTTTCCATTTATCCAACAAGCGGCTCCATTATATCTCAAAATCCAAACAAATTCCGCAATTTACTGCAGAAATTAAAGATCATTCAGATGTGGAGATCAAAATAGATATGTTTAAGCCCCAAAGTCAGCAAAGAATCCTGTTTAGAGTGGAATTAGGGAATTTTGCTTTGAACTCAAGCTTGCCTCTTAACATCTTTCTTTATTTTTTGACAGGATTTGCTCTTTAGTCAAGATTGGGCCATTACGGATGATAGCCTTCCTTTGGCACCAAATAAAATATATAGACGCCCACCATCCTATCTAACATATGGATGCTGTAAGTCCCTTCCCTTTGAGGTTCCTAACAGCCCAATCCCCATAAACATGCGTCCGGAAAGATCACTAAATAAAGAAATGGCCCATGCTTTCAACACAACCACTGCATAGCACACAAAGTGGGTCACTTGTGTAACCCCATTAGGACAGCCTACCTCTAGTGGTTAATTTATTCTTGATCACCAATAAGCCAATGAGAGTATGCTTCTGTATAGTCTGACCTCTTGTGGCATTCATACGTAAGACACACAGAATGTGGCACAAAAGAATATATTGAACCGTGATTTTTAAAGCTTCCATGTATACGTGCAAGCAACAGAGAGAGTATAGAGATATGCATTAGAACAAATAGCTTAATAAATAGAATGGTATATAAAAATAATAATAAAAAAAAAAAACTACAAAGAACTCATAAATCATGAAAAACGAATGACATTGGAAAGTACAGTAAGCAGTAACAAGGCTTCTTCTGCCAATTGCTTCACGCCTGCTGGAACATAGCGTCGGCTTTTGGATATCATATCGAACCTAAACACAAGTCCATCATAGAAGCCCACCAGACAATTTGTTTTCAAAATCCATCTACATTAAAGTCCATTCCAAGATGTATTTCTTAACCCACTACCTACACTGAAGTTTGACCCAGCTTAATCTTCAAAATCAAGCTCAATCAGCCCAATCCAGCCAGTGAATACTGAATACGCCGTTTCTAACTTAATAAATTTGTTCACAATCCAGCCAGTGAAACTCACATTTCACAGTACGTATATATATTGTACTTTTGTTTTTGAAAATGCTTTGTATGCAATCTGGGATGCTAAAAGTAACAGTGTATAAAGATTTATTGAATTTGCCTTAATATAAGTTATAATCATATATATTTCTTTGCGCTGAAAAAACAATGTTTTTTACTGTCACAAAAACAGCCTTGCCTAATGGAAATTGGAAACTAGGACGTGAACTGTGCTAGTTTAAAAAACAGATGTGAGCTTAAGGAGCAAGGGAAACCACAAATTCAAAAAAAAAAAAAAAACACGCACGCACAAAAGGGATAAGCTTTGATAAAAGGGAAAAGAAAAAAAAAAAGTGTAAACGTGGAGTGATCGAAGAAATATAGGAGAATTGGAGGCTTGAAGCAATTTATTGAATACTCAGTTCAAAAATCAACTAGAAAGTGGTTCTATTTTGTATTTACGTGAGAATTAAAGACATATTTTTACCGAGTTGACCAATTTTGTCTTTGATTAATAAAATGAAATAGGTTTCATGAAACTTAATTAGTCTTTTGTCATCAAATAAGATATTAGTGGTTCCATTCCTTTTAACACTAAAGCTCAATTACTAGCTCTTGTTATAGATTTAAAATACTATTGTATCTATTAAAATAATAATAACTAGTTGCTAACTCATTCGATGCACGGAAATGCTATTAACTCTGAAAAAAAAATGATGAAATATTTAACTTTTATACTTTTCCATAGTTTAAAAGTGTTGTCTAATATTGAACATTATTGAGTTGTAAGTACATAGTTATCGAAACCTACAAAGTAATTTACAATTTTTAAATTAATAAAGCAAAACTCTCAATAGTTATACACAGACACACACTCAAAACTAATATAAATTGCAAATATATAAACAAAGACCATAATTTGAGAAAGACACACCAAATTTCAAATTTGAGTAGCAATATGACTTTCTTGTAATAATAACAATATAGACAATTCAAAACATGAAACAATATCAAAATTATAATACCTAATTCCATTATCTTTTATGTTGAATCCAAACAAATAATTAATTGAAATTAATCCAAACAAATAATTAATCAACCAGAAATCATAGCTTTTAATAAGAAAAAAAAAATCCTATGAACCGAAATAAAAAGCATTTAAGGTGAAGAATTAAAATCAACTTACTGAGACGTAAATACCAGAAACCCCAAGACTTAAAATTTTAAAATTTATAGAATCTCCAAATTTAATTTCAAAACCAAACCAAATTCAACAAATTTATATATAACACACCAAATAAAAATTTATCATTCCCTAGGTTGGAAGACATAAGTTGAACCTTTGATTTTTCTCCAAAAAAAATAGAGATTCTTTATCTGGCATGTACAATAATAAAAAAAAATTAGTAGAAATTTCAACCCAAAAACCAAACCCACAAAAACGATGTTAATATAAATATGGAGATTAACCCAAATACTGAAAAGATAATCAATTCTAAACATAACAAAAGAATAAGATAGAGAGAAAATCTCAGGCACATATGAAAGCAAATAAAAAATTCGACATAAAAGATAAAATTCATTAATAACAATGTAAACAAATATCCACATATGTTGAATTGAAATTTTATCAATAATAACTGTAAGTGCACAATTGTACCTGGCTCTAAGAACTGTTATAGGCCCAAGCCCAATGAGCCTTAGACAATAAGAATTTGTAGAGTGTGAGTTTGAAACCTAGGTTAGAAGTGTTTAAGGATTATATGACAAGCCCAAAGTTACAAACACTCGAAAATAACAAGGAATACTGCAAATCAATCTCCTCGGACGTAGGGCCGAGAGCTGTTCTTATGTTATTTCTCTTTCCTTTTCTTTTTCTTTTTGGTTACAAAAAAAGGGAGAGGTCCCCATTCCTGTTCTAGGTTTTTCCTTAAATACTCATCTTTTTGATACTCTGTACACGTGTTGCTCCCATTCCCCCTTAGCCTAGATATTTCTTTTCTCAGTGCCTTTGAATAGTAACCAAAAGTTTCACTTCCACTATTTAAGTGTCACTTCCCCATTAATGCGGCCAGGGTGGTAGGTGCAGGGTCTTTTAATGCGAAGGTGACAGTCTTTAACTTGCACATATCTCTAACATCGGTGCTTCTAGGTTATTCTGAGATTAACCCCTTTTAACCATCGGTCTTTACCATGTCGTTCCTTAGTCTTTACAACAGAGTCCATGGTTCTTTTGTGTTCGTCCGAAGACAAACTCACCCTCGGACAGATCCTCGGGTCCTTGACGTATAGGCTGACCCATAATACTTACAAATGCTTAACCTAGGAGCAGGTTGGCCTTTTTTAACAAGGCCCAAAGGCCCACATACTTGCCAAGTTCTCTTTACTCCCCACAATAGCCCCTCAAAACTCTGATTTTCGACGTCCGAGGAGAAAAACAGGGTTTTGATCTGACGAGAACCCATTCCACAAACTTGGTGAAAATCAGCACGTGTGGAAACCGTTTCACGTCCCAGAAGATGCCACTTGGCGGTTTTATTTTCAAAAACGCGCGCATTTATTACTGTAAGTTACATTTTGTCCCCCACATTCAACGGTGAGATGGGCATCCAACGGCCCTCATGACTCCACGAAAATTTGGGCGGGACAAATATAATTTCGAGACCGCTTTTCCGCACGTCGTGACGTTTCGGGAACCTGCGCCTTCATTTAATTCATCAGGGGCTAATCACATCAAAACATTAGCTGTCATACTTTACCTTCAGAAAACCGTGGAAGATTGCACACATTCAACCTTGTAAGTTCTTGCTCTTTCTACTCTTTGCCTTTTTTTCTCCTTGGACTTTGTCCTCGGCTGTCCTTATAATCATTCTTCCTCTTATAGTTTCATCTTTCGTTCCTTTATAATAGGTAGATTCAAGTGTCTAGTTGATACCGCCACTGGAATGGAAGGCTTCAGAGCTAAGTATAACATTCCCGGCGATATAGGTTTAAAATATTGCCCGGCAGAAGCCGTGGCCAGTTCTAGGAAAGAGGGAAAGGTTATCATCCCAATGATAGCCTTTATAGAGGGTGGGATGACCCTCCCCATGAAACCTGTAATGAGGGAATACCTTCGCAACCACCGGTTGTGCCCCGACCAATGCCTCCCTAACGTTTTCAGAGTTTTAGGTAGCGTCGATGCTCTAAACGAGCAGATGGGTCTAAACCTCACCTGGCACGATGTCGTCTTCCTATATGAATCCCACAAACTCTCTAAAGTAGGTTATTACATTAAGTCCCACTCTAGTGTCGTTAGGCTAATCTCCTGTCTGCCCAAATCCAACAAAGGCATGAAGGATGACTACCTGATCGTCTCTGGGAACTGACACGACGGTCTCCACTGCCCAGTTGAGTGGGGGGATCCAGGTGCGACACCTGAGGATTAACCTCCCCACCTCATAACCTCCCTTAATGCTAACATACATGCATATCAACATATATTTTTGTCTGTTTAACCTTATCTCTTGCTGCGTGAATCTGACCATGTTGTTTTACTTTCACATCTTTCTTTGTAGATAAGCAGCACGTACGCCCTCGTTTGAGTCATTGCAACGTCGCTGACCTAAATCGAGTACTCCGTTCCGAAGTGTTTGTTAGCGAAGACTTTCAACTCCGAGCGGCTCACTTGATTCTAGGGTATACTCCCATCTCCTCGGACTTCCAGGAGATAGAGAACGCTATAATCGCAGGCGACTGGAGACGAAGGAGAATAAACGTAGCTCGTCCCCACTTTCTAGATGACCACGATCTCCTAGACGCCCCTCACACTGTTTTGCACCTACAGCCCATAGCGGCTATTCCCCTCACCGCTCATTCCTAGGCAACTGCTATCCCAGAAGAGCAGGTATCTTCCTCACACACCTTAGACGACGAGATAGACCAATTCCAATTTGAAGATACCGAAAGGTGTCAAGGGAACCAATTTGTCGTACTCTCAAACGAGGAAGGAGAAGCCACTGAGGCTTCTGGGATTGTAGGATTAGTCGTTGCCTTACCGGAAGACGACTCCGAGGAAGACATGGACAGAATGAAGGGTCTCCTCACCAATAGAGCTGTAAAGGTGGTTGAGAGAAAAACGGGGACATCCCAGGCTCCTCCATCTTTGCCACCTCCCCCTCCTCCAGCTGAGCCAAAACTCCCAACCGAGGACCCCAAGAAGAAGAGAAAGGGGGAGGCAGAGGGAGTGACCCACAAAGACCCCAAGAAGCCACGCCAACAACCCCCTCCAGCTCAGCAGCAAAAGCTGGACAAAGGCAAGGGTAGGGCCCGCTCAGTTGAGAGCGGGGAGATCAGAGAAGTGGCCGACGTGCGCCGAGCACCGGCCATTTGGTCCCTTGACTTAAAGCTGGACGGCGCACCTATCTCCTGCCAATCCAGTATAAGGGCGGTTCAACAAGGCCATGCTCACCACTTGGCCGAGGTGTTGGAGCGCCCTCTTTTGCTGCCTAAGGACATGGAGTCCTTGGAAAAAATGAGCCAGCCACAACTATTCCTTTCTTTAAAAAGGGATTTAGCGCTGGTAAGTTTACTTCTTTTTAAGAAGATTCCACTTTTAACAATATTCATAAGTTTCTGTTGTGTTTGACTCCATCATATTTTATTACAGGCCGTTCAGGAGGTCTTTGTAGCTGAAAAATTCATTGAGGACACTCGGAAGAAAGCCAGAGCCGAGATGGAGATCAGGCTAGAGACTGAAAAGTCTTTGGGCACGGCTCTTGCTGAAAATGAGAAGCTGACCTCGGAGGTGGCTGAGCTGAGGAGGGAGAAAAATGGGGTCGAGTCAAACTTGAAGACTATGAAGACCCAGATAGAAGGGCAGCGCAAGCTCCTTCGCGAAAAAGATGATGAGCTCGCCCAAGCCCAAAGGGAGCGCTCGGCTTTGGAAAAGGAGCTCGCACTGATGAAGGAAGAGGCCAGCACGTTTCAACATTCTTTAAAAGCTGCCAAGCAGGCAAGTTTCGAGGAAGGGGTGGCAACTACAGAGGAGCAGCTGACAGAGGCTTTCGCGGCCTTGTGCCGTGAGTACTGTCAGAAAGTCTGGGGGGAAGCCCTAAATGTAGCTGGAATTCCTCTATCTTCGGATTTGAGGAAGTCCGAGAACGTTTGGCTTCCCCTTGAGATACAGGAGATTGAAGAGGCTCCTGCTGCTACTCTTACCCCTGAAGCAACTCTTCCTGCCCTTCCCCCCATAATCCCGAAGCCAATTCCAGATCCTACAGAACCTTCGGGTTCCAATAAAGACAAGGAAGGAGACGGAGACGCCGAGAAGGACCTCAGCCAAGCCATGGAACCCAACATCCCTCCAAAAAAAGCAGCAGACAAAGGAAAACAAGTTCTGTCTCCTTTTGAATTGGAGCTCAAAGAGACCAAGGCACCCAGCTCCTTTCAACAAAATCCTCCTCCAGAAGTTTAGGACCTAGCTTAGAGCTTCTCTTTCCCTATACTTAGCCTTTATATGTAATACGTGTTTATGTAATTAATAAAGAACAATTTTATTTGATTTTCACTCATGTCGCATTGGTTTTTACTTTATTCGTTTTGTACTTGTTACAAAAGTTTCTCAAAGTAAACAAATCTAACTCCGAGGATTGCACAATCATAACCTCTACACCATCGTACGCATATTATTAAAAACTTAACAAAAAGGTGACATGGTTGAGATATTTTAATAATGATTTAATTTTAAAAAAGAGAGGCCTCATATAATGATTAAACCTCTGTAATATATAGCATTGTTTTTAGTAGGATGTAAGGTCCGAGGATTATTCCTTACATAAATATGCTTAACAATTAAAGAAATAAACCTAAGATCCGAATTAATAAACAGTAAGGCACTGACTCCCAAACACAATAAGAAGTTAATTTTGATCAAGTTTATGGTCCGAGTAGTAGACTTAATCAATTCGTATGGTTTTGTTCTCAATTGGATGTAAAGTCCGAGGACCATTCCTTGCATAACTTTGCTTAACACTTAAAGATATAAAAATTTAAGATCTGATCTAGCAAACAATAAGACACTAATTTTCAGATGCGATAGGAAACTAATTTTCAAATGTCAATTTTCCCAAAGTAGGAGGTCCGAGGACCTAGCATAACTAAGGTTCTGTTTAACAAATGACAAGACATCAATTTCCACAAGGTTTATGGTCCGAGGACTGCACTTAACCAAGTTTCTGTTTGATTCTCAAAAATTGTAACTTCAAATGTTAATTTTCCGAAAGTAGGAGGTCCAAGGACCCGGCATAACTAAGGTTCTGTTTAACAAATGACAAGACATCAATTTCCACAAGGTTTGTGGTCCGAGGACTGCACTTAACCAAGTTTCTGTTTGACTCTCAAAAATTGTAACTCCAAATGTTAATTTTCCCAAAGTAGGAGGTTCGAGGACCTGGCATAACTAAGGTTCTGTTTAACAAATGACAAGACATCAATTTCCGCAAGGTTTGTGGTCCGAGGACTGCACTTAACCAAGTTTCTGTTTGATTCCCAAAAATTATAACTTCAAATTCCTGAAATGTTATTGAATTTGAGCTGGGTACAAACAAAAGTATAATTTATTAATAGTAATACCTTCGCAGGTTATTTACATTCCATGGACGTGGTACAATTCTTTCATCTAGATCAGTTAGCCGATATGACCCTATACCTGCTACTGAATCAATAAGATAGGGGCCTTCCTAGTTTGGTCCAAGCTTACCCCAAGCTGGATTCCTAGCCGTGCCCACAACCCTTCTTAGTACAAGATCCCCAGGTGCTAGTGGCCTTAGCTTCACGTGGGCATCATATCCCCGTTTAAGTTTTTGTTGGTAATAAGCCATTTGGACCATAGCTGCCTCACGTCGTTCTTCAAGTAAGTCAAGACTTTTCTCCAGGAGTCCATTGTTGCTCTCGGGGTTAAAAGAACTCGTCTTTAAGGTGGGAAAACTAGATTCCAAAGGTATCACAGCCTCGGCTCCATAAGTCATAGAGAATGGCGTTTCCCCAGTGGACCTGCGTGGTGTGGTCCGATACGTCCACAGAACATGAGGAAGCTCTTCTACCCATCTACCCTTCGCATCATCCAACCTTTTCTTCAGCCCATTGAGAATGACCTTGTTAACGGCCTCGGCTTGTCCATTTCCCTAAGGATAAGCTGGGGTGGAGTACATGTTTACAATGCCCAAGTCACCACAATATTGCCTAAAAGCCTTGCTGTCAAATTGAACACCATTGTCAGAAATGAGTGTGTGTGGTATGCCGAATCGAGTAATAATATTTTTCCAAACAAACTTCTTGGAATCCACATCTCTAATATTTGCTAAGGGCTCGGCCTCAACCCATTTAGTGAAATAATCCGTTCCCACGAGAAGCCATCTTTTATTACCAGTGGCCCTCGGAAATGGCCCAACTATATCTAGTCCCCACTGTGCGAAGGGCCAAGGACTGGAAAGGGGGTTAAGAACTCTCCCAGGTTGATGGATATTAGGGGCGAACCTCTGACATTGATCACATTTCCTGGCATAGTCTTGAGCCTCCCTTTGCATATTAGGCCACCAATAACCCTGAGTCAAAGCTCTGTGGGTTAAGGATCTTCCCCCAGTGTGGCTGCCACAAATCTCTTCATGCAGTTCTTCCAAAAGCCCTTCCGTTGAGTCAGGGTGTACACACAACAAGTACGGTCCGGAAAAGGACCGTTTGTACAGTTTCTAGTCCTCGGACAACCAGAAACGTGGTGCCTTTCGGCGTACCTTATCTGCTTCGGATTTGTCCTTAGGGAGGACATCATTCTTAAGAAAAGATATAACCGGGTCCATCCAACTAGGTCCAGACCTTACTAGATGAATGCGAGGTGCATTGGCAGTGACAAGAGAGGGTTCTAACAAGTCTTCAATAAGGATAACCCTAGGTAAACCTTGAGCCGAGGACGTAGCCAACGTGGCTAAGGAGTCTGCATGAGTGTTTCCGCTCCTAGGAATGTGAGCTAATACAAAGGAGTCAAATTCCATTCGCCGACGTCTGACCTGAGCCAAATATTCCTGCATCCTTGGATCTCTAGCCTCCATGACTCCCATGACTTGGCCGACCACTAGTTGAGAGTCCGAAAAGACATGGATTTCCTTTCCACCCATTCTATGCACCATTTTCATGCCTACCAAGACCGCTTCATATTCGGCTTCATTATTAGTGGCCGAGAATGCCAATCTCAAAGACTTTTCAAAAATAATCCCCTCAGGGGATATCAAGACAAGTCCAACACCAGACCCTCTCTGGTTGGCCGCCTCATCCACATACACTTTCCAACTCGGAGATGTCACAGCTGTGATAACACCAACTGATTTGTCACCCATGTGGAATTCCTTTAGAGTTTCTTCCAGCAATGGCTCGGCGAACTCAGCCACCAGGTCAGCTAGGACTTGGCCCTTCACCGAGGTGCGAGGCTTGTATTTAACATCAAAAGCCCCTAGGATGGTCCCCCATTTTGCTATCCTGCCTGAGTAGTCCGCGCTACGTAACACTGCCTTGAGAGGCAATTGAGTTAGGACAACCACTGTATGAGATTGAAAATAATGAGGAAGCTTTCGCGTGGCATGAACCACGCCCAGGAGTGCCTTTTCCAAGGGTAGATAACGCATCTCAGCATCCCCCAAAGACTTACTAACATAATAAACCGGTTTTTGCACCCTGTTATCATTCCTTATAAGGACCAGGCTGACCGCATGGACAGCCACTGCCAGATAAGCAAATAAAATCTCGTGTGCCTCTGGACGAGATAGGATGGGTGGCCGAGAAAGATATTGTTTAAGTTGTTCAAAAGCTAACTGGCATTCCTCGGTCCATTGAAACCCTTTCCATTTGTTCAACAACTGGAAGAAAGGACGACAGCGATCTACTGACCGAGATATGAACCGATTTAAGGCGGCTATCATTCCTGTTAACTTTTGAATTTCTTTTGGATTCCGAGGAGGCTGCAGATGCTGAATAGCCTTGACCTGCACCGGATTGACCTCTATGCCTCTGTGAGTAATCAAAAATCCCAAGAACTTTCCAGACCCTACGCCGAAAGAGCACTTAGAGATGTTAAGGCGCAGCTGGTACTTTCTCAGTATCTGAAAAGTGTCGGCCAAATCTTTCAGGTGTGAGGGTATTGTTTTGCTTTTCACTACCATATCATCCACGTATACTTCGACGGTCTTACCCAATTGCTGCTCAAACATTCTAGTCATCATCCTTTGGTAGGTAGCCCCAGCATTCTTCAAACCAAATGGCATGACCTTATAATGATAATTTCCCGTCGGAGTAACGAAAGCAGTCTTTTCCTGATCCTCTAACGCCAAAAGAATCTGATGATAACCCTGGAATGCGTCCAAGAAACTCATCCGAGGATGTCCGACAGTGGCATCCACCAATTGATCTATACGCGGCATTGGGAACGAATCCTTGGGATAGGCCTTGTTCAGATCAGTGAAGTCCACGCATACCCTCCATTTCCCATTCTTTTTCTTAACAACAACAGTATGGGCCAACCACTCGGGGTAAAAAACTTCTTTAATAGCCCCAGCCCTCTTGAGTTTGAGAACCTCTTCCTTTACAGCTTCAGAATGTTCCCTAGAAGATCGCCGAGGTGGCTGCCTCCTCGAAACAATAGCTGGGTTGACATTTAAGTGATGACAAATGAAGTTTGGATCCACGCCTGGGGCTTCATAAGGATCCCACGCAAAAACATCAATGTTGTCCTTCAAAAATTCTAACATTTCCATCTTCTCCTGGTGTGGTAGAAGTATACCAACTTAGAAGAACTTCTCTGGATCATCAGCCACTGGAAACTTCTCCAGTTTCTCACAATATGTCTCCTCTCCTGTCGGCACTTGAGATGCGTCAGGAGGCGTTAACTGCTATGAATTTTTGGTGGCTAAAGTCGAAGACTCGGCTTCTGTTTGATGTAGCACTGCGGCGGATATGCATTGCCTGGCCACCGATTGGCTGCCGAGGATTTCCTCAACGGAGTCCCCCGAGGGGAACTTAACTTTTACACGCAAAGTAGAGGAGACAGCCCCAAGCGCATGCAGCCAGGGCCTGGCGAGGATGGCCGTATATGGAGAGTACGCGTCAACCACAATGAAATCCACCTCAACCGTTTCTGAGCCGGATTGAACGGGCAAACGAATCTGCCCCCTCGGCATAATAGATCTCCCTTCAAAGCTTATGAGCGGTGAGTCATAAGGAGTGAGGTCTTCCATCTTCAACCTTAGCCCCTTAAATAGATCAGGGTACATAATATCTGCACCACTGCCCTGGTCTACCATCACCCTCCTCACATCATAATTTCCTATCCTCAGCGTAATTACAAATGCGTCGTCATGGGGCTGGATAGTCCCTACTTTATCTTCCTCGGAAAAACCTAGGACGGGCAAAATGCCCCTCAACCTCTTCGACCTACTACCTACATCCTCGGCCTGAGGATGGGAAACCGCCAGTACCCTAGTGGGACATGACCCAGTCCTACCAGGTGCAGCGAAGATAACATTAATCGTTCCTAATGCTGGCCGAGATGAATTGTTCCCCCGGTTGTTAGAACCAACTTGACTGACATGCCCGGTAGGCTGACATAAGTGCTCCTTGAACTTTCCTTCACTGACGAGCTGCTCCAAATTGTTCCACAAGGTCCGGCAATTCTCGGTAGTGTGGCCTACATCCCGATGGTATTGACAAAAGTGATTTTGATTTCTTTTTGCAGGATCCCCTGCCATCTTACTGGGCCATCTGAAGAAGGGCTCTTTACGAACTTTCTCCAATAATTGATGCACTGGTTCTCGAAACACAGTATTTACAGCCTGAGGTGTTGCCGAGCCAGATTGCCTGAAGTAATCCCTCCTCGGCTTATTGTTGTGATATCTGTCCGACCTGAAATCCCTTCTCTCTTGAGGGATAACCTTCTCATTTCCCTTCCCTTGCTGCTGATCCTCCTCTACCCTTTTATACTCATCAATGCGATCCATGAGGCGACGTACACTGTGGACAGGCTTTTTCGTCAAAGACTTTCTCAAGTCATGGTCAGTAGGCAGACCTACTTTAAAGGTATTCAGTGCCACCTCATCGAAATCACCATCTATCTCATTAAACATTTCCCAATACCGGTCAGAATATGCTTTCAGCGTTTCTCCTTCCTTCATGGTCATGGATAACAGTGAGTCCAATGGCCGAGGGACTCTGCTACAAGTAATGAACCGCGAAGCAAACGCCCTAGTCAGCTCCCCGAATGAACCTACAGACCCTGATTTGAGACCGTTGAACCACCTCATAGCCACGGGCCCCAAGCTAGAGGGAAAAACTTTACACATCAACGTCTCGGAAAACATGCCCAATCCCCATAAACATGCATCCGGAAAGATCACTAAATAAAGAAATGGCCCATGCTTTCAACACAACCACTGCATAGCACACAAAGTGGGTCACTTGTGTAACCCCATTGGGACAGCCTACCTCTAGTGGTTAATTTATTCTTGATCACCAATAAGCCAATGAGAGTATGCTTTTGTATAGTCTGACCTCTTGTGGCATTCATACGTAAGACACACAGAATGTGGCACAAAAGAATATATTGAACCGTGATTTTTAAAGCTTCCATGTATACGTGCAAGCAACAGAGAGAGTATAGAGATATGCATTAGAACAAATAGCTTAATAAATAGAATGGTATATAAAATAATAATAATAATAAAAAACTACAAAGAACTCATAAATCATGAAAAACGAATGACATTGGAAAGTACAGTAAGCAGTAACAAGGCTTCTTCTGCCAATTGCTTCACGCCTGCTGGAACATAGCGTCGGCTTTTGGATATCATATCGAACCTAAACACAAGTCCATCATAGAAGCCCACCAGACAATTTGTTTTCAAAATCCATCTACATTAAAGTCCATTCCAAGATGTATTTCTTAACCCACTACCTACACTGAAGTTTGACCCAGCTTAATCTTCAAAATCAAGCTCAATCAGCCCAATCCAGCCAGTGAATACTGAATACGCCGTTTCTAACTTAATAAATTTGTTCACAATCCAGCCAGTGAAACTCACATTTCACAGTACGTATATATATTATACTTTTGTTTTTGAAAATGCTTTGTATGCAATCTGGGATGCTAAAAGTAACAGTGTATAAAGATTTATTGAATTTGCCTTAATATAAGTTATAATCATATATATTTCTTTGCGCTGAAAAAACAATGTTTTTTACTGTCACAAAAACAGCCTTGCCTAATGGAAATTGGAAACTAGGACGTGAACTGTGCTAGTTTAAAAAACAGATGTGAGCTTAGGGAGCAAGGGAAACCACAAATTCAAAAAAAAAAAAAAACACGCACGCACAAAAGGGATAAGCTTTGATAAAAGGGAAAAGAAAAAAAAAAAAGTGTAAACGTGGAGTGATCGAAGAAATATAGGAGAATTGGAGGCTTGAAGCAATTTATTGAATACTCAGTTCAAAAATCAACTAGAAAGTGGTTCTATTTTGTATTTACGTGAGAATTAAAGACATATTTTTACCGAGTTCACCAATTTTGTCTTTGATTAATAAAATGAAATAGGTTTCATGAAACTTAATTAGTCTTTTGTCATCAAATAAGATATTAGTGGTTCCATTCCTTTTAACACTAAAGCTCAATTACTAGCTCTTGTTATAGATTTAAAATACTATTGTATCTATTAAAATAATAATAACTAGTTGCTAACTCATTCGATGCACGGAAATGCTATTAACTCTGAAAAAAAATGATGAAATATTTAACTTTTATACTTTTCCATAGTTTAAAAGTGTTGTCTAATATTGAACATTATTGAGTTGTAAGTACATAGTTATCGAAACCTACAAAGTAATTTACAATTTTTAAATTAATAAAGCAAAACTCTCAATAGTTATACACAGACACACACTCAAAACTAATATAAATTGCAAATATATAAACAAAGACCATAATTTGAGAAAGACACACCAAATTTCAAATTTGAGTAGCAATATGACTTTCTTGTAATAATAACAATATAGACAATTCAAAACATGAAACAATATCAAAATTATAATACCTAATTCCATTATCTTTTATGTTGAATCCAAACAAATAATTAATTGAAATTAATCCAAACAAATAATTAATCAACCAGAAATCATAGCTTTTAATAAGAAAAAAAAATCCTATGAACCGAAATAAAAAGCATTTAAGGTGAAGAATTAAAATCAACTTACTGAGACGTAAATACCAGAAACCCCAAGACTTAAAATTTTAAAATTTATAGAATCTCCAAATTTAATTTCAAAACCAAACCAAATTCAACAAATTTATATATAACACACCAAATAAAAATTTATCATTCCCTAGGTTGGAAGACATAAGTTGAACCTTTGATTTTTCTCCAAAAAAAATAGAGATTCTTTATCTGGCATGTACAATAAAAAAAAAAAAATTAGTAGAAATTTCAACCCAAAAACCAAACCCACAAAAACGATGTTAATATAAATATGGAGATTAACCCAAATACTGAAAAGATAATCAATTCTAAACATAACAAAAGAATAAGATAGAGAGAAAATCTCAGGCACATATGAAAGCAAATAAAAAATTTGACATAAAAGATAAAATTCATTAATAACAATGTAAACAAATATCCACATATGTTGAATTGAAATTTTATCAATAATAACTGTAAGTGCACAATTGTACCTGGCCCTAAGAACAATTATAGGCCCAAGCCCAATGAGCCTTAGACAATAAGAATTTGTAGAGTGTGGGTTTGAAACTCAGGTTAGAAGTGTTTAAGGATTATATGACAGGCCCAAAGTTACAAACACTCGAAAATAACAGGGAATACTGCAAATCAATCTCCTCGAACGTAGGGCCGAGAGCTGTTCTTATGTTATTTCTCTTTCCTTTTCTTTTTCTTTTTGGTTACAAAAAAAGGGAGAGGTCCCCATTCCTGTTCTAGGTTTTTCCTTAAATACTCATCTTTTTGATACTCTGTACACGTGTTGCTCCCATTCCCCCTTAGGCCAGATATTTCTTTTCTCAGTGCCTTTGAATAGTAACCAAAAGTTTCACTTCCACTATTTAAGTGTCACTTTCCCATTAATGCGGCCAGGGTGGTAGGTGCAGGGTCTTTTAATGCGGAGGTGACAGTCTTTAACTTGCACATATCTCTAACATCGGTGCTTCTAGGTTATTTTGAGGTTAACCCCTTTTAACTATCAGTCTTTACCATGTCGTTCCTTAGTCTTTACAACAGAGTCCATGGTTCTTCTGTGTTCGTCCGAGGACAAACTCACCCTCGGACAGATCCTCGGGTCCTCGGCGTATAGGCTGACCCATAATACTTACAAATGCTTAACCCAGGAGCAGGTCGGCCTTTTTTAACAAGGCCCAAAGGCCCACATACTTGCCAAGTTCTCTTTACTCCCCACAATAACAATATAAACAAATTCGACATAAAATTCATTAATTAAAGAAGAAAGCTGAATAGAATTGCTTGCGTTTTTTTTTTTTTTTTTAATCCTAAAGTGAAGTTAAGTTTATGTGGTGTTTAGTATGGGGGAATCCACATTACTCCTGACATCTAGATTCCTTAGAATGTGTGTGGTGTTTGGTATGGAGGAATCCACATTACTCCTGATATCCAGATTCTTTAGAATGTGATTTCTTGCAATCTAGATGCCTAGGAATGTAACTATTCCTATATTTGATTTAATTGAAAATCTAATAAGATTCCTAGTAATGTGAGATGATAATATTTGATTTATTTCTAGGAATCTTAAATGAATTATTCATATTTTTTATTCTATCCTTAGATTTGAATGTGAACTACCAAGTCCCAAAAAAAATCTTCCTCTAAATAAATAATGAAAAACAAAATATAAATTATAAATTATGACAAATTCATTGAAACTGTAGTCTAATATTTCAAAATGACAAGTACAATACAAAAATAACTATTTAAATTCTTAAATGTTTTATTCTTAAATAACTATTAAATAACTATTCTTAATAAGAAAATCAATTCTTAATAATAATTATAAATTGACAATTTTAACTATTTTTCTTTATCAATTCTTAATAATAATTTTTAAAGGAGCTAAATCAATAACAAAACAACTTGACAACGTTTATGTCTATAAGACCATAGAAGTAGTAATAAAAATAAAAGTAGTTCATCAACAGTGAATACCTGGCAATAATGGAGGGTCCCCTTCAATTTTTTTTTTTTTTTTTGGTGCATGAAACCTAAATAGAACTTTGTTAAAGAATATATCAGCACAGTTGTCTATCTTTTTTATGTTATTTTGGTGGAAAAAGATAAAGACAAGGGAAAATATATTGATAATTTGTTTTATATTTTCTCTTAATTGCTTAAATGATAAAGAAAAATAGTTAAAATTGTCAATTTATAAAAAAATACAATTTCCTTTAAATTTGAGAATCTCGATACCCACTTGTTTTAAAAGAAATCAACATTCCTACTAAAAAGGAGCTAAAGGAGGAATCCAGATTGTCCTGGCATCTGATTCTCAAGCGTGACCAAATACGAGAATTTTTAAACATTCCTAAGAATCCTAAAATATTACCTTATACCAAACGCTACATTAGGGTTTTAAGGTGGTAATTGCTAAGGTTTTGAGAAGGGAAAAGAGACTCCTAACAAGAGTCCTTCTCTATCTTTTTTTCTTAATCCCAATGTTTTTTTTTTTTTTTTTTTGAGTGAGTCTTTTTTTTTTTTTTTTTTGAATCCTAAAGTGAAGTTAGATTGAGGGTTTTGAGGTGATAATTTTTAGGACTTTGAGGAGGGGAGAGAGAGTCCTAACAGGAGTCTCTCTCTCTCTTTCTCTCTTTTTCTTAATCTAACATGAGCCTTTTTTTTTTTTTTTTTTCAACGTGTCTTTTTTTAGTCCTATTTTCAACGTGGGGGTTTTTTTTTTTTAGGCCTATTAGAATTTTTTTATATATATATATAGATTATCAACGTTTGAGTTTGAATTTAGGTTGGACTTATTAGAGAAATAGAGTTTCACTCCTTGTTAAGTTTTGATTAAAGAAAAATAATTTTGTTTTAAAAAAATTGATAATGATGAGTTTGAGTCTAAGTTAGAATTGTTAGAGAAATAGGGTTTCATTCCTTGTTATGTTTGGATTAAACAAAAATAATTTTATTATAATAAAATGATAATTTTATTTAAATATTGTGCTGACGTGAAAAATTGTGAAAGTTTCAGAGATTTCGGTTTTATAATAATAATAATAATAATAATAATAATAATAATGGGAAGGTATAAAAAAAAAAGAGTAAATACCTAACACAATTGGAGCCTCTTTGTTGAGAAACGGCCTTCAAACGACTAACATCACAATGATTTGGCCCTGCCCCACCAATAATTTACCCTTCAAACACTTCTCACCAAACCCACCCCAACACCAATAATAGCTCATGTAAAATACTGGATTTACAAAGTTTGATATTGCAATGGGTTTGGCCGTGCTCCACCATCAATTTACCCTTCAAACACTTCTTACCAAAACCCACCCCAACACCAATAATAACTAATGGAAAATACTAGATTTACAAAGTTTGATATTGCAATGGGTTTGGCCATGCTCCACCATCAATTTACCCTTCAAACACTTCATACCAAACCCACCTGAACAATAATAATAACTAATGGAAAATACTAGATTTACAAAGTTTGATATTTCAATGGGTTTGGCCATGCTCCACCATCAATTTGCCCTTCAAACACTTCTTACCAAACCCGCCCCAACAGCAATAATAACTAATGGAAAATACTAGATTTACAAAATTTGATATTGCAAATTAATGGGGTTTGGCCGTGCTCCACCATCAATTTACCCTTCAAACACTTCTTACCAAACACACCCCAACACCAATAATAACTAATGGAAAATACTAGATTTACAAAGTTTGATATTGCAAATTAATGGGGTTTGGCTGTGCTCCACCATCAATTTACCCTTCAAACACTTCTCACCAAACCCACCCCAACACTAATAATAACATACAGAAAATGCTAAATTTACAAATTATTTTAAATTACTTAATACAAATTGTTGATGAGGTTTTTAGTAGACGTAAATTGTACGTTTTTTTTACGGTAGTGACTTCACCAGCACTGCCAACTCAAGTGAGGTTTATATTCTTAATTTATATAGTTAATTATTCTGCTTTTATTTTCTTGTAAGCACATTAATTTATTAATACTAAATCCTAGAAAATTTTATCAATTGAAGATAGTATCACGTGTGTGTGTGTGTGTATATATAATGCACTATAACATTTAGCAAAAAAAAAAAAAAAAGCATTACAACTCTACAAGAGTGTAGAGTAGCTAGCCAAACTTGCTTGAGAGTAAAACAAAGCAGGAAAATGTTTGTGTGTGTCATCATTTTAAAAGCTTACAATTTACATGGACAACATAACTATTAGAGCCTATATTATATAGAGAAATGTTATATCTACTGTGGGGAGCAAAAAGGTCCTAGTGGGTATATGGGCCGTTGGGCCATGCCAAGGAAGGCCGACCTACTCTTGAGTTCAGAACTTCTTAGCACCTCGACTCATCTCACGTGCCGAGGATCCGAGGACCCATCCGAGGTTGATTTTTACCCTCGGATGGGCACAGAAGAACCAGGGACGTCGTGATTAAAGGTTCAGGGACAGCACAGCGGAGACCAACGGTTAAAAGGGGTGAACCCCTGAATGTCCTGGAAGCACCGATGTTTGAAGGGTGCCAAAGGCTGCCACCTCCACATTAAAGACCCTGCACCTACCACCCTGGCCGCATTAATGGGGAAGTGACACCTGAACAGTGGAGGAGAAACTTCTAGTTCTTGTTCAAAGGCACTAAGGGAAGAAATATCTAGGCTAAGGGGGAGATAGGGCAACACGTGTATGAGGGATTTAGAAAGATGAGTATTTAAGGGGAGACCCAGAACAGAAAAAAGGGGGACCTCTCTCTCTCTCTCTCTTTGTAATCAAAGAAAAAAAGAAAGAAAAGAAAGATAATATAAGAACAGTCCTCGGCTTACGTCCGAGGAGGTTGAGTTGCAATATTCCTTGTTATTTTTGAGTGCTGACAATCTTTGACTTGCCATATAACCCTTAAACTCTTCTAACCTGGGTTTCAAACCCGCACTCTACAAATTCATATTGTTTAAGGCTCATTGGGCCTGGGCCCATAACTGTTATTGGGGGCCAGGTGCAATTGTGCACTTACATCTACAATATTTTTACAACAAATTTTATGTAACAGATTGTTACTTACTATTATTAGTGGGAAAAAATAATTTCAATTGTGGATTTAAATTGATAACCTGTAACAACCTACCAACTAAAATATGTTGTGAAAGAGTTGTAAAAATATTGTGAAAGCGTTGTAAAAATGTTGTAGATGTAGCACTTCACTATTATATAGCAAAAAAATTAAAAAACGTATCCATTTGAGCATAAAAAGTGGTACTCAAAGTTTTCTGGGCATGTTGAATGTTGCAAAATGGAAACACAGATTTCATGTTACTCCTGGTTGAACTTGACAGGTTCTCATATTAGAACCTAGGTGATTGCCATCAATTGCCACAAGCTAGTGACATAGCTTAGCTTTCGTTCCAACTATATCCCTTATAGTGTCCATTTGGTTGATACACCTCTCCTCCATTAACCCCAAAATTTATGGACATAATTACGTCTAATTCTACTTAAGATTAAGTAACAAATCCAATTAAATTTAATACATTACCCTCTTCTTGCTTCCATTTCCTCATACCATATATATCGCTGTTTTAAAAGTCTAAAGAAAACTATTAAAACATTCGTAATGCAACAAAAACCAATACTAGAACATACAAAGTTAATTTTAATTTTATCCAATGAACATGCTAGTTGGAAAGTTGTATGAATTTTAACATTATGATTTTCTGCAGCATATAAGGATTATTCACATAAAGAAACAAAGAACAGTTTTTCGTAAATAATTACACTTTTTCTAATGGTAAAAGTTTTACATTACTTATCAAAATAATAATAATTACATTATGGTACACTTTTTGAAAATTTGTACAATATTTTTTAAAATCAATGTCACAGAGAGAGAGAGAGAGAGAGAGAGAGAGAGAAGCAATTTGAAGATGCAATAATGCATGTTAATTTTTCTTTTTCTTTTCAATATTGTGAGTGTATAAATGATTTCTTTAATTTCTAAGGAAATGAAAAGAAAAACTCTTTAATTCATTGGTTTAATTTTCAAATTTTTTCTATCTTCTTATAATAAATAAAAACAATTTGAGTCCCCAACGGAGATCGGGTTATTTGTGTATAGTTTCTAATCAAGTTAAACAGATAGATATATATATATATATATATATATATATATATATATATAAACAGTTTTACAATTTCTTTGGTTCAAAATAAAAGCTATTTACCAATTTGTCACTTGTAATTAAAAAAAAAAAAAATTAAAACAGTGTGTTATGTCTAATGTTGGCAAACTGTAGAACTGAACACCACATATGTGGTATCTTCATAATAGTTGTATGCAAGATAATGGTTGAAATAGTAGAATTGAAAAAAAAATAGAACTTTAAAAAAGCCCTTACGCACACAAATAAATTTAGTGCTGCATGGATATCTTAGTTCGTATAAAATTGTTGACTGGCACCCTATCTCTTTACATTCCTCGAAGATTTCTCTAAAAACACAATAATATACCAAACAATGGGTTTGGTTCAAGACTTTGATCGCAATGGGTTTGGTTCTGCCCCACTATCAATGTAGCCTTTAAACAATTTTTACCAAACCCACTAGAAAACCAATAATGAAAAACACGACCAAAAAGTTGTTCTAATCACGGCTAGTGAAAACTAATTTTGACACAAATCAGACGGTAGTATTGACTTTAGGGTCTTTTTTCTGATGGTAGTAACTTATTCATCTAAGTCAAATGAGGTTGGCTATCTTAATTTCTATAATTAATTATTTTCTTGCACTTTCTTGAAATCACATTATTAATATATTAGTAATGCGTGACCTACCAATTCATCAGTGATGTAAATATTTCAAATTAATGAAATAATACTATCTACCTTAAAACAAAAAAGAAAGAAAAAATCCATATCTCATCGTGTTAAAATTGGGCTGTCCTAGTCATCGATTTTTCTTTTCCTTGTGTATATATTTTATGATATTATCTGCATATATATTTCTACATTTAATAGATAAAAACTTTTTTTTTTGAGAAGATTTAATTGATTTATGATTCATATTAAATGTTATTTTTTTAATTTATAAATTTGATTAAAGTAGTTATAAACATATTATATATATTTCAAAAAAAGAGATTATTTTCTCTACATTGGCATCTTAAAATAATTTGGATATTAAATATTTTTTTCACACGTACTTAATTATTCTTTACCATGTATAAAAATTTTGTTTGAAAAAATTGTATTATTACATCATTATTTATCTATTGTTTAAACTAAAAGCATATATACTTACACAGTTAAATTTAAAATTTTGATATAAATAAAAGTCTCTTGCATCATATGGGATAATTACAAGCTAGTCAAATATGTGTGTGTGTGTGTGTGTTAATAGACAAATCTTTGAGAAAATCGAGTTAGATTTTAATTAAATTCTCTATTTTGGGCCAACATGTCCTATTTTATTTTAAATTTTGTATCAAATAAATTATTGAGTGTAAAAATTAAATAGTTCAAATCTAATTAGATTTTAAATTGGATTTTAATTGGAATCCAATTTTTCGTCATCTGTCCATCTAAGTTTTTATTTTATTTTTTTGACAAGTAAATTATTGAGTGTAAAAACCGAGAAATTTAAAACCAATTAAATTATAAATTATATATATTTATATATAATTGAATCCTTTTTAAAAAATAAATATATAAAATAAATTATATAATTATGATTGTTTTTAATTATACATGTGCAGATGCGTAAACTACATACTAATTAAGAAAAAAAAAAAAAAAAAACCGTCATTCATAACACGGCTTACATGACACGGCTCACATGATGGTATAGAAGTCAAAGAAATAAGAAGAAAAAGAAGCCCTGCACCTAATTCAATTATCCAAGGAAAGGGTTAAACAGACACTTGAACTTTAGGTCTTAATAAAATATTCCTAATCCAATTTCCAAACTGGCCCACTTGGACCCTTACACACGCTGTTGCTTTGCGAATGTCACTGCTTGACTTCCTGCCACAGCCTCGCGAGTTCAACCGAATGTGGAATGAAACTTCGGAAAATTTTGAGGTTAAGGAAAAATAAACGCTGTTGTATTATTTTTTTTTTTTTTCCAGAATCACGAATGAAACTTCGGAAAAATTTGCAGCAACAAAATTTGCCTTATGAGATCTAACTAAAAGGTGGAGACCATCGAGTAGGACTCTTACGTGGCTCTTGGCTACTTGCTTTTTTCAATGAAATAATTATCTCCTTTGCCGTAATGCTTGTTGAATAACATAACAAAAAATTATAATTTAATAATTCCTGTATTTTGATTAGAGTAACTATATATTTATTTGATTTAAGAGAAAATATTATTTTGGTCCTTACATTTTGAGTCACAATCAATTTGGCAAATGCATTTTGGCAACAGTTAATTTAGTCTCTTTAATTTTCAAGTTGCAGTCAATTTAATTTTTACCGTTAACTCAAAATTGTCTATATAACTAGTGGTGTGCATTGCTGGCACACTTGGAAGTGTACGTAGTATAGAATAATATTTAAAAAAATGTAATTAACATATAAAAATGCCACCTCAGCTAGGGACAGAGCTAGAGTTTTGAGTTAAGGGAGCAGCTTTACATATGCAGCTATTTCAACATTTGACTCTACTACTACTTAGCTGTTGAGGATTTTTTTTTTTTTTTTTTTTTGTGTTTGTAAGAACAAAATTTTTTTTGTTTATAATTTTTAAAATGGCAGGGTTAATTGAGCTTAATTTTTTTTTTTAGTTTTACTATATGTAATTTTTGTTGTTTACCTTCTTTTTTTTTGGCTTGTGTATTTTGTTTTAGATTTTAGATTTATAAATTTATAAATTTTTTTATAGTCACTAAAATGAGAAAAATACTAGTGCTACAATTTTTTTTTTATAAATTATTAATGTGATAAGTGATCACTAGTAAGTAAAAAAATGATGTGAGTAATGGGTCCATGTACGAACCAATAAGAATTTGCTACCAAAACAGTTTGTAAAAATATTGTAAAAAAGTTTGTGAGTATAACATTACTCTTAAAAGAATCAATAATATTGTTTATGAGAAAAATGTAATTTTACATAACAAAATTGCAAATATTAATACACATATATATATAATAATATTTTTTTAAAACAATTTAGGGGCATTGCCCCTAGCTAGTCCAAAGCTAGCTACGTACTTGACCTAAGCAATTTATTAAATAAAAAATAGACTACGTAAAAAAAAATTAAAGAACAAAAACAAAATTTTGAACTGATGAAATTACGAGAAAAAGTAAAATGAATTTAAAAAAAAAAAAAAACTCAAAATTCCCTATTTATTTTCTTGCGATCCAAACACTAAGAATAAAAATACACTGTTCACAAAAAAAAAAAAAAAAACACGGCTTACATGTCATTAGTCAGGAAATAAGAAAAATAAGAAAGAAAAAGTAGCTCTGCACCAAATCCAATTCCTCTTTATTTTTGTTTTTTAAAATTCGCTGTGCTTACTTACATCAAAGATTAGAAGATCGTCATGGATTTTTTAGTGGAAAATACAGTCTAACAACACTGGCATGGACGATGGATTCTTTATGACTCATGATTTAGAAGTCAATTACATTAATGGTTCCTTTCATGTCTCTAGTGTATTCCGAGCTCACCTCACTGTCTAATCAAAGCAATTTTAGTTCATTCTATTTTCTATTGAAAATTCATCATTTTACAGTTCCTATGAATTTCTGGTAGGGTCTGCTCAACGGCCTATGCACGTTAAAAAGTAATTTCTTTGTTTGTTCGCTTTCACTTTTTTTTTTTTTTTTTGACAGGACTGCTTTTGGAAGCGCATTATCAATTTATTAAATACTAAATCATAGAAAATTTTATCAATTAAAGATCCCACGGATTTTATATTTTTGGAGGTATTTGACAAATAGCAATAACGCACTACAGGGTACGCAAATGATTTTTTACGTCACAACTAACTGAAACAGCCTATATATAATACAAACTTGTGTATCTTCCTCTACTGCACACTAAAATTTCACCAGTTTCCCGCTTGTCCAAACCAGTGAAGCTTCTCAACCCCAATTTTCCTGCATTATCATGCTCTACATTCCTTCATATCATTCTACTCTTTTCTGTAACCCTTCTATGCTTGAAACCTGCCACCCCTTCTGCCACTCCAACAAATGAGACTGACCGTTTGGCTTTGCTTAAATTCAAGGAATCCATTTATTATGATCCATATGGAATCTTGAGCTCATGGAATGATTCTTTCCACTTCTGCAACTGGCATGGAATTACATGCGGCCGCTGTCATCAAAGAGTCATAACCTTAGAACTACAAGGTCATAACTTGCGTGGCACCATTCCACCTTTCATTGGCAACCTCACTTTTCTTAGGGCCATCAACCTTCGAAACAATAGCTTCTATGGTGAAATTCCAAAGGAAGTTGGTCAGTTGTTCCAATTGCGAGAACTCAATCTTACAAATAACACGTTGGGAGGAGAAATTCCAACCAACTTGTCCAACTGCTCTGAACTTAGGCATATAAGAGTCTTGAACAACAAAATTATTGGGAAAATTCCCATGGAGCTTGGCTCTTTGACCAAGCTTTCTGCTCTTGGGGTCGCCAGAAACAATTTCATAGGAGGAATCCCAGGTTTCTTGGGAAATCTTTTATCACTCTTAATATTTTCGGCAAGCGATAATGCCATGTACTGCTGCTAAGTTTTGCTAACACTATTCAGAAACTAATAGAAATTTGCCAAGTGTCATTGAAATAGATGCATGAAACACATCGGCATGCGTAAGTGATGACACAAACATCCCTGTACGTGTAAGCAATGACACAAGCAATCCAGCACGTGTAAGCGATGACATAAGTGGACCAATCAGGCTGTGACATATGTCACCAATCAGACTCCATCACGTGTCGCTCATCCACTCCCAAACTCCTATAAATAGAAGCCTTCTTAAGACATTTGGGGAGACACAAAAAAGATATCTTGAGTTCAGAAATCCAGAAGCTCTGCCGGAATCAAACCCCGAAGCCTCTAAGAATTTCAAGAACTTCAACCTCGAATACAGACAACATTCAAAGCAAAATCATCCAAACTACTTGTCCAGGTCTCAAAGGTTATTGGAATCAAGCTCAAAAGCCTCCAGAAACCTCAACAAACCACAAATCAGCGAAGCTCTAAGGATTCTAGCCTTTAAAGCCCTAAAGAACTTCCACCACAAACCTTCAGAAAAGAAGAGCACACAAAGAACATGAAGAACACACAAAGAACACGACGAATGTGAAGAACAAAGAATTTCTAACAAGCTCATAGCCAGAGATTCATTGTAATTCTGTTTCAAAGATCTTCGATCCATTCCTCAGCCAAATTGAAAGATATCTTGTGTTCGAATTAAAATCACATCACCACAATTCCAATCAACAAATCTTTCAAGGAGATCAAATCAGAGAATCACTCTTTTGTAATCACAGAGAATTGTACCACATATTCATCAATACAATTTGCATTCGTGAAACTATTTTACTTGTTTAACTTATTTCGAACAAAGAATTTAGTCGTCTACAAATTCTGGCAAGCTCGGTGGGACATCTCTGCCTCTCATCTCTTTCTCCTTCAAAAGAAAAGAAATTCGATTGGCTACTAGCTTCGATGGCCTCTAACAAGAATGCTCAAAAATCAGTGATGGATGCTTCCGTTACGGATGATTATGTCAGCCCAATCACTCATAGTCAATTCAAAGTTCTTGATCAACTACAACCCCAACCAACCAAAGAAAGCAAGCTTCATAATACCATCTCTCTGGACTTTCTTGCAAATAGGAAATCTACCACTAAGGATTCATCTGTCTCGAAAGATTTTGAGATCAATAATGAATCATCCCCAACAAAGACCTTTTCTGTCAACTCTTCACCCGTGATGAGAAACTTAAGGAATAAAATACCTTTGACTCATCCTGTCTCATCATTTTCTCCATCATATCTAGAGGTCATGCCAGTGATGATGACCAACACCTCTACCGTGGAAGAAAAGATGGCTAAAATGGAACAAAAGGTCACCCTTCTCACAAAAGCACTTGAAGATAAGGATGTCTAAATTGCAAACCTGATGAACAAACTGGAGGTACAAGATTCAGGTGAATCAAACCTTGACCTTGAGCACCCACCCGGCTTTACCTTGAAGGGAGCAAATGCTAGGGATGATAAGAAAAAAGGGGGTGAAGACACTTCTTAACAAGGACATTCCACCTCAATGGCCTCGATATCTATCCAACAATCGCAGGACATGATAACGAATATCATACGAGCACAATATGGAGGTTCTTCAACAAATTCTCTCATATATTCAAAGCCCTATACAAAGCGCATTGACAATATGAGAATGCCAAATGGGTACTAACCCCCTAAGTTCTTGCAATTCGATGGCAAGAGAAACCCTAAGCAACACGTTGCTCACTTTGTAGAAACCTCTGAGAACACAGGGACTCAAGGAGGCCTCTTTGTAAAGCAGTTTGTTCGTTCACTAAAACGGAATGCCTTTGGTTGGTATACAGACTTCGAACCCGAGTCAATCGATAGTTGGGAACAACTGGAAAGGGAGTTCCTTAACCGATTCTACAGCACACGCCGCACGGTAAGCATGATGGAGCTTACCAATACTAAGCAGTGGAAATACGAGCCCGTTGTTGACTATATCAATCGATGGTGTTCTTTGAGTCTAGACTGTAAGGATAGACTGTCTGAAATACCTGCAGTAGAAATGTGCATCCAAGGCATGCACTGGGGACTTCTGTACATCCTGCAAGGGATAAAGCCCCGAACATTCGAAGAATTGGCAACTCGTGCGCACGATATGGGATTGAGTATCTCTAGCCATGGAAATACGAAATCTCCCGTACTTGAAGAAAGGAAAGAAAGATGGGAAATAATAAAAAATGACAGGAATACAAAAAGTAATGTCAGAGACTCCATGAATATCAACCCTGCCCCAGTCAAAATTTCAACAGGAAATGTGAAGGCTAATGAGAAGTGGCCTGAGGGTGGCCAACGACATGAGATGCGTCGCTCATCACTCAAGGAATGGGAACAAAAGGTGTATCCTTTCCTAGACACTAGTATACCCGAAATGCTAGAACAACTACTCAAGTTGAAATTAATTGAATTGCCAAAATGCAAATGACCGAAAGAGATAGGAAAAGTTGATGACTTGAACTATTGTAAGTATCATTGCATCATAAGCCATCCAATCCAAAAATGCTTTGTTCTTAAAGAACTCATCATGAAGCTAGCTAAGGAAAGGAAAATCAACTTGGATGTTAGTGATGTTGCTCAGTCAAACCTTGCCACATTTGCTTGCAAGTTAGCTAGTTGCATGTCTCCAAAGCAGGGGGCAAATACCACGCTCATCCAATTTGGTTCTTTGGAACCTGTTCAAGTTCAGCTCTCACAAAAAACATCTGATTATAACTCAAATGATGATAAAAAGTCAACAGTGGATGAGGAAAATGGTTGGACGTTGGTTACTCACAAGAGATGGAAGAAGAGACGAGTATTCCCTCTTCATTTGATCACCCAAGAGTCCCGAAGAGCACAAAACCAAATTCAGCCTCAGTCAAGAAAAAAGAATAATAAAAGGCAAGAAAGACTGATAACAAAAATGTATGATGATTCAGCACAAACCCAAAAATTCTAAAGTCTCATCACATTGGAAGAATTCTTCCCCATAAAATTCTTTCAAAACAAGTCAGCAGAGGCTATTCACACGATCTCTCGTTGTGAAGTTAGTGACAAAAAAAGGGTATTGACCATGGTAGTTCAAATGAGACTTTGTCATCTTTAGAGCAACTTAAATCTCAGGTTGATGAAGTTGGACCCTTGCAATCCTCCACCTCACCAAAAAAATGGATCACCCAAGCTCTTGAAGAGCCAGAGATGTACACCCCTTGTACCAATACACTTCAACAAACATAGGAATGTTGCTCATATTCTCTAGACTTAACTTTCACTGATGAGGATCTATTGTTAGGCTCTAAGCCTCACAATCATCCACTTTATGCCTCTGGTTATGCTCGCGATCAAAGGATTGATCGCATTCTCATTGACGGAGTCTCAGCTATTAATATACTACCGAAAATGACAATGAGACGACTTGGTCTTGCTATGGAGGAATTATCGCACAGTCGCTTGGTCATACAGGGTTTTAACCAAGGAGGACAATGCGCCATCAGCATGATACACTTGGAATTAATCATTGGAGAATTGACAAGCAACGTTTTGTTCCATGTCATTGATGCCAAGACAACCTACAGCATGTTGTTAGGACGTCCGTGGATCCATGGGAACGAAACAGTGCCGTCAACTTTGCACCAATGTTTCAAGTATCTTCAAAGTGGAATAAAGAAAGTTGATGCCGACTTGAATCCTTTTTCTAAGACTGAAGCTCACTTTGCTGACACGAAGTTTTATCTAGAAGATGACATTTCAAATGAAGTTCTCCCGGTTGAAATCCCGTCCATGAAAAGCAAGCAGGATGAAAAGAAGCATGTTAAATTCATCATTAGAAAGGATATTCCTACCCCAAAGGAAGATCCAGGATATGGGAATGATCAGTCTAGTGAATCTACCAGTAATTCAACGAGAGTGGAAAGTTCAATGCCTTCCAATAACCCTCCACTCCTCCGTTATGTGCCATTATCACACCACAAGAATGGACAATCACCATTCGCGGAATGCCCTCAATCTAAAAGGGACATGCGAAGGCCCCCTACAAAGCTCATGATGAAGGATGTAGCCATATTGAAAGAAAATCATATTATGCCTTTAACTTCATCCACAAATCCTTTGCCCTTGAAGCCACTAAATGGATTCGTGAGGTCTTCACAAAGTTTGACAGAGCATGGTATTCTACCAAGTAAGCGGATGAAAGAATGGTTCAACCCAAAGGCATAGAGGCTATTAGCCATAGCAGGCTACGATTTCTCAAAACAAGGTGGCCTAGGGAAACTAATTCCAGAAGCCATTGGAGAAAAGATGCACGGCCTTATTAAAACACAAGGGAAAATGCGGCTTGAGGGGTATGAAATTCCTATCCCAAAGACCGGAATAGGTTATACTCCAAAACCACCAGCTCAAATATGGATCAATAAAGAAGCAATGCTTCAAGTTCCCAATACATAACAGCGGAGGTCGATGAAAGTTCAATCAAAGAAAAGATCACTCTTCATCACGCATCTCAGTATTCAATCTCATTAAGGCTTCATCGTCACAAATTACAATGTTCAACAAGTTAAATATGACTTGTTTAACACAAAGTTGGGACATTTTATGTGTGCATCAGTCTTTAATCGATTGGGGGCAACGAAAAGGCCCATTGATAGTTGCTCTCAAAACTCAATAAACTTTGAGGTTCAAAAGGAGGAGAAAGCTAATGATGAGATTCGCAGCAGTATTCCTTCACGCATGAAAAGTAATTTTGTCTTAGATATCAGCATTAAAGGAGCTCTCAAAGTCAACAGGCGAACGATTGTACACACAAGTCAATCACTCATCCACAATGAGCAAATTGAAGAGGTATCATCCTCGTTTCATATTACAGTAGAAGAAGATACACTGTTAAATGTTGAAGCCACCAAGGATGAAGTCGATGAAGCTCCCCTAGCCTTGGAAGATGGAGTACAAGCTAGAGTTGATGAACTTAAAGAGATCAATTTAGGAAATACTGAAGAACCCTGACCAACTTTCATCAGTGCTCTTCTCAATCTTGAAGAAGAAGAAGGATACCTCCAGCTCCTAGTAGAATATAAAGATGTGTTTGCTTGGACTTACAAAGAAATGTCTGGGCTCAATCCAAGTATTGCTTTACACCATTTGGCAGTAAAGAAGGGCGTACGACCAGTAAAACAAGCTCAAAGACGCTTTCGGCCAGAGCTTATCCCTCAAATAAAAACTAAGGTCAATAAGCTAATTGAGGCAGGCTTCATTCGTGAAGTACAGTATCTAAAATGGATTGCTAATATCGTCCCTATCAAAAAGAAGAATGGACAAATCCGGGTGTGCGTTGACTTCCGTGATCTAAATAATGCATATCCCAAGGATGATTTTTCGTTACCCATCACTGAGGTCATGGTTGACACCACTACTGGTCATGAAGCCTTATCTTTCATGGATGGTTCTTCAGGTTATAACCAAATTCGAATGAATCCTAAGGATGAAGAGTTCACAACTTTTCGTACCCCTAAAGGCATTTACTGTTACAAAGTAATGCTTTTTGGATTAAAGAACGCTAGTGCTACTTATCAACGAGCCATGCAAAAGATCTTTGATAATGTATTTCATAAGTACATGGAGTGTTATGTCGATGATCTGGTGGTTAAAAAAAAAAGGAGGGAAGACCATTTGGTAGATTTGCGATCCGTGTTCAACCGCTTAAGAAAGTATCAGCTTAAAATGAACCCTCGCAAATGCGCTTTCGGTGTAACATCTGGAAAATTTCTTGGTTTCATTGTAAGGCACCACGGTATTGAAATTGACCAGTCCAAAATTGAAGCTATCTAGAAAATGCCAGAGCCCAAGAACCTGTGAGAACTTAGAGGCTTGCAAGAAAAACTAGCTTACGTACGACGATTTAGCTCAAACTTGGCAGGTCGATGTCAACCTTTCAATAGATTGATGAAGAAGGATGCACACTTTGAATGGGATGAGGCTTGTAGCAATGCTTTTGCGCACATCAAAAGATACTTGCTTAATCCTCCAGTTTTAGGTGTTCCTATCCCTAGAAAGCCTTTGGTGTTGTACATCGCGGCACAAGAAAGGTCTCTAGGTGCTCTTATGGCACAAGAAAATAAAAAGGGGAAAGAAAGAGCCCTTTATTATTAAAGTCGAACTCTCAATGGAGCTGAATTAAATTATTCTCCTATTGAAAAGATGTGTCTCGCTCTTTTCTTTGCCATAGACAAACTGAAGCACTACATGCAAGCACATACGGTTCGTTTGATAGCAAAGGCGGACCCGATTAAATATGTCCTCTCTAGGCCAGTGGTTTCGGGTCACATAGCTCGATGGGCAGTCTTGTTGCAACAATACGACCTTGCATATGTTCTGGAAAAAGCTATCAAAGGACAAGTATTGGCAGATTTCTTAGCAGATCACCTAGTTCCATCTGATTGGGAGTTCTCTGATGATTTCCTGGAGGAAGATGTGTTTTACATTGAAGTAATGCCACCATGGATGATGTTTTTCGATGGGGCTGCACATCAAGAAGGAGCGGGGGCAAGTGTAGTGTTTGTTTCTCCACAATGACAAATACTTCTATACTCGTTCTCATTAAGCGAACTTTGCTCTAACAATGTAGCCGAATATCAAGCATTAATCATTGGTCTACAAATAGCCATTGAGATCAGCATGTTGCAACTTGAGATCTTTGGGGATTCCAAATTAATTATCAACCAAATCTTGGAGCAATATGATGTCAAGAAAGAAGACCTTGTCCCTTATTGCAAATATAAGAAGAAGTTGCTTGCAAATTTTGAGGCAATTACATTGGAGCATATACCAAGGAAGGAGAATAGACAGGTTGATGCTTTAGCTAATTTGGCTACCGCCTTAGCATCATCCCAAGAAGAGACAGCCAAAGTTGCTATTTCCCAAAGGTGGGTGGTGTCTTTCGTGGTTGAAGAAAAAGAAGAAGAAGAAGAAGAGCAAGCCAACATCATTTCTGTATGCCTTGTCGAAAAGGAAGATTGGCGAAAAGCGATCATTGAGTACCTTCAACATGGAAGACTCTCGGATGATGTACACCACAAGACCAAAGTTCGGCGAAGGGCTGCTCGATTCATTTACTATAAAGAAACTCTCTTCCGCCGTTCATTTGATGGTTTGTTTCTCCGTTGCTTAGGAGAGGAAGAGGCTACACAAGCCTTAGAGGAGGCTTATTCTGGAATATGCAGTGCACACCAATCAGGTCCTAAGTTACACTACAGGATCAAGCGAATGGGTTACTATTGGCCTATGATGGTGCAAGATTCCATGGAGTATGCTAAAAAGTGCGAAGCTTGTCAATATCATGCAAATTTCATAAATTAGCCACCAGAACCTCTACACCTAATTGTAGCTTGTTGGCCTTTTGATGCATGAGGGCTTGATGCAATAGGACCATTACCAAAATCATTCAGTGGCCATTTGTACATTTTGGCTGCAACTGATTACTTCTCAAAATGGGTAGAAGTTGTGCCTTTTAGGGAAGTGAAGAAAGAAACGGTGGTCAATTTTATCCGAACTCACTTGATCTATTGGTATGGTGTCCCTCGGTATATCATAACTAATAATGGCAAACCGTTTCAAAATAGGCTGATGACGGAGCTATGCGAGAAATTTGCATTTAAACAGTACAATTGTTCTATGTACAATGCCCCAGCGAATGGATTAGCCAAAACCTTTAACAAACCTCTTGGCAGTTTGTTAAAGGAATTGGTATCCAAAACTAAGCAAGACTGGCACGAAAAAATCGAAGAAGCATTATAGGCATATCGAACAACATTTCGAACGCCTACTCAAGCAACCCCATATTCTCGTTTATGGAGTGAAAGTTATCCTTCCCCTAGAACGCCAGATCCCATCACTACGGATCGCCGTTCAAGAAGGGTTAACTAAAAAGGAAAATGCCAAGCTTAGGTTACAAGAGTTAGGGGCATTGGATGAGAAAAGGCTCAAGGCCCAACAACGCCTTGAGTGCTATCAAGCTCGTCTGTCAAGCGCATTCAATAAAAGAGTTAAACCACAATCATTCGAAGTTGGTAACTTAATCCTCGCCGTTCAAAGACCTATCATCACGACTCATCATACAGGCAATAAGTTCACCTCAAAATGGGATGGACCATATGTTGTGCAAGAAGTCTACACTAATGGAGCTTACAAGTTGATTGATCAGCAGGGTGTAAGGATTGGCCCCATCAATGGGAAGTTCCTTAAACACTTCTATGCTTGAAAATCAAGAACTACTCCTCAGTAAGAGTTTAAACTGCCCACTGCAGCACTACAAGGGTACATGATGTCTTCCCATTACCTTTGAAAGTATACAAATAAAGAGAAATTAATACCACTCTATATCACCATTTGTGAAGTCTCGGGTTCGATTAGTGGTTGGATGCCTATGTCGCCCTTAAGGCCGAGGTCTCGGGTTCGATTAGAGGTGATACTCTCTATTGCGCAATTGGTACCTATGAAATGCTGTGGGGTGTAGGGCGAGGATCACACACGTGAGCCCTCCCTTTTTGAAAAAAGAAAACAAAAAAAAAATAAAGAAAAAAAAACAAAGAAAAAAATCATCAAAACCATAAAATAAAATAAAATCATCAAAAAAAAAAATTTTTGGTTGAACTACATAATAACTTGATCCCTCTCCGGGGTACGTAGGCAGCTCAATACTTTTCACTAAGTTCAGTCACATGAAAAAAAAGGATTGCCAGTCTAGCTTAAGGAGTTTTTCAAAGATCGTTGTAGTAGAAAATGAAGACTTTTGTATGGCATTCCCCATCTTTTATGGACATTCTCCAATGTGTATGAAGTATGCTTTGCATCACTTATCTCATGGGGGCATCTTCTTGTACCTTGCAAGTCTAAGTTACATCATCTCTTTTCCAGGTTGTGCCACTTCATAGCTCTGAAATTTGAACCACATCATCTCCCTTCTGAGTGGTGCTGTTTCACATCATGCCTCTGAAATCTAGACCACGTCACCTTCCTCCAACATCTGAAGTCGGTGTTGCATCATCTCTCCTCTAAGGGCATCTTCGTGCAATGTCAAAATCATGGCGACATTCTTCTCACATCTTCAAAGTTTTGTTGGCATCTCTTTGCATCCTCAAAGTCTTGATGGGAGCTTCTTGAATTTTCAAGCTTTATTATAAAGGCCAATATTAGTGCAACTTCAATGTGAATGCAAGTGCCAATGTGGAATATTGACGTGGCTTCATGGCAAAAATGAATGTCGGCACGGCTTTAGAGCAAATGAAGTGTTGACATAGTTTCATGGCAAAGATGGATGTCGGCATGGCTTTGATGCAAACGAAGTGTTGATGTAGCTTAATGGCAAAGATGGATGTCGGCACGGCTTCTGAGCAAATGAAGTGTTGACCTAGTTTCATGGCAAAGATGGATGTCGACATGGCTTTGATACAAATGAAGTGTTGACATAGTTTCATGGCAAAGATGGATGTCGGCACGGCATCTAAGCAAATGAAGTGTTGACGTAGCTTCATGGCAAAGATGGATGTCGGCACAACTTCTGAGCAAATGAAGTGTTGACATAGTTTCATGGAAAAGATGGATGTCGGCATGGCTTTGATGTAAATGAAGTGTTGACATAGTTTCATGGCAAAGATGGATGTCAGCACGGCTTCTGAGCAAATGAAGTGTTGACGTAGCTTCATGGCAAAGATAAATGTCAACACGGCTTCAATGCAAATGAAGTGTTGATACAAATGAAGTTTTGACGTAACTTAATGGCAAAGATGGATGTTGGCATGGCTTCTATGCAAATGAAGTGTTGACATAGCTTCATGGTAAAGATGAATATTGGCATGCCTTCAATGCAAATAAAGTGTTGAGGCAACTTTATGGCAAAAGAAGAGTGCTAGCACGGCTTCATGGTAAAGACTCTTGATGTGGCTACATTGCAAAGATCCTTGATATGGTTGCGTTGCAAAGACAAGTGTTGGTGCAACTTAATTGCCAAGACAAAGGCCAGTACAACTTCAAGGTCAAGTACTAGTAATAGCATCATTGTATCATGAATACTGGTGATAACCATTGTTGCCTAGATAACTGCCGCTATGAGAACATCAAGGAGGGATATTGCTAAGAGATTGTTGTTACAGGGCAATAATTTGATAATATGAAGACAAACATCACTGTAAGAACGTTGATGTAAAGCTTGATGCTAAAGCCCGAAGGACAAGGAAAGCATGCTGCATAACAAAAACAAGCAACCACAAAGAACTTGTCAAAAGATAATCTCATGGCACGTATAAAAAAAAATCAACAAAGAGAGAGAGCTTCAGTTCCAATCTCTAGCTTGTCAAAAAAAAAAAACAATAAATAAATAAATCAATCAAAAAGTAAAAAAATAACAACAATTAAATAATTTTAAAAAAAAATCTCTACACTTGTATTACATTACCCAGGAGATTATGCTTTGTATAACTTCATGCATACCTCGGGTGGCTTTATATAGAAGACTTCTGAGATAACAGACAAAAAAGAAGGAGATTTGGCAAGCCATTAAAATGCTGCCACCAAACAGATATTATTTGAAGTCAGATTTTGCAACTCAAAGGCACTCAAAGTCAAAAAAAATACTGCACTTAGTACCCAAAAGAAAATCACGTTGTTAAAAAGAATTTATTGCATTCGACTTGGGATAAAGTTCTAGTCCGCATATTGTTCAAGAGTAATGCTACCGCCACAAATTATTTTACAACATTTTTTGATGTGGTCAACCTCTTGTTGGTTTGTATCGAAGCCTATCATTAATATCACTTTTTCATACCAACAAACTACTCACCACATTAGCAATTTGTAAAATTATTTGTATCTCTAGCATTATTCACGGTTCAAACTGACTGTGCTACTGAGTTGAAAGTCTAAGATTTCAACTATGTCAAAACCACAAAGAAAACTAAGATGACAACAAATTCAACAATGCCTGACGTCTCCTCTTCCGGATTTCTAAAACTTTTGACAAGGTGTCACAAAAATCAACCCATAGGAGTCTTCTACAGCCTTCAATCCACCAAACCTGAAAATTCCAGGCCCAGATGCCCAGCCATGCGCTACCACACACGGCCACAAATTCTCAACGACCCGCGGGTTTCTCATTCAAATCTGCACAAATCTGAGAATAATTTTACAAAACTGATGCCACCATTAGAGCTATCAGCCTTCGATCTACAAAACCAGAAATTTTTAGGTCCAAAAGATCAACCACGCGCCACCACACGTTGCCACAAGCTCGCAATGACCAGCGGCTTAATCCCTCAAAACTGTGGAAATCTGTTCATGATTTCACAAAACTGACCCTATAGGTGTCTTATATGACCTTAGGACTACAAAACCTCAAAATTTCAAGTTCAAACAATTGTCCACACGCCTCCACGCGACGCCAAAAGATCTGATGGTGGCTGCCTTCCGCTACACGCGCAGTTCTTTCTGCTACGCACTCACACACGCCGGCACTCTCTCACGCGCCTGCACGCGCCACGTGTCAACACGCCCTCCAGCATCTTCATGCTTTTACACGTGTCCCGATGACGTCATTGGTGACGTCATCCTCCACGAACCAGTTTGACCCGGACCGACCTGGAAATTTGACTCGAATCCAGACCGCCTGAAAAAAAAAAAAATTGCTTTCACTAGTTGGACCTTTGACTTTGACCAAAAAGTCAAAATTTTCAAAATGGGCCGGTCCTACTCAGTTTTTCATGTACTTTCCAATTTTGGGATATGTTTCTTCAACCGAGACTTGAAAATTGCACAACAGTCCAAATTCTAAAAAGTTGACTTTTGCACAAATCTTGACCAAAAGTCAAAATTTTTGAGAATGACTTGTCTTGCTCGATTTTTTGCGTACGTTCCAATTTTGGGGTTTATTTATTCATTTGAGAATTCAAATTTGCTCAAATAGAGTGATTCTACAACTGTTGGTTTTGATGTAAACTTTGACCGAAAATCAAGATGTTTTGAGAATGACTTGTCTTGCTCGATTTTTTGCGTACGTTCCAATTTTGGGGTTTATTTATTCATTTGAGAATTCAAATTTGCTCAAATAAAGTGATTCTACAACTGTTGGTTTTGATGTAAACTTTGACCGAAAATCAAGATGTTTGAGCAAAGCTTGTCCTATCAGGTTTTCACAAAGATTTTGATTTTGAAATCTACATATTTGTTTTGGACTTAGAAACCACCAATCTGACCCACTTCTCCGAAGTACTAATGGTGTCCAAAATTTAAGCTCTTAAGATCATAATTTGAGATCCATCCATTTGGTATGGATTCCCTCAAGATTATCCTCTAGACTTGATCAAGGCTCCCTTTTCAAAGAACAGATGAACTCTCACAAGTATGTCTCAAAATTGAAATTACATTGGGTCACTACTTCAGCCTACCATTTTTGTTGGTGCCTACTAGTCTTTAACCTACTATTCCCATTCGGTGCCTACCATTCTCGTCTACCATTCTCACCAAAAACTCTCGTTCGCCATTCTCAACTACCCAACTACCATTCTTCATCTCTCCGCTATAAATAGAAGGGTCGGATTCATCAAAAACTCATCAAGAAAAACACATTGAATTATGAAATAAAGATTTGCTTCTTTTAAATTTTCAATTCCTCCTTCTCACAACCAGTTCTCACTATGGCCTCGTCATTCTCAACACCTAGCAACCAAAACCGCTTCATAATCAGTTTGAAATCAACCCCCTCATGGTTTAGTAGAAACCCTTCTCACAACATCATCGCTATTTTAGGATTCAAACAAATTTTGTTTCCTTACTTAATGACCACATTTGTTCATAAAGTTACTCATAACATGGTCTAAATTGTTGTTCCATGCTTCCTTAGACTTTGTTGGCCAGGAAATCTAAATCCAGTAGAGACACCTGTTCCTAAGATCAGGGCTCCCGTAGTCTCTCTCCAACTGTTTGGCTTCCCATCAGAAGCAGCAGTTCGGAACAAACAGCAACTTGGCTGGTTTCTAAAACCAGGATCGCAAGTTAGCTCCACCTTCCATTTTGTTGTGCTTTCCCAACAAGTGGCATTAGATGAAGGTGGTAAAAGGTGTTGGGGTATCCTACAAATTGTCTCCTATCCAACACTTACGATGACCTCCATGGTACCAGCTCATCAGAAATCAGCCTTTGGTGTCGGTAAATGGTTGCTAAAGCCTCATTCCATGTTTCCACCAACATGGGGTCCAAAGGTCATCGTTGTTGGTACCTTAAAACACACTTTCTAGAATTACTCTAACTTAAGATCAGCTTGAAGAATTTCAGAAAATATACTTCAACTTAATGTCCGTCAGCATGGTCCAGTTACACAGGCACATTCAACGACTTGCTGTCGGACCTTATTCAGCATGCAGTCAGTCCCACATCCCAAGGTGTACTTCCCAGAGACATCTACACCAGAGAGTCCCCAACATGCAGGGCCAGCACCATGGTGTCATATGTTTCACTCATTCATTTCATTTTCATTTCTATCTTCTTTACCACCAACATTAGCACACCCAGAATCCCTTCTGAAATTACCTCAACTTAACCTGAGTGATGCAATAACACATGCACATTCAACCACTCTCCCACATGTTCTCTCCATGATCCAAAGTATACCCTTCAAATATAACTTCACCAGAAGTTCTTAAAAATGGAAGGCTAGCTCTAGAGCTCTGCATGTTGTACCCAACCAACATTCTCACCTCTTCTCCATCTTCTACACCCTATGATCGCCACCAACGATCCAAAATACTCTTCTGAAATTACCTCAGCTTAACCTCTACTGAAATGTTTCAATCTTGCAAGTACATCCAACTTCTTGCAAATAACTTTTAGCCTCACCAAACCACTCCAAGTACCATTGAACACTCTTTTGAAATTACTTCAACTTAACCTCTGTTGAGAAAACTCGGTCACGCGAGTACATTCAAATACTCGCAGACCCCTTCTCGGTCTCATTAAAGCCTTTCATATGGGTGACTCTACTCTTCTGAAATTACTTCATCCTGTTAAAAGCTCCACCACCTTTAGCTATTTCACTAGAAGAGTAAGTATAAAAATCCATTTTTTTCAAGACTTATTCACTCACCACACTCCAAAACTGTGTGCATGAATAAGTCTCAATGGGGCATTTGTAGAGAGGGAAAATTTCCGACCTATCACAAGCTGATACATCATACTACCAAGTCCACAAAATACAACCAATTACAAAGCACCACGTACTACTGCTAGGTTTTGCTATCACTATTCAGAAACCAATAGAAATTTTCCAAGTGTAATTGAAATAAAGGCATGAAACACATCAGCATGCATAAGCGATGACACAAGCAGCCCTGCACATGTAAGCGATGACACAAGCAATCCAGCATGTGACATGTGTCACCAATCAGACTCTGCCATGTGTTGCTCACCCACCCCCAAACTCCTATAAATAGAAGCCTTCCTAAAACATTTGGGGAGACACAAAAAAGATATCTTGAGTTCAGAAATCCAGAAGCTTTGCCAGAATTAAACCCCGAAGCCTCCAAGAACTTCAACCTCGAATACAGACAACATTAAAAGCAAAATCATCCAAACTACTTGTCCAGGTCTCAAAGGTCACTAGAATCAAGCTCAAAAGCCTCCAGAAACCTCAACAAACCACAAATCAGCGAAGCTCTAAGGATTCTAGCCTCTAAAGCCCTGAAGAACTTCCACCACAAACCTTCAGAAAAGAAGAACACACAAAGAACATGAAGAACACACGAAGAACATGAAGAACATGAAGAACAAAGAATTTCTAACAAGTTCATAGCCAGAAATTCATTGTAATTCTGTTTCAAAGATCTTCGATCCATTCCTCAGCCAAATTGAAGGATATCTTGTGTTCGAATTAAAATCACATCACCACAATTCCAATCAACAAATCTTTCAAGGAGATCAAATAAGAGGATTACTCTTTTGTAATCACAGAGAATTGTACCACATATTCATCAATAAAAATCCGCATTTGTGAAACTATTTTACTTGTTTGACTTATTTCGAACAGAGAATTTAGTCGTCTACAGCAACCTCACTCAATTGGTTGTATTGTTTTTGTTTCAAAACAATTTAGAAGGAAGCACTCCTCCAAGTATTGGTACTTGTCAAAGTTTACAAAAGTTAGATGTTTCACAAAATTACCTTAGTGGAGTCATTCCCCAACAAGTTTTTCAAATTTTTTCAGTCACTTTTACTCAATTTTTCCCACAACTCATTTAGTGGAAAATTACCTGTTGAGGTAGACAATTTGAAGAATATTAATTTACTCGATGTTTCTAAAAACAATTTTTCTGGTGAAATTCCTACAACAATTGGAAATTGCTTGAACTTAGTGTACCTAGGCTTGCAAGGGAATTCCTTTAACGGGACCATACCTTCATCAATGGCTTCCTTGAAAAGCCTTGAACATTTAGATGTTTCATGAAACAACTTATCAGAATTAATTCCAAAAGGTATAGAGAAACTTTTATTTTTAAAATATTTGAACATTTCGTTCAACAATATTGAGGGTGAGGTACCAACAAAAGGAGTTTTCAGAAATGTAAATATGATATCTGTTATTGGAAACAATAAGCTTTGTGGGGGTATTCCACAGTTGCAATTACCAACATGCCACAAAGTTACGAAATCAAGAAAGTCCCTTGCTTCTAGATTGACAATCACAATTGTTTGTGTCGTTACATGTATTCTTCTAGTTTCAACCTTTCTTGTTTTTTATTGGAGGAAAAAATCAAAAAAGAAACCATCGTCTATAGTCTCAAATATTGATCTCCTTCCAACAATTTCGTACAAAATGCTCCATCAAGCGACTAATGGATTTTCTCTCAACAATTTAATTGGATTCGGTTATAAAGGAGTTCTTGAGCAAGATGAAAGATTAGTGGCTGTAAAGGTTCTTAACCTTTAAAACAAAGATGCTTCAAAGAGTTTTATGGCAGAATGCAATGTATTAAGAAATGTTCGGCACCGAAATCTTATAAAGATCTTAACATGTTGCTCCAGTATAAACTATATTGGTGATGATTTCAAAGCTGTAGTTTTTGAATTCATGACAAACGGGAGCTTGGAAATGTGGTTGCATCCAATGACAGATAGCAACAATCAATCAAAAAATTTGAGCTTTCTTCAAAGACCAATTATTGCAATTGATGTGGCTTTTGCTTTAAGCTATCTTCACAATCATTGTGAGCAAAAAATCATTCATTGTGATTTAAAACCAATCAATATTCTTCTTGATAGTGATATGATTGCTCATATAAGTGATTTTTCCTTATCAAGGCTCCTCACAACTTTGAATGATTCTTCCCAAAAGTGTACTAGCACAATTGGATTAAAGGGATCTAGCGGTTATGCTACACCAGGTATTATCTTTCTTCTTTTGTTTTAAATCCTTAACTATTGTAATGCATTTATTTTCTTTTTGTCACTTTATCAAATGATAGGATTTTTAACTCCTTGATTTTCTTGTCATACATACTTTTTAATTTTCGTATCATCAACATATTCACATGGGTGTACACATAATTAGCATATTAACATAAACTCACTTAGTAATTTTTATTTATTTATTTGCTAAGTAACTCTCGCTTAGTATTTGTTTTTCTTTTAGAAGTTAAAACACGTTCATGTTTTGTACCACGCAAGCATGTAATTAATTTAATTTTTTTTTATAAAACTGCAAAATTTAATTCAAAAATAACATTCAAATATGATTCAAACTTTGGGAAATGTTAAAGTTGATATTCTTTGACTAAAACTTGTACCTTCTTTGAATACGTATATTTTCTTAATCAAAATAAATCAACAAGAGGGGGAAAAAGTGATTTGGACCCCCGGGATAAAGTTATTACTGCTTCCTTTAATTTCAAAAGTAATTATTTTTTTAGAATAGATTTGTTTTATTTTCTTGACTTTACATTTTGTAAACCCTAAATCCATATTTTTGTAATAGATAGAATATTGCTTAATTTCCCTCCATTCTATGAGTTGTAGAGTATGGCATGGGCGGTGAAGCATCAACTGAGGGGGAGTCCTTGTGTTAGAAATGTTCACTGGAAGGAGACCCACTAATGATATGTTTAAAGATGGTCTCAATCTCCATAACTTTGTTAAGATGTCCTTACCAAAAAGGCTCGTTCAAGTTGTTGACCCAATGCTTTTGCCAAGAGAAGTTGAAGAAATGGAAGTAGCAACTGCAACAAGGATGGCAACAAAAGAAGATGACAATGACAATGACAATGAAATTGTAGAAGAAGCTAATAATACTGAGGACTTTAGGCATATTGATGTGGATATGCAAAAGTGCTTACTCTCAATCCTTAATATTGGAATCTTATGTTCACTGGAATCTCCAAAAGAGAGAATCAAAATGGAGGAAGTCATTAAGGAACTACAATTGATAAAAAGTACTTTTGTTGGTTTGGGGATTCCTAGAGGTAGACCAAGTAGAGCTCAAGTAAGAGGCATTTCAATTTAATTACAATAAGACTACTCTAAGTAGTGTGTCTAGTCATTTACGTTGATTTCATTCAATTCCCAAATACTTCTTTTCAAAAAGCATGGAAATTTTATGTTTACCTTTTCATTAATCTTGAGTAGATTGTTATAGCTGATTTTAAAGTTAGATTTTCATTTCTCACTCATGGTCAAATTTCTAAACAAAAATTGTCATCTTATTAATACCCACGACCTTGTAACCTTGTAATGGCTATTGTTTTTTATATTATTAAGGTATAAAATGGTGAGCTAACGTACTTTTTTGTGAATTGCAAAGGCCTAGAACAACTAGAAGAGATTAAATGTCTTTGATAATGCTTGGATTATGCAAGGGATTATGAGTCGTGATCTTAATTTCTAGCTAGTTTAACATCCCTTGTTGAAATGATCAATGGATGATTTTCTTTCTCTTCTAGTGTAGGAATCATGATTTTCTTTCTCTTCAAGTGTAGGAGTCGTCTTCATTTACTGTGTGATTATGTGTTTGTACTAATAATCAATTCAATTCCTAAAAGTCTTTATGGGAAGGAATGTATCAAAGATGCCATGTTAGTTTAGAAATTTAGATGCTTTATGCAACATTATTTTAGTAAACAAATAAAAATGGATGTTTCGTTTAATGTCCATTTAAACTCAAAGTTTTAGATTATAGTACCTTGTGGCTGTAGACAATAAAACAATTAATCTAAGTTTCAATTTATTATATAAGACTTTAAACCAACAGAAGACCAATCACCCATCACTGCCCAATATTTGTGAATTAGATATGACACACAGGGAATAGTCAAGGACCTCCCTAAAGCATATAAAGCTCTGTATATGTGGCTAGACAAGAGAAGCAACCTGACTTAGTTTTGATCCATGTAGCCTTATCCTTTACTTTGGATCTACAAGACTTATTGGCTTTGGAGTATGAATAAATTAAACCAAGTTCTATTTTTTAAGACTAAATCCACCAAAGCCTCATAGATTGTTGCATCATATATAATCCTATATATTTCTAAATTTAAGCAGAAGTGTTCCAATTGGTGTCAGTGGTCAAGCCATAGGAAGATTGTTTTCCCAAGGCGATTTAACCCAATTTAGAGCATCAACAATAATACTATAAATGAAATTTTAATTAAAAAAAAGTATCAATTAGCTATTTGACAAGTTGGCAACCAGATTTTGAATCTAATAGACACGTATATATGCATAGAGGATTAACTCTTGTAGGCTTGTAGCACTCATTCTTAAGACAAAGAGAGAATGTGAGAATGTGGCACAAAAGAATATATTGAACCGTGATAACTAAGGTTACCATGTATACGTGCAAGCAACAGAGAGAGATAAGCATTACAACTAGTAACTTAAACCGCAAAAAATAGAATTGTGTAAAAAAATACTACAAAATACAAAGAGCTCATAAATGCTAAAAAAAAAGAGAAATGTTATGTCTATAATATTTTCAAAACACTTAAAAAACTAATAACTAGCCACCAATAAACATAAGTGGTAGTTTATTATGAGCTGTTATTGGTGAGGTAAAAAAATAATTTATGTAGTGTAGACACCGCATTTTGTACCCGTTAATAAATTTTGGTTCCCGACCCCAATGATGAGCTTGACATATTTCAACCATGGGTAATTAAAGAGTTCAGAATAGTTTGGAAGTAATCACAACCCAAAAGTGTCCAAATCGCTTTAAAATCAATACTGAAAAATTATTTTGCTTACTATTTTGACCATAACTTTTGATCTATAAAGACTTTTTAAATGCAGTTTACTTCATTTAAGAATAGACATCTTGGGCTTCAATTTGAATACAAAATTTTCCCAATTTGGACTTATATCGCTCCTACATTGCCCTCGACAGCTACCAGCTCGTCGTTCATGAGATCGACGCTTCTGCTCCCACTCCTCTTCAGGCCGTCAAATTGCTCGTGCTCTATCTCTCTTCCCCCGAAAACAAGGTAGGAACAATTCAGACAAATATTAACCTCTCATCTCCACTCCTTTTGTTGCCCAATTTTAGATCTCGTGGCTTAGATTGTGAATTTGATAGTTAAAAATTTGGTGTGGATTGATTGGGTGTTTTTAAGGAGTCAGCAATCTCGAGTTTGAAGGAGTGGTTGGCGGATCCGGCGATTGGAAGCACCTGACTTTGAGGTTTCAAGGTCATCGGTTGTGTTCTGTAGTGTATGTTTGGTTGCCGAGAATGTGATCATGTGCTATTTTTGGTTTTGTGTTTGTTAGGAGTTTGTTTGGATGATGAGAAAATGTAGAAAATGTCGAAGAGTAAGTGGTAGAGTGTGTTTGATTTTAGAAGGGTATAGTGGGTTTTTGTGGGTTTATTTAAATTTAAATTTTAGATGGATTTAGTGGTTATTAGTGAATTTATCAATTTAGACCAATCTAATTAAATATCCAAATGGGTCTTTACCCATTTAACCCAAATATTCAAATGGGTTGGGTTAAGACTTATCCAAATAAGGTGGGTAATTGGCGAGTTCATGGATATGGATAAAAATTGCCACCCCTATCAATGGATCATATAACAAAGATTAAAACCTAATCAAAAAGTGTCTATTCTGATACCACTTTTTGGGTTAAGATAGCTTGACCTTTGTTAATTATGTCAAATTACATGTAAATTGTGGAGGCACCAACAAATCATCAAATAAACTAATTGCAGCAGAAATTAAACTAACATGGTAATTTGTTGACAAATAGGGAAAACCTTTTACAAGATAAAAATCTCATCGGGTGATTTTAAGGTCACTAATCCTAAGAATCCACTAATCAATAATCAAACAGTTATAAGTATGAAGAATCTTACTACTACCCTGGCCTATCCTAAAATACCAACTTACAGTTGAATATTTGCTCCAATACCCAATCGGACTTGATCTTGTAGTAGTCTTCTTTCCTTTGATGCACAAATTTCAATACGTGACTAACTCGAGCAACTTAAATGGTTGTTGTTGGCTACAAAATTCTTCACTTTATTAACAATGAAGATCAAGAAGCATTTAGTTATAAAACCCTATGGCGTACAAACCCAATAGCTTCTCATAGAGAAAAATAAACTCTTGGTTTTTGTAATTGTGTGTGATGGCTCTTAAAATAAGCCATATATATATATATATATATATATATATATATATATATATATATGTCTAAGGTTACAAGAGAAGAAATCCTAAACAAATACATCAACATGGGCCGAAATTCAAATTTGGAATTTCTAAAATGGTAAAGCTTGATAGATCAAGATAGTGTCGACTAGTGTCAAGCTGCCCAGTGAATCTTGATAAATTTTTCTGTTAAGGTATTTGTCAAGCTTCAGTAAAATAGTTTTTCTTTACTTATTTCTTGGATCAATCTTTATATCTTTAATACAACCACTTGATATGTATCAAACCCAACTTAGACTTACTCAATTTACAAGTAAAGTGCGCTTTGTGAGTGAATAAGCTAATTACTTAGAAAATACGACCGTAACCCTTCTTATTTATTAATTTTGAGTAGATTATCCTAACAAATTGTGCAATTACATTTTCATTTCTTTTTCATGATCAAAATGCTAAGCGAAAATTGTTGCCTTATATAAACCCATGACCTTCCCTATTATCGTTTTCCAATTACCCATGTATAAAATATTGGGCTAACGAACTTCTTTTGTGAATTACAGGGGCAAGAAACTACTGAAAGATAATAATTCCTGGATTAAGCAAGGGATTTAGCATTCCAACTTGATGTGTCATAATTTCATGCTTGTTTAATATCCCTCGTTGAAATGATCAATAGATGATTTGTTTTCTCTTCTAGTGTAGGGGTTGTCTTGGTGGACTGTGCTTGGTCGGTTCAACTATGTAATGTGTGTTTTGGTCTGTGCTTTTTAATCAATTCAAATCCTAAAAGCCTTTATGCGAAGGGAATGTATTAAAGATGCCATGTTAATTTAGAACTTTGTATGCTTATGTGCAGCGTTATTCTTGTATTCGAAACTTCAAGTAAAAGTGGTTCTTTTGTTAAATTTGCTTTATAAGATCTTAAGCGAATTGTTAAAAGAACAATCATCCCTCAGTGCCTAGAATTAATTCTTTAAGGATCCAATTTCAAATATATTTTTTAGACAATTCCTAGAGATTGACATTTTCTTCATAATGGCTAAAAACTCACAAATCATTAATTCATCGGCAACATCCTTGGGGTGACACTTAATAAACGCTTCTAGAGACCTCTTTTTGGATCCCTTGATCTGAAAATCAAGTCCCATGTCCTGTTATCTTCAAGACAGCCTCCAAATTATAATACAATAGGAAACGGGTACTGAAGGACCACATTATCAGGAAGCTTCATCATGCCCAAAATGAAAGTCATGCTACTCTGTACCTTAACCCTATCAACCGAGAGTAACAACATAAGTGGAATCCTCCCAAAAAGGCCAAAGATTTCATCATCATGATAAACCAAACTTTTCCTAATTCTCCATCTTTGTTACTCTAGTATGAGATTGGAGATAACTCTGGGGTCTAAACAAACATGTGACTCTAATATGAGAATTACAAATGTTCCTTACTTTTTTCGTGCATATGCATGGATGCACTTTAAAATATATAATAAGATGCATAATATAATTCTTATATATATAATTTAAATACTATTGATTGTCATTTTTATATTTTGTTAACTCTTTAAAAAATTTTGTTTGGATATTATTAGGTATAAAATGTAAATTATTCATACTATTTATTTATTTATTAATGTGAAGCACTTTTTATTTTTACTTTTTATGATTTATTTATTCTAGATTCTTTGGTTTTTGTACTTAAAAACTCACTTGGATAAATATTTATGATGTGGTCCCACATTTGATTCTAAAATTAACAAATAAAACTCTTTAAAAATAAATAATTTAGAACACATAGCGCAAAATTAAAACTTTAATTTGGAATTTTATTTTGAGTTTCTCTCAGTTTCACCTATTATTATTATTATTATTATTATTATTATTATTATTATATAGACTAGCTTGTAACCCCATGCATATACATAAATACACTTAAAAAAATACAATAAGATGCATAATATAATTCTTATATATATATATATAATTTAAATAGTATTGATAGTCATTTTTTTATTTTATTAATTCTTTAAAATAATTTGTAAGGATATTATTATGTATAAAATGTAAATTGTCCATTTTTTTATATAATTATTGTGAAGCAATTTTCTTTTACGATTCATTTATTCTAAACTCTTTGGTTTTTATGCTTAATAACTCACTTTGATGAATATTTATAATGTGGTCCCACATTTTATTCTAAAATTAAGAAATAAAACTCTTTAAGAATAAATAATTTATGACACATGGCAAAAAAATGAAACTTTAATTTGGAATTCTAATTGAGTTTCTCTCAGCTTCATCTATTATATATATATATATATATATATATATATATAGACTAGTGTATAATCCATGCATATACATGGTACAATTTAAAACAACACAATTACACATATATGGATTCATATTATACTTTGTTTAAGTCATAGATATATACATGAGTTTTTTACTCTGTCTTTCTTCTTTATTTTTTTTATTTTGTTATATTTTTTGGATATATACATGAGTTTTCTCTTTTTTATTCAATTTTTTTATGGTTTATTTATATTAGACTCTTCATCTTTTGCAAAATATTAACTCACTTAGAAATTATATATATATATATATATATATATATATATATATATATATATATATATATATATATAGATAGATAGATAGATAGATAGATAGATAGATAGATAGATTGGATACGTGGTGCAAAATTAAACTACAATTAGAATCCAATTTGAATTCTAATTAGATTTTCTCTCAGCTTTATATATATATATATATATATATATATATATATATATAGGATACGTGGCGCAAAATTAGATAACAACTATAATCTAATTTAATCTAATTTGAAATCTAATCGGATTTTCTCTCAGCTTTACCTATTAATATATATAGACTAGCATGTAATCCATGCAAACGCATTGATGCATTTAAAATTAAATACAATTTTTATTATAAAAATATAAATAATTAGGCAAAATATTAAAAGAAATAGCATGTAACACATGCATACATATGGATACATTTAAAATTAATCAAAATTTTTATCATAAAAATATAAATAATTAGTCAAATTATTTTTTTGAAAAAATAAACATAATTAGTCACATATTAAAATTCTTACCTAAATATAATACAACTTATGATCATTTTTTTTCTCATTTTTAATAAAATAGAATGCTTGGTGGTCTTTGTTGTGTGATGATTTTTATTGAGCATTTAACATGATTGGCTTTTTATTTATATATAAATTTTATAATTCATTAATATTAGATTCTTAGTATTTTACACTCATTAATTCACTTGACAAAAAAAAAAAAAACTTAAGTATATACATTACACAAACTTAATTGGATAATTATGGTGTGGTCCCTACATAAATTTAGACACATGGAGCAAAATTATATTCTAATTCCAAATTTTAATTGAACTTTCCCTTAGTTTTACCAATTAATATATATATATATATATATATATATATAAATCTTGATTTAGTTATTTTTTGTTTCAAATTATGTGTGAAATCCATTTTTATTTTTTTAGAATTTAAGTTGCATTTTTTTATTCTTGTGATATTATAATTTTATATCACAGAAATTGTTTCTTTTATTTTTAATAGTTTTCAATTATTAATGTTTACTTAGAAACTATCAATTTTTTTTTTTTTTAAGATACTAGAAACTATCAATCTACACGTACAATTTTTTTTTTTTTTTAAATCATATATCTTGATCTTATGTATAATTCCATTGAAGGAAGCTCACTGGATTAGGTAATAACCTAACAACTGGTGCCATCCTATGTCGTTTACTTGTTTTACAAGGTGACGCTCCATTGAAGCATAGAGCTTTTATCAAGTCATCTTCGTTGTGAGAATCCAGAAAGTATTGTGATCTTGAGAAGTGCAACCAACACCCCGAAAAGAAACTTATTTGGCCAAAATTTGTCGACAATATCCCACAACCCAAAATCCACCTCATGCATATTTATTCCCACTGCCATCACAACCATTTATCAAAAACCTCATCCTTTCAAAATTAAAATTCACGAAACAAACCTCGTCAATCTCATTTTCAACAACAACCACCACATCAAACATGGTTCATTATTTAGAATAAATTTTTCCTTTAGTTCAAATGAAATTTGAAGTTGATGAGTTATGTTTCCCAAGAAGTCAAAAAAAACATTTAATTGGAGTCTTCTAGGAAATACTACACTCTTTATGTTTTAAATTCTAAGGAACAAAAGTCTTTCACCATTTTTTCTAGTTTCTATAAGTTTAATTTTAATTTGGCCTTCAAAATATAATAGCTTGAATAATATTTACAAATTACGAAAAGTAAATAATCTTGAAAGGTACCGTTAAGACGTTAACATAAATTTCAGGGACCTTTTTGTTTAATATGAATTTTGTCCTATTATAGTTGTCTTTTTGTTAAATATTGCATACGCACATCTGGAAGTTGTGAAAATCATAGATGTTAGCCTCTTATATTAGCACAAAGTTCAGGTATATTAATTCGAATATGAAAAGTTTAGTTACGTAACCAAATTTGGATTGAGGAAATTGAGAAAAACAATGTTTTATTAGTTGATATAATTCAACATTTGTTATTTTGCAAGAGAGAAGATGATACTTGATAGAGCCATTATACGAATTTTGTTCAAGACTGGACTTGCAATATATCTCATTCTGGTCTGGAAACAACCATCTCCAAGATAGGGGTAAGACCACTTGGAAAAGGGTTTTAAAAGAAGATGACAATAATTCAAAGTTCAAACTCATGTTCTCTGCCCGTCGTTTTTAGGAGACAGGTCCATTATTGATGACACAGATCACACGGCAGAGTAGTTTTCCCAGGGATCTTTGTCCAAGGTAGTACTGGGTCTTTCTACGAAGCATGCACGCTAACAATTTTTAATATTTTTAATTTTAAGTTTTAAAACCAACGCTATCAATATATTGATAATGTACCTAGACATAACTCTAAAAATTAATCAAAATCACCACCAAAAGAAAAGGTTCAAACAATAACAAGATTAAACTAAACAGAACAAATAAACAAAATATTCAACACAATTCAAAAAAAAAATGAAAAAAAAAACTTATTATTCAAATTCGTAACTTATTCAATCTATTATATAAAAATAATTTGTAATTTTATTTTTCCCAAAAAACGATACGAAAAGAAATACTACTATGACAGTGACTTCTCTTAGGCTTTATAGTTGCCATTGCAACAACTTTAATTTGCTCTCCTTAATTGGTTGCTTGGCTTGCAGTGTCAACAGTGATCATTCGTGGCTCATTTCCTCTCTCTCTCTCTCTGTTTTCTGTCGTCATGTTCAGACTCTCTAATTTTATTACTCTCATCTTAGCATTCTCATTAATTGATCAATTTTTTTCTTTTTCATTTTGTTTTTGTTTGTTTGTATATTTTTTTTTAGATAGAATTTTACTCTAACCTAATATAAGTGTATGTGTGTAAAGCTCTTTTCTAAAAATTTAAAGTCCGGCTCTTACTCCTTACGCCTTACAAGAATTTATAGTCGTGAAATGATCATCATACTAAGGGTGCGGGTGCCTTTTTCATTTTGTTAATAAAAGGAAATTGTAAAATTTCACATGTTTATGTGTTTTTTTTAATTAGATTTTTTATAATTTTAATTTTTAACCACTATCTCAAGAAAAATTCCTAAAGCCGCTACAAGAAATAATAAATATTTAGCAATGACAACATTGCCAATTTAGATCTTGAAATAATTGAAATTCATAAGCACACACACACAAAGGATTGCAAATTGTAAAATGAATTTGAACGTAATCTTTGTGATGCATAATAATGATAATATCCAACAAAAACTTTTACAAAAAAAACTAATTAAACTTTGTGATGTAAGCTAAAAGTTAAATTGACATATCCTTATGCATAAAATGCTTAAGAGTTTAAGGGATTTGACTTTTGAGTTGCAAAATTAGTAGCATATTATAATTATCTAAAAAAAAGTTTAAAACTTAAAACACCCAAATCTTGTGAGTCTCCTGAGTGCTCTCTTTTATTATAGCACGCAATTTGTTGATTCTAAACTACACAGAGCAAACAAATGGGAATCAAATTAATAGTCAAAGTCCTCATGCCAATAGCTCACTCCACAAGGTAAAAAAAGAAACCCAACAAAAATAAAAATAAAAATACTGTTAATTACACGGCTTACATGACAGTGAAATTAAAGCTCAAAGAAATAAGAAGTAACACTCCAAATCCAACTACCCAAGGAAAGAATTAAAGAGACTCTTGAAAGATTTAGAATTTAATATTTAGAATCATTATTGTATTGTGTTGGTAAACTGAGAACAAAACATGTCTAGTCTAGGTGTTTAGGCAATGCTTAAATAAGATTGTTTCAAGTTTCGAAGTCCTGCTGATTGCAAAAAAGAAAAGTGAAGTTCTGTCTTTCTCGACTGATCGAGAATTAGGCTCGACTGATCAAAAATTGCAGGCATAATTATTGCAAAATTTTTAAACAAGCCCAAAATGTAATTAGGGTTTTTGTTTATATGCTAGAAGTGTTTCACTTGAAGCTCAAAACATTTAAGCAGAGTTTGGGTTGAAATAAAATTCTGAAGAAATTTCATATCTGCGATTTTCGATCGGTTGAATATAATCTTCGATCAATCGGATATAACTGGATTTCAATTCTTCTTTTTGCAGCTTGTATGTTTTTGTGTTTTGACTTATAGCATCTTGAGCATTGTCTAATAAACTTTATAGATCTAAGAATCTATATTTAGACAAGTTTGTGCTCACTATTTGCTTATTTTTCTAAACTTTTAGAACCTAACACTATGGCTCTTCCCCTCAATGTGAATTAGATATCAAAATCATTGCAAATCATAAGCATTCACAAAGGATTGTAATTTGTAAAATGAATTGAACGTAATCTTTGTCAAGCATAATGTCCAACAAAAAAAATTATGAAAAAAAAAAAAAACAAATTAAGGATCCGTTTGGATAAAGCTAAAAATTGAAAACACTGTAACAAAATAATTTTTAAATATGTAAATAGTATCGTAGAACTTATTTTTAATATTTTTTTTAATAAAGTAGTAGTGGGTCCTGTAAACAATGTGTGAACAGTAAAAAATGACACGTTTCATCACTTCTTAGTTAAAAAAAAAAAAAAAAAAAAAAAAAAAAAAAAAAAACTGAAAATGTGGACGCCAAGAAGCAGCTGCTATCCAAACGCTGCCTAAACGTTGTGATGTCAGTTAAAATTAAAACTACAAAAACACCCAAATCTAGCGAGTTCTACTGAGAGCTCTACTTTGTAACAACGATGCAACACAACACATACGTTGATTCTAAACCACACAGCCAACGCATCAAATCCTAATTAAATGGGAATCAAATTATTAGTCAAGTCCTCAACTGCTTTCTCCCAAAAAAAAAAAAAAAAAAAGTTTTTAAATTTGTTATTTTAAAATAGAAAATATGACACTTTACAGAGTCACTCTACGAATCTCTTTGTTTAGAGCTTTGCTTTTAATCATTAAAAATGGTTGAATAAGTTAATTTTAATATATTTTTACACATTTTAAATAGTATTATATATATTTTTATACATTTTTTTATTTATATATATATTAAAAATATCCAAACATAGGAACGCAAAGCACACTCGATAGCTCTCGTTAAAATCCACTTGCGCTCCAATCTACAGTATGTTTCCTCTCTCTTACGTCATAGCTTAGAAAGAAAAAGCACATCATTCTCAAAAATACGTCATAGCCATCACATCATTCTCAAAAATTTACAAACATCACACAATTATTTGGCTGGCGAAAACATTAATGATGGAGGACCACAAGTCAAAATCTTGGCATTGCTGGGATTGACTGCTTGAGGTCTTTTGTGTGACAGGAAGGAAAACATGGGGACTAAATTCGTAGCTAAGAATATTGAATAAGTTTGGTAATCGATAATACAAAATTTGATGTGACAATTTATGGTGGTGGTAATAATTTATCGTACTCATCACCACGTACACTTAAATGTTCATTTAATTCTGATAGCTACCTCACAACTAACTAATTTAATTTTAACAAACAAAATTCAAAAAAAAAATCCCAAAAAATAAAATATATATTATATAAGAATATTGAATAAGTTTGGTAATAGATAATACAAAATTTGATGTGACAATTCATGGTGGTGGTAATAATTTATCGTACTCATCACCACGTACAGTTAAATGTCCATTTAATTCTTATAGCTGCCTCACAACAAACCAATTTAATTTTAACAAACAAAATTCGAAAAAAAAAATCCCAAAAAATAATATATATATATATATATATATATATATATATATATATATATATATATATATATATATATCAAAGAAGAAGTGGTACAAGCGGCCAGGGAGGAGAGAAGGAAGTTCCAAAAAAAAAAAACAAGAGGGAAAGACCATTTCAAGATAGGACACCTTGAATTTGCCAAAAGTTGTTTGGACAGCATCCTATTGCTAACATAAACTCAAGGCCTTCTCAATCAAGAGAGTAGTTGTCGAATGCTCAAATTTTCAATACAATCTCAAAAGAGAGTAAGACGTCCCACACTCAAGTCAAGAGAGTAGTCGTTGAATACTAAAATTTACATTCATCCAAATCTCATCAAGTTAAAATTGGGTTGTCCTTGTCGTGAATTTTTTTTTTTTTTCATTTTTTTCTCATGTCTATTTTATGACACTATCTAAATTTGTATTGATTTTTATATTTAAATGATAAAAAACTAAATGTAAGACTATAAAACTCCTAGAATTAAGGCTTAAAATTAGTCAGGTCTTTTTTTTTTTTTAACAAAACACAATTACCATCAGTAATTATTGTCTTTCTTTATAGATATGATAGGATTTAAATAATTTTAAAAAAAATTCTAAGTTGTATCACTAAAATATTTGATATAATTGCCTCAAATCATGATTAATGAACACATTTAATAATGACTTGATTTTCAATTTCTGGTACTTTTTAATAATTAATTAATTTCTTTAATTAAAAAATTTTGAAGAAACAAAAAAATTAGACACTTAACGGCAACTTTTGACGAAATTTGAGTTAACCCTGGGGTCTTAGTCAAAAGGCAGTGGGTCTCTCTTGGAGGCATGGATGCTATCAATTTATTGATACTGAAGCCTATAAAAATACGGGAATGGCTCACCTCTAGTTTGGAAGTCTCCCATATTCTCCCGTTTTAAAATTGATGAGCGATGCGTGGCAAAGACACAATCGAAGGGTTACAAAGAGAGCACCTCAAATACAACTTTTGTCTTTCCTAGGAAGTTTGACCCTCTTTCTCTCTCTCCCCAACAAGCCTCACTCTTCTTCTTCTCCATCACCACTGCCATATGAGCATCAAAGGCACCGCAATTAAAGCTTGCTGGAGAAAACAAGGCAAAACAAGCCCCATACTTTTGGATCCTCATAATGTAGCTCGTTTAGCACTTGGACTCCAACCATTGGTGTGGGATGCAAAACTTGCACGCTATGCACAATGGTAAACTAAAGAAAGGCAATCCAACTGTGCTTTGAAGCACTCTAAACTCTAAAAGGTCTTATGGTGAGAACATTTTATGGGTAGTGGAGATGGTTGGACACCTTCTCAGGCTGTCACAATGTTAGGCTAAAAATAATACAACTTGGGTTTCAGAGCATCAATGATATAAAAGATCTTTTTAATACCAATATACCCACTGTCAATGTTACCACAAAACCGATCATAACATTAACATTTAATTGAAAAACAATTCAAAAGATTTTACAAGATCAAAAATTTCCACAACCTGCAAGGAAATAAGAAATACAGTTTGATTAGAGTGAATAATTTTTATTTTTTTTAAGAGAAAAAAACCCCAAAATTGACAAGATACGAGTCTGTGCTTGGGGAATTTATATCATTCTTGGCATGTTGGACATGGACTTGAGTGGTATACTTGGCCGCAACCCCATTGGCTTCCGTCCAAGAGAAGGTGGAGTTAAGACCAACAATGGTAAACTGCACACCTACCTTTCTTGCACAGTATAGCTTGCTTTGCTTCCCATAAATCTGCTAAGATATTTTGCTCTTTTTAATTTCCTAATCCATTGTCCTGTTTTGCCCCTTCCTCTCCAGCAAGCTTTAATTTTAGTGCTTCTGAAGCTAATGTGGCGATGGTGATGGATAGGAAGAGAGAGGCTTGTTGGGGAGAGATAAAGAAGGGTCAGACTTTTTAGGGGTTAGGAGATTAGGAGAGATAAAAGTTGTATTTGAGGTGCTCTCTTTGTAACCCTTGGATTGTGTCTTTGCCACGTGTCACTCATCGGTTTTAAAACGGGAGAAAACAGGAGACTTCCAAACTGGAGGTGAGCCGTTCCCTAAAAATACCACTTATTTTACATTTTTGGAGGTATCTGACAAATTAGCATATATAATACAAACTTGTGTATCTTGGTCTACCTCACACTAATATATCACCAGTTTCCTGCTTATCCAAACCAATGAAGCTTCACAACCCCAATTTTCCTGCATTATTATGCTCTACATTCCTTCATATCATTCTGCTCTTTACTGTAACCCTTTTATGCTTGAAACCTGCAACCTCTTCTACCACTCCAACAAATGAGACTGACCGTTTGGCTTTGCTCAAATTCAAGGAATCCCTTCATTATGATCCATATGGAATCTTGAGGTCATGGAATGATTCTATCCATTTTTGTAACTGGTATGGAGTAACATGTGGCCGCCGTCATGGAAGAGTCACAACCTTGGTACTAGAAGGTCATAACTTGCATGGAACCATTACACCTTTCATTGGAAACCTCACATTTCTTAGGGCCATCAACCTCCAAAACAACAGCTTTTATGGTGTAATTCCAAAGGAAGCTGGTCATTTGTTCCGACTGCGACATCTCTATCTTTCAAGTAACACACTGGGAGGAGAAATTCCAATCAGCTTGACCAACTGCTCCGAACTCAGGGGAATGATCTTAAACTCGAACAAACTTATTGGGAAGATCCCAATGGAGCTTGGCTCTATGACTAAGCTTTTGGCTCTTATGGTTTCAAGAAACACGTTGACAGGAGGAATCCCACCTTCCTTGGGAAATCTTTCGTTGCTCGTAAATTTTTCAGTAAACTATAATAACTTAGAGGGAAATATTCCAGAGAGTATAGGCCATTTGAAAAGCTTATCATTTTTCGGAGTTGCAAGCAATAAACTGAACGGTATGGTCCCTTCCTCTCTCTACAATTTATCATCTATTAGTACCATAGACTTTGTCTTCAACCAACTCAGTGGCGCTCTTCCAGCAAACATAGGCCTCACTCTCCATAAACTCAAACTATTTTTTATTGGTGAGAATGAATTCTTTGGGCCAATCCCTGGTTCTTTATGCAATGCATCTAAGCTTCAAATACTTGACCTAGGTGGAAACAACTTTGTGGGATCAGTTCCAACTAATCTGGGATATCTACTAGATCTTAAAAACCTACGTCTAAGTTATAATAATTTAGGAAGGGATTTGGACTTCTTAACGTCTTTAGGAAACTGTAGCAAAATGGAATCGCTGACATTTCAAAGTAACCATTTTGAAGGTGTTTTGCCCAATTCTATTGGCAACTTGTCAACACAACTTAATGCATTGAAATTTGGAAGCAACCAAATATCTGGAATGATTCCTGCAGTGTTACAAAATCTTATCAACTTAAATAGTTTGGTCATGGATGAGAATCTTTTCATAGGTGTGATACCTAGTTACTTTGGAAAGTTTCAGAAGATGCAAGGATTGTCTTTATCGGGGAACAAATTGTCAGGGCAAATCCCAAGCTCCATTGGCAACCTCACTCAATTGGTTCAATTGAACTTTTCTCAAAACAATTTAGAAGGAAGCATACCTCCAACTATTGGTAATTGCCAAAGTTTGCAACAATTGGATGTTTCACAAAATTACCTCAGTGGAGTCATACCTCTACAGGTTTTTTCTCTTTTCTCTTTGTCACTATTACTCAATTTATCCTGCAACTCATTTAGTGGTGAATTACCTGTTGAAGTAGGCAATTTGAAAAACATTAATTCTCTAGACATCTCTGAAAACAACTTATTCGGTAAAATTCCCACAACAATCGGAAGTTTCTTGAATTTAGAAAAATTGTACTTGCAAGGGAATTCCTTTGAGGGAATCATACCTTCATCCATTGCTTATTTGAAAGGCCTTGAACTTTTGGATGTTTCACGAAACAACTTATCAGGATTTATTCCAAAGGGTCTAGAGAAACTTTTATTCTTAAAATACTTGAACATTTCGTTCAATGATATTGAGGGCCCGCTACCAACTGTTGGAGTTTTCAAGAATCTAGATGCAACATCAATTATTGGAAACAATAAGCTTTGTGGGGGTATTCCACAATTACAACTACCAAAATGCCCCAAAGTTACAAAATCAAGAAACTCTCTTGCTTCTAGAACAATAATCACAATTTTTTGTGTGGTTGCATGTCTCCTTCTAGTTTCATCATTTCTTGTTCTTTATTGGAGGAAAAAATATACAACGAAACCATCTTCTATAGTCTCAAAGATGGATCTCCTTCCAACAATTTCCTACAAAATGCTTCATCGAGCAACTAATGGATTTTCTCTCAACAATTTGATTGGATCTGGTACTTTTGGATCAATTTACAAAGGAGTTCTAAATCAAGAAGAAATGTTAGTTGCAGTAAAAGTCCTAAACCTTCAAACTAAAGGAGCTACCAAGAGTTTTGTGGCGGAATGCAATGTCTTAAAAAATGTTCGACACCGAAATCTTGTGAAGATCTTAACATGTTGCTCTAGTATCAATTATAATGGTGATGAGTTTAAAGCTCTTGTATTTGAATTCATGACAAATGGGAGCTTAGAAATGTGGCTACATCCAATGGCAAATTGCGAAAATCAATCAAAAAATTTGAGCTTTCTTCAAAGAATAATTATTGCAATTGATGTGGCTTCTGCATTAAATTATTTGCACAATCATTGTCAGCAACAAATCATTCATTGTGATTTAAAGCCAAGCAATATTCTTCTCGATAGTGAGATGATTGCTCATGTAAGCGACTTTGGTTTAGCAAGACTCCTCACAAGCGCTGATGATTCTTCCCAGAAGTGTACTAGTACAATTGGGTTAAAAGGAACTATCGGCTATGTTGCTCCAGGTATAACCTCTCTTATTTAGTTTCAAATTCTTAACAATCCTGTAATATGTTGCTTTTCTCTTTGTCACTTTATGAAAAGATAACAATTAACTACTTGTATTTTTGAGCATATAAGCTTTTTAATATTCGTAAAACTAGTATAAACATATTAACATACTCTCTTGCTTACTATTTCTTTGTCTCTTATAAAAAATATTTACTTGAGAACATACAAGCACATAATTAATTTTACATAAAATTTAAAATAAAATAATTAAAACAAAATAAGATTCATACTCTGAGAAATGCCTAAGTTAATTTGGTGATGAACATTTTGATCCTTTGGCTAAGCTTCGTATCTTCTTTCTATGCATATATTTCAATCAAAGTGAACATTCAGGAAATAAAAGTAATTTGGCCCCTTGGGTTGAAGTTTCATACATATTCCTTCCATTGCGGAAGTAATATCATATGTCATATTATTTATCTATATAGATTCTTTTCATTTTCCTTGAATTTACATTTTGTAGATCTTAATCTATTTCATTATAGATAGAAATTGCCTAATTTCCTTCCATTCCATGAGTTATAGAGTATGGCATGGGTGGTGAGGCATCGACTGAGGGGGATGTATATAGCTACGGAGTCCTTGTGCTGGAAATGTTTACAGGAAGGATGCCCACTGATGATACGTTTAAAGATGGTCTAAATCTCCATAATTTTGTTAAGATGGCATTACCAAAAAGACTGGCTCAAGTTGTTGACCCAATGCTTCTGCCAAGAGAAGTTGAAGAATTGGGAGTTGCAACTGCAGTAATGATGGCAACAGAAAAAGATGACAATGATAATGAAATTGAAGTAGAAGAAGCTAATAATATTAAGGATTCTAGGCATATTGATGTTGACATGCAAAAGTGCTTACTCTCAATTCTTAACATTGGAATCTTATGTTCATTGGAATCCCCAAAAGAGAGGATGAGCATGGAGGAAGTCATTAAGGAACTGCAATTGATAAAAAGTGCTTTCATTAGTGTGGGGATCCGCAAAGGCTGACCAAATAGAGCTCAAGTAAGGAGTATTTAATTTTGAATATAAGACTACATTAAGTAGTGTGCCCTATTCATTTACTTTGATTTCATTCAGTCCCCAAATACTTCTATTAAAAAAACATGGAGATTTTACGTTGACCTTTTTATTAATTTTGAGTAGATTATCACAGCTGATTGTAAAATTGGATTTTCATTTCTGATTCATGATCAAAATACTAAACAGAAATTGTCATCTTATTAAAACCCACAACCTTCTTGTAATAACTCCTATCCCTTTTCTTACATTATCAAGGTTTAAAATGGTGAGCTAACGATTTTTATTTTTATTTTTGTGAATTGCAGAGACATGAAACAAATAGAAGAAATTAAATGTCTTTAATAATGCCTGGATTAAGAATGGGATTAGGCCTTTCTACCTGATCTGTTATAGTATTATGCTAGTTTAATATCCCTTTTTGAAAGGATCAATGGGTGATATTCTTTCACTTCTAGTGTTGGAGTCGTGATTTTCTTTCTCTTCTGGTGTAGGAGTGTTCTTCATGTACTGTGCTTTGTTCTACTATTATAATGTGTGACTGTGTTTGTACTAATAATCCAATAAATTCCTAAAAGCCTTTTAAAGGAAGGGAATGCATCAAAGATGCCATGTTACATAATCTAGTGTACAAATAAAAGTGGATCTTTTGTTTAATTTTCCTTTAAACTTAATGTTCTAGATTACATTATCTTGTTACTGTAGAGAGTATAACAATCAATCTAAGTTTCAATTTATTATGTAAGACTTTAAACAAACACTTAAAAGAACAATCACTTTTCACTACCTAGAATTAATTCTTCAAGGATTCAGGTTCGAATATATATTTTATTGAAAAATAAACAAAGAATACAATCTATTCAAAGAACAAAGGTCATTCAGCTATCAAAATTACTAGGCCTAAAAGAAGCCCACTCGACCAACAAAACAAACCAAAAATACAGAGTTAACCTATGCATTAATAGCACAAGCTAAACAAACATCTGTAAACTATGAACAGGAGAATACTTGTCTAAGCATTCAACCTTCCAAGCACACAGCAACATTAGAAATTAAAGATCATTGATCCGTGGAGACCAAAATAGAATTGTTTAAGCCCCAAAATCAGCAAAGAATCCTGTTTAGAGTGGAATTAGGGAATTTTGCTTGGAACTCAAGGTTGCCTCTAACATCTTTCTTTATTTTTTGACAGGATTTGTGCCTTAGTTAAGATTGGGCCATTGTGGGTGATAGCCTTCCTTTGGCACCAAATATAACATATAGACGATCACCATCAATCTTACATATGTATGCTGTAAGTCCCTTCCTTTTGAGGTTCCTAACAGCCCAATCCCCATAAACATGTGTCCGGAAAGATCACTAAATAAAGAAATGGCTCATGCTTTCAACACAACCCCTGCGTAGCACAAAAAGAGTGTCCCTTGTGTAACCCCATTGGGACAGCCTACCTCTAGTGGTTAATTTATTCTTGATCACCAATAAGCCAATGAGAGCATGCTTTGGTATGGTAAGGTTGAACCACAAGCGCTTCCACCAGTCCACCGCCTCAGCCTTATGCCTCATATGTGGCTGCACAAGAGAAGCAACCTGTCTTGGTGACGGTCCACTTAGCCTTATCCTCTTCCTTTAGATCTATGAGACTTAATTGGCTTCAAATTATGACTAAATCCTCAGATCTAGTAGGCTTCCAAACCAAAGTTCTATTTTTTAGGACTGAATCCACCTTAATTAGCCTCATAGCTAATTGCTGCATCATATATAATCCTATGTATTTCCAAATTTAAGTAGAAGTATTCCAACTGGGTGCCAACGATAATGCCATAGGAAGATTCTTTTCCCAAGTCTAACCCAATCAAGCTCAATCAGCCCAATCCAGCCAATTAATACTGAATACACCGTTTCTAACTTAATAAATTTGTATTCAAAATCCAGCCAGTGAAACTCACATTTCAACTTTCAAACACAAGCTTGCATTTTGTTATGCTTTAGGGAATTTAGGGATTTTCACGTAAGACACAGGTATTGTACTGTTGTTTTTGAAAATGCTTTGTATGCAACTTGGGATGCTAAAAGAAACAGCGTATAAAGATCTATTGGAATTGCCTTAACATAAGTTATAACCATATATATTTCTTTGCGCTGAAAATACAATGTGGTTTACTGTCATGAAAAGTGAAAACAGCCTTGCCTAATGGAAATTGGAAACTAGTACGTGAACTATGCTAGTTTAAAAAACAAACGTGAGATTAGGGAGCAAGGGTGTAAGGTTGAATTTATTCAATCATTTTGTTGGCTTTATTCTGTGCCAAATTTGTTTGTAATTCAACATTTAGAAACTCTGTATTTAGGTGAAAATCATGTAAGGGTAGTGTGCAAGAGAGTGTGAAGAAAAGCTCAAGAGTGTGCACTCAAGCTGGGCCTTACAATTGGCTTGCGGCTGGCAAGTCGCCAAAGGAGGCACACATGTGAAACATGCAGAGGAGCTGAAGAGTCACGCCAGTTGGAGCATTACAAGACAAAATTTCCAGTCTGGCCAGGCAGTTAGCTTGCGACTCAGTCAAGTCGCGAGGTCAAGTCACCAAACCACTTTGTTTGGGAAAAACTGACCTTTCGCATTCCAAACACACACCGGTATAATTACCCCTTATATCCTTGTATTGTAGAGAGCTTCTAAAGAGAATTTTGAGAGAGAAATCCTAGAGAAAAACAAGATTGACTCATCCATAATCTTCATCCTTTGATTTTCCAAATTCCTCTACTCTTACCCTCTCCATTGTTACATCCTTGATAGGTACATTTAGCCAAATCATTTTCTCACCATACCCATATCTATGAGAAGGTTATTTGCTGCTTGGGAAGCAATTAGGAAGGGACTAATTGATATTGGTTGATACTATGGGCTATAGTGGAATCGAGTAAGTTAGAGAAGACAAAGGTTCGGCATAACCTCGTTGGAGCAAAAAGCTTGGAGGGCTTAGGTACACTGGGTAGATTAAGCTTGGAGGGTCTTCTGCTATTCATGTATCTCAACTTCATTCTCTAGTGGATTATTGACTGCTTGGAGGGCGGCGAAGAGGTTTTATGCCGAGGACTTCGGTTTCCTCTTCGATAACACTTCGTTGTGTTGTCTTTGTGTTTGCATCTCTCTTCCCTTAATCTTTACCTTTTAATTGCTACTGTGGTTGTGATTAATTTTGGTTTAGATTGTTTTACCAATTTTGATTTAGCTTATTTTCATATTCCGCTCATACATTGTTTGATAATAAGCTTATGTTGGTAATTTGTAAATTGAGGGTCTAAACGTTCATAGGTGTTTTACACACTTATTGAACATTCAATAGGTATCAGAGCGGGTGCACTTGCTGTGGTTTAATTACCTAAGTGCAATCCTTGACCCCGTTTAAGATGGATCGATCTTAATCTCTCATTGCTCCACCATACTTTGATGGAAGCAACTACACATTTTGGAAAATTCGCATAAGGGCATTCTTATGTTCAATTGATAAGACTGTTTGGGATGCAATAGATATAGGATGGACTAGGCCAGAGGCCGTTAAATCCACATGGGATAAGACGGCACTTGTGGCAACCAATGCAAATAGCAAGGCACTGAATGCTATCTTTTGTGGTGTTTCTCCAAATGAGTTTTACAAGATTTTGCACATAACAATTGCCAAGGAGGCATGGCAAATATTGGAGACCACCTATGAAGGAACGAAGAAGGTCAAGGACACTAAGTTGCAGATGCTAACCACTCAATTTGAAGAGCTGAAAATGAGTGACGATGAGTCATTCGACTCATTCTATGGCAAGCTGAATGAGGTGGTTATCGACAAGTTCAACTTGGGTGAAAAGACGGAGGACTAAAAGATAGTGAGGAAAATCCTTCGATCATTGTCAGAGAGCTTTCGTGCGAAGGTTACAGCAATTGAAGAGAGCAAGGACCTTGATGATATCAAAGTTCAAGAACTAATTGGCTCACTTCAAACTTCTGAGCTGTCATTGCCATCACAAAAGAAGAGCAAATCCCTTGCTCTAAAGACGATCAATGAAAGGGTGGAAACTCACGACTCATCGGATGAGGATGAGGTCAAGAAAGATGTGGCATATCTTGTAAAGAATTTCTGAAAGTTCTTGAAGTTCAAGAAGAATGGAAAATTTGTTGAGAAGGGAAAATTCCCAAGTTTCAAAAAGGAGAAAAAGGACTTCAAGAGGAAAGATGGGAAGGAGTCTCAATCCTCTCAAGGAATCACATGCTTCGAATGCAATGGACATGAACATGTCAAGAAAAAGTGTCCCAATTATTTGAGAGGGAAGGGCAAGGTGTTTGCCATCGCTTTTAGTGATTCCGACTCCTCTGATTCAGATTCTGATGAAAGCTGTGATGGAGAGGGAAATTTCTCTGCATTCATGACCATTGCTCATGTGGAGTCTTCAGATGATTTAAGTTTGTTGATGAAAGAGCTTCGTAAGTACACTAAATTGGAATCAGTGGGAGTAGTAAAAGAATCCAATGATGAGGAAGATGAAAGAGCAGATGGACTACAAGAGACCTACAACTCCCTACTTGAGAAGACTGGTGAATATGCAAAAGTGGCTAACGTAGCCATTAAAAAAATGAAGAGGGCTGAGCAAGACTACAAGAGTCTTCTAGTTCGATACAAGGAGACTAAGTGTGAAGTCGAGATGCTGAATGGAGAGTTGACCGAAGCCTACTCAAAGATAAAATTTCTTGAGCTTGAGGTGGTTCAAGCTAATGCTAAAATAGAGCGAGTCTCCTCCAAGAAGCTTGATGAAATGCCTACTTACTAAAAACCTTTTTCCGACAAAAGCGGATTGGGATACACTTGAAAGAGTAGTTCGGTTGCTAATATATCCAATGAAATGGAATTTGTGAAAGCTAAGGAACAAGTGGTAGAAACTTCAGTTGTTGAGAAAGTGAAGCCTGAAAAGAAGCGGAACATGACTAACCAAAGGTTTTTGATTAAGCCTCCTAACCAATCAGTGGTCAAACGTAAGGGTAAAGGGAAATCTCTCCTAAAGTCACAAAGAGGTCCTAGAACTCAACACTTCTGCCATCACTGTGGAATTTCAGGACACACCAGACCAAATTGTCATAAGCTCCAAGCATTAAAGAAGTCAAGTGGTCAGTGATCGAGAGGACCAAGACATGGCAAAGGAAATTGGACTGCTGAGCAACCTAGAAGTCAAGAAATTAATCCCGGAATGAGGGATGTGATGAAGATGATTGATGCTTTCACCACTTGCTTGACAAGCTTCACCAGAAGGTTCAAAATTCTGAACAATGATACCCAATCCTCTAAGGATATCACCCTAAACGCAAGTGTCGTGTGGGTGAAGAAGAGTACTCATGCATAAGCATTACAACATGTCCATGCATTAATTCTTCCTATGTTTGGTGACTTTGTTTGGTTGTATGCTTTTTGTTATCATTCCTACATGTGTTGAAAATTCTGTCTGTTTACTTTTTGTTTTGAATGTTCTTACATTTTTTTTTTTGGGTCAACCTTTACTTGTTTTTGTGTCAAAAATCCAAAAACTCATAAAAAGTAGAAAATCCAAAAAGGTTTGATCGACAATATTGTGTATCGTCAAAAGCATGTTTTGCCTTGTACCTTTGTACCAAGGAAGTCAATACCGTACCGGAGGCTGTACCGGTTTGGCCACCGATACGATATATTTCGGATACCGGTCAATACCGGTGTACCATTTCGGGTTTACCGCTATTTTATACACACACACACACACACACACACACACCAAAATCTCTAGAACCATGTTTATAAGCATATAATATTTCACTTATATTATAGTAAATATAAAAGTTTATCATAAAATATTACCTCAATTCAGAACAAATTATTCATAGTTTTAAACTTTATTATCAATTAAAAGAAAAAAAAACACAATATAAAAAATAGAAAGCTTAGTTGTTCGATGCATACTAAGAAAACAAATAATACTAATAAGTTAATGTAAATAAGTTACCATTATGCTCTTACAAAAATTCAAAAATTGCAAAACTAAAAAAAAAAAAAAAAAGTTTTTTTCTGTACCGGTCGGTACACCCGGTACCGGCCGATATTGCCCGAAATTGGCCGGTATGGTTGATACGCAGCCGGTACGCAGCCGGTATTTTTTCCAGTACAAAATAAAAGTGTACCGGTACCGGTGCACTGGCCGATACGGCCGGTACCGGTACGGTATCAGTAACCTTGCTTTGTACTAATGACTTTGTGCATTTACAAGCGTAGCTTGTTCTTTATGCACTCGTATCATTGTGGGATATATCTTGAAATCCATGTGACTATTGAAAATAGATCTTCAAACTTTTCATGAATGATTAGTCAATGGTTTTATTGATCTTGAAACTTGCATAGACTTGCGCCTATATATCTTCCCACTCTTTTATTGTTTTTGCTTAAATAGCTCTACAAATGTAAATTTCAAAATGAAAAGAGATAATAAGTTGCAAAAGCCATTGCACATTCTAGTATTTGATTAGGAAAAAGGAAAAGAGATCTTTATGAAAAAGAATGATGCCCAAAAAGCCAAAGGCTTGCTCATCAAATTGAAATATCGAAAATTTCAGGCATCGGTCTCAAAATGAGATGCATTGACTATAAAAGATCAAATGATATGTTGTGTATGAAGCCAAATGAAAAGCTTCAGTATCTTGTATTCATGTTTTGTGGGAGGTCATATATGCATATTTCTATAATTGAGATTGGTCACTTTTCCTTGTGCTAATTGTGTATGTTTTGGTTGAATTGATCATTGAAGTTTCACATTAGACTAAGGACCATCTCATCTTTGGTACCCACACACATCACACACGTCTATGTTCAATGAATGCCTTATTCATTTGTTTGATTGTACATGATTAAATATTTTGCACATGCTCAATTATATGTTGATCAAACACAAAGATTTTTCAGTGTTTTAGGTGTTTTTGGAAAGTATTTTTGTTTTGAAAAATTTCAAAAATCTATGCAACCCTGTTTTGGCGACTTACCTCGTAGGTCAAGCCAGTCACATGCCTCAGTCGCGAGCTTACTCAGGAGGTTTTTACGACTCCCTGGCGGGTCAAAGTCACAACTGTGACCAAGACTTAGAAAATTTTCAAAAATCTGAGATTTTGAATTTCTCTCGACTCAGTTTGGCGACTTGTTCGCAAGTGGAAGCTTCAGTCGTGAGTTTACTCAGAAGGTTTGGTGACTCTTGTCTTGACTTACTCGCAGGTGGAACTTCCAGTCACGAAAAACACTTAGCAAAATTTTTCAAAATTTTGTCTCAAGGGTTTTTGACAACTTGTTTTGGCAACTTGTTTGCGACTCAATTCATTCATGAAAATCGCGTGTTTTGCACTCTGAATGTTATTTTAGGACAGTTTCCAAAAACTTTTCAGTTTTCCCTCGCACATTGTGACTGTTCATTGTCTTCTTCTCACAAACTCACCGTGTTCCTCTATCAAAAACCTCCATTTTTCTTCATCATCTCGACTTCAATCTTCAAGAAAAGGTATGGGTTTTCTATCTTCCTCTGTATTTCATGTTTAAAGACTTGATTTCTTGGATTTTGAGTTCTTGTTGAGATTTGATTCATATGATGATTCGATTATGGGTTGGGTTCATTTTGTTGAGTTTGATTGAATGGGTTTTGTTGTGTTTGATAATCTGCTGCTTGCTATACATGTGTTCATGCTCCTATCTCATTTTTGAATAGTGTATCAAGTCTGTGATGTGTGTTGTGCATGTCACCTTTATAGTAAATTTTTTTAAGGACTGTTACTTATGTTTTTATGGATTTCATAGAATACTTTGTGCCTTGCAGTGCCTGTGCAATCATCAGATTTGCACACTACACGCACCACTATTGCTCATGCTTGCTTAAATACTACATACTTGATTCCTTGACCATGTTTGAGTAATAAGTTTTTTTTTCAATGGATGCTCATTTCATGGACTAACATGGATCTAATCAAGTTTATGTTTGTGTCTTGTGGATTTGCACTTGGTTCTCTACTGTGTGTATGTTATTTTTTAGATGTCTCGTCGTTCCTCTCAAGGAAAAGAACCTGTAATCGATGTTACATCATCCCCTACTAAACGGATTCAAAGTTCGTCTCAAGTTTCAAATAGTGAAAGATTCAGATATACCCTTGATACATAAACTTTCTCAAGCATTTTTGAAGATGCTCCTACTGTTGTGGAACAGGTTGTAAAATTTGATACCTTGAGAACAACATTCATTCCAAGAATCTTTGAAGCAAAAGACTGGGCTGATCTATTTGGGAACTTCGAAGATCTGATTGATGAATTGGTTAAGGAGTTTTACTCAAACTCTAGATACACCGGCGTTGAGTTACAATGTTGGGTACGAGGAAAGGAGTTCAACATCAATCCAGACTACATTGCAAAGGTTCTTCGAATCTATAGATCGTAAACTGTAGACCTCACTCCATATGATGATAGACTTCCTAAGGTACAAGATATTCTTCAAGTTCTTGGGCCAGATCATAAGATTTCATCCAAAGGCACGTCCATTGGAATAGCAAAGTTTGCACCTGATCTGACAACTCTCAAATTGATCATGTTTTACAACCTCTATCCACTCTCGAACACTGCATTCATCAACCTTGGAGGAGCTCAATTTCTATGTGATCTCATCACCGGAGTTCAAATTGACATCTCTGCCCACATCTTCCAATTAATAGGGAAAACAGTGGCTCGAACAGCAGCAAGAACATGCTTACCTTTTTGTAGTCTAATCATGAAGATCATGGTTCTTGAAGGTGTACGTCTACCAACTGATGGAAAAGTACTAGCACATCTTCGACCATTATCCATGATATCTCTTCAAGCAAGTAAGAGTCACTCCTCTAAATCACCTAAGAGTGAATATTTCATTCTTGCCACTCAATCAAGTCATGGCCCCGCAACACCTGTGCATACCGGGATTGCATCTCCTTACACTCCTGAGTTGCAGACCTCTAACTCTCAGCCTATATCTTCTAGCTCTCAAGCTGACAGGTTAAGCACCTTGATAGAGGGTGTGTACCAGAGTATTTCCGGAATTGAAAGGGTCATCTACTCCACCAACAACCAAATTCAAATGCGTTTAACAACCATTAAGACATAGTTGGATGCTATTCAACAAAAGCTCGAGGACAACCTTTAGCTATTTGTGCCAAAAAGGGGGAGAGCAAATTTCTTTGTTCATTGCATAGTTTTGGATGATGGCATACAGTAAGGGGGAGAGCAACACAGAAATAGGAAGCGTGCATATTGAAAGGGGGAGTTGTGTGAGCTCAAAAGGATACATACACACATACTTTTGTCTTACTGTTTATAGCTTATATATCTTTTGGATATTTATTGGGCTTTTAGGTACTTTGGTTTACATACTTCAGTTGTTATTCAGTTCTTGTGTTTTGTACCTTAGCTTTGTAGCTCAGTACTTTTAGTTAATATTATGCATTTCTTTTGATACATCACTCTTGTGCCCTTGTTGGATTTTATATCTTTGATGCAATTACCTTGTGTTGTTGTATCGATTGAGTGTTGGACATGCAAATGACTCTTTGCATTGAGCTTATAAGCTTGCATGTCTGGATGTTCATTCCTTGACTGAATGATCATTGTAGTCATTATTTATAGTGATTGCTCATTTTTGGTCAAGTCATGCTTTAATGATGTTATTCATTATTGCTTGATTGCATTGTGCTTGCTCCATATGCATTTCAAGTTGTCTGCTTACAATGATCGTATTATGTTGTTTTCAGGAAATACTTGTCTGTATGGTTCAAGAGATTCACGGATTCTAGAGTTAGGTGTGAGTGAGGTTTGTTTAGCTATTCCTAACTCACATGTTAAGTCTAGAGTTTGTTTTAGGGTTTTGTCACAAAATAGCCAAAGAGGGAGATTGTAAGGTTGAATTTATTCAATCATTTTGTTGGCTTTATTCCGTGCCAAATTTGCTTGTAATTTAGCATTTAGAAATCTTGTATTTAGGTGGGAATCATATAAGGGTAGTGCATGAGAGAGTGTGAAGAGAATCTTAAGAGTGTGCACTCAAGCTGGGCCTCGCGACTGGATCTCGCGACTGGCTCACAGCTGGTGAGTCACCAAAGGTGGCACACGTGTGAAACATGTGGAGGAGCTGAAGAGTTACACTAGCTGAAGCACTACATGACAAAACTTCCAGTCTGGTTAGGCAATCAGCTTACGACTCAGACTCACGACTCAGTCAAGTCGCGAGGTCAAGTCGCCAGACCACTTTGTTTGGAAAAAACTGACCTTTCGCATCCCAAACACACACCAGTATAAATACCCCTTATACCCACGTATTGTAAAGAGGTTCCAGAGAGAATTTTGAGAGAGAAACCCTAAAGAAAAATAAGATTGACTCATCCATAATCTTCATCCTTTGATTCTTCAAATTCCTCTACTTTCACCCTCTCCATTGTTACATCCTTGAGAGGTACATTTAGCCAAATCCTTTTCTTACCATACCCATATCTGTGAGAAGGTTATTTGGTACTTGGGAAGCAGTAAGGAAGGGACCAATTGATATTGGTTGATGCTATGGGCTATAGCGGAATCCAGTAAGCTAGAGAAGACAAAGGTTCAGCGTAACCTCATTGGAACAAGAAGCTTGGAGGGCTTAGGTACACTGGGTAGATTAGGCTTGAAGGGTCTTTTGCTATTCATGTATCCCAACTTCATTCTCTAGTGAATTATTGCCCGCTTGGAGGGCGGCGGAGAGGTTTTACGTCGAGGACTTCGGTTTTCTCTTTGATAACACATCTTTGTGTTGTCTTTGTGTTTGCATCTCTCTTCCCTTAATCTTTACCTTTTAATCGCTACTGTGGTTGTGATTAATTTTGGTTTACATTGTTTTACCAATTCTAATTTAGCTTATTTTCATATTTTGCTTATACATTGTTTAATAATAAGTATGTGTTGGTAATTTGTAAATTGGGGGTCTAAACATTCATAGGTATTTTACACACTTATTGAACATTCAAAGTGCAACCACAAATTCAAAAAATAAAATAAAAACAAAACAAAGGGGCAAGCCTTGATAAAAGGGAAAAGACAAAAAGTGAATACGTGGAGTGATCGAAGAAATATAGGAGAGTTGAAGGCTTGAAGCAATTCACTGAATACTCGGTTTAAAAATCAACTGGAGAGTGGTAAATATATATTTTTACCGAGTTGTCTAATTTTGTTTTTGATGAATAAAATGAAATAGGTTTCATGAAGCTTAATTAGTCTTTTGTCATTGAATAAGAGATCAGTGGTTGCACTCCTTTTAACACTAAAGCTCAATTACTAGCTCTTGTTATAGATTTAAAATACTATTGTATCTATCACAATAATAATAATAATAATAATAATAATAATAATAATAATAATAATAATAATAAGCAAAAAGAAAGGGAAGGTATAAAAAAAAAATAGTAAATACCTAACACAATTGGAGCCCTTTTGTTGAGAAACGGGCTTCAAATGACTAATATCACAATGATTTGGCCCTACCCCACCAATAATTTACGTTTTAAACACTTCTCACCAAGCCCACTCCAACACCAATAATAGCTAATGGAAAATACTAGATTTTCAAAGTTTGATATTGCAATGGGTTTGGCTGTGCTCCACAATCAATTTACCCTTCAAACAATTCTTACCAAACCCACCCCAACACCAATAATAACTAATGGAAAATACTAGATTCACAAAGTTTGATATTGCAATGGGTTTGGCTGTGCTCCGCCATCTCAATTTACCCTTCAAACACTTGTCACCAAACCCACCCCAACACTAATAATAACATACAAAAATTTCTAGATTTATAAATTATTTTAAATTATTTTATACAAATTGTTGATGAGGTAAGTGATTATTAATAAGTAATTAAAATAGTGATAATAGTTTATGACCGATTGTTGTAAAACAATTTGTGACAATAACATTACTAATAACAAAAACTGTCAAAGTGTTTATCAATTGCCCTAATCACAGCTAGTGAAAATTAATTTTGACATAAATCATAATCCCAAATCGAATTTTAGTGGATGTAAAAACACCCTTGAACGTTTAGACCCCCAAAATACAAATTACCAATTCAAGCTTGTAGACAAACAATGAACGTGCAAAAAATGTAGATAAGCTAAAAAAGAATTAATAACACAATCTTACCAAATAAAATCACATCCACAACAAAAATTATATGGCAAAGATTAAGGAAAGAGAGATGCAAACACAAGGATAACACAGCGATGTGTTATCGAAGAGGAAACTGAAGTCCTCAGTGTAAAACCTCTCCACCGCCCTCCAAACAGTCAATAATCCACTAAAGAATGTAGTTGGGATACATGGACAACAGAAGACCCTCCAAGCCTAATCTATCCAGTGTACCTAAGCCCTCCAAGCTTTTACTCCAACGAGGTTGCGCTGAACCTATTTCTTCTTTAGCTTACCGGATTCCGCTATAGCCCATAGCATCAACCAATATGAATTTGGTCCCTTCTTAACTGCTTCCCAAAGCACCAAACAGCCTTATCACAGATATGGGTATGGTGAGAAAAGGTTTTGGTAATGGACCTCTCAAGGATATAACAATGGAAAGGAAGAGAGTAGAGGAATTTGAAGAGTCTCTATGTGAAGATTGTGGATGAGTCAATCTTGTTTTTCTCTAGGGTTTCTCTCTCAAAATTCTCTCTAGAAGTTCTATACATTTTGTGGGTATAAGGGGTATTTATACTGGGGTGAGAAAGGAATGCGAAGAGACAGATTTTCCCAAACAGGGCTAACTAGCGGCTTGGCCTCGCGACTTGACTGAGTCGCGAGTTCAAACCACAAGCAAACAGAATGGCCAGACTAGATATTTTGTCCTGTAGTGCTACAGCTAGCGTGACTGTTCAACTTCTTAGCACGCTTCACTCGTGTGCATCATCTGGTGGCTTGCAAGCCACAAGCCACCCGTGAGATCCAGTTGTGAGTCCCCGCTTTGCTGCACATTCTTAATCATATTTTCACACTTTCTCACACACTACCCTTAGATGAATCTCACCTAAATGCAGGGTTTCTAAGTGCTGAATTACAAGAAAATTGTCATGGAATAAAGCCAACACAATGGTTGATAAATTTCAACCTTAAAATCTCCTCTTTTGGCTATTTCGTGACAAAACCCTAAAAACAAACTCTAGACTTAACATGTGAGTTAAGAACAGTTGAACAAAGCTCACTCACACCTAAGTCTAGAATCCGTGAAGCTCTTGAATCATAAGAACAAGGGTCTCCTGAAACACAATAACATAATATGATCATTGAATGCAGAAGAACTTGTAATGCATATGAAACAAGCACAAAGCAATCAAGCACAATGGAGTAAAGAAATAAACCAAAGCTTTGACCATACATGCAATCACTATAGAATAGTGACCACAATGCTCATTCGCACTTAGAATGAACATTCGGACAAGCAAGCTATTAAGCTTAGATGCAAAGAATCATTTGCATGTCCAACACTTAACCACTGCACAATACAAAAAGTAAATGCATCTAGGAACAAGATCCTACTAGGGCATAAGAGTGATGTACTTAAAGCAGTGCATAACAAATCAATAAGTACAAAAGCTACAAAGCAAAGGAACACAAACAAAAAGGCTGCCTAAGCATGTTACAAACCATAAAAGCCTACAGATCAAACCCTAAAAGCTTACAAAAGCAACATGGTTACAGATATGAAGTACTAAAGAAAATGCACAATATAAACTAAAAGTGCTTAAAGTTTCTTCCCCTCAAAATGATGAGAAGTTGTGATGCACTTGGAACATATATACTTGTTACCTGAAACACTTGCACAAAACACATTAGACCCTCAAGGTAAAGCAAGTAATAAAATGACAAGTACAATATAACAAGTAAAAAGCGATCAAGTAAACATGTTGTGAAACATATGAGCAACTTGATCAAACACATGAAAGTCATATGGAAATGACTACAATGATCACATAGCAAAGTAAATGATCATTCGAACATGCAATCAATGAAGCACAATAGCACAAGGAAGTATGCATGTCCAACACATAAACACGATGCAAAGAGAACAATAAAGCATAGAAACTAAATATAACTCAAAGCACCATAAAGCAAACAAGAAAAATGAAACATAAAGAGAAACAAACAAAACAAGGTTTTCTTATTAACTCAATGTCTTCTCCCCCTTGGTATATGCAACTCCCCTATGGAATATCTCTCCCCCTACAAGTGATAGAATTTCTCCCCCTAAGAATGTGCACAAGAGTCATATAGAAATGACAAAAACTCTCCGGTATACTCTCTTATAGTATACCCTCCTCCTTTTTGTCAAGAATAGTCAAAGGGTCAAGGAGAAACGAGGGCAAGAGATGAAGGTACGAACAATGATAATGATGCATGAGGGGTGAAAGATGAATGAGAAAATGAAGAAATAAGATATAGACCAATGCAAGACAAGGGTAGCAAAGGTGTGTGCAAACGGTGACTATGTGCAATGCATGACCAATGCATGGAAAATGCACATGTGAGGCAAGGTGTGTTAAGTACACAACCAATGAACCAAACATGTTCCTAATGAGGAAACATGAGAAACCCCAAAGTTTGGTACTCATCGGAGTTCCAACAAGCGAGAAAATACCAAAGAGACATTTTATCAAACACCTAGCATGCACACTATGAACAACAATGTGAAACAATGCATGAACATCATGAAATCCACCCTTAATACATACTCTTATTGCCATAAGGGGCCAAAATCCAAAGCAAATCACCAAAAGAAACCAATCCCACACAAAAATTTGACAAAAAATAAGTTTTCTCAACCTCTATGATGAAAATCCCAACCAAGAGCACAAAAACTCTCCAAAACATAATCTAAGAATTCAAAATAATGAAAAGAGTTTAAAATTACCTTAGAGATGTTAATGGAATGAAAAACCATTCAAATTGATTGGGTTTTGATAAAAATATTGAAAGAGGGGTTTAAAAGAGGATGGGAGAGGTTAAAAACAGGTTTCCCATGAAAAGTCCTTTAAAAAGCTATTTCTAGGCATTTCGCAACTGGGAGAGTCACGAAGATTTTCGTGAGTCGCAAGTGAGTTAGGAGCGAGTTGCGAATGAGTTGCGAAAGTCTTCTGGATGAACTCGCAACTTGAGTTGCGTGACTGGCAAGTCACGAAATGAGTCGCGAAAATTTTTGCGAGTCGCGAGATGAGTCGCAAAAAACTCAAAGACTTGTTTTTCAACACAGAACATGTTTAAACAATGAAAAACAAAGTAAGCACTAAACATGAACACAAAGAGTGATAAAAATCACTTCCAAAAACATATAAAATGATCAAAAATCTTTTTGGATTGATCCATATATAGTTGAGCACACACACATCACATTTAAACAAGTACAATCGAACAAATGAGTAAGGCATTCATTGAACATTAGGCATGTGTGTTGTGTATGTGTATCATATGTGGAATAGTCCTTAGTCTAGAGTGAGGCTTCAATGATCAATTCAATCAAGTCATACATAACTAGTGCTAAGTCAAGTGGTCTATCTCAATTATAGAAATGAATATATATGACCTCCTACAAGAAAATGATTACATATTTTTGAAGCTTTTCATCTGGCTTCTTTGCAATTCATAACATTTGATTATTTTGAATCAATACATCTCATTTTGAGATCGATACCTGAAATTTTTGATATTTCAATTTGATAAACAAGTCTTTGGCTTTTTAAGCACCATAAATTTTTTATAAAAGTCACTTTCCCTTTTTCTTAGTCAAATACTAATATGTGCGACAGGCTTTTGCAGCTCAATATCTCTTTTCATTTTGAGATTTACATTGGTTGAGCTCTTTAAGCAAAAACATAAAAAAAGAGTGGGAAGAGATATAGGCACAAGTCTACACATATATCAAAACCAACATGACTATTGACTAATCATTCATGACAAGCTTGAAGATCGATTTACAACAATCGCACAAAGATGTCAAGATTTTTCCCACAAAATATAAGTGCATATAGAACAAGCTAAGCTCGTAAATGCACAAAGCCATTTGTACGGAGGTACAAGGAAAAACTCACATGTGATATGTGCTCAAACATATACGATCAAACTCTTTGAATTTTTCACTTTTTATGTGGTTTTGGATTTTAACTCACACAAAACTAAAACATAAAAGTAAGATCAAAAAAGAAACAATGCATAAAAGGAAATGCAAAATGCACAAAATCCATAAAGACATGACATTCAATGCATGAAGGGTCCTACAAAGATCAAAAGAATTAGATCAAAGACCAAAAGAGCAAATGCTTAACCAAAGGAACCTTTCCTCATCCAAACGGAACAATTGTTTAGAATGAGTGTCTCATGAAAAGTGAAATGAGGATTGGAAGAATGAGAACCGGACATGCACATAGACAAGGAGTTAAAAGCATTAAACACTTTCTTTAACAACATGCTATTTTCACTCAAATTCGGTTTACCCTTTTTAGCACAACTTCCATGAAGCTCAAGTTTCTCTTTTCTTTTGATTCTTTTAAGTGCATGAAACTTAGAGTAATGAGGTCTTAGATGACCAGAAGCACCACAATGGTGACACACAATATGTTTAGGTTCACTAGACTTTTTGGGAAAGGATCTAGCAATATGGTTTTATTCCTTCTTCAACTTATGACATTGAGGTTTTATATGACCAATCACACCACAATGGTGGCAAGTTGGAAAAAAATTAGATCCATCCAAAGCCTTAGGTTGAGACCTAAACAGAGGCTTTGACTTAAGATTCTTTCTTTCTACCTTTTGATTTCTTTTGTGTGGAGGAATGTACACCGATTTGCCCTTAGAGATAGAACACACATTAGGACAAAATCAGGTACCACAACATGATTGCAACAAATATTTTCATCATTTTGAACAATAGGTTCAACAATCAAACACTTGGCATGCATCTTAAGAGATTCATTTTCACATTTTAGCTTATCAACAAGTTTGTTAGAGAAAACAAGTTTAGCATCCAAGTCCATATTCAAACATTCAAACTCTTTCAGCTTTTCAAGAGAAATCTCAGCAAGTTTCTTATATTTTTCAACTAATTTGTTGGATTTATTGAGCTTAGCAATCAAATCATCCTTTTCATAAAATAACTTGCTCAAATCCTTATGAAACTTTTTAGCCTTTTTCTTAAACAATTTAATGTTAGGAATATCATTAACACCTAAGGATTCATGTAACATAACATCACAATCATAAGGATTATCACTTATAGAGGCATTTTCACAAACACGTGGCATGTTACATTCATCAACATCCAAAACATGCATAGAAGCATACAAAGCACTATCCATGGCAAATAACACAAGGGCTCAAGGATCACACTTAGATATTTAAACCATAACAAGTGTACCCGCTCTGATACCAATTGAAAGTTCAAAAACGTGTAAAAACACTGTTGAACGTTTAGATCCCCAAAATACAAATTACCAATTCAAGCTTATAGACAAACAATGAATGTACGAAAAATGTAGATAAACTAAAACAGAATTGATAACACAATCTAAACCAAATAAAATCATATCTACAGCAGAAATTAAATGACAAATATTAAAGGAAGAGAGATGCAAACACAAGGACAACACAACAATGTGTTATCGAAGAGGAAACCGAAGTCCTTAGCGTAAAATCTCTCCGTCGCCCTCCAAGCGGTCAATAATCCACTAAAGAATGTAGTTGGGATACATGGACAACATAAGACCCTCCAAGCTCCTACTCCAACGAGGTTGCGCCGAACCTATTTCTTCTTTAACTTACCGGATTCCGCTATAGCCCATAGCATCAACCAATATGAAATTGGTCCCTTCTTAACTGCTTTCCAAAGCACCAAACAACCTTCTCACAGATATAGGTATAGTGAGAAAAGGTTTTGGTAATGGACCTCTCAAGGATGTAACAATGGAGAGGAAGAGAGTAGAGGAATTTGAAGATTCTCTATGTGAAGATTGTAGATGAGTCAATCTTGTTTTTCTCTAGGATTTCTCTTTCAAAATTCTCTCTAGAAACTCTCTACATTTCGTGGGTATAAGAGGTATTTATACTGGGGTGAGAAAGGAATGCGAAGAGATAGATTTTCTCAAACAGGGCTAGCTGGCGGCTTGGCCTCGCGACTTGACTGAGTCGTGAGTTCAAGCCACAAGCAAACATAATGGGCAGACTGGATATTTTGTCCTGTAGTGCTACAGTTGGCGTGACTGTTCAACTTCTCAGCACGCTTCACTCATGTGCATCATCTAGCGGCTTGCAAGCCGCGAGCCACCCTCAAGATCTAGCCACGAGTCCCTGCTTTGCTACAAATTCTTGAGCATTTCTTCACACTTTCTCACACATTACCCTTACATGAATCCCACCTAAATACAGGGTCTCTAAGTACTAAATTACAAGCAAATTGGCACGGAATAAAGCCAACACAATGGCTAATAAATTTCAACCTTACAACAAGAGTGTAGAGTAGCCAAACTTTCACTTGCTTGAGCTTAAAACAAGGCAGGAAAATGTTTGTGTGGGTCAGCAATTTAAAAGCGTACAATTTACATGCACAACATAACTATAAGAGTCTATATTATATAGAGATTTATGCTATGTCTACAATATTTTCACAATAAATTTTATGTGATAGGTTGTTACTTGCTGTTATTAGTAGGAAAAAATAATTTAGTTGTGGATTCAAATTAATAACCTGTAACAACCTGGCAACTAAGATTTGTTGTGAAAGTATTGTAAAAATGTTGTGGACGTAGCACTTCACTATTATATACAAAAAATTAAAAAAATGTATCCATTTGAGCATAAAAAGTGGTATTCAAAGTTTTCTGGGCATGTTGAATGTTGTTGTAATAATAATAATTACATCATTGTACACTTTTTGAAAATTTGTACAATATTGTTGTACACCTTTTTTAGTCTATAATGTAAATCTTACATTGATAATACAATGTAAATAATAATTTTCCAAAAACAATTCTAAGCACATGCAGACACGCTGCCAACATGTTATTAACCTCGCAGCTCGAACTATTTCCCCCTTAAACCCCCAAGTACTTTGTATATAGGAGGTGTCAATTCAGCTACAAAGCCCTTGGTTACTTTTGTTTAGTTAATACAACGTAAACTAATAATTTTTTCTAAAATTTTATCAAATGAAGATACCATCTATTTTACTTTTTTGGACTTAACTTGACAAATAGTATTAAGTTACTAATAACATCTACAAGGGTGAGGCCCAAACTGAAACAGAGGAGTGTTCTACACCTGTATTTATTTGACAAATAGAGGATCGTTGAAATTAAAGAGGTGAGTAAAATTTATATATGTTCACACCATAACTGAAAAGAAAAGAGACATAATACAAATTTCTTCACCCAGCTTGGCCTCTTACTAATAGTTCACCGGCTTCCTGCTTGTCCAAACCAATGAAGCTTAAAAACCCCATTTTTCCTGCAATGTGCTCCACACGCCTTCATGTGAATGTTGAGCTCATGGAGCGGAGAGTCGCCACTGGTTGAGATTTGAGTTAGCTGAATGAATGATTTTATCTGTTTTTGATCTCACCTTCTTCTTCACTGCAATTCTCGTTTCATTTCTTGCTGTCTTTTTCTTTTGAACCTTCCCTCTTCAGTTTAATAACCTTACCTGCCTTCTTTTTTTCTTTTTCTTTTTTTATTATTTTTTATTTTAAATGTTTTTTGGGGGGTAAAATGTATATAACTTAGTGTATACAAATCTCTCCGTCTCCGTGTGTGAGTTTGGGCAAGAGATAAGAGATGCGATCGAGTGAGTTATTGTCATTGAATGAGTAACGTCCATTAAAAGGATCCCATTAGGTGGAGTAGAGGGGAGTAGAGTAGAATTGACAAAAAATAAGCTAATTTTAGCCTAAATCCACTCCACTCTACTCCCCCTCCTTTCTCAATCTAAACGGACTATTAGTCTTCAAAAGTTTTAAATCTTCTTCATATTAATCCAAATTTTAGAAGTAGTTTACTTATTTTACCCTTTTGTTTTTACAATTTATTTTAACCCCATCAAAAAAAAAATACTGAAAATATTTTAGAAAAATTATTTTCATAATTAACTTATACAATAAGAAAAAGAAAAAGGAAAGATAAGCATTTTTCAAGTCACTAGTAAAAAACTTTATATGCCTTTTTTTTATTTTTAAAAAGGCAGAGTAAATTTTATGCCTTTAGGGGCCATTCGTTTGGGTGAAAAATAGGGAAGATGGAAAATAGAGGAAGGAAAATAGGGTAGAAAATACTGTTTTTCACTGTTCATTTAGGGAAGAAAAATAGCAAGGAGAGAAAACTGGGGAGAAAATTTTATCTCCGGGCCTACATTTTTTTTCCTTCTAAATTTGAAAGAAAATCTGGAGAGAAAAGTGTTATGGTAGCACTTTTACAAAAATACCCTCTTCCCACTTATTTTTTTTCAACCCTTTTTTTTTTTTCAACGTTACTTGAACGTTCTCTTTTCTCTTCTTCTTCTTTTTTTTTTTTTTTTTTTTTTTTTTTCTCAACATGAGCTAATCTAATTTTTATATTATAATAATAAAAATAATAATATAAATGTATATATATGATGTGATAAATTTTATATTATGTAATGAGTACAAATAAATCTATTTTTTACATATTATGTAACAAGGGTATAATAGTCAATTTATATAAATTACATTTTCTATCCTTCCATTTTTCTCTCCAACCAAACAAAAGAATTTTCTACCCTCCCACTTTTTCACCCCTCCAACTAAACACACAAGAGGGAAAACTAAATATTTTTCATCCTCCCACTTTTTCATCCTCCCACAATTTTTCATCTTCCTACTTTTTTACTCCTTCAACTGAACAGACCTTGAGATTGGAACTTACTCATACGGTAACGTTGTGGTAAATTAATTAATTAAACTAAACATCAGCTTGGAGTCCTTTCTTTGTAAATATGGAAGTGGGCTAAATGAGAATGGAATCTACAAAGAAGGAAGGAAGGATGGAGATGATGGGAATGAATAAACAAATAATATTTAATTGAATTAGATATGTAGTATTGAAGTTCAATTGATGTAGGTGCACACAGAATATAGATGACTAAATTAGAAAAAGTGAAAATATATATATATATATATATATATATATATATATATATATATATATATATATATATTTAACTGTTGAATGGATATTCAATTAAAATGAAAATGGTATTATTATATTCATAGGTTTACAATGTACAATCAATGTAAGATTTTTTTTTTTTTTTTGTAAATGTAAGATTTACAATATATAAACAAGAAGTGTACAATATTGCATATATTCCACAAAAAAAAATGTATTATATTATACACTTTTGTTTAGTTAATATATACGACGTAAACTAATAATTTTTCTAAAATTTTATCAAATGAAAATACCATCTATTTTACTTTTTGGGACTTATTTGAAAAAATAGTATAAAGGTACTAATAACATCTACAAGGGTGAGACCCAAACTGAAACAGAGGAGTGTTGTACACTTGTATTTATTTGATCCGTGGTATCATAAATCTCAAAGAATTTTAACTCAACGGATTTGAAAAACTATTAGAGACTTGCGATTTGAAATAAGATCTCATATGGGGCCTGGAGCTGCTCAAAACGATCATATCTCTCTCTCTCTCTCTCTCTCTCAACACCAAAATCAAAATTGGAATTTAGATTTCAACTTTCATCTCTTTTTGTAAAATTTTAGGCAAAAGTGCAAGGTGCATCCTCTAAATTTGACCACAACTTATTTTAGTTTTTTGACTTTGTTCTCGTTCCTTTAAGTTTCAATCCATCAATTTCCGTTAAACGTTTTTTTTTTTAAATCATTGAAAATAATTTTTAATAATTAATTGGATTTTTTTAATTAAAAATATTTGAAGAAAAAAATTGGACACTCAACAGCAACTTTTGACTAATTTAAGTTGACCCGGAGTCTTTTAACGCTATCAATTTATTTCTATTTTTTTTATGAGAACGCAGTCAATTTATTAAAACTGTATAGAAAATTTTATCAAATACGAAGATACAACGTATTTTACATTTTTGGAGACATTTGATAAAATAGTACTAAGGTACTTTGACAGTGCAAGCACCTAATGACCCAAACTTAAGCGAGCCTGTACTTATAGAGTTATTTAAGATTTAAGAGTACAAATTTCTGTGTCTTGCTCTGCTTCGCACTAATGTTTCACCAGCTTCATGCTAGTCCAACCAATGATGCTTCATGACAACCCCCAGTTAAATAAAAAGAGAGAAACAACCAATGGCAAATGAGCAATTGCATGAACCTGTTGATTTCCTTGCTCCACGGCCTATGCACGTTAACTGAGGTTTGTTCCCTTTCACTTTTTATTTATTTATTTATTATTATTTTTTACTGGAGTACTGCTTTCATATTTCATTTATTTATTTATCAATTTATTAATATTAATGGGTTTCAATTAACTCAACTGGTAAAGTTTTTTATGGTTGAATAAGAAATTTGGGGTTCAACTCCCGCCTACATCAAAAGCTGTTGGTATCTTAGTTTGAAAATAAAGAGTTATCATCTAGAGTGGACTTCATAAGATGAAACCCTCTAAAAATAAATATAAAAACTTATTAAGCAAATGATTTTTTTATGTCATAACTAAGAGAGCCTACATATAATACAAATTTGTGTATCACCTCTGCCATGCACTAAAATTTCACTAGTTTCCTGCCTGTTCAAACCAATGAAGCTTCACAAGCCCAATTTTCTTGCATTATGCTCTACATTCCTTCATATCATTCTACTCTTTACTATAACCCTTCTATGCTTGCAACTTGCTACTTCTACCGCTCTAACAAATGAGACAGGTCGGCTTCGCTCAAATTTAAAGAATCCATTGCTGATGACCCATATGGAATCTTGAGCTCATGGAATGATTCTATCCAGTTTTGTAACTGGTATGGAGTTACATGTGGCCGCCACCATCGAAGAGTCACAGCTTTGGAACCACTAGGCCATAAATTGCGTGGAACTATTACACCTTACATTGGAAACTTTTCCTTTATTAGGGTCACCGACCTAGGAAATAACAGTTTTTATGGTAAAATTCCAAAGGAAGTTGGTCATTTGTTCCGACTGCAACATCTCAACATTCAAAATAATACGTTGGGAGGAGAAATTCTAGCCAGCTTGGCCAATTGCACTAAACTTAGGGTGATGACCATAGCGTGGAACAAACTTATTGGGACAATCCCCAAGAGCTTGGCTCTTTGTCAAAGCTTCTTTATTCTCGGGTTGCTACAAACAGTTTGACAGGAGGAATCCCAGCGTTCTTGGAAAATCTTTCGTTTCTCGACATTTTTTTCGGCATCCTATAATAATTTAAAGGGAAGTATTCCAAAGAGCATAGGCCTTTTGAAAAGCTTATCTTTTTTTTTGCAGTTGGAGTCAATAAACTGAACGGTATGGTCCCTTCCCCTCTATACAATTTATCATCTATCAGCGCATTAAGATTTGAAGTCAAGCAACTTAGTGGGGCTCTTCCAGCAAACATAGGCCTCACTCTCCCTAATCTCAAATTATTTACACTTGGTGATAATAAATTCTATGGGCCAATCCCTGGTTCATTATGCAATGCATCTAAGCTTCAAAAAATTGACATACCCCAAAACAACTTTATGGGATCAATTTTGTAAGGTTGAATTTAGTCAAAAATTTATTGGTTTTATTCTATGCCAAATTTGCTTATAATTCAACAATTAGATACCCTGTATTTAGATGGGAATCATGTAAGGGTTGTGTGTGTGAGAGTGTGAAGAATTCAAGTGTGTGTGCATTCAAGAAGCATTCTTGCTACTGGATCTTGCGAGTGGCTCGCGATTGATGACTTGCCAAAATGCCACACATTTGAAGCATCTAGGAAGCTGAAGGGTTACTACAGTTAGAGCACTACAGGAGAAAAAGTACAGTCTGGCCAATCAATTATTTCGCGACTGAAACTCGCGACTAGTCCTAGTTGCGAGTCTGTCGCTAGAATACCTTGTTTTGTTGAAAAATGACTTTTCATATTCCTTTTCATACCTTACTATAAATAGTCTTATACCCATAAAATGTAGAGAGTTTCTAGAGAGAATTTTGAGAGAGAAACCCTAGAAAAAACCAAAATTGACTCATCCATAATCTTAGACATTTGATTCTCCAAATTTTTCTACTCTCACCATCTCCATTGACATACCCTTGAGAGGTTCATTAACCAAATCCTTATCTCACCATACTCATATCTGTGAGGAGGATATTTAGTGCTTAGGAAGCAGTTCAGAGATGACCAATTTATTTGGTTGATGCAATGGACACATTGTGGGATCCAAAAAGTTAAAGAAGACACAGTTAGACTTAACCTTATTGGTGCAAGACGCTTGGAGGGCTTAGGTGCATTGAGTAGATTAGGGTTGGAGGGTCTATTGCTATTCCTGTATCCCAACTTTATTCATTAGTGGATCATTTCACCACTTGGAGGGCGGCGGAAAGGTTTTCCGCCGAGTTCTTCGGTTTCCTCTTCAATAACACGTGCCGGTGTTATTTTGTACTTGCATCTCTCTAACCCTTACTTTTGCCTTTTAATTGTTGCTATGTTGTGATTAATTATGGTTTAGAGTTGTTTATTTATTTGGGTATTGCTTGTACTTGTCATTCCGCACATCTATTGTTTGAATATAAGCTTGTGTTGGTTAATTTAAAATTGGGGATCTAAACATTCACTAGTGTTTTACACACCAAGTGAACTTTCAAGATCCAACTAATTTGGGATTTCTACTAGATCTTAAATTGCTACATCTAAGTAAGAATAAATTAGGAAGGTATTTGAACTTCTTAATGTCTTTAACAAATTGTAGCAAAAAGGAATTGCTAACATTTGCAATAAACCAGTTTAAAGGTGTTTTGCACAATTCTATTGGCAACTTGTCAACACAACTTTATTTATTGTATTTAGGAGGCAACCAAATATTGGGCTTGATTCCTGAAGCATTGCAAAATCTTATCAACTTAATTAGCTTGGGCATGGAGGAAAATTTTTTCATAGGTCTGATACCTACATGTTTTGGAAAATTTTTGAAGATGCAAGGATGGTATTTGTCAGGGAACAAATTGTCAGGGCAAATTCCAAGCTCCATTGGTAACCTCGCTCAATTGGTTGAATTCAACCTTTGTCAAGACAATTTAGAAGGAAGCATACCTCCAAGTATTGGAAACTGCCTAAGTTTGCAACAATTGGGTGTTTCACAAAATTACCTCAATGAAGTCATACCTCAACATGTTTTTTCTCTTTTCTCTTTGTCACAATTACTAAATATATCCTACAACTCATTTAGTGGCAAATTGCCTACAGAAGTTGGCAACTTGAAAAATATTAATTCTATAGATGTCTCTGAAAACAATTTGTACAATGAAATTCTCACAACAATTGGAAATTTATTGAATTTAGAAAACCTCTACTTGCAAGGGAATTCCTTTGAAGGAATCATACTTCATCCATGGCTTATTTAAAAGGCCTTGAACTTTTGGATGTTTTGCAAAACAACTTATCAGGATTTATTCCAAAGGGTCTAGAGAAAATTTTATTTTTAAAACAATTGAACATTTCGTTCAATGATCTTGAGGGCCCACTACCAACTGTTGGAGTTTTCAAAAATGTAGATGCAATATCAATTATTGGAAATAATAAGCTTTGTGGGGGTATTCCACAATTACAACTACCAAAATGCCCCAAAGTTACAAAATCAAGAAATTCTCTTGCTTCTAGAACAATAATCACAATTTTTTGTGTGGTTGCATGTCTCCTTCAGCCTTCTTGTTTCATCATTTCTTGTTCTTTATGGGAGAAAAAAATATAAAACGAAACTATCTTCTATAGTCTCAAAGACAGATCTCCTTCCAACAATTTCCTACAAAGTGCTTCATCGAGCAACTAATGGATTTTCTCTCAACAATTTGATTGGATTTGGTAGTTTTGGATCAGTTTACAAACGAGTTCTTAATCAAGAAGAAATGTTAGTTGCAGTAAAAGTCCTAAACCTACAATCTAAAGGAGCTACCAAGAGTTTTATGATGGAATGCAATGTCTTAAGAAATGTTCGGCATTAAAATCTTGTGAAGATCTTAACATGTTGCTCTAGTATCAAGTATAAAGGCCTTTTTGGATATACACTACTGTAAGTTTCTATTTTTAAAAAACCTTATCCCCTCTCCTCATGTGTGTGTGTGCTAAAAATAATTAGTATTCTCAACAAAAAAAAGAATCAATTATAATGGCAATGAATTTAAAGTTCTTGTATTTGAATTCATGACAAATGGGAGCTTAGATATGTGGCTACATCCAATAATAGAATGCGAAAATCAATCAAAATTTTGAGCTTTCTTCAAAGAATAATTATTGCTATTGATGTGGCTTCTGGATTAAATTATATGTACAATCATTGTCAACAACAAATCATACATTGTGATTTAATGCCAAGCAATATTCTTCTCGATAGTGAGATGATTGCTCATGTAAACGACTTTGGCTTAGCAAGATTCCTCACAAGCACCGATGATTCTTCCCAGAAGTGTACTAGTACAATTGGGTTAAAAGGATCTATCGGCTATGTTGCTCCAGGTATAACCTCTCTTATTTAGTTTTGAATCCTCAACAATCCTATAATATGTTGCTTTTTTAAAAGATAAGAATTAACTACTTGTATTTTTGAGCATATAAGCTTTTTAATATTTGTAAAATTAGTATAAACATATTAACATACTTTCTTGCTTAATAATTCTGTCTCTTATAACAAATATTCAATTGAGTACATACAAGCACATAATTAATTTTACATAAAATTTAAAATAAAATAATTAATAGCAAAAAAAATAAGATTCATACACTAAGAAATGCCTAAGTTAATTTGGCGATGGACATTTCGATCTTTTGGGTAAGCTTTGTATGCATTTACTTCAATCAAATTGAACATGCAAAAAAAAAAAGTAATTTGGCCCTTCGGGGTAAAGTTTCGTATATTTTCCTTCCATTGCGGAAGTAATATCATATTTCATATTACTTTTCTATATAGATTCATTTCATTTTCTTTGAATTTGCATTTTGTAAACCTTTATCCATATTTTTCATTATAGATAGAAATTTCCTAATTTCCATCCATTCCATGAGCTGTAGAGTATGGCATGGGTGGTGAGGCAACGACTGAGGGGGATTTATATAGCTATGGAGTCCTTGTGGTGGAAATGTTTACAGGAAGGATGTCCACTGATGATATGTTTAAAGATGGTCTGAATCTCCATAATTTTGTTAAGATGGCATTACCAAAAAGACTTGCTCAAGTTGTCAACCCAATGCTTTTGCCAAGAAAAGTTGAAGAATTGAGAGTTGCAAATGGGGTAAAGATGGCTACAGAAAAAGATGACAATGATAAAGAAATTGAAGTAGAAGAAAGTAATAATATTGAGGACTCTAAGCATGTTGATGCTGACATGCAAAAGTGCTTACTCTCAATTCTTAACAAGTGTTTTCATTAGTTTGGGGATCTGCAGAGACAGACCAAGTAGAGCTCAATTAAAGGGTATTTAGTTTTCATTATAAGACTATGTTAAGTTGTGCCCTATTCATTTACTTTGATTTCATTCAGTCCCCAAATACTTCTATTAAAAAAGCATGGAGATTTTATGTTGACCTTTTTATTAATTTTGAGTAGATTATCATAGCTAATTGTAAAATTGGATTTTCATTTCTCATTCATGATCAAAATACTAAACAAAAATTGTCATCTTATTAAAATCCACAACCTTCTTGTAATAATTCCTATCCCTTTTCTTATGTTATCAAGGTTTAAAATGGGGAGCTAACGAATTTTTTTTGTGAATTGCAGAGATGTGAAACAAATAGAAGAAATTAAATGTCTTTAATAATGCTTGGATAAAGCATGGGACTAGGCATTTCTACTTGATCTGTTATAATATTATGCTAGTTTAATATCCCTTTTATGAAAGGATCAATGGATGATTTTCTTTCACTTCCAGTGTTGGAGGAGTGATTTTCTTTCTCTTCTAGTGTAGGAGTGTTCTTCATGTACTGTGCTTTGTTCTACTACTATAATGTGCGACTGTGTTTGTACTAATAATCTAGTCAATTCCTAAAAGCCTTTTATGGATGCCTTGTTAGTTTAGAACTTTATAATATATGGCATTATTCTAGTGTACAAATAAAAGTGGATCTTTTATTTAATTTCCCTTTAAACTTATTGTTTTAGATTACATTATCTTGTGGCTGTAGAGAGTCTAACAATCAATCTAAGATTTCATTATCTAAGACTTTAAACAAACACTTAAAAGAACAATCACCTTTCACTGCCTAGAATTAATTCTTCAAGGATTCAGGTTCGAATATATATTTTATTGAAAAAGAAACAAAGAATACAATTTATTTGAAGACCAAAAGGTCATTCAGCTATCAAAATTACTAAGCCTAAAAGAAGCCCACTCGACCAACAAAGCAGACCAAAAATACAGAGTTTACCTGTGCATTAATAGACAAGCTAAACAAACATCTGTGAACTACGAAGAGGAGAACACTTGTTTAAGCAATCATCCTTCCAAGCACACAGCAAACAGTCTAGCACATAGCAATAGCCTTAGCAGCTAATTGGTAATCTATAGCAGCAACAATCTGCAGAATCCACAGTCATTTTTTGCACCTCTATCTGTATTTACTGGCAAGAAAAAAGCAAGCAGCTGACTTCAGTAAACAGCTCAAATGCAACTCACAACCCAAGCAAAGAAAATAAATATAGTGCAATACAATCAGCCATAGTTAGTACAGCATCCTACTACCATAAACAAAATCAGAACCTTTGCCATTTTCCATTTATCCAACAAGTGGCTTCATTATATAACTCCAAATCCAAACAAATTCCGCAATTTACTGCAGAAATTAAAGATCATTGAGCCGTGGAGATCAAAATAGAATTGTTTAAGCCCCAAAGTCAGTAAAGAATCCTGTTTAGAGTGGAATTAGGGAATTTTGCTTTGAACTTAAGCTTGCCTCTAACATCTTTTTTTTTTTTTTTTTGACAGGATTTGCTCCTTAGTTAAGATTGGGCCATTACAGATGATAGCCTTCCTTTGGCTCCAAATATAATATATAGACGCCCACCATCCAATCTTACATATGGATGCTCTAGGTCCCTTCCCTTAGAGGATCCTAACAGCCCAATCCCCATAAACATGTGTCCAGAAAGATGGCTCCTGCTTTCAACACAACCCCTGCATAGCACACAGAATGTCACTCGCTAGTGGTTAATTTATTCTTGATCACCAATCAGCCAATGAGAGCATGCTTTGGTATGGTAAGGTTGAACCACAAGAGCTTCCACCAGTCCACCACTTCAGCCTTTATCTCTTAATGCCTCGAATGTGGCTGCACAAGAGAAGCAACCTGACTTAGTGACGGTCCACTTAGCCTTATCTCCTCTTCCTTTAGATCTATGAGACTTAATTGGCTTCAAATTATGAACAAATCCTCAGATCTAGCAGGCATCCAAACCAAAGTACTATTTTGTAGGACTGAATCCACCTTAACCTCATAGCTAATTGCTGCGTCATATATAGTCCTATATGTTTCCAAATTTAAGTAGAAGTATCTCTCACGTCTTAAGATTGAGTGCCACAAGAGGTCGAAATCTAAGCATACACGTCTATTAGATGCAGTATCTGTCTGCCAACTTGTCAAGTAGCTAATGGATGCTGATGATTGTTCATGATGTAAATTGGGTTAGACTTGGGGAAAAGAATATATTCAACCGTGTTTTTTAATGTTTCCATGTATATGAGCAAGCAACAGAGAGAGTCAGAGAGATGCATTACAACAAATAACTAAAAATATAGAATGGTATAAAAAAACAAAAGAGCTCATAAATCATGAAAAACGATATTGGAAAGTGTAGGAAGTAGTAACACGGATTTCAAGAAAACCAAGTAATAACTGAGGAACAGATAATTAGACAAATTAACGATGATGTTGCTTGCAATATAAATAATTCTATCAAAACCAAGTCCTTTTTTATTGAATTGAAGGAGGATAACTTCTCCAATTTTATGCTAGTGTAAATGGGAATCTTGTTTAGAGGAGTTATATATGCTTTTATGAGTCGTTTAGTTGATGTGGTTAAAGATTGAATTTGCAGGTGAATGCTGCATGTTTTGTGATTGTGCTTCTCTGTATATCTCTACATCTCTTTGGAAATGAAATCACTCATTCATCCAAAACAGAAGTGTTCGGATTGGAGAAGTTTCTTGATTTCAACATTCTCGAAATGTAGAAGTCAAAAGGATAAGCTTCCAAGGTGGCTAATTCATGTCAACAAATTCTAGTTATGTATATATGTTCTTTGATTGAAAAACTATAGGTTTATGAGCGCCTACGAAGACATAATCACAACATCAAGTTCATTAGGAGTTATGGATTATTGAAGTGCTTGAATTACATTAATTAAGGATCAATCTCATTCTAAAATGATATAAAGGAGGGGACAAAATTGTCAAAGAAGGACAAATCATTTAAGATTGATAAGTAAGATGAATACTTGTCTGCAATATTTTATCCAAGGCCTTCTTTGGAAATAAGAGTAGGGAATTATTTATTCCTCTTCGATCATTCACTTAGCATCAACAACCAACATCTCAAACATGCACAAGGGCCAAAACCAAATTTTCCATTGTCAAAAACTTTGTACACAATCTTCAAAATATTGAATATGCTTGGAATCTTTTAAAATTTACTAAAATTATGAATAATCAGGATGACCAGTAACAGTAGACAAATATTGCAATGGCAGCCAGCTTTGTAAGTGGCCATCTCTTTTTGTCTCCAGCCAAGGCCTCATAATTAGGATGATCATTTGGAGAAATGGTAGAGCTTATTATACATTTGGTTGGTACAACCCAATCTAATCCTCTTGCATTCCTACATGGATGGTTTTACTTGGACAAAAGAAAAGTAGCATAAACATAAGTCCAACAGGCTTAACTGAATCTTATTTCTCCCAGAATGTAGTTCATCAACATACTTCACATAAAACTGCCTCAATAAGATCAAGAAACTAAAACATGATATCACATTGCTAATAAACAAAGCATATTTACCTACCTCTATACCACCCAAGTCAATGCCCAAGGATACAAAATTTATGTTTTCCTTTTTTTTGGTCACTTGATAGAGTTTCAACAAAAAATATCCCCCACCACACCCCCCCCCCCTGAAAAAAAAAAAAAAAGCCTTAAACACCTAGCCAAAAATCAATGGTAGAGCTTCCAGAATTTCATTCCTCCTCTCCTTGTTTCCTAGTTGATGGCTGAAATACAAGATTATGCACAAATCAAATTGGTCATTGACAGAATCCAGTTATAAATCTTTGAATGCCAGCAAAAGCAGATACTATGTCCAAACTGTTGAAGCGCCCCCTCTAATGTCATTTTCAATGTATTTTGCAAGACACTTGCACTGCTTCTCACCATTTATCTACAGAGATGGGAAAGAATGTAAATAAATACAAGTAATAGATTACATCAAGAATAGCCATGAAATTTTAAAACACAAATCCACAGCAAAGCACTTCTAAGAGCAAGCATTAAGTTAAAAATTGGTGAGTTCACATCTGATTTAATTATGTTGGGATGAAAAGCCTAGAAAATACCTGATATTGAGTAGGGAAAAATAAGTCAAGAATCCTGGAAAAAAGATTGTCACATCTCGCTTTGCATAAGATATTAATGTAATGAAATAATTATAAGGATGCAGTAGCAATGATCTTTGGATCAAATGGCGTCTTTCCTTAGAAATATTGGTGGAGGGTTAAGTCACAACCATATTATAAATATGAGTTACATATATATATATATATATATATATATATATATATATATACACACACACATGCAAAAATGGGTAACATTGTAAAATGTTCATTACAGTGTTAATCATCTCCAACTAAATATTTAAGAGTTCATATTGACAATGAGAAAACATTTCCGCTTGCACAATGTTTTGGGGTTGGGGGGGAGGGGGAGTTGAAATGGAGGAACTGTATTCTTTCCTCATGACAATCTATACTTCAAATTCTTTATTACTTCTATGCCTGCACAATTCATAGGAAAAGGCAACGGTATGAATTATGTGCAGTATATGGAAATCTATGATAAAACACACGTCAAGTTTGCTGACTCAAAGGAAGAGAACAAGACCAAAAAAAAAAAAAAAGCAAATTAACTTCGTATCAAAGTGTTTGCCTTTTCATTTACTCGTCCTACTTGAAAGAATTATCATAGCAAAACAGTTGGTTCTTTGATTAAACAGTGTGACTTATAGCTCATTTCATGATTAGAAGCAAGAGATGTCAAACCTTGGTGCAATGGTAATTGCCATCTACACCAAGCGGTGTATCATAAGTTTGAGTCTAGGAATTAATCTCTCTGAAATTGGGGATAAGGTTACCTACCAACTATCTCTCCTAGACCACAAAATGAGTCTTGTGCACTAGGTAGTAGGTACACCATTTTTTCATGTTAGAAGCTAGGCCTTTCTTATGAGCATCTATGATATGCCCTGTTTTTTTACACATAGAATTCAATTTAAGAATTCCCTGTTAATCATTGTTGTCAAAATTGTACCGGGTAGAAGTTTATTCCGCATATGACGCTCTAAGACATTTATTATTATTATTTTTATAAGTAATGGCTATAAGACATTTTTTTTTCTATTCAATATGTATTTGTAAGTACTAAATGATAATATGAGAATAATAAGAGTATATAAAGTAAATACATTCTACTATCATTTCATATTCCACCCATTGTAGGAAAGAATGAAACCAAGTGTAAACAAAATGAGAGGAAATAATCTAGAAGAAGCCTATTAGCCTAACTTTAATCAAGAGTACGCTTTCAAGTCTCCCTACCTATTCTTATTCCTTGTTCTTCTTCCCCATTCCTGTTAGTGTAGCCAACAAGCTGGAAAAAAAATACAGACTTCCTGTGGGGTGGGCTTCATGGGGAGCATAAATTCCATTTGGTTTATTGGTCAACTATGTGCAATCCAATCCATGGGGAGCATAAATTCCATTTGAAAGCTGCTAATTTTTAACCAAGCTTTGCTTGGGAAATGGCTGTGTAGGTATGGGTTGGAACAGAAGTCGTCATTGTACAGTACTACTTGATGCCAGAGGTACTCTGGAATGGTAAAAGGTCCTTATGGGGTAGGCCCCATGGAAAAATATCAGTAAGGGTTGGGAGAAGTTTGCTTCATACACTCGTTTTGGGGGGGGGGGGGGGGGTTGGTTCCCAAGTTTTGTTTTGGAAGTATCATGGGATAGCAATGGGACTTTCCAGGATAGATACCCTGAGTTGTTCAGGTTTGATGGAGACAAAGAGGTGTTGGTTTCAGAATTCAGACTATTTTGAATGGGTCAGTGGTCAGGTGCATTGGAAACCTGTCTTCATCTTAGAAGCACAAGACTGAGAGTTAGATTCTGCAGCCCAATTTTTTGGATGATCTGTATGCAGCGAAGGTAACCCCTACAGGTCCTGATAGATGGGTTCTGCTTCCATCACCTAAGACTGGATTACAAGTTGAGGGCTGTAAATCCTATCCAATTTCCTTGGGAATGCATACGGAAAACGCTAACCCTACCTAGTGTTGCATTCTTTGTTTGGGTGACGGATAATCTTCTAAAGAGGGCTTTTATCATGGCAGACTGGTGCTGCCTGTGCAAATCTGATGGTGAGACAGTGAGTCATCTCTTGTTACATTGTCCTATTGCTTGTGATCTGTGGGCTTTTTTCTATTTTGCCTAGTTTGGATCACTTGGGTCATGCCAAGTTATGTTATGGCTATGTTGGAGCGTTGGAAAGGAGCCTAGGGATTCCGTAGATTCAAGAAAGTGTGGGGTTCCATTCCTGATTGTCTTATGTTGAGCATTTGGATGGAGAAGAATCAACCTACATTTAAGGGAAAGGAGTTAACTTTGCCTAATTTCAAGTTCATGTTTTTGAAGACCCTTTATGATTGAAGTTTGAAATGCTATACTTTCTAGGCGAATTCTTTGATGGAGTTCTTGGATTCTTCTCTTATTTGCCAATAATTTCTACGCTTGTATCTTTCTCTGCTCTTTGTTTCTACTTTTCATTGGTGTTTTTCATTTTTTTACTGTATACTTCCTGCAAACGCTTTCTGTTTTCACTAAATTGACATTACTTAACATAACAATAAAAGAAATCCAAAGTAGAGACAAAAAATAAATTATGCTTAATGAGTTCAAAAACACAGGTAGTGTAAAAGAGTACGAAATACTTTATCATAAACCATATGGCATAACACAGGAGAATGTAAAATAAACAATTTGTCCCCTAGATATTGAAAAGGAAAAGCAAAAGAATTACACTGAGACTTCCTCGTATATGAAACCACTAGAAGCCATGCAATAGGGACTCGGGTTGAGGTATGTGCACAGGTAGAAATAGCCAAGAAAAACATGGTTTGTGAACCATTTGGACCCAATTAAGGACTCCAATATGGTCTATAAGGACGCAACCTAATTAAGTTTGGGGGTGGGTTCAAGGCGAAGGTGTCAAGTTCCAGAATAGAAGAACTCATCCAAACTAGATATTGAAGTCACTAAAATAAAACTATTGTTTATAATTTTTTTAGAACAGCATTTGCAATATAAGAGTCCTAATAGCACATCCAACCATCTAGATTCCAGACCCATTAAACATCTCATTATCCCTATACCAACATCTCAAGTTCTTATCCTTTTCACCAAGTCATATGGACATTGACAGAATCATTTGCAAAGAGCCAAGTTAGTACCTTACCCAGGTCCTTTTTTGTATTATCGTCTTTGGTGACCACCTAGAATGATGGCCTACAATCAGGTCTGCTAATTCTTGACATGTATCAGAGAATTTAGTCTCTACAACCAAGGTTGGGAGAAGGCTTCCCATTCCAAAATCTTCTTGTGCTTATGGATCATATTTGACCATTCCTAACTCACCCGAGTGTCTCATTTCTTTGTTGAACTTATCTGTTGATATGCATTCAACAATTGATGCATCAGGCTCCCATCTCATTCCTATACCCACACTAATGCATTTACAATCCATCGGTAGAAGCACCCATTTTCTCACCGAGTACAATTTCTACAACAACAGTTGATGATGGAGTCCATACTTAAATCTAACCTCAAAGTAAAATCCATTGTAAATTATTATATTTTAATGCATAGAGGATAAAGCAACTTTGCAGATATTGCAATTTCAAATATTTCTATAACATTATCATTGAGAAAATGTTGAAAAATTATATATATTTGGTAGTATGATTATTCGGGTATTAAAAGATCCATACCTCAAAAATGAAAAATCCAGCAGGTTTAACATCAAAGCAGCCACATTGCAAAGATGGAGAAGAACATCCATGCCATTAAGACCACCATCTAATGCAAGTCTTGGTTCATGTCTACCAACCTCAGCTTGTAGCCCAGAGATATTGTCACTCAGTACGTACGGTGGATTACTTACAATACCTGCAAGTTTTCCTTTCACATCCTTTAATGGTTTGAACCGTGATCCTTGCCTCAATTACATCCTAAGTGGCTTGTAATAAAGTGCATAAGAAGAAAGAAAAGTAATCAGAGATACTGTATTTTGCTGGAAGGAAGAGGGGAAAAAGATGAGAGTGAAAAGTAAAAAACTTAAAAAATTGATACACTCCAATTTCTCATAGTAAAATGAAAGGCTAATTACAAACATTTACCATATCAACTGAGTTGCATTGTCCCACTAAAGTTTAAAACAGAGCAATCAATCCCCTAATGAGGAGAATTGTGTACATTACTAAATTTAACTTAAAGATAGCCTACTAAGTAATCAACAAATATTTCCCTTGCATCCTTGATATTGAACCCTCTAATACCACAAGAACACAGGACACAATTACTACAGCATGATAAATGGGGCTATGGTTTATTATAGGAGGCATGTATTAGTGGTTATTTGGTTAAAAAGGAAATCAAGAATGCTGTTAAAGGCCATCTTACTAAACATAATAATTTTTTTTTTAAAAAGAATTAAACATAATCTTTCAGGAAATTTCATTAGATATAGTAGCAGTATCCTTTACAAGCTAAAATTGAGGACTTGTATGTTGAATAACAACAACAACAATCAGACCTTCGGCCCAAAATTTTGGGGTCAGCTAAGCATACTCAACGGACTAGTCAAGGTTGGCCTCATGTATTTTCATAGCCAATCCCACGCCCAGAAAAAGGAGGGTTGCAGTAGGTTTTGATGGCTAAGCTAAAATATAGCCACTCTATTATAAAAGGATCCACTTGTATGTTGAATAATAGATAATCTAAAATTGGAGACTATCTTAACTTATCAAAAAAGAAAAAAAAAATTGGAGACTAACTTTCACTTTCTATTTTGAATAAATGATTTACTAGACGCAAATTAGAAACTTCGAACATTTCATTTCAACATGTAACACTGTCCAATATATGGATTGTGTAATGAACACTATCATTGTTAGCATGTGAAATTATTGAAATTGGGACCATTATATTACAATGATAAATCCACTAACCTGCAGTCTGCAGACCATAATTTTGCATATTAAAAACTATCACGTAACGCGCGACAGGGCTTAAATCATTTGCAATTCCAATTCCAATAGCAAGTGCAAATCTTCCAGTTCCTATAAACACTATGACCAAAGCAAGAATTTCATCCCCAGCATTGAAATTTCTCTATTCTCCACCACTCTCCTAGTTCAAAATCTACTCAATAAATTGGCTTCTCACAATAATGAAAAGCTGAAGGCAAAGAGACCACCATTGTCTAAACTTAACAGAACTCTGGAAGCGGAGAAGTTAAGTCGAAACATGAACCCAACAAACCTTCACTGGGCTTTTAGGATTGAAATTCGAGTTTTTATGTTTCATTCATTAACTAGAAGGCCTTGCTCTTAATCTTCCTCATTTTCTAAGCATCCAACAAAAGGAAATGAAAGAAGAAATTTGCCACCTGGAGAACCTCACAGCCAGTTCAGGAGAGCTCCTTGCTTCAAAGACAAGGAAAAGACACAGCCACGGTGAGGGAATGTGAATGAAGAAAAGAAAAGTTTGGTCAGAATCAGATAGGGGTTTCTTTTTCTTATTATAGATGGTAGTTTTTGGGCTTTCCGTCTTTAGATTCATTGAATTTTTATTTTTATTTATTTTTTTTATTTTATTAAAGAAAAAGATTTTGTCTATACTGGCTTCTTTAGCAAATAAATTAAGCTTAAAGGGAGTAAAGAAGGATTTTTTTTTTTTTTTTTTTTCCATCTATGTTTGAGATAGTTTATAAATTTCCGGTTATCTTTGGAACCAACCAATTTTTTCTTCTATATTTGGTAAATGATCAAATATATGTAATCCATTGCTTTTTTTGTTAAATCCAATGAAATTACAATGATAATAAATGCAATCTAGGTAAACAATAATGCAATTTTCAACTTTTTCTCTTTCATGTGGTGTACAGTTAATGATTTCTTTAAAAACTTCAGCTAGATTTAACTTAGAAAGTAACAAATTAGAGACATTTGCTCATTTTTGAAACATAGTGTGTGTTTAGATAGCACTTATTTTGTTGAAAACTGAAGATATAAAAATAATAATAAAAAAGTTATTGTTTGAACTTTGAATACTGTTCATATGTCTAATTACACTGTTCATGTCCCATGAACAGTGCAATAGGCAAAAACGCAAACAATCCAAACACAAACGCCAAATCCAAACGGAGTTATAGAGGGAGAAATTGATTAATTTCAAAGATAAGTGGGGGAATTGTGAATTACCCTAAACATAAAGGGCTGAAAATGTGTTTTCTCCTATTTTAAAATTTGATTCTTATTCAAATTAAAATCAATTATTGAGTAATATGGTTCTAATATGATTATGATTATGAATGTAGTCATGAACTCTAAGATTTTTTATTTATTTTAATGTTGTCACATAAGTTTTTGAAAGCTCATATTTTTCTACACTATGGCATCTAGTTATATTTTATTGTAATTATAATTATGATTAAAAATTTCTATATTTAATAACTTTTTATTTTGGGTTCTTGTTAAGCTTAAATCTAAATATAAGTAACATATCCTTTGAAAGAAAGTAAAGATCGACACACACTACAAATTATTCAATAAATGATCTGTATAAAAAATAATACTACAAATTATTTGCAAAAGGAAAAGATTCACCCTTATTAAGTCATTACAAGCACTAGTTTAAAATCATTACACAAATGGCTAAGAGTGTTGTAACTCAATTGACACCTTTTAGTGTGTCCAATAATGAAGACATTCAAAGATCAATTTTCTCCTCATACATTGTAATTATCAAATTATTTAAAAAAAAAAATCATGAATGATTGTTGTCCACACACTATGCAACTCACATGCTCTCTTCACAAAGTTTTTCTCAACTCCAAAAATTAGTGTATTAGGTTAGATTAGATAGAATGTTAACATTGTTGATGGCTATTTTGCGAATATCTTATAAACTCATATGAAATAAAGCCCGAATTCTTTATGGGCCTAATATCTCTATTTTAAAGCGTTTTATTTCATACATAGCCCAAGCCCATGTATCTTTTAATGAGTAATTGAATGAGTGTGGTTAAGAGGAAAAAGAATAGGTCTATTTGGACTTGTTCATGAACCCAAACTTGGGCCTCACAAAGTAAGTTAGGTACACTCAGTAGATGACAAAGGTTGGATGGCCACAAACGCACACACACCAACAACAACAACAAAAAAAAAAAAACACTTATTAAAGATACAAAGTTTAGCTATAAACATGTTTGGACTCATATTTTTCAACTCATTACTTAACAAATTATGAGTATGAGAGTATCTATGTGAATTATTTAAGTTTAAACAAGTTACATGACTCGTTAAGAAAGTTATATGACTAAAATTACACATGGATGATCTTTTTAATTATGTTGGAAATGTTTACAAGAAGGATGCCAACTAAAATTACATAGGGTCTATAACAAGTTATATTTCCCTTTTCATTTAACATAATGCTTTGCAATCATCAGTAACAGGGTTTATATGCGTTCCATTTCCTCAACCTCAAGGGAGGAAAAACATATGGTGTTATGTGATACGCATTATTAATTTCAATTGTATGTGATGGTTTATTTATTCGAATAGAGACATAAAGTTTATGTCTATGAATGTGAGTAATTCGTACTGTGTTTAAGTACATCAAGTTCGGTTACTCTATGCCTAGAAGATTTCTCTAAAAACAAAACAATATATACCAAAGTTAATTTGGGGCCCAACATAATTTGGAGGCTAAGGAAAGAAATTTATGCGAGGCCTTTAATGTAAATATTAATTAAACAAAATAATTTAATACTAATCAAATCAAGGTTAATTTGATACATTAAATATATAATTTGATGAACAATACCAACTAAACTAATGTTAATTTTATATAGAGAATTGAATATTATAGTTGAACTTGAACCATAAATATTAATAAAAATATATTACGATTAAAAAAGATACTTTATTTTGGATATATGATGATACATAGTTTTTTTTTTTTTTTTTTTTTGAGAATCTGATGATGCATAGTTAGGTAAAGTTGTAATCTAATTTTTAATTTTATATCTTGTTTTTAAGAGAGAGAGAGAGAGAGAGAGAGAGATTATTTGGTATGTGGTTTTGTAGGATATCAATTTACAAAAATTAAAGTCTCAAACTATTAGGGGAGATTAATCTATAATTGATGATATAACACATTTGCAACATTTTTTTGAAACATTTTAGGGTTTCAATTGGGTTAGGGTTCTATTAGTCTCATACTTTGAGAATCTTAACAAAAATGAAAAGAAAAAATATGCTAAAAACACTATAAAATGTTCAAAATATAATATGACATTGACTCTCATTTCATTTATGAACTTCATCAATTTAACTATTGAATGTTTAAATAACCTTTTTGTGATTAATAACATGGCAATTTGTAAACTAATAGTAAAATTTGTAATATCCTTAACATCATTAATAAAAAAAATGTACAATTTTTAAAATGTATATGTAATTTTATAAAAATTTGGGTCTTTAACCATTGAAAATGGAGCCTTTTTCCAAAGGGGAATTTTGCTTTTTGGTGGGAACTCAGGCCTATATAAGTGAATAATAACAAAACGAAAGAAAGGAAGGTAAGAAGAGGAGAGAGATTAAATACTTTTTTCTTTTTTCTTTTACGCATGGAAGAGTGAGTTAATGGCCTAGACACTATCAATGTACCCTTTAAACAACTTTTACCAAACCCACCAACACTAATAATAAATAAATAAAAAAGAGATGGAAAAACACTGTTAAGGTTGCTAGTGGTAGCACTAATCAGTAATCACAAATCAGACAGCAGTGGATGCTCTAACTGAGGCTTGTTTTCTTAATTTCCATTATGACTAATTATTCTGCTTTCACTTTCTCAAAAGCACATTATCAATTTATTAATACTAAATCCTTGAAAAATTTACCAATTGAAGATGCCACGTATTTTTACATTTTTGGAAGCATTTGACAAATAGCATTAATGCACTACAAGAGTGTAGAGTAGCCAAACTTTCACTTCCTTGACTATTAACCATGGCAGGAAAATAACATGTCATCAAAGATGCCATGTAGCCTTATCATTTACTTTGGATCTACAAGACTTATTGGCCTTGGAGTATGACGAAACCAAGTTCTATTTTTTAAGATTCGATCCGCCAAAGCCTCATAGATTGTTGCATCATATATAATCCTATATTCCTATATATTTCCAAATTTAAGCGGAAGTGTTCCAACTAGGTGTTAGTGGTCAAGCCATAGGAAGATTTTTTTCCCAAGTTGATCTAACCCGATTTAGAGCATCAACAATAATACTCTAAATGAAATTTTAATTAAAAAAAAAAGTATCCATTAGCTATTTGACAAGTTGGCCAGACAAATTTTGAATCTAATAGACATGTATGCATAGAGCATTAACTCTTGTAGCACTTATTCTTAAGACAAAGAAAGAATGTGAGAATGTGGCACAAAAGAATATATTAAACCATGATAACTAATGATAGGACATATGTAATTCATGTTAAAAACATATGTCAATGTAAAATTGGCTAATCTGTTAGGACATATGTGGTTCACTTGTTAGAAACATGTCATTCTTTTATGTAATTGGCTAATCCTTTGACAAAACATACTTTACTTGTATTTGGGTAGATCTAGGATGTTTTTAATGCTTCAAGAAACCTTGTTTCAAGATCAACTGTTAAAGCATTGCAAGTCTATCCAAGAAACAAGTTGAAGAAGTGCCTGTCATTAAAGCCCGACAGCTTCATCTATCGAGCTTTAATAAGCTGTTTCAGCCCTGAGGCTCGATAGCTGTTCGATAGCACCTCGACACCTCTAGCTGTCGAGGTTTAAGAAAAACAGAATTTCAGATATGTTTTGATTCCAATTCGTGGATATGTCTTTGGGCCTTTTTTTCCCATAACCCTAGATATATATAAAGATTATTTAAAGGGTTGTATTTGAAAAGATAGCTGAGACACAAGTTGCAAAAAGTTTGTTCAAGCAATTTGTGACCGGAGACAAAGTTTGCCCTAGTTCATCTCTTTGTGAAGAAGCTACTGTGTTTTTGCACCATAGGATTTTGTAACCAAGCATCTTCTTGTTCTTCATTGTGAGGATGAACTAAATAAATTTGCAGCCAACATCTTTCTCAAGTTGGTGATTGCAGTCACGTATTGGAATTCGCGCAATTGGTTAGTCACGTACTGAGAGCCATGCATTGAAAATAAGAGATTATCACTACAGAACAAGTTCAATTGGGTATTGGTGTAAGTTGGTATAAAGTACTGGGATTCCTTTACTTGTAACTGCTTGTTATGATAATAGTGGATTCTTGGGAGTGATGACCTTAAAATTACCCGGTGGGGTTTTTGCCTTACAGGTTTTCTCCATTCGTAAACAAATCACCGTGTCAATTTATTTTCCATTGCACTTTAGTTTATTGGTGATTTGTTTGTGCTACCACACGTTTACATGTTAAATTAGTTAATTAATTAAACTTGGCTAATTAATCAATTAATCCATCACAATGGGTCAATAGGTTTTTGGCCTACTAAGTGGTATCAGAGCAAGTATACTCTGATTAAGGTTCAATCCCTGTGTGTGATCCATTAACCCCTGTTGTCATGGATAGAGGACAATCTCTTATTATCCATCCTTTATTTGATGGGACTAACTATGCATATTGAAAAGTACGCATGAGAGTTTTTTTACAGTCTCTACATGAGAAGGTGTGGCAAGTTATAGAGATTGGTTGGACCAAGCCAAAGGAAGCGCCGGCCAATTGAGATGAGGCTAAGATCAAGGCAGCAAACTTCAATAGTAGGCCATTGAATGTGTTGTTCAATGCAGTCACAAATGAGGAATTCGAGAAGATATCCTTAACTAAAACTGCAAAGGAAGCATGGACCATCCTCTAGACAACCTATAAGGGAACAAAGGTTGTCAAGGATTTGAAACTACAGAGACTCAATACAAGCTTCGAAGAGATAAAGATGGAGGAAGATGAGTCATTTGATGAGTTCTATACTAAACTTGGAGAAACTATCCCAGAACCCAAGATTATGAGAGAAGTGCTCAGATCTCTGCCCAAAAGATTCCATGCCAAGATCACTACGATTGAGGAATCGAAGGATATTGATAAAATTCCTTTGACAGAGCTGGTTGGAAATCTACAGACCTATGAGTTGGATTTGTCTAGAATCGGAAAGACTAGCAAGAGCAAGAATATGGCATTGAAGGCCAAGAGCAGTGGGACGAAAGAGTCTTCAGACGATGAAGATTCTAAAATGAAGTCCTACATCACCAAGCAATTCAAGAAGTTTATGAAGAATGTCAATGGGAAAGGTTTCAACAAGAACCGTAGGCAATCTAGTTCTTCTCGGTTCAAGCGCTAAGACAAAGGGATGAAGGATGCTAGGGAGGGCGGTCAGTACACTGTTCCTACAGGACCTAAGTGCTTTGGGTGCCAAGGCTACGGACACATGAAACAAGAGTGCCTAACATATCTCAAGACAATTGGAAAAAGCAAGGCACTTGCTGTTACATTAAGTGACAGCGAGCCTGAAGATGATTACGACAATGAGGATAAGGGAATCTTAAATGCCTTCATTGCCACAGTTAATCCTACTGAAGGGATTGTTGAAAATGTGGATGAAGAAGAGGAATTGGTGAAATTCAAGTTTAAGAAGATGGATGATCAAGATGACATTCACACAGCCAATGGTAAGCTATATAAGGTCTTAAAAAGCACGAAAAGCTGTATAGGTTGACCACCAAGAAGCTTAGTGATGTGGAGCTTGAACATGAAGAGCTTTCCACAAAGTTTGATGAAGCAAATCAAACTATTGGAGTATTGAGGTTTGAAAATAACTTCTTGGCTGAGAAGACTAGGAAGCTTGAGGCAGAACTATTTGAAGTCAGAGCTCAACTGGAAAGGATTTTAAGCACTAAGCTCGATAAGATGCTCAGTTTTCAAAAATCTGCTTCTGATCGAACAGGTTTAGGGTATAATTTATCTTCCTTTAATATTACTTCTTCTAGTACTACTGTTTTTGTCCTTCTTAGCAATAATGTTGAAATTGAGAACACTAATGATAAAACTGAATTAGCTAGTGAAAACATAGATAAGAGTAAATCTATCTTAGGAAACCCTAGGGCTAAGAAGGCTAACTCTCAAAGGCCTAAACAAAAGAAACAGTATCTCTGTCATCGCTGTGGAGCAGCTAGTCATACTCAACCAAATTGCTATAAGTGATTAGCCACTCAAAATAGCAACAGTATGTTGGCATCGGGAAACCAGAATCAATTTCTATCCTCTTTTGCTCCTCTCGGAGATCTTCTCAAAGCCCTCATGTTCTTTTTGAACTTGAACGGTATCAATCCTTCCCCCTTACCACCGGTTCAAGGGTTTGCAAAAAGGAAAGGTTCTTTCAAGCTATGGAAGGAAAAGGGTTCCAAGTGATTTAATCACTTTTTCTCTCTCTCCATTTTTTTTTTGGTTTTGCATTACTTGTATATTTTGCTTTAACATTTGAGTCAGTCCAGTTTTATGCATTACTTTGTTTTGTTTTACATGTTTTTGGTTGTTAGTTTTTCAGTTTTAGTTTTTTTTTAAAATAAAAAAAATTGAAAAATTCAGAAAAATACAAAAACAGTGTGTGTATGTGTACATTGGTTCTTGTGAATCTTAAAATGGCTATTAAAACAGAGTTTTCCAAACTTTGTATCGCTTATAGCTTAGATGAGCATCTTTATGCACAACTAAACAAGTGAGCTTTGTGGCTCTTTGGTTGTGATGAGTAAGGTTAAGTGATCTCTTGTACTTAACACTCGTATTACTCTTTTTAATGGAAAGGACTAGAAAATCCTAAAAGAAATACATAAATAATCATCTCACCACTGTTACCCTCCAATCATGATATGACATTTGTATGGTTCGGCATAGCGAAAGTACAATGTCAATGACATCTGTATGTTTCAGCATAGCAAAAGTACAATGTCAAAAAACTTAACATAATTGGGTATTTCTTTTCTCTCTATTGTATACCCATGCATGATTTGCTTATTAAAAAAGAAAATATGCAAAGAAATAAAAGAAAAAAGAATAAAATGCTTTAAAATATGATTGCAAGCGTGTTTTCTAGGAGATGTGTGAATTATATGATGTATCTAGAAGGTGATAGTTCCCATTAAACAGTTATGATTGTGTGTGAGTTAAAATAATTTTCTCAGATCTCAAATCGTTATAACATAGAGACACTTATGCAATCTTGCGATATTTTTCACACACAACACGCAATATTCTTTGCTACTCTTGATACATGTGCAGGTACAATATGATTTGGCCATCACAAGGTTTACATGTGTTGATATATGCTCACTAAACTGTCTGAATTTATTTTTAAAATATAAAATTAGTTAGACTTGTTTAGTGTATGTGTATGTGTGTGTGTGTTCTTGGGAGCTAAATGTGTTACTCTTTGTTGTTTAAAAAATGATGTTGAGAGGTTAAAATTTTGGTTGGATCATTGGCTGAGTTGCATATTGGATTGCATTCATATTTGTATTTTTCTCTTCTTGAAAAACTGTTTTTAAGCCATCTTGACACATTCTCAATACCTTTTGATACCTAGCTTATATGTCGAGCTTTTTTATTGCATCCTATCGCAATCTCGACACCTCTCTATAGCTAGTGGATCAATCAAGAAACCTTCTGACCTCTCAATAGCTTCTCGACAAATGATGGATCGATCGAGCTTCTTTTTCGTGTCTGATATTTTGTTCCTCGACACCTCCTTGATAGCTGTATCTATCAACACCTATGTTCTCGACACCTACCTCAACACCTGTCTCGATACCTCTTGACACCTCTGTCTGTCGAGATTTACTGAGGTTCTATATATTCTTTCAGCACGATTCGGACCTCATTTTCTCGATCTCTTTCGATCTATCCACACCTGTTCATTTTCCAAATACTCTTTTCTCTCTCAAAACCTTCAACCCAAGTGATTTTTGGCCTCTTTTGCTTCAAATCACTTAGTATGATCTCTATTTCTCTCTTTCCTCATGATCTTTTCATGCATTCATACCTAGGTTTTGAGTTTTCAAAAAATTTTGGGGTTTTTCAAAATTGTTGAGTGTTGTGAAATCTTTGGGATGGATTCTTACTTATATAAGTTTCAAATCTCATACATTGCATTTCATGAGCATTATAACTGTATTATCATGCATTTAGATGTGTGCAATTTGATTGTGTGCTGGTAGGATTGGATTTGGCTGAGCCCATGATATCTTTTAAATTGCATGTCACATGTTCATGCATTTTTCATGCATATGTTCTTTTCTTTCAATATACTTATTATATTTGAAATGTATTGGGACTTTTCTGAGTGTTTCTTTCTTCCCCCTCTCTCTCTAGTTTACGTTAGTGTGTCAATGGCACCAAAACGTAAGTCTGCTCCATCCTAGAACCCTTTTCATTCTAGGGCCTCTTCGTCTTCTGATCCTACTCCTTCTTCTATTCGGTTCCATGATGAGAAAGCCCAAAAGGACTTCTCGGAGAACTTCTCTAAACGAGGTGTTCATTCGGAACGCCAAGTTCTTTTGTCGGATTTCGTCAACACTGACCTTCCCAATGTCATTCACAGTCTGGAATGGGAGTCATTGTGTGATGTCCCGATCACTTATCCTTCCATGCTTATGCATGGAACTAATACTTCAGTACCTCTCTTTCATACTTGCATTTGAGGTACACGCATAGTAGTCACACCGGTGTTGGTATCCGATGTACTTCATGCTCCGAGGGTTGCGCATCTTGACTACCCTGGTTATGAGCGTTTACGAAATATGTCCAAAGACGAGATGATCTCTGCTTTTTGTGAGCATCCAACTGATTGGGGTGAGCATCAGTTTACATCATGTCGACCTTTTGCTAAATGTCCTAGATTCTTGAACATGGTGATGACTTTTGTTTTGCATCCTCTCTTTCACTACAACTCTATCACTGAGTCTCGTGCTCATTTTCTGTTGTCTCTTCTTGAGGATCTTTCTATTGATTTTCCCTTACACTTCATTATTTCTATCATAGATGTGTATAAGGATACGGCTACCCGTGATAAGCTCATCTTTTCTTTTGCTATCACGCGAATTTTATGCCATTTTTCTGTTCCTTTTCTCTCATCCGACCACTTCTCCTTTATGTGTGTCATTGACTACGCTACTGTTAAATGGAGCGAGGCACAGTTTCATTTGAGGCGGTCCAGTTCAGTAGCTCCTCCCACTCCTTCAGCTCCTTCTACCTCTGCTCCCTCTACTTCAGCGAGAGGTGTGACTTTGGATGCGATCATAGCGTAATTTCAGCGCATGAATGCTTGCCTTAAAACACTTTCTACAGATTTTATTAGGTGAACACCCGTGTCGGCCATATTGCTAGACGACAGGCACGTCTTGGTGGTTTTGTGGAGTCTTCCTATCCTCCTCCCGAGGCATCTGATGATGGTTCCAACGATGATGATGATGATGAGGATGGAGATACTAGCTCTTCCAGTTCTGACAAGATGTCTACTTGATACTCTTACCCTTTGTCACTCGTGACAAAAAGGGGAAGTGGTTTTGGATATAAGAGTAATCATTCTTAGGAGGAGAGTTAGGATATAGGAGATTTTTGTTAGGGGGAGGGTTTGTTTGCTTTTGAGGGATGTAGTAAGGATTACATGTATCTTTTCTTTTCTTTCTTTGTTGGAGATACATTGTTCTTGTACCTAGGTCTTGTGACCATTTTTTTTACATACATGATGCTTATCAAGTAGTATATAAGATGATGTATATGTTATTCACCTATCTTTACATGTGTTGTTTCTTTTCTTTCTTTATACACATGCTTCTTATTTTTGTATGCAATCTATTATTTCTACTTTACACAAAGATACCTTGATGTGTTTTGTTTAAAGTATTTTAGAAATATAGGTTGTCAAAGTCTACTTGCCATAAACTCTTTTCTTGCAAAAATTTTCAAGAGTTTGTGTTAGGATAGATTTTATTGTATTTAACAAGTGAGTATGAGTTGAGTGTTTTATAACTTCTCTCATATGTTCATTTGTTTGTTGTGGTTTTATCACAGATTGCCAAAGGGGGAGATTGTTAGGACATATATGGTTCACTTGTTAGAAACATATGTCATTTTTTGATATAATTGGCTAATCCTTTGAAAAAACATACTTTACTTGTATTTTGGTAGATCTAGGATGTTTTTAATGCTTCAAAAAATCTTGCTTCAAAAAATCTTGTTTCAAGATCAAGTGTTAAAGCCTTGCAAGTCTGTCTAAGAATCAAGTTGAAGAAGTTCTTGTCATTAAAGCTCGACAGCTGGCTCAACAGTTTCATCTATCAAGCTTTAATACGCTATTCTAGCCCCGAGGATCGACAATTGCTCAACAACACCTCGACACCTCTAGCTGTCGAGGTTTAAGAAAAACAGAATTTCAGATCTGTTTTGATTCCAATCCATGGATATGTCTTTGGGCCTTCTTTTTTCATAACTCTAGACATATATAAGGGTTATTTTAAGGGTCGTATTTGAAAAGACAACTAAGACACAATTTGCAAAAAATTTGTTCAAGCAATTTATGACCGGAGACAAAGTTTGCCCTAGTTCATCTCTTTGTGAAGAAGTTACTGTGTTTTTGCACCATAGGGTTTTGTAACCAAGCATCTTCTTGTTCTTCATTATGACGATGAACTGAAGAACTTTACAGTCAATATCTTTCTTAAGTTAGTGATTGAAGTCGCGTACTAAGATCTGCGCAATTAGTTAGTCATGTACTAGGAGCCGCGCATTGAAAATGAGATATTGTTACTACAGAATAAGTCCAATTGGATATTGGGATAAGAGTTCAACTATAGGTTGGTAAAAGGTACTGAGATTCCTTTACTTATAATCCCTTGTTGTGATAATAATGGATTCTCAAGAGTGGTGACCTTAAAATCACCCGGTGAGGTTTTTGCCTTGAAGGTTTTTTCATTCGTAAACCTATCACTGTGTCAATTTATTTTTTGCTGCACTTTAGTTTATTGGTGATTTTTTTGTGCTACCACACATTTGCATGTTAAATTGGTTAATTAATTAAATTTGGCTAATTAATCAATTAATCCATCACAAGGAGTCAATACGTTTTTGGCCTATTATAATCTTTTGACAAAATGCACTTTACTTGTAATTGGGTGGATCTAGGATGTGTTTAATACTTCAAGGAATAAGGTTGCAAGTCCAAGTGTTAAAGCCATGCAAATCTATCTAAGAATCAAGTAAAGAAGTTCTGGATTTTAAATCTTGAAAACTATCTCGACAGATAGAATCTATCAAGGTTTAAAAGGCTATGTAAGCTCGATGCTCGACAGTTGCTCAATAAATAAGCTATCTATCAAGATTTACGAAAATCAGATTTTCAATTCTAATTTCACTCCAATGTATACATGTTTAGACTTTCTTTTCTTATAACCTTAAACATATATAAGGATTATTTTAAGGATTGTCACATATGATGCAAATGGATGCAATTGAATGCAAAAGTTTTTCATAAGCATATTGTGACTGGAGGCATATGCCCTAGTTCATCTTCCTCTTCAAGAAGCTGCTGCATTTGTACGCCATAGAGTTTTGTAACCAAAGAGTTTTGTGATTTTCATTATGTTCATGAATTGAAGAACTTTACAGCCAACATCCTTTCCAAGTTGGTGGTTAGTCACATATTTGGATCTGTGAATTAATTAGTCAGTCACATACTCAGAGCCGTGCATTGAAAATGAGAGACTGTTACTACAGAAAAAGTCTAATTAGGTATTGGGGTAAGGGTTCAACTGTAGGTTGGTATAAGGTACTGGGATTCCTTTATTTGTAACCGCTTGTTGTGATAATGGTGGATTCTCGAAAGTAATGACCTTAAAATCACTTGGTGGGGTTTTTAGCTTAGAGGTTTTCCCCATTTCATAAACAAATCAACATGTCAATTTTATTTTTCCACTACATGTTAACTTAGTTGATGATTTGTTTGCGCTACCACGCATATTGCATGTTAATTGGATTAATTAATTAACTTGGCTGATTAATTAATTAACTTGGCTAATTAATTAGTTAATTCATTACAAAGGGTCAATACATTCTTGGCCTATCAAGTGGTATCAAAGCAGACACACTCTGATTAGGGTTAATTTTTGTTGTGTGATCCATTGACCCCTATTGTCATGGATAGAGGACAATCATTAATTATACCTCCTTTATTTGATGACACTAACTATGCATACTGGAAAGTACACATGTGAGTTTTCTTACAGTCATTAGATGAAAAAGTATGGCAAGCTGTAGAGATAGGCTGGACCAAGCCAAAGGAAGCGCCGGTTAATTGGGATGATACTAAGATCAAGGCGGCTAATTTCAACAGCAGGGTATTGAATGCTTTATTCAGTGCGGTCACGAATGAGGAGTTCAAGAAGATATCCTCTACTGAAACTTCAAAAGAGGCGTGAACCATCCTCCAAACAACCTATAAAGGAACCAAGGCTGTTAAGGATTCAAAGCTTCATAGGCTTACTACTAGCTTTGAAGAGATCAAAATGGAAGAGGATGAGTCATTCGATGAGTTTTATGCCAAGCTCAAGGACATAGTGGACTTAGCCTTTAATCTTGGGGAAACCATTCTCGAACCTAAGATTGTTAAAAAGGTTCTTAGATCTCTACCCAAGAGATTTCATTCCAAGATCATCACGATTGAGGAATCAAAGGATATTGACAAAATTCCTTTAACAGAGCTGGTTGGCAATCTGCAGACCTATGAGTTGGGTTTAACAATGACTGGAAAATCTAGTAAGGGCAAGAGCATGGTACTGATAGCCAAGAGTAGTGACACAGATAAGTCTTCAGACGATGAAGATTCTAAAATGAAATCCTACATTACAAGGCAGTTTAAAAAGTTTATGAAAAATGCCAATACAAGAGGATTTGATAAAGACCGCAAATAGTCCAGTTTGTCTCAGTTCAAGAACTAAGACAAAGGAAAGAAGAATGCTAAGGAAGGTAGTCAGTACACTGTTCTCTCCAGACCTAAGTGTTTCAGATGTCAAGGCTTTGGACACATGAAACAAGAGTGCCTAACGTATTTCAAGACCATCCGGAAAAGTAAGGCCCTTGCTGCTACCTTGAGTGACACCTAGCCTAAGGATGATTCAAATAATAAGGATGATGGAATCCTGAATGCCTTCATTCCACTGTGAATCCTACTGAAGGGATTGATAAAGAAGTGGATGAAGAAGAGGGCTTGGGGGAGTTTATGTTTGAGAAGATGGATGAACAGGATGACATCCACACAACCTATGCAAAATTGTATAAGGTCTCGAAAAAGCATGAGAAATTGTATAGGTTGGCCACCAAGAAGCTCAGTGATGTGGAGCTTGAATGAGAAGAAATCTCCACAGAGTTTGATAAAGCTAATCAGACTATTGGAGTACTGCGGTTTGAAAACAATTTCTTGGCTGAGAAGACTAAGAAGCTTGAGGCAAAACTGTTCTAAGTCAAAGCTCAATTCGAGAGGCCTTTAAGTGCAAAGCTTGATGAGATGCTTAGCTTCCAGAAATCTAAGAAGAATGATGTGAAAATTGTTTTAGCTAGTAAGAACATAGACAAGGGTAAATCTATCTTAGAATCACCCCCTAAGCTTGATAAGAAAGAGATTAAAAACCCTAGGGCTAAGAAGGAAAATACTCAAAAGTCTAAACAGAAAAAGCAACATCTCTATCATCACTATGGAGCAACTGGACATACTCGACCTAATTGCTGTAAGTGCTTAGCCACTCAACAGAGCAACAGTATGATCTCATCGAAAACTCAGAATCAGTTTTCATCCTCTTTTGCTCCTCTTGGAGATCTACTCAAAACCCTCATGTTCCATTCAAACTTAAATGGTTTCAATTCTTCCCTCTCACCACCGGATCAAGGGTTCGTCAAACGAAAAGGTTCTTCCAAGGTGTGGAAGGAAAATGGCTCTAAGTGAGGTAGTCATCTTTTTTCTCTCTCTCCGTTTCTTGTTTTTGAGTATGCATTACTTGTGTGTATTGCTTTCTTGTTTTGAGCTAATCTAGTTTTATACTTTGCTTAGTTTAACATGTTTTTGTTTTTTTATTCTCAGTTTTTCTTTATTTTTTTTTTTCATAAAAATAAAAATAAAAATTTTAAAAATCAGAAAAATACAAAAACAGCGTGTGCTTTGTGTACATTGGTACTTTTATACCTTGGATGACTATTGAAACAAAATTTTCTAAACTTTGTATCTTTTATAGCTTAGATGAGCATCTTTATGCACAACTAAGCAAGTGAGCTTTGTGACTCATGTTTGTAACGAGTAAGATTAAGTAATCTCTTATACTTAACACTCGTATCACTCTTTTTGACAGAAATGACTAGAAAATCCTAAGAGAAAGGCATAAATAACCATTTCACCACTGTTACCCGCCAATCCTAAAATGACATCTATATGCTTCGGCATAGCAAAAGTGCAATTTTAAAAGCTTAACATCATTGGGTATTTCTTTTCTCTCTCTTATATGCACATGCATATGCTTAACAAAAGAAACTATGCAAAGAAAAATAAAAGCAAAAAGAATCAAAATGCTTTAAACATGATTGCAAGTGTGTCTTCAAGGAGATGTGAGAGTTATAGGATGTATCTCAAAGGTAATAGTACCCATCGAGCAGTTATGAGTGTATGTGAGTTAGTGTAATTCTTTCATATCTCAAATCATCATAATATGTAGACACTTATGCAATCTTGCGATATTTTTTACACACAACACGCAATATTATTTGCTACTCTTGATACATGTGCAGGTACAATGTGATTTAGCCATCACAAGGAATACATGTGTTAATGTATGCTCACTAAACTGTCTTGACTTGGTTTTGAAATATAAAATTGGTTAGACTTGTTTGGTCTGTGTGTTTTGGATATAAATGCTTGACATTTTTCTTATTAAAAGATTTTTTTGAGAGCTTAAAATGTTGGTTGGATCTTTGGTTGAGTAGCATGTTTAATTGCATTCATGTCTGTGTTTTTCTCTTCTTTGAAAAACTATTTTTAAGCAATCTTGAGAGCTTCTCGATACCTCGCGACAACTAGGCTATCTATCGAGCCTCTTGATCGTCCTTTCTCAATAGTTGTTATCGCAATTTCGATCCATTGAGGTTTTGAGAATTAGATTTAATAGCTTCTCAATCCATCAAGAAAGTTTATGTCTCCTCGATAGCTGCTGGATAGCTTTTTGATCCATCAAGGTCACTTTGCTGTGGACACCTCTCAATAGCTCCTCAATAGCTCCATCTGGCAAGATCTCGACACCTCTCGATACCTCTTGATCCATTGAGCTTCGTGTTTTTCTATATATAGCGTCAATGCGATTTTTTTTTTCATTTTGCACCGATCTCTCTCTGTACTTTCTAACTCTTCACCTCCCCAAACTCACTTCTCTTACTCCAAACCTCCTCCCCCACTCAATTTTCAGCCTAGATTGCTCTTCCTTCACTGGTAAGATCTTGTTTTCCCTCTTTTTCATGCATTTCATTCATATAGATCTAGGTTTTCATTTTTTTTTTTTTTGGTGAAAAATTTGGGGTTTTTCAAAATTGATGAGGTTTTTGAAAAAAATTTAGATTGGGTTTTTGTTGAAATGATGTGTGTTGGTAGGATTGGATTGGGCTAAGCCCATGATATTTTTACTTTTGCATGACACATGTTCATGCATATGTATCTTCTTCTTCTTTTTTTAATCTTTTTGTTATTAAATGTATTGGTACTTTTCTATTTGTCCCTCTCTCTTTCTTTCTTTCAGTTAGTTGCTCAATGACACCAAACGTAAGTCCACTCCATCTCAGAACCCTCTTCGTTCCAAGGCATCTTCTTCTTCTTCTTCTCCCCCTATTGATTCTACCCCCTCTCATGTCAGGTTTTGTGATGATAAAGCCTGTAAGGACTTTTCGGAGAACTTTTCTCGACGCAGAATTCATTTGAAACGCCAAGTCATCCTATCAGACTTTTTCGATATTAGCCTTCCCACTGTCATCTACAATAGGGGTTGGGAGTCACTTTATGGCATCCCGATCACTTATCCCTCTGTGATCATATAAGAGTTTTACTCTAATATGCACAGATTTGATTATTCTGTACCTCATTTGATTATTGGCCTTTGAAGTACATGCATTGTAGTCTCTCCGGATCTTATATCCGAGGTGCTACACATACCGAGGGTAGAGTTTGCTTACTACCCCGGCTATGATCGTCTTAAGACTGTGTCCAAAGACAAACTCTCGACTCTCTTCTGTGAGACACCTTCATCTTAGGGTGACTGTCAAAACACCCCTTGCTCGGGCTTTACAAAAGGTCCGAGGTTCCTTAATATGGTGATAACATTTGTTCTCCATCCCTTGTCTCACTTTAACTCCATTACTGAGCCTCGTGCTCGATTTTTGTTATCCCTTCTTGAGGGACTTACCATTGACTTTCCCTCTCATTTCATTTTCTCCCTTATAAATGTCTATAGTGATACGATGACCCGTGATAAGCTCATTTTCCCTTCGGTTATCACATAGATTCTCTGCCATTTTTCTACCTCTTATCCTGAGTCTACACACTTTCCTGTCATGTGTGCCATAGACGCAGTGACCGTTAGACGGAGTGAGGCCTAACTTCGATTGAAGCGGCCATGGACCGAGACGGAAACTCCTTCATCTTCTTCCGTTCCATCTATATCTGCTCCTTCTTCATCGACTGGTGGTGTGACCCTCGAGGCAGTCATGGTACAGTTTCAGCAAATGGATACTCGTCTTGACACACTCAGTGATAAGTTGTATCAGATGAACACCTATGTCGGCCGTATTGCCCGACAGGAGGCTCACCTTGGTGGCTTTGTGGTGTCTCCTTATCCTTCTCCAGAGGCATCTGAGGACGGTGACGATGATGGTGACTCCGATGACGACGATGATGATGAGGATGCTAGCTCTTCCAGTGACAATAAGATGACCACTTGAGTTACTTACCTTTTGTCATTCATGACAAAAAAGGGGGGGTAGTTTTGGTATGAGTGTAGACATGTTCTTAGGAGGAGAGTTAGTATAGAAGATATTTTTTGTTAGGAGGAGTGTTTTCTTTTAATGAGGGATGTAGTGAGGACTTATTGTATCTCATCTGATAAGCCAAAAATGTAGTGACCCCTTATGATGAATTAACCAATTAATTTGCTAAGTAAATTAATTAGATTCAATTACATGCAATGAGCGTGGCAGCACAAACAAATCACCAATTAACTAAATATGCAGTAGAAATTAAATGACACGGTGATTTGTTTAGGAATGGGGAAAACTTACATGACAAAAACTCCACCGGGTGATTTTCAAGTCACCACTCCTGAGAATGCATTATTATCAAAACAAGCGGCTACAAGTAAAGAAATCTCAATACCTTATACCAACCTATAATTGAACCCTTATCTTAATACCCAATTGGACTTGTTCTATAATGACAATCTCTCCCTGTATTGTACAACTCCTAGTACATGACTAACCAATAGATGCGTAGATCCTAGTACGCAACTTGATCACTAACTTGAGAAAGATGTTGGCTACAAAGTTCTTCTGTTCCTTAACACATGAAGATCACGAAGTTGCTTGGTCACAAAATCTTACGGTGTATAAACACAACAGCTTCTTCAAGAATTAGGGCAAACTAGGTCTCCGGTCACATTTAAAGAATTATGCTCTTGTGCAATTATGCTCTTGGTTGTGCTACCTAATCCAGCCCTTAAAATAATCTTATATATGTTTAGGGTTGTAAGAAAAGAAAGCCCAAATACATAATCACAGATTGGATGAAAATCAAAACTGAAAATTTGAATTTCATAAACCTCAACAGATACCCTAGCTGTCGAGCAACTATCGAGCCTCGGGCTGAAACAGCTCTTTTAAACCTTAATAGATGCTAGCTGTCGAGCTTTGATGAATAACACTTCTTCACTTGTTTCTTGGACAAACTTGCATGACTTTAACACTTGAACTTGAAACCTTGTTTCTTAAAGCATTAAACACATCCTAGATCTACCCAATTACAAGTAAAGTGCGTTTTGTCAAAGGATTAGCCAATACATAAAATGTTGACATATGTTCCTAACATCCAATTATATATGTCCTAACATTTTCTTTTCTTTACTTTTCAGATACATTGTTCTCACATTGTAATATCAAACCTTGTACTTATGTTGATATATATATATATTGAGGTTGTTATTACAGTTTCACCTTGTACTTATGTTGATATATATATATATATATATATATATATATATATGTATGTATTTTTCTCACATGCTTCTTATATATTGTATGTAATATTTTATTTCTACTACACATTAAGATGCCGTGATGTGTTTTGTTTAAAGTGTTTCAATAATACAGGTTGTCAAAGTCTTTCTTGTCATGAACTCCCTTCTTGCAAAAATTTTCAATAGTTTGTGTTAGGATAGATTTTATTGTATTTCACAAGTGAGTATAAGTTGAGTGATTTATGACTTCTCTCATATGTTCATGTGTTTGTTATGGTTTTGTTACGGATTGCCAAAGGGGAAGATTATTAGGATCTATGCGAATCATGTTAGGAACATATGTCAATGTAGAATTGGCTAATCCTTTGACAAAATGCGTGTTTAATACTTCAAGGAACAAGGTTTCAAGTCCAAGTGTTAAAGTCATGCCCAAGAATCAAGTGAAGAAGTACTAGATTTTAAATCTCGGCAGCTATCTTGACAAATAAAATCTATCAAGGTTTAAAAGGCTATGTAAGCCCCGATGCTCGACAGCTGCTCGATAGATAAGCTATATATCGAGATTTACGAAAATCAAATTTTTAGTTCTAATTTCACTCCGATCCATGTATACATGTTTAGGCTATCTTTTCTCACAACCCTAAATATATATAAGGATTATTTTAAGGGCCGTTACAGATAATGCAAGTGGATGCAACTGAATGCAAAAGTTTTTCACAACCATATTGTGGCCAAAGACATATGCCCTAGTTCATCTTCCTCTTCAAGAAGTTGCTGCATTTGTACGCCATAGGGTATTGTAACCAAGGAGCTTTGCGATTTTCATCACGTTAATGAACTGAATAACTTTATAGCCAACATCCTTATCAAGTTGGTGATTAGTCACGTACTTGGATCTGTGCATCCATTGGTTAGTCATGTACTGGAAGCCGTGCATTGAAAATAAGAGATTGTCACTATAGAACAAGTTTAATTGGGTATTAGGGTAAGAATTCAACTGTAAGTTGGTATAAAGTACTAGGATTCCTTTACTTGTAACCACTTGTTGTGATAATAGTAGATTCTCGGGAGTGGTGACCTTAAAATCACTCGGTGGAGTTTTTGCCTTGGAGGCTTTCCCTATTCATAAACAAATCACCGTATCAACTTTATTTTTCCGCTGCATGTTAACTTAGTTGGTGATATGTTTTTGCTACCACACGTATTACATGTTAATCTGATTAATTAATTAACTTGGCTAATTAATTGGTTAATTCATCACAAGGGGTCAATACATTCTTGGCCTATCAACTAAGGTTATCATGTATACATGCAAGCAACAAAGAGAGATAAGAATTACAACAAGTACTTAAACCCCAAAAAATAGAATTGTGTAAAAAAATACTACAAAATACAAAGAGCTCATAAATGCTAAAAAAGAAGAAGTAGGGAATGCTATGTCCATAATATTTCAAAACACTTAAAAATCCAATAACAACTAACTACCAATAAACTTAAGTGGTAGTTTATTACAAGCTATTATTGGTGAGGCAAAAAAGTAGTTTCAGTAGTAGGTTCAAATTAAAACCAATAACAACTAACCACATATGAATTGTTGTGAAAATATTCTGTATGTAACACTTTTCAAAAAAAGAATGATATTGGAAAGTATAGTAACACGAATTTTTGTGGGCCAAAGACTGAATACTATTGTTTTTCTTTGTGGCTTTTATTGCCAATCGCTCCAGGCCTTTTGCACATCAATTCATCAGTAACATCCTTGGGGAGACACTCAACACTTAACAAATGCTTTTAGAAATTATCTTCTTCCCAGTTTTCCTCCAGGTAAGTAATGTTCTTTTGTACACTGGGGAAAAATGTCCACATACCGCCTGAACTTTCAATCATGGGCCAAAACACCCCTTTAACTTTTATATTGGTCAATTTATTCCTCAAAGCCCATTTCTTTAAAGCCATGAAAACTAATGCTAGTAGCTCACTTTTATCTACCTATGACCAAACATTAAGAGTTTATTAAAACAAAGGAATGTCTTACGATAGGCGTTGTGAATTGCTTAACAAATTCCCCACTCGTTACCAGACTTTCAAACCAAGAATCAAGATTTTTTTTATGATCTAGTTAGATTAGGAAAAAAAACCAGTTTTTCATAACCAAGGATTGGTAATAAAATCAAACAAAGTTAGATGACCAATCACACCTTAACAAAAACCTATTGATTGGTGGTGACTTCACAAACTCATGACAATTTAAAAAAGAATTATTAGTCATAAGAGAACATGCACCCGAGCCCACACACCACCCTCTAAGAAGGAGCGTGCGCATCACTGTTTCTAGGGGGTCGACGACCCTCAAGGTTTCAACACAGCCAATAGGAATATGACAGGTCATTTAATTTAAATTATACAAATAATAGACCAATTAGAATTAAGAGATCATAATCACCTATGGTTGAGACCGGTTTCATGCAAGTTTCCTTTACTGTTAAACCTTAATTCTTTGATATCTTTTAATCCGGTAGTCCAATTAATGCTCATGAACTGTCATTTTGATCGCTATGACCTCAAAAAAATTTATAAGAAGTATTGGAGTTCAAATGGTCAAAATTACAGTCTTGCCTTGAAGACATTAAATGGTGATAATATGCAATGTAATGCAAGTGGGGTTAAATGTGATACAAAAAATGGGGTATGTACAAGTTCAGCCTTCAATCAAATATAAATTGAATTCAGCAAAAGAATAAGATTATCAATACCAATAAAGCAAAAAATCTAAGCAAGAGAAAAATATGATTGTTGATTGAACGCAGAATAAGAAATTTTTTTTTTTTTTAAAAAAAAAGTCATTTAAGTGTACCTTTAATTGACAAAGAACCGAAAACTATCATAAACAATAACATATATGAAAAAATAGAATAAATATAAATTGTACCTGTTTGGTCCGGGGAAAAAATGCCCACATAGCAAACAATTCAATTGCTTGTTTTCCTCTAGTGGTGTTGACTTGGCTATACTGCAACCTAGTTCTAATATCCCCTTAAATAGCACCGAATTTGGATTAGAATAAAAAGAATTTCAGCTATTCAAAATTTGGGTTTGGCTTACTTCTAATACTTTTTTAACTAAATATGTCTTTTTATTTTAAGTATACAATAACAGGTGATAATGGGTTTTAATTTCTACATTTTATTTAGTTAGTAGGTAATGTGACAGGTTCTCATTAAAATAAAATAAAAAATTCATTTTAAAAAGGTACTGGAGACAAGCTAAACCCTCACCGTTAAACTTTGCCACCATATTCAAATTCATCAAGATCAAACCCCCATTTTCCCAAGTTTAATAATGAGTTTGATACTTTCTGCTATTTTCAATAGAAATATCTTGATCTCAAATGCTCTCATGGGAAACTATCGAATTATAAATAAATAAATAAAGCAAGAGTCATCACAGTTAAAGCTAAATCCAATTTCCATTATTTTGGGTATTAATAAAACTCGAAAATTGCAATTGGGTCTCCACTTCTGGGACTGAACCCATTAAGGCATTAACCCATCTGTTAGATGCCTATCCAGCCCGATACGAATCGTTTTTGCCCATTTCCTTTAATCTTTAAATTTGAGTCTGAAGTCACACTGACCTTGATTTGGTTCCTCGCACTCGCACCAATCTCGGCAAAGAATTAACAATCACACTCCGGAGTTTGTGGCTGCACTACTTGATTTGGTTCTTACTTCTCATTTATTTTCTTCATTCCCTTATATCATCCAGAAATCATATTTATTTTGTAAGCATGGTTTATGAGATCAACTATTTTTTTTTTTTATATACAAGATAGAATTTCTACTCTAACCTAATCTAAGTGTATGCGTGTGTAAAGTTCCCTCCTAGAGACTTGAACCCCAGTCTTTACCTCCCATACCCCATAAACACTTATACCTGTGGAGTGACCATCGCACCAAGGGTGTGCAGTGATGAGATCAACTAATGTTAATTTGCTACTTGTTCTGTTCATGGATTTTATTTATTTCATTCCTATCTATAATAATGATAGTGGACTGTGTTTAAAAATAAAATTTTATTTTATTCCTTTTTGACTTACACCACTAAATAATGTTGTATTTAATAGGAGGCACATAGTGGCATAAAAATGTCTTCCATGGCCCATGCTACATGTTTTACTCTAAGATTTGCCATGGTTGAAGAAGAATTAGAGCATTCCCATCAAAACTTTCAAAAAATTTAGTATTTAGCATTTTAAAAAGTTCTTTTATCAATTTTAACAACTCATTTTTCAATATATTCAACATCAAAGATTTTATTTTTACCTTCATCTCATTAAAATAATATAAACAACTTAATAAAATAAAACTTCCAAAAAAAGTTCATAGCAACCAACCACTTTCACCACCACCACCATAAACACAACAACCACCATCGTCAACAACCCACCACAAAACCCATTAAAATAGACTAACACCACCAGCCACAACAACCACCATCACAATCGCAAGCCACCTCCACAAAAAAAATCCACCAAGGTCACCACCACCGGAAAAAGAAAAAAAAAATCATAAAAAAACCCACCATTGCCTACCATTACCACCATGACCCACCATAGCACCACCACCACAACACACTGAACCCATGACCCAAAATTGACCACCACCACCATAGCACAGCAAACCATGACCGTTTACCACCACCACATTTTTTTCTTTTGAGAGAGCTTGAGCGAGAGGAGAAGAAGAAAGAGCAAGAAGAGAAAAAGAGATAAGATGAAGACAAATGGAAAAGAATAGAGGAGAAGAAGCCAGCAAATAAAGTAGTTAATTTTTAGAAGAAAGAGAAATAAATGTTTAAGAGGACAAGAGAGAGAATGGAATAAAAAATTAATATTTTTTAAAATTATTGCTACAGTATGATATCAAAGATGAGATTCTACTGTAGCTGAATTCTAAAATATTTAGCATTTTTATTGTGGGCGTATTTTTAGATTTGAGGCGTTAAAAATGTTAAAAAATAGCACTTTTAGTATTTTTAGCACCTTTAATGAAAATACTCTTATACGAGAAAAACTTATCACAAGACATTCCTCATGCATGTATTTGAAGCTTATCAATGACACACAGTGAAAGAAACAGTAGTTTTAAATTATGATGTCTGAAGTTTAATTGCTTAGTACATGCTATACAGTGAACCTTGTTTATTAAAGCAAAACTAAGATAATAATCACTTGAAACACCGTACTTCTAATAATCTTCATAATAGAAATTGGGTTCATCTGGCTTCTTTGGCAGTAGCAGCAACCTTTTTGGAGCTTTGCGTTCACCATTGTGTTCAACCTTTGAGGTCCCTGCTTCATCTGTCACACCATCTTGCAATCCGTCTTCTGCTACATGGTGCCTGAGCCAAGCTGCTTGGATGCGATGAGCTGCCCACGTTCTCCATTGTGAGGAGTAGAACCTGAAAGTCATCATTGCACAATTACACATGGGAATCATTCCACTCGGAAAAAGAAAGGTAATCAGAGTTCTAATGTAATTTTTCTTCAATGTCACTATGAAAATTCAAATCTAACAATGAAAAAGTATCACAGCCAACGAAAAGATATCATGATCTTTTTTTAATTTTTTGTTTAGAAATCAAATGCGACGGGCATTGAAGATTTTGATGGGGTAACCATGGTATTTCGATTTGAAATTAAACGAAGAATTGATGGTGACATCTTTTTGTACAATTTCTTAACAATATAATTTTATTTTTATAGCCTCACTTTGTTTGGAGAGTGTTGACAATAATCATCCAAAATGTTGATAAGCTTAGCTTAAAAACTAGCCTGAAAATATGCTGGAACTGCTTGCTATGAAGATGCTGAAACTGGGAGGCCACAAACTTCAAATCAGCAGCCCATAGCGCAAAGGCTTGAACCTCTGTTTGAGCTATTACTGTTCTTGTTGAAATGGGAAGACTGGTATAGGAGCGGCGATTCAAAGCCCAAGCAAAAAGTTCTTCTCCACAGAAGTCACCGGCCTTCAGATCACCAGCATTACCAGTTTTTGCAGTCATAGTGGTCAGGGTTCCTCGCATGATAAAGAGCATCTCATCCACTGGATCCCCTTCAAGGATAATGCAGCTCTTCTCTGTGTGAAGAACTGGTTTGAGACGATCACAAAGTGCATCAAACAGTTGACTATCCAATTTTTCAAACATTGGCACCTAAAAGATAAAATTGACTTGATGAACACAAGAGCTAGAAGTTGGACAAAAAGATGTACGGGAAAAAATTAAAGTAAAAATCTCACACTCTTGAGAAGATTTAAGCACATATGGCGTGTTATGTCCCTTCGGAGGTCCTTAGGAAGTCTTTGAAGTAGATTCTCTTCCTCAACACCTCTGGTTTGTTGCCATTTATATTGTTGGTATCGTCTAACTCGTGCCCTTAATTCCTTAGGGAGCATACGGTGGGACATCCACCGTTCTACACCAGTCCTTTCCACTCTCACTTGAGTCATTTCTTCTATTCTCATTGATGTGGATTGCAGATATCTCTAGACCAGCAAAAGATTCATAATATAGCACTTCAGTTAATCGGAACTTAGAACTATGAGAGTTCTGTGAAAAAGTTTGTAGTCACAAGAGTGGATAGAATTAGCGAGAACAGATCCAACATCATGTTTCTATTGAATATAAGATAATTGGAAAAGTTAAAATAGAACTGCAGATCTTTAAGAATAAATATATCACAGAGAAATTGAAACAGTTTATTGGATTAGGTGAATTCGCCGGAAGTCTTGGTTTTAGATGCAATTAATATTATAATACTTTTGCTTTATACCTTATTTTTATTAATATCTCCTTTGCCATAAATAATTGCCAATCCACTTAAATTATAATATTACACGCATAATATAAATTTTGAAGTGTAGTACAATAGAATTTAATTTATTAAAGACATTATTGTAAGTTTGTAAATAAGTACATATAATATTAAATTATTATTTACAGTTTATTGATAATAAACAATCCAATTGTAGTGAAAATTCATAAATTTGTGAAGAATTAAAAATTTTAATCATAGTTTTACTACATTATGGTGAAATAATAGTAATAAAAAGCTTATCAAGTAACTCGTGTCGTGTATAAATTCGAGCTTGTTCACTAGATAATGAATCAAGTTTGAAACATATAATCTTGTTTAGTAATAAGCTTGAGCTCGGTTCATGTTCGAAATAAACAAAATGAACGAGTTTGAACTTTTAACTTTTAATAATTAGACTGGCTTGATTAGCTCATTTACATCCCTACTTGAGCTGAGCTGTACATTATGCTTATGTAGATATAGAGTTTGATTTACGTAATCATCTCATAATGCTAATGCTAAAACATTAGGTGGCAAAGAGAATTGATGAGAATCAGAGAGTTACCTGCATATTGCCAATAAAGAATGAGAATAAAACCAACCCAAAGGTAGATATGAAGATCGCAAATATCATTTCGCCAATACTGGTGCTTGTTTGAAGGTTTTGGCCAAGAGAGCTGAGAAAAAAAACAGAGTAATTCTTCTTCTTCTTTTTTTCTTTTTCTTTTTTTTTTTTTTAAATTTGATGGTTACAAAAATGGGGAAGGAGAGATTCCCTAGTTCTCCTAGTAAAAGAGAGTAGATCATGTCACTGAATTACAAAATTCTTAATAAAGTGGTTGAACTCAAAAATGCCTTTAGCACTAAATCTTAAACTCGCAATGTGTAAGATATTGTTATAAGCTAACAAGCCTTGATTTATATATAGGAACTTAGGAAAGTAATTTTAATAAGAAAATTTTCGCTCTTGTAAATTAAGAATACAGATGACATTTGAAATAATGTTTGAGAATTATATATATTTACTTACCCAAGACTACGAAAACCCCACCAAAAGCAGTAAAACAATTTCACTTGAAAATCTTTTGTTTCCACCGTACCAGACTTCAGAACATCAGTAAACATGCCAAAGTTGAAGACCGTTGTATTTTCAATATCATCAGGTTTGATAAAAGGGCACTCATAATATAGATGTGCAAAGCTTTCATTACGGTAGTCTCCACAGTAAAAATCTTTATCTTCACAACCAGTGGAGTTTTTACAGTGCTTTTGCCAGTATGTTTCCTCTCGTTCAATGGCACACAAGTACCAAAAAGCTCCAAGTACCTGCTTTGTCACATTTAGTTGTGATCATAAAAATCTTGGAAATTAATATCGCTAATAATTCAAAATCAACTTACGAAACTGGCTCTTTCTCAAAAAAAAAAAAAAAAACTTACGTGACTGGCTAGCATATAGAGAAAAAGATTATAAGCAGCTCCAGTCCATGGTTGAATTAACATGCCGGAGGTTCTTGTTTCTTCCCTGTATAGTATACAGATCCGAGTAATTCTAGGCACATATTGGGAGAAGATTACGAGCTTCATGAATAATGGGGCTTGAGTTTTGATTGAGGGAATGGTAATAAAAACTAGGACCTGAAAAGTAAGCAGTTCATATCAGTAACTGTAAAACTGACATTCCCTTACTCGGTTCATTCTTTTAGGTCATCAAGCAATATAATGCAATTTCAGCACAAGACATATATAATATATGTATGGATTACGTGTCTTTGCGTGTCTAAAGTATCAGTTTGAACTGAACTACTAAATCAGTTCTACCAATGATAATTGAAATGCCAAATATTTATTTTGGCCCGTATATTCTAACGTCTTAGCCTATCACATGCACGGTTGTAAGGGCATGATTATAGTACTAATTAAGTGGTGATTCTCCCTAGAGAAATTTGTTTTCATTATTTCTTCAACTGGTATAACTGCAGCAAAATTGAAAGCAAAATGAAATGTATGATTAGAATCAATGCCCCGACTGATTGCAAAGTAACAAGTAGGGAAGCAAGTCCCTCACTAAATGGCATTTACTATATAATTGTGAATCTATGACTGCACTTTGAAGTGAATGTTGTTATGAATGCACGAAGACCATAGGGTTCTAGAAGTAAACGAGATTTTTTATACTTTCATATTGATGAAATGTCACATACATACCTGTGGTAATGGAAGAATTGACAAAATGTCAATGAGGAAGTATGTGGATAAGTATCTTTTTGCTATAGCCACCGGATCAGCAATCGGCTCACCCAATCCGAAGACTAGAGAATAAGGGGTAGTAAACCCAGTACGAAACTGAAAGATAATATGAAGTACATAGAAAGCATCAAAGAGTGAACCAAGAACACAAGCAATTTTGGCCAGTGTGAGGTCGGAATCAAGGCATTTATCCTTGTCATGGATCACTGGGATGTAAAAGAACAATGGATCCAGGGCCATAGATATCACACAAGAGAGCATAAATATTTTATTCCAAGTTTGTAGAAATTGACGCCGTGGATCAATAAACGTCCTCCTCGGAGCTGACTCTTGCTGATCACTCACGGGAAGGATGCTTTTTCGTTTTTTGAATCTTTTAAACCTGGATGAAAGAAAGAAATCGATTAAGTAGCATAAGCAAGTGTAAGGAACAATGGAATTGTCAGTGACAAATATGATTGGACCCCAAGTATGAAATTGTGCACTAAAACTGAATATTTTAGAACAAGTGACTATTCGATAGTTCACCTATTTGCAATACTATCAATCACGAAATCTGGTATTTTTACTTCCTAAACTAGAATGCATTACAATGGTACTATAAAATTAAGTGGCTCCATTTAGGAATTTCAAGGATAGTTTCACGGTCTAACTATTCGCACGCGGTCAAAGTGAGTAACAGAGACATGTGATAAAAATTGTTTGCGAGAAAGTTGGTTGAAAATTAACGAAAATAACAGCAGCAGGAGGAGGAAGTGTTAAAATTCAGGATTAAACAAACTAACCTTAAGCATTTGAGTCGCTTGGAATCCATTTCCTTCATCCAAATTGTTAGAGATATATTAGCCCATTAGCATAAGCCCAAGCCTAATTCTACTTTGTGTGCAAGCCAAAGTTCCTACTTGTACTAGAAGTCTATTAGTTTAGGATTTAGTCTACTATATATACACATGTTATGATTCATTGTAATACAGGATTTGTTCTACACTCTAATATATTATTGATATAGCCCTTTAGGGTTTCCTTCGTGGATGTAGGCCGTTAGGCTGAACCACGTAATCCTCTTGTGTTATTGTGTTCTATACTTTATGTTTTCGCTTCCGCATCCATAATAGCACATTCAACATGGTGTATCAATGCTAATATTTAACATGGTATCAGAGCTGCTTTCCTATGGCCATGGTTTTTTGTCCTTACGATGTATTAAAAGCAATCTTTGTCTTCCTCGGTGTTTCTTCGCTGCGTTCATCTTCTTTGGTTTTCCACTGCTGCCGTCAAAATTCTCCGGTATAGTCATGTCACCATTAGAAGTCGCATCAACACTGCAAGACCATTGCCTTTCTCAAGCCACCGTCACAGAGCCAAACTTCATTCAAGGGATTTTTTCAACCTAATCAAATCTCAAGATTTCATCAAGTTTCCATCTTGAGTTTGAGAGGGGGTGTTAGAGATATATTAGCCCATTAGCATAAGCCCAAGCCTAATTCTATTTTGTGTGCAAGCCAAGTTTCTTGCTTGTACTAGAAGTCTATTAGTTTAGGGTTTAGTCTACTATATATACACATGTTATGATTCATTGTAACACAGGATTTGTTCTACACTCTAATATATTATTGATATAGCCCTTTAGGGTTTCCTCCGTGGATGTAGGCCGTTAGGCTGAACCACGTAATCCTCTTGTGTTATTGTGTTCTATACTTTATGTTTTCGCTTCCGCATCCATAATAGCACATTCAACATGGTGTATCAATGCTAATATTTAACACAAATAAACGTCCAACGTAAAGAGATAAACCTGTATTTTGGACACTTTATTTATAGTTAGGAAGTGCTAAAAGCAGAAGTAGATCGAAGTTCAAATCTGAAATTCCTTTTAACGAAAATTAAACCAGAATGGCGCATGCTAAATGTATAAGCCGAGAGATAAGTAAGAGTAATAACTAGTGTGATATTACTACTATGTATAGATCATTGTCCATCATCTTGTCAATCCCTGCAGTCATGTCAAAACTTTAAACGTGTAACATGCCTTGATAACTTTCCAGTTTTCACCCACTGTAACGAACCCCATTTTTGAATACAAGCGGGCCAAAACCTTTACTAAAAGAGCACAAGATGGCCCAAAATTATTCTTACCTTTTTGGAAGCGTGCATACATTTGGGACAGGGAATATCGAAGGAAGAAGATTTTTTGGAGTTTACATACATTGTGGGACTATAGAAGAGAAATTATTTAAGAAGAGAATGAATAGAAGACAGTAAGTAACAGAAGATCTATAGCAACCTCATCAACTGGACTGTATTATTGAAAAAGGAATTACAATAATAAAGTAAAGTTACATTACATATCACTGTGTTAAAACTGGGGATGCGTCTCTTTCCTATCCCGACAAGTACTAAAAGCCCGAACATTATTGATTGGTTGTACATTTTACTTTTTATGAACCACTTCTATTTATTTGCTAATCCTAATTTTACTATTCTTTCTTCTCCCACTTTTTGGATTTATGGAGTCTGATGTTACAAAAAATTCCAAATCTAATCCTTGGGCCAATCTTAATCCATCGGCTTGAATCTCTACTTGTTTTTCCTTGTGACAAACAATGTCTATACTTGAGGTTGAATTGGCGATTAATAGTCCATTTAGATGTATCTAATAAGACAAATATTTTGGAATTATCCATGTTGCTTTTATACTTCTAAATTCTATAATTATATAATATCATTCGCTAACCCAGATAATGCACATAAATGTGTAATATATATTCACACTATCATTGATGAAACAATTTCTCCGCTGTCAAAGTGAAAAATAAAATAAGCAGACTCCGTACTTCTGCATGGTTATGACTTATGAGCTATACAAAATGGAGGTTGAGTTGAAAAGAACTGTTCAATGGCGGCTTTGGGAATCTTGCGAGCAATCCTACTTCTTGATGTAACAAATCTGAGATTTGATTCTGATAAAATCATTTTCATGTGGAATCCAAAAGAAAAATGAAAAACTCCGAGGATTTATTATAGCTTTATATCAACATCAGAAAATAAAACACTCATCATACCCACACTCGATTGTTTCAGCATCACTATTTTCAGAACTTTTTTTTTTTTTTTTTTTTTGGGATTGAGTTTGAAGGATGGTAGTGTCCTCTTTCCCAAAGAATTTCTTGTCACGCCTCAAACTCAAAAGGGTTCAAAGCATGAAATACCATGCCTTCAAGAGATTTTGTAGGGCATCAAAAGGAATTAAACATCAACTATGATTATGATTTTTGACGGTAGATAAAAGAGGCCATCATTATGGTTCATCAAAAAAAGAAAAAAAGAAAAAAAAGAGGCAATCATTACAGTCAAAATACTATGGTTCATACTTCATAGCTCATCTCAAACTTCGGCAGATGATGTAAGGCAACTGTTACAATTATCAGAGTCTGCAAGTACTGATTCATCATCAGGCATTGACAAATTTATCAAAAAAAATCATCCATTGCAGCAACATTGTGGTTCTCCATATCTTTAACCAAACTCTGAAACTACAAAAATCGAGGTCAATATTGTTCAACACACACATGCACACCCAACCCAAAGCATTTCAGCCGGCATCACAAATCTATTGAGAAAGAACAAAAGAAGAAATCAAAAGAAACATAAGAGTGAAAAAAAATCATGATGGGGTGGTAATGGCAAAACATTGACTAAGTGGGAGAGGCGAAAATAATGATTGGAGATAGAGATGGTAAAATACGACACGCCCCACAAATCCGACACAATTAACCCGTTTATAAACAAGTTATGAGTTGAAACCATGGTTTTGAAACCCGGACTCTTTAACGAATCATTGAAAGAAGAAATTCAAGATTTTTGAGGTTTGATCGGATCAGATCGAGGTCAAACCGTGATGACGTCATAATTAATTTATTAATGAATTAAAATTAAAATAAATAAAATGATTATATAAATTTTAACAATCTTAACAAAAACAGTATTTAAAGATGTTAAAAATATATCATGATTAAAGATTAAAAGATATTTCTCATAATTTACTACAAAGATTAACAAACATCCTCTAATTGTTTAAGATATTCTATTAAATTTGTAATGTACTTGGCCAAAACTAATGCATGTAAAGTTTATTTAATTAACGTATTAAACTACATTTCACCGTATTAAATTTATATACATTCAAAGGCCTTCAAAAAGAAAATTTTATTTCGTAAAAAAAAAAAACTATATATGTTAAAGTTTGAAATTGTAGCAGGTATTCAACTAAAAGTCTAAGAGCATCCACATTGGTGGAGCCATAAATTTAGTTATTTGGCACCACAAAAAGTTAATTTATCTATTTTACCTTCTCATTTTACAAAACACCCAATATCAGTGGTTTTATTTTAGTTTTCAACACAATAAAATAATATATCAATTACAATAAAATAATATATTCACTACAATAAACAACCATCACAACCACAATTGTAATGGGCTTGGCCTTCTATTTTTCTTCTGATCTGAACACACTAACATCCAAATTTGCACCCAAAAAAAAAAAAATCACAAAATTCCAATTTGCAAAACCCATAAAACAACCGAACATACCAAATCTAAAAACTGAAGAGAGCTGAGAGTCATTAGCTGATAAATAGCATGCAAGGGAGAAAGAGGCAAAAAAAAAAACAAAAAAACAAAAAAACAAAATAAAACAAAGAAGAAGAAAAAACAACACGCAAGAAAGAAAGAGGAGAAGAAGAAGAAGAAGAAGATGATGAGAGTGTGGAAGTGTAATAAAATATAATTTTTTGCCTTAGCTTTTTTACTATAGTGCACATCTATGGATGGTTATGCACTATAGCAAGAAGCTAAAAAATTTTAGCTGTAGCACGACCATTGCTACATGTTTTTTAGTATTGGTGCTGCTAAAAATAGCAATATGGCTTTTTAGCATCACTAATATTAATGCTCTAAAAAGCCTCAAACACTTTTCTCAAAACTGAAAAACATGTCAAAGTAATGTGAAAACAAGTGTGTGGCTGTGAAATTTTAAAAAATATATATAAAATAAAATATCTTATCTTTTTTCTCTTCCCCACACAGATAAGAAACACAAACGCGTTGGATCTCTTCTCAGTCTGTCTTTGTCCCCTACTCTCTATCTCTATTTCTTTTCTCTCTTTTTTTTTTTCTTTTTTTTTTTGAGAACTCACCTTTTAGTCTCTTTTACAACAAGGAGATTAGATCACACATCTCCTCCTCTTTCAACTTTCTTCCTAAGCAAATTAATCTATCAATGGTAGATCTAACATCTATCTAAGGTTTGAGATTTTGTTTGTGATGAATGAGCCCAACCACTAGCCATTTTTAGTGAAGATTTTTGTGGGAGGAACCGTGAGAACCTTTCATGGTTCTAAGAACCATGAGGTTTAACCCCGGTTCAAATGGTTTCCTAACTTTTTGGTATAGAATGGTTCTAGTGGTTAAAAAAACTATGATGGTGAGGGGTTCGAGGTTAACCGAGGCAGACCGTACGGTTCGATCCAGGTCTGAAACTTTGATTGCAGCTAAACAGGTTTAAGATATATTTGAATTGATACAGCTGACCCGTTTAATAAAGAAGTCATGTTTGTATTCAACATGTAAACCCGTTTGATCCATTGGACCTATTTAGCTTATAAAGGTATTAACTTTTGTTATTATTGCTTAATTTATGGTTGTAACTATATGTTTATTACTCTATTATGATTATACTTGTATTTTAAGTTTAGATCCATGAGACTTGATAACATGTTATTCAAGTTAGATATGACATATTATTCATAAAGGTTATTAAATAAGTCATTTGTATTGATCTTTACATGACTTGTTAATTAAATGGGTTAAATGTGTCATGTCAAGTCAACCTATTTAATAAACAGGTCATGTTAGAGTCAAGGATTCTTGACACATTTACTAAACATGTCGAGTTTGGGTTGACCTATATAGTCAAATATTCATGGCTCGAGACGACATGAACCGAACATGCGAACACAAATTACCACTCCTAATTGGAGATATTGAGGAACCAAAGTTACTTGAGCATACAATTCATCAAAAGAATAAGATAATCAATACCAATAAAGAAAAAAATCTAAGCTAGAGCTAGCATGATATGATTGTTGATTGAAAGCAGAAAATGAAAGTAACGCTCCTTTTGTTTCAATGAAAAACCTTGTGTAAAGATAGTTTTCCTTATTTTCCAGTGTTTGGTAGCATAAAAAAAGATGAGTCAAAGGAAAACTATCTTTGGTCAACATAAAATGTATGGCTTATTTTTGGAGATTGTTTTCCATTAAATTTTTTTGGAAAACAACTCTATCTCAAAGCAAGCTAAATAAGGGAAGTTATGAGGTTGTTTTTCAACTCATTTAAAGTTGCTACCAAACATTAAAAAATGAGATAGTTTTACAGAAAATGTTTTTTAGAAAATAACTCATTTTCTAGAAAACATCATTGCTGAAACAAACAAAGCGTAAAGAGCAGTTTAAGTGTACATTCAATTGAAAAAAACTAGCATTCATTAGAAAACTATTCTAAACAGTATTATGTATGGAAAAAATAGAAATAATATGAAAAATACCTGCTTAAGCAAGCAAAAACACACACATAGCAAACACACAAAATCCAAATATTTGCTTGACATATCTCCATGAAAGCTCATACATACATACGTACATGAAAGCTCAATTAGTGTGAAAATAGTAATGCTTGTTTAAACCCCCAATTTTAAATTATGGCTTAATTGCTTTTACTTTAACTTATCTAAGTGCAGAATAAGAGTAAATCATGTGCAATAAACCCATAACACTACTCTAAGCCATAAGCAAGCACACAAGCAATAAACATAAAGCCTAAAGAGTAGGAAAAAGATATGCAAACACAAGATAACAACAAGACATGTTATCAAAAAAGAAACCGAAGTATTCAGAAAAAATCCTCTCCGCGGCCCTCCAAGCCGAAATCGATCCACTAGTGAATAACTTAGAGTATACGAATATCAAAATAACCCTCCAAGCCTAATCTACCTAATATACTTGAGCTTTCCAAGCTCCTGTTACCAACGAACTTCTAGGAGTTTTGTCTTCACTAGCTATCCGGATGCCACAATTTCCCCTGATTACATCCGCCACTCAATGATTTATTCCAATGCTTCCCAAAGGCACCAAAACTTCTCTCAACACTTAGAATCAGTGAGGTAAATATTTGGACTAAAAACCTCTCATGGATGTGTAGATGGAGAGGTGGGAGTATAGAAACTTTAGAGAAATGATGTAGAGGATTGTGAATAAAACAATCTCTAACTGTTAAGTGTTTGGCTAGGGTTTCTTTCTCAAAATTTTCTTCAAAAAATACTCCTTTTTACATTTCGTGGGTAATGATGGTTTATATAGCGTTGGTAAAGAATGGGAAAAGCCACACTCCAAAAAGCAACAGGCAGTGGGTTTCATGGGTCACTCGCAACTTGGCCAGAGTTGCGAGTCACTCACAAAAACTAGCCTGTCAATGACTATTCAAATTCCAGCATATGCTTCTCACATGGCTTCTTTTGTGGGTCATCAGTCACAAGTCACTCGCAAGTCCAGTTGCGAAAACCACTTCTTCACAAATTCTTCACCAAACTCTCACACAACCCTTACATTAAATCCCACAAAAATACAGGGAAATGATTGAACAAAATTACAATCAAATTTGATACGGAATTAAAGCCAACAATATACAAAGTTGTAAATCACAACTTTACAACATATATATATATTAATTGTTAAATAAGAATTCGATTTGGAAGACATTCAATTTACAAACAAAAACAAAATCTTCTTTTCCCCAAGATTTAAATTGTAAACATATACGTAGTAGTAATGAATTCAAATCAATATCAATATTTATATATAAAAGCAAAGACCTTATGTGGAAGTGCATGAGGTCTTGCTAACTGGCGCTTTAATTTTGCATTTAGCATTTTTTTGCCTCTTTCATTAAGTTTTTTCTACTATTACCCAAAAGTTCACATTAACTTATTTTACTATTATATCTCATTAATTGCCTAAACCTACACCACACATTTCTCTATTCTTCATGTCTTATGCATACCTACTATTTTAGTATTTAAAAAAAAACAAAAATAAAATAAAATAAGTAAGAGCTAATAGTAATAACTAACAAGATAAGGTCCTGGAGAGAGATAGAAAGATACAAAAATGTTGTGGATTGTTAAATAAAACACACTATTTCACTATATATTACTAAAATAAAAGACCTAAGACTAACAAAACATTTGAAAGAGAGAGAAAGAGGAATCTATGGGTCACCACCTCCATTATGCTGGCCTCCCACCACCATCAAGACGCCGAAACCCCTACAGGTAATCTTTTTTCTTTTTTCTTTTTAAATTAGGCGCTTAAATATGATTTAGGTTTAGATAATTTCATTGGATAGTTTTTATTTTAGGTATATAAGTAAAGAGAATATTTGGAGTGCAATATAAAGCCATATTCTACCATGGTTTAATTTTAAATCATTTATAAGACACATGCATATTCACTTGCCCACACCATGTCTTAATGTGGCACTATCAATGAGTGAAAGACAACAAAGAGTTGGGCATACTTTCATTTCATGGTATGAAACATGTGAACACAATACAAATTAGTTGATTTTCATGATCCTATTATTCTTTTACATTTATTTTTGGTTTCATGATTTTTTTTTAAAATTAATTAATTTTACCTTAAGAAGGCTACATATATATATGAGATGGGTTTAAGTTAGACCTGGTATAACTTCACAAGAGTTACACCTTTTTTAGACCATTGATTACTATTAGATCTAAAAGTCAAAAAACACTCATAGTAATGTCATTATTACTCCATTGAAATTAGTGATTTAGGCATTAACTCTTCTTATTAAAGGGGGAAAAAAACTATAGCATTAACTGTCCACTATCTTCCACATCATCATCTACTTCCTTTCATCCTCTCACACATCTTTCTTCTTGCACTATGTACTTTTAGGCCATCACCATTGATTTCTTAATAGTATTTTGTCTTGAGGTACTAGAATATTTTAGAAGTATATGGCCAAAGTCACATTATTTTTGGAGAAATATCTTATTATGACATCCTCCATTGTTGAAGGCTTTGTTCTGCTGTTGAGAGTAAATCTTTTGGTTCCATTACTCTAATGGAATGTTGCTCATAGCAAGTTTAATAAAGTAAATGTTGTAAATCCCCATTGCAAGCTATTTTTGTTCCTTGTGCTAGGTGGCAATATTGGCAAATTCATGAAGTTGCATTTCTTTTTAATGCAACTATCGTCAATTGATACTTTTCAATTTCCTTGGGTTCAAAGTTTAATAGCCTAATCAATGCTAAAAAGTAATAATTGGTTCCTCATTGAATGTATTTATTTCTAGTATCTGCTATCCTTGAGTACACTTCCTATCATTTGGTTTGGTATTTTGTTTTTGGGAAACATTTTTGTCTTGTTCTATAGGAGTCGCTAGGTGTTGTGATTTATTTTGATCTTTAATTTTGAGTACTGTAGTAATTAGAAGCGGGAGATGCCATAATGATGTGATTAGAAGTATGGGGGTGGTCTTTGATAAAATGAAACTCATATTTCAGTCACTCTTGGAGAGTTGGTGGTGCTACTGATCAACAGTGTTAGTAGTCAATCTTCTATTAATACTACCTTTAGTTTTCACTTAAGAATCGTCTCTCCAACTAGCCTAGCAGCATGAAGTGGATTTGGTGGATGTACACGTCCACTGGAGGCATTTTAACATCTTCAGGGCTGCGAGTTTGCTAAAATTCTGCTTTAGATTTCTTTTTGAGTTTTAAGTAGAGAACGATTGTTGAGACTAAGGTGGCGTTTGGATTCAAATGAAGCTGCGTCTGCGTTTTCAGTTTTTTTTTTTTCTCCAGCCGCAGTTGTTGACCCAATCTTCTGTGAACAGTGCATTCGTGCACTGTTCACGGACCCACAAATTTCACTTTTCAGCAACTTTTTCATTAAAAATGGGTCCCGCGGTACTATTCACACATTTTAAAATTATTTTGCTACAGTGTTTTCAGTTTTTCAGTTTTTAGTTTTCAGTTTTCAGCAATAAGTTCTATCCAAACGGACCCTAATTATTTCTAAAACCCTCATGACAAATTTTATTTAAGGTACTGCCAAAATTCAAATGGACGAAAAACAATTTCTCCTTTTTTCAAACCATATACTGTGGTTAAGTAATGGCAAAACGATACTCCCTCCATAATAAATGAATTCGCAAAATGGTAATCATGTTTATTAAAACAAAATAAAGATAGCTTGCATTTACAATTTAATCTTGAGAATTTTATGAATGGTGGAGGCTTGAAAGTATAATGCAAAAAGAAAGACAAGAGGAAGATAATGATGATATGGAAGAAAAGAAAGAGAATTAATGCTGTGTTTTTTTTTTCCTTTAATAAGAAGAGTTAATGCCTAAATTACTAATTTTTAGAGAGTAATAATGATACTACTATGAGTGTTTTTTGACCCTTAGATCAATAGGTAATCAATGGTTCACAAAAGGTGTAACTTTTGTGAAGTTACACTAAATGTGACTTGAATCCATCTGTGTATGTGTGTGTGTGCGCGCTTTATTACTCTAATTTAATTTACTTTTTCTTTATATTATATGTACAACATTATCCAAAACCGTCTTACATAAAATAACACAAAATTATCCATGCATCGCACAAAAGTGCATAAAGTCCTGCCATGTGGCGCTCTAATTTTGCATTTAACATTTTTTTACCACTTTTCATTAAGTATTTTTTACTATTACCCAAAATTTTACATTAACTTATATTTTACTATTATCTCAATAATCTCCCATTGATTGTCTGAGCTTATACCACACATTTCTCTCTTCTTCATGTCTTTCAGCGTACCTATCTTTTTATTATTAAAAAAAAAGAAAAATAATAATTAAGGACTAATAGTAATAACTAACTAGATAAGACACTAAGAGAGATAGAAAAACACAAAAATGTTATGGACTATCAAATGAAACGCACTATTTCACTATTACTAAAATAAAATATCTAAGTTTGACAAAGCATTTGTAAGAGAGAGAAAGAGGAATCTAAGGTGCCCCCACCTCTTTCATATTGGCCTCCCACCACCATCAAGCCACTGAAATTTCTACAAGCAATTTTTTTTTTTTTTTTTTACCATGGTTTTAAATCATTTATATGACACGCATATGCACTCACTCACACCATATCTTAATGTCGCACTATCAATGAGTGGAAGGTAGTGAGAGAGTTGGACATACTTTCATTTCATGGTATGCAATTTATGGACACAACATAAATTAGTTGATTTTCATGATCCTATACTCTTTTGCATTTATTTTTGGTTTCATGATTTTTTTTAATAAAAAAAAAATTAAACTTACCTTGAAAATGCTACAAATGTGCAGTGAAGCCACTAAACTAATTTTTAATATCTCTAAATGAATATATTTCGTTACTCAAATTTAGATTATTTTTTCATTATAATATATGTATAACATTCTTCAAAACTGTCTTATATAAAATATTATAATTGTTGGAGGAAAAAATATAAAATGAAACCATCTTCTATAGTCTCAAAGATGGATCTCCTTCCAACAATTTCCTACAAAAGGCTTCATCAAGCAACTAATGGATTTTCTCTCAACAAGTTGATTGGATCTGGTAGTTTTGGATCAATTTACAAAGGAGTTCTTAATCAAGAAGAAATGTTGGTTGTAGTAAAAGTCCTAAACCGTCAAACTAAAGGAGCTACCAAAAGTTTCCTGGCAGAATGCAATGTCTTAAGAAATGTTTGGCATCGAAATCTTGTGAAGATCTTAACATGTTGCTCTAGTATCAATTATGATGGTGATGAATTTAAAGCTCTTGTATTTGAATTCATGACAAATGGGAGCTTAGATATATGGCTACATCCAATGAACAATTGTGAAAATCAATCAAAAAATTTGAGCTTTCTTCAAGAATAATTATTGCAATTGATATGGCTCCTGCATTAAATTATATGCACAATCATTGTCAGCAACAAATCATACATTGTGATTAAAAGCCAAGCAATATTCTTCTCAATAGTGAGATGATTGCTCATGTAAGTGACTTTGGTTTAGCAAGACTCCTCACAAGCATTGATGATTCTTCCCAGAAGTGTTCTAGTACAATTGGGTTAAAAGGATCTATCAGCTATGTTGCTCCAGGTATAACCTCTCTTATTTAGTTTTATAATCCTTAACAATCCTATAATATGTTGATTTTATCTTTGTCACTTCAGCAAAAGATAAGAATCAACTACTTCTATTTTTGAGCATATAAGCTTTTTAATATTTGTGAAAATAGTATTAACATATTAACATAGTCTCTTGTTTACTATTTCTTTGTCTCTTATAACAAATATTCACTTGATTACATACAAGCATAGAATTAATTTTACATAAAATTTAAAATAAAACAATTAATAGCAAAAATACGATTCATACTATGAGAAATGCCTAAGTTAATTTGGAGATGGACATTTCGATCCTTTGACTAAGGTTCGTATCTTCTTTGTATGCATATACTTCAATCAAACTGAACATGCAAAAAAAAAAAAAGCAAAAAAAAGAAGGTAATTAGGCTCCTCGGGGTAAAGTTTCATACACCTTCCTTCCATTGTGGAAGTAATAGCATATGTGATATTATTTTTCTATATAGATTCGTTTCATTTTCTTTGGATTTACATTTTGTAGACCTTAATACATATTATTCATTATAGATAGAAATTGCCTAAAACCCGATGTCGTAGGTTCAAATCCTACAGAGCGTGATCCCATTCTTGTTATTCTTAGGTCGAAAATTACACTGAAATGAAATAATTGAACAGCAATTTCAATTTGACCCCTGCCCTATGTATTAAAATTAATAAAGCAAGTAGGGGTCAATCAAAAAAAGAGCTATTAATTAATTAAAGGTCCAACTGATCACCGCGTCTGTATTGTAAATATGTGGTTACAAATAATCCAGCCAAAGTAATAGGAATTAGACCTAAGACAATTCCAAATAGAAAAACTTCAATCATTTCAATTTGTTTGAAAGAGGAAAAGGAGAGGTAATATCTATTCTTAACTATTAATTCATATTGTCCATGAATCTCAATGACCAAAATTGGAAATTGACACGGTAATAAACTTAAGAAACTATAGAATATATGGAATAACACAGAAAGATTTCATTTTTTTATGAATCGTTTGTTCAATTAATTTCAAATAAGTCGTATCTTGTTCAACCCGATAAATAGAGCTGAGGTTATAGTTAAAACCGCTAGTAGAAAACCGAAATAACTAGTTATAGTAAGCATAAAGAGGCTAAATGAATATGGTCTTTTTATACATATGTTTAGAAAGCACTTCCCTAAATTCAAATTTTTGAAAGATACAAACAAGAATAAGCAAAAAGACCATCCTTTCATTCCATGAGTTGTGGAGTATGGCATGGGTGGTGAGGCATCAACTGAGGGGGATGTATATAGCTATGGAGTCCTTGTGCTGTAAATGTTTACAACAAAGATGCCCACTGATGATATATTTAAAGATGGTCTCAATCTCCATAATTTTGTTAAGATGGCAATACCAAAAAGACTTGTTCAAGTTGTCGACCCAATGCTTTTACCAAGAGAAGTTGCAAAATTGGGGGTTGCAACTGTGGTAACAATGCCAACAGAAGAAGAGGACAATGATAATGAAATTGAAGTAGAAGAAGCTAATAATATTGACGACTCTAGGCATGTTGATGCTGACATGCAAAAGTTCTTACTCTCAATTCTTAACACTGGAATCTTCTGCTCATTGGAATCCCCAAAAGAGAGAATGAGTATGGAGGAAGTCATTAAGGAATTGCAATTCATAAAAAGTGCTTTCATTAGTTTGGGGATCCGCAAAGGCAGACCAAGTAGAGCTCAAGTAAGGGGTATTTAGTTTTGATTATAAGGCTATGTTATTAAGTAGTGTGTCCTAGTAATTTACTTTGATTTCTTTCAGTTCCCAAATATTTCTATTAAAAAAGCATGGAGATTTTATATTGACCTTTTTTTAATTTTGAGTAGATTATCATAGCTGATTGTAAAATTGGATTTTCATTTCTCATCCATGATCAAAATATTAAACAAAAATTGTCCTCTTATCAAACCCACAACCTTCTTGTAATAATTCCTATCCCTTTTCTTATGTTATCAAGGTTCAATATGGTGAGCTAACGAATTTTTTGTGTGAATTGCAGAGACATGAAACAAATAAAAGAAATTAAATATCTTTAATAATGCCTGGATTAAGGAAGGGATTAGGCATTTTTAATTGATGTGTTATGATTTCTTGCTAGTTTAATACCCCTTTTTGAAAGCATCAAAGGATGATTTTCTTTCACTTCTATTGTTGGTGTCAGTGATTTTCTTTCTCTGCTGGTGTAGGAGTGTTCTTCATGTACTGTACTTTGTTTTACTACTGTAACGTGTGACTGTGTTTGTACTAATAATCAACTCAATTCCTAAATGCCTTTTGTAGGAAGGGAATGCATCGAAGATGCCATGTTAGTTTTAGAACTTTATATGGCATTATTCTAGTGTACAATAAAAGTGGATCTTTTGTTTAATTTCCCTTAAAACTTTTGTTTTAGATTACATTATCTTGTGGCTGTAGAGAGTATAACAGTCGATCTACGTTTCAATTTATTATATAAGACTTTAAACAAACACCTAAAAGAACAATCACCCTTCACTGCCTATAATTAATTCTTCAAGGATTTAGGTTCAAATATATATATATATATATATATATATATATATATATATATATATATATATATATTTTATTAAAAAAGAAACAAAAATACAATCTATTCAAAGAACAAAAGGTCATTCAGCTATCAAAATTACTAAGCCTAAAAGAAGCCCACTCGACCAACAAAACAAACCAAAAATACAGAGTTAACCTGTGCATTAATAGCACAACCTAAACAAACATCTGTGAACTATGACAAGGGAACACTGTTTAAGCAACCAACCTTCCAAGCACACTGCAATAGCCTTAGCAGCTAATTGGCAATCTATGGCAGCAACAATCTGCGGAATCCAGAGTCATTCTTTGCACCTCTCTCTGTATTTACTTGCAAGAAAAAAGCAAGCAGCTGACTTCAGTAAACAAAGCGAATAAATATAGTGCAATACAATCAGCCATAGTTAGTACAGCATCCTACTACCCAAAAAAAAAAAAAAAAAAATCAGAACCTTTGCCGTTTTCCATTTATCCAACAAGCGGCTCCATTATATCTCAAAATCCAAACAAATTCCACAATTTACTGCAGAAATTAAAGATCATTCAGATGTGGAGATCAAAATAGATATGTTTAAGCCCCAAAGTTAGCAAAGAATCCTGTTTAGAGTGGAATTAGGGAATTTTGCTTTGAACTCAAGCTTGCCTCTTAACATCTTTCTTTATTTTTTGACAGGATTTGCTCCTTAGTCAAGATTGGGCCATTACGGATGATAGCCTTCCTTTGGCACCAAATATAATATATAGACGCCCACCATCCTATCTAACATATGGATGCTGTAAGTCCCTTCCCTTTGAGGTTCCTAACAGCCCAATCCCCATAAACATGCGTCCGGAAAGATCACTAAATAAAGAAATGGCCCATGCTTTCAACACAACCACTGCATAGCACACAAAGTGGGTCACTTGTGTAACCCCATTGGGACAGCCTACCTCTAGTGGTTAATTTATTCTTGATCACCAATAAGCCAATGAGAGTATGCTTTTGTATAGTCTGACCTCTTGTGGCATTCATACGTAAGACACAGAATGTGGCACAAAAGAATATATTGAACCGTGATTTTTAAAGCTTCCATGTATACGTGCAAGCAACAGAGAGAGTATAGAGATATGCATTAGAACAAATAGCTTAATAAATAGAATGGTATATATATAAAAAAAAAAAAGAAAAAAAAAACTACAAAGAACTCATAAATCATGAAAAACGAATGACATTGGAAAGTACAGTAAGCAGTAACAAGGCTTCTTCTTCCAATTGCTTCACGCCTGCTGGAACATAGCGTCGGCTTTTGGATATCATATCGAACCTAAACACAAGTCCATCATAGAAGCCCACCAGACAATTTGTTTTCAAAATCCATCTACATTAAAGTCCATTCCAAGATGTATTTCTTAATACACTACCTACACTGAAGTTTGACCCAGCTTAATCTTCAAAATCAAGCTCAATCAGCCCAATCCAGCCAGTGAATACTGAATACGCCGTTTCTAACTTAATAAATTTGTTCACAATCCAGCCAGTGAAACTCACATTTCACAGTACGTATATATATTGTACTTTTGTTTTTGAAAATGCTTTGTATGCAATCTGGGATGCTAAAAGTAACAGTGTATAAAGATTTATTGAATTTGCCTTAATATAAGTTATAACCATATATATTTCTTTGCGCTGAAAAAACAATGTTTTTTACTGTCACAAAAACAGCCTTGCCTAATGGAAATTGGAAACTAGGACGTGAACTGTGCTAGTTTAAAAAACAGATGTGAGCTTAGGGAGCAAGGGAAACCGCAAATTCAAAAAAAAAACACGCACGCACAAAAGGGATAAGCTTTGATAAAAGGGAAAAAAAAAAAAAAAGTGTAAACGTGCAGTGATCGAAGAAATATAGGAGAAGTGGAGGCTTGAAGCAATTTATTGAATACTCAGTTTAAAAATCAACTAGAAAGTGTGGTTCTATTTTGTATTTACGTGAGAATTAAAGACATATTTTTACCGAGTTGACCAATTTTGTCTTTGATTAATAAAATGAAATAGGTTTCATGAAACTTAATTAGCCTTTTGTCATTGAATAAGATAATAGTGGTTCCATTCCTTTTAACACTAAAGCTCAATTACTAGCTCTTGTTATAGATTTAAAATACTATTGTATCCATCAAAATAATAATAACTAGTTGCTAACCCGTTCAATGCACGGAAATGCTATTAACTCTGAAAAAAAATAATAAAATATTTAACTTTTATACTTTTCCATAGTTTAGAAGTGTTGTCTAATATTGAATATTATTGAGTTGTAAGTGCATAGTTATCGAAACTTACAAAGTAATTTACAATTTTTAAATTAATAAAGCAAAACTCTCAATGGTTATATACAGACACACACACACACTCAAAACTAATATAAACTGCAAATATATAAACAAAGACCATAATTTGAGGAAGACACACCAAATTTCAAATTTGAGTAACAATATGACTTTCTTGTAATAATAACAATATAGATAGTTCAAAACATGAAACAATATCAAAATTATAATACTTAATTCCATTATCTTTTATGTTGAATCCAAACAAATAATTAATTGAAATTAATCCAAACAAATAATTAATCAACCTCATAACTTTTAATAAGAAAAAAAAATCCTATGAACCTAAATAAAAAGCATTTAAGGTGAAGAATTAAAATCAACCTATTAAGACGTAAATACCAAAAACCCCAAGAATTAAAGTTTCAAAATTTATAGAATCTCCAAATTCTATTTCAAAACCAAACCAAATTCAACAAATTTATATATAACATACCAAATAAAAATTTATCGTTCCCTAGATTGGAAGACATAGGTTGTAGCTTTGATTTTTCTTCAAAAAATATAGAGATTCTTTATCTGGCATGTACAATAAAAAAAATAATTAGTAGAAATTTCAACCCAAAAACCAAATTCACAAAAACGATGTGAATATAAATATGGAGATTAACCCAAATACTGAAATGATAATCAATTCTAAGATAGAATAAGATAGAGAGAAAATCTCAGACACATATGAAAGCAAATAAAAAATTCGACATAAAAGATAAAATTCGTTAATAACAATATAAACAAATATCCACATATGTTGAATTGAAATTTTATCAATAATAACAATATAAACAAATTCAACATAAAATTAATTAATTAAAGAAGAAAGCTTAATCAAATTGCTTGCGTTTTTTTTAAAAAAAAAAATTCTAAAGTGAAGTTAAGTTTATGTGGTGTTTGGTATGGGAGAATTCACATTGCTCCTAACATCCAGATTCCTTAGAATGTGATTACTTGCAATTTAGATGCCTAGGAATGTAACTATTCCTATATTTGATTTAATTGAGAATCTAATAAGATTCCTAGAATTTTGAGATGATAATATTTAGTTTATTTCTAGGAATCTTAAATGAATTATTTATATTTTCTATTCTATCCTTAGATTTGAATGTGAACTACCAAGTCCCAAAAAAAATCTTCTTCTAAATAAATAATGAAAAACAAAATATAAATTATAAATTATGACAAATTCATTAAAACTGTAGTCTAATATTTCAAAACGACAAGTACAATACAAAAATAACTATTTAAATTCTTAAATGTTTTACTCTTAAATAACTATTACATAAATATTCTTAATAAGAAAATCAATTCTTAATAATAGTTATAAATTGACAATTTTAACTATTTTTCTTTATCAATTCTTAATAATAATTTTTAAAGGAGCTAAATCAATAACAAAACAACCTGACAACATTTAGGTCTATAAGACCATAGAAGTAGTAATAAAAATAAAAGTAGTTCATCAACAGTGAATACCTGGCAATAATGGAGGGTCCCCTTTAAACTTTTTTTTTTTTTTTTTTTTCGGTGCATGAAACCTAAATAGAACTTTATTAAAAAATATCTCAGCAAAGTTGTCTATCTTGTTTATGTTATTTTGGTGGGAAAAAATAAAGACAATGGAAAATATATTGATGATTTGTTTTATATTTTATCTTAATTGCTTAAATGATAAAGAAAAATAGTTAAAATTGTCAATTTATAAAAAATAAAATTTTCTTTAAATTTGAAAATCTGGATACCCACTTATTTTAAAGGGAAACCACATTTCTACTAAAAGGGAGCTAAAGGAGGAACCCAGATTGCCATGGCATCTAATTACCGAGCGTGACCAAATACGAGAATCTTTAAACATTCCTAAGAATTCTAAAACATTACCCTATACCAAACGCCACATTTGGGTTTTAAGGTAGTAATTGCCAAGGTTTTGAGGAGGGAAAAGAGACTCCTAACAGGAGTCCTTCTTTATCTTTTTTTCTTAATCCCAACGTTTTTTTTTTTTTTTGTTGAGTGAGTCTTTTTTTTTTTTTTTTTTTGAATCCTAAAGTGAAGTTAGATTGAGGGTTTTGAGGTGATAATTGTTAGGGTTTTGAGGAGGGGAGAGAGAGTCCTAACATGAGTCTCTCTCTCTCTTTCTCTCTTTTTCTTAATCTAACATGAGCATTTTTTTCTTTTTTCTTTTTTCAATGTGTGTCTTTTTTTTTTAGTCCTATTTTCAACGTGGGTCTTCTTTTTTTTTAGTCCTATTAGAATTTTTATATATATAAATTATCAATGTTTGAGTTTGAATTTAGGTTGGACTTATTAGAGAGATAAAATTTCACTCCTTATTAAATTTTGATTAAACAAAAATAATTTTGTTTTTTAAAAAATGATAATGATGAGTTTGAGTTTAAGTTAGAATTGTTAGAGAGATAGAGTTTCATTCCTTGTTAAGTTTGGACTAAAAAAAAATATTTTTATTATAATAAAATGATAATTTTATTTAAATATTGTGCTGATGTGAAAAATTGTGAAAGTTTCAGAGGTTTCAGTTTTATAATAATAATAATAATGGGAAGGTATAAAAAAAAAAGAGTAAATACCTAACACAATTGGAGCCTCTTTGTTGAGAAACGGGCTTCAAACGACTAACATCACAATCATTTGGCCCTGCCCCACCAATAATTTACCCTTCAAACACTTATCACCAAACCCACCCCAACACCAATAATAGCTAATGTAAAATAGTGGATTTACAAAGTTTGATATTGCAATGGGTTTGGCCATGCTCCACCATCAATTTGCCCTTCAAACACTTCTTACCAAACCCGCCCCAACAACAATAATAACTAATGGAAAATACTAGATTTACAAAGTTTGATATTGCAATGGGTTTGGCCATGCTCCACCATCAATTTACCCTTCAAACACTTCTTACCAAACACACCCCAACACCAATAATAACTAATGAAAAATACTAGCTTTACAAAGTTTGATATTGCAAATTAATGGGGTTTGGCTGTGCTCCACCATCAATTTACCCTTCAAACACTTCTCACCAACCCCCCCCCCCCCCCTAACACTAATAATAACATACAGAAAATGCTAAATTTACAAATTATCTTAAATTACTTAATACAAATTGTTGATGAGGTTTTTAGTAGACGTAAATTTTATGTTTTTTTTACGGTAGTGACTTCACCAGCACTGCCAACTCAAGTGAGGTTTATATTCTTAATTTATATAGTTAATTATTCTGCTTTTATTTTCTTGTAAGCACATTAATTTATTAATACTAAATCCTAGAAAATTTTATCAATTGAAGATAGTATCACGTGTGTGTGTGTGTATATATAATGCACTATAACATTTAGCAAAAAAAAAAAAAAGCATTACAACTCTACAAGAGTGTAGAGTAGCTAGCCAAACTTTACTTGCTTGAGAGTAAAACAAAGCAGGAAAATGTTTGTGTGTGTCATCATTTTAAAAGCTTACAATTTGCATGGACAACATCACTATTACAGCCTATATTATATAGAGAAATGTTATATCTACAACATTTTTACAACAAATTTTATGTGACAGGTTGTTACTTATTGTTATTAGTGGGAAAAAATAATTTCAGTTGTGGATTCAAATTGATAACTTGTAACAACCTACCAACTAGAATATGTTGTGAAAGCGTTGTAAAAATGTTGTGAACGCAACACTTCACTATTATATAGCAAAAAAATTAACAAATGTATCCATTTGAGCATAAAAAGTGGTACTCAAAGTTTTCTGGGGATGTTGAATGTTGCAAAATGAAAACACAGATTTCATGTTACACCTGGTTGAACTTGACAGGTTCTCATATTAGAACCCTAGGTGATTGCCATCAATTGCCACAAGCTAGTGACATAGCTTAGCTTTGGTTCCAACTATATCCCTTATAGTGTCCATTTGGTTGATACACCTCTCCTCCATTAACCCCAAAATTTAAGGACATAATTACATCTAATTCTACTTAAGATTAAGTAACAAATCCAATTAAATTTAATACATTACCCTCTTCTTGCTTCCATTTCCTCATACCATATATACCGCTGTTTTAAAAGTCTAAAGAAAACTATTAAAACATTCGTAATGCAACAAAAACCAATACTAGAACATACAAAGTTAATTTTAATTATATCCAATGAACATGCTAGTTGGAAAGTTGTATGAATTTTAACATTATGATTTTCTGCAGCATATAAGGATTATTCAAATAAAGAAACAAAGAACAATTTTTCATAAATAATTACACTTTTTCTAATGGTAAAAGTTTTACATTACTTATCAAAATAATAATAATTACATTATTGTACACTTTTTGAAAATTTGTACAATATTTGTTGTACAATATTTTTTAAAATCAATGTCACCGAGAGAGAGAGAGAGAGAGAGAGAGAGAGAGAGAGAGAGAGAGAGAGAGAGAGAGAGAGAAGCAATTTGAAGATGCAATAATGCATGTTAATTTTTTTTTTTTCTTTTCAATATTGTGTGTGTATAAATGATTTCTTCAATTTCTAAGGAAATGAAAAGAAAAACTCTTTAATTCATTGGTTTAATTTTTAAATTTTTTCTATCTTCTTATAATAAATAAAAACAATTTGAGTCCCCAAGGGAGATCGGGTTATTTGTGTATAGTTTCTAATCAAGTTAAACAGATATATATATATAGATAAACAGTTTTACAATTTCTTTGGTTCAAAATAAAAGCTATTTACCAATTTGTCACTTGTAATTATAAAAAAAAAAAATTTAAAACAGTGTGTTATGTCTAATGTTGGCAAACTGTAGAATTGAACACCACATATGTGGTATCTTCATAATAGTTGTATGCAAGATAATGGTTGAAATAAAAAAAAAAAAAAAAAAAAAAAAAAAAAAAAAAAAAAAAAAAAAAACTTTATAAAAGCCCTTACGCACACAAATAAATTTACTGCTGCATGGATATCTTAGTTCGTATAAATTGGTATACTAGCACCCTATCTCTTTACATTCCTCGAAGATTTCTCTAAAAACACAATAATATACCAAACAATGGGTTTGGTTCAAGACTTTGATCGCAATGGGTTTGGTTCTGCCCCACTATCAATGTAGCCTTTAAACAATTTTTACCAAACCCAATAGAAAACCAATAATGAAAAACACGACCAAAAAGTTGTTCTAATCACGGCCAGTGAAAACTAATTTTGACACAAATCAGACGGTAGTATTGACTTTAGGGTCTTTTTTCTGATGGTAGTAACTTATTCATCTAAGTCAATTGAGGTTGGCTATCTTAATTTATATAATTAATTATTTTCTTTCACTTTCTTGAAATCACATTATTAATATAGTAATGTGTGACCTACCAATTCATCAGTGATGTAAATATTTCAAATTAATGAAATAATACTATCTATCTTAAAACAAAAAGGAAAAGAAAAAAAAAAAACCCATATCTCATCGTATTAAAATTGGGCTGTCCTAGTCATCGATTTTTCTTCTTCTTGTCTATATATATTTTAATGGATAAAACTTCTTTTTTTTTTTAGAAGATTTAATTGATTTATGATTTATATTAAATGTTATTTTTTTAATTTATAAATTTGATTAAAGTAGTTATAAACATATTATATATATTTGAAAAAAAGAAATTATTTTCTCTACATTGGCATCTTAAAATAATTTGGATATTAAATATTTTTTTCACACGTACTTAATTATTCTTTAGTATGTATAAAAATTTTGTTTGAAAAACATTATATTATTATATCATTATTTATCTATTGTTTAAACTAAAAGCATATAGACTTACACAGTTAAATTTAAAATTTGATATAAATAAAAGTCTCTTGCATCATAAGGGACAATTACAAGCTAGTCAAATATATATATATATATATATATATATATATATATATATATATATATACATGTGTGTGTGTATTTATAGACAAATCTTTGAGAAAATCCAGTTAGATTTTGATTAGATTCTCTATTTTGCACCAACGTGACCTATTTAATTTTAAATTTTGTGTCAAGTAAATGATTGAGTGTAAAAATTAAAAAGTTCAAATCTAATTAGATTTTAAATTGGATTTTAATTGAAATCCAATTTTTTATCATGTGTCTATCTAAGTTTTTATTTTATTTTTTTGACAAGTAAATTATTGAGTGCAAAAACCGAAAAATTTAAAACCAATTAAATTATAAATTATATATATTTATATATAATTGGATCCCTTTCAAAAAATAAATATATAAAATAAATTATATAATTATGATTGTTTTTAATTATACATGTGCAGAGCGTAAACTACATACTAATTAAGAAAAAAAAAAACGTCATTCATAACACGGCTTACATGACACGGCTCACATGATGGTATAGAAGTCAAAGAAATAAGAAGAAAAAGAAGCCCTGCACCTAATTCAATTATCCAAGGAAAGGGTTAAACAGACTCTTGAACCTTAGACACGCTGTTGCTTTGCGAATGTCACTGCTTGACTTCCTGCCACAGCCTCGCGAGTTCAACCGAATGTGGAATGAAACTTCGGAAAAATTTGAGGTTAAGGAAAAATAAACGCTGTTGTATTTTTTTTTTTTCCAGAATCACGAATGAAACTTCGGAAAAATTTGCAGCAACAAAATTTGCCTTATGAGATCTAACTAAAAGGTGGAGACCATCGAGTAGGACTCTTCCGTGGCTCTTGGCTACTTGCTTTTTTCAATGAAATTATTATCTCCTTTGCCGCAATGCTTGTTAAATAACATAACAAAAAATTATAATTCAATAATTCCTGTATTTTGATTAGAGTAACTATATATCTATTTGATTTAAGATAAAATATTATTTTGGTCCTTACATTTTGAGTCACAATTAATTTGGCAAATACATTTTGGTAACAATTAATTTAGTCTCTTTAATTTTCAAGTTGCAGTCAATTTAATTCTTACCGTTAACTCAAAAATGTCTATATAACTAGTGGTGTGCATTGCTGGCACACTTGAAGTGCATGTGGTGTATAGAATAATATTTTAAAAAAATGTAATTAACATATAAAACTGCCACCTCAGCCAGGGACGAAGCCAGTGTTTTGAGTTAAGGGGGCAGTTTTATATATGCAGCTATTTCAATCTTTGACTCTACTACTACTTAACTACTGAGATTTTTTTTTTTTTTTTTTTTTTTGTGTTGGTAAGATCAAAATTTTTTTTGTTTATAATTTTTAAAATGGCAGGGTTAATTGAGCTTTTTTTTTTTTTTTTAGTTTTACTATATGTAATTTTTGTTGTTTACCTTTTTTTTTTTTGGCTTGTATATTTTGTTTTAAATTTTAGATTTATAAATTTTTTTATAGTCACTAAAATGAGGAAAATACTAGTGTTACAATTTTTTTATTAAATTATTGATGTGATAAGTGATCACTAGTAAGTAAAAAAATGATGTGAGTGATGGGTCCATGTGCCAACCAATAAGAATTTGCTATCAAAACAGTTTGTAAAAATGTTGTAAAAAAGTTTGTGAGTATAACATTACTCTTAAAAAAATCAATAATATTGTTTATAAGAAAAAATGTAATTTTATAAAACAAAATTGCAAATATTAATACACACACATATATATATATATATAACAATATTTTTTTAAAACAATTTAGGGGGCATTGCCCCTAGTCCAAAGCTAGCTAGGTACCTGACCTAAGCAATTTATTAAATAAAAAATAAACTACGTAAAAAAAAAAATTAAAAAACAAAAACAAACTTTTGAACTGATGAAATTACGAGAAAAAGTATAATGAATTAAAAAAAAAACTCAAAATTCCCTATTTATTTTCTTGCGATCCAAACACTAAGAATAAAAATATACTGTTCAAAAAAAAAAAAAAACACAGCTTACATGTCGTTAGTCAGGAAATAAGAAAAATAAGAAAGAAAAAGTAGCTCTGCACCAAATCCAATTCCTCTTTATTTTTGTTTTTTAAAATTCGCTGTGTTTACTTACATCAAAGATTAGAAGATCGTCATGGAATTTTTAGTGGAGAATACAGTGTAACAACACTGGCATGGACGATGGATTCTTTATGACTCATGATTTAGAAGTCAATTACATTAATGGTTCCTTTCATGTCTCTAGTGTATTCCGAGCTCACCTCACTGTCTAATCAAAGCAATTTTAGTTCATTCTATTTTCTATTGAAAATTCATCATTTTACAGTTCCTATGAATTTCTCGTAGGGTCTGCTCAACGGCCTATGCACGTTAAAAAGTGATTTCTTTGTTTGTTCGCTTCCACTTTTTATTTTTTTTAGACAGGACTGGTTTTGGAAGCGCATTATCAATTTATTAAATACTAAATCATAGAAAATTTTATCAATTAAAGATCCCACGGATTTTATATTTTTGGAGGTATTTGACAATAGCATTAACGCACTACAGGGTACGCAAATGATTTTTTACGTCACAACTAACTGAAACAGCCTATATATAATACAAACTTGTGTATCTTCCTCTACTGCACGCTAAAATTTCACCAGTTTCCTTCTCGTCCAAACCAATGAAGCTTCTCAACCCCAATTTTCCTGCATTATCATGCTCTACATTCCTTCATATCATTCTACTCTTTTCTGTAACCCTTCTATGCTTGAAACCTGCCACCTCTTCTGCCACTCCAACAAATGAGACTGACCGTTTCGCTTTGCTTAAATTCAAGGAATCCATTTATTATGATCCATATGGAATCTTGAGCTCATGGTTGTTTCTTTCCACTTCTGCAACTGGCATGGAATTACATGCGGCCGCTGTCATCAAAGAGTCATAACCTTAGAACTACAAGGTCATAACTTGCGTGGCACCATTCCACCTTTCATTGGCAACCTCACTTTTCTTAGGGCCATCAACCTTCGAAACAATAGCTTCTATGGTGAAATTCCAAAGGAAGTTGGTCAGTTGTTCCAATTGCGAGAACTCAATCTTACAAATAACACGTTGGGAGGAGAAATTCCAACCAACTTGTCCAACTGCTCTGAACTCAGGCATATAAGAGTCTCGAACAACATACTTATTGGGAAACTTCCCATGGAGCTTGGCTCTTTGACCAAGCTTTCTGCTCTTGGGGTTGCCAGAAACAATTGCATAGGAGGAATCCCAGGTTTCTTGGGAAATCTTTCATCACGCTTAATATTTTCAGCAAGCGATAATGCCACGTACTGCTGCTAGGTTTTGCTATCACTATTCAGAAACCAATAGAAATTTGTCAAGTGTCATTGAAATAGAGGCATGAAACGCATCAACACGTGTAAGCGATGACACAAGCAATCCAGCACGTGTAAGCAATGATATAAGCGGACCAATCAGGCTGTGACATGTGTCACCAATCAAACTCTGCCACGTGTTGCTCACTTACCCCCAAACTCCTATAAATAGAAGCTTTACTAAGACATTTGGGGACACACAAAAAAGATATCTTGAGTTTAGAAATCCAGAAACTCTGCCGAAATCAAGCCCCAAAGCCTCCAAGAACTTCAAGAACTTCAACCTCGAATACAAACAACATTTGAAGCAAAATCATCCAAACTACTTGTCTAGGTCTCAAAGGTCACTAGAATCAAGTTCAAAAACCTCCAAAAATCTCAACAAACCACAAATCAGCGAAGCTCTAAGGATTCTAGCCTCTAAAGCCCTAAAGAACTTCCACCACAAACCTTCAGAAAAAAAGAACACACAAAGAACATGAAGAACACACGAAGAACACGAAGAACACGAAGAACGTGAAGAGCAAAGAATTTCTAACAAGCTCATAGCTAGAGATTCATTATAATTCTGTTTCAAAGATCTTTGATCCATTCCTCAGCCAAATTGAAGGATATCTTGTGTTCGAATTAAAACCACATCACCACAATTCCAATCAACAAATCTTTCAAGGAGATCGAATCAAAGGATCCCCTTTTTGTAATCACGGAGAATTGTACCACATATTCATCAATACAAATTCGTATTTGTGAAACTATTTTACTTGTTTGACTTATTTCAAACAGAGAATTTAGTCGTCTACAAATTCTGGCACACCCGGTGGGACATCTCTGCCTCTCATCTCTTTCTACTTCAAAAGAAAAGAAATTCCATTGGCTACTAGCTTTGATGGCCTCTAACAAGAATGCTCAAAAATCAGTGATGGATGCTTCTGTTACGGATGATTATGTCGGCCCAATCACTCGTAGTCGATCCAAAGTTCTTGATCAACTGCAACCCCAACCAACCAAAGAAAGCAAGCTTCATAATACCATCTCTCTGGACTTTCTTGCAAATAGGAAAGCTACCACTAAGGATTCATCTGTCTCGAAAGATTTTGAGATCAATAATGAATCATCCCTAACAAAGAACTTTTCTATCAACTCTTCACCCGTGATGAGAAACTTAAGGAATAAAATACCTTTGACTCATCTTGTCTCATCATTTTCTCCATCATATCTAGAGGTCATGCCAATGATGATGACGAACACTTCTCCCATGGAAGAAAAGATGGCTGACATGGAACAAAAGGTCACCCTTCTCACAAAATCACTTAAAGATAAGGATGTCCAAATTGCAAACCTGATGAACAAACTGGAGTTACAAGATTCGGGTGAATCAAACCTTGACCTTGAGCACCCGCCCAGCTTTACCTTGAAAGGAGTAAATGCTAGGGATGATAAGAAAAAAGGGGGTGAAGGCACTTCTCAACAAGGACATTCCACCTCAATGGCCTTGATATCTGTCTAACAATTGCAGGACATGATAACGAATACCATATGAGCACAATATGGAGGTTCTTCAACAAATTCTCTCATATATTCAAAGCCTTATACGAAGCGCGTTGACAATATGAGAATGCCAAATGAGTATCAACCCCCTAAGTTCTTGCAATGCGATGGCAAGAGAAACCCTAAGCAACACGTTGCTCACTTTGTAGAAACCTGTGAGAACGTAGGGACTCAAGGAGGCCTCTTTGTAAAGCAGTTTGTTCGTTCACTAAAAGGGAATGCCTTTGATTGGTATATAGACTTAAAACCCGAATCAATCGATAGTTGGGAACAACTGGAAAGGGAGTTCCTTAACCGGTTCTACAGCACACGCCGCACGGTAAGCATGATGGAGCTTACCAATACTAAGCAGTGGAAAGACGAGCCCGTTGTTGACTATATCAATCAATGGTGTTTTTTGAGTCTAGACTGTAAGGATAGACTGTCTGAAATATCTGCAGTAGAAATGTGCATCCAAGGCATGCATTGGGGACTTCTGTACATCCTGCAAAGGATAAAGCCCCGAACATTCAAAGAATTGGCAACTCGTGCGCACGATATGGAATTGAGTATCTCTAGCCATGGAAATATGAAATCTCCCATACTTGAAGAAAGGAAAGAAAGACGGGAAATAAAGAAAAATGACAGGAATACAAAAAGTAATGTCAAAGACTTCATGAATATCAACCCTACCCCAGTCAAAATCTCAACAAGAAATGTGAAGGCTAATGAGAAGAGGCCTGAGGGAGGCCAACGACGCGAGATGCGTCGCTCATCGCTCAAGGAATGGGAACAAAAGGTGTATCCTTTCCTAGACGCCGATATGCCAGAAATGCTAGAACAACTACTCAAGTTGAAATTAATTGAATTGCCAAAATGCAAACGACCAGAAGAGATAGGAAAAGTTGATGACCCGAACTATTGTAAGTATAATCGCATCGTAAGCCATCCAATCCAAAAATGCTTTGTTCTTAAAGAACTCATCATGAAGCTAGCTAAGGAAAGGAAAATCGACTTGGATGTTAGTGATGTTACTCAGTCAAACCTTGCCACATTTGCTTGAAAGTTACCTAGTTGCAAGTCTCCAAAGCAGGGGGCAAATACCACTCTCATCCAATTTGGTTCTTTGGAACCTGCTCAAGTTCAGCTCTCACAAAAAACATCTAATTATAACTCAAATGATGATAAAAAGTCAACAGTGGATGAGGAAGAGGGTTGGACGTTGGTTACTCGCAAGAGATGGAAGAAGAGACGAGCATTCCCTCTTCATTTGATCACCCAAGAGTCCAGAAGAGCACAAAACCAAATTCATCCTCAGTCAAGAAAAAAGAATAATAAAAGGCAAGAAAGACTGAGAACAAAAATGTATGATGATTCGACACAAACCCAAAAATTTCGAAGTCTCATCAAATTGGAAGAATTCTTCCCCATAAAATTCTTTCAAAACAAGTCACCAAAGGCTATTCACACGGTCTCTCGTTGTGAAGTTAATGACAAAAAAAGGGTGTTGACCATGGTAGTTCAAATGAGACTTTGTCATCTTTAGAGCAACTTAAATCTCAGGTTAATGAAGTTGGACCCTCGCAATCCTCCACCTCACCAAAAGAAGGGATCACCCAAGCTCTTGAAGAGCCAAAGATGTACACCCCTTATACCAATACACTTCAACAAACATAGGAATATTGCTCATGCTCTCCAGACTTAACTTTCACTGATGAGGATCTATTGTTAGGCTCTAAGCCTCACAATCGTCCACTTTATGTCTCTGATTATGCTCACGAACAAAAGATTGATCGCATTCTTATTGACAAAGGCTCAACTATTAATATACTACTGAAAATGACAATGAGACGACTTGGTCTTGCTATGGAGGAATTATCGCACAGTTGCTTGGCCATACAAGGTTTTAACCAAGGAGGACAATGCGCCATCAACATGAAACACTGGAATTAATCATTGGAGAATTGACAAGCAACGTTTTGTTCCATATCATTGATGCCAAGACAACCTACAACATGTTGTTAGGACGTCCATGGATCCATGGGGACGGAATAGTGCCGTCAACTTTGCACCAATGTTTCAAGTATCTTCAAAGTGGAATAAAGAAAGTTGATGCCGACTTGAAGCCTTTTTCTGAGACTGAAGCTCACTTTGCTAACGCGAAGTTTTATCTAGAAGATGACATTCCAAATGAAGTTCTCCCGGTTGAAATCCCGTCCATGAAAAGCAAGCAAGATGAAAAGAAGCATGTTAAATTCATCACTAGAAAGGATATTCTTGCCCCAAAGGAAATCCAAGATATGGGAATGATCAGCCTAGTGAACCTACCACTAATTCAGAGAGAGTGAAAAGTTCAACGCCTTCCAATAACCCTACACTCCTCTGTTATGTGCCATTATCACACCGCAAGAATGGACAATCACCATTTGCGAAATGCCCTCAATCTAAAAGGGACATGCGAAGGCCCCCTACAAAGCTCATGATGAAGGATGTAGCCATATTGAAAGAAAATCATGTTATGCCTTTAACTTCTTCCACAAATCCTTTGCCCACGAAGCCACTAAATGGATTCGTGAGGTCTTCACAAAGTCTGAGAGAGCATGGTATTCTACCAAGTAAGCGGACGAAATAATGGTTCGACCGAAAGGCATATAGGCTATTAGCCAAAGCAGGCTACGATTTCTCAAAACAAGGCGGCCTAGGGAAACTAATTCCAAAAGCCATTGGAGAAAAGATGCACGGCCTTAGTAAAACACAAGGGAAAATGCAGCTTGAGGGGCATGAAATTCCTATCACAAAGACCAGAATAGGTTATACTCTAGAACCAACAGCTCAAATATGGATCAATAAAAGAAGCAATGCTTCAAGTTCCCAATCCATAACAGTGGAGGTAGACTAAAGTTCAAATCAAAGAAAAGATCACTCTTCATCACGCATCTCAATATTCGATCGCATTAAGGCTTCATCGTCACAAATTACAGTGTTCGATAGGTTAAATACGACTTGTTTAACACAAAGTCAGGATATTTTACATATGCATCAGTCTTTAATCGATTGGGGGCAACGAAAAGGCCTATTGATAGTTGCTCTCAAAACTCAATAAACTTTGAGGTTCAAAAGAAAGAGAAAGCTAATGATGAGATTCGCAGTAGTATTCCTTCACGCATGAAACGTAACTTTGTCTTAGATATCAGCATTGAAGGAGCTCTCAAAGTCAAAAGCCGAACGATTGTACACACAAGTCAGTCACTCGTCCACAAGGAGCAAATTGAAGAGGTATCATCCTCATTTCATATTACAGTAGAAGAAGATACATTGTCATATGTTGAAGCCACCAAGGATGAAGTCGATGAAGCTCCCCTAGCCTTGGAAGATGGAGTATAGACTACAGTTGATGAACTTAAAGAGATTAATTTAGGAACTACTGAAGAACCTCGACCAACTTTCATCAGTGCTCTTCTCACTCCTGAAGAAGAAGAAGGATACCTCCAGCTCCTAGTAGAATATACAGATGTGTTTGCTTAGACTTACAAAGAAATTTCTAGGCTCAATCCAAGTATTGCTTTACACCATTTGGCAGTAAAGAGGGGCGTGCGCCCAGTAAAACAAGCTCCAAGATGCTTTTTGGCAGGAGCTTATCCCTCAAATAGAAACTAAGGTCAATAAGCTAATTGAGGCAGGCTTCATTCGTGAAGTACAGTATCTAGAATGGATTCGTAACATCGTCCCTGTCAAAAAGAAGAATGGACAAATCCAGGTGTGCGTTGACTTCCGTGATCTGACCAATGCATGTCCCAAGGATGATTTTCCGTTACCCATCACTGAGGTCATGGTTGACACCACTACTGGTCATGAAGCCTTATCTTTCATGGATGGTTCTTCAGGTTATAACCAAATTCGAATGAATCCTAAGGATGAAGAGTTCACAGCTTTTTTACCTCTAAAGGCATTTACTGTTACAAAGTAATGCCTTTTTGATTAAAGAACGTTGGTGCTACTTATCAACGAGCCATGCAAAAGATCTTGATAATGTACTTCATAAGTACGTGGAGTGTTATGCCGATGATCTGGTGGTTAAAACAAAAAGGAGGGAAGACCATTTGGTAGATTTGCGATCCGTGTTCAACTGCTTAAGAAAGTATCAGCTTAAAATGAACCCTCGCAAATGCACTTTCAGCATAACATCTGGGAAATTTCTTGGTTTCACTGTGAGGCACTGTGGTATTGAAATTGACCAGTCCAAAATTGAAGCTATCCAGAAAATGCCAGAGCCCAAGAACCTACGAGAACTTAGAGGCTTGCAAGGAAAACTAGCTTACATACGACGATTTATCTCAAACTTGGGAGGTTGATTTCAACCTTTCAATAGATTAATGAAGAAGGATGCACATTTTGAATGGGATGAGGCTTGTAGCAATGCTTTTGTGGGCATCAAAAGATACTTGCTTAATCCTCCAGTTTTAGGTGCTCCTATCCCTAGAAAGCCTTTGGTGATGTACATCGTGGCACAAGAAAGGTCTCTAGATGCTCTTACGGCACAAGAAAATAAAGAGGGGAAAGAAAGAGCCCTTTATTATCTAAGTCGAACTCTCAATGGAGCTAAATTAAATTATTCTCCTATTGAAAAGATGTGCCTCACTCTTTTCTTTGCCATAGACAAACTAGAGCACTACATGCAAGCACATACGGTCCGTTTGATAGCAAAGGCAAACCCGAATAAATATGTCCTCTCCAGGCCAGTGGTTTCGAGTCGCATAGCTCGATGGGCAATCTTGCTACAATAGTACGACCTTTCATATGTTCCGCAAAAAGCTGTCAAAGGACAAGTATTGGCAGATTTCTTAGCTGATCACCCAGTTCCATCTGATTAGGAGTTCTCTAATGATTTCCTGGACGAAGATGTGTTTTATATTGAAGTAATGCCACCATGGATGATGTTTTTGGATGGGGCTGCACGTCAAGAAGGTGTGGTGTTTTTCTCCACAACGACAAATACTTCTATGCTCGTTCTCATTAAGCGAACTTTGCTCTGACAATGTAGCCGAATATCAAGCATTAATCATTGGTCTACAAATGGCCATTGAGATCAGCATATCGCAACTCGAGATCTTTAGGGATTCCAAATTAATTATCAACCAAATCTTGGAGTAATATGATGTTAAGAAAGAAGACGTTGTCCCCTATTGCAAATGTGCGAAGAAGTTGCTTGAAAATTTTAAGGCAATTACATTGGAGCATATACCAAGGAAGGAGAATAGACAGGCTGATGCTTTAGCTAATTTGGCTACTGCCTTAGCATTATCCCAAGAAGAGATAGCCAAAGTTGCTATTTCCCAAAGGTGGGTGGTGCCTTTCGTGGTTGAAGAAGAAGAAGAAAAAGAAGAAGAAGAGCAAGCCAACATCATTTCTGTATGCCTTGTCGAAAAGGAAGATTGACGACAAGCGATCATTGGGTACCTTCAACATGGAAAACTCCCGGATGATGTACGCCATAAGACCAAAGTTCGGCGAAGGGCTGCTTGATTCATTTACTATAAAGAAACTCTCTTTTGCCGTTCATTTGATGGTTTGTTTCTCCATTGTTTAGGAGAGGAAGAGGCTAAACAAGCCTTAGAGGAGGCTCATTCTAGAATATGCAGTGCACACCAATCAGGTCCTAAGTTACACTACAGGATCAAGCAAATGGGTTACTATTGGCCTACGATGGTGCAAGATTCCATAGAGTATGCTAAGGAGTGCGAAGCTTGTCAATATCATGCAAACTTCATCCATCAACCACCAAAACCTCTACACCCAACTGTAGCTTCTTGGCCTTTTGATACATGGGGGCTTAACGCAATAGGATCATTACCAAAATCATCCGGTGGCCATTTGTACATTTTGGCTACAACTGATTACTTCTCAAAATGGGCAGAAGCTGTGCCTCTTAGGGAAGTGAAGAAAGAAACAGTGGTCAATTTTATCCGAACTCACTTGATCTATCGGTATGGTGTCCCTCGGTATATCATAACTGATAATAGCACACCGTTTCAGAATGGACTGATGACGGAGCTATGCAAGAAATTTGTATTTAAATAGTACAATTCTTCTATGTACAATGCCCCAACGAATGGATTAGCCGAAGCCTTTAACAAAACTCTTGGCGGTTTGTTAAAGAAAGTGGTATCCAAAACAAAGTGAGACTAACATGAAAAAATCAGAGAAGCATTATAGGCATATCGAACAACATTTCGAACGCCTACCCAAGTGACCCCATATTCTCTCGTTTATGGAGTGGAAGCTATCCTTGCCCTAGAACGCCAGATCCCATCACTACGGATCGCCGCTCAAGAAAGGTTAACTAAAGAGGAAAATGCCAAGCTTAGGTTACAAGAGTTAGAGGCACTAGATAAGAAAAGGCTCGAGGCCTAACAACGCCTTGAGTGCTATCAAGCTCGTCTGTCAAGCGCATTCAATAAAAGAATTAAACCACGATCATTCCAAGTTGGTGACTTAGTCCTCGCCATTCGAAGACCTATCATCACAACTGATCGTACAGGCAATAAGTTCACGACAAAATGGGATGGACCTTATGTTGTGCAAGAAGTCTACACTAATAGAGCTTACAAGTTGATTGATCAGGAGGGTGTAAGGATCGGCCCCATCAATGGGAAGTTCCTCAAACGCTTCTATGCTTGAAAATCAAGAACTGCTCCTCAGTAAGAGTTTAAACTGCCCACTGCAGCATTACAGGGGTACATGATGTCTTCTCATTACCTTTGAAAGTGTAAAAATAAAGAGAAATTAATCACGCTCTATGTCACCATTTGCGAGTGTGGCGTAGTGGTTGGATGCCCATGTCGCCCTTAAGGCCGAGGTCTCGGGTTCGATTAGAGGTGATACCCACTATTGCGCAATGGGTGCCCATGAAATGCTATGGGGTGTAGGGCGAGGATTACACGCATGAGCCCTACCTTTCTGAAAACAAAAAACAAAAAAAAAATCATCAAAACCATAAAATAAAATAAAAAATCATCAAAAAAAAATTTTTGGCTGAACTACGTAATAACTTGATCCCTCTCCGGGGTACGTAGGCAGCTTAGTACTTTTCACTAAATTTAGTCACATGAAAAAAAGAAAGATTGCTAGTCTAGCTTGAGGAGTTTTTCAAAGATCATTGTAGTAGAAAATGAAGACTTCTGTATGGCATTCCCCATCTTTTATGGACATTCTCCAACGTGTATGAAGTATGCTTTGCATCACTTATCTCCTAGGGGCATCTTCTTGTACCTTGTAAGTCTAAGCTACATCATTTCTCTTCTAGGTTGTGCCACTTCATAGCTCTGAAATTTGAACCACATCATCTCCCTTCTGAGTGGTGCTGTTTCACATCATGCCTCTAAAATCTAGACCACGTCACCTTCCTCCAACATCTGAAGTTGGTGTTGCATCATCTCTCCTCTAAGGGCATGTTCGTGCAATGTCAAAATCATGGCAGCATTCTTCTCACATCTTCAAGGTTTTGTTGGCATCTCTTTGCATCCTCAAAATCTTGATAGGAGCTTCTTGAATTTTCAAGCTTTATTATAAAGGCCAATATTAGTGCAACTTCAATGTGAATGCAAGTGCCAATATGGAATATTGACGTGGCTTCATGGGAAAAATGAATGCCAGCACGGCTTCAGAGCAAATGAAGCGTTGACATAGTTTAATGGCAAAGATGGATGTCGGCATGGCTTTGATGCAAACGAAGTGCTGATGTAGCTTCATGGCAAAGATGGATGTCGGCACGACTTCTGAGAAAATGAAGTGTTGACGTAGTTTCATGGCAAAGATAGATGTCGGCATGGCTTTGATGCAAATGAAGTGTTGACATAGTTTCATGGCAAAGATGGATGTCGGCACGGCTTCTGAGCAAATGAAGTATTGACGTAGCTTCATGGCAAAGATGGATGTTGGCATGACTTCTGAGCAAATGAAGTGTTGACGTAGCTTCATGGCAAAGATGGATATCGGCATGGATTTGATGCAAATGAAGTGTTGACATAGTTTCATGGCAAAGATGGATGTCGGAATGACTTCTAAGCAAATGAAGTGTTGACGTAGCTTCATGGCAAAGATGGATGTCGGCATGCTTCTGTACAAATGAAGTGTTGACATAGCTTCACGGCAAAGATGGATGTCAACACGGCTTCAATGCAAATGAAGTGTTGGTACAAATGAAGTGTTGACATAACTTAATGGCAAAAATGGATGTTGGCATGGCTTCTGTGCAAATGAAGTGTTGACATAGCTTCATGGTAAAGATGAATATTGGCATGCCTTCAATGCAAATAAAGCGTCGAGGCAACTTTATGGCAAAAGAAGAATGCTGGCACGGCTTCATGGTAAAGACTCTTGATGTGGCTACGTTGCAAAGATCCTTGATATGGTTACGTTGCAAAGACAAGTGTTGGTGCAGCTTAATTGCCAAGACAAAGGCCAGTACAACTTCAAGGTCAAGTACTAGTAATAGCATCATTGTATCATAAATACTGGTGATAACCATTGTTGCCTAGATAACTGCCGCTATGAGAACATCAAGGAGGGATATTGCTAAGAGATTGTTATTACAGGGCAATAATTCGATAATATGAAGACAAACATCACTGTAAGAATGTTGATGTAAAGCTTGATGCTAAAGCCCGAAGGACAAAGAAAGCATGCTGCATAACAAAAACAAGCAACCACAAAGAACTTGCTAGAAGAAAATCTCATGGCACGTCTAAAAAAGAAAAATCAACAAAGAGAGAGAGCTTCAGTTCCAATCTCTAGTCTGTCAAAAAAATAAATAAACAATAAATAAATCAATCAATCAAAAAGTGAAAAAATAACAACAATTAAATAATTTAAAAAAAAAAAAAAATCTCTACACTTGTATTACGCTACCCAGGAGATTATGCTTTGTATAACTTCATGCATGCCCTGGGTGGCTTTATTTAGAAGACTTCTGAGATAACAGACAAAAAAGGAGATTTGGCAAGCCATTAAAATGCTGCCACCAAACAGATGTTATTTGAAGTCAAATTTTGCAACTCAAAGGCACTCAAAGACAAAAAAAAATACTGCACTTAGTACCCAAAAGAAGATCACGTTGTCAGAAAGAATTTATTGCATTAGACTTGGGATAAAGTTCTAGTCCGCATATTGTTCAAGAGTAATGCTACCGCTACAAATTATTTTACAACCTATTTTGATGTGGTCAACCTCTTGTTGGTTTGTATTGAAGCCTACCATTAATATCACTTTTTCATACCAACAAACTACTCACCACATTAGCAGTTTGTAAAATTATTTGTATCTCTAGCATTATTCATGATTCAAACTGACTGTGCTACCGACTTGAAAGTTTGAGATTTCAACTATGTCAGAACCATAGAGAAAACTAAGATGGCTACAAATTCAACAATGCCTGTCGTCTCCTCTTCCGGATTTCTAAAACTTCTGACAAGGTGTCACAAAAATCAACCCATAGGAGTCTTCTACAGCCTTCGATCCACCAAACCTGAAAATTCCAGGTCCAGATCCCTAGCCATGCATTGCCACACACGGCCACAAATTCTCAACGACCCGTGGGTTTCTTATTCAAATCTGCGCAAATCTGAGAACAATTTAACAAAACTGATGCCACCATTAGAGCTATCGGCCTTCGATCTACAAAACCTGAAATTTTTAGGTCCAAAAGATCAACCACCCGCCACCACGCACCGCCACAAGCTCGCAATGACCAGCGGCTTAGTCCCTCAAAACTGTGGAAATTGATTCACGATTTCACAAAACTAACCCTATAGGTGTCTTATACGACCTTAGGACTACAAAACCTGAAAATTTTAGGTTCAAACAATCGTCCACGCGCCTCCATACGATGCCAAAAGATCCGGCGGTAGCTGCCTTCCGCTTTCTGCCACACGCGCAGCTCCTTCTGCTACGCGCTCACACGCACCTACACGCGCCATGTGTCAACACGCACTCCAGCATCTTCATGCTCTTACATGCATCCCAATGACGTCATCCTCCATGAACCAGTTTGACTCGGACCAACCTGGAAATTTGACCTGGATCCGGACTGCCTGAAAAAAAAAATGCTTTGACTAGTTGGACCTTTGACTTTGACCAAAAAGTCAAAATTTTCAAAACAGGCCTGTCCTACTAAGTTTTTTATGTACTTTCCAATTTTGGGATCTGTTTCTTCAACTAAGACCTGAAAATTGCACAACAGTCCAATTTCTAAAAAGTTGACTTTTGCACAAATCTTGACCAAAAGTCAAAATTTTTGAGAATGGCCTGTTTTGCTTAATTTTTCGCGTACGTTCCAATTTTGGGGTCTATTTATTCATTTGAGAATTCAAAATTGCTTAAATAGAGCGATTCTACAACTGTTGGCTTTGATGTGAACTTTGACCGAAAATCAAGATATTCAAGCAAAGCTTGTCCTATCAGGTTTTCACAAAGATTTTGATTTTGAAATCTGCATATTTGTTTTGGACTTAGAAACCTCCAATCTGACCCACTTCTTTGAAGTACTAGCGGTGTCCAAAATTTAAGCTCTCAAGATCATTATTTGAGATCCATCCATTTGGTCTACATTCCCTCAAGATTATCTTCCAGACTTGATCAAGGCTCCTCTTTCAAAGAACAAATGAACTCTCACAAGTATGTCTCAAAATTGAAATTACATTGGGTCACTACTTCCCATTTTCAGCCTACCATTTTCGTCGATGCCTACCAATCTCCAACCTACCATTCTCATTCGGTGCCTACCATTCTTGTCCACCATTCTCACCAAAAAGTCTCATTCGCCATTCTCAACTACCCAACTACCGTTCTTCATCTCTCCACTATAAATAGAAGGGTCGGATTCATTGAAAACTCATCAAGAAAAACACACTGAATCATGAAATGAAGATTTGCTTCTTTCAAATTTTCAATTCCTCCTTCACACAGCTAGTTCTCACTATGGCCTCGTCATTCTCAACACCTAGCAACCAAAATCGCTTCATAATCAGTTTGAAATCAACCCCATCATGGTTTAGTAGAAACCCTTCTCAAAACATCATCGCTATTTTAGGATTCAAACAAATTTTGTTTCCTTACTTAATGACCACATTTGTTCATAAAGTTACTCATAACATGGTTTACATTGTCGTTCCATGCTTCCTTGGACTTGGTTGGCCAGGAAATCTAAGTCTAGTAGAGACACTTGTTCTAAGTCTAGTAGTCTCCCTCTAACTGTTTGGCCTCCCATCAGAAGCAGCGGTTCAGAACAAACAGCAACTTGGCTGGTTTCTAAAACCAGGATCGCAAGTTAGCTCCACCTTCCATCTTCTTGTGCTTTCCCAACAAGTGGCATTAGATGAAGGTGGTAAAAGGCGTTGGGGTATCCTACAAATTGTCTCCTATCCAACACTTACGATGACCTCCATGGAACCAACTCATCAGAATTCAACCTTTGGTGTCGGTAAATGGTCTCCAAAGCCTCATTCCATGTTTCCACCAGCATGGGGTCCAAAGGTCATCATTGTTGGTACCTTAAAACACACTTTCTGGAATTACTCCAACTTAAGATTAGCTTGAAGAATTTCAGAAAATATACTTCAACTTAATGTCCATCAGCATGGTCTAGTTACACAGGCGCATTCAATGACTTGCTATCAGACCTCATTCAGCATGCAGTCAGTCCCACATCCCAAGGTGTACTTCCCAGAGACATCTACACTAGAGAGTCCCCAACATGCAGGGCTAGCGCCATGGTGTCATATGTTTCACTCATTCACTTTATTTTCATTTCTATCTTCTTCACCACCAACATTAGCACACCATGAATCCCTTCTGAAATTACCTTAACTTAACCCGAGTGATGCAATAACACATGCACATTCAACCACTCTCCCACATGTTCTCTCTGTGATCCGAAGTATACCCTTCAGATATAACTTCACCAGAAGTTTTTAAAAATGGGAGGTTAGTTCCAGAGCTCTGCATGTTGTACCCAGCTAACATTCTCACCTCTTCTCCATCTTCTACACCCTGTGATCGCCACCAACAATCCAAAATACTCTTTTGAAATTACCTCAGCTTAACCTCTACCGAAATGTTTCAATCTTACAAGTACATCCAACTTCTTGAAAATAACTTTCAGCCTCACCAACCCACTCCAATTACCATTGAACACTCTTTTGAAATTACTTCGACTTAACCTCTGCTGAAAAAACTCGGTCACGCAAGTACATTCAAATACTCATAGACCCCTTCTCGTTCTCATCAAAGCCTTTCATATGGGTAGGTCTACTCTTCTGAAATTACTTCATCCTGTTAAAAGCTCCACCACCTTCAGCTATTTCACTAGAAGAGTCAAGTATAAAAATCCATTTTTTTCAAGACTCATTCACTCACCACACTCCAAAACTGTGTGCATGAACGAGTCTCAAGGGGGCATTTGTAGAGAGGAAAAATTCCTGATCTATCACAAGCTGACACATCATACTACCAAGTCCACAAAATACAACCAATTACAAAGTGTCATGTACTGCTGCTAGGTTTTACAATCACTATTCAGAAACCAATAGAAATTTGCCAAGTGTCATTGAAATAGAGGTATGAAACGCATCAGCATGCGTAAGCGATGATACAAGCAGCCCTGCACGTGTAGGCAATGGCACAAGCAGCCCTACACGTGTAAGTGATGACACAAGTAGCCCTGCATGTGTAAGCGATGACATAAGCAATCCAACATGTGTAAGCGATGACATAAGCAGACCAATCAGGCCGTGACATGTGTCACCAATCAGACTCTACCACGTGTTGCTCACCCACCCCAAAACTCCTATAAATAGAAGCCTTCCTAAGACATTTGGGGAGATACAAAAAAGATATCTTGAGTTCAGAAATCCAGAAGCTCTGTCGGAATCAAACTTCGAAGCCTCCAAGAACTTCAAGAACTTCAACCTCGAATACAGACAACATTCGAAGCAAAATCATCCAAACTACTTGTCCAGGTCTCAAAGGTCACTAGAATCAAGCTCAAAAGCCTCCAGAAACCTCAACAAACCATAAATCAGCGAAGCTCTAAGGATTCTAGCCTCTAAAGCTCTGAAGAACTTCCACCGCAAACCTTCAAAAAAGAAGAACACACAAAGAACATGAAGAACACATGAAGAACACGAAGAACGTGAAGAACAAAGAATTTCTAATAAGCTCATAGCCAGATATTCATTGTAATTCTGTTTCAAAGATCTTCGATCCATTCCTCAGCCAAATTGAAGGATATCTTGTGTTCGAATTAAAATCACATCACCACAATTCCAATCAACAAATCTTTCAAGGAGATCGAATCAGAGGATCACTCTTTTGTAATCACAGAGAATTGTACCACTTATTCATCAATAAAAATTCGCATTTTTGAAACTATTTTACTTGTTTGACTTATTTCGAACAGAGAATTTAGTCGTCTACAGCAACCTCACTCAATTGGTTGTATTTTTTTTGTTTCAAAACAATTTAGAAGGAAGCATTCCTCCAAGTATTGGTACTTGTCAAAGTTTACAAAAGTTGGATGTTTCAAAAAATTACCTTAGTGGAGTCATTCCCCAACAAGTTTTTCAAATTTTTTTTCTGTCACTTTTACTGAATTTATCCCACAACTCATTTAGTGGCAAATTACCTGTTGAGGTAGACAATTTGAAGAATATTAATTTACTCGATGTTTCTAAAAACAATTTTTCTGGTGAAATTCCTACAATAATTGGAGATTGCTTGAACTTAGTGTACCTAGGCTTGCAAGGGAATTCCTTTAACGGGACCATACCTTCATCAATGGCTTCCTTGAAAAGCCTTGAACATTTAGATGTTTCATGAAACAACTTATCAGGATTAATTCCAAAAGGTATAGAGAAACTTTTATTTTGAAAATATTTGAACATTTCGTTCGACAATATTGAGGGTGAGGTACCAATAGAAGGAGTTTTCAGAAATGTAAATATGATATCTGTTATTGGAAACAATAAGCTTTGTGGGGGTATTCCACAGTTGCAATTACCAACATGCCACAAAGTTATGAAATCAAGAAAGTTCCTTGCTTCTAGATTGACAATCACAATTGTTTGTGTCGTTACATGTATTCTTCTAGTTTCAACCTTTCTTGTTTCTTATTGGAGGAAAAAATCAAAAAAGAAACCATCGTCTATAGTCTCAAATATTGATCTCCTTCCAACAATTTCGTACAAAATGCTTCATCAAGCGACTAATGGATTTTCTCTCAACAATTTAATTGGATCCGGTAGTTTTGGAGTAGTTTATAAAGGGAGTTCTTAAGCAAGATGAAAGATTAGTGGCTGTAAAGGTTCTTAGCCTTCAAAACAAAGATGCTTCAAAGAGTTTTATGGCAGAATGCAATGTATTAAGATATGTTCGGCACCGAAATCTTATAAAGATCTTAACATGTTGCTCCAGTATAAACTATATTGGTGATGATTTCAAAGCTCTAGTTTTTGAATTCATGATAAACGGGAGCTTGGAAATGTGGTTGCATCCGATGACAGATAGCGACAATCAATCAAAAAATTTGAGCGTTCTTCAAAGGCTAATTATTGCAATTGATGTGGCTTTTGCTTTAAGCTATCTTCACAATCATTATGAGCAAAAAATCATTCATTGTGATTTAAAGCCAAGCAACATTCTTCTTGATAGTCATATGATTGCTCATATAAGTGATTTTGTCTTATCAAGGCTCCTCACAACTTTGAATGATTCTTCCCAAAAGTGTACTAGCACAATTGGATTAAAGGGATCTATCGGTTATGCTACACCAGGTATTATCTTTCTTCTTTTGTTTTAAATCCTTAACTATTGTAATGTATTTATTTTCTTTTTGTCACTTTATCAAATGATAGGATTTTTAACTCCTTGATTTTCTTGTCATACATACTTTTTTAATTTTCGTATCATCAACATATTCACACGGGTGTACCCATAATTAGCATATTAACATACACTCTCACTTAGTAATTTTTATTTATTTATTTGCTAAGTAACTCTCGCTTAGTATTTGTTTTTCTTTTAGAAGTTAAAACATGTTCACGTTTGTACCACGCAAGCACGTAATTAATTTAATTTTTTTTATAAAACTGCAAAATTTAATTCAAAAATAACATTCAAATATGATTCAAACTTTGGGAAATGTTAAAGTTGATATTCTTTGACTAAAACTTGTACCTTCTTTGAACAGGTATATTTTCTTAATCAAAATAAATCAACAAGAGGGGGAAAAAGCGATTTGGACCCCCGGGATAAATTTATTACTGCTTCCTTTAATTTCAAAAGTAATAGCATATGTAATTATTTTTTTTAATATAGATTTGTTTGATTTTCTTGACTTTGCATTTTGTAAACCCTAAATCCATATTTTTGTAATAGATAGAATATTGCTTAATTTCCCTCCACTCTATGAGTTGTAGAGTATGGCATGGGCGGTGAAGCATCAACTGAGGGGATGTATATAGTTATGGAGTCCTTGTCTTGGAAATGTTCACTGGAAGTAGACCCACTGATGATATGTTTAAAGATGGTCTCAATCTCCATAACTTTGTTAAGATGTCCTTACCAAAAAGGCTCGTTCAAGTTGTCGACCCAATGCTTTTGCCAAAAGAAGTTGAAGAAATGGATGTAGCAATTGCAACAATGGTGGCAACAAAAGAAGATGACAATGACAATGAAAATGAAATTGTAGAAGAAGCTAATAATACTGAGGACTTTAGGCATATTGACGTGGATATGCAAAAGTGCTTACTCTTAATCCTTAATATTGGAATCTTATGTTCACTGGAATCTCCAAAAGAGAGAATCAATATGGAGGAAGTCATTAAGGAACTACAATTGATAAAAAGTGCTTTTGTTGGTTTGGGGATTCCTAGAGGTAGACCAAGTAGAGCTCAAGTAAGAGGCGTTTCATTTTAATTACTATAAGACTACTCTAAGTAGTGTGTCCTAGTCATTTACGTTGATTTCATTCAGTTCCCAAATACTTCTTTTCAAAAAGCATGGAAATTTTATGTTTACCTTTTCATTAATCTTGAGTAGATTGTCATAGCTGATTTTAAAATTAGATTTTCATTTCTCACTCATGGTCAAATTTCTAAACAAAAATTGTCATCTTATTAATACCCACAACCTTGTAACCTTGTAATGGTTATTGTTTTTTATATTATTAAGGTATAAAATGGTGAGCTAATGTACTTTTTTGTGAATTACAGAGGCCTAGAACAACTAGAAGAGATTAAATGTCTTTGATAATGCTTGGATTATGCAAGGGATTATGAGTTGTGATCTTAATTTCTAGCTAGTTTAACATCTCTTGTTGAAATGATTAATGGATGATTTCCTTTCTCTTCTAGTGTAGGAATCATGATTTTCTTTCTCTTCAAGTGTAGGAGTCGTCTTCATTTACTGTGTGATTATGTGTTTGTACTAATAATCAATTCAATTCCTAAAAGTCTTTATGGGAAGGAATGTATCAAAGATGCCATGTTAGTTTAGAAATTTAGATGCTTTATGCAACATTATTTTAGTATACAAATAAAAATGGATGTATCGTTTAATTTCCATTTAAACTCTAAGTTTTAGATTATAGTACCTTGTGGCAGTAGAGAATAAAACAATTAATCTAAGTTTCAATTTATTATATAACACTTTAAACCAACAGAAGACCAATCACCCATCATTGTCCAATATTTGTGAATTAGATATGACACACAGCGAATAGTCAAGGACCTCCCTAAAGCATATAAAGCTCTCTATATGTGGCTACACAAGAGAAGCAACCTGACTTAGTTTTGATCCATGTAGCCTTATCCGTTATTTTGGATCTACAAGACTTATTGGCTTTGGAGTATGACTAAATTAAACCAAGTTCTATTTTTTAAGACTGAATCCACCAAAGCCTCAAAGATTGTTGCATCATATATAATCCTATATATTTCCAAATTTAAGCAGAAGTGTTCCAACTGGTGTCAGTGGTCAAGCCATAGGAAGATTGTTTTCCCAAGGTGATCTAACCCAATTTAGAGCATCAACAATAATACTGTAAATGAAATTTTAATTAAAAAAGAGTATCAATTAGCTATTTGACAAGTTGGCAACCAGATTTTGAATCTAATAGACATGTATATATGCATAGAGGATTAACTCTTGTAGGCTTGTAGCACTCATTCTTAAGACAAAGAGAGAATGTGAGAATGTGGCACAAAAGAATATATTGAACCGTGATAACTAAGGTTACCATGTATACGTGCAAGCAACAGAGAGAGATAAGCATTACAACTAGTAACTTAAACCGCAAAAAATAGAATTGTGTAAAAAAATACTACAAAATACAAAGAGCTCATAAGTGCTAAAAAAACAAAGAGAAATGTTATGTCTATAATATTTTCAAAACACTTAAAAACTAATAACTAGCCACCAATAAACTTAAGTGGTAGTTTATTATGAGCTGTTATTGGTGAGGTAAAAAAATAATTTATGTAGTATAGACACCGCATTTTGTACCCATTAATAAATTTTGGTTCCCGGCCCCAATGATGAGCTTGACATATTTCAACCAAGGGTAATTAAAGAGTTCAGAATAGTTTGGAAGTAATCACAACCCAAAAGTGTCCAAATCGCTTTGAAATCAATACTGAAAAATTATTTTGCTCACTATTTTGACCATAACTTTTGATCTACAAGAACGAATGTGGTTTTGAAATCAATACTGAAAGGTTTTCCTAAGATGACCTTGTCTGTCATATTTTTCACAAGAACGAATGTGGTTTTAAAACACATGTTATCTTGGCAAACATGGGCTTTAGGAAGTTTGAATTCAATCTGCATTTTTCCTCCACTTGCAGAAGTCAATCTCTCTTTGGACTTCTTGAAGTATTTAGAGAGAATGATTCTTTCTTAAGTGCAGTTAAGATCAGCACCTGTATCGATTAAGGTTATGACCTCGAATTCAAAATCTTTGCTAATGACAATCCTGACTTTGGAATGCCACTTATGGAAGTTAATCCTAGTGATAGTATCTAAGAACAATTCTTTGTTGGGTTCTTGGATAAGATCCGCTGTAGGGTTAACTGTTTGATCAACTTCATTATCTGAGGGACCTTCCTCATTGCTTTGATGAGAAGTGTTTTCTAAGTGTTGGGTTTTTTAGAGGGCATTTAGCTCTTACTTTAAGGCTATGATCTTACCCTTGGTTTCTTTGGCTTCTTTTTTAAGGTTGTTGGTTGTAACTACCTTCTTGGATTGGGCTAACCTGTTGTAGGTTTGCTCTACCTTGGGTTGCTGGTTCCTTAGTTCAGGCTTACTAGTTTCCAGTACTAAAGGTTGGTAGGTTTTGCTAGGCTCCTGAGACTTGACCGCTGGGTTATCAATTTTTCTGGTAAAGGATTTGTTACCACAATTTTTCTTGAGATGGTCACGCTTGCCACACCTGAAACATTTTCCTGGTTTCTGTGGAACATGTTTTTCAAGCTTCTTAGCTTTTTTGTAGGCTTTGGAAATTATCCTTGGCCAATGGATTCTTCTAGCACGGTTTGCGAGCCTTTTTATTCTTAGACGTTTCCATTTGGCTTCTAGAGGTTCTTTCTCTTTTTCTAAGTCAGAGGAGGAACTGCTAGAGGTTGTACGGATATCTAAGACCTTAAGCTGATTTGTTGAACCTGGTGAAGGAAAGGCTGGTTTCTTTTTCACTAGTTCTTCTAGCATTTGGGCTACAATCTCTAAGGCTATTTTGTCCTTAGGGTAACTGAGGCTGGTGTGCTTATCTATGGGTGGCTTGGTTGGAGGCTACTCAAGGGGTGGATGGCTAGAGTTGACAACTTCCTTAGTTGCATTGGGTCCTTCTATGGTCCAAGCTTTGGTGAGAGCACAAAACTACTTGTGCTAGCCAAAATACCTTTCAAAGTATATGAAAAAGGGGACATTACGGGATATTTCCCTCATGAATGCCGTCCATGCTTCAAATACTTTTTCTTTTTGCTCTCTAGTATAATTGGCTTTGTAAGCTTCTCTTTTAGTCCTGTTTTCCTCAGAACTAAATTCCTTACCTAATTCTTCTAGGTCAGGAACAAATTGCTTGGTTAAGACTAGAAGCTGGGAATCTGTGTCTTCTTGCTGATCTGGAGGCTGTTCCATATCAGTTCCAGATGGGGATGAGGGGGATTACTCACGATCGTCTTCCTCATTGACAATCGAATCCTGTTTGGCTGTGTAGCAAGGTGTGGTGAGTTGGGAATTGGTTCTAACTCCCCGAAGCTGTACACCTAGATCTCTTCTAGACCTTAGGAAAAATGATCCTATAGGTCTGGTCGAGCTACACAGGGATGCAGATCTATCTCTAAGGTAGATAGGTGAATGCCTATGGGGCTGCTGTAGATCTGTTGGAGATCTAAACCGAGATGTGTCCAAAGGTGGTCTACACTCATAGTCTAGAGGAGTGCTAAGCCTAGATTTGTCAAAGCTTAACCTAACCATGCCGTCGGCTAGCTGTTGGACAAATTCTAGATCTGGATTCTGGGCTGGGTTTTGGATCTGTAGAGTATAGTTCTCATTCTCTAAAGTCCAATTGGCTAGGAATGTGACCTCTGTCCATTTCAGGGTTCTTGGGACCTGAATCCTAGCAATAGGGTCAGTGGTTTGGATGAAGGTTGTCTCACCTCTTTCCCTTCTATCAAGTGCTCTGACATTCATGTTCGTTCTCATGCACTTGTAGTATACTCTATATATCAAGGCGATCTGACTAGTTCCTTGTGTCATGAGGGTTCCATGGGTCTTGATATTGAGTGTCAGGGCTTTGATAATTGTGCTATCATGGATGTGGATAGTGAAGTCTGAGAAACAATTAAAATGGATAGGTCCATGGCTAAGACTGGTTTCTATGGTTCCTAAGAGGCTGTCGTTGAATCTGATGTGACGAGCATCTCTAAGGGCCATGAGGATTGAGCTGTTCAAACCTCTTCTAGTAAGTGGTTTAACTCCGACTTGGACTAATCCTATGTGTAGGAAATTATGTCCTTTGTTTTTATGTGCTTGAATGGCTGAAGGGCATAACAAGTAGCACGTTTCGTACTCCTTGTTTATACCATAAACTTGTTCTATGGTCTTAACATGGTAATCTATCTAGAAGGCTTTCATCCAAGACCATGAAGACTTATAGATCTGGTTGGTGGCTACTTTGGGGATATTCCAATCTCCTATGTCTAGATCTAGATCAGATAACTCATATGACTCCGAATTAAGTATTCCTACATTTGCTGGTATCTCTGGCATGGAAGATGGTTGGGAACATCTACTGCTGGTAGAAGAGAAGCTTCTAAACAACCTATTCATTTTTCTGGATTACAAGCTTAAATTAACAATTACAATCTAGTCACCTTTATCCTCAAACTTCTAGATCTAACCTTTAGATTTGAAACAAAAGTATACAATAGTGAGATAGACACCTGATCTATGAACTCACACCTACCGTAGTTTCCTCCAATAATGGGGACCACCCTTCACACGCCTTCTCTCGGCTTCACACGGGCTGACCAAACCAAACCTAGGAAGATTTCCAGCCACTTATGGTTTAGAGACCATATAGACTTTGGTAAACAGGTCTCACAAGTATATTTTTGCAACAAACTTTAGGGCTAAACACAAAAATAGGAAGAATAGGGATAACAGGGAAGCAAGAGTTAATCTGAACAAATAATCACAGAATAACAAATAGAATGGTTAGAAGGAGGCTCAGCCTACCATTTACAAATGAAAAAGAAGATGATAAAATAATAGCAGACGAAGAAATAAATAAATGGGAATGGAAGAGTTATCATGAAATAGATGTAAAACAAAATATGGGGTATGAGAGATATATCCATAAAATAATTTAAAATAATTATGATGCCAAAAATAACTTGGATAACTATGGTGGCAGTGCCGACCAACTTGATTGAATGATAAATAGTAACTTACAACTTCGACCGAGCCAACTTGGCTCTGATGGGTAAGTTTTTGAGCTTTGGTGACAGGGTCTTCTGTTGCCTCTATGAGGTCTAGAAGAAGTTTTTCTTGCCTGTTGAGAACATTGATGGTTTTGTTCCTACAACAACCATCTTTGCATGGTGTGGGTTCATCCGGGCCGCTGGAGTTACTGGTTCTAGAGGAATCAGAGGATGACCTATACATCTGCTTGAGTTCACTGTCACTAACACTACTGAATGACTCACTTTCAGAGTGGTCAAGTTCTAGTAACTTGAAGATCTCATTTTTGCTGGGTTGGTCGCTAATGAGGGTAATGATAAGGGATATGGCTTTAGCTCTACACTCGCTCTTGAAATGACCTTTCTTTCCACAATCGTAGCATTTGCTTGATGCTTGTGGAAAGGGTTCTTTGGTTTTTCCTTTCTTATAGAAATCATTAGTCTTATACTTCTATTTTCTATAATACCTGGTTGCTTTCTTCCTATAGGGATTCTCAAAGGATTCCTTTCCTTTGTGCTTGGATTTCCTCTTGGAAGGTTTGACTTAGTGTAAGTCATACTGTGTACAAAAATGTCCTATTCCGTACTTGGCTTTGTTCTTGTTGATTTGGCTTTGGATCTTGAGATCTCTGCACATCTTCATCCCTTCGCTTCAAATAGTGCTAGAGATGTCTTCATAGGTTAGGTTATCATAATCTATGACACCTGAGGGGCTGCAAAGGGTTTCCTTGACTTTCTGGCTATAAAGTGTTGGTAAACCATTAATGAATTTCTCCTTCCAAAACAGAGAGTTACAATCAATTCTGTGCATGAGTCTAGTGGTAAAGATATCTTCATACCACTTGTAGTCTTCTAGGGTTTTACATCTAAGGTTACTTAGCTGCTTGTAAATCCTTGATGTAATATTGCTAGGCTTTCCTGTGAAGTGTTTCATGATTGTATAGATCAGGGTATTGACTCCATCAGGAACTCCTTGTTCAGCCTTGTTGATGATGGGGGTTCCTTCCTCATCTTTTTGAACTACATACTTGATGTCTTCTTTAGACATTTTTGTTAGGCAGTTGTTCCACCATTGCAGGAGTTTTCCTGTGAATCCTAAAAACATAATTTCTATGACTTTCTGATGAGGACAGTCTTCGTCCAGGTAGTTGTTGGCTACCATAGTCATATGTTGGATCTTGTTTAGGATTTCCTATTCTGATAAACCATCTATGTTCCATTCATAGAGTCTATCAGATGATACTGAGAATTGGTTACTAACATTTCGTTCCTTATATTAGAGGTCAGGGGGTGTTGGTCTAGGGTACCAATTCTTGGTTGAGTTGGTTGGATTTATATTGGGATGGTAAAGCCATTTTACCTGTAAATCCTGAAACTGGTTTTCTAGTTGTTCTAATTCCTGGTCAGAGAATTGTAATCTGATTATAGGAAAACATGTTTTTCATCATCTTCTTTTGTGATGAACTGACTAGGATTAATGTAACCAACCCTGTGGAGACCTGGAATAGTAGTGGAGTAAGGTTTGTTGGTGAAAACAAAAATTCTTCCTGTGTTACCAACATGATGGTAGTCTCCCCATAAATCTTGCACAGTATCAAGGATTTTGTTGGTGGAATGCTTTTTCCAACAGTCTGTTTTCCTATAACGTTTAGACACTGGTTGGTATAGTTATTTTGCTCAGTCACTTTGTCAATTGGTTGGTGCCCATCAGTGGTGATTTTGAATGGAGAGGCTACTATCTCTTTTTTGCGATGGCTAAAGGTTATGGCTTGTAAAGGTGGATGGCTTGACCTGATAACTTCTTTAGTTGCATTAGGTCCTTCTATGGTCCATGCTTTGGAAAGAGCACAAAACTGCTTGTGCTGGCCAAAATACCTTTCAAAGTATATGAAAAAGGGGACATTACGGGATATTTCCCTCATGAATGCCGTCCATGCTTCAAATACTTTTTCTTTTTGTTCTCTGGTATAATTGGCTTTGTAGGCTTCTCTTTTAGTTCTGTTTTCCTCATAACTAAATTCCTTACCTAATTCTTCTAGGTCAGGAACAAATTCCTTAGTTAAGACTAGAAGCTGGGAATCTGTGTCTTCTTGCTAATCTAGAGGTTGTTCCATATCAGTTCCAGATGGGGATAGAGAAGATTGCTCACGATCGTCTTCTTCATTGACAACCGAATCCTATTTGGCTGTGTAGCAAGATGTGGTGAGTTGGGAATTGGTTCTAACTCCCTATAGCTGTACACCTAGATCTCTTCTAGACCTTGGGAATGGTGATCCAAAAGGTCTGGTTGAGCTACACTGGGATGCAGATCTATCTCTAAGGCAGATAGGTGACTGCTTATGGGGCTGTTGTAGATCTGTTAGAGATCTAAATCGGGATGTATTCAAAGGTGGTCTACACTCAAAGTCTAGAGGAGTGCTAAGCCTAGAGTACGGTTCTCATTCTCTAAAGTCCAATTGGCTGGGAATGTGACCTCTGTCCATTTCAGGGTTCTTGGGACCTGAATCCTAACACTAGAGTCAGTGGTTTGGATGAGGGTTGTCTCACCTCTTTCCCTTCTATCAAGTGCTCTGACATTCATGTTTGTTCTTATGCACTTGTAGTATACTCTATATATCAAGGCGATCTAACTAGTTCCCTGTGTCATAAGGGTTCCATGGGTCTTAATATTGAGTGTGAGGGCTTTGATAACTATGCAATCATGGATGTGGATAGTGAAATCTGGGAAACAGTTAAAATTGATAGGTCCATTGCTAAGATTGGTTTCTATGGTTCCTAAGAGGCTGTCGTTGAATCTGATGTGACGAGCATCTCTAAGGGCCATGAGGATTTAGCTGTTCAAACCTCTTTTGGTGAGTGGTTTAACTCCGATTTGGACTAATCCTATGTGTAGGAAATTATATCCTTTGTTTTTATGTGCTTGAATGGCTGAAGGGGATAACAAGTAGCACGTTTTGTACTCCTTGTTTATACCATAAACTTGTTCTATGGTCTTAACATGGTAATCTGTCTAGAAGGCTTTCGTCCAAGACCATGAAGACTTATAGATCTGGTTAGTGGCTAGTTTGGGGATATTCCAATCTCCTATGTCTAGATCTAGATCGGATAACTCATACGACTCCGAATTAAGTATTCCTACATTTGCTGGTATCTCTGGCATGGAAGATGGTTGGGAACATCTACTGCTGGTAGAAGAGAAGCTTCTAAACAACCTATTCATTGTTCTAGATTACAAGCTTAAATTAACAATTACAACCTAGTCACCTTTATCCTCAAACTTCTGGATTTAACCTTTAGATCTGAAACAAAAGTATACAACAGTGAGATAGACACCTAATCTATGAACTCACACCTACTGTAGTTTCCTCCAATAATAGGGACCACCCTTCACACGCCTTCTCTCGACTTCACATGGGCTGACCCAACCAAACCTAGGAAGATTTCCGACCACTTATGGTTTAGAGACCACACAGACTTTGGTAAACAGATCTCACAAGTATAATTCTGCAACAAACTTTAAGGCTAAACACAAAAATAGGAAGAATCGGGATAACAGGGAAGCAAGAGTTAATCTAAACAAATAATCACAGAATAACAAATAGAATGATTAGAAAGAGGCTCAGCCTACCATTTACAGATGTAAAAGAAGATGATGAAATAATAGCAGACGAAGAAATAAATAAATGAGAATGGAAGAGTTATCATGAAATAGATGTAAAACAAAATATGGGGTATGGGAGATATATCCATAAAATAATTTAAAATAATTATAATGCCAAAAATAACTTGGATAACTATGGTGGCAATGCCGACCAACTTGATTGAATGATAAATAGTAACTTACAACTTCGATCGGGCCAACTTGGCCCTTATACCAAAAGGGGGTAAATTACAGACTAAGGCCGGCTGAGGCCATATGCGGTAAATACAGATAAAGGCCGGTTGAGGCCATAGGGTACAGTGATGAATACCGGCTAGGGTATTAACAAAATAAAATTGTGCCATCTGATTACAATGCTAAAGGCTGGGTGAGGGGATAGTGTTTTGAAGCTATTCCTAAAACTTTTCCTCTGAGGTATTCTAGAGCTCTTCCTAGAATTGGAGCTTTTCCTAGAATTGAACCTGCTTCAGAATGGAGGAGTGGCTGCCTTAAATAGACTGGAGGGAGCCTTGGATGCCATCTGAAGGCTGCTGGAATCACGGAAGGTGAAATGCTTTTACTGAGGTGAAAACTCTTTCCACTGAAAGCAACAGTGATTCTAAATGATTGTGTCTGTGAACCTATAACCAAGCTACTTGAGATTTCTGATAGCAGAGTCATATGGTCGTCTTCCAAAAACATAGATCCTATCTATTGAACCTATAAAATGGTAATTCTTCCATAGATCCTGGCTGATATCAAGAATTTGGTTGTTAAAGTAATTCCTCCAGCGCTCTGCTAGAGCATTAAGGTATTTGTATGAAATATATGTGTCTCCTTCATACCATGGGCCCTGATAAGTGAATCCATTGATAAGGACAAGATGTTTTGAGGGATGAACTTCCATCCAATTATCTTTGTCCCATTTTGGTAGTGTACTCCAACATCTGATAAAAACAAAAGGGCTATTGATTTGCTTAACAACATTTTGGATGATCTGGGGTAGTCGGCTGATTTGGTCATGACTTGTGAGCTTGATAAGTCTGATGAAACCAGATTCAAACATTTGTAAGAGCCAAGCAGGATCTCTTTCTTCTTCGTCTGATCCATCTTCATAATTAACCAAAAGTCCCGGAAAAGGATGTCTGTTTTCATATACTCTAGAACTGCTTCCAAAGTAATCTTCCCATTTGGCTTGCATGAGAACATTATCAATATCATCTGAATCGTCTGGATTAGGGATAGTGGTTGTAACCAAAACTTTGAAATGCTTAAACCAAAGATTCAGTGACTAGTTCATAGCCTTGCTTTTCAAAATACAAGATTGTAAATCTGAAGGCAAGTTGGCAGTGGCACTTCTTAGAGTAGCTCGAGTCTTAAGACTGAGCTTAGCACAATCAGTGCCCATGATGGTCATTTTATCCATTGAATGGATATCCTCTTTGCCAGAGAGTTGACTAGTTAAGACCTCATTCATAGCCTCGAGGTTAACTAGGTGAATTTCTAGTGCTCTGAGGGTTTTTTGGAAAAGGTCTTGGTTTTTTCTGGTGTAGGCAAAGTGAAGGTTATCAAGGAGGCATTTAATGGAGTAGGGTAAGTCTGTATATGCTCCATCATTGAATTGTAACGTCCTGGATAAAACTTCCTGTAAAACAATAGCCATATCACCACTGGAATATGTCACCGTTGGTGGGACAAATTCCTGAAGGGATATCGATCCTCTATGGCTGGTAGAGGATGCACCTTCATGCATTACAAAAGACTATCCCACTAGTAGTCTTTTGTCTTGAGGATAGCCCTTTTATATATATATATATATATATATATCAAAAGGCTATATATAGACTAGCTTGTAACCCCATGCATATACATAGATACACTTAAAGAAATACAATAAGATGCTTAATATAATTCTTATATATCTATATATATATATATATATATATATATATATATATAATTTAAATAGTATTGATAGTCATTTTTTTATTTTATTTATTCTTTAAAAAAAATTGTAAGGATATTATTAGGTATAAAATGTAAATTATCCATTTTTTTATATAATTATTGTGAAGCAATTTTCTTTTACGATTCATTTATTCTAAACTATTTGGTTTTTATGATTAATAACTCACTTTGATGAATATTTATAATGTGGTCCCACATTTTATTCTAAAATTAAGAATAAAACTCTTTAAGAATAAATAATTTATAACACATGGCAAAAAATTGGAACTCTAATTTGGAATTCTAATTGAGTTTCTCTTAACTTCATCTATGATATATATATATATACACTAGTGTATAATCCATGCATATACATGGTACAATTTAAAACAGCACAATTACACATATATGGATTCATATTATACTTTGTTTAAGTCATAGATATATATATGAGTTTTTTTTTATTCAATTTTTTTATGTTTTATTTATATTAGACTCTTCATCTTTTGCAAAATATTAACTCACTTAGAAATTATATATATATATATATATATATATATATATATATACCTTAGCATTGTAATCAGATGGCACAATTTTACTTTTGTAATAGCTTAGCCGGTGTTATCAACTGTAACCCCATGGCCTCAGCCAGCGTTTCTTTGTATTTTCCGCACATGGCCCCAACCGGCCTTAGTCTGTAACTTACCCCCCTTTTGGTATCAAAGCTAAGTTGGCCTGGTCAGAGTTGTAAGTTATTATTTATCATTCAATCAAGTTGGCGGCAATAACACCATACTTATCCAAGCTATTTTTGGCATTATAATTATTTTGAATTATTTTATGGATATATCTCCCATACCCCATATTTTGTTTTACATCTATTTCATGATAACTCTTCCATTCCCATTTATTTATTTCTTCGTCTGCTATTATTTCATCATCTTCTTTTACATCTACAAATGGTAGGCTGAGCCTCCTTCTAACCATTCTATTTGTTATTTTGTAATTATTTGTTCAGATTAACCTTTGCTTCCCTGTTATCTCGATTCTTCCTATTTTTGTGTTTAGCCCTAACGTTTGTTGTAGAATTATACTTGTGAGATTTGTTTACCAAAGTCTGTGTGGTCTCTAAACCATAAGTGGCTAGAAATCTTCCTAGGTTTGGTTTGGTCAGCCCGTGTGAAGTCGAGAGAAGGCGTGTGAAGGGTGGTCCCCATTATTGGAGGAAACTACGGTAGGTGTGAGTTCACAAATCAGGTGTCTATCTCACTGTTGTATATTTTTGTTTTAGATCTAAAGGTTAGATCCAGAAGTTTGAGGATAAAGGTGACTAGGTTGTAATTGTTAATTTAAGCTTGTAATCCAGAACTATGAATAGGTTGTTTGGAAGTTTCTCTTCTACCAGCAGTAGATGTTCCCAACTATCATCCATCCTAGAGATACCAGCAGACATAGGAGTACTTAATTCGGAGTCTTATGAGTTATCCGATCTAGATCTAGACATAGGAGATTGGAATATCCCCAAAGTAGCCATCAACCAGATCTATAAGTCTTCATGGTCTTGGACAAAAGCCTTCAAGATAGATTACCATGTTAAGACAATAGAACAAGTTTATGGTATAAACAAGGAGTACGAAACTTGCTACTTGTTTTCCCTTTTAGCCATTCAAGCACATAAGGACAAAGGACATAACTTCCTACAGATAGGATTAGTCCAAATCGGTGTTAAACCACTCACTAGAAAAGGTTTGAACAGCTCCATCCTCATGGCCCTTAGAGATGCTCGTCACATCAGATTCAATGATAGCCTCCTAGGAACCATAGAAACCTGTCTTAGCAATGGACCTATCCATTTTGACTATTTCCCAGATTTCACTATCCACATCCATGATAGCACAGTGATCAAAGCCCTCACACTCAATATCAAGACCCATGGAACCCTCATGACGCAGGGAACTAGTTAGATCGCCTTGATATACAGAGTATACTACAAGTGCATGAGAACAAACATGAATGTCAAAGCACTTGATAGAAGGGAAAGAGGTGAGATAACCTTTATCCAAACCACTGACCCTAGTGCCAGGATTCAGATCCCAAGAACCCTAAAATGGACAGAGGTCACATTCCCAACCAATTGGACTTTAGAGAATGAGAACCATACTCTATAGATCCAAAACCCAGCCCGGAATCCAGATCTAGAATTTGTGTAGCAACTAGCCGACGACATGGTTAGGTTAAGCTTTGACAGATCTAGGCTTAGCACTCCTTTAGACTATGAGTGTAGACCACCTCTGGATATACCCTGGTTTAGATCTCCAACAGATCTTCAGCAGCCTTATAAGCAGTCACCCATCTATCTCAAAGATAGATCTGCATCCCAGTATAGTTCAACCAGACCTTTAAGATCACCTTTCCCAAGGTCTAGAAGAGATCTAGGTGTACAGCTTCAGGGAGTTAGAACCAATTCCCAACTTACCACACCTTGCTACACAGTCAAACAGGATTCGATTATCAATGAGGAAGACAATCGTGAGCAATCCCCCCATCTCTATCTAGAACTAATATGGAACAGCCTCCAGATCAGCAAGAAGACACAGATTCCCAGCTTCTAGTCTTAACTAGAGAATTTTTCCCTGACCTAGAAGAATTAGGTAAGGAATTTAGTTCTGAGGAAAATAGGACTAAAAAAGAAGCCTACAAAGCCAATTATACCAGAGAGCAAAAAGAAAAAGTATTTGAAGCATGGACGGCATTCATGAGGGAAATATCCCGTAATGTCCCCTTTTCCATATACTTTGAAAGGTATTTTGGCCAGCACAAGCAATTTTTTGTTCTCACTAGAACATGGACCATAGAAGGACCCAATGCAACTAAGGAAGTTGTTAGGTCTAGCCATCCACCTCTACAAGCCATAACCTTTAGTCATCGCAAAAAAGAGATAGTAGCCTCTCCATTCAAAATCACCACTGATAAGCACCAACCAGTTGACAAGGTAATTGAGCAAAATAACTATACCAACTAGTGTCTGAACGTTATAGGAAAATAGCTTGACAGGATAGAAGATAGGATAGAAAACAAGGTCATCCTCCAGCCAGGAAGCCCCAGTAAACCTATCCAAGCCTTAGAAAAGCCCCTAATCAAGTTACCCACAACCAGGCACACCAGCCTCAGTTATCCTAAAGACAAGACAGCCCTAGAAATAGTTGCCCAAAAGCTAGAAGAACTTGTGAAGAAAGAACCAGCCACTAGCCAGCTTCATGTTTTAGACATCCAAGCAGCCTCTAGCAGTTCTAGCCAAACCTCTAACTAGGAAATAGAACACCTAGAAAACCAGTTTCAGGATTTACAGGTAAAACGGCTTTACCACCCTAATATAAATCCAACCAGCTCAACCAAGAATCGATACCCTAGATCAACACCCCCTGACCTCCAATACGAGGAAAGGAATGTTAGTAACCAATTCTCCGTATCATCTGGTAGACTCTATGAATGGAACATAGATGGTTTATCAGAACAGGAAATCCTAAATAAGATCCAGCATATGACTATGGTAGCTAATAACTACCTGGACGAAGGTCGTCCTCACAAGGAAGTCATAGAAATGATGGTTTTTGGATTCACAAGAAAACTCCTGCAATGGTGGAACAACTACCTAACAAAAATGTCTAAAGAAGATATCAAGCATGCAGTTCAAAAAGAAGAGGAAGGAACCCCCATCATCAACGAAGCTGAACAAGGAGTGCCCGATGGAGTCAATACCCTGATCAATACGATCATGAAACACTTCATAGGAAAACCTAGCAACATTACATCTAGGATTTACGAGCAGCTAAGTAACCTTAGATGTAAAACCCTAGGAGACTACAAGTGGTATGAAGATATCTTTACTACTAAGGTCATGCATAGGACTGATTATAACTCTCTGTTTTGGAAGGAGAAATTCATTAATGGTTTACCAACACTTTTTAGCCTGAAAGTCAAAGAAACCCTTTGCAGCCCTTCAGGTGTCATAGATTAGGATAACCTAACCTATGGAGATATCTCTAGCACCATCCGAAGCGAAGGAATGAAGATGTGCAAAGATCTTAAAATCCAAAGCCAAATCAACAAGAACAAAGCCAAGTACGAAATGGGACATTTTTGTACACAGTATGGCTTACCCTCAATCAAACCTTCCAAGAGGAAATCCAAGCACAAAAGAAAGGAATCCTTTGAGAAATCCTATAGGAAGAAAGCAACCAAGTATTATAGAAAACAGAAGTACAAGACTGATAATTTCTATAAGAAAGGGAAATCCAAGGAACCCATTCCACAAGTATCAGGCAAATGCTACAATTATGGGAAGAAAGGTCATTTCAAGAGTGAGTGTAGAGCTAAGGCCAAATCCCTTATCAACACCATCATTAGTGACCAACCCAGTAGAAATGAGATCTTCAAGTTACTAGAACTTGACCACTCTGATAGTGAGTCATTTAGCAATGCTAATGACAGTGAACTCAGGCAGATGTATAGGTCATCCTCTGATACATCGAGAGCCAGTACCTTTAGTGGCCCAAATAAACCCACACCATGCAAAGATAGTTGTTGTAGGAACAAAACCATCAATGTTCTCAATAAGCAGGAAGAACTTCTTCTAGACCTCGTAGAGGCAATAGAAGACCCTGTCATCAAAGCTCAAAAGCTTACCCTTTTCCACCAGACCTTAGTAAAAGAAACCAGCAAATCTGAACTAAGGATCCAGCAACCCAAGGTAGATTTAGAGCAAATCTACAATAGGTTTACCTAGTCTAGGAAGGAAGTTATGATCAACGACCTTCAAAGAGAAATTAAGGAAACTAAGTCAGAAGTTAGAACCCTAAAGCAAGAATTAACCATTCTCAGGGCCGATTATGATCTTCTTAATCGAAGAGTCCAACTTTTGGAGAATACTTCTCATCAAAGCAATGAGGAAGGTCCCTCAGATGATGAAGTTGATCAAACAGTTAACCCTACAGCTGACCTTATCCAAGAACCCAGCAAAGAATTGTTCTTAGATACCATTAGTAGGATTAATTTCCACAAATGGCAATCCAAAGTCAAGATTGTCATTAGCAAAGAATTTGAATTCAAGGTCATAGCCTTAATTGATTCAGGTGCTGATCTTAATTGCATTCAAGAAGGAATCATTCCCTCCAAATACTTTAAGAGGTCGAAGGAGCGGTTGACATCTGCAAGTGGCGGAAGAATGCAAATTGAATTCAATCTCCCACAAGTTGAGGTTTTCCAGGACGGCATATCCTTTATGACAAAATTTGTCCTTATTAAAAACATGAAGAATAGAGTCATTTTAGGAAATCCTTTCTTGTGTTTGTTATACCCTTTCATCACAAACAATGAAGGTATCATAGCCCATCCCTTTAGTCAGTCTGTCAAATTTGAGTTCTTGAGGAGCCCCGAACCTTGGGAAGTCAGCTCCCTCCAGAAAGCTTCTATATCAAAAACCCTCAATACTATCACCATCCAAACCCTTCCATCCTATAATCAAGCCAAGCACCTTGATTCAGTCATAACAATTGAGGATTCTTTTGACTCCAATCAGTCCCAGTTATCATCATGCATTCATAATGAAAATATTTGCATCGCTGCATCCATCAGTTTTAAAAATAAAAGGTTTTTAAACAATTATTTGAAAATCTCAAATGATCCAAACCTTTCTTGGCAGAGAGAGAGAGAGAGAGAGAGAGAGAGAGAGAGAGAGAGAGAGCAATATTTAATACCACTAGTAAGTGGACAATGACTTCTTCAGCAGAGAAGAAGAACAAGGGGAAAGCACCTGCAAAGGGCTATCCTCAAGACAAAAGACTACCAGCGAGACAGTCTTTTGTAATGCATGAAGGCGCATCCTCTACCAGCTATAGAGGATCGACATCCCTTCAGGAATTTGTCCTTCCAACGGTGACATATTCCAGTGGTGATATGGCTATTGTTTTACAGGAAGTTTTATCCAGGACCTTAAAATTCAATGATGGAGCATATACAGATTTACCCTACTCCATTAAATGTCTCCTTGATAACCTTCAATTTGCCTACACCAGAAAAAACCAAGACCTTTTCAAAAAAACCCTCAGAGCACTAAAGATTCACCTAGTTAACCTTGAGGCTATGAATGAGGTCTTAACTAGTCAACTCTCTGGCAAAGAGGATATCCATTCAATGGATAAAATGATTATCATGGGCACTGATTATGCTAGCTCAGTCTTAAGACTAGAGCTACTCTAAGAAGTGCCACTGCCAACTTGCCTTCAGATTTACAATCTCGTATTCTGAAAAGCAAGGCTATGAACGAGTCTCTGAATCTTTGGTTTAAGCATTTTAAAATTTTGGTTACAACCACTCTCCTTAATCCAGACAATTAAGATGATATTGATAATGTTCTCATGTAAGCCAAATGGGAAGAATACTTTGGAAGCAGCTCCAGAGTATATGAAAATAAACATCCCTTTCCGGGACTTTTGGTCAATTATGAAGACGGATCAGACGAAAAAGAAAGAGATCCTGCTTGGCTCTCACAAATGTTTGAATTCGATTTTATCAGACTTATCAAGCTCACAAGTCATGACCAAATCAGCCAGCTACCCCAAATTATCCAAAATGTTGTTAAACAAATCAACAGCCCCTTTGTTTCTATTAGATGTTGGAGTACTTTACCAAAATGGGACAAAGATAATTGGATGGAAGTTCATCCCTCAAAGCATCTTGTCCTCATCAATGGTTTCACTTATCAGGGCCCATGGTATGAAGGAGACACATATATTTCATACAAATACCCTAATGCTCTAGTAGAACTCTGGAGGAACTACTTCAACAACCAAATTCTTGATATCAGCCAGGATCTATGGAAAGATTACCATTTTATAGGTTCTATAGATAGGATCTACGTTTTTGGAAGACGACCATATGACTTTGCCATTAAAAATCTCAAGAAACTTGGTCCTGATAGTCCTAGAGAATTCCTTACAGGGAAAAAGCCTGTGCATGAACCTCTCCTTTACTGCAGACTCTGCAACCACTATGCCAGATATCACAAGCATAATTGTGATGATGATTCCCCATGGGATCCCTACGATGGATACCCATCAGATGCTCCTGATACTGACTAAAGCATCCTGACCCAGCAACTCAAGATAAGGTTCCAATCCAGTTACTATTCAAAATTAGCACCAGCCACTGATATGAACAATACTCGCATCATGAACAGTACCAGCACCCAGCAGATTCCCCGACAGTCTGCTGTTCATCAGTCGCTGTTGGATGAACTTCCATCCAATTATCTTTGTCCCATTTTGGTAAAGTACTCCAACATCTATATATATATAGATAGATAGATAGATAGGATACGTGGTGCAAAATTAGACTACAATTAGAATCCAATTTGAATTCTAATTAGATTTTCTCTCAACTTTATATATTTATATATATGTGTGTGTGTGTGTGTGTGTGTGTGTGTGTAGATTAGACTCTTTGTCTTTTGCACAACATTAACTCATGTAGAAATTAAAAAATATATATAGATAGGATACGTGGCGCAAAATTAGACTACAACTATAATCCAATTTGAAATCTAATCGGATTTTCTCTCAGCTTTACCTATTAATATATATATATATAGACTAGCATGTAATTCATGCAAACGCATTGATACATTTAAAATTAAACACAATTTTTATTATAAAAATATAAATAATTAGCCAAATTATTAAAAGAAATAGCATGTAACACATGCATACATATGGATACATTTAAAATTAATCAAAATTTTTATCATAAAAATATAAATAATTAGTCAAATTATTGTTTTGAAAAAATAAACATAATTAGTCACATATTAAAATTCTTACCTAAATTTAATACAACTTATGATCATTTTTTTTTTCTTCTCATTTTTAATAAAATAGAATGCGTGGTGGTCTTTATTGTGTGATGATTTTTATTGAGCATTTAACATGATTGGTTTTTTATTTATATATAAATTTTATAATTCATTAATATTAGATTCTTAGTATTTTACACTCATTAATTCACTTGACAAAAAAAAAAATACTTAAGTGAATACATTACACAAACTTAATTGGATAATTATGGTGTGGTCCCTACATAAATTTAGACACATGGAGCAAAATTATATTTTAATTCCAAATTTTAATTGAACTTTCCCTTAGTTTTACCTATTCATATATATATATATATATATATATTAATCTTGATTCAGTTATTTTTTGTTTCAAATTATGTGTGAAATCTATAATTTTATATCACAGAAATTGTTTCTTTTATCTTTAATAGTTTTTAATTATTAATGTTTACTTAGAAACTATCAATTTTTTTTTTTTTTTAGATACTAGAAACTATCAATCTACACGTACAAATTTTTTTTTTTTTTTTTTAAATCATATATCTTGATCTTATGTATAATTCCATTGAAGGAAGCTCACTGGATTAGGTAATAACCTAACAACTGGTGCCATCCTATGTCGTTTACTTGTTTTACAAGGTGACGCTCCATTGAAGCATAGAGCTTTTATCAAGACACCTTCGTTGTGAGAATCCAGAAAGTATTGTGATCTTGAGAAGTGCAACCAACACCCCCAAAAGAAACTTATTTGGCCAAAATTTGTCGACAATATCCCACAACCCAAAATCCACCTCATGCATGTTTATTCCCACTGCCATCACAACCATTTATCAAAAACCTCATCCTTTCAAAATTAAAATTCACGAAACAAACCTCGTCAATCTCATTTTCAACAACAACCACCACATCAAACATGGTTCATTATTTAGAATAAATTTTTCCTTTAGTTCAAATGAAATTTGAAGTTGATGAGTTATGTTTTCCAAGAAGTCAAAAAAACATTTAATTTGAGTCTTCTAGGAAATACTACACTCTTTATGTTTTAACTTCTAAGGAAAAAAAGTCTTTCACCATTTTTTCTAGTTTCTATAAGTTTAATTTGAATTTGGTCTTGACATAACTCTAAAAATTAATCAAAATAACCAACAAAAGAAAAGGTTCAAACAATAACAAGATTAGACTAAACAGAACAAATAAACAAAATATTCAACAAAATTCAAAAAAAAAAAAAACTTATTATTCAAATTCTTAACTTATTCAATCTATTATATAAAAATAATTTGTAATTTTATTTTTCCCAAAAAAACGATACGAAAAGAAATACTACTATGACAGTGACTTCTCTTAGGCTTTATAGTTGCCATTGCAACAACTTTAATTTGCTCTCCTTAATTAGTGGCTTGGCTTGCAGTGTCAACAGTGATCATTCGTGGCTCATCTCTCTCTCTCTCTCTCTCTCTCTCTCTCTCTCTCTCTCTCTCTCTCTCTCTCTCTCTCTCTCTCTCTCTCTCTCTGCTTTTTGTCATCATGATCAGACTCTCTAATTTTATTACTCTCATCTTAGCATTCTCATAATTGATCAATTTTTTATTTTTCATTTTGTTTTTGTTTGTTTGTATGTTTTTTTTTAGATAGAATTTTACTCTAACCTAATATAAGTATATGTGTGTGAAGCTCCCTCTTGAAAATTTGAAGTCCAACTCTTACCCCTTACATCCTACAAGAATTTATAGTCGTGGAGTGATCATCATACTAAGAGTGCGGGATGCCCTTTTCATTTTTTTAATAAAAGGAAATTGTAAAATTTCACATGTCTATGTGTTTTTTTTAATTAGATTTTTTTTAATTTTAATTTTTTTAACTACTATCTTAAGAAAAATTCCTAAAGCCGCTACAAGAAATAACAAATATCTATCAATGACAACATTGTCAATTTAGATCTTGAAATAATTGAAATTCATAAGCACACACTCACAAAGGATTGCAAATTGTAAAATGAATTTGAACGTAATCTTTGTGATGCATAATAATGATAATATCCAACAAAAACTTTTACGAACGAAACTAATTAAACTTTGTGATGTAAGCTAAAAGTCAAATTGACATATTCTTATGCATAAAATGCTTAAAAGTTTAAAGGATTTGACTTTTGAGTTGCGAAATTAGTAGCATATTATAATTATCTAAAAAAAAAAAAAAAAAGTTTAAAACTTAAAATACCCAAATCTAGTGAGTCTCCTGGGTGCTCTCTTTTATTATAGCACGCAATTCGTTGATTATAAACCACACAGAGCAAACAAATTTATCCTAACAAATGGGAATCAAATTAATAGTCAAAGTCATCATGCCAATAGCTCACTCCACCTAGTAAAAAAAGAAACCAAACAAAACTAAAAATAAAATTACTGTTAATTACACGGCTTACATGACAGTGAAATTAAAGCGCAAAGAAATAAGAAGTAACACTCCACCAAATCCAACTACCCAGGGAAAGGGTTAAAGAGACTCTTGAACTTTGGGTCATATTAAAATGGTTAGGTTCTAAATATTTAGAATTATTATTGTATTGTGTTGGTAAATTAGGAACAAAACATGTCTAGTCTAGGTATTTAGGCAATGCTTAAATAAGGTTGTTTCAAGTTTCAAAGTCCAGCTGATTGCAAAAAAGAAAAGTGAAGTTCTGTCTTTCTCAACTGATCGAGAATTAGGCTCGACTAATCAAAAATTGCAGGCATAATTTTTGCAAAATTTTTAAATAGACACAAAACGTAATTAGGGTTTTTGTTTATACACTAGAAGTGTTTCACTTGAAGCTCAAAACATTTAAACAGAGTTTGGGCTGAAATAAAATTTTGAAGACATTTCATATCTACGATTTTCGATCGGTCGAATATAATTTTTGATCGATTGGATATCACTGGATTTGAATTCTTTTTTTTGTAGCTTGTATGTTTTTGTGTTCTGACTTGTAGTATCTTGAGCATTGTCTAATAAACTTTATAGATCTAGGAATCTATATTTAGACAAGTTTGTGCTTACTGTTTGCTAATTTTTCTAAATTTTTAGAACCTAACACTATGGCTCTTCCCCTCAATGTGAATTAGATATCAAAATCATTGCAAATCATAAGCATTCACAAAGGATTGTAATTTGTAAAATGAATTGAACGTAATCTTTGTCAAGCATAATGTCCAACAAAAAAATTATGAAAAAAAAAAAAATTAAAGGTCTGTTTTGATAAAACTGAAAACTAAAAACTAAAAATTGGAAACATTATAGTAAAATGATTTTCAATATATGAATAGTATTGTGGAACTTATTTTTAATATTTTTTTTTGAATAAAGGAGTGGTGGGTCCTGTGAACAGTATGTAAACAGTAAAAAATGACAGACGATCCATCACTTCTTAGTTAAAAAAAAAAAAAACTGAAAACGTGGACGCCCAGAAGCAGCTGCTATCCAAACGCTGCCTAAACGTTGTGATGTCGGTTAAAATTAAAACTACAGAAACACCCAAATCTAGCGAGTTCTACTGAGAGCTCTTCTTTGTAACAACGATGCAACACAACACATACTTTGATTCTAAACCACACAGCCAACACATCAAATCCTAATTAAATGGGAATCAAATTATTAGTCAAGTCCTCAACTGCTTTCTCCAAAAAAAAAAAAAAAAAGTTTTTAAAATTTGTTATTTTGAAATAGAAAATATGACACTTCACAGAGTAACTCTACGAGTCTCTTTGTTTTGGACTTTACCTTTAATTAATAAAGAGTGTTGGATAAGTTAGTTTTAATATAATTTTATTCATTTTAAATAACATTATACATTCTTTTCCTACGCATATATTAAAAATATCCGAACATAGTAACGTAAAGAATACTCGATAGCTCTCGTTAAAATCCTCTTGCGCTCCAATCTGCAGTGTGTTTCCTCTCTCTTACGTCATAGCTTAGAAAGAAAAAGCACATCATTCTCAAAAATACGTCATAGCCATCACATCATTCTCAAAAATTTACAAACATCACACAATTAGTTTGCTGGCGAAAACATTAATGATGAAGGATCACAACTCACAAGTCAAAATCTTGGCATTGCTGGGATTGACTTCTTGAGGTCGTTCGTGTGACAGGAAGGGAAACATGGGGACTAAATTGGTAGCTAAGAATATTGAATAAGTTTGGTAATCGATAATACAAAATTCGATGTGACAATTCATGGTGGTGGTAATAATTTATCATACTCATCGCCACGTACAGTTAAATGTCCATTTAATTCTTATAGCTAACTCACAACCAACCAATTTAATTTTAACAAACAAAATTAGAAAAAAAAAATCACATATATATATATATATATATATATCAAAGAAGAAGTGGTACAAGCGGCCAAGGAGAAGAGAAGGAAGTTTCAAAAAAAAAAAAAAAAGGAGGGAAGGACCATTTCCAAGATAGGACACCTTGAATTTGCCAAAAGTTGTTTGGACAGCATCCTATTGTTAACATAAACTCAAGGCCTTCTCAATCAAGAGAGTAGTTGTTGAATACTCAAATTTTCAACACAATCTCAAACGAGAGTAAGACGTCCCACACTCAAGTCAAGAGAGTAGTTGTTGAATACTCAAATTTTCAATACAATCTCAAACGAGAGTAAGACGTCCCACACTCAAGTCAAGAGAGTAGTTGTTGAATACTAAAATTTACATTCATCCAAATCTCATCAAGTTAAAATTGGGTTGTCCTTGTCGTGAATTTTTTTTTTTTTTCATTTTTTTCTCATGTCTATTTTATGACACTATCTAAATTTGTATTGATTTTTATATTTAAATGATAAAAACTAAATGTAAGACTATAAAACTCCTAGAATTAAGGCTTAAAATTAGTCAGGTCTTTTTTTTTTTTTTAACAAAACACAATTACCATCAGTAATTATTGTCTTTCTTTGTAGATATGATAGGATTTAAATAATTTTAAAAAAAATTCTAAGTTGTATCACTAAAATATTTGATATAATTGCCTCGAATCATGATTAATGATCACATTTAATAATGACTTGATTTTCAATTTCTGGTACTTTTTAATAATTAATTAATTTCTTTAATTAAAAAATTTTGAAGAAACAAAAAAATTAGACACTTAACGGCAACTTTTGACGAAATTTGAGTTAACCGTGGGGTCTTAGTCCAAAGGCAGTGGGTCTCTCTTGGAGGCATGGACGCTATCAATTTATTGATACTGAAGCCTATAAAAATACGGGAACGGCTCACCTCTAGTTTGGAAGTCTCCCATTTTTCCCGTTTTAAAATTGATGAGCGACACGTGGCAAAGACACAATCGAAGGGTTACAAAGAGAGCACCTCAAATACAACTTTTGTCTTTCCTAGGAAGTTTGACCCTCTTTCTCTCTCTCCCCAACAAGCCTCACTCTTCTTCTTTGCTTCTCTTCTTCTTCTCCATCACCACTGCCATATAAGCATCAAAGGCACCGCAATTAAAGCTTGCTGGAGAAAACAAGGCAAAACAAGCCCCATACTTTTGGATCCTCATAATGTAGCTCGTTTAGCACTTGGACTCCAACCATTGGTGTGGGATGCAAAACTTGCACGCTATGCACAATGGTAAACTAAAGAAAGGCGATCCAACTGTGCTTTGAAGCACTCTAAACTCTAAAGGGTCTTATGGTGAGAACATTTTATGGGTAGTGGAGATGGTTGGACACCTTCTCAGGCTGTCACAGTGTTAGGCTAAAAATAATACAGCTTGGGTTTCAGAGCATCAATGATACAAAAGATTTTTTTAATACCAATATACCCACTGTCAATGTTACCACAAAACCGGTCATAACATTAACATCTAATTGAAAAACAATTCAAAAGATTTTACAAGATCAAAAATTTCCACAACCTGTAAGGAAATAAGAAATACAGTTTGATTAGAGTGAATAATTTTTATTTTTTTTAAGAGAAAAGAACCCCAAAATTGACAAGATGCGAGTCTGTGCTTGGGGAATTTATATCATTCTTGGCATGTTGGACATGGACTTGAGTGGTATACTTGGCCACAACCCCATTGGCTTTCGTCCAAGAGAAGGTGGAGTTAAGACCAACAATGGTAAACTGCACACCTACCTTTCTTGCACAGTATAGCTTGCTTTGCTTCCCATAAATCCGCTAAGATATTTTGCTCTTTTTAATTTCCTAATCCATTGTCCTGTTTTGCCCCTTCCTCTCCAGCAAGCTTTAATTTCAGTGCTTCTGAAGCTCATGTGGCGACGGTGATGGATAGGAAGAGAGAGGCTTGTTGGGGAGAGATAAAGAAAGGTTAGACTTTTTAGGAGTTAGGAGATTAGGAGAGATAAAAGTTGTATTTGAGGTGCTCTCTTTGTAACCCTTGGATTGTGTCTTTGCCACGTGTCGCTCATCGGTTTTAAAACGGGAGAAAACAGGAGACTTCCAAATTGGAGGTGAGTCGTTCCCTAAAAATACCACTTATTTTACATTTTTGGAGGTATTTGACAAATTAGCATATATAATACAAACTTGTGTATCTTGGTCTAACTCACACTAATATTTCACCAGTTTCCTGCTTGTCCAAACCAATGAAGCTTCACAACCCCAATTTTCCTGCATTATTATGCTCTACATTCCTTCATATCATTCTGCTCTTTACTGTAACCCTTTTATGCTTGAAACCTGCAACCTCTTCTACCACTCCAACAAATGAGACTGACCGTTTGGCTTTGCACAAATTCAAGGAATCCCTTGATTATGATCCATATGGAATCTTGAGGTCATGGAATGATTCTATCCATTTTTGTAACTGGTATGGAGTAACATGTGGCCGCCGTCATGGAAGAGTCACAACCTTGGTACTAGAAGGTCATAACTTGCATGGAACCATTACACCTTTCATTGGAAACCTCACATTTCTTAGGGCCATCAACCTCCAAAACAACAGCTTTTATGGTGTAATTCCAAAGGAAGCTGGTCATTTGTTCCGACTGCGACATCTCGATCTTTCAAGTAACACACTGGGAGGAGAAATTCCAATCAGCTTGACCAACTGCTCCGAACTCAGGGGAATGATCTTAAACTCGAACAAACTTATTGGGAAAATCCCAATGGAGCTTGGCTCTATGACTAAGCTTTTGGCTCTTATGGTTTCAAGAAACACGTTGACAGGAGGAATCCCACCTTCCTTGGGAAATCTTTCGTTGCTCGTAAATTTTTCAGTAGAATATAATAATTTAGAGGGAAATATTCCACAGAGTATAGGCCATTTGAAAAGCTTATCAGTTTTCAGAGTTGGAGTCAATAAACTGAACGGTATGGTCCCTTCCTCTCTCTACAATATATCATCTATTAGTACTATTCACTTTGTCTTCAACCAGTTCAATGGCGCTCTTCCAGCAAACATAGGCCTCACTCTCCATAATCTCATACTATTTGGAATTGGTGAGAATGAATTCTTTGGGCCAATCCCTAGTTCTTTATGCAATGCATCTAAGCTTCAAATACTTGACCTAGGTGGAAACAACTTTGTGGGATCAGTTCCAACTAATCTGGGATATCTACTAGATCTTAAAAACCTACGTCTAAGTTATAATAATTTAGGAAGGGATTTGGACTTCTTAACGTCTTTAGGAAACTGTAGCAAAATGGAAACGCTGACATTTCAAAGTAACCATTTTGAAGGTGTTTTGCCCAATTCTATTGGCAACTTGTCAACACAACTTAATGCATTGAAATTTGGAAGCAACCAAATATCTGGAATGATTCCTGCAGTGTTACAAAATCTTATCAACTTAAATAGTTTGGTCATGGATGAGAATCTTTTCATAGGTGTGATACCTAGTTACTTTGGAAAGTTTCAGAAGATGCAAGGATTGTATTTATCGGGGAACAAATTGTCAGGGCAAATCCCAAGCTCCATTGGCAACCTCACTCAATTGGTTCAATTGAACTTTTCTCAAAACAATTTAGAAGGAAGCATACCTCCAACTATTGGTAATTGCCAAAGTTTGCAACAATTGGATGTTTCACAAAATTACCTCAGTGGAGTCATACCTCTACAGGTTTTTTCTCTTTTCTCTTTGTCACTATTACTCAATTTATCCTGCAACTCATTTAGTGGTGAATTACCTGTTGAAGTAGGCAATTTGAAAAACATTAATTCTCTAGATATCTCTGAAAACAACTTATTCGGTAAAATTCCCACAACAATCGGAAGTTTCTTGAATTTAGAAAAATTGTACTTGCAAGGGAATTCCTTTGAGGGAATCATACCTTCATCCATTGCTTATTTGAAAGGCCTTGAACTTTTGGATGTTTCACGAAACAACTTATCAGGATTTATTCCAAAGGGTCTAGAGAAACTTTTATTCTTAAAATACTTGAACATTTCGTTCAATGATATTGAGGGCCCGCTACCAACTGTTGGAGTTTTCAAGAATCTAGATGCAACATCAATTATTGGAAACAATAAGCTTTGTGGGGGTATTCCACAATTACAACTACCAAAATGCCCCAAAGTTACAAAATCAAGAAACTCTCTTGCTTCTAGAACAATAATCACAATTTTTTGTGTGGTTGCATGTCTCCTTCTAGTTTCATCACTTCTTGTTCTTTATTGGAGGAAAAAATATACAACGAAACCATCTTCTATAGTCTCAAAGATCGATCTCCTTCCAACAATTTCCTACAAAATGCTTCATCGAGCAACTAATGGATTTTCTCTCAACAATTTGATTGGATCCGGTACTTTTGGATCAATTTACAAAGGAGTTCTAAATCAAGAAGAAATGTTAGTTGCAGTAAAAGTCCTAAACCTTCAAACTAAAGGAGCTACCAAGAGTTTTGTGGCGGAATGCAATGTCTTAAGAAATGTTCGACACCGAAATCTTGTGAAGATCTTAACATGTTGCTCTAGTATCAATTATAATGGCGATGAGTTTAAAGCTCTTGTATTTGAATTCATGACAAATGGGAGCTTAGAAATGTGGCTACATCCAATGGCAGATTGCGAAAATCAATCAAAAAAATTGAGCTTTCTTCAAAGAATAATTATTGCAATTGATGTGGCTTCTGCATTAAATTATCTGCACAATCATTGTCAACAACAAATCATTCATTGTGATTTAAAGCCAAGCAATATTCTTCTCGATAGTGAGATGATTGCTCATGTAAGCGACTTTGGTTTAGCAAGACTCATCACAAGCACTAATGATTCTTCCCAGAAGTGTACTAGTACAATTGGGTTAAAAGGAACTATCGGCTATGTTGCTCCAGGTATAACCTCTCTTATTTAGTTTTAAATTCTTAACAATCCTGTAATATGTTGCTTTTCTCTTTGTCACTTTATGAAAAGATAACAATTAACTACTTGTATTTTTGAGCATATAAGCTTTTTAATATTCGTAAAACTAGTATAAACATATTAACATACTCTCTTGCTTACTATTTCTTTGTCTCTTATAAAAAATATTTACTTGAGACCATACAAGCACATAATTAATTTTACATAAAATTTAAAATAAAATAATTAAAACAAAATAAGATTCATACTCTGAGAAATGCCTAAGTTAATTTGGTGATGAACATTTTGATCCTTTGGCGAAGCTTCGTATCTTCTTTCTATGCATATATTTCAATCAAAGTGAACATTCAGGAAATAAAAGTAATTTGGCCCCTTGGGTTGAAGTTTCATACATTTTCCTTCCATTGCGGAAGTAATATCATATGTCATATTATTTATCTATATAGATTCTTTTCATTTTCCTTGAATTTGCATTTTGTAGATCTTAATCTATTTCATTATAGATAGAAATTGCCTAATTTCCTTCCATTCCACGAGTTATAGAGTATGGCATGGGTGGTGAGGCATCGACTGAGGGGGATGTATATAGCTACGGAGTCCTTGTGCTGGAAATGTTTACAGGAAGGATGCCCACTGATGATATGTTTAAAGATGGTCTAAATCTCCATAATTTTGTTAAGATGGCATTACCAAAAAGACTGGCTCAAGTTGTTGACCCAATGCTTCTGCCAAGAGAAGTTGAAGAATTGGGAGTTGCAACTGCAGTAATGATAGCAACAGAAAAAGATGACAATGATAATGAAATTGAAGTAGAAGAAGCTAATAATATTGAGGATTCTAGGCATATTGATGTTGACATGCAAAAGTGCTTACTCTCAATTCTTAACATTGGAATCTTATGTTCATTGGAATCCCCAAAAGAGAGGATGAGCATGGAGGAAGTCATTAAGGAACTGCAATTGATAAAAAGTGCTTTCATTAGTGTGGGGATCCGCAAAGGTTGACCAAATAGAGCTCAAGTAAGGAGTATTTAATTTTGAATATAAGACTACATTAAGTAGTGTGCCCTATTCATTTACTTTGATTTCATTCAGTCCCCAAATACTTCTATTAAAAAAACATGGAGATTTTACGTTGACCTTTTATTAATTTTGAGTAGATTATCACAGCTCATTGTAAAATTGGATTTTCATTTCTGATTCATGATCAAAATACTAAACAGAAATTGTCATCTTATTAAAACCCACAACCTTCTTGTAATAATTCCTATCCCTTTTCTTACATTATCAAGGTTTAAAATGGTGAGCTAACGATTTTTATTTTTATTTTTGTGAATTGCAGAGACATGAAACAAATAGAAGGAATTAAATGTCTTTAATAATGCCTGGATTAAGCATGGGATTAGGCCTTTCTACCTGATCTGTTATAGTATTATGCTAGTTTAATATCCCTTTTTGAAAGGATCAATGGGTGATATTCTTTCACTTCTAGTGTTGGAGTCGTGATTTTCTTTCTCTTCTGGTGTAGGAGTGTTCTTCATGTACTGTGCTTTGTTCTACTACTATAATGTGTGACTGTGTTTGTACTAATAATCCAATAAATTCCTAAAAGCCTTTTAAAGGAAGGGAATGGATCAAAGATGCCATGTTACATAATCTAGTGTACAAATAAAAGTGGATCTTTTGTTTAATTTTCCTTTAAACTTAATGTTCTAGATTACATTATCTTGTTACTGTAGAGAGTATAACAATCAATCTAAGTTTCAATTTATTATGTAAGACTTTAAACAAACACTTAAAAGAACAATCACTTTTCACTACCTAGAAATAATTCTTCAAGGATTCAGGTTCGAATATATATTTTATTGAAAAATAAACAAAGAATACAATCTATTCAAAGAACAAAGGTCATTCAGCTATCAAAATTACTAAGCCTAAAAGAAGCCCACTCGACCAACAAAACAAACCAAAAATACAGAGTTAACCTATGCATTAATAGCACAAGCTAAACAAACATCTGTAAACTATGAACAGGAGAATACTTGTCTAAGCATTCAACCTTCCAAGCACACAGCAACATTAGAAATTAAAGATCATTGAGCCGTGGAGACCAAAATAGAATTGTTTAAGCCCCAAAATCAGCAAAGAATCCTGTTTAGAGTGGAATTAGGGAATTTTGCTTGGAACTCAAGGTTGCCTCTAACATCTTTCTTTATTTTTTGACAGGATTTGTGCCTTAGTTAAGATTGGGCCATTGTGGGTGATAGCCTTCCTTTGGCACCAAATATAACATATAGACGATCACCATCAATCTTACATATGTATGCTGTAAGTCCCTTCCTTTTGAGGTTCCTAACAGCCCAATCCCCATAAACATGTGTCCGGAAAGACCACTAAATAAAGAAATGGCTCATGCTTTCAACACAACCCCTGCATAGCACAAAAAGAGTGTCCCTTGTGTAACCCCATTGGGACAGCCTACCTCTAGTGGTTAATTTATTCTTGATCACCAATAAGCCAATGAGAGCATGCTTTGGTATGGTAAGGTTGAACCACAAGCGCTTCCACCAGTCCACTGCCTCAGCCTTATGCCTCATATGAGGCTGCACAAGAGAAGCAACCTGTCTTGGTGACGGTCCACTTAGCCTTATCCTCTTCCTTTAGATCTATGAGACTTAATTGGCTTCAAATTATGACTAAATGCTCAGATCTAGTAGGCTTCCAAACCAAAGTTCTATTTTTTAGGACTGAATCCACCTTAATTAGCCTCATAGCTAATTGCTGCATCATATATAACCCTATGTATTTCCAAATTTAAGTAGAAGTATTCCAACTGGGTGCCAACAATAATGCCATAGGAAGATTCTTTTCCCAAGTCTAACCCAATCAAGCTCAATCAGCCCAATCCAGCCAATTAATACTGAATACACCGTTTCTAACTTAATAAATTTGTATTCAAAATCCAGCCAGTGAAACTCACATTTCAACTTTCAAACACAAGCTTGCATTTTGTTATGCTTTAGGGAATTTAGGGATTTTCACGTAAGACACAGGTATTGTACTGTTGTTTTTGAAAATGCTTTGTATGCAATCTGGGATGCTAAAAGAAACAGCGTATAAAGATCTATTGGAATTGCCTTAATATAAGTTATAACCATATATATTTCTTTGCGCTGAAAATACAATGTGGTTTACTGTCATGAAAAGTGAAAACAGCCTTGCCTAATGGAAATTGGAAACTAGTACGTGAACTATGCTAGTTTAAAAAACAAACGTGAGATTAGGGAGCAAGGGTGTAAGGTTGAATTTATTTAATCATTTTGTTGGCTTTATTCTGTGCCAAATTTGTTTGTAATTCAGCATTTAAAAACTCTGTATTTAGGTGGAAATCATGTAAGGGTAGTGTGCAAGAGAGTGTGAAGAAAAGCTCAAGAGTGTACACTCAAGCTGGGCCTCGCGATTGGCAAGTCGCCAAAGGAGGCACACATGTGAAACATGCAGAGGAGCTGAAGAGTCACACCAGTTGGAGCACTACAAGACAAAACTTCCAGTCTGGCCAAGCAGTTAGCTTGCGACTCAGTCAAGTCGCGAGGTCAAGTCACCAAACCACTTTGTTTAGGAAAAACTAACCTTTCGCATTCCAAACACACACCGGTATAAATACCCCTTATACCCATGTATTGTAGAGAGCTTCTAGAGAGAATTTTGAGAGAGAAACCCTAGAGAAAAACAAGATTGACTCATTCATAATCTTCATCCTTTGATTCTCCAAATTCCTCTACTCTTACCCTCTCCATTGTTACATCCTTGATAGGTACATTTAGCCAAATCATTTTCTCACCATACCCAAATCTATGAGAAAGTTATTTGCTACTTGGGAAGCAATTAGGAAGGGACTAATTGATATTGGTTGATGCTATGGGCTATAGTGGAATCCGGTAAGCTAGAGAAGACAAAGGTTCGGCATAACCTCGTTGGAGCAAAAAGCTTGGAGGGCTTAGGTACACTGGGCAGATTAAGCTTGGAGGGTCTTCAGCTGTTCATGTATCCCAACTTCATTCTCTAGTGGATTATTGACTGCTTGGAGGGCGGCGAAGAGGTTTTATGCCGAGGACTTCGGTTTCCTCTTCGATAACACTTCGTTGTGTTGTCTTTGTGTTTCCATCTCTCTTCCCTTAATCTTTACCTTTTAATCGCTACTGTGGTTGTGATTAATTTTGGTTTAGATTGTTTTACCAATTTTGATTTAGCTTATTTTCATATTCCGCTCATACATTGTTTGATAATAAGCTTATGTTGGTAATTTGTAAATTAAGGGTCTAAACGTTCATAGGTGTTTTACACACTTATTGAACATTCAATAGGTATCAGAGCGGGTGCACTTGCTGTGGTTTAATTACCTAAGTGCAATCCTTGACCCCGTTTAAGATGGATCGATCTCAATCTCTCAATGCTCCACCATACTTTGATGGAAGCAACTACACATTTTGGAAAGTTCGCATGAGGGCATTCTTATGTTCAATTGATAAGACTGTTTGGGATGCAATAGATGTAGGATGGACTAGGCCGGAGGCCGTTAAATCCACATGGGATAAGACGGCACTTGTGGCAGCCAATGCAAATAGCAAGGCACTGAATGCTATCTTTTGTGGTGTTTCTCCAAATGAGTTTTACAGGATTTTGCACATAACAATTGCCAAGGAGGCATGGAAAATATTGGAGACCACCTATGAAGGAACGAAGAAGGTCAAGGACACTAAGTTGCAGATGCTAACCACTCAATTTGAAGAGCTGAAAATGAGTGACGACGAGTCATTCGACTCATTCTATGGCAAGATGAATGAGGTAGTTATCGACAAGTTCAACTTGGGTGAAAAGACGGAGGACTAAAAGATAGTGAGGAAAATCCTTCGATCATTGTCAGAGAGCTTTCGTGCGAAAGTTACAACAATTGAAGAGAGCAAGGACCTTGATGATATCAAAGTTCAAGAACTAATTGGCTCACTTCAAACTTCTGAGTTGTCATTGCCATCACAAAAGAAGAGCAAATCCCTTGCTCTAAAGACGATCAATGAAAGGGTGGAAACTCACGACTCATCGAATGAGGATGAGGTCAAGAAAGATGTGGCATATCTTGTAAAGAATTTCTGAAAGTTCTTGAAGTTCAAGAAGAATGGAAAATTTGCTGAGAAGGGAAAATTCCCAAGTTTCGGAAAGGAGAAAAAGGACTTCAAGAGGAAAGATGGGAAGGAGTCTCAATCCTCTCAAGGAATCACATGCTTCGAATGCAATGGACATGAACATGTCAAGAAAAAGTGTCCCAATTATTTGAGAGGGAAGGGCAAGGTTTTTGCCATCGCTTTTAGTGATTCCGACACCTCTGATTCAGATTCTGATGAAAGCTGTGATGGAGAGGGAAATTTCTCTGCATTCATGACCATTGCTCATGTGGAGTCTTCAGATGATTTAAGTGTGTTGATGAAAGAGCTTCGTGAGCACACTAAATTGGAATCAGTGGGAGTAGTAAAAGAATCCAATGATGAGGAAGATGAAAGAGCAGATGGACTACAAGAGACCTACAACTCCCTACTTGAGAAGACTGGTGAATATGCAAAAGTGGCTAACGTAGCCATTAAAAAAATGAAGAGGGCTGAGCAAGACTACAAGAGTCTTCTAGTTCGATACAAGGAGACTAAGTGTGAAGTCGAGATGCTGAATGGAGAGTTGACCGAAGCCTACTCAAAGATAAAATTTCTTGAGCTTGAGGTGGTTCAAGCTAATGCTAAAATAGAGCGAGTCTCCTCCAAGAAGCTTGATGAAATGACTGCTTACTAAAAACCTTTTTTCCGACAAAAGCGGATTGGGATACACCTGAAAGAGTAGTTCGGTTGCTAATATATCCAATGAAATGGAATTTGTGAAAGCTAACGAAAAAGTGGTAAAAACTTCAGTTGTTGAGAAAGTGAAGCCTGAAAAGAAGCGGAACATGACTAACCAAAGGTTTTTGATTAAGCCTCCTAACCAATCAGTGGTCAAACGTAAGGGTAATGGGAAATCTCTCCCAAAGTCACAAAAAGGTCTTAGAACTCAACACTTCTGCCATCACTGTGGAATTTCAGGACACACCGCACCAAATTGTCATAAGCTCCAAGCATTGAAGAATTCAAGTGGTCAGTGGTCGAGAGGACCAAGACATTGCAAAGGAAATTAGACTGCTGAGCAACCTAGAAGTCAAGAAATTAATCCCAGAATGAGGGATGTGATGAAGATGATTGATGTTTTCACCACCTGCTTGACAAGCTTCACCAGAAGGTTCGAAATTCTGAGCAATGATACCCAATCCTTTAAGGACATCACCCCAAACGCAAGTGTCGTGTGGGTGAAGAAGAGTACTCATGCATAAGCATTACAACATGTCCATGCATTAATTCTTCCTATGTTTGGTGACTTTGTTTGGTTGTATGCTTTTTGTTATCATTCCTACATGTGTTGAAAATTCTATCTGTTTACTTTTTGTTTTGAATGTTCTTACATTTTTTTTTTGGGTCAACCTTTACTTGTTTTTGTGTCAAAAATCCAAAAACTCATAAAAAGTAGAAAATCCAAAAAGGTTTGATCGACAATATTGTGTATCGTTAAAAGCATGTTTTGCCTTGTACCTTTGTACCAAGGAAGTCAATACCGTACCGGAGGCTGTACCGGTTTGGCCACCGGTGCGATATATTTCGGATACCGGTCAATACCGGTGTACCGTTTCGGGTTTACTGCTATTTTTATATATATACACACACACACACACACCAAAATATCTAGAACCATGTTTATAAGCATATAATATTTCACTTATATTATAGTAAATATAAAAGTTTATCATAAAACATTACCTCAATTCAGAACAAATTATTCATAGTTTTAGACTTTAGTATCAATTAAAAGAAAAAAAAAACACAATATACAAAATAGAAAGCTTAGTTGTTTGATGCATACTAAGAAAACAAATAATACTAATAAGTTAATGTAAATAAGTTACCATTATGCTCTTACAAAAATTCAAAAATTAAAAAACTAAAAAAAAAAAAAAAAAAAGTTTTTTTCTGTACCGGCCGGTATTGCCCGAAATTGGCCGGTATGGTTGGTACGCAGCCGATACGGCCGGTATTTTTTTCGGTACAAAATAAAAGTGTACCGGTACCGGTGCACTGGCCGATACGGCCAGTACTGGTACGGTATCGGTAACCTTGCTTTGTACTAATGGCTTTGTGCATTTACAAGCGTAGCTTGTTCTTTATGCACTCGTATCATTGTGTGATATATCTTGAAATCTATATGACTATTGAAAATAGATCTTCAAACTTTTCATGAATGATTAGTCAATAGTTTTGTTGATCTTGAAACTTGCATAGACTTGCGCCTATATATTTTCCCACTCTTTTATTGTTTTTGCTTAAAGAGCTCTACAAATGTAAATTTCAAAATGAAAAGAGATAATGAGCTGCAAAAGCCATTGCAGATTCTAGTATTTGATTAGGAAAAAGGAAAAGAGATCTTTATGAAAATGAATGATGCCCAAAAAGCCAAAGGCTTGCTCATCAAATTGAAATATCAAAAATTTCAGGCATCGATCTCAAAATGAGATGCATTGACTATAAAAGATCAAATGATATGTTGTGTATGAAGCCAAATGAAAAGCTTCAGTATCTTGTATTCATGTTTTGTGGGAGATCATATATGCATAATTCTATAATTGAGATTGGTCACTTTTCCTTGTGCTAATTATGTATGTCTTGGTTGAATTGATCATTGAAATTTCACATTAGACTAAGGACCATCTCATCTTTGGTACCCACATACATCACACACGTCTATGTTCAATGAATGCCTTATTCATTTGTTTGATTGTACATGATTAAATATGTTGCACATGCTCAATTATATGTTGATCAAACACAAAGATTTTTCAGTGTTTTAAGTGTTTTTGGAAAGTATTTTTTTTTTGAAAAATTTCAAAAATCTATGCAACCCTGTTTTGGCGACTTGCCTCGCAGGTCAAGCCAGTCACATGCCTCAGTCGCGAGCTTACTCAGAAGGTTTTTACGACTCCCAGGTGGGTCAAAGTCACAGCTACAACAAAGACTTAGAAAATTTTCAAAAATCTGAGATTTTGAATTTCTCACGACTCAGTTTGGTGACTTGTTCGCAAGTGGAAGCTTCAGTCGTGAGTTTACTCAAAAGGTTTGGTGACTCTTGTTGTGACTTACTCGCAGGTGAAACTTCCAGTCACGAAAAACACTTAGCAAAATTTTTCAAAATTTTATCTCAAGGGTTTTTGACAACTTGTTTTGGTAACTTGTTCGCGACTCAATTCATTCATGAAAATCGCGTGTTTTGCACTCTAAATGTTATTTTAGGGCAGTTTTCAAAAACTTTTCAGTTTTCTCTTGCACATTGTGACTGTTCATTGTCTTCTTCTCACAAACTCACCGTGTTTCTCTATCAAAAACCTCCATTTTTCTTCATCATCTCGACTTCAATCTTCAAGAAAAGGTATGGGTTTTCTATCTTCCTCTAAGTATTTCATGTTTAAAGGCTTGATTTCTTGGATTTTGAGTTCTTGTTGAGATTTGATACATATGATGATTCGATTATGGGTTGGGTTCATTTTGTTGAGTTTGATTGAATGGGCTTTGTTGTGTTTGATAATATGTTGCTTGCTATACATGTGTTCATGCTCCTATCTCATTTTTGAATAGTGTATCAAGTCTGTGCTATGTGTTGTGCATGTCACCTTTATAGTAAATTGTTTTAAGGATTGTGACTTATGTTTTTATGGATTTCATAGAATACTTTGTGCCTTGCAGTGCCTGTGCAATCATCACATTTGCACACTACACGCACCACTATTGCTCATGCTTGCTTAAATACTACATACTTGATTCCTTGACCATGTTTGAGTAATAAGTATTTTTTTTCAATGGATGCTCATTTCATGGACTAACATGGATCTAATCAAGTTTATGTTTGTGTCTTGTGGATTTGCACTTGGTTCTCTACTGTGTGTATGTTATTTTGTAGATGTCTCGTCGTTCCTCTCAAGGAAAAGAACCTGTAATCGATGTTACATCATCCCCTACTAAACGGATTCAAAGTTCGTCTTAAGTTTCAAATAGTGAAAGATTCAGATATACCCTTGATACATAGACTTTCTCAAGCATTTTTGAAGATGCTCCTACTGTTGTGGAACAGGTTGTAAAATTTGATACCTTAAGAACAACATTCATTCCAAGAATCTTTGAAGCAAAAGACTGGGCTGATCTATTCGGGAACTTCGAAGATCTGATTGATGAATTGGTTAAGGAGTTTTACTCAAACGCTAGATACACTGGCGTTGAGTTACAATGTTGGGTACGAGGAAAGGAGTTCAACATCAATCTAGACTACATTGCAAAGGTTCTTTGAATCAATAGACCATAAAATGTAGACCTCACTCCATATGATGATAGACTTCCTAAGGTACAAGATATTCTTCAAGTTCTTGGGCCAGGTCATAAGATTTCATCCAAAGGCACGTCCATTGGAATAGCAAAGTTTGCACCTGATCTGACAACTCTCAAATTGATCATGTTTTACAACCTCTATCCACTCTCGAACACTGCATTCATCAACCTTGGAAGAGCTCAATTTCTATGTGATCTCATCACCGGAGTTCAAATTGACATCTCTGCCCACATCTTCCAATTAATAGGGACAACAGTGGCTCGAACAGCAGCAAGAACATGCTTACCTTTTTGTAGTCTAATCATGAAGATCATGGTTCTTGAAGGTGTACGTCTACCAACTGATGGAAAAGTACTAGCACATCTTCGACCATTATCCATGATATCTCTTCAAGCAAGTAAGAGTCACTCCTCTAAAGCACCTAAGAGTGAATCTTTCATTCTTGCCACTCAATCAGGTCATGGCCCCGCAACACCTGTGCATATCGGGATTGCATCTCCTTACACTCCTGAGTTGCAGACCTCTAACTCTCAGCCTATATCTTCTAGCTCTCAAACTGACAGGTTAAGCACCTTGATAGAGGGTGTGTACCAGAGTATTTCCGGAATTGAAAGGGTCATCTACTCCACCAACAACCAAATTCAAATGCATTTAACAACCATTGAGACATAGTTGGATGCTATTCAACAAAAGCTTGAGGACAACCTTTAGCTATTCGTGCCAAAAAGGGGGAGAGCAAATTTCTTTGTTCATTGCATAGTTTTGGATGATGGCATACAGTAAGGGGGAGAGCAACACAGAAATAGGAAGTGTGCATATTGAAAGGGGGAGTTGTGTGAGCTCAAAAGGATACATACACACATACTTTTGTCTTACTGTTTATAGCTTATATATCTTTTGGATATTTATTGTGCTTTTGGGTACTTTGGTTTACATACTTCAGTTGTTATTCAGTTCTTGTGTTTTGTACCTTAGCTTTGTAGCTCAGTACTTTTAGTTAATATTATGCATTTCTTTTAATACATCACTCTCGTGCCCTTGTTGGATTTTATATCTTTGATGCAATTACCTTGTGTTGTTGTATCGATTGAGTGTTGGACATGCAAATGACTCTTTACATTGAGTTTATAAGCTTGCATGTATGGATGTTCATTCCTTGAGTGAATGATCATTGTAGTCATTATTTATAGTGATTGCTCATTTTTGGTCAAGTCATGCTTTAATGGTGTTATTCATTATTGCTTGATCGCATTGTGCTTGCTCCATATGCATTTCAAGTTGTCTGCTTACAATGATCGTATTATGTTGTTTTCAGGAAATACTTGCCTGTATGGTTCAAGAGCTTCACAGATTCTAGAGTTAGGTGTGAGTGAGGTTTGTTCAGCTATTCCTAACTCACATGTTAAGTCTAGAGTTTGTTTTAGGGTTTTGTCACAAAATAGCCAAAGAGGGAGATTATAAGGTTGAATTTATTCAATCATTTTATTGGCTTTATTCCGTGCCAAATTTGCTTGTAATTTAGCATTTAGAAACCTTGTATTTAGGTGGGAATCATATAAGGGTAGTGCATGAGAGATTGTGAAGAAAAGCTTAAGAGTGTGCACTCAAGCTGGGCCTTGCGACTGGATCTCGCGACTGGCTCGCAGCTGGCAAGTCACCAAAGGTGGCACATGTGTGAAACATGTAGAGGAGCTGAAGAGTTACACTAGCTGGAGCACTACAGGACAAAACTTCCACTCTGGTCAGGCAGTCAGCTTACGACTCAGACTCACGACTCAGTCAAGTCACGAGGTCAAGTCGCCAGACCACTTTGTTTGGAAAAAACTGACCTTTCGCATCCCAAACACACACCAGTATAAATACCCCTTATACCCACGTATTGTAGAGAGGTTCCAGAGAGAATTTTGAGAGAGAAACCCTAAAGAAAAATAAGATTGACTCATCCATAATCTTCATCCTTTGATTCTTCAAATTCCTCTACTCTCACCCTCTCCATTGTTACATCCTTGAGAGGTACATTTAGCCAAATCCTTTTCTTACCATACCCATATCTGTGAGAAGGTTATTTGGTACTTGGGAAGTAGTAAGGAAGGGACCAATTGATATTGATTGATGCTATGGGCTATAGTGGAATCCGGTAAGCTAAAGAAGACAAAGGTTCAGCGTAACCTCGTTGGAGCAAGAAGCTTGAAGAGCTTAGGTACACTGGGTAGATTAGGCTTGAAGGGTCTTCTGCTATTCATGTATCCCAACTTCATTCTCTAGTGAATTATTGCTCGCTTGGAGAGCGACGGAGAGGTTTTACGCCGAGGACTTCGGTTTTCTCTTCGATAACACATCTTTGTGTTGTCTTTGTGTTTGCATCTTTCTTCCCTTAATCTTTACCTTTTAATCGCTACTGTGGTTGTGATTAATTTTGGTTTAGATTATTTTACCAATTCTAATTTAGCTTATTTTCATATTCTGCTCATACATTGTTTAATAATAAGTTTGTGTTGGTAATTTGTAAATTGGGGGTCTAAACGTTCATAGGTATTTTACACACTTATTGAACATTCAAAGTGCAACCGCAAATTCAAAAAATAAAATAAAAACAATACAAAACAAAACAAAGGGGCAAGCCTTGATAAAAGGGAAAAGACAAAAAGTGAATACGTGGAGTGATTGAAGAAATATAGGAGAGTTGAAGGCTTGAAGCAATTCACTGAATACTCGGTTTAAAAATCAACTGGAGAGTGGTAAATATATATTTTTACCGAGTTGTCTAATTTTTTTTTTTTTGATTAATAAAATGAAATAGGTTTCATGAAGCTTAATTAGTCTTTTGTCATTGAATAAGAGATTAGTGGTTGCACTCCTTTTAACACTAAAGCTCAATTACTAGCTCTTGTTATAGATTTAAAATACTATTGTATCTATAATAATAATAATAATAATAATAATAATAATAATAATAATAAGCAAAAAGAAAGGGAAGGTATAAAAAAAATTAGTAAATACCTAACACAATTGGAGCCCTTTTGTTGAGAAACGGGCTTCAAATGACTAATATCACAATGATTTGGCCCTGCCCCACCAATAATTTACCTTTCAAACACTTCTCACCAAGCCCACTCCAACACCAATAATAGCTAATGGAAAATACTAGATTTTCAAAGTTTGATATTGCAATGGGTTTGGCCCTGCTCCACAATCAATTTACCCTTCAAACAATTCTTACCAAACCCACTCCAACACCAATAATAACTAATGGAAAATACTAGATTCACAAAGTTTGATATTGCAATGGGTTTGGCTGTGCTCCGCCATCTCAATTTACCCTTCAAACACTTATCACCAAACCCACCCCAACACGAATAATAACATATATAAATTTCTAGATTTATAAATTATTTTAAATTATTTTATACAAATTGTTGATGAGGTAAATGATTATTAATAAGTAATTAAAATAGTGATAATAGTTTATGACCGATTGTTGTAAAACAATTTGTGAAAATAACATTACTAATAACAAAAACTGTCAAAGTTTTTATCAATTGCCCTAATCACAGCTAGTGAAAATTAATTTTGACATAAATCAGAATCCCAAATCGAAGTTTAGTGGATGTAAAAACACCCTTGCACGTTTAGACCCCCAAAATACAAATTACCAATTCAAGCTTGTAGACAAACAATGAACGTGCGAAAAATGTAGATAAGCTAAAAAAGAATTGATAACACAATCTTAACCAAATAAAATCACATCCACAACATAAATTAAATGGCAAAGATTAAGGGAAGAGAGATGCAAACATAAGGATAACATAGCGATGTGTTATCGAAGAGAAAACTGAAGTCCTCGGTGTAAAACCTCTCCGCCGCCCTCCAAGCAGTCAATAATCCACTAAAGAACGTAGTTGGAATACATGGACAACAGAAGACACTCCAAGCCTAATTTATCCAGTGTACCTAAGCCCTTCAAGCTCTTACTCCAACGAGGTTGAGCTGAACCTATTTCTTCTTTAGCTTACTGGATTTCGCTATAGCCCATAGCATCAACCAATATGAATTTGGTCCCTTCTTAACTGCTTCCCAAAGCACCAAACAGCCTTATCACAGATATGGGTATGGTGAGAAAAGGTTTTGGTAATGGACCTCTCAAGGATGTAACAATGGAAAGGAAGAGAGTAGAGGAATTTGAAGAGTCTCTATGTGAAGACTGTGGATGAGTCAATCTTGTTTTTCTCTAGGGTTTCTCTCTCAAAATTCTCTCTAGAAGCTCTCTACATTTTATGGGTATAAGGGGTATTTATACTGGGGTGAGAAAGGAATGCGAAGAGACAGATTTTCCCAAACAGGGCTAACTGGCGGCTTGGCCTCGCGACTTGACTGAGTTGCGAGTTCAAACCACAAGCAAATAGAATGGCCAGGCTAGATATTTTATCCTGTAGTGCTACAGCTGGTGTGACTGTTCAACTTCTTAGCACGCTTCACTCGTGTGCATCATCTGGTGGCTTGCAAGCCACAAGCCACCAGTGAGATCCAGTTGTGAGTCCCCGCTTTGTTGCACATTCTTAATCATATTTTCACACTTTCTCACACACTACCCTTACATGAATCCCACCTAAATGTAGGGTTTCTAAGTGCTGAATTACAAGAAAATTGTCACGGAATAAAGCTAACACAATAGTTGATAAATTTCAACCTTAAAATCTCCTCTTTTGGCTATTTCGTGACAAACCCCTAAAAACAAACTCTGGACTTAACATGTGAGTTAGGAACAGTTGAACAAAGCTCAATCACACCTAACTCTAGAATCCGTGAAGCTCTTGAATCATAAGAACAAGGGTCTCCTGAAACACAATAACATAATATGATCATTGAATGCAGAAGAACTTGTAATGCATATGAAACAAGCACAATGGAGTAAAGAAATAAACCAAAGCTTTGACCATACATGCAATCACTATAGAATAATGACCACAATGCTCATTCGCACTTAGAATGAACATTCGGACAAGCAAGCTATTAAGCTTAGATGCAAAGAATCATTTGCATGTCCAACACTTAACCAATGCACAATACAAAAAGTAAATGCATCTAGGAACAAGATCCTACTAGGGCATAAAAGTGATGTACTTAAAGTAGTGCATAGCAAATCAATAAGTACAAAAGCTACAAAGCAAAGGAACACAAACAAAAAGACTGCCTAAGCATGTTACAAACCATAAAAGCCTACATATCAAATCCTAAAAGCTTACAAAAGCAACATGGTTACAGATATGAAGTACTAAAGAAAATGCACAATATAAACTAAAAGTGCTTAAAGTTTCTTCCCCTCAAAATGATGAGAAGCTGTGATGCACTTGGAACATATATACTTGTTACCTGAAACACTTGCACAAAACACATTAGACCCTAAAGGTAAAGCAAGTAATAAAATGACAAGTATAATATAACAAGTAAAAAGCGATTAAGTAAACATGTTGTGAAACATATGAGCAACTTGATCAAACACATGAAAGTCATATGGAAATGACTACAATGATCACATAGCAAAGCAAAGCAAAGCAAATGATCATCCGAACATGCAATCAATGAAGCACAATAGCACAAGGAAGTATGCATGTCCAACACACAAACACGATGCAAAGAGAACAGCAAAGCATAGATACTAAATATAACTCAAAGCACCATAAAACAAACAAGAAAAATGAAACATAAAGAGAAATAAACAAAAGAAGGTTTTCTTATTAACTCAATGTCTTCTCCCCCTTGGTATATGCATCTCCCCTATGGAATATCTCTCCTTCTACAAGTGATAGAATTTCTCCCCCTAAGAATGTGCACAAGAGTCATATAGAAATGACAAAAACTTTCCGGTATACTCTCTTATAGTATACTCTCCTCCTTTTTTTCAAGAATAGTCAAAGGGTCAAGGAGAAACGAGGGCAAGAGATGAAGGTACGAACAATGATAATGATGAATGAGGGGTGAAAGATGAATGAGAAAATGAAGCTCAAACAAAAGACAAACAAAATGCTACAAAGCATAAGGTAAACATGACATGCTAGGATGAAGAAATAAGATATAGACCAATGCAAGACAAGGGTAGCAAAGATGTGTGCAAAAGGTGGCTATGTGCAATGCATGACCAATGCATGGAAAATGCACATATGAGGCAAGGTGTGTTAAGTATACAACCAATGAACCAAACATGTTCCTAATGAGGAAACATGAGAAACCCTAAAGTTTGGTACTCATCGGAGTTCCAACAACCGAGAAAATACCTAAGAGGCATTTTATCAAACACCTAGCATGCACACTATGAACAACAATGTGAAACAATGCATGAATATCATAAAATCCACCCTTAATACATACTCTTATTGCCATAAAGGGCCAAAATCCAAAGCAAATCACCAAAAGAAACCAATCCCACACAAAAATTTGACAAAAAATAAGTTTTCCCAACCTTTATGATGAAAATCCCAACCAAGAGCACAAAAACTCTCGAAAACATAATCTAAGAATTCAAAATAATGAAAAGAGTTTAAAATTACCTTAGAGATGTTAATGGAATAAAAAAAAACCATTCAAATTGATTGGGTTTTGATAAAAATATTGAAAGAGGGGTTTAAAAGAGGATGGGAGAGGTTAAAAACAGGTTTTCCACGAAAAATCCTTTAAAAAGCTATTTCTAGGCATTTCGCGACTGGGAGAGTCGCGAAAATTTTCGTGAGTCGCGAGTGAGTCAGGAGCGAGTTGCGAATGAGTTGCGAAAGTCTTCTAGATGAACTCGCAACTTGAGTTGCGCGACTGGCGAGTCATGAAATGAGTCGCAAAAATTTTCGCGAGTCACGAGGTGAGTCGCAAAAAACTCAAACACTTGTTTTTCAACACAGAACATGTTTAAACAATGAAAAACAAAGTAAGCACTAAACATGAACACAAAGAGTGATAAAAATCACTTCCAAAAACATATAAAATGATCAAAAATCTTTTTGGATTGGTCCATATATAGTTGAGCACACACACATCACATTTAAACAAGTACAATCGAACAAATGAGTAAGGCATTCATTGAACATTAGGCATGTGTATCGTGTATGTGTATCATATGTGGAATAGTCCTTAGTCTAGAGTGAGGCTTCAATGATCAATTCAATCAAGTCATACATAACTGGTACTAAGTCAAGTGGTCTATCTCAATTATAGAAATAAATATATATGACCTCCTACAAGAAAATGATTACATATTTTTGAAGCTTTTCATTTGGCTTCTTTGCAATTCATAACATTTGATCATTTTGAATCAATACATCTCATTTTGAGATCAATACCTGAAATTTTTTATATTTCAATTTGATAAACAAGCCTTTGGCTTTTTAAGCACCATAAATTTTTTATAAAAGTCGCTTTCCTTTTTCTTAGTCAAATACTAGTATGTGCGACAGGCTTTTGCAGCTCAATATCTCTTTTCATTTTGAGATTTACATTGGTTGAGCTCTTTAAGCAAAAACATAAAAAAAGAGTGGGAAGAGATATAGGCACAAGTCTACGCATATATCAAAACCAACATGACTATTGACTAATCATTCATGACAAGCTTGAAGATCGATTTACAACAATCGCACAAAGATGTCAAGATTTTTCCCACAAAATATAAGTGCATATAGAACAAGCTAAGCTCGTAAATGCACAAAGCCATTTGTACGGAGGTACAAGGCAAAACTCACATGTGTTATGTGCTCAAACATATATGATCAAACTAAAACATAAAAGTAAGATCAAAAAAGAAACAATGCATAAAAGGAAATGCAAAATGCACAAAATCCATAAAGACATGACATTCAATACTTGAAGGGTCCTACAAAGATCAAAAGAATTAGATCAAGGACCAAAAGAGCAAAAGCTTAACCATAGGAACCTTTCCTCATCCAAACGGAACAATTGTTTGGAATGAGTGTCTCATGAAAAGTGAGACGAGGATTGGAAGAATGAGAACCAGACATGCACATAGACTAGGAGTTAAAAGCATTAAACACTTTCTTTAACAACATGTTATTTTCACTCAAATTTGGTCTACCCTTTTTAGCACAACTTCCATGAAGCTCAAGTTTCTCTTTTCTTTTGATTCTTTTAAGTGCATGAAACTTAGAGAAATGAGGTCTTAGATGACTAGAAGCACCACAATGGTGACACACAATATGTTTAGGTCCACTAGACTTTTTGGGAAAGGATCTAGCAACATGGTTTTATTCCTTCTTCAACTTATGACATTGAGGTTTTATATGACCAATCACACCACAATGGTGGCAAGTTGGAACAAAATTAGATCCATCCAAAGCCTTAGGTTGAGACCTAAATAGAGGCTTTGACTTCAGAGTCTTTCTCTCCACCTTTTGATTTCTTTTGTGTGGAGGAATGTACACCGATTTGCCCTTAGAGGTAGAACACACATTAGGAAAAAATCAGGTACCACAACATGATTGCAACAAATATTTTCATCATTTTGAACAATAGGTTCAGCAATCAAACACTTGGCATGCATCTTAAGAGATTCATTTTCACATTTTAGCTCATCAACAAGTTTGTTAGACAAAACAAGTTTAGCATCCAAGTCCATATTCAAACATTCAAACTCTTTCAGCTTTTCAAGAGAAATCTCAGCAAGTTTCTTATATTTTTCAACCAATTTGTTGGATTTATTGAGCTTAGCAATCAAATCATCATTTTCATAAAATAACTTGCTCAAATCCTTATGAAACTTCTTAGCATTTTTCTTAAACAGTTTAATGTTAGGAATATCATTAACACCTAAGGATTCATGTAACATAACATCACAATCATGAGGATTATCACTTATAGAGGCATTTTTACAAACACGTGGCATGTTACATTCATCAACATCCAAAACATGCATAGAAGCATACAAAGCACTATCCATGGCAAAAAACACAAGGGGCCAAGGATCACACTTAGATATTTAAACCATAACAAGTGTACCCGTTCTGATACCAATTGAAAGTTCAAAAACGTGTAAAAATACTGTTGAACGTTTAGACCCCCAAAATACAAATTACCAATTCAAGCTTATAGACAAACAATGAATGTGCGGAAAATGTAGATAAACTAAAACAAAATTGATAACACAATCTAAACCAAATAAAATCATATCCATAGCAGAAATTAAATGACAAAGATTAAGGGAAGAGAGATGCAAACACAAGGACAACACAGCAATGTGTTATCGAAGAGGAAACCGAAGTCCTCAGCGTAAAATCTCTCCGTCGCCGTCCAAGCGGTCAATAATCCACTAAAGAATGTAGTTGGGATACATGGACAACATAAGACCCTCCAAGCTCCTACTCCAACGAGGTTGCGCCGAACCTATTTCTTCTTTAGCTTACCGGATTCCGCTATAGCCCATAGCATCAACCAATATAAAATTGGTCTCTTCTAAACTGCTTTCCAAAGCACCAAACAACCTTCTCACAGATATGGATATAGTGAGAAAAGGTTTTGGTAATGGACCTCTCAAGGATGTAACAATGGAGAGGAAGAGAGTAGAGGAATTTGAAGATTCTCTATGTGAAGATTGTGGATGAGTCAATCTTATTTTTCTCTAGGATTTTTCTTTCAAAATTCTCTCTAGAAACTCTCTACATTTCGTGGGTATAAGAGGTATTTATACTGGGGTGAGAAAGGAATGCGAAGAGATAGATTTTCTCAAACAGGGCTAGCTGGCGGCTTGGCCTCACGACTTGACTGAGTCGTGAGTTCAAGCCGCAAGCAAACAGAATGGGCAGACTGGATATTTTGTCCTATAGTGCTACAGTTGGCATGACTGTTCAACTTCTCAGCACGCTTCACTCATATGCATCATCTAGCGGCTTGCAAGCCGCGAGCCACCCTCAAGATCTAGCCACGAGTCCCTGCTTTGCTACAAATTTTTGAGCATTTCTTCACACTTTCTCACACACTACCCTTACATGAATCTCACCTAAATACAGGGTTTCTAAGTACTGAATTACAAGCAAATTGGCACGGAATAAAGCCAACACAATGGCTGATAAATTTCAACCTTACAACAAGAGTGTAGAGTAGCCAAACTTTCACTTGCTTGAGCTTAAAACAAGGCAGGAAAATGTTTGTGTAGGTTAGCAATTTAAAAGCGTACAATTTACATGCACAACATAACTATAAGAGTCTATATTATATAGAGATTTATGCTATGTCTACAATATTTTCACAATAAATTATATGTGGTAGGTTGTTACTTGCTGTTATTAGTAAGAAAAAATAATTTAGTTGTGGATTCAAATTAATAACCTGTAACAACCTGGCAACTAAGATTTGTTGTGAAAGTATTGTAAAAATGTTGTGGACGTAGCACTTCACTATTATATACAAAAAATTAAAAAAATGTATCCATTTGAGCATAAAAAGTGGTATTCAAAGTTTTCTGGGCATGTTGAATGTTGAAAAATGGAAACACAGCTTTCATGTTACTCCTGGTTGAACTTGACAGGTACTCATATGAGAACCCTAGGTGATTCCCATCAATTGCCACAAGTGCCATAGCTTAGCTTTCGTTCCAACTAATCCCAAAATTATGGACATAATTACGTCTAATTCTACTTAAGATTCAATAAAAAATCCAACTAATTTAATACATTACCCTCTTCTTCTTTCTATTTCCTCATACCATATATACCGTCGTTTTAAAATTCTAAAGCAAACTATTAAAACATTCCGAATGCCATGCATTAAATCTCATTTTCACAATAGTCATTCAACAAAAACCAATACTAGAACATACAAAGTTAATTTTAATTTTATCCAATGTACATGCTAGTTGGAAAGTTGTATGAATTTTAACATTATGATATTCTGCAGCATATTCAAATAAAGAAAACAAAGAACGATTAATTTTTCATAGATAATTACGGTTTCTAATGGTAAACTTTTTACATTATAATAATAATTACATCATTGTACACTTTTTGAAAATTTGTACAATATTGTTGTACACTTTTTTTAGTCTATAATGTAAATCTTACATTGATAATACAATGTAAATAATAATTTTCCAAAAACAATTCTAAGCACATGCAGACACGCTGCCAACATGTTATTAACCTCGCAGCTCGAACTATTTCCCCCTTAAACCCCCAAGTACTTTGTATATAGAAGGTGTCAATTCGGCTACAAAGCCCTTGGTTACTTTTGGTTAGTTAATACAATGTAAACTAATAATTTTTCTAAAATTTTATCAAATGAAAATACCATCTATTTTACTTTTTTGGACTTACTTGACAAATAGTATTAAGTTACTAATAACATCTACAAGGGTGAGGCCCAAACTGAAACAGAGGAGTGTTGTACACCTGTATTTATTTGACAAATAGAGGATCGTTGAAATTAAAGAGGTGAGTAAAATTTATATATGTTCACACCATAACTGAAAAGAAAAGAGACATAATACAAATTTCTTCACCCAGCTTGGCCTCTTACTAATAGTTCACCGGCTTCCTGCTTGTCTAAACCAATAAAGCTTAAAAATCCCATTTTTCCTGCGATGTGCTCCACACGCCTTCATGTGAATGTTGAGCTCATGGAGCGGAGAGTCGCCACCGGTTGAGATTTGAGTTAGCTGAATGAATGATTTTATCTGTTTTTGATCTCACCTTCTTCTTCACTGCAATTCTCGTTTCGTTTCTTGCTGTCTTTTTCTTTTGAACCTTCCCTCTTCAGTTTAATAACCTTACCTGCCTTCTTTTTTTTTTTTCTTTTTTTTTTTTTTTTTTTAAATGTTTTTTGGGGGGTAAAATGTATATAACTTAGTGTATACAAATCTCTCCGTCTCCGTGTGTGAGTTTGGGCGAGAGATAAGAGATGCGATCGAGTGAGTTATTGTCATTGAATGAGTAACGTCCATTAAAAGGATCCCATTAGGTGGAGTAGAGGGGAGTAGAGTAGAATTGACAAAAAATAAGCTAATTTTAGTCTAAATCCACTCCACTCTACTCCCCCTCCCTCCTCAATCCAAACGGACTATTAGTCTTCAAAAGTTTTAAATCTTCTTCATATTAATCCAAATTTTAGAAGTAGTTTACTTATTTTACCCTTTTGTTTTTACAATTTATTTTAACCCCATAAAAAAAATACTGTAAATATTTTAGAAAAATTATTTTCATAATTAACTTATACAATAAGAAAAAGAAAAAGGAAAGATAAGCATTTTTCAAGTCACTAGTAAAAAACTTTATATGCCTTTTTTTTAATTTTTTTTTTTTTAAAAAAGGCAGAGTAAATTTTATGCCTTTAGGGGCCATTCGTTTGGGTGAAAAATAGGGAAGATGGAAAATAGAGGAAGGAAAATAGGGTAAAAAATACTGTTTTTCACTGTTCATTTAGGGAAGGAAAATAGAAATGAGAGAAAACTGGGGAGAAAATTTTATCTCCGGGCCTACATTTTTTTTCCTTCTAAATTTGAAAGAAAATCTGGAGAGAAAAGTATTATGGTAGCACTTTTACAAAAATACCCTTTTCCCACTTATTTTTTTTCAACCTTTTTTTTTTTTTTTCAACTTTACCTGAACGTTCTCTTTTCTCTTCTTTTTTTTTTTTTTTCCTCAACGTGACCTAATCTAATTTTTATATTATAATAATAAAAATAATAATATAAATGTATATATATGATGTGATAAATTTTATATTATGTAATGAGTACAAATAAATCTATTTTTTACATATTATATAACAAGGGTATAATAGTCAATTTATATAAATTGCATTTTCTATCCTTCCATTTTTCTCTCAAACCAAACAAAAGAATTTTCTACCCTCCCACTTTTTCACCCATCCAACCAAACACACAAGAGAGAGAACTAAATATTTTCCGTCCTCCCACTTTTTCATCCTCCCACAATTTTTCATCTTCCTATTTTTCTACTCCTTCAACTGAACAGACCTTGAGATTGGGAACTTACTCATACGGTAACGTTGTGGTAAATTAAATAATTAAACTAAACATCAGCTTGGAGTCCTTTCTTTGTAAATATGGAAGTGGGCTAAATGAGAATGGAATCTACAAAGAAGGAAGGAAGGATGGAGACGATGGGAATGAATAAACAAATAATATTTAATTGAATTAGATATGTAGTATTGAAGTTCAATTGATGTAGGTGCACACAGAATATAGATGACTAAATTAGAAAAAGTGAAATATATATATATATATATATATATATATATATTTAACTGTTGAATGGATATTCAATTAAAATGAAAATGGTATTATTATATTCATAGGTTTACAATGTACAATCAATGTAAGATTTTGTTTTTTTTTTGTAAATGTAAGATTTACAATATATAAACAAGAAGTGTACAATATTGTATATATTCGGAAAAAAAATGTATTATATTATACACTTTTGTTTAGTTAATATATACGACGTAAACTAATAATTTTTCTAAAATTTTATCAAATGAAAATACCATCTATTTTACTTTGTGGGACTTATTTGAAAAATAGTATAAAGGTACTAATAACATCTACAAGGGTGAGACCCAAACTGAAACAGAGGAGTGTTGTACACTTGTATTTATTTGATCCGTGGTATCATAAATCTCAAAGAATTTTAACTCAACGGATTTGAAAAACTATTAGAGACTTGCGATTTGAAATAAGATCTCATATGGGGCCTGGAGCTGCTCAAAACGATCATATCTCTCTCTCTCAACACCAAAATCAAAATTGGAATTTAGATTTCAACTTTCATCTCTTTTTGTAAAATTTTAGGCAAAAGTGCAAGGTGCATCCTCTAAATTTGACCACAACTTATTTTAGTTTTTTGACTTTGTTTTCGTTCCTTTAAGTTTCAATCCATCAATTTCCGTTAAACGTTTTTTTTTTAAAATCATTGAAAATAATTTTTAATAATTAATTGGATTTTTTTAATTTAAAATATTTGAAGAAAAAAATTGGACACTTAACAGCAACTTTTGACTAATTTAAGTTGACCCGGGGTCTTTTAACGCTATCAATTTATTTCTATTTTTTTTTATGAGAACGCAGTCAATTTATTAAAACTGTATAGAAAATTTTATCAAATACGAAGATACAACGTATTTTACATTTTTGGAGACATTTGATAAAATAGTACTAAGGTACTTTGACAGTGCAAGCACCTAATGACCCAAACTTAAGCGAGCCTGTACTTATAGAGTTATTTAAGATTTAAGAGTACAAATTTCTGTGTCTTGCTCTGCTTCGCACTAATGTTTCACCAGCTTCATGCTAGTCCAACCAATGATGCCTCATGACAACCCCCAGTTAAATAAAAAGAGAGAAACAACCAATGGCAAATGACCAATTGCATGAACCTGTTGATTTCCTTGCTCCACGGCCTATGGACGTTAACTGAGGTTTGTTCCCTTTCACTTTTTATTTATTTATTATTATTATTTTTTACTGGACTATTTTCATATTTCATTTATTTATTTATCAATTTATTAATATTAATGGGTTTCAATTAGCTCAACTGGTAAAGTTTTTTATAATTGAATAAGAAATTTGGGGTTCAATCCCCGCCTACATCAAAAGCTATTGGTATCTTAGTTTGAAAATAAAGAGTTATCATCTAGAGTGGACTTCATAAGTTAAAACCCTTTAAAAATAAAAATAAAAACTTATTAAGCAAATGATTTTTTTATGTCATAACTAAGAGAGCCTATATATAATACAAACTTGTGTATCACTTCTACCTTGCACTAAAATTTCACTAGTTTCCTGCCTGTTCAAACCAATGAAGCTTCACAAGCCCAATTTTCTTGCATCATGCTCTACATTCCTTCATATCATTCTACTCTTTACTGTAACCCTTCTATGCTTGCAACTTGCTACTTCTACCGCTCTAACAAATGAGACTGGTCGTTTGGCTTTGCTCAAATTTAAAGAATCCATTGCTGATGACCCATATGGAATCTTGAGCTCATCGAATGATTCTATCCAGTTTTGTAACTGGTATGGAGTCACATGTGGCCGCCACCATCGAAGAGTCACAGCTTTGGAACTACAAGGCCATAAATTGCGTGGAACTATTACACCTTACATTGGAAACTTTACCTTTCTTAGGGTCACCGACCTAGGAAATAACAGTTTTTATGGTAAAATTCCAAAGGAAGTTGGTCATTTGTTCCGACTGCAACATCTCAACATTCAAAATAATACGTTGGGAGGAGAAATTCTAGCCAGCTTGGCCAATTGCACTAAACTTAGGGTGATGACCATAGCGTGGAACAAACTTATTGGGACAATCCCCAAGAGCTTGGCTCTTTGTCAAAGCTTCTTTATTCTCGGGTTGCTACAAACAATTTGACAGGAGGAATCCCAGCTTTCTTGGAAAATCTTTCGTTTCTCGAAATTTTTTTCTGCATCCTATAATAATTTAAAGGGAAGTATTCCAAAGAGCATAGGCCTTTTGAAAAGCTTATCTTTTTTTTTTTTGTAGTTGGAGTCAATAAACTGAACGGTATGGTCCCTTCCCCTCTCTACAATTTATCATCTATCAGCGCATTAAGATTTGTAGTCAACCAACTTAGTGGGGCTCTTCCAGCAAACATAGGCCACACTCTCCCTAATCTCAAATTATTTACACTTGGTGATAATAAATTCTATGGGCCAATCCGTGGTTCATTATGCAATGCATCTAAGCTTCAAAAAATTGACATACCCCAAAACAACTTTATGGGATCAATTCTGTAAGGTTGATTTTACTAAACAATTTGTTGGCTTTATTTCATGTCAAATTTGCTTGTAATTCGGCAATTAGATACCTTGTATTTAGGTGGAAATCATGTAAGGGTTGTGTGTGAAAGAGTGTGAAGAATTCAAGTGTGTGTGTATTCAAGAAGCATTCTTGCTACAGGATCTCGCGAGTGGCTCACGATTGATGACTTGCCAAAATGCCACACGTTTGAAGCATCTAGGAAGCTGAAAGGTTACGACAGCTAGAGCACTACATGAGAAAAAGTATAGTCTGGCCAGTCAATTATTTCGCGACTGAAATTTGCGACTAGTCTTAGTTGCGAGTCAGTTGCTAGAATTCCCTGTTTTGCTAAAAAATGACTTTTTATATTCCTTCTCATACCCTACTATAAATAGCCATATACCCATGAAATGTAGAGAGCTTCTAGAGAGAATTTTGAGAGAGAAACCCTAGAGAAAACCAAGATTGACTTATCCACAATCTTAGACATTTGATTCTCCAAATTTCTCTACTCTCACCCTCTCCATTGACATACCCTTGAGAGGTTTATTAACCAAATCTTTTATCTCACCATACCCATATCTGTGAGGAGGATATTTGGTGCTTGAGAAACAGTTCAGAGAGGACTAATTTATTTGGTTGATGCAATGGGCATATTGTGGGATCCCAAAAGCTAAAGAAGACATAGTTAGGCTTAACCTTATTGGTACAAGAAGCTTGGATGACTTAGGTGCATTGAGTAGATTAGGCTTGGAGGGTCTATTGCTATTCGTGTATCCCAACTTTATTCATTAGTGGATCATTTCACCACTTGGAGGGCGGCGGAGAGGTTTTTCGCCGAATTCTTCGGTTTCCTCTTCGATAACACGTGCCGGTGTTATCTTTGTACTTGCATCTCTCTAACCCTTAGTTTTACCTTTTAATTGCTGCTATATTGTGATTAATTATGGTTTAGAGTTGTTTATTTATTTGGGTATTGCTTGTACTTGTCATTCCGCACATCTATTGTTTGAGTATAAGCTTGTGTTGGTTAATTTAAAATTAGGGATCTAAACATTCACTAGTGTTTTACATACCAAGTGAACTTTCAAGTTCCAACTAATTTGGGATTTCTACTAGATCTTAAATTGCTACATCTAAGTAAGAATAAATTAGGAAGGGATTTGAACTTCTTAATGTCTTTAACAAATTGTAGCAAACTGGAATTGCTGACATCTGCGATAAACCAGTTTAAAGGTGTTTTGCCCAATTCTATTGGCAAACTTGTCAACACAACTTTATTTATTGTATTTAGGAGGCAACCAAATATTTGGCTTGATTTTTGAAACATTGCAAAATCTTATCAACTTAATTAGCTTGGGCATGGAGGAAAATTTTTCATAGGTCTGATACCTACTTGTTTTGGGAAATTTTTGAAGATGCAGGGATGGTATTTGTTAGGGAACAAATTGTCAGGGCAAATTCCAAGCTCCATTGGTAACCTCACTCAATTGGTTGAATTCAACCTTTGTCAAAAAATTTTAGAAGGAAGCATACCTCCAAGTATTGGAAACTGCCTAAGTTTGCAACAATTGGGTGTTTCACAAAATTACCTCAGTGAAGTCATACCTCAACAGGTTTTTTCTCTTTTCTCTTTGTCACTATTACTGAATATATCCTACAACTCATTTAGTGGAAAATTGCCTGCAGAAGTTGGCAACTAGAAAAATATTAATTCTATAGATGTCTCTGAAAACAATTTGTCCGGTGCAATTCTCATAACAATTGGAAATTTATTGAATTTAGAAAACCTCTACTTGCAAGGGAATTCCTTTGAAGGAATCATACTTCATCCATGGCTTATTTAAAAGGCCTTGAACTTTTGGATGTTTTGTAAAACAACTTTTCAAGATTTATTCCAAAGGGTCTAGAGAACTTTTATTTTTAAAACAATTGAACATTTCGTTCAATGATCTTGAGGGCCCACTACCAACTGTTGGAGTTTTCAAAAATGTAGATGTAATATCAATTATTGGAAATAATAAGCTTTGTGGGGGTATTCCACAATTACAACTACCAAAATGCCCCAAAGTTACAAAATCAAGAAATTCTCTTGCTTCTAGAACAATAATCACAATTTTTTGTGTGGTTGCATGTCTCCTTAAGCCTTCTTGTTTCATCATTTCTTGTTCTTTATTGGAGGAAAAAATATAAAATGAAACTATCTTCTATAGTCTCAAAGACGGATCTCCTTCCAACAATTTCCTACAAAGTGCTTCATCGAGCAACTAATGGATTTTCTCTCAACAATTTGATTGGATTTGGTAGTTTTGGATCAGTTTACAAAGGAGTTCTTAATCAAGAAGAAATGTTCGTTGCAGTAAAAGTCCTAAACCTACAATCTAAAGGAGCTACCAAGAGTTTTATGGTGGAATGCAATGTCTTAAGAAATGTTCGGCACTAAAATCTTGTGAAGATCTTAACATGTTGCTCTAGTATTAAGTATAAAGGCCCTTTTGGATATACACTATTGTAAGTTTAAAAAAAAAAAAAAAAACTTAACCCCTCTCCTCATGTGTGTGTGTGCTAAAAATAATTAGTATTCTCAACAACAAAAAAAAGTATCAATTATAATGGCGATGAATTTAAAGCTCTTGTATTTGAATTCATGACAAATGGGAGCTTAGATATGTGGCTACATCCAATAATAGATTGCGAAAATCAATCAAAAATTTGAGCTTTCTTCAAAGAATAATTATTGCTATTGATGTGGCTTCTACATTAAATTATATGTACAATCATTGTCAACAACAAATCATACATTGTGATTTAATGCCAAGCCATATTCTTCTCGATAGTGAGATGATTGCTCATGTAAACGACTTTGGTTTAGCAAGACTCCTCACAAGCACCGATGATTCTTCCCAGAAGTGTACTAGTACAATTGGGTTAAAAGGATCTATCGGCTATGTTGCTCCAGGTATAACCTCTCTTATTTAGTTTTGAATCCCCAACAATCCTATAATATGTTGCTTTTTTAAAAGATAAGAATTAACTACTTGTATTTTTTAGCATATAAGCTTTTTAATATTTGTAAAATTAGTATAAACATATTAACATACTTTCTTGCTTAATATTTCTGTCTCTTATAACAAATATTCAATTGAGTACATACAAGCACATAATTAATTTTACATAAAATTTAAAATAAAATAATTAATAGCAAAAAAAAATAAGATTCATACACTAAGAAATGCCTAAGTTAATTTGGCGATGGACATTTCGATCCTTTGGCTAAGCTTTGTATGCATTACTTCAATCAAATTGAACATGCAAAAAAAAAAAAAAAAAATTGGCCCTTCGGGGTAAAGTTTCGTATATTTTCCTTCCATTGCAAAAGTAATATCATATTTCATATTACTTTTCCATATAGATTCATTTCATTTTCTTTGAATTTGCATTTTGTAAACCTTTATCCATATTTTTCATTATAGATAGAAATTGCCTAAGTTCCATCCATTCCACGAGTTGTAGAGTATGGCATGGGTGGTGAGGCATCGACTGAAGGGGATTGATATAGCTATGGAGTCCTTGTGGTGGAAATGTTTACAGGAAGGATGCCCACTGATTATATGTTTAAAGATGGTCTGAATCTCCATAATTTTTTTTAAGATGGCATTACCAAAAAGACTTGCTGAAGTTGTCAACCCAATGCTTTTGCCAAGAGAAGTTGAAGAATTGGGAGTTGCAAATGGGGTAAAGATGGCTACAGAAAAAAATGACAATGATAAAGAAATGGAAGTAGAAGAAACTAATAATATTGAGGACTCTAGGCATGTTGATGCTAACATGCAAAAGTGCTTACTCTCAATTCTTAACAGTGTTTTCATTAGTTTGGGGATCTGCAGAGACAGACCAAGTAGAGCTCAAGTAAAGGGTATTTAGTTTTCATTATAAGACTATGTTAAGTTGTGTCCTATTCATTTACTTTGATTTCATTCAGTCCCCAAATACTTCTTTTAAAAAAGAATGGAGATTTTATGTTGACCTTTTTATTAATTTTGAGTAGATTATCATAGCTAATTGTAAATTGGATTTTCATTTCTCATTCATGATCAAAATACTAAACAGAAATTGTCATCTTATTAAAACCCACAATCTTCTTGTAATAATTTCTATCCCTTTTCTTATGTTATCAAGGTTTAAAATGGGGAGCTAACGAATTTTTTTTTGTGAATTGCAGAGATATGAAACAAATAGAAGAAATTAAATGTCTTTAATAATGCTTGGATAAAGCATGGGATTAGGCATTTCTACCTGATTGTCATAATATTATGCTAGTTTAATATCCCTTTTATGAAAGGATCAATGGATGATTTTCTTGCACTTCTAGTGTTGGAGGAGTGATTTTCTTTCTCTTCATAGTGTAGGAGTGTTCTTCATGTACTGTGCTTTGTTCTACTACTATAATGTGCGACTGCGTTTGTACTAATAATCTAGTCAATTCCTAAAAGCCTTTTATGGATAGAACTTTATAATATATGGCATTATTCTAGTGTACAAATAAAAGTGGATCTTTTATTTAATTTCCCCTTAAACTTATTGTTTTAGATTACATTATCTTGTAGCTGTAGAGAGTCTAACAATCAATCTAAGATTACATTATCTAAGACTTTAAACAAACACTTAAAAGAACAATCACCTTTCACTGCCTAGAATTAATTCTTCAAGGATTCAGGTTCGAATATATATTTTATTGAAAAAGAAACAAAGAATACAATTTATTTGAAGACTAAAAGGTCATTCCGCTATCAAAATTACTAAGCCTAAAAGAAGCCCACTCGACCAACAAAGCAAACCAAAAATACAGAGTTTACCTGTGCATTAATAGCACAAGCTAAAGAAACATCTGTGAACTACGAAGAGGAGAGCACTTGTTTAAGCAATCATCCTTCCAAGCACACAGCAAACAGTCTAGCACATAGCAATAGCCTTAGCAGCTAATTGGTAATCTATAGCAGCAACAATCTGCAGAATCCACAGTCATTTTTTGCACCTCTATCTGTATTTACTTGCAAGAAAAAAGCAAGCAGCTGACTTCAGTAAACAGCTCAAAAGCAACTCACAACCCAAGCAAAGAAAATAAATATAGTGCAATACAATCAGCCATAGTTAGTACAGCATCCTACTACCACAAACAAAATCAGAACCTTTGCCGTTTTCCATTTATCCAACAAGTGGCTTCATTATATAACTCAAAATCCAAACAAATTCCGCAATTTACCACAGAAATTAAAGATCATTGAGCCGTGGAGATCAAAATAGAATTGTTTAAGCCCCAAAGTCAGCAAAGAATCCTGTTTAGAGTGGAATTAGGGAATTTTGCTTTGAACTCAATCTTGCCTCTAACATCTTTTTTTATTTTTTGACAGGATCTGCTCCTTAGTTAAGATTGGGCCATTATGGATGATAGCCTTCCTTTGGCTCCAAATATAATATATAGACGCCCACCATCCAATCTTACATATGGATGCTCTAGGTCCCTTCCCTTAGAGGATCCTAACAGCCCAATCCCCATAAACATGTGTCCAGAAAGATGGCTCCTGCTTTCAACACAACCCCTGCATAGCACACAGAATGTCACTCGCTAGTGGTTAATTTATTCTTGATCACCAATCAGCCAATGAGAGCATGCTTTGGTATGGTAAGGTTGAACCACAAGAGCTTCCACCAGTCCACCACTTAGCCTTTATCTCTTAATGCCTCGTATGTGGCTGCACAAGAGAAGCAACCTGACTTAGTGACGGTCCACTTAGCCTTATCTCCTCTTCCTTTAGATCTATGAGACTTAATTGGCTTCAAATTATGAACAAATCCTCAGATCTAGCAGGCATCCAAACCAAAGTTCTATTTTTTAGGACTGAATCCACCTTAACCTCATAGCTAATTGCTGCGTCATATATAGTCCTATATGTTTCCAAATTTAAGTAGAAGTATCTCTCACGTCTTAAGATTGAGTGCCACAAGAGGTCAAAATCTAAGCATACATGTCTATTAGATACAGTATCTGTCTGCCAACTTGTCAAGTAGCTAATGGATGCTGATGAATGTTCATGATGTAAATTGGGTTAGACTTGTGGAAAAGAATATATTCAACCGTGTTTTTTAATGTTTCCATGTATATGAGCAAGCAACAGAGAGAGTCAGAGAGATGCATTACAACAAATAACTAAAAATATAGAATGGTATAAAAAAACAAAAGAGCTCATAAATCATGAAAAACGATATTGGAAAGTATAGGAAGTAGTAACACGGATTTCAAGAAAATCAAGTAATAACTGAGGAACAGATTATTAGACAAATTAAGGATGATGGTGCTTGCAATATAAATAATTCTATCAAAACCGAGTCCTTTTTTATTGAATTGAAGGAGGATAACTTCTCCATTTTTATGCCAGTGTAAATGGGAATCTTGTTTAGAGGAGTTATATATGCTTTTATGAGTCGTGTAGTTGATGTGGTTAAAGATTGAATTTGCAGGTGAATGCTGCATGTTTTGTGATTGTGCTTCTCTATATATCTCTACATCTCTTTGAAAATGAAATCACTCATTCATCCAAAACAGAAGTGTTCGGATTGGAGAAGTTTCTTGATTTCAACTTTCTCAAAATGTAGAAGTCAAAAGGATAAGTTTCCAAAGTGGCTAATTCATGTCAACAAATTCTAGTTATGTATATATGTTCTTTGATTGAAAAACTATAGGTTTATGAGCGCCTACGAAGACATAATCACAACATCAAGTTCATTAGGAGTTATGGATTATTGAAGTGCTTGAATTACATTAATTAAGGATCAATCTCATTCTAAAATGATATAAAGGAGGGGACAAAATTGTCAAAGAAGGACAAATCATTTAAGATTGATAAGTAAGATGAATACTTGTCTGCAATATTTTATCCAAGGCCTTCTTTGGAAATAAGAGTAGGGAATTATTTATTCCTCTTCAATCATTCACTTAGCATCAACAACCAACATCTCAAACATGCACAAGGGCCAAAACCAAATTTTCCATTGTCAAAAACTTTGTACACAATCTTCAAAATATTGAATATGCTTGGAATCTTTTAAAATTTACTACAATTATGAATAATCAGGATGACCAGTAACAGTAGACAAATATTGCAATGGCAGCCAGCTTTGTAAGTGGCCATCCCTTTTTGTCTCCAGCCAAGGCCAAATAATTAGGATGATCATTTGGAGAAATGGTAGAGCTTATTATACATTTGGTTGGTACAACCCAATCTAATCCTCTTGCATTCCTACATGGATGGTTTTACTTGGACAATAGAAAAGTAGCATAAACATAAGTCCAACAGGCTTAATTGAATCTTATTTCTCCCAGAATGTAGTTCATCAACATACTTCACATAAAAATGCCTCAAGAAGATCAAGAAACTAAAACATGATATCACATTGCTAATAAACAAAGCATATTTACCTACCTCTATACCACCCAAGTCAATGCCCAAGGATACAAAATTTATGTTTTCCTTTTTTTTGGTCACTTGATAGAGTTTCAACAAAAAATATCCCCCCCCCCCCCCCCCAAAAAAACAAAAGCCTTAAACACCTAGCCAAAAATCAATGGTAGAGCTTCCAGAATTTCTTTCCTCCTCTCCTTGTTTCCTAGTTGATGGCTGAAATACAAGATTATGCACAAATCAAATTGGTCATTGACAGAATCCAGTTAGAAATCTTTGAATGCCAGCAAAAGCAGATAATATGTCCAAACTGTTGAAGCGCCCTCTAATGTCATTTTCAATGTATTTTGCAAGACACTTGCACTGCTTCTCACCATTAGTCTACAGAGATGGGAAAGAATGAAAATAAATACAAGTAATAGATTACATCAAGAATAGCCATGAAATTTTAAAACACAAATCCACAGCAAAGCACTTCTAAGAGCAAGCATTAAGTTAAAAATTGGTGAGTTCACATCTGATTTAATTATGTTGGGATGAAAAGCCTAGAAAATACCTGATATTGAGTAGGGAAAAATAAGTCAAGAATCCAGGAAAAAAGATTGTCACATCTCGCTTTGCATAATATATTAATGTAATGAAATAATTATAAGGATGCAGTAGCAATGATCTTTGGATCAAATGGCGTCTTTCCTTAGAAATACTAGTGGATGTCCCGCGCGATGCGCGTGTTCGTTATTAGTTATTTTATAATACTCATGTGTATTATAATGTTTGGAAAATTAATTTCAATTATGTATTATACATCACTAAAATAATGAATGAAAAAAAATTGTAACACAATATATCCATAAGTAACAATAATTAATTAGACTCTAAAAATGTCACTACATGCCCTTTTTTGTTTGATCACGTGTACATGTATATAATTCTTACATTTGACTGTTTCCAATATAAATTTTTTTATTATTTCATTTTCTTTTTTAAGAAGTATTTATTTATTTTTTTAAAGAAAACACATGAACTTTTGAATTCTAAACATCTAAGATTTAAGGTTTCTAATTCTTAAAACTAAATATACATGTGAAGAGATTAAAAAAAAAACAATAATTGAACAGGGAAATGTAAACTTATACTATTTCGCATCTTAAGTTTAATTATACTTACATCTGAGTCCCTTAATCACTTACAAATATTAAACACTTTCCAAAAATATTAAAAAAAAAAAACACATACCTTTTAGAAACCCCAAATGTTGTGAAAGCATTGTATCAAGCTTTGATAATGTTGTTAAGGAGTTTAGAGCATATGCACCTAAAACCAAAAGAAATTTCATACTCTTTTGACACTAATTTCTCACTCTTTGTCTCTCTATCTCTCCAGTCCTATTTTTCTTTTGGCCTTTTGATATTTTGTGAAACTGGAATATATAAAAGAACATGAAAACTAACATTGAATGGACAAAACCTTTCATTTATTAAATTAATGAAATTAAAAGTGGAAGAGTTCAAGAAGTTGAAAAAGGGAGTAGAACCAAATCATTAATTGTCTACATATATGGCTTAAACTAATCATTGATAAGAAGATGAGAGGTGAAAAACTAAATGAGAAAATACTCATACAAAGCGCCACGTGACAGAACCTCATGCACTTCTGTATGAGGTCTCTGCTTTTATATATATATATATATTGATTGGTGGAGGGTTAAGTCACAACCATATTATAAGTATGAGTTACATATATATATATATACACATGCAAAAATGGGTAACATTGTAAAATGTTCATTACAGTGTTAATCATCTCCAACTAAATATTTATGAGTTCATATTGACAATGAGAAAACATTTCCGCTTGTACAATGTTTTGGGGTTGGGGGGGAGGGGGAGTTGAAATGGAGGAACTGTATTCTTTCCTCATGACAATCTATACTTCAAATTCTTTATTACTTCTATGCCTGCATAATTCATAGGAAAAGGCAACGGTATGAATTATGTGCAGTATATGGAAATCTATGATAAAACACACGTCAAGTTTGCTGACTCAAAGGAAGAGAACAAGACCAAAAAAAAAAGAAAAGCAAATTAACTTCGTATCAGAGTGTTTGCCTTTTCATTTACTCGTCCTACTTGAAAGAATTATCATAGCAAAACAGTTGGTTCTTTGATTAAACAGTGTGACTTATAGCTCATTTCATGATTAGAAGCAAGAGATGTCAAACCTTGGTGAAATGGTAATTGCCATCTACACCAAGCGGTGTATCATAAGTTTGAGTCTAGGAATTAATCTCTCTGAAATTGGGGATAAAGTTACCTACCAACTATCTCTCCTAGACCACAAAATGAGTCTTGTGCACTAGGTAGTAGGTACACCATTTTTTCATGTTAGAAGCTAGGCCTTTCTTATGAGCATCCATGATATGCCCTGTTTTTTTACACATAGAATTCAATTTAAGAATTCCCTGTTAATCATTGTTGTCAAAACTGTACCGGGTAGAAGTTTATTCCGCATATGACGCTATAAGATATTTATTATTATTTTTTTTATAAGTAATGGCTATAAGACATTTTTTTTTATCTATTCAATATGTATTTGTAAGTACTAAATGATAATATGAGAATAATAAGAGTATATAAAGTTAATACATTCTACTATCATTTCATATTCCACCCATTGTAGGAAAGAATGAAACCAAGTGTAAACAAAATGAGAGGAAATAATCTAGAGGAAGCCTATTAGCCTAACTTTAATCAAGAGTACGCTTTCAAGTCTCCCTACCTCTTCTTATTCCTTGTTCTTCTTCCCCATTCCTGTTAGTGTAGCCAACAAGCTGGAAAAAAAATACAGACTTCCTGTGGGGTGGGCTTCATGGGGAGCATAAATTCCATTTGGTTTATTGGTCAACTATGTGCAATCCAATCCATGGGGAGCATAAATTCCATTTGAAAGCTGCTAATTTTTAACCAAGCTTTGCTTGGGAAATGGCTGTGTAGGTATGGGTTGGAACAGAAGTCGTCATTGTACAGTACTACTTGATGCCAGAGGTACTCTGGAATGGTAAAAGGTCCTTATGGGGTAGGCCCCATGGAAAAATATCAGTAAGGGTTGGGAGAAGTTTGCTTCATACATTCGTTTTGGGGTGGGGGTTGGTTCCCAAGTTTTGTTTTGGAAGTTTCATGGGATAGCAATGGGACTTTCCAGGATAGATACCCTGAGTTGTTCAGGTTTGATGGAGACAAAGAGGTGTTGGTTTCAGAATTCAGACTATTTTGAATGGGTCAGCGGTCAGGTGCATTGGAAACCTGTCTTCATCTCAGAAGCACAAGACTGAGAGTTAGATTCTGCAGCCCAATTTTTTGGATGATCTGTATGCAGCGAAGGTAACCCCTACAGGTCCTGATAGATGGGTTCTGCTTCCATCACCTAACACTGGATTACAAGTTGAGGGCTGTAAATCCTATCCAATTTCCTTGGGAATGCATACGGAAAACGCTAACCCTACCTAGTGTTGCATTCTTTGTTTGGGTGATGGCTCTTGGGAATATATAGGTGACGGATAATCTTCTCAAGAGGGCTTTTATCATGGCAGACTGGTGCTGCCTGTGCAAATCTGATGGTGAGTCAGTGAGTCATCTCCTGTTACATTGTCCTATTGCTTGTGACCTGTGGGCTTTTTTCTATTTTGCATAGTTTGGATCACTTGGGTCATGCCAAGTTATGTTATGGCTATGTTGGAGCGTTGGAAAGGAGCCTAGGGATTCCGTAGATTCAAGAAAGTGTGGGGTTCCATTCCTGATTGTCTTATGTTGAGCATTTGGATGGAGAAGAATCAACCTACATTTTAAGGGAAAGGAGTTAACTTTGCCTAATTTCAAGTTCATGTTTTTGAAGACCCTCTATGATTGAAGTTTGAAATGCTATACTTTCTAGGCGTATTCTTTGATGGAGTTCTTGGATTCTTCTCTTATTTGCCAATAATTTCTACGCTTGTATCTTTCTCTCCTCTTTGTTTCTACTTTTCATTGGTGTTTTTCATTTTTTTACTGTATACTTCCTGCAAACGCTTTCTGTTTTCACTAAATTGACATTACTTAACATAACAAAAAAAGAAATCCAAAGTAGAGACAAAATAAATTATGCTTAATGAGTTCAAAAACACAGGTACTGTAAAGGAGTACGAAATACTTTATCATAAACCATGTGGCATAACACAGGAGAATGTAAAATTAAACAATTTGTCCCCTAAATATTGAAAAGGAAAAGCAAAAGAATAACACTAAGACTTCCTCGTATATGAAACCACTAGAAGCCATGCAACAGGGACACGGGTTGAGGTATGTGCACAGGTAGAAATAGCCATGAAAAACATGGTTTCTAAACCATTTGGACCCAATTAAGGACTCCAATATGGTCTATAAGGACGCAACCTAATTAAGTTTGGGGGTGGGTTCAAGGCAAAGGTGTCAAGTTCCAGAATAGAAGAACTCATCCAAACTAGATATTAAAGTCACTAAAATAAAACTATTGTTTATAATTTTTTTAGAACAGCATTTGCAATATAAGAATCCTAATAGCACATCCAACCATCTAGATTCCAGACCCATTAAACATCTCATTATCCCTATCCCAACATCTCAAGTTCTTATCCTTTTCACCAACAAGTCATATGGACATTGACCGAATCGTTTGCAAAGAGCCAAGTTAGTACCTTACCCAGGTCCTTTTTTGTATTATCGTCTTTGGTGACCACCTAGAATGATGGCCTACAATCAGGTCTGCTAATTCTTGACATGTATCAGAGAATTTAGTCTCTACAACCAAGGTTGGGAGAAGGCTTCCCATTCCAAAATCTTCTTGTGCTTATGGATCATATCTGACCATTCCTAACTCACCCGAGTGTCTCATTTCCTTGTTGAACTTATCTGTTGATATGCATTCAACAATTGATGCATCAAGCTCCCATCTCATTCCTATACCCACACTAATGCATTTACAATCCATCGGTAGAAGCACCCATTTTCTCACCAAGTACAATTTCTACAACAACAGTTGATGATGGAGTCCATACTTAAATCTAACCTCAAAGTAAAATCCATTGTAAATTATTTTATTTTAATGCATAGAGGATAAAGCAACTTTGCAGATATTGCAATTTCAAATATTTCTATAACATTATCATTGAGAAAATGTTGAAAAATTATATATATTTGGTAGTATGATCATTCAGGTATTAAAAGATCCATACCTCAAAAATGAAAAATCGAGCAGGTTTTAACATCAAAGCAGCCACATTGCAAAGATGGAGAAGAACATCCATGCCATTAAGACCACCATCTAATGCAAGTCTTGGTTCATGTCTACCAACCTCAGTGTGTAGCCCAGAGATATTGTCACTCAGTACGTACGGTGGATTACTTACAATACCTGCAAGTTTTCCTTCCACATCCTTTAATGGTTTGAACCATGATCCTTGCCTCAATTACATCCTGAGTGGTTTGTAATAAAGTGCATAAGAAGAAAGAAAAGTAATAAGAGATATTGTATTTTGCTAGAAGGAAGAGGGGAAAAAGATAAGAGTGAAAAGTAAGAAACTTAAAAAATTGATACACTTCAATTTCTCATAGTAAAATGAAAGGCTAATTACAAATATTTACCATATCAACTAAGTTGCATTGTCCCACTAAAGTTCAAAACAGAGCAATCAATCCCCTAATGTTGCTTAAAGTTCCAAAAACCTCCCTATCATTTTAATTGCTGTCAAACCAAAAGCAAATTATTGCACCAATGTGCCACCTATCCCAAAGAAGAAAAAAATGTGGCCATAGCTCTTTTCAGCTTTTTCTTCTTGATTCCCACGGATGACCTCCTAACAGTGGACAACCTTCTTATGTTGGGTTAACCTTTTTAGTCCTAGACAACACTATGGACAAATTGGAGATAATCAGTTTTTTAGTTCACCATCAATTGCCTCCTTTGTCCAAGGGTCATCCAGAACACTGTAGTATAATTGTTGGTTTTTGACACGTGTCAACATTTTAATGGTCAATTGTTGTCCACGTGTTGTCCTTACTCTGGTTGAATTTTATTGTTCCAGATTGTGCCATGTGTCATAATCTCATTGGTTGACTTGTTGCATCGATTCATCTTTTCGAGAAAAATGCCATGTGCTATTTTCTAGTTGGTCTAAATTTGAAAGCACTCGGAGCTGCAGGGTGTCTACATTAGAGGTCATTTTGATCTCAGCATTCATTGCATATCCAGTTTACTATTTATAGTGTTGTTTTAACAAAAAACATTAAACATCACAGCTTTACCCCTACCCCAATGAAACATATTTTAGTATTCCTTGAACTTTCATTTATAACATCTGAATGCTCAAGAAATGGAGGAAAGGGAGAAAAAGAAAAGCAAAATTTGATAACTTCTAAAGGAACTATTCCCTCTTTTTTTTAAAGTTCGGATAGTTTGGACATTGATCTCTTAAAAGAAACTACCCAAAAGGTGTCTGGTAGTTAAAATTATTATAGAGCACCTACAAGATTGCTTTGAAAGTCCTTGCCAAGACAATGACAGAGGTTAGCCATTATATTTATATTCGTGAGTGCATTTGTGTTAGGAGCCTTAGCCATTATATTTCCCTTGCATCCTTGATATTGAACCCTCTAATACCACAAGAACACAGGACACAATTACTACAGCATGATAAATGGGGCTATGGTTTATTATAGGAGGCGCGTATTAGTGGTTATTTGGTTAAAAAGGAAATCAAGAATGCTGTTAAAGGCCTTGGCCATCTTACTAAACATAATACTTTTTTTTTTTTTAAAGAATTAAACATAATCTTTCAGGAAATTTCATTAGATATAGTAGCGGTACCTTTGCAAGCTAAAATTGAGGACTTGAATGTTGAATAACAACAACAACAATCAGACCTTCGGCCCAAAATTTTGGGGTTAGCTAAACACACTCAACAGACTAGTCAAGGTTGGCCTCATGTATTTTCATAGCCAATCCCACGCTCAAAAAAAGGAGGGTTGCAGACTTGCAGTAGGTTGATGGCTAAGCTAAAATATAGCCACTCTATTATAAAAGGATCCACTTGTATGTTGAATAATAGATAATCTAAAATTGGAGACTATCTTAACTTATCAAAAAAGAAAAAAAAAAATTGGAGACTAACTTTCACTTTCTATGTTGAATAAATGATTTACTAGACGCAAATTAGAAACTTCGAACATTTCATTTCAACATGTAACACTGTCCAATATATGGATTGTGTGATGAACACTATCATTGTTAGCATGTGAAATTATTGAAATTGGGACCATTATATTACAATGATAAATTCACTAACCCGCAGTCCGCAGACCAGAATTCTGCATATTAAAAACTATCACGTAACGCGCGACAGGGCTTAAATCATTTGCAATTCCAATTCCAATAGCAAGTGCAAATCTTCCAGTTCCTATAAACACTATGACCAAAGCAAGAATTTCATCCCCAGCATTGAAATTTCTCTATTCTCCACCACTCTCTTAGTTCAAAGTCTACTCAATAAATTGGCTTCTCACAATAATGAAAAGCTGAAGGCAAAGAGACCACCATTGTCTAAACTTAACAGAACTCTGGAAGCGGAGAAGTTAAGTCGAAACATGAACCCAACAAACCTTCACTGGGCTTTTAGGATTGAAATTCGAGTTTTTATGTTTCATTCATTAATTAGAAGGCCTTACTCTTAAACACCCAGTTACCAATTTTTTTGTGTAAATTTTTTTTCGTGGCTAATCTTCCTCATTTTCTAAGCATCCAACAAAAGGAAATGAAAGAAGAAATTTGCCACCTGGAGAACCTCACAGCCAGTTCAGGAGAGCTCCTTGCTTCAAAGACAAGGAAAAGACACAGCCACGGTGAGGGAATGTGAGTGAAGAAAAGAAAAGTTTGGCCAGAATCAGATAGGGGTTTCTTTTTCTTATTATGGATGGTAGTTTTTGGGCTTTCCGTCTTTAGATTCATTGAATTTTTTTTTTTTTAATTTTTTTAAAGAAAAAGATTTTGTCTATATTGGCTTCTTTAGCAAATAAATTAAGCTTAAAGGGAGTAAAGAAGTTTTTTTTTTTTTTTTTTTCATCTATGTTTGAGATAGTTTATAAATTTCCGGTTATCTTTGGAACTAACCAATTTTTTCTTCTATATTTGGTAAATGATCAAATATCTCTAATCCATTACTTTTTTTTGTTAAATCCAATGAAATTAGAATGATAATAAATGCAATCTAGGAAAACAGTAATGCAATTTTCAACTTTTTCTCTTTCATGTGGTGTACAGTTAATTATTTTTTTTTAAACTTCCTTTAGATTTAACTTAGAAAGTAACAAATTAGAGATATTTGCTCATTTTTCAAACATAGTGTCCGTTTAGATAGCACTTTTTTTGTTGAAAACTGAAAACAATAAAAAAAAATAATAAAAAAGTTACTGTTTGAGCTTTGATTACTGTTCATATGCCTGATTGCACTGTTCATGTCCCATGAACAGTGCAACAGGCAAATACGCAGACAATCAAACACAAACGCCAAATCCAAACGGAGTTATAGAGGGAGAAATTGATTGATTTCAAAGATAAGCGGGGGAATTGTGAATTACCCTAAACATAAAGGGCTGACAATGTGTTTTCTCCTATTTTAAAATTTGATTCTTATTCAAATTAAAATCAATTATTGAGTAATATGGTTCTAATATGATTATGATTATGATTATGAATGTAGTCATGAACTCTAAGATTTTTTTTTTATTTTAATGTTGTCACATAAGTTTTTGAAAGCTCATATTTTTCTACACTATAGCATCTAGTTATATTTTATTGTAATTATAATTATGATTAAAAATTTCTATATTTAATAACTTTTTATTTTGGGTTCTTATTAAGCTTAAATCCAAATATAAGTAACATATCCTTTGAAAGAAAGTAAAGATCGACACACACTACAAATTATTTAATAAATCATCTGTATAAAAAATAATACTACAAATCTTTTGCAAGAGGAAAAGATTCACCCTTATTAAGTCATTACAAGCACTAGTTTAAAATCATTACAAAAATGGCTAAGAATGTTGTAACTCAATTAACACATTTTAGTGTGTCCAATAATGAAGACATTCAAAGTTCAATTTTCTCCTCATACATTGTAATTAACTAATTATCAAATTATTTTAAAAAAATCATGAATGATTGTTGTCCACACACTATGCAACTCACATGCTCTCTTCACAAAATTTTTCTCAACTCCAAAAATTAGTGTATTAGGTTAGATTAGATAGAATGTTAATATTGTTGATGGCTATTTTGCGAATATCTTATAAACTCATATGAAATAAAGCCCGAATTCTTTATGGGCCTAATATCTCTATTTTAAAGCATTTTGTTTCATACATAGCCCAAGCCCATGTATCTTTTATTGAGTAATTGAATGAGTGTGGTTTAGAGGAAAAAGAATAGGTCTATTTGGACTTGTTCATGAACCCAAACTTGGGCCTCACAAAGTAAGTTAGGTACACTCGTAGATGACAAAGGTTGGATGGCCACAAACACACACACACACACACACACAAACACTTATTAAAAATACAAAGTCTAGCTATAAACATGTTTGGAGTCATATTTTTCAACTCATTACTTAAAAAATTATGAGTATGAGAGTATCTATGTGAATTATTTAAGTTTAAACAAGTTACATGACTCGTTAAGAAAGTTATATGACTAAAATTACAAATGAATGATCTTTTTAATTATGTTGGAAATGTTTACAAGAAGGATGCCCACTAAAATTACATAGGGTCTATAGCAAGTTATATTTCCCTTTTCATTTAACATAATGCTTTGCAATCATCAGTAACAGGGTTTATATGCGTTCCATTTCCTCAACCTCAAGGGAGGAAAAACATATGGTGTTATGTGATACGCATTATTAATTTCAACTGTATCTGATGGTTTATTTATTCGAATAGAGACATAAAGTTTATGCCTATGAATGTGAGTAATTCGTACTGTGTTTAAGTACATCAAGTTCAGTTACTCTATTCCTAGAAGATTTCTCTAAAAACAAAACAATATATACCAAAGTTAATTTGGGGCCCAACATAATTTGGAGGCTAAGGAAAGAAATTTATATGAGGCCTTTAATGTAAATATTAATTAAACAAAATTATTTAATACTAATCAAATCAAGGTTAATTTGATACATTAAATATATAATTTGATGAACAATACCAACTAAACTGATATTAATTTCATATAGAGAATTGAATATTATAGTTGAACTTGAACCATAAATATTAATAAAAATATATTATGATTAAAAAAGATACTTTATTTTGGATATATGATGATGCATAGTTTTTTTTTTTTTTTTTTTTGAGAATATGATGATGCATAGTTAGGTAAAGTTGTAATCTAGTTTTTAATTTTATATCTTGTTTTTAAGAGAGAAAGAGAGAGAGAGAGAGATTATTTGGTGTGTGGTTTTGTAGGATTTCAATTTACAAAAATTAAAGTCTCAAACTATTAGGGGAGATTAATCTATAATTGATGATATAACAAATTTGCAACATTTTTTTGAAATATTTTAGGGTTTCAATTGGGTTAGGGTTTTATTAGTCTCATACTTTGAGAATCTTAACAGAAATGAAAGGGAAAAATGTGCTAAAAACACTATAAAATGTTCAAAATATAATATGACATTGACTCTCATTTCATTTATGAACTTCATCAATTTAACTATTAAATGTTTAAATAACATTTTTGTGATTAATAACATGACAATTTGTAAGCTAATAGTAAAATTTGTAATATCCTTAATATTATTAATAAAAAAAATGCACAATCTTTAAAATATATATGTAATTTTATAAAATTTTGGGTCTTTAGCCATTGAAAATGGAGCCTTTTTCCAAGGGGAATTTTGCTTTTTGGTGGGGCCTCAGGCTAGATAAGTGAATAATAACAAAACGAAAGAAAGGAAGGTAAGAAGAGGAGAGAGATTAAATACTTTTTTCTTTTATCTTTTACGCATGGAAGAGTGAATTAATGGCCTAGATACTATCAATGTACCCCTTAAAACAATTTTTACCAAACCCACCAACACTAATAATAAATAAATAAATAAAAGATGGAAAAACACTGTTAAGGTTGCTAGTGGCAGCACTAATCAGTAATCACAAATCAGACAGCAGTGGATGCTCTAACTGAGGCCTGTTTTCTTAATTTCCATTATGATTAATTATTCTGCTTTCACTTTCTCAAAAGCACATTATCAATTTATTAATACTAAATCCTTGAAAAATTTACCAATTGAAGATGCCACGTATTTTTACATTTTTGGAAGCATTTGACAAATGGCATTATTGCACTAGAAGAGTGTACAGTAGCCAAACTTTCACTTCCTTGACTATTAACCATGGCAGGAAAATAACATGTCATCAAAGATGCCATGTAGCCTTATCCTTTACTTTGGATCTACCAGACTTATTGGCCTTGGAGTATGATGAAACCAAGTTCTATTTTTTAAGATTCAATCCACCAAAGCCTCATAGATTGTTGCATCATATATAATCCTATATATTTTCAAATTTAAGCAGAAGTGTTCCAACTAGGCATTAGTGGTCAAGCCATAGGAAGATTGTTTTCCCAAGTCGATCTAACCCGATTTACAGCATCAACAATAATACTCTAAATGAAATTTTAATTAAAAAAAAAGAGTATCCGATAGCTATTTGACAAGTTGGCAGACAGATTTTGAATCTAATAGACATGTATGCATAAAGCATTAACTCTTGTAGCACTTATTCTTAAGACAAAGAAAGAATGTGAGAATGTGGCATAGAAGAATATATTAAACCGTGATAACTAATGATAGGACATATGTGATTCATGTTAGGAACATATGTTAATGTAGAATTGGCTAATTTGTTAGGACATATGTGGTTCACTTGTTAGAAACATGTCATTCTTTTATGTAATTGGCTAATCCTTTGACAAAATGCACTTTACTTGTATTTGGGTAGATTTAGGATGTTTTTAATGCTTTAAGAATCTTTGTTTCAAGATCAACTGTTAAAGCATTGCAAGTCTGTCCAAGAAACAAGTTGAAAAAGTGTCTGTCATTAAAGCTCGACAGCTTCTTCTATCAAGCTTTATTAAGCTATTCCAGCCCTGAGGCTCGACAGCTGCTCAATAGCACCTTGACACCTCTAACTGTCAAGGTTTAAGAAAAACAGAATTTCAAATTTGTTTTGATTCCAATCCGTGGATATGTCTTTGAGTCTTCTTTTCTTTTCTCATAACCCTAGACATATATAAGGATTATTTTAAGGGCCGCATTTGAAAAGACAACTGAGACACAAGTTGCAAAAAGTCTGTTCAAGCAATTTGTGACCAGAGACAAAATTTACCCTAGTTCATCTCTTTGTGAATAAGCAGCTGTGTTTTTGCACCATAGGGTTTTGTAACCAAACATCTTCTTGTTCTTCATTGTGACGATGAACTGAAGAACTTTGCAAACATCTTTCTCAAGTTGGTGATTGAAGTCACATATTGGAATTCGCGCAATTGGTTAGTCACATACTGGGAGCCGTGCATTGAAAAGGAGAGATTGTCACTATAGAACAAGTCCAATTGGGTATTGGGGTAAGAATTCAACTGTAGGTTAGTATAAAGTACGGGGATTCATTTACTTGTAACTGCTTGTTGTGATATTCTCAGGAGTAGTCACCTTAAAATCACCCGGTGGGATTTTTGCCTTAGAGGTTTTCTCCATTCGTAAACAAATTACCGTGTCAATTTATTTTCCGCTGCATTTTAGTTTATTGGTGATTTGTTTGTGCTACCACGTGTTTGCATGTTAAATTAGTTAATTAATTAAAGTTGGCTAATTAATCAATTAATCCATCACAAGGGGTCAATACGTTTTTGGCCTATCAAGTGGTATCAGAGCAAGCATACTCTGATTAAAGTTCAATCTTTGTGTGTGATCCATTAACCCCTGTTGTCATGGATAGAGGACAATCTCTTATTATCCATCTTTTATTTGATAGGATTAACTATGCATATTAGAAAGTACGCATGACAGCTTTTTTACAGTTTCTAAATGAGAAGGTGTGGCAAGTTATAGAGATTGGTTGGACCAAGCCAAAGGAAGCGCCGACCGATTGGGATGAGGCTAAGATCAAGGCGGCAAACTTCAACAGTAGGGCATTGAATGCGCTGTTCAGTGCAGTCACAAATGAGGAATTTAAGAAGATATCCTCAACTGAAACTGCAAAGGAAGCATAGACCATCTTCTAGACAACTTATGAGGGAACAAAGGCTGTCAAGGATTTGAAACTACAGAGGCTCAATACAAGCTTCAAAGAGATCAAGATGGAGGAGAATGAATCGTTTGATGAGTTCTATATTAAACTCAAGGACATAGTGAACTCTGCCTTTAATCTTGGAGAAACTATCCCAGAACCCAAGATTATGAGAGAAGTGCTCAGATTTCTGCCCGAAAGATTCCATGCCAAGATCATTGTGATTGAGGAATCAAAGGATATTGATAAAATTCCTTTGACAGAGCTGGTTAGAAATCTACAGACCTATAAGTTGGGTTTGTCTAGAATTGGAAAGACTAGCAAGAGCAAGAGTATGACATTAAAGGCCAAGAGTAGTGAGACGGAAGAGTCTTCAGACGATGAAGATTCTAAGATGAAGTCCTACATCACCAGGAAATTCAAGAAGTTTATGAAGAATTCCAATGGGAAAGGTTTCAACAAGGACCGTAGGCTATCCAATTTTTCTCAATTCAAGTGCTAAGACAAAGGGAAGAAGGATGCTAGGGATATCGGTCAGTACACTGTTCCTACAGGACCTAAGTGCTTTAGGTGCCATGGCTACAGACACATGAAACAAGAGTGCCTAACATATCTCAAGACAATTGGGAAAAGCAAAGCACTTGCTGTTACACTAAGCGACACCGAGCCTGAAGATGATTTCGACAATGAGGATGATGGAATCTTAAATGCTTTCACTGCCACAGTTAATCCTACTAAGGGGATTGTTGAAGATGTGGATGAAGAAGAGGAATTGGTGAAATCTAAGTTTGAGAAGATGGATAATTAAGATGACATTCACACAGCCTATGGTAAGCTGTATAAGGTCTCAAAAAGCACGAGAAGCTATATAGGTTGACCACCAAGAAGCTTAGTGATGTGGAGCTTGAACTTGAAGAGCTTTCCACAAAGTTTGATGAAGCAAATCAAACTATTAGAGCATTGAGGTTTGAAAATAACTTCTTGGCTGAGAAGACTAAGAAGCTTAAGGCATAACTATTTTAAGTCAGAGCTCAGCTGGAAAGGATTTCAAGCTCTAAGCTCGATGAGAAGCTCAATTTTCAAAAATCTGCTTCTGATCGAACAGGTTTAAGGTATGATTTATCTTCCTTTAATATTACTTCTTCTAATAATACTGTTTTTGTCCCTCCTAGTAATAATGTTGAAATTGAAAACACTAATGATAAAACTGAATTAGCTAGTGAGAACATAGATAAAAGTAAATCTATCTTAGGAAACCCTAGGGCTAAGAAGGCTAACTCTCAAAGGCCTAAACAAAAGAAACAGCATCTCTGTCATCACTGTGGAGCAATTGGTCATACTCAACCAAATTGCTATAGGTGGTTAGCCACTCAAAATAGCAACAGTATGTTGGCGTTGGGAAAACTAGAATCAATTTTCGTCCTCGTTTGCTCGTCTCGGAGATCTTCTCAAAGCCCACATGTTCTTTTCGAACTTGAACGGTATCAATTCTTCCCCCTTACCACCGGTTCAAGGGTTTGCAAAAAGGAAAGGTTCTTTCAAGGTGTGGAAAGAAAAGGGTTCCAAGTGATTTAATCACTTTTTCTCTCTCTCCATTTTTTTTTTTGGTTTTGCATTACTTGTGTGTTTTGCTTTAATGTTTGAGTCAGTCCAGTTTTATGCATTACTTTATTTTGTTTTACATGTTTTTGGTTGTTAGTTTTTCAGTTTTAGTTTTTTTTTTAAATAAAAAAATTTGAAAAATTCAGAAAAATACAAAAACAGTGTGTGTATGTGTACATCAGTTCTTGTGAACCTTAAAATGGCCATTGAAACAGAGTTTTCCAAACTTTGTATAGCTTGTAGCTTAGATGAGCATCTCTATGCACAACTAAACAAGTAAACTTTGTGGCTCTTTGGTTGTGATGAGTAAGGTTAAGTGATCTCTTGTACTTAACACTCGTATCACTCTTTTTGACGGGAATGACTAGAAAATCCTAAGAGAAAGGCATAAATAATCATCTCATCTCTGTTACCCGTCAATCATGATATGATATATGTATGTTTCGGCATAGCAAAAGTACAATGTCAATGACATCTGTATGTTTCGGCATAACAAAAGTGCAATGTCAAAAAGCTTAATATAATTGGGTATTTCTTTTCTCTCTCTTGTATACTCATGCATGATTTGCTTATTAAAAAGAAAATATGCAAAGAAATAAAAGCAAAAAAAAAAAAATGCTTTAAAATATGATTGCAAGCGTGTTTTCTAGGAGATGTGGGAGTTATTAGGATGTACCTTGAAGGTGATAGTCTCCATTAAACAGTTATGATTGTGTATGAGTTAAAATAATTTTTTCATATCTCAAATCGTTATAACATAGAGACACTTATGCAATCTTGCGATGTTTTTCATATACAACACGCAATATTCTTTGCTACTCTTGATACATGTGCAGGTACAATATGATTTGTCCATCACAAGGTTTGCATGTGTTGATATATGCTCACTAAATTGTCTTAATTTATTTTTAAAATATAAAATTGGTTAGACTTGTTGTGCGTGTGTGTGTTATTGGGAGCTAAATGTGTCACTCTTTGTTGTTTGAAAAATGATTTTGAGAGGTTAAAATGTTGGTTAGATCATTGGCTGAGTTGCATATTTGATTGCATTCATATCTGTGTTTTTCTCTTCTTGAAAATCTATTTTTAAGCCATCTCGACAACTTCTCGATACCTCTCGATACCTAGCTTATATGTCGAGCTTTTTTATTGCATCCTATCGCAATCTCGACACCTCTTGATAGCTGGTGGATCAATCAAGAAACCTTCTGACCTCTCGATAGCTTCTCGACAACTGATGGATCGATCGAGCTTTTTTTTTCATGTCTGATGTTTTGTTCCTCGACACCTCCTTGATAGCTGCATCTATCAACACTTGTGTTCTCGACACCTACCTCGACACCTGTCTCGATACATCTTGACACCTCTGTCTGTCGAGATTTACTGAGGTTCTATATATTGCTTCAGCACGATTTGGACCTCATTTTCTCGATCTATCCGAACCTGTTCATCTTCCAAACACTCTCTTCTCTCTCAAAACCTTCAATTGACGTGATTTTTGGCCTCTTTTGCTTCAAATCACTTAGTATGATCTCTATTTCTCTCTTTCCTCATTATCTTTTCATGCATTCAAACCTAGGTTTTGAGTTTTTGAAAAATTTAAGGGTTTTTCAAAATTGTTGAGTGTTGTGAAATCTTTAGGATGGATTCTTACTTAAATAAGTTTTAAATCTCATACATTACATTTCATGAGCATTATAACTGTATTATCATGCATTTAGATGTGTTCAATTTGATTGTGTGCTGGTAGGATTGGATTGGGCTGAGCCCATGATGTCTTTTCAATTGCATGTCACATGTTCATGCATTTTTCATGCATACGTTCTTTTCTTTCAATATACTTGTTATATTTGAAATGTATTGGGACTTTTCTGAGTGTTTCTTTCTTCTTCCTCTCTCTCTAGTTTACGTTAGAGTGTCAATGGCACCAAAACGTAAGTTTGCTCCATCCTAGAACCCTTTTCGTTCTAGGGCCTCTTCGTCTTCTAATCCTACTCCTTCTTCTATTCGGTTCTGTGATGAGAAAGCCCAAAAGGAATTCTTGAAGAACTTCTCTAAACGGGGTGTTCATTCGGAACGCCAAGTTGTTTTGTTGGATTTCGCCGACACTAACCTTCCCAATGTCATTAACAGTCGGGAATGAGAATCATTGCGTGACATCCTGGTCACTTGTCCTTCCGTGCTTATGCATGGAACTAATACTTCAGTACCTCTCTTTCATATTTGCGTTCGAGGTACGCGCATAGTAGTCACACCGGAGTTGGTATCCGATGTACTTTGTGTTCTGAGGGTTGCGCATCTTGACTACCCCGATTATGAGCGTCTACGGACTATGTCCAAAGACGAGATGATCTCTGCTTTTTGTGAACACCCTACTGATTGGGGTGAGCATCAGTTTACATCATATCGACCTTTTGCTAAAAGTCCTAAATTCTTAAACATGGTGATGACTTTTGTTTTGCATCCTCTCTTTCACTAGAACTCAATCACTGAGTCTCGTACTCATTTTCTATTGTCTATTCTTGAGGATCTTTCTCTTGATTTTCCCTCACACTTCATTATTTCGATCATAGATATGTATAGGGATACGACTACCCGTGATAAGCTCATCTTTCCTTTTGCTATCACGCGGATTTTATGTCATTTTTCTGTTCCTTTTCTCTCATCCGACCACTTCTCCTTTATGTGTGTCATTGACTACACTACTGTTAAACAGAGCGAGACGCAGTTTCGTTCGAGGCGGTCCGATTCAATTGCTCCTCCCACTCCTTTAGCTCCTTCTACCTCCGCTCCCTCTACTTCAGACGGAGGTGTGACTTTGGATGCGATTATGGCGCAGCTTCAGCGCATGAATGCTCGCCTTAAAACACTTTCTACGGAGTTGTATCAAGTGAACACCAATGTCGGCTGTATTGCTAGACGGCAGGCACGTCTTGGTGGTTTTGTGGAGTCTCCTTCTCCTTCTCCCGAGGCATCTGATGATGGTTCCAGCGACGATGATGATGATGAGGATGAAGATGCTAGCTCTTCCAGTTCTAACGAGATGTCTACTTGACACTCTTACCCTTGTCACTCTTACCCTTGTCACTCATGACAAAAAGGGGGAGTAGTTTTGGATATGAGAGTAGTCATTCTTAGGGGGAGAGTTAGGATATAGGAGATTTTTGTTAGGAGGAGGGTTTGTTTGCCTTTGAGGGATGTAGTAAGGATTACATGTATCTTTTCTTTTCTTTCTTTGTTGGAGATACATTGTTCTTGTACCTAGGTCTTATGACCATTTTTTTTACATACATGATGCTTATCGAGTGGTATATAAGATGATGTATGTGTTATTCACCTATCCTTACATGTGTTGTTTCTTTTCTTTCTTTATACACATACTTCTTATTTTTGTATGCAATCTATTATTTCTGCTTCACACAAAGATGCCTTGATGTGTTTTGTTTAAAGTGTTTCAGAAATATATGTTGTCAAAGTCTACTTGCCATAAACTATTTTCTTGCAAAATTTTTCAAGAGTTTGTGTTAGGATAGATTTTATTGTATTCAACAAGTGAGTATGAGTTGATTGTTTTATAACTTCTCTCATATGTTCATTTGTTTGTTGTGGTTTTGTCACGGATTGACAAAGAGGGATATTGTTAGGATATATGTGGTTCACTTGTTAGAAACATATGTCATTTTTTTATGTAATTGGCTAATCCTTTGACAAAACATACTTTACTTGTATTTTGGTAGATCTAGGATATTTTTAATACTTCAAGAAACCTTGTTTCAAAGTCAAGTGTTAAAACCTTACAAGTCTGTCCAAAAAACAAGTTGAAGAAGTGCTTGTCATTAAAGCTCGACAGTTTCATCCATCGAGCTTTAATAAGCTGTTCCAGCCCCGAGGCTCGACAATTGTTCGACAGCACCTCGACACCTTTAGCTGTCGAGGTTTAAGAAAACAGAATTTTAGATCTATTTTGATTCCAATCCATAGATATGTCTTTGGGCCTTCTTTTTTCATAACCTTAGACATATATAAGAATTATTTTAAGGGGCGTATTTGAAAAGACAGCTAAGACACAAGTTGCAAAAAATCTGTTCAAGCAATTTGTAACCGGAGACAAAGTTTGCCCTAGTTTATCTCTTTGTGAAGAAGCTGCTGTGTTTTTGCACCAGAGGGTTTTGTAATCAAGCATCTTCTTGTTCTTCATTGTGAGGATGAACTGAAGAACTTTACAACCAACATCTTTCTTAAGTTGGTGATTGAAGTCGCATATTGAGAGCCGTGCATTGAAAAGGAGGGACTATCACTACAGAACAAGTCCAATTGGGTATTGGAGTAAGGGTTCAACTGTAGGTTAGTATAAGGTACTAGGATTCCTTTACTTATAACCGCTTGTTGTGATAATAGTGGATTCTCGGGAGTGGTGACCTTAAAATCACCCGGTGAGATTTTTGCCTTGGAGGTTTTTCCCATTCATAAACCTATCATCATGTCAATTTATTTTCTGCTGCACTTTAGTTTATTGGTGATTTGTATGTACTACCACGCATTTGCATGTTAAATTGTTTAATTAATTAAATTTGGCTAATTAATCAATTAATCCATCACAAGGGGTCAATACGTTTTTGGCCTATTATAATCTTTTCACAAAACGCACTTTACTTGTAATTGGGTAGATCTAGGATGTGTTTAATACTTCAAGGAATAAGGTTTCAAGTCCAAGTGTTAAAGCCATGCAAATCTGTCCAAGAATCAAGTGAAGAAGTGCTAGATTTTAAATCTTGACAACTATAGCGATAGATAGAATCTATTGAGGTTTAAAAGGCTATGTAAACCCGATGCTTAACAGCTGCTTGATAAATAAGCTATCTATCAAGATTTACGAAAATTAGATTTTCAATTCTAATTTCACTCCAATCCGTGTATACATGTTTAGGCTTTCTTTTCTCACAACCTTAAACATATATAAGGATTATTTTAAGGGCCGTCACATATGATGCAAGTGGATGCAATTGAATGTAAAAGTTTTTCATAAGCATATTGTGACTGGAGGCATATGCCTTAGTTCATCTTCCACTTCAAGAAGCTGCTGCATTTGTACGCCGTAGGGTTTTGTAACCAAAGAGCTTTGTGATCTTCATTATGTTCATGAATTGAAGAACTTTACAGCCAACATCCTTCTCAAGTTGGTGGTTAGTCACGTATTTGGATTTGAGAATTAATTAGTTAGTCACATACTGAGAGCCGTGCATTAAAAATGAGAGACTGTCACTATAGAACAAGTCTAATTGGGTATTGGGGTAAGAGTTCAACTGTAGGTTGGTATAAGGTACTGGAATTCCTTTACTTGTAACCGCTTGTTATGATAATAATGGATTCTTGAGAGTGATGACCTTAAAATCACTTGATGGGGTTTTTAGCTTAGAAGTTTTCCCCATTTCATAAACAAATTAACTTGTCAATTTTAATTTTTCACTACATGTTAACTTAGTTGGTGATTTGTTTACGCTACCACGCATATTTCATGTTAATCGGATTAATTAATTAACTTGGCTAATTAATTAGTTAGTTCATCACAAGGGGTCAATACATTCTTGGCCTATCAAGTGATATTAAAGCAGACATACTTTGATTAAGGTTAATCTTTGTTGTGTGATCCATTGACCCCTATTGCCATGGATAGAGGACAATCATTGATTATACCTCCTTTATTTGATGACACCAACTATGCATTCTGGAAAGTACACATGAGAGTTTTCTTACAGTCATTAGATGAAAAAGTATGGCAAGTTGTAGAGATAGGCTGGACCAAGCCAAAGGAAGCACCGGCCAATTGGGATGATGCTAAGATCAAGGTGGCTAATTTCAAGAGCAAGGCATTGAATGTTTTATTTAGTGCGGTCACGAATGATGAGTTCAAGAAGATATCCTCTACTAAAACTGCAAAGGAGGCATGGACCATCCTCCAAACAACCTATGAAGGAACCAAGACTGCCAAGGATTCAAAGCTTCATAGGCTTACTACTAGCTTTGAAGAAATTAAAATGGAAGAGGATGAGTCATTCAATGAGTTTTATGCCAAGCTCAAGGACATAGTGGACTCAGCCTTTAATCTTGGGGAAACCATTCCCGTACCCAAGATTGTTAAAAAGGCTCTTAGATCTCTACCCAAGAGATTTCATGCCAAGATCAACGCAATTGAGGAATCAAATGATATTGAAAAAATTCCTTTGACAGAGCTAGTTGGCAATCTGCAGACCTATGAGTTGGGTTTGACAATGACTGGGAAATCTAGTAAGGGCAAGAGCATGGTACTGATGGCCAAGAGTAGTGACACAGATAAGTCTTCAGACGATGAAGATTCTAAAATGAAATCCTACATTACAAGGCAGTTTAAAAAGTTTATGGAAAATGTCAATACAAGAGGATTTGATAAAGACCGCAAATAGTCCAGTTCGTCTTAGTTCAAGAACTAAGACAAAGGAAAGAAGAATGCTAAGGAAGGCGGTCAGTACATTGCTCTCTCCGGACCTAAGTGTTTCGGATGTCAAGGCTTTGGACACATGAAACAAGAGTGCCCAATGTATTTCAAGACCATCGGAAAAAGCAAGGCCCTTGCTTCTACCTTGAGTGACACCGAGCTTAAGGATGATTCGAATAATGAGGATGATGGAATCCTAAATGCCTTCATTGCCACTGTGAATCCTACTGAGGAGATTGATAAAGAAATGGATGAAGAAGAGGACTTGGGGGAGTTTATGTTTGAGAAGATGGATGAACAGGATGACATCCACACAACCTATGCAAAATTGTCTAAGGTCTCGAAAAAGCATGAGAAATTGTATAGGTTCGCCACAAAGAAGCTTAGTGATGTGAAGCTTGAATGAAAAGAAATCTCCACAAAGTTTGATGAAGCTAATCAGACTATTGGAACACTGTGGTTTGAAAACAATTTCTTGGCTGAGAAGTCCAAGAAGCTTGAGGCAGAGTTGTTCTAAGTCAGAGCTCAATTGGAGAGGACTTTAAGTGCAAAGCTTGACGAGATGCTTAGCTTCCAAAAATCTAAGAAGAATGATTTGAAAACTATTTTAGCTAGTGAGAACATAGACAAGGGTAAATCTATCTTAGAATCACTCCCGAAACTTGATAAGAAAGAGATTAAAAACCCTAGGGCTAAGAAGGAAAATACTCAAAAGTCTAAACAAAAGAAGCAACATCTCTATCATCACTGTGGAGCAACTGGACATACTTGACCTAATTGCTATAAGTGCTTAGCCACTCAACAGAGCAACAGTATGATCTCATCGAGAACCTAGAATCAGTTTTCATCCTCTTTTGCTCCTCTTGGAGATCTACTTAAAGCCCTCACGTTCCATTCAAACTTGAATGGTTTCAATTCTTCCCCCTCACCACCGGATCAAGGGTTTGTCAAACAAAAAGGTTCTTCCAAGGTGTGGAAGGAAAATAGCTCTAAGTGATGTAGTCATCTTTTTTTTTTTCTCTCTCTCTTTCTTGTTTTTATGTATGCATTACTTGTGTGTATTGCTTTCTTGTTTTGAGCTAGTCTAGTTTTATGCTTTACTTTGTTTAACATGTTTTTGTTTTTTATTTTCAGTTTTGCTTTATTTTATTTTTCATAAAAATTTGAAAAATCAGAAAAATACAAAAACAATGTGTGTTTTGTGTACATTGGTACTTTTTTACCTTGGATGACCATTGAAACAAAATTTTCTAATCTATGTGTCTTTTATAGCTTAGATGAGCATCTCTATGCACAACTAAGCAAGTGAACTTTGTGGCTCATGTTTGTGATGAGTAACATTAAGTAATCTCTTATACTTAACACTCGTATCACTCTTTTTGACAGGAAGAACTAGAAAATCCTAAAAGAAAGGTATAAATAATCATTTCACCACTGTTGCCCGTCAATCCTAAAATGACATTTGTATGCTTCGGCATAGCAAAAGTACAATTTCAAAAGCTTAACATCATTGGGTATTTCTTTTCTCTCTCTTATATGCACATGCACATGAATATGCTTAACAAAAGAAAATATGCAAAGAAAAATAAAAGCAAAAAGAATCAAAATGTTTTAAACATGATTGCAAGCTTGTCTTCAAGGAGATGTGGGAGTTATAGGATGTATCTCAAAGGTAATAGTACCCATCAAGTAGTTATGATTATATGTGAGTTAAAGTAATTCTCTCATATCTCAAATCGTCATAATATGTAGACACTTATGCAATCTTGCGATATTTTTCACACACAACATGCAATATTATTTGTTACTCTTGATACATGTGCAGGTACAATGTGATTTGGCCATCACAAGGAATACATGTGCTAATGTATGCTCACTAAACTATCTTGACTTGTTTTTTAAATATAAAATTGATTAGACTTGTTTGGTGTGTGTGTGTGTGTGTGTGTGTGTGTTTTGGATCTAAATGCTTGATATTTTTCTTGTTGAGAGATTTTTTTGAGAGCTTAAAATATTGGTTGGATCTTTGGTTGAGTAGCATGTTTAATTGCATTCATGTCTGTGTTTTTCTCTTCTTTGAAAAACCGTTTTTAAGCAATCTTGACAGTTTCTTGATACCTCTCGACAACTAGGCTATCCATCGAGCCTCTTGATCGTCCTTTCTCAATAGATGTTATCGCAATTTCGATCCATCGAGATTTTTGAGAATTAGATTTAATAGCTTCTCGATCCATCGAGAAAGTTTATGTCTCCTCGATAGCTGTTGGATAGCTTTTTGATCCATCAAGGTCACTTTGCTGTGGACACCTCTCGATAGCTCCTCAATAGCTCCATCTGGCAAGATTTAAAACTCGACACCTTTCGATACCTCTCGATCCATCGAGCTTCGTGTTTTTCTATATAGAGCGTCAATGCATTTTTTTTTTCATTTCGCACCGATCTCCCTCAGTACTTTCTAACTCTTCACCTCCCCAAACTCACTTCTATTACTCAAACCTCTTCCCCCACTCAGTTTTTGGCCTAGATTGCTCTTCCTTCACTGGTAAGATCTAGTTTTCCCTCTTTTTCATGCATTTCATTCATATAGATCTAGGTTTTCATTTTTTTTTTTTTTGGTGAAAAATTTGGGGTTTTTCAAAATTGATGAGGTTTTTGAAAAAATTTTAGATTGGGTTTTGTTTAAATGATCTTAAATGTTCATGCATTGCATCACATTTGCATTCTTAACAATGATTCATGCATTTTATATGTGTTCTTACTGTGTTGAAAAGATGTGTGTTGGTAGGATTGGATTGGGCTAAGCCCATGATATTTTTACTTTTGCATGTCACATGTTCATGCATTTTTCATGCATACGTACCATTTTTTTTTAAATCTTTTTGATATTAAATGTTTGGTCCTTTTCTGTTTGTCCCTCGCTCTCTCTCTTTCTTTCAGTTAGTTGCTCTATGGCACCTAAACGTAAGTTCACTCCATCTCGGAACCCTCTTCGTTCCGGGGCATCTTCTTCTTCTCCCCCTGTTGATTCTACCCCCTCTCATGTCAGGTTCTGTGATGATAAAGCCTGTAAGGACTTTTCGGAGAACTTTTCTTGACGCGGCATTCATTCGGAACACCAAGTCATCCTATCAAACTTTTTCGATATTGGCCTTCCCACTGTCATCTACAATAGGGGTTGGGAGTCACTTTGTGGCATCTTGGTCACTTATCCCTCCGTGATCATACAGGAGTTTTACTCTAATATGTACGGATTTGATTATTCTGTACCTCATTTTATCACTCACGTTCGAAGTACAAGCATTGTAGTCTCTCCGGATCTTATATCCGAGGTGCTACACATACCAAGGGTAGAGTTTGCTTACTACCCCGGCTATGATCGTCTTAGGACTGTGTCCAAAGACAAACTCTCGTCTCTCTTCTGTGAGACACCTTCATCTTAGGGTGACTGTCAAAACACCCCTTGCTCGGGCTTTGCAAAAGGTCCGAGGTTCCTTAACATGGTGATAATATTTGTTCTCCATCCCTTGTCTCACTTTAACTCCATTACTGAGCCTCGTGCTCGATTTTTGTTATCCCTTCTTGAGGGACTTACCATTGACTTTCTCTCTCACTTCATATTCTCCCTTATAAATGTCTATAGAGATACGGTGACCCGTGATAAGCTTATTTTCCCTTCAGCTATCACGTAGATTTTCTGCCATTTTTCTATTTCCTATCCTAAGTCTACATACTTTCTTGTCATGTGTGCCATAGACGCAGTGACCGTTAGACGAAGCGAGGCCTAACTTCGACCGAAGCGGCCACGGACCGAGACAGCAACTCCTTCGTCTTCTTCCGCTCCATCTATATCTGCTCCTTCTTCATCGACTGGTGGTGTGACCCTTGAGGCAGTCATGGTACAGTTTCAACGCATGAATACTCGTCTTGACACACTCAGTGATAAGTTGTATCAGGTGAACACCTGTGTCGGCTGTATTGCCTAACAGCAGGCTCACCTTGGTGGCTTCGTGGTGTCTCCTTCTCCTTCTCCAGAGGCATCTGAGGACGATGACGATGATGGTGACTTCGACGACGATGATGATGATGAGGATGCTAGCTCTTCCAGTGACAATGAGATGACTACTTGAGCTACTTACCTTTTGTCATTCATGACAAAAAAAGGGGGTAGTTTTGGTATGAGAGTAGTCATGTTCTTAGGAGGAGAGTTAGTATAGGAGATATTTTTTGTTAGGGGAGTGTTTTCTTTTTATGAGGCATGTAGTGAGAACTTATTGTATCTTTTCTGATAGACCAAAAATGTTATGACCCCTTATGATGAATTAACCAATTAATTTGCCAAGTAAATCAATTAGATTCAATTACATGCAATGAGCGTGGCAGCACAAACAAATCACTAATTAACTAAATATGCAGCAGAAATTAAATGACACGGTGATTTGTTTAGGAATGGAAAAAACCTACACGACAAAAACTCCACCGGGTGATTTTCAAGTCACCACTCAAGAATCCACTATTATCAAAATAAGCGGCTACAAGTAAAGAAATCACAATACCCTATGCTAACCTATAATTAAACCATTACCTTAATACCCAATTGGACTTGTTCTGTAGTAACAATCTCTCTTTATATTACACGGCTCCCAGTACATGACTAACCAATAGATGCGCAGATCTTAGTACGCGACTTGATCACCAACTTGAGAAGGATGTTGGCTACAAAGTTCTTCTGTTCCTCAACACATGAAGATCACGAAGTTGCTTGGTCACAAAACCCTACGGTGTACAAACACAACAGCTTCTTCAAGAATTAGAGCAAATTAGGTCTCTAGTCATACTTAAAGAATTATGCTCTTGTGCAATTATGCTCTTGGTTGTGCTACCTAATACAGCTCTTAAAATAATCCTTATATATGTTTAGGGTTGTGAGAAAAGAAAGCCCAAACACATAATCACGGATTGGATAAAAATCAAAACTGAAAATCTGAATTTCATAAACCTCGACAGATACCCTAGTTGTCGAGCAACTATCAAGCCTCGGGCTGAAACAACTCTTTTGAACCTCGATAGATGCTAGTTATCGAGTTTTAATGAATAATACTTCTTCACTTGTTTCTTGGACAAACTTGCATGACTTTAACACTTGAACTTGAAATCTTATTTCTTGAAGCATTAAACACATCTTAGATCTACCCAATTACAAGTAAAGTGCGTTTTGTCAAAGGATTAGCCAATACATAAAATGTTGACATATGTTCCTAACATCCAATCATATATTTCCTAACATTTTATTTTCTTTACTTTTCAGATACATTGTTCTCACATTGTAATAGCAAACATTGTACTTATGTTGATATATATATATATATATATATATATATATATATATATATATATATATATATATATTGAGGTTGTTATTACAGTTTCATCTATCTCTTCATGTATTGTTTATTTTCTCTTTATATGCACCTGCTTCTTATATATTGTATGTAATCTTTTATTTCTATTTCACATTAAGATGTTTTGATGTGTTTTGTTTAAAGTGTTTCAGAAATACCGGTTATCAAAGTCTTTCTTGTCATGAACTCTCTTCTTGCAAAATTTTTCAAGAGTTTGTGTTAGGATAGATTTTATTGTATTCCACAAGTGAGTATGAGTTAAGTGATTTATGACTTCTCTCATATGTTCATTTGTTTGTTATGGTTTTGTTACGGATTGCCAAAGGGGAAGATTATTAGGACATATATGAATCATGTTAGGAACATATGTCAATGTAGAATTGACTAATCCTTTGACAAAATGCGTGTTTAATACTTCAAGGAACAAGGTTTCAAGTCCAAGTGTTAAAGTCATGCAATTCTGTCCAAGAATCAAGTGAAGAAGTACTAGATTTTAAATCTTGGCAGCTATCTCGACAAATAAAATCTATCAAGGTTTAAAATGCTATATAAGCCCCGATGCTCGACAACTACTTGATAGATAAGCTATTTATCGAGATTTACGAAAATCAGATTTTTAGTTCTAATTTCACTTCGATCCACATATACATGTTTAGACTTTTTTTTTCTCACAACCCTAAACATATAAAAGGATTATTTTAAGGGCCGTTACAGATAATGCAAGTGGATGCAACTGAATGCAAAAGTTTTTCACAAGCATATTGTGGCCGGAGACATATGCCCTAATTCATCTTCCTCTTCAAGAAGTTGCTGCATTTGTACGCCGTAAGGTATTGTAACCAAGGAGTTTTGCGATCTTCATCGCGTTAATGAACTGAAAAACTTTGCAACCAACATTCTTCTCAAGTTGGTGGTTAGTCACGTACTTGGATCTGTATATCCATTGGTTATTCATGTACTAGAAGCCGTGCATTGAAAAGGAGAGATTGTCACTATAGAACAAGTCTAATTGGGTATTAGGGTAAGAGTTCAACTGTAAGTTGGTATAAGGTACTAGGATTCCTTTACTTGTAACCACTTGTTGTGATAATAGTAGATTCTCGAGAGTGATGACCTTAAAATCACCCGGTGGGGTTTTTGCCTTGAAGGTTTTCCCTATTCATAAACAAATTACCATGTCAACTTTATTTTTTCACTGCATGTTAACTTAGTTGATGATATGTTTTTGCTACCACGCGTATTGCATGTTAATCTGATTAATTAATTAACTTGGCTAATTAATTGGTTATTTCATCACAAGGGGTCAATACATTCTTGGTCTATCAACTAAGGTTACCATGTATACATGCAAGCAACAAAGAGAGGTAAGAATTACAACAAGTAACTTAAACCCCAAAAAATAGAATTGTGTAAAAAAATACTACAAAATACAAAGGGCTCATAAATGCTAAAAAAAAGAAGAAGAGAAATATTATGTCCATAATATTTCAAAACACTTAAAAATCCAATAACAACTAACTACCAATAAATTTAAGTGGTAGTTTATTACAAGCTATTATTGGTGAGGCAAAAAAGCAATTTCAGTAGTAGGTTCAAATTAAAACCAATAACAACTAACCACATATGATTTGTTGTGAAAGTGTTTTGTTGTGAAAATATTCTGTATGTAACACTTTTCAAAAAAAGAATGATATTGGAAAGTATAGTAACACGAATTTTTGTGGGCCAAAACAGAATACTATTGTTTTTCTTTGTGGCTTTTATTGTCAATCGCTTTAGGCCTTTTGCACATCAATTCATCAGTAACATCCTTAGGGAGACACTCAACACTTAACATATGCTTTTAGAAATTATCTTCTTCCCAGTTTTCCTCCAGGTAAGTAATGCTCTTTTGTACACTGGGGAAAAATGTCCACATACCCCCGAACTTTCAATCATGGGCCAAAACACCCCTTTAACTTTTATATTGATCAATTTATTCCTCAAAGCCCATTTCTTTAAAGCCATGAAAACTAATGCTAGTAGCTCACTTTTATCTGCCTATGACCAAACATTAAGAGTTTATTAAAACAAAGGAATGTCTTACGACAGGCATTGTGAATTGCTTAACACCTTCCCCACTCATTACTAGACTTTCAAACCAAGAATCAAGATTTTTTTATGATCTAGTTAGATTAGGAAAAAACCAGTTTTTCGTAACCAAGGATTGGTAATAAAATCAAACAAAGTTAGATGACCAATCACACCTTAACAAAAACCTATTGATTGGTGGTGACTTCACAAACTCGCGACAATTTAAAAATGAATTATTAGTCATAAGAGAACATGCACCCGAGCCCACACACCACCCTCTAAGAAGGAGCGTGCGCATCACTGTTTCTGGGGGGTCGACGACCCTCAAGGTTTCAACACAGCCAATAGGAATATGACAGGTCATTTAATTTAAATTATACAAATAATAGACCAATTAGAATTAAGAGATCATAATCACCTATGGTTGAGACCGGTTTCATGCAAGTTTCCTTTACTGTTAAACCTTAATTCTTTGATATCTTTTAATTCGGTAGTCCAATTAATGCTCATGAACTGTCATTTTGATCGTTATGACCTCAAAAAAAAAATTATAAGAAGTATTGGAGTTCAAATGGTCAAAATTACAGTCTTGCCTTGGAGACATTAAATGGTGATAATATGCAATGTAATGCAAGTGGGGTTAAATGTGATACAAAAAATGGGGTATGTACAAGTTCAGCCTTCAATCAAATATAAATTTCAGCAAAAGAATAAGATTATCAATACCAATAAAGCAAAAAATCTAAGCAAGAGAAAAATATGATTGTTGATTGAAAGCAGAATATGAAATTTTAAATTTAAAAAAAAAAAATCATTTAAGTGTACCTTAAATTGACAAAGAACCGAAAACTATCATAAACAATAATATATATGAAAAAATAGAATAAATATAAATTGTACCTGTTTGGTCCGAGGAAAAAATGCCCACATAGCAAACAATTCAATTGCTTGTTTTCCTCTAGTGGTGTTGACTTGGCTATACTGCTACCTAGTTCTAATATCCCCTTAAATAGCACCGAATTTGGATTAGAATAAAAAGAATTTCAGCTATTCAAATTTTGGGTTTGACTTACTTCTAGTACTTTTTTAACTAAATATGTCTTTTTTATTTTAAATATACAATGACAAGTAGTAGTAAGTTTTAATCTCTACATTTTATTTAGCTAGTGGGTAATGTGACAAGTTCTCATTAAAACAAAAGAAAATTCATTTTAGAAAGGTACCGGAAACAAGCTAAACCCTCACTGTTAAACTTTGCCACCATATTCAAATTCATCAAGATCAAACCCCCAATTTCCCAAGTTTAATACTGAGTTTGATACTTTCCGCTATTTTCAATTGAAATATCTTGATCTCAAATGCTCTCACGGGAAACTATCGAATTATAAATAAATAAATAAAGCAAGAGTCATCACAGTTAAAGCTAAATCCAATTTCCATTATTTTGGGTATTAATAAAACTCGAAAATTGCAATTGGGTCTCCACCTCTGGGACTGAACCCATTAAGGCATTAACCCATCTCTTAGATGCCTATCCAGCCCGATACAAATCGTCTTTGCCCATTTCCTTAAATCTTTAAATTTGAGTCTGAAGTCACACTGACCTTGATTTGGTTCCTCGAACTCGTACCAATCTCGGCAAAGAATTAACAATCACACTCCGGAGTTTGTGGCTGCACTACTTGATTTGGTTCTTACTTCTCATTTATTTTCTTCATTCCCTTGTATCATCCAGAAATCATATTTATTTTGTAAGCATGGTTTATGCGATCAACTAATGTTTTTTTTTTTTTTGATACAAGATAGAATTTCTACTCTAACTTAATATAAATGTATGCGTGTGTGAAGCTCTCTCTTGGAGACTTAAACCTCGGCCTTTACCCTCCATACCCCACAAAAACTTATACATGTGGAGTGACCATCACACTAAAGATGTGCAGTGGTGAGATCAACTAATGTTAATTTGCTACTTGTTCTGTTCATGGATTTTATTTATTTCATTCCTATCTATAATAATGATAGTGGACTGGTTTAAAAAAAAAAAAAATTATTTTATTCCTTTTTGACTTACACCACTAAATAATGTTGTATTTAATAGGAGGCACATAGTGGCATGAAAATGTCTTCCATGGCCCATGCTACATGTTTTACTCTAAGATTTGCCATGGTTGAAGAAGAATTAGAGCATTCCCATCAAAACTTTAAAAAAATTTAGTATTTAGCATCTTAAAAAGTTCCTTTATCAATTTTAACAACTCATTTTACAATATATTCAACATCAAAGGTTTTATTTTTACCTTCATCTCATTAAAATAATATAAAAAACTTAATAAAATAAAACTTCCAAAAAAAGTTCATAGCAACCAACCACTTTCACCACCACCACCATAAACACAACAACCACCATCATCAACAACCCACCACAAAACCCATTAAAATAGACCAACACCACCAGCCACAACAACCACCATCACAATCACAAGCCACCTCCAACAAAAAAATCCACCAAGGCCACCACCACTGGAAAAAGAAAAAAAAATCATAAAAAAACCCACCATTGCCTACCATTACCACCATGACCCACCATAGCACCACCAACACAACACACCGAACCCATGACCCAAAATCCACCACCACCACCATAGCACAGCAAACCATGACCCAAAACCATTTACCACCACCACATTTTTTTCTTTTGAGAGAGCTTGAGCAAGAGGAGAAGAAGAAAGAGCAAGAAGAGAAAAAGAGATAAGATGAAGACATGGAAAAGAATAGAGGAGAAGAAGCCAGCAAATAAAGTAGTTAATTTTTAGAAGAGAGAGAAGTAAATGTTTAAGAGGACAAGAGAGAGAATGGAATAAAAAATTAATATTTTTTAAGATTATTGCTACAGTATGATATCAAATATGAGATTATACTGTAGCTGAATTCTAAAATATTTAGCATTTTTATTGTGGGTGTATTTTTATGATTTGAGGCGTTAAAAATGCTAAAAAAAATAGCATCTTTAGTATTTTTAGCACCTTTGATGAGAATGCTCTTATATGAGAAAAGCTTATCACAAGACGTTCTTCATGTATGTGTTTGAAGCTTATCAGTGACATACAGTGAAAGAAATAGTAGTTTTAAATTATGATGCCTGAAGTTTAATTACTTAGTACATGTTACATTTGCTATACACAGAAACCTATTGCATGTGAACCTTGTTTATTAAAGCAAAACTAGGATAATAATCACTTGAAACACCATACTTCTAATAATCTTCATAATAGAAATTGGGTTCATCTGGCTTCTTTGGCAGTAGCAGCAACCTTTTTGGTGCTTTGCGTTTACCATTGTGTTCAACCTTTGAGGTCCCTGCTTCATCTGTCACACCATCTTGCAATCCGTCTTCTGCTACATGGTGCCTGAGCCAAGCTGCTTGGATGCGATGAGCTGCCCACGTTCTCCATTGTGAGGAGTAGAACCTGAAAGTCATCATTGCACAATTACACATGGGAATCATTCCACTCGGAAAAAGAAAGGTAATCAGAGTTCTAATGTAATTTTTCTTCAATGTCACTATGAAAATTCAAATCTAACAATGAAAAAGTATCACAGCCAACGAAAAGATATCATGATCTTTTTTTAATTTTTTGTTTAGAAATCAATTGCGACAGGGGCATTGTAGATTTTGATGGGATAACCATGGTATTTCGATTTGAAATTAAACGAAGAATTGATGGTGACATCTTTTTGTACAATTTCTTAACAATATAATTTTATTTTTATAGCCTCGCTTTGTTTGGAGAGTGTTGACAATAATCATCCAAAATGTTGATAAGCTTAGCTTAAAAACTTGCCTGAAAATATGCTGGAACTGCTTGCTATGAAGATGCTGAAACTGGGAGGCCACAAACTTCAAATCAACAGCCCATAGCGCAAAGGCTTGAACCTCTGTTTGAGCTATTACTGTTCTTGTTGAAATGGGAAGACTGGTAGAGGAGCGGGGATTCAAAGCCCACGCAATAAGTTCTTCTCCACAGAAGTCACCGGCCTTCAGATCACAAGCATTAGCAGGTTTTGCAGTCATAGTGGTCAGGGTTCCTCGCATGATAAAGAGCATCTCATCCACTGGATCCCCCTCAAGGATAATGCAGCTCTTCTCTGTGTGAAGAACTGGTTTGAGACGATCACAAAGTGCATCAAACAGTTGACTATCCATTTTTTCAAACATTGGCACCTAAAAGATAAAATTGACTTGATGAACACGAGCTAGAAGTTGGACAAAAAGATGTACGGGAAAAAAATTAAAGTAAAAATCTCACTCTCTTGAGAAGATATAAGCACATATGGCGTGTTATGTCCCTTCGGAGGTCCTTAGGAAGTCTTTGAAGTAGATTCTCTTCCTCAACACCTCTGGTTAGTTGCCATTTATATTGTTGGTATCGTCTAACTCGTGCCCTTAATTCCTTAGGGAGCATACGGTTGTTCATCCACCGTTCTACACCAGCCCTTTCCACTCTCACTTGAGTCATTTCTTCTATTCTCACTGATATGGATTGCAGATATCTCTAGACCAGCAAAAGATTCATAATATAGCACTTCAGTTAATCGGAACTTAGAACTATGAGAGTTCTGTGAAAAAGTTTCTAGTCACAAGAGTGGATAGAATTAGCGAGAACAAATCCAACATCATGTTTCTATTGAATATAAGATAATTGGAAAAGTTAAAATAGAACTGCAGATCTTTAAGAATAAATATATCACAGAGAAATTGAAACAGTTTATTGGATTGGATGAATTCGCTGGAAGTCTTGGTTTTTAGATGCAATTAATATTATAATACTTTTGTTTTATACCTTATTTTTATTAATATCTCCTTTGCCATAAATAATTGCTAATCCACTTAAATTATAATATTACACGCATAATATAAATTTTGAAGTGTAGTACAATAGAATTTAATTTATTAAAGACATTATTGTAAGTTTGTAAATAAGTACATATAATATTAAATTATTATTTACAGTTTATTGATAATAAACAATCCAATTGTAGTGAAAATTCATAAATTTGTGAAGAGTTAAAAATTTTAATCATAGTTTTACTACATTATGGTGAAAAAATAGTAATAAAAAGCTAATCAAGTAACTCGTGTATAAATTCGAGCTTGTTCACTAAGATAATGAATCAAGTTTGAAACATATAATCTTGTTTAGTAATAAGATTGAGCTCGGTTCATGTTCGAAATAAACAAAATGAACGAGTTTAATAATTAGACTGGCTTGATTAGCTCATTTACATCCCTACTTGAGCTGAGCTGTACATTATGCTTATGTAGATATAGAGTTTGATTTACGTAATCATCTCATAATGCTAATGCTAAAACATTAGGTGGCAAAGAGAATTGATGAGAATCAGAGAGTTACCTGCATATTGCCAATAAGGAATGAGAATAAAACCAACCCAAAGGTAGATATGAAGATCGCAAATATCATTTCGCCAATACTGGTGCTTGTTTGAAGGTTTTGGCCAAGAGAGCTGAGAAAAAAAAACAGAGTAATTCTTCTTCTTCTTCTTCTTCTTCTTTTTTTAAATTTGATGGTTACAAAAATGGGAATGGAGAGATTCCCTAGTTCTCCTAGTAAAAAAGAGTAGATCATGTCACTGAATTACAAAATTTTTAATAAAGGTTGAACTCAAAAATGCCTTTAGCACTAAATCTTAAACTCGCAATGTGTAAGATATTGTTATAAGCTAACAAGCCTTGATTTATATATAGGAACTTAGGAAAGTAATTTTAATAAGAAAATTTTCGCTCTTGTAAATTAAGAATACAGATGACATTTGAAATAATGTTTGAGAATTATATATATTTACTTACCCAAGACTACGAAAACCCCACCAAAAGCAGTAAAACAATTTCACTTGAAAATCTTTTGTTTCCACCATACCAGACTTCAGAACATCAGTAAACATTCCAAAGTTGAAGACCGTTGTATTTTCAATATCATCAGGTTTGATAAAAGGGCACTCATAATATAGATGTGCAAAGCTTTCATTACGGTAGTCTTCATAGTAAAAATCTTTATCTTCACAACCAGTGGAGTTTTTACAGTGCTTTCGCCAGCATGTTTCCTCTCGTTCAATGGCACACAAGTACCAAAAAGCTCCAAGTACCTGCTTTGTCACATTTAGTTGTGATCATAAAAATCTTGGAAATTAATATCGCTAATAATTCAAAATCAACTTACGAAACTGGCTCTTTCTCAAAAAAAAAAAAAAAAAAAAAACTTACGTGACTGGCTAGCATATAGAGAAAAAGATTATAAGCAGCTCCAGTCCATGGTTGAATTAACATGCCGGAGGTTCTTGTTTCTTCCCTGTATAGTATACAGATCCGAGTAATTCTAGGCACATATTGGGAGAAGATTACGAGCTTCATGAATAATGGGGCTTGAGTTTTGATTGAGGGAATGGTAATAAAAACTGAGACCTGAAAAGTAAGCAGTTCATATCAGTAACTGTAAAACTGACATTCCCTTACTCGGTTCATTCTTTTAGGTCGTCAAGCAATATAATGCAATTTCAGCACAAGACATATATAATTTATGTATGGATTATGTGTCTTTGCGTGTCTAAAGTATCAGTTTGAACTGAACTACTAAATCAGTTCTACCAATGATAATTGAAATACCAAATATTTATTTTGGCCCGTATATTCTAACCTCTTAGCCTATCACATGCACGGTTGTAAGGGCATGATTATAGTACTAATTAAGTGGTGATTCTCCCTAGAGAAATTTGTTTTCATTATTTCTTCAACTGGTATAACTGCAGCAAAATTGGAAGCAAAATGAAATGTATGATTAGAATCAATGCCCCGACTGATTGCAAAGTAACAAGTAGGGAAGCAAGTCCCTCACTAAATGGTATTTACAATATAATTGTGAATCTATGACCGCACTTTGAAGTGAATGTTGTTATCACTGCACGAAGACCATAGGGTTCTAGAAGTAAACGAGATTTTTGATACTTTCATATTGATGAAATGTCACATACATACCTGTGGTAATGGAAGAATTGACAGAATGTCAATGAGGAAGTATGTGGATAAGTATCGTTTTGCTATAGCCACCGGATCAGCAATCGGCCCACCCAATCCGAAGACTAGAGAATAAGGGGTAGTAAACCCAGTACGGAACTGAAAGATAATATGAAGTACATAGAAAGCATCAAAGAGTGAACGAAGAACACAAGCAATTTTGGCCAGTGTGAGGTCGGAATCAAGGCATTTATCCTTGTCATGGATCACTGGGATGTAAAAGAACAATGGATCCAGGGCCATAGATATCACACAAGAGAGCATAAATATTTTATTCCAAGTTTTTAGAAATTGACGCCGTGGATCAATAAACGTCCTCCTTGGAGATGACTCTTGCTGATCACTCACGGGAAGGATGCTTTTTCTTTTTTTGAATCTTTTAAACCTGGATGAAAGAAAGAAATCGATTAAGTAGCATAAGCAAGTGTAAGGAACAATGGAAGTCAGTGACAACTATGATTGGACCCCAAGTATGAAATTGTGCACTAAAACTGAATATTGGAGAACAAGTGACTATTCAGTAGTTCACCTATTTGCAATACTATCAATCACGAAATCTGGTCTTTTTACTTCCTAAACTAGAATGCGTCACAATGGTACTATAAAATTAAGTTGCTTCATTTAGGAATTTCAAGGATAGTTTCACGGTCTAACTATTCGCACGCAGTCAAAGTGAGTAACAGAGACATGTGATAAAAATTGTTTGCGAGAAAGTTGGTTGAAAATTAACGGAAATAACAGCAGCAGAAGGAGGAAGTGTTAAAATTCTGGATTAAACAAACTACCCTTAAGCATTTAAGTCGCTTGGAATCCATTTCCTTCATCCAAATAAACGTCCAACGTAAAGAGATAAACCTGTATTTTGGACACTTTATTTATAGTTAGGAAGTGCTAAAAGCAGAAGTAGATCGAAGTTCAAATCTGAAATTCCTTTTAACGAAAATTAAACCAGAATGGCGCATGCTAAATGTATAAGCCGAGAGATAAGTAAGAGTGATAACTAGTGTCAGGGGCGGAGCCACGTTGTCCCTTGGGGGGCCGTGGCCCCTGCAAACAAAAACAAAAAAACCATCCTGCTCCCCATATCCCCACTATTTCTCCCAGCTTTAGTTTTAGGCCTTTATTCTCCCAGGCTTCCACCTTTAGTTTTAGGCCTCTCATACTCCAAATAAAACAAAAAGCAAGCTAGCCCACTCTACTTACATTTAACAACAAAATTTCACTTCTTCCATCTCAAAAACCCACCCACAGAATCCCTTAGTCTTGTTACTTCTTATTCTTTTCTCTCTTTTTTTTTTCTTTTGTGATAGACTTCCCACTGGAATTGCCTACCAGCCCCCAAAACTCATCAGTCCTCCAGTCCAAAAAAAAATCCTGACTAATTTTTTCTTTCTTCTTGCTTTCTAAAACAAATCATTCAGTACATTTCATTGTCAGATTTCAGAATTTGGAACTTGGTGACTGTCTGGTGAGTTTTCTTCTCTTATCTAAGCACTAGACCTTCGTCTCTTTTCAATGTCTTTTTTTTTTATTTTCTCAACTATCTACACCTAAATATTCACATGCTCTTTATATTTTTATAGAATTTAGAGAAATATATGATTGAAGGCATAGGGAGGGAGATTGTTTGTGATGAGTCTTGAAGGGAAGAATATCAACAGTTGTAGGCAATAGGCATTGCCACACCACATGGCCCCCACCCATTTTTGCACTTTGTGATTCTGTGAAGATAAAGTTTCTAAGGTAAAATTGTTTTGATTTATTACCTATTTTTGATTAGTTGGATATCATGTGGTTGTGGATGTTGTTAAATTGTTTGGTTTATGTTGTGTAACAATACTTGTGTGTTTAATTTTTATTTTTGTTTGAGGGGTTATTATTAATTAAAGGCGTATTAAAAAAAATTAAAATATAGGAAACTTATAATAATAGGAATGATGATGATTGATGGATTGACTATTTAAATTATAGTGGAAATTTTGTTTTTTCTTGAGTATGAATAACATCCATATAACTAAGTAAAAATTTCTAATTAAAATTTTATTTTTAAAGTTCTTTTCAAGTTAATTTTTGAGTCATATTCTTAAAGCTAAAAGAATTATGAGCAAACAAAAAAATAATTGATGCATTCTTTAAGAAAAAATGTGTTAGCAATTCAAAAATTATGACACCTGTGGCTGTGGCTATGGCTGTGGTTGTGGTTGTGGTTGTAGAAACAAATGTTGATACTTCAATGCCTAATGAACACCCCTCCAAATGTTCAAGAATTCAATCTGAAAAGATAGATCATGATCGAGAATCACGTAAACAAATATGTGAATTCCTTATCAACAAATAAGATGAAATCCGACGAGTTATCTCAAAGAAGGTCCATATCAACCTAAAAATGTAGACTATCCATACAACGATGATACTCATCGTCGTTATAAGCACACAGTTGCACCTGGACCCAAAGACAATTATGGGCTCAGACCCAATGAGCCTTAAATAATGAAATTTGTAGAGTGTGAGTTTGAAATCTAATTTAGAGGTACTGAGAACTTCGTAATAGGCTAAGGAGTGAAGATACTTGTAAATAGTAAATGATAATTGCAAAGGGACCTCCTCGGACGTAAGCCGAGGACCACTTCTGTATTATTTCTCTTTCTCTCTTAAATGTTACAATTCTTAATTTCTTTCTTGGTTACTGACCGCCCTCCTCCTTTTCTTTGACCTTCACCCCCTTTAAATACTTCTTCCCTTGGTGCTTTATCCACGTGTTGCCCAAATCCTTCCTTATCCAGAAGGTTCAATTCTACTGTTCAGGGATCACTTCCCCATTAATGTGGCCTGAGAGGTGGGTGCAGGGTCTTTAATGTGGAGGTAGCAGTCTTTTCCTAAGATATTTTTCTACCACCGGTGCCTCTAAAGGGTACAGGGATCCCCCTTTAACCAACAATCCTTCTGAAACTCTGTCTTGATTATTCTAGCGAGACTCCAATTCCTCCTGGGTCTATCCGAGGAGAAACTCATCATCGGATGTATCCTTGAACCCTCGGTGCATGGGCCGATTTGTAGTTTTAATAGGCTTTTTATCAAGAATAGGTTGGCCCTGCTTGTTAGAGCCCAAATGCCCAAAAATGCCTACTTGGGTCCCTTCACTCCCCACAGTCGTCATGCATGATTTTGATGTGAAATGTTTTTTTTTTTTTTTTTTTTGTGGATATTTTTGTATATGTCTATAGTGAACTAGATAATTTTTTTTATGTTCATTTATGTTTAAGATATATCAAAATTGAAATTTCATATTCAATAGATTTATAATTTATGTTTTTTATATCAATACTTCGAATTAGACTGTATAAAAATTCCTGACAACGCCCTGACTAGTGTGATATTACTACTATGTATAGATCATTGACCCTCATCTACTCAATCCCTGCAGTCATGTCAAAACTTTAAACGTGTAACATGCCTTGATAACTTTCCAGTTTACAGGCACTATAACGAACCCTTTACTTAAATTATTCTTACCTTTTTGGTAGCGTTGATATATTTCAGTGTCTTAAACAAAAGATCTATAGCAACCTCATTAACTGGACTGTATTATTGTAAAAGGAATTACAATAATAAAGTAAAGTTACATTACATATCACTGTCTTTAAACAGGGGATCGATGCGTCTCTTTCCTAACCCGGTAAGTACTAAAAGCCCGAACATTATTGATTGGTTGTACATTTTACTTTTTATGAACCACTTCTATTTATTTGCTAATCCTAATTTTACTATTCTTTCTTCTCCCACTTTTTGGATTTATGGAGTCTGATGTTACAAAAAATTCCAAATCTAATCCTTGGGCCAATCTTAATCCATCGGCTTGAATCTCTATTAGTTTTTTCCTTGTTACAAACAATGTCTATGCTTGAGGTTGAATTGGCGATTAATAGTCCATTTAGATGTATCTAATAAGACAAAAATTTTGGAATTATCCATGTTGCTTTTATACTTCTAAATTCTATAATTATATAATATCATTCGCTAACCCAGATAATGCACATAAATGTGTAATATATATTCACACTATCATTGATGAAACAATTTCTCCGCTGTCAAAGTGAAAAATAAAATAAGCAGACTCCGTACTTCTGCATGGTTATGACTTATGAGCTATACAAAATGGAGGTTGAGTTGAAAAGAACTGTTCAATGGCGGCTTTGGGAATCTTGCGAGCAATCCTACTTCTTGATGTAACAAATCTGAGATTTGATTCTGATAAAATCATTTTCATGTGGAGTCCAAAAGAAAAATGAAAAACTCCGAGGATTTATTATAGCTTTATATCAACATCAGAAAAAAAAAACACTCATCATACCCACACTCGATTGTTTCAGCATCACTATTTTCAGAACTTTTTTTTTTTTTTTTTTTTGGGATTGAGTTTGAAGGATGGTAGTGTCCTCTTTCCCAAAGAATTTCTTGTCACGCCTCAAACTCAAAAGGGTTCAAAGCATGAAATACCAAGCCTTCAAGAGATTTTGTAGGGCATCAAAAGGAATTAAACATCAACTATGATTATGATTTTTGACGGTAGATAAAAGAGGCCATCATTATGGTTCATCAAAAAAAGAAAAAAATAAAAAAAAGAGGCAATCATTACAGTCAAAATACTATGGTTCATACTTCATAGCTCATCTCAAACTTCGGCAGATGATGTAAGGCAACTGTTACAATTATCAGAGTCTGCAAGTACTGATTCATCATCAGGCATTGACAAATTTATCAAAAAAAATCATCCATTGCAGCAACATTGTGGTTCTCCATATCTTTAACCAAACTCTGAAACTACAAAAATCGAGGTCAATATTGTTCAACACACACATGCACACCCAACCCAAAGCATTTCAGCCGGCATCACAAATCTATTGAGAAAGAACAACAGAAGAAATCAAAAGAAACATAAGAGTGAAAAAAAATCATGATGGGGTGGTAATAGCAAAACATTGACTAAGTGGGAGAGGCGAAAATAATGATTGGAGATAGAGATGGTAAAATACGACACGCCCCACAAATCCGACAAAACTAACCCGTTTATAAATAAGTTATGAGTTGAAACCATGGTTTTGAAACCCGGACTGTTTAACGAATCATTGAAAGAAGAAATTCAAGATTTTTGAGGTTTGATCGGATCAGACTGAGGTCAAACCATGATGACGTCATAATTAATTTATTAATGAATTAAAATTAAAATAAATAAAATGATTATATAAATTTTAACAATCTTAACAAAAACAGTATTTAAAGATGTTAAAAGTATATCGTGATTAAAGATTAAAAGATATTTCTCATAATTTACTACAAAGATTAACAAACATCCTCTAATTGTTTAAGATATTCTATTAAATTTGTAATGTACTTGGCCAAAACTAATGCATGTAAAGTTTATTTAATTAACGTATTAAACTACATTTCACCGTATTAAATTTATATACATTCAAAGGCCTTCAAAAAGAAAATTTTATTTTGTAAAAAAAAAAAACTATATATGTTAAAGTTTGAAATTGTAGCAAGTATTCAACTAAAAGTCTAAGAGCATCCACATTGGTGGAGCCATAAATTTAGTTATTTGGCACCACAAAAAGTTAATTTATCTATTTTACCTTCTCACTTTACAAAACACCCAATATCAGTGGTTTTATTTTAGTTTTCAACACAATAAAATAATATATCAATTACAATAAAATAATATATTCACTATAATAAACAACCATCACAACCACAATTGTAGTGGGCTTGGCCTTCTATTTTTCTTCTGATCTGAACACACTAACATCCAAATTTGCACCAAAAAAAAAAAAAATCACAAAATTCCAATTTGCAAAACCCATAAAACAACCCAACATACCAAATCTAAAAACTGAAGAGAGCTGAGAGTCATTAGCTGATAAATAGCATGCAAGGGAGAAAGAGGCAAAAAAAAAAAAAAAAAAAAAAACAAAGAAGAAGAAAAAACAACACGCAAGAAAGAAAGAGGAGAAGAAGAAGAAGATGATGAGAGTGTGGAAGTGTAATAAAATATAATTTTTTGTCTTAGCTTTTTTACTATAGTGCACATCTATGGATGGTTATGCACTATAGCAAGAAGCTAAAAAAATTTAGCTGTAGCACGACCATTGCTACATGTTTTTTAGTATTGGTGCTGATAAAAATAGCAATATGGCTTTTTAGCATCACTAATATTAATGCTTTAAAAAGCCTAAAACACTTTTCTCAAAACTAAAAAACATGTCAAAGTAATGTGAAAACAAGTGTGTGGCTGTGAAATTTTAAAAAAATATATAAAATAAAATATCTTATCTTTTTTTCTCTTCCCCACACAGATAAGAAACACAAACGCGTTGGATCTCTTCTCAGTCTGTCTTTGTCCCCTACTCTCTATCTCTATTTCTTTTCTCTCTTTTTTTTTTTTTCTTTTTTTTTTTAGAATCTCACCTTTTAGTCTCTTTTACAACAAGGAGATAAGATCACACATCTCCTCCTCTTTCAACTTTCTTCCTAAGCAAATTAATCTATCAATGGTAGATCTAACATCTATCTAAGGTTTGAGATTTTGTTTGTGATGAATGAGCCCAACCACTAGCCATTTTCAGTGAAGATTTTTGTGGGAGGAACCGTGAGAACCTTTCATGGTTCTAAGAACCATGAGGTTTAACCCCGGTTCAAATGGTTTCCTAACTTTTCGGTATAGAATGGTTCTAGTGGTTAAAAAAACTATGATGGTGAGGGGTTCGAGGTTAACCAAGGCAGACCGTACGGTTCGGTCCAGGTCTAAAAATTTGGTTGCAGCTAAACAGGTTTAAGATATATTTGAATTGATACAGCTGACTCGTTTAATAAAGGAGTCATGTTTGTATTCAACATGTAAACCCGTTTGATCCATTGGAGCTATTTAGCTTATAAAGGTATTAACTTTTGTTATTATTGCTTAATTTATGGTTGTAACTATATGTTTATTACTCTATTATGATTATACTTGTATTTTAAGTTTAGATCTATGAGACTTGATAACATGTTATTCAAGTTAGATATGACATATTATTCATAAAGGTTATTAAATAAGTCATTTGTATTGATCTTTACATGACTTGTTAATTAAATGGGTTAAATGTGTCATGTCAAGTCAACCTATTTAATAAACAGGTCATGTTAGAGTCGAGGATTCTTGACACATTTACTAAACATGTCGAGTTTGGGTTGACCTATATAGTCAAATATTCATGGCTCGAGACGACATGAACCGAACATGCGAACACAAATTACCACTCCTAATTGGAGATATTGAGGAACCAAAGTTACTTGAGCATACAATTCATCAAAAGAATAAGATAATCAATACCAATAAAGAAAAAAATCTAAGCTAGAGCTAGCATGATATGATTGTTGATTGAAAGCAGAAAATTAAAGTAACGCTCCTTTTGTTTCAATGAAAAACCTTGTGTAAAGATAGTTTTCCTTGTTTTCCAGTGTTTGGTAGCATAAAAAAAGATAAGTCAAAGGAAAACTATCTTTGGTCAATATAAAATGTATGGCTTATTTTTGGAGATTGTTTTCCATTAAATTTTTTTGGAAAACAACTCTATCTCACAGCAAGCTAAATAAGGGAAGTTATGAGGTTGTTTTTCAACTCATTTAAAGTTGCTACCAAACATTAAAAAATGAGATAGTTTTATAGAAATTTTTTTTTAGAAAATAACTCATTTTCTAGAAAACATCATTGCTGAAACAAACAAAGCGTAAAGAGTAGTTTAAGTGTACATTCAATTGAAAAAAACTAGCATTCATTAGAAAACTATTCTAAACAGTATTATGTATGGAAAAAATAGAAATAATATGAAAAATACCTGCTTAAGCAAGCAAAAACACACACATAGCAAACACACAAAATCCAAATATTTGCTTGACATATCTCCATGAAAGCTCATACATACATACGTACATGAAAGCTCAATTAGTGTGAAAATAGTAATGCTTGTTTAAACCCCCAATTTTAAATTATGGCTTAATTGTTTTTACTTTAACTTATCTAAGTGCAGAATAAGAGTAAAGTATGTGCAATAAACCCATAACACTACTCTAAGCCATAAGCAAGCACACAAGCAATAAACATAAAGCCTAAAGAGTAGGAAAAAGATATGCAAACACAAGATAACAACAAGACATGTTATCAAAGAAGAAACCGAAGTATTCGGCAAAAATCCTCTCCGTGGCCCTCCAAGCCGAAATCGATCCACTAGTGAATAACTTAGAGTATACGAATATCAAAATAACCCTCCAAGCCTAATCTACCTAATATACTTGAGCTTTCCAAGCTCCTGTTACCAACGAACTTCTAGGAGTTTTGTCTTCACTAGCTATCCGGATCCCACAATTTCCCTTGATTACATCCGCCACTCAATGGCTTATTCCAATGCTTCCCAAAGGCACCAAAACTTCTCTCAACACATAGAATCAGTGAGGTAAGTATTTGGACTAAAAACCTCTCAAGGATGTGTAGATGGAAAGGTGGGAGTATAGAAACTTTAGAGAAATGATGTAGAGGATTGTGAATAAAACAATCTCTAACTGTTAAGTGTTTGGCTAGGGTTTCTTTCTCAAAAGTTTCTTCAAAAAATACTCATTTTTACATTTCGTGGGTAATGATGGTTTATATAGCATTGATAAAGAATGGGAAAAGCCACACTCCAAAAAGCAACAGGCAGTGGGTTTCATGGGTCACTCGCAACTTGGCCAGAGTTGCGAGTCACTCACAAAAACCAGCCTATCAATGACTATTCAAATTCCAACATATGCTTCTCACATGGCTTCTTTTGTGGGTCATCAGTCACAAGTCACTCGCAAGTCCAGTTGCGAAAACCACTTCTTCACAAATTCTTCACCAAACTCTCACACAACCCTTACATTAAATCCCACAAAAATACAGGGAAATGATTGAACAAAATTACAATCAAATTTGATACGGAATTAAAGCCAACAATATACAAAGTTCTAAATCACAACTTTACAACATATATATATATATATATATATATATATATATATATATTAGTTGTTAAATAAGAATTCGATTTGGAAGACATTCAATTTACAAACAAAAACAAAATCTTCTTTTCCCCAAGATTTAAATTGTAAACATATACGTAGTAGTAATAAATTCAAATCAATATCAATATTTATATATAAAAGCAAAGACCTTATGTGGAAGTGCATGAGGTCTTGCTAACTGGCGCTTTAATTTTGCATTTAGCATTTTTTTGCCTTTTTCATTAAGTTTTTTCTACTATTACCCAAAAGTTCACATTAACTTATTTTACTATAATATCTCATTAATTGCCTAAACCTACACCACACATTTGTCTATTCTTCATGTCTTATGCATACCTACTATTTTAGTATTTAAAAAAAAACAAAAATAAAATAAAATAAGTAAGAGCTAATAGTAATAACTAACAAGATAAGGCCCTGGAGAGAGATAGAAAGATACAAAAATGTTGTGGATTGTTAAATAAAACACACTATTTCACTATATATTACTAAAATAAAAGACCTAAGACTAACAAAACATTTGAAAGAGAGAGAAAGAAGAATCTATGGGTCACCACCTCCATTATGCTGGCCTCCCACCACCATCAAGACGCCAAAACCCCTACAAGTAATTTTTTTTCTTTTTTCTTTTTTCTTTTTAAATTAGGTGCTTAAATATGATTTAGGTTTAGATAATTTCATTGGATAGTTTTTGTTTTAGGTATATAAGTAAAGAGAATATTTGGAGTGCAATATAAAGCCATATTCTACCATGGTTTAATTTTAAATCATTTATAAGACACATGCATATTTACTTGCCCACACCATGTCTTAATGTGGCACTATCAATGAGTGGAAGACAACAGAGAGTTGGGCATACTTTCATTTCATAGTATGAAACATGTGAACACAATACAAATTAGTTGATTTTCATGATCCAATTATTCTTTTACATTTATTTTTGGTTTTATGATTTTTTTTAAAAATTAATTAATTTTACCTTAAGAAGGCTGCATATATATATGAGATGAGTTTAAGTTAGACCTGGTATAACTTCACAAGAGTTACACCTTTTTTAGACCATTGATTACTATTAGATCTAAAAGTCAAAAAACACTCATAGTAATGTCATTTTTACTCTATAGAAATTAGTGATTTAGGCATTAACTCTTCTTATTAAAGGAGGAAAAAAACTATAGCATTAACTCTCCACTATCTTCCACGTCATCATCTACTTCCTTTCATCCTCTCACACATCTTTCTTCTTGCACTATGTACTTTTAGGCCATCACCATTGATTTCTTAACAGTATTTTGTCTTGAGGTACTAGAATATTTTAGAAGTATATGGCCAAAGTCACATTATTTTTGGAGAAATATCTTATTATGACATCCTCCATTGTTGAAGGCTTTGTTCTGCTGTTGAGAGTAAATCTTTTGGTTCCATTACTCTAATGGAATGTTGCTCATAGCAAGTTTAATAAAGTAAATGTTGTAAATCCCCATTGCAAGCTATTTTTGTTCCTTGTGCTAGGTGGCAATATTGGCAAATTCATGAAGTTGCATTTCTTTTTAATGCAACTATCGTCAATTGATACTTTTCAATTTCCTTGGGTTCAAAGTTTAATAGCCTAATCAATGCTAAAAAGTAATAATTGGTTCCTCATTGAATGTATTTATTTCTAGTATCTGCTATCCTTGAGCACACTTCCTATCATTTGGTTTGGTATTTTGTTTTTGGGAAACATTTTTGTCTTGTTCTATAGGAGTCGCTAGGTGTTGTGATTTATTTTGATCTTTAATTTTGAGTACTGTAGTAATTAGGTGCGGGGGATGCCATAATGATGTGATTAGAAGTATGGGGGTGGTCTTTGATAAAATGAAACTCATATTTCAGTCACTCTTGGAGAGTTGGTGGTGCTACTGATCAACAGTGTTAGTAGTCAATCTTCTATTAATACTACCTTTAGTTTTCACTTAAGAATCGTCTCTCCAACTAGCCTAGCAGCATGAAGTGGATTTGGTGGATGTACACGTCCACTGGAGGCATTTTAACATCTTCAGGGCTGCGAGTTTGCTAAAATTCTGCTTTAGATTTCTTTTTGAGTTTTAAGTAGAGAACGATTGTTGAGACTAATTATTTCTAAAACCCTCATGACAAATTTTATTTAAGGTACTGCCAAAACTCAAAGGGACGAAAAACAATTTCTCCTTTTTTCAAACCATATACTGTGGTTAAGTAATGGCAAAACGATACTCCCTCCATAATAAATGAATTCGCAAAATGGTAATCATGTTTATTAAAACAAAATAAAGATAGCTTGCATTTACAATTTAATCTTGAGAATTTTATGAATGGTGGAGGCTTGAAACTATAATGCAAAAAGAAAGACAAGAGGAAGATAATGATGATATGGAAGAAAAGAAAGAGAATTAATGCTGTGTTTTTTTTTTTTTTTTTCCTTTTAATAAGAAGAGTTAATGCCTAAATTACTAATTTTTAGGGAGTAATAATGATACTACTATGAGTGTTTTTTGACCCTTAGATCAATAGGTAATCAATGGTTCACAAAAGGTGTAACTTTTGTGAAGTTACACTAAATGTGACTTGAATCCATTTGTGCATGTGTGTGTGCGCGCGCTTTTTTACTCTAATTTAATTTACTTTTTCTTTATATTATATGTACAATATTATCCAAAACCGTCTTACATAAAATAACACAAAATTATCCATGCATCGCACGAAAGTGCATAAAGTCCTGCCATGTGGCGCTCTAATTTTGCATTTAACATTTTTTTTACCACTTTTCTTTAAGTATTTTTTACTATTACCCAAAATTTTACATTAACTTATATTTTACTATTATCTCAATAATCTCCCATTGATTGTCTGAGCTTATACCACATATTTCTCTCTTCTTCATGTCTTTCAGCGTACCTATCTTTTTATTATTAAAAAAGAAAAGAAAAATAATAATTAAGGACTAATAGTAATAACTAACTAAATAAGGCACTAGGAGAGATAGAAAAACACAAAAATGTTATGGACTATCAAATGAAACGCACTATTTCACTATTACTAAAATAAAATATCTAAGTTTGACAAAGCATTTGTAAGAGAGAGAAAGAGGAATCTAAGGAGCCACCACCTCTTTCATATTGGCCTCCCACCACCATCAAGCCACTGAAATTTCTACAAGTAATTTTTTTTTTTTTACCATGGTTTTAAATAATTTATATGACACGCATATGCACTCACTCACACCATATCTTAATGTCGCACTATCAATGAGTGGAAGATAGTGAGAGAGTTGGACATACTTTCATTTCATGGTATGCAATTTATGGACACAACATAAATTAGTTGATTTTCATGATCCTATACTCTTTTGCATTTATTTTTGGTTTCATGATTTTTTTTAATAAAAAAAAAAATTAAACTTACCTTGAAAATGCTACAAATGTGCAGTGAAGCCACTAAACTAATTTTTAATATCTCTAAATGAATATATTTCGTTACTCAAATTTAGATTATTTTTTCATTATAATATATGTATAACATTCTTCAAAACTGTCTTATATAAAATATTATAATTATTGGAGGAAAAAAAATAAAATGAAACAAAACATACAATCTATTCAAAGAACAAAAGGTCATTCAGCTATCAAAATTACTAAGCCTAAAAGAAGCCCACTCGACCAACAAAACAACCAAAAATACAGAGTTAACCTGTGCATTAATAGACAAGCTAAACAAACATCTGTGAACTACGAAGAGGAGAACACTTGTTTAAGCAATCATCCTTCCAAGCACACTGCAATAGCATTAGCAGCTAATTGGCAATCTATGGCAGCAACAATCTGCGGAATCTAGAGTCATTCGTTGCACCTCTCTCTGTATTTACTTGCAAGAAAAAAGCAAGCAGCTGACTTCAATAAACAAAGCGAATAAATATAGTGCAATACAACCAGCCATAGTTACTATAGCATCCTACTACCCAAAAAAAAAAAAAAAAAAATCAGAACCTTTGCCGTTTTCCATTTATCCAACAAGCGGCTCCATTATATCTCAAAATCCAAACAAATTCCACAATTTACTGCAGAAATTAAAGATCATTCAGATGTGGAGATCAAAATAGATATGTTTATGCCCCAAAGTTAGCAAAGAATCCTGTTTAGAGTGGAATTAGGGAATTTTTCTTTGAACTCAAGCTTGCCTCTTAACATCTTTCTTTATTTTTTGACAGGATTTGCTCCTTAGTCAAGATTGGGCCATTACGGATGATAGCCTTCCTTTGGCACCAAATATAATATATAGACGCCCACCATCCTATCTAACATATGGATGCTGTAAGTCCCTTCCCTTTGAGGTTCCTAACAGCCCAATCCCCATAAACATGCGTCCGGAAAGATCACTAAATAAAGAAATGGCCCATGCTTTCAACACAACCACTGCATAGCACACAAAGTGGGTCACTTGTGTAACCCCATTGGGACAGCCTACCTCTAGTGGTTAATTTATTCTTGATCACCAATAAGCCAATGAGAGTATGCTTTTGTATAGTCTGACCTCTTGTGGCATTCATACGTAAGACACACAGAATGTGGCACAAAAGAATATATTGAACCGTGATTTTTAAAGCTTCCATGTATACGTGCAAGCAACAGAGAGAGTATAGAGATATGCATTAGAACAAATAGCTTAATAAATAGAATGGTATATAAAAATAATAATAAGAAAAAAAAAACTACAAAGAACTCATAAATCATGAAAAACGAATGACATTGGAAAGTACAGTAAGCAGTAACAAGGCTTCTTCTGCCAATTGCTTCACGCCTGCTGGAACATAGCGTCGGCTTTTGGATATCATATCGAACCTAAACACAAGTCCATCATAGAAGCCCACCAGACAATTTGTTTTCAAAATCCATCTACATTAAAGTCCATTCCAAGATGTATTTCTTAACCCACTACCTACACTGAAGTTTGACCCAGCTTAATCTTCAAAATCAAGCTCAATCAGCCCAGTCCAGCCAGTGAATACTGAATACGCCGTTTCTAACTTAATAAATTTGTTCACAATCCAGCCAGTGAAACTCACATTTCACAGTACGTATATATATTGTACTTTTGTTTTTGAAAATGCTTTGTATGCAATCTGGGATGCTAAAAGTAACAGTGTATAAAGATTTATTGAATTTGCCTTAATATAAGTTATAACCATATATATTTCTTTGCGCTGAAAAAACAATGTTTTTTACTGTCACAAAAACAGCCTTGCCTAATGGAAATTGGAAACTAGGACGTGAACTGTGCTAGTTTAAAAAACAGATGTGAGCTTAGGGAGCAAGGGAAACCACAAATTCAAAAAAAAAAAAAAAAAAAAAAAAAAAAACACTCACGCACAAAAGGGATAAGCTTTGATAAAAGGGAAAAGAAAAAAAAAAAAGTGTAAACGTGGAGTGATCGAAGAAATATAGGAGAATTGGAGGCTGAAGCAATTTATTGAATACTCAGTTTAAAAATCAACTAAAAAGTGGTTTTATTTTGTATTTACGTGAGAATTAAAGACATATTTTTACCGAGTTGACCAATTTTGTCTTTGATTAATAAAATGAAATAGGTTTCATGAAACTTAATTAGTCTTTTGTCATCGAATAAGATATTAGTGGTTCCATTCCTTTTAACACTAAAGCTCAATTACTAGCTCTTGTTATAGATTTAAAATACTCTTGTATCTATCAAAATAATAATAACTAGTTGCTAACCCATTCGATGCACGGAAATGCTATTAACTCTGAAAAAAAAAATGATGAAATATTTAACTTTTATGCTTTTCTATAGTTTAAAAGTGTTGTCTAATATTGAACATTATTGAGTTGTAAGTGCATAGTTATCGAAACCTACAAAATAATTTACAAATTTTAAATTAATAAAGCAAAACTCTCAATAGTTATACACACACACACTCAAAACTAATATAAATTGCAAATATATAAACAAAGACCACAATTTGAGAAAGACACACCAAATTTCAAATTTGAGTAGCAATATGACTTTCTTGTAATAATAACAATATAGACAATTCAAAACATGAAACAATATCAAAATTATAATACCTAATTCCATTATCTTTTATGTTGAATCCAAACAAATAATTAATTGAAATTAATCCAAACAAATAATTAATCAACCAGAAATCATAGCTTTTAATAAGAAAAAAAAATCCTATGAACCGAAATAAAAAGCATTTAAGGTGAAGAATTAAAATCAACTTACTAAGACGTAAATACCAGAAACCCCAAGACTTAAAATTTTAAAATTTGTAGAATCTCCAAATTCAATTTCAAAACCAAACCAAATTCAACAAATTTATATATAACATACCAAATAAAAATTTATCATTCCCTAGGTTGGAAGACATAAGTTGAACCTTTGATTTTTCTCCAAAAAAAATAGAGATTCTTTATCTGGCATGTACAATAAAAAAAAATAATTAGTAGAAATTTCAACCCAAAAACCAAACCCACAAAAACGATGTTAATATAAATATGGAGATTAACCCAAATACTGAAAAGATAATCAATTCTAAACATAACAAAAGAATAAGATAGAGAGAAAATCTCAGGCACATATGAAAGCAAATAAAAAATTCGACATAAAAGATAAAATTCATTAATAACAATATAAACAAATATCCACATATGTTGAATTGAAATTTTATCAATAATAACAATATAAACAAATTCGACATAAAATTAATTAATTAAAGAAGAAAGCTGAATTGAATTGCTTGCGTTTTTTTTTTTTTTTTTTAATCCTAAAGTGAAGTTAAGTTTATGTGGTATTTGGTATGGGGGAATCCACATTACTCCTGACATCTAGATTCCTTAGAATGTGTGTGGTGTTTGGTATGGGGGAATCCACATTACTCCTGACATCCAGATTCCTTAGAATGTGATTCCTTGCAATCTAGATGCCTAGGAATGTAACTATTCCTATATTTGATTTAATTGAGAATCTAATAAGATTCCTAGGAATGTGAGATGATAATGTTTGATTTATTTCTAGGAATCTTAAATGAATTATTTATATTTTTTATTCTATCCTTAGATTTGAATGTGAACTACCAAGTCCCAAAAAAAATCTTCCTCTAAATAAATAATGAAAAACAAAATATAAATTATAAATTATGACAAATTCATTGAAACTATAGTCTAATATTTCAAAATGACAAGTATAATACAAAAATAACTATTTAAATTCTTAAATGTTTTATTCTTAAATAACTATTAAATAACTATTCTTAATAAGAAAATCAATTCTTAATAATAATTATAAATTGACAATTTTAACTATTTTTCTTTATCAATTCTTAATAATAATTTTTAAAGGAGCTAAATCAATAACAAAACAACTTGACAACGTTTATGTCTATAAGACCATAGAAGTAGTAATAAAAATAAAAGTAGTTCATCAACAGTGAATACCTGGCAATAATGGAGGGTCCCCTTCAATTTTTTTTTTTTTTTTTGGTGCATGAAACCTAAATAGAACTTTGTTAAAGAATATATCAGCACAGTTGTCTATTTTTTTTATGTTATTTTGGTGGAAAAAGATAAAGACAAGGGAAAATATATTGATAATTTGTTTTATATTTTCTCTTAATTGCTTAAATGATAAAGAAAAATAGTTAAAATTGTCAATTTATAAAAAAATACAATTTCCTTTAAATTTGAGAATCTCGATACCCACTTGTTTTAAAGGAAATCAACATTCCTACTAAAAGGGAGCTAAAGGAGGAATCCAGATTGTCCTGGCATCTGATTCTCAAGCGTGACCAAATACAAGAATTTTTAAACATTCCTAAGAATCCTAAAATATTACCCTATACCAAACGCCACATTAGGGTTTTAAGGTGGTAATTGCTAAGGTTTTGAGGAGGGAAAAGAGACTCCTAACAAGAGTCCTTCTCTATCTTTTTTTTCTCAATCCCAACGTTTTTTTTTTTTTTTTTTTTGAGTGAGTCTTTTTTTTTTTGAATCCTAAAGTGAAGTTAGATTGAGGGTTTTGAGGTGATAATATTTAGGACTTTGAGGAGGGGAGAGAGAGTCCTAACAGGAGTCTCTCTCTCTCTTTCTCTCTTTTTCTTAATCTAACATGAGCCTTTTTTTTTTTCAATGTGTCTTTTTTTAGTCCTATTTTCAACGTGGGTCTTTTTTTTTTTTAGTCCTATTAGAATTTTTTTATATATATATATAGATTATCAACGTTTGAGTTTGAATTTAAGTTGGATTTATTAGAGAGATAGAGTTTCACTCCTTGTTAAGTTTTGATTAAACAAAAATAATTTTATTTTTAAAAAAATAATAATGATGAGTTTGAGTCTAAGTTAGAATTGTTAGAGAAATAGGGTTTCATTCCTTGTTATGTTTGGACTAAACAAAAATAATATTATTATAATAAAATGATAATTTTATTTAAATATTGTGCTGACGTGAAAAATTGTGAAAGTTTCAGAGATTTCGGTTTTATAATAATAATAATAATAATAATAATAATAATAATGGGAAGGTATAAAAAAAAAAGAGTAAATACCTAATACAATTGGAGCCTCTTTGTTGAGAAACGGCCTTCAAACGACTAACATCACAATGATTTGGCCCTGCCCCACCAATAATTTACCCTTCAAACACTTCTCACCAAACCCACCCCAACACCAATAATAGCTCATGTAAAATACTGGATTTACAAAGTTTGATATTGCAATGGGTTTGGCCGTGCTCCACCAGCAATTTACCCTTCAAACACTTCTTACCAAAACCCACCCCAACACCAATAATAACTAATGGAAAATACTAGATTTACAAAGTTTGATATTGCAATAGGTTTGGCCATGCTCCACCATCAATTTACCCTTCAAACACTTCATACCAAACCCACCTGAACAATAATAATAACTAATGGAAAATACTAGATTTACAAAGTTTGATATTTCAATGGGTTTGGCCATGCTCCACCATCAATTTGCCCTTCAAACACTTCTTACCAAACCCGCCCCAACGGCAATAATAACTAATGGAAAATACTAGATTTACAAAATTTGATATTGCAATGGGTTTGGCCGTGCTCCACCATCAATTTACCCTTCAAACACTTCTTACCAAACACACCCCAACACCAATAATAACTAATGGAAAATACTAGATTTACAAAGTTTGATATTGCAAATTAATGGGGTTTGGCTGTGCTCCACCATCAATTTACCCTTCAAACACTTCTCACCAAACCCACCCCAACACTAATAATAACATACAGAAAATGCTAAATTTACAAATTATTTTAAATTACTTAATACAAATTGTTGATGAGGTTTTTAGTAGACGTAAATTGTACGTTTGTTTTTACGGTAGTGACTTCACCAGCACTGCCAACTCAAGTGAGGTTTATATTCTTAATTTATATAGTTAATTATTCTGCTTTTATTTTCTTGTAAGCACATTAATTTATTAATACTAAATCCTAGAAAATTTTATCAATTGAAGATAGTATCACGTGTGTGTGTGTGTATATAATGCACTATAACATTTAGCAAAAAAAAAAAAAAAGCATTACAACTCTACAAGAGTGTAGAGTAGCTAGCCAAACTTGCTTGAGAGTAAAACAAAGCAGGAAAATGTTTGTGTGTGTCATCATTTTAAAAGCTTACAATTTACATGGACAACATAACTATTAGAGCCTATATTATATAGAGAAATATTATATCTACAATATTTTTACAACAAATTTTATGTAACAGATTGTTACTTACTATTATTAGTGGGAAAAAATAATTTCAATTGTGGATTTAAATTGATAACCTGTAACAACCTACCAACTAAAATATGTTGTGAAAGCGTTGTAAAAATGTTGTAGACGTAGCATTTCACTATTATATAGCAAAAAAATTAAAAAATGTATCCATTTGAGCATAAAAAGTGGTACTCAAAGTTTTCTGGGCATGTTGAATGTTGCAAAATGGAAACACAGATTTCATGTTACTCCTGGTTGAACTTGACAGGTTCTCATATTAGAACCTAGGTGATTGCCATCAATTGCCACAAGCTAGTGACATAGCTTAGCTTTCGTTCCAACTATATCCCTTATAGTGTCCATTTGGTTGATACACCTCTCCTCCATTAACCCCAAAATTTATGGACATAATTACGTCTAATTCTACTTAAGATTAAGTAACAAATCCAATTAAATTTAATACATTACCCTCTTCTTGCTTCCATTTCCTCATACCATATATATCGCTGTTTTAAAAGTCTAAAGAAAACTATTAAAACATTCGTAATGCAACAAAAACCAATACTAGAACATACAAAGTTAATTTTAATTTTATCCAATGAACATGCTAGTTGGAAAGTTGTATGAATTTTAACATTATGATTTTCTGCAGCATATAAGGATTATTCACATAAAGAAACAAAGAACAGTTTTTCGTAAATAATTACACTTTTTCTAATGGTAAAAGTTTTACATTACTTATCAAAATAATAATAATTACATTATTGTACACTTTTTGAAAATTTGTACAATATTTGTTGTACAATATTTTTTAAAATCAATGTCAGAGAGAGAGAGAGAGAGAGAGAGAGAGAGAAGCAATTTGAAGATGCAATAATGCATGTTAATTTTTCTTTTTCTTTTCAATATTGTGAGTGTATAAATGATTTCTTTAATTTCTAAGGAAATGAAAAAAAAAAAACTCTTTAATTCATTGGTTTAATTTTTAAATTTTTTCTATCTTCTTATAATAAATAAAAACAATTTGAGTCCCCAACGGAGATCGGGTTATTTGTGTATAGTTTCTAATCAAGTTAAACAGAGATATATATATATATATATATATATATATATATATATAAAAACAGTTTTACAATTTCTTTGGTTCAAAATAAAAGCTATTTACCAATTTGTCACTTGTAATTAAAAAAAAAAAAAAATTTAAAACAGTGTGTTATGTCTAATGTTGGCAAACTGTAGAACTGAACACCACATATGTGGTATCTTGATAATAGTTGTATGCAAGATAATGGTTGAAATAGTAGAATTGAAAAAAAAAATAGAACTTTAAAAAAGCCCTTACGCACACAAATAAATTTAGTGCTGCATGGATATCTTAGTTAGTATAAAATTGTTGACTGGCACCCTATCTCTTTACATTCCTCGAAGATTTCTCTAAAAACACAATAATATACCAAACAATGGGTTTGGTTCAACACTTTGATCGCAATGGGTTTGGTTCTGCCCCACTATCAATGTAGCCTTTAAACAATTTTTACCGAACCCACTAGAAAACCAATAATGAAAAACACGACCAAAAAGTTGTTCTAATCACGGCTAGTGAAAACTAATTTTGACACAAATCAGACGGTAGTATTGACTTTAGGGTCTTTTTTCTGATGGTAGTAACTTATTCATCTAAGTCAATTGAGGTTGGCTATCTTAATTTCTATAATTAATTATTTTCTTGCACTTTCTTGAAATCACATTATTAATATATTAGTAATGTGTGACCTACCAATTCATCAGTGATGTAAATATTTCAAATTAATGAAATAATACTATCTACCTTAAAACAAAAAAGAAAAAAAAAATCCATATCTCATCGTATTAAAATTGGGCTGTCCTAGTCATCGATTTTTCTTTTCCTTGTGTATATATTTTATGATATTATCTGCATATATATTTCTACATTTAATAGATAAAAACTTTTTTTTTTTTTGAGAAGATTTAATTGATTTATGATTCATATTAAATGTTATTTTTTTAATTTATAAATTTGATTAAAGTAGTTATAAACATATTATATATATTTGAAAAAAAGAGATTATTTTCTCTACATTGGCATCTTAAAATAATTTGGATATTAAATATTTTTTTCACACGTACTTAATTATTCTTTACCATGTATAAAAATTTTGTTTGAAAAAATTGTATTATTACATCATTATTTATCTATTGTTTAAACTAAAAGCATATATACTTACACAGTTAAATTTAAAATTTTGATATAAATAAAAGTCTCTTGCATCATATGGGATAATTACAAGCTAGTCAAATATGTGTGTGTGTGTGTGTGTTAATAGACAAATCTTTGAGAAAATCGAGTTAGATTTTAATTAAATTCTCTATTTTGGGCCAACATGTCCTATTTTATTTTAAATTTTGTATCAAATAAATTATTGAGTGTAAAAATTAAAGAGTTCAAATCTAATTAGATTTTAAATTGGATTTTAATTGGAATCTAATTTTTCGTCATCTGTCCATCTAAGTTTTTATTTTATTTTTTTGACAAGTAAATTATTGAGTGTAAAAACCGAGAAATTTAAAACCAATTAAATTATAAATTATATATATTTATATATAATTGGATCCCTTTCAAAAAATAAATATATAAAATAAATTATATAATTATGATTGTTTTTAATTATACATGTGCAGATGCGTAAACTACATACTAATTAAGAAAAGAAAAAAAAAACGTCATTCATAACACGGCTTACATGACACGGCTCACATGATGGTATAGAAGTCAAAGAAATAAGAAGAAAAAGAAGCCCTGCACCTAATTCAATTATCCAAGGAAAGGGTTAAACAGACTCTTGAAATAAATATTCCTAATCCAATTTCCAAACTGGCCCACTTGGACCCTTACACACGCTGTTGCTTTGCGAATGTCACTGCTTGACTTCCTGTCACAGCCTCGCGAGTTCAACCGAATGTGGAATGAAACTTCGGACAATTTTGAGGTTAAGGAAAAATAAACGCTGTTGTATTTTTTATTTTTTATTTATTATTATTATTTTTTTTTTCCAGAATCACGAATGAAACTTCGGAAAAATTTGCAGCAACAAAATTTGCCTTATGAGATCTAACTAAAAGGTGGAGACCATCGAGTAGGACTCTTACGTGGCTCTTGGCTACTTGCTTTTTTCAATGAAATTATTATCTCCTTTGCCGTAATGCTTGTTGAATAACATAACAAAAAATTATAATTCAATAATTCCTGTATTTTGATTAGAGTAACTATATATCTATTTGATTTAAGAGAAAATATTATTTTGATCCTTACATTTTGAGTCACCATCAATTTGGCAAATACATTTTGGCAACAGTTAATTTAGTCCCTTTAATTTTTAAGTTGCAGTCAATTTAATTCTTACCATTAACTAAAAAATGTCTAGATAACAAGTGGTGTGCATTGCTAGCACACTGGAAGTGTACGTGGCATATAGAATAATATTAAAAAAAAATATAATTAACATATAAAAATGCCACCTTAGCTTGGGATGGAGCCAGAGTTTTGAGTTAAAAGTGCAATTTTACATATGTAGCTATTTTAACCTTTGACTCTATTACTACTTAGCTGCTGAGGATTTTTTTTTTTTTTTTTTTGTGGGTAAGAACAAAATTTTTTTTGTTTATAATTTTTAAAAAGGCAGGGTTAATTGAGCTTTTTTTTTTTTTTTTTTTAGTTTTACTATATGTAATTTTTGTTGTTTACCTTTTTTTTTTTGGCTTGTATATTTTGTTTTAGATTTTAGATTTATAAATTTTTTTATAGTCACTAAAATGAGGAAAATACTAGTGCTACAATTTTTTTATTATAAATTATTGATGTGATAAGTGATCACTAGTAAGTAAAAAAAATGATGTGAGTGATGGGTCCATGTATGAACCAATAAAAATTTGCTACCAAATCAGTTTATAAAAATATTGTAAAAAAGTTTGTGAGTATAACATTACTCTTAAAAGAATCAATAATATTGTTTATTAGAAAAAAATGTAATTTTATAGAACAAAATTACAAATATTAATACACACATATATATATATATATATATATATATAATAATATTTTTTTAAAACAATTTAGGGGGCATTGCCCCTAATCCAAAGCTAGCTACGTACCTGACCTAAGCAATTGATTAAATAAAAAATAAACTACGTAAAAAAAATTAAAGAACAAAAACAAAATTTTGAACTGATGAAATTACGAGAAAAAGTAAAATGAATTTAAAAAAAAAAAAACTCAAAATTCCCTATTTATTTTCTTGCGATCCAAACACTAAGAATAAAAATACACTGTTCACCAACAAAAAAAAAACACGGCTTACATGTCATTATTCAGGAAATAAGAAAAATAAGAAAGAAAAAGTAGCTCTGCACCAAATCCAATTCCTCTTTATTTTTGTTTTTTAAAATTCGCTGTGTTTACTTACATCAAAGATTAGAAGATCGTCATGGAATTTTTAGTGGAGAATACAGTCTAACAACACTGGCATGGACGATGGATTTTTTATGACTCATGATTTAGAATTCAATTCCATTAATGGTTCTTTTCATGTCTCTAGTGTATTCCGAGCTCACCTCACTGCCTAATCAAAGCAATTTTAGTTCATTCTATTTTCTATTGAAAATTCATCATTTTACAGTTCCTATGAATTTCTGGTAGGGTCTGCTCAACGGCCTATGCACGTTAAAAAGTAATTTCTTTGTTTGTTCGCTTTCACTTTTTATTTTTTTTAGACAGGACTGCTTTTGGAAGCGCATTATCGATTTATTAAATACTAAATCATAGAAAATTTTATCAATTAAAGATCCCACGGATTTTATATTTTTGGAGCTATTTGACAAATAGCATTAACGCACTACGAGTTACGCAAATGATTTTTTACGTCATAACTAACTGAAACAGCCTATATATAATACAAACTCGTGTATTTTCCTCTACCGCACACTAAAATTTCACCAGTTTCCTGCTTGTCCAACCCAATGAAGCTTCACAACCCCAATTTTCCTGCATTATTATGCTCTACATTCCTTCATATCATTCTACTCTTTACTGTAACCCTTCTATGCTTGAAACCTTCCACCTCTTCTGCCACTCCAACAAATGAGACTGACCGTTTGGCTTTGCTCAAATTCAAGGAATCTATTGATTATGACCCATATGGAATCTTGAGCTCATGGAATGATTCTTTCTACTTCTGCAACTGGCATGGAATTACATGCGGCCGCCGTCATCAAAGAGTCACAACCTTAGAACTACAAGGTCATAACTTGCGTGGCACCATTCCACCTTACATTGGCAACCTCACCTTTCTTAGGGCCATCAACCTTCGAAACAATAGCTTCTATGGTGAAATTCCAATGGAAGTTGGCCAGTTGTTCCGTTTGCGAGAACTCAGTCTTACAAATAACACCTTGGGAGGAAAAATTCCAACCAACTTGTCTAACTGCTTTGAACTTTGGCGTATAAGAGTCGCAAACAACAAACTTATTGGGAAAATTCCCATGGAGCTTGGCTCTTTGACCAAGCTTATTATTCTTGGGGTCTCCAGAAACAATTTGATAGGAGGAATCCCAAGTTTCTTGGGAAATCTTTCATTACTCGTATCTTTTACGGCAGCTGATAATGATTTAGAGGGAAATATTCCAGAAAGTGTAGGCCGTTTGAAAAGCTTATCATTTTTTGCAATTGGAATCAATAAACTGCACGGTATGGTCCCCTCCTCTCTCTACAATATATCATCTATTATAATCTTATCACTTACACAAAACCAACTTAGTGGTACCCTTCCAGAAAATATAGGCCATACTCTCCCTAATCTCCAACGGTTTGCAATAGCTTATAACAAATTCTTTGGGTCAATCCCTAGTTCTTTGTGCAATGCATCTAAACTTCAATTCCTTGAACTTTCCTCCAATAGCTTTGTGGGATCAGTTCCAACTAATTTGGGTTATCTACGAGATCTTAAAGTCCTGAATCTACGGGAGAATAAATTAGGAACGGATTTGGACTTTTTAACGTCTCTAAGAAACTGTAGCAAAATGAGCACACTATCAATTGGAGGAAACCGATTTGAAGGTGTTTTGCCCAATTCTATAGGTAACTTGTCAACACAACTCATAAGATTATATTTGAGAGGCAATAAAATATCTGGTACTATTCCTATAGCATTGCAGAATCTCATCAATTTAATTGCCTTAGCAATGGGAGATAATCTTTTCACAGGTATGATACCTACCTGTTTTGGGAAGTTTCAAAAGATGCAAGGATTGTATTTAAATGGAAACAAATTGTCAGGGAAAATCCCAAGTTCTATTGGCAACCTCACTCAATTGGCTGAATTGTTTTTGTCTGAAAACAATTTAGAAGGAAGCATTCCTCCAAGTATTGGTACTTGTCAAAGTTTACAAAAGTTGGATGTTTCACAAAATTACCTTAGTGGAGTCATTCCCCAACAGGTTTTTCAAATTTTTTCTTTGTCACTTTTACTCAATTTATCCCACAACTCATTTAGTGGCAAATTACCTGTTGAGATAGACAGTTTGAAGAATATTAATTCACTCGATGTTTCTAAAAACAATTTTTCTGGTGAAATTCCTACAACAATTGGAAATTGCTTGAACTTAGTGTATCTAGGCTTGCAAGGGAACTCCTTTAGCGGGACCATACCTTCATCAATGGCTTCCTTGAAAAGCCTTGAACATTTAGATGTTTCACAAAACAACTTGTCAGGATTAATTCCAAAAGGTCTAGAGAAACTTTTATTTTTAAAATATTTGAACATTTCGTTCAACAATATTGAGGGTGAGGTACCAACAAAAGGAGTTTTCAGAAATGTAAATATGATGTCTGTTATTGGAAACAATAAGCTTTGTGGGGGCATTCCACAATTGCAATTACCAACATGCCACAAAGTTACAAAATCAAGAAAGTCCCTTGCTTCTAGATTGACAATCACAATTGTTTGTGTCGTTACATGTATTCTTCTAGTTTCAACCTTTCTTGTTCTTTATTGGAGGGAAAAATCAAAAAAGAAACCATCGTCTATAGTCTCAAAGATGGATCTCCTTCCAACAGTTTCATACAAAATGCTTCATCAAGGGACTAATGGATTTTCTCCCAACAATTTGATTGGATCTGGCAACTTTGATCAGTATATAAAGGAGTTCTTGATCAAGAGGAAAGATTACTTGCTGTAAAGGTTCTTAACCTTCAAAACAAAGATGCTTCGAAGAGTTTTATGGCAGAATGCAATGTGTTAAGAAATGTTCGGCATCGAAATCTTATAAAGATCTTAACATGTTGCTCTAGTATAAATCATAATGGTGATGATTTCAAAGCTCTAGTTTTTGAATTCATGACAAATGGGAGCTTGGAAATGTGGTTGCATCCGATGACAGATAGCGACAATCAATCAAAAAATTTGAGCGTTCTTCAAAGACTAATTATTGCAATTGATGTGGCTTTTGCTTTAAACTATCTTCACAATCATTGTGAGCAAAAAATCATTCATTGTGATTTAAAGCCAAGCAATATTCTTCTTGATAGTGATATGATTGCTCATGTAAGTGATTTTGGCTTATCAAGGCTCCTCACAACTTCGAATGATTCTTCCCAAAAGTGTACTAGCACAATTGGATTAAAGGGATCTATTGGTTATGCTGCTCCAGGTATTATCTTTCTCTTCTTCTTTTTTTTTTTTTTTTTTTTTTTTTTTTTTTTTTTTTTTTTTTAAATCCTTATCTATTCTAATGTATTTATTTTCTTTTTGTCACTTTATCAAATGATAGGATTTTTAACTCCTGGATTTTCTTGTCATATATGCTTTTTAATTTTCGTATCATCAACATATTCGCATGGGTGTACACATAATTAGCATATTAACATAAACTCCCACTTAGTAATTTTTATTTATTTATTTTCTAAGTAACTCTTGCTTAGTATTTGATTTTCTTTTAGAAGTTAAAACACATTCACGTTAGTAACATACATTAATGTAATTAATTTGATTATTTTTGTTATAAAACTGCAAATTTTAATTCAAATATAACATTCAAATATAATTTAAACTTTGAGAAATGTTAAATTTGATATTCTTTGACTAAAATTTGTACCTCCTTTGTACAGATATATTTTATTAATCAAAATAAACCAACAGGAGGGGGAAAAAGTGATTTGTACCCACGGGATAAAGTTATTATTGTTTCCTTTATTTTCAAAAGTAATGGCATATGTCATTGTTTTTTTAATATAGTGTTTTTTTAATTTTCTTGACTTTGCATTCTGTAAACCCTAAATCCATATTTTTGTAATAGATAGAATATTGCTTAATTTCCCTCTATTCCATGAGTTGTAGAGTATGGCATGGGCGGTGAACCATCAACCGAGGGGGATGTATATAGTTATGGAGTCCTTGTGTTGGAAATGTTTACAGGAAGGAGACCCACTGATGATATGTTTAAAGATAGTCTCAATCTCCATAACTTTGTTAAGATGTCCTTACCAAAAAGGCTCATTCAAGTTGTCGACCCAATGCTTTTGCCAAGAGAAGTTGAAGAAATGGGAGTAGCAACTACAACAATGATGTCAACAAAAGAAGATGACACTGACAATGAAATTGAAGTAGAAGAAGCTAATAATACTAAGGACTTTAGGCATATTGATGTGGATATGCAAAAATGCTTACTCTCAATCCTTAACATTGGAATCTTATGTTCACTAGAATCTCCAAAAGAGAGAATCAATATGGAGGAAGTCATTAAGGAACTACAATTGATAAAAAGTACTTTTGTTGGTTTGGGGATTCGCAGAGGTAGACCAAGTAGAGCTCAAGTAAGAGGCATTTCTTTTTAATTACTATAAGACTACTCTAAGAAGTGTGTCTTAGTCATTTACGTTGATTTCATTCAGTTCCCAAATACTCCTTTTAAAAAAGCATGGAGATTTTATGTTTACCTTTTTATTAATCTTGAGTAGATTGTCATAGCTGATTTTAAAATTAGATTTTCATATCCCACTCGCGGTCAAATTGCTAAACAGAAATTGTCATCGTATTAATACCCACGACCTTGTAATAATAGTTATTGTTTTTTATGTTATCAATGTATAAAATGGTGAGCTAACGAAATTTTTTGTGAATTGTAGAGGCCTGGAACAACTAGAAGAGATTAAATGTCTTTAATAATGCTTGGATTATGTAAGGGATTAGGAGTCGTGATCTTAATTTCAAGCTAGTTTAATATCCCTTGTTGAAATGATCAATGGATAATTTTCTCTCTTTTCTATTGTAGGAATCATGATTTTCTTTCTCTTCAAGTGTAGCAGTCGTCTTCATTTACTGTACTGGATTCTACTACTGTAATGAGTGATTATGAGTTTGTACTAATAATCAATTCAATTCCCTAAAAGTCTTTACAGGAAGGGAATGTATCAAAGATGCATGTTAGTTTAGAAATTTAGATGCTTTATGCATCATTATTTTAGTATACAAATAAAAATGGATGTTCTGTTTGATTTCCATTTAAACTCAAAGTTATAGATTATAGTAGCTTGTGACTATATAAAATAAGACTATAGAGAATAAAACAATCAATCTAAGTTTCAATTTATTATATAAGACTTTAAACAAACAGAAGACCGATCACCCATCACTACCCAATATTTGATGAATCAGATATGAAACACAACAAACAGTCTAGGACCTGACTCAGTTTTGGTCCATGTATCCTTATCCTTTACTTTGGATCTACAAGACTTATTCCCTTTAGAGTATGACTAAACCAAGCTCTATTTTTTAAGACTGAAACCACCAAAGCCTCATAGATTGTTGCATCATATATAATCCTATATATTTCCAAATTTAATCAGTAGTGTTCCAATTGGGTGTCAGTGGTCAAGCCATAGGTAGATTGTTTTCCCTAGTCGATCTTCCCAAATTTAGAGCATCAACAATAATACTCATAATGAAATTTTATTAAAAAAAGTATCCATTAGCTATTTGACAAGTTGGCAGACAGAATTTGAATCTAATAGACATTTATGCATAGAGCATGAACTCTTGTAGCACTTATTCTTAAGACAAAGACAGAATGTGGGAATATGGCACAAGAGAATATATTGAACCATGATAACTAAGGTTACCATGTATACGTGCAAGCAACAAAGAGAGATAAGCATTACAACTAGTAACTTAAACCCCCAAAAACATAGAATTGTGTAAAAAAATACTACAAAATACAAAGAGCTCATAAATGCTAAAAAAAAAATAAAAGAAATGTTATGTCCAGAATATTTTCAAAACACTTAAAAAACCAATAACAACTAACTGCTAATAAACTTAAGTGGTAATTTCTTACGAATTGTTATTGGTGAGGCAAAAAAATAATTTTAGTAATAGGTTCAAATTAAAACCAATAACAATTAATCACCTATGATTTATTGTGAAAGTGTTTTGTTGTGAAAATGTTCTATACGTAGCATTTCTTGAAAAAAGAATAATGGAAAGTATAGTAACACGGATTTTTGTGGACCGAAAACAAAATGCTATTGTTTTTCTTTGTGGCTTCTTTTGCCAATCACTTCAGGCCTTTTGCATATCAATTCATCAGCAACACCCTTGGGGTGACACTCAACACCATGGTTGTCAAAATCGCGATTTAGATCATAAGATCAAATGATTTTATGATCACATCTCACCAAAACGTTTGAAATCGCACAAGGATCATAAAAATTGTAGAATCGCATGTGGGATTTTGTAGGATCGTATAGATTGTATGGGATCCTATCGATCCTACCAAAACGTAAAAATCAGTTTTTTTTTTTTTTTTTTAATGTTCATCTTTATAAGCTGTAATTTGTAATCTCTAGACTAAGACATTGTTCTTCATAAATGTATCAACTAAGTGGTGGGACTCATATGTAGATAACTTTCTTGAATTGAAAATTTTTGCTATAAGAATATTGAGCTTAACATATAGCTCTTTCGGTTGTGAAAGTAATTGGAGTACAATTGGAATAGTAATACCAAATGACTTTGGTACATTATCCCCCAGTTGAGAATTCTCTATTAAAATTGGTGCAATTTTAAGTACACTCAAATAGGAGAAAGTTGTTTAAAAAAAAAAAAAAATTTGAATGAGTTGGTATTTGTTATGTAAAACTTGAAGATAAAAGGGAAAATACCTAAACCATCAAGTGCAAAAGAAGAAATTGGTTTGAAGAACTTGTCTTCGGATGCTAAGTGGTTAGCAAAGGGTGTCGACCAGAAGATGATGATACAGCTTTTTGATGAAGATAATGAAGTAACAATTCTAATGCCTTCCGTTATAGATTAAAAAAAAAAGTTACATGTGTATAGTGTGAATGTGTGATCACTATTGTATCATTTGGTTATCAATGTTAGGTGATGATGGGGGTTCAAGAGCTGCTGCTAAAGGAAAAAGTGTGCTAGTATTTTGGTACTTGGTTGGTTTCTAGTTAAACATTTATTGAAATTTTTAAATACATTACATTAAAACTTAAATATATTTGTTTCATTAGTATAAACGTAGCGATGTAGGACATGCAAGTTACCTCATATGATCAAAATATTTATTTTTTTATGAAAGATTCATAATTTACGTGATTATTCAATATACAAAGTCACTATCAATGAGTTTTTTGCATCAAATCTGAAAATAGGTAGAATCTTACGATCCATGATCCGATCCTACGATTCACGATCTTACCTATCTCCTGCGATCCTCCATAGGATCCCGATTTTGACAACCTTGCTCAACACTTAACATATGCTTCTAAAAATTATCTTCTTCCTAGTTATCCTCTGAGTAAGTAATGTTCCTCTGTACACTAGGGAAAAATATTCATATACCTCTTGAACTTCCAATCATTGGCCAAAACACCCCCCTAAACTTTTATATTGGCCAATTTACTCCTCAAAGCCCATCTATATCTATATATATATATATCTAAAAGTTGAAGCATAGCATTTATTTTTGCTACTCTCCAGTTAAGCCATATCAACATCCATATCATTATTTCTTTTCTTTCCAATTTTCTTATAATTGTTTTTAACATTTACTTTTTTTTTTTTTCTTTCACTAACCTTCTCCCTCCCTTACCTTTTCATCTCCCCACTATCCTTTACATTAATATCACTTTTTCTCTTCCCCTTCATCTTACTTTATTTTGTCTCTTCTTATTCATTCCCTTTTACTATAAATTGGTCACTATCTCTTCCATTCTATGCACAGTTTCCCTCACAAAAGTTCTTTTTTAGCTCTCTCTCTCTCTCTCTCTCAATTTTTTGATGGTTTTTTTTTTTCTTGCATCTCTACTTTAAGTTGATAAATTTGTGTTCCATAGAACCCTACTTTAGGTTAATGCGATTTAGTTTTATGTTGAATGTTATCCTCGATTCTTTAGGTTTTTCTTTTTGTTTTCTTTTATTGTTAAATATTATCCTACTGTGTTATAAAGAATTAAATATAGTAATGTGATTTACTTTTTTGTTGAATGGTATCCTCGATTCTTTAGGTTGTTTTATTTATTTATTTTTTTGCTCTCTTTTATTGTTAAATGTTATTCTACTGTGTTATAAAGAATTAAATATAATACATAAAAATATAATATTATTCTATTATATAGCATGATTTAGAGAATTTGGTATTTATTCTTATATATTTTATTTTTACTTTTTCCTTCTCATCTTATGTTATTCAGGATCAAAATCCTCTAAAGTTCCGAAGGTATTCTAAGATAGAGCTGTTGCCACATCTTCCATCCGCCAAATAACGATTTCCAAAAAAAAAAAAAAACTCAACCTTATTCACCGGTTGCCGTTTAACCAAAAACAAACTACGGAGCTGTAACTTAATTTCTCCCGCATCGGTCCAACGACCAATCTACGTAGTCATATTCTACTTTGGGTTGAAGGTACAAATTTAAGTATTTGAAAGCAATTCCCACTAGGAAAAGAAAAGCCTAACTGTTAAATTTATTCATTAAATTAGTACCTACTTGAAAATTTAGAACATAAAAACCCAAAACGTTGCTCTTCTTTGAACCAAAACGTACCTTAAAATTTCCAGCATTAGATAAGCACTTGAGATTATTTGGATCAAAACTTAATCCGGCCGGCCTTTTGTGCTGTTTTGGTTTCTTCTGCTTTGGTCATTAAACAAACTCTTTTCTTTTGGTTTTGCTTCTTTCTTATAGATTTGATATGAAATTTGTTCAATAAAAAAATAGTATGGGTTTAGTTGAAATTTTTTTATTACTCGGAGAATGGCTGTGTTTGCTTTCTTTTGCAAAACCATCAAGTCCACGGTGGTGATTTCCTTCCATTAATATTTCCTCATAATTTTGGTTAGGTGAATAAATTTGAATTTTTTTTTTTTTTTTTTTTTTATAGCATTCAATAATGGTTATGGTAGTGGATTAATAATATGGCAGAATCGTAGTCTTTTAATTTAAAAGAAATATGAGGATGTAAAGAACTTTATATGGTAAACTACCTTAGAAACTCTAGAAGATCTTGATCTTATTATTTAACATTTAAATCCAGTCAAATGTTCCTTATCATTAAATTATTTATATTTTTTCTTATTTTTTTATTTTAAAAAATTTAACATAGAATATTTTATTTAAAGTAAATAAAAATGTCCTAAAAAAATTGTACTTTTTTTTTTTTTTTTACATTTACACTTTGTCCAACCTTTCTTCTTCCCTTTACCTTTTCATCTCCCCACTAGCCTCCACTTTAATATCACTCTTCTTATTTCCCTTTATCTTCATTTATTTTGTTTCTTTTTATTCTCATCATCATAGTATAAATTTTTCATTCTCCTATATATAATTTTCTCTCACAAAAAAAAAAAAAAAAAGTCATTTCACTCTCTTTAATTCTCACTCAAATGTCATTTATTTTACTTTTTTTTTTCTTTTCATCTTATTTTATTCTCCATTTAAATTCAATCACATCTTCCATATCATTAAATTATTTATATTTCCACTCCTTTTATTTAAAAAGATAAAGTATTTAATATTTAACTTAAATTCAATAAATAAAGAAAAAAAGAGTAGATAAAGAAAAAAATCAACCGTAAATTAGTAATAAAGAGTAGAAAGAGAGAGAAGGGTTTACGGTAAAGAAAAAAAAATACAAAGTAATAAAGAGTAGATAAAGAAAAAAAATCAAACATCAATTAGTAACTGTTAATTGGAAAACAAAGAGACTGTAAGGAGAAGTAAAAAAAATTAAATAGTTATGACCATACAGAGAACATTAAAAATTTTACAGTGCAATAAAATCAATTGTTACATTCACTTAAAAAATTAAATCAATAATCACCAATGAAATATAATCATATTACTACATTTAAACTTAAATCTAATCAAACTCTAATCATGGAAACCATATTTTCATTCATAACTATAAGGGAGATGTTCTCCAATAATCATATAAATTACATAAGAACTAAAGTCAGGAAATTTTAAAATCTCTTTTTTGACATTTCATTTAACATCCCTTTATATATATGATAATGCTAAGAAATTTTATGAATGAGATCATGAAAAAAAATGATAAAACTAATTAGCTACTATCATTATAGAGTAGCAGTCTATGATTTTACACATCTAAAAAATTGGAATAAATAGAGCTTACTTAAAGTGTATGGAAAGATTCACATTAAAAACAAGTATATGTAAATGTTATAAAAACAAAAAAAACAAAACTTAGGTACAGTACTTAAATGCTGTTCCTTAGATTCTCCTTTTAAAATTTGGTCATGTGGCTATTTTTTTCATAGGATGGAACTGTATTTTATAATTAAGTAGTCATATGGCTAAATTTTAAAAAATGATTCTAAGGAACAACACCTAAGGTACTGTACATAAGTTTTGTCCTAAAAAAAGGTATAAGTAAGGTTTTTATTAATTTAAAAGATAATGAAAAATCAATTGTTAATAATAATAATAATAATATATTTAATGAGATCATCCTAAAAAAATTAGTCCGCGCAATGCACGGGTCTGCGACTAGTTTCATTAAAGCCGCGAAAGCTAATGCTAGTAGCTCGCTTTTATCTACCTATGACCAAACATTAAGAGTTTATCAAAACAAAGGCCTGTCTAACGACTAGTGTTGTGAGGTGTCTAACAACTTCCCTACACATTACTAGACTTTTGAACCAAGAATCAAGATTTTTTATCATCTAGTTAGATTAGGAAAAAACTGACTTTTTCGTAACCTAAGATTGGTAATAAAATCAAACAGAGTCAGATGACCAATCACACCTTAACAAAAACTTAATGATCGCTGGCGACTTCACAAACTCGTGACAATTTAAAAATGACTCATTAGTCTAGGAGAGCACACACCCAAGCCCGTGAACCACCCTCTAGGGAGGAGCGTGCACATTGCTGTTTTTGGGTGGTTGACGACCGTGAGGTATCGACATAGCCAATAGGAATATGACACATTATTTAATTTAAATTAGACTAAAAATAGACTAATTAGAATTAAGAGATCATAATCACCAATGGTTGAGACTAGTTTCATGCAACTGTCCTTTATTGTTAAACCTTATTTCTTTGATATCTTTTAATCTAGTGTTTTGATTAATGCTCATGAATTGTCATTTTGTTCATTATGACCTCAAGAATTTTTTTTTTTATAAAAAGTATTTGGAGATCAAAAGGTCAAAATTACAATTTTTCCTTGGAGACATTAAATGAAGATAATATGCAATGTAATGTAGGTGGAGTTAAATGTGATACTCAAAATGGGGTGTCTACAAGTAGGGATGACAATTTTTTCCCGCCCCTCCTCGCTTCGCCCCGCGTGGGTTTTTCCCGCCCCGCAAAGATGGTGGGGCAGGGATGGGTTTAGGCTTTTTAAACCCACCCCACCTCGCCCCTCCCCATCCCCGCCCCGCGTCGCGTTGCTAAGGGTTATAATTGTAAATTTTTCATATCCTAAAATCCTATTATTTAAACAACCATATCAATATTAGCTTATTTTATTCTACCTAATGTGGTTCGCTACCTTTATTTTTTTATGTGTTATACAATGAGATTTTTTTTTATTTATTTAATTTTTATGATTGTCTTGTTAAGCACTTGGATATATTATTCAATTTTTTCTAAAAATTGATTTGATTTGATGGGATAAATTTAGTTGTAATTTCAAGTATATTTTTATTAATGAAATAGGTTTTATTAAAAAAATTGTACTAGTTGTAGGGCAAATTAACAAAAAGTAGAGTTTTACGGGATGGGACGAGGCTTCGCGGGGCCATAAGGGGCGGGGATGGGGTGAGAAAGTTTTCCCCATTATGTGGGGTGGGGCGGAGATGGGGCAAGACAAAACTATACGAGGCAGGGACGAAGACCCCATCCTTCGGCCCTGCCCCGCCCGCCCCGCTCCATTGCCATCCCTATCTACAAGTTCAACCTTCAATAAAATTTAAATTGAATTCAACAAAAGAATAAGGTTATCAATAGCAATAAAGCAAAAAAATCTAAGCAAGAGAAAGATATGATTGTTGATTGAAAGCAGAATATGAAATTAAAAATAAAAGTCATTTAAGTGTACCTTGAATTGACAAAAAACCGAAAACTATTATAAACAATAATATATATGAAAAAACAGAATATGTATAAACAGTACCTATTTGATCCGAGGAAAAATGCCCACATAGTAAATAGATTGCTTGTTTTCCACTGGTGGTGTTGACTTGGCTTTACTGTTGCCTAGCTCTAATATCCCATTAAATAGCACCGAATTTGGATTAGAATAAAGAGAATTTCAACCTTTCAAAGTTAGAGTTTGGCTTACTTTCAGTACTTTTTTAACTAGACATGTCTTTTTGTTTTAAATACATAATAGCAGGTGGTAGTAAGTTTTAATCTTCACATTTTATTTAGTTAGCGAGTAATGTGGCAATCTCTCATTAAAGAAAATGATATTCATTTTTAAAAAGTAGGCGAAAACACCATTTTGGTCCCTACATTTTAAAGTCCCGGTTAATTTGATCCTTACATATTGGTACCAATCAATTTGGTCTCTGTTATTTTCAACGTATAGTTAATTTAGTCCCTCTTGTTAACTAACTAACGTAAAATGCTTATGTGTCAAACAATTTGCCTTGTTGGCTCAAAACAATTTAGAAGGAAGCATCCAAGTATCGGAACTTGTCAAAGTTTACAATAGTTGGATGTTGCAGAAAATTACCTTAGTGGAGTCGTACCCCAACAGGTTTTTCAAATTTTTTTTCTTTTACATATTGACTCAATTTATCCCACAACTCATTTAGTGGCAAATTACCTGTTGAAGTAGATAGTTTGAAGAATATTAATTCACTAGATGTCTCTAAAAACAATTTTTCTGGTGAAATTCCTACAACAATTGGAAATTGCTTGAACTTAGTGTGCCTAGGCTTGCAAGGGAATTCCTTTAACGAGAACACACCTTCATCAATGGCTTCCTTGAAAGGCCTTGAACATTTAGATGTTTCATGAAACAACTTATCAGGATTAATTCCAAAGGGTCTAGAGAAACTTTCATTTTTAAAATATTTGAACATTTCGTTCTACAATATTGAGGGTGAGTTACCAACAGGAGGAGTTTTCAAAAATGTAGATGCAATATCAATTATTAGAAACAATAAGCTTTTTTGGGGTATTCCACAGTTGCTGTGATGCTCCAATTTGATTGATTGTGTGATGTGTGTGGGTGTGTGATAAGTCCCACATCGAGTATTTACTGAGTTGAACTGGGCTTTATTAACAACTACAAGGAGCCTCAATTGTGACTAGTCCTTTTGAGGTATAGCGCAGATGTGGCTAGCGTTTTTTCTTGGATTGTTACATATGGTATCAGAGCCGACCCGGTAGCCCCATGTGGGTTCGGAGACACTACCCCACAAAGTGGGCCCTAACAAGGACGTTAGGGATTTAAGTGGGGGAGATTGTGATGCCCCAATATGATTGATTGTGTGATGTGTGTGGGTGTGTAATGAGTTCCACATCGGGTATTTACTAGATTGAACTGGGCTTTATTAACAATTACAAGGAGCTTCAATTGTGACTAGTCCTTTTGAGGTATAGCGCTTTGACTAAAAGGAAGCTAAAGGAGGAATCTAGATTGTCCTGGCATCTGATTCTCAAGCGTGACCAAATACGAGAATCTTTAAACATTTCTAAGAATCCTAAAACATTACCCTATACCAAACACCACATTAGGGTTTTAAGGTGGTAATTGCTAAGGTTTTGAGGAGGGAAAAGAGACTCCTAACAAGAGTCCTTCTCTATCTTTTTTTCTTAATCCCAACTTTTTTTTTTTTTTTTTTTTTTTTTGTTGAGTGAGTCTTTTTTTTTTATTGAATCCTAAAGTGAAGTTGGATTGAAGGTTTTGAGGTGATAATTTTTAGGACTTTGAGGAGGGGAGAGAGAGTCCTAACAAGAGTCTCTCTCTCTCTTTCTCTCTTTTTCTTAATCTAACATGAGCCTTTTTTTTTTCCAACGTGTCTTTTTTTTTTTAGTCCTATTTTCAACGTGGGTCTTTTTTTTTTTTTTAGTACTATTATATTTTTTTTTTTTATATAGATTATCAACGTTTGAGTTTGAATTTAGGTTGGACTTATTAGAGAGATAGAGTTTCACTCCTTGTTAAGTTTTGATGAAACAAAGATAATTTTGTTTTAAAAAAATGATAATGATGAGTTTGAGTTTAAGTTAGAATTGTTAGAGAGATAGAGTTTCATTCCTTGTTATGTTTGGACTAAAAAAAAGTAATTTTATTATAATAAAATGATAATTTTATTTAAATATTGTGCTGACGTGGAAAATTGTGAAAGTTTCAGAAGTTTCGGTTTTACAATAATAATAATAATAATAATAATAATAATAATAATGGGAAGGTATAAAAAAATGAGTAAATACCTAACACAATTGGAGCCTCTTTGTTGAGAAACGGGCTTCAAACGACTAACATCACAATGATTTGGCCCTGGAGAGGAAAATGCCAAGCTTAGGTTACAAGAGTTAGAGGCACTGGATGAGAAAAGGTTCGAGGCCCAACAACGCCTTGAGTGCTATCAAGCTCATCTGTCAAGCGCATTCAATAAAAGAGTTAAACCACGATCATTCCAAGTTGGTGACTTAATCCTCGTCGTTTGAAGACCTATCATCACGACTCACCGTACAGGCAATAAGTTCACCTCAAAATGGGATGGACCTTATGTTGTGCAAGAGGTCTACACTAATAGAGCTTACAAGTTGATTGATCGGGAGGGTGTAAGGATCGGCCCCATCAATGGGAAGTTCCTCAAACGTTTCTATGCTTGAAAATCAAGAACTGCTCCTCAGTAAGAGTTTAAACTGCCCACTGCAGCACTACAAGGGTACATGATGTCTTCCCATTACCTTTGAAAGTGTACAAATAAAGAGAAATTAATACCACTCTATGTCACCATTTGCGAGTGTGGCATAGTGGTTGGATGCCCATGTTGCCCTTGAGGCTGAGATCTCGGGTTCGATTAGAGGTGATACCCACTATTGTGCAATTGATACCCATGAAATGCTGTGGGGTGTAGGGCGAGGATTACACACGTGAGCCCTCCCTTTTTGAAAAAAAAAAAAAAAACAAAACAAAACAAAAACAAAAACAAAAAATCATCAAAACCATAAAATAAAAAAAGTCATCAAAAAAAATTTTTGGCTGAAGTACGTAATAACTTGATCCCTCTCCGGGGTACATAGGCAGCTCAGTACTTTTCACTAAGTTCAGTCACATGAAAAAAAGAAGGATTGACAGTATAGATTGAGGAGTTTTTCAAAGATCATTGTAGTAGAAAATGAAGACTTCTGTATGGCATTCCTCATATTTTATGGACATTCTCCAACGTGTATGAAGTATGCTTTGCATCACTTATCTCCTAGGGGCATCTTCTTGTACCTTGCAAGTCTAAACTACATCATCTGTCTTCTAGGTTGTGCCACTTCATAGCTCTGAAATTTGAACCACATCATCTCCCTTCTGAGTGGTGCTATTTCACATCATGCCTCTGAAATCTAGACCACGTCACCTTCCTCCAACATCTGAAGTTGGTGTTGCATCATCTCTCCTCTAAGGGCATGTTCGTGCAATGTCAAAATCATGGCGGCATTCTTCTCACATCTTCAAAGTTTTGTTGGCATCTCTTTGCATCCTCTAAGTCTTGATGGGAGCTTCTTGAATTTTCAAGCTTTATTATAAAGTCCAATATTAGTGCAACTTCAATGTAAATGCAAGTGCCAATGTGGAATATTGACGTGGCTTCATCGCAAAAATGAATGTTGACACGGCTTCAGAGCAAATGAAGTGTTGACATAGTTTCATGGCAAAGATGGATGTAGACATGGCTTTAATGCAAACGAAGTGTTGATGTAGCTTCATGGCAAAGATGGATGTCAGCACGGCTTCTGAGCAAATGAAGTGTTGACGTAGTTTCATGGCAAAGATGGATGTCGGCATGGCTTTGATGCAAATGAAGTGTTGATGTAGTTTCATGGCAAAGATGGATGTCGGCATGGCTTTGATGCAAATGAAGTGTTGACATAGTTTCATGGCAAAGATGGATGTCGGCACGGCTTCTGAGCAAATGAAGTGTTGACGTAGCTTCATGGCAAAGATGGACGTCAGCACGACTTTTGAGCAAATGAAGTGTTGACGTAGTTTCATAGCAAAGATAGAATGCAGTCAGTCCCACATCCCAAGGTGCACTTCCCAGAGACATCTACACCAGAGAGTCCCCAACATGCAGGGCCAATGCCATGGTGTCATATGTTTCACTTATTCACTTTATTTTCATTTCTATCTTCTTCACCACCAACATCAGCACACCCAGAATCCCTTCTGAAATTACCTCAACTTAACTTGAGTGATGCAATAACACATGCACATTCAACCACTCTCCCACATGTTCTCTCCGTGATCCAAAGTATACCCTTCAGATATAACTTCACCAGAAGTTCTTAAAAATGGGAGGCTAGCTCCAGAGCTCTGCTTGCTGTACCCAGCCAACATTCTCACCTTTTCTCCATCTTCTACACCCTGTGATCGCCACCAATGAATCAAAATATTCTTCTGAAATTACCTCAGCTTAACCTCTGCTGAAATGTTTCAATCTTGCAAGTACATCCAACTTCTTGCAAATAACTTTCAGTCTCACCAACCCACTCCAAGTACCATTGAACACTCTTTTGAAATTACTTCAACTTAACCTCTGCTGAGAAAACTCGGTCACGCGAGTACATTCAAATACTCACAGACTCCTTCTCGGTCTCATCAAAGCCTTTCATATGGGTGGGTCTACTCTTCTGAAATTACTTCATCCAGTTAAAAGCTCCACCACCTTCAGCTATTTCACTAGAAGAATCAAGTATAAAAATCCATTTTTTTTCAAAACTCATTCACTCACCATACTCCAAAACTGTGTGCATGAATAAGTCTCGAGGGGGCATTTGTAGAGAGGGAAAATTTTCGACCTATCACAAGCTGATATATCATACTACCAAGTCCACAAAATACAACCAATTACAAAGCACCACATACTGCTGCTAGGTTTTGCTATCACTATTCAGAAACCAATAGAAATTTTCCAAGTGTCATTGAAATAGAGGCATGAAACGTATCAGTATGCGTAAGCGATGACACAAGTAGCCCTGCACATGTAAGCGATGACACAAGCAATTCAGCACGTGTAAGCAATGACATAAGCGGACCAATCAGGTTGTGATATGTGTCACCAATCAGACTATGCCACGTGTTGCTCACCCACCCCCAAACTCCTATAAATAGAAGCCTTCCTAAGACATTTGGGGAGACACAAAAAAGATATCTTGAATTCAGAAATCTAGAAGCTCTGTCGGAATCAAACCCCAAAGCCTCCAAGAACTTCAACCTCGAATACAGACAACATTCGAAGCAAAATCATCCAAACTACTTGTCCAGGTCTTAAAGGTCACTAGAATCAAGCTCAAAAGCCTCCAGAAACCTCAACAAACCACAAATCAGCGAAGCTCTAAGGATTCTAGCCTCTAAAGCCCTGAAGAACTTCCACCACAAACCTTCTAAAAAGAAGAACACACAAAGAACATGAAGAACACACGAAGAACGTGAAGAACAAAGAATTTGTAACAAGTTCATAGCCAGAGATTCATTGTAAGTCTGTTTCAAAGATCTTCGATCCATTCCTCAACCAAATTGAAGGATATCTTGTGTTAGAATTAAAATCACATCACCACAATTCTAATCAACAAATCTTTCAAGGAGATCGAATCAGAGGATCACTCTTTTGTAATCACAAAGAATTGTACCACATATTCATCAATAAAAATTCGCATTTGTGAAACTATTTTACTTGTTTGACTTATTTCGAACAGAGAATTTAGTCGTCTACAGCAACCTCACTCAATTGGTTGTATTGTTTTTGTTTCAAAACAATTTAGAAGGAAGCATTCCTCCAAGTATTGGTACTTGTCAAAGTTTACAAAAGTTGGATGTTTCACAAAATTACCTTAGTGGAGTCATTCCCCAACAAGTTTTTCAAATTTTTTCTGTCACTTTTACTCAATTTATCCCACAACTCATTTAGTGGCAAGTTACCTATTGAGGTAGACAATTTGAAGAATATTAATTTACTCGATGCGTCTAAAAACAATTTTTCTGGTGAAATTCCTACAACAATTGGAAATTGCTTGAACTTAGTGTACCTAGGCTTGCAAGGGAATTCCTTTAACGGGACCATACCTTCATCAATGGCTTACTTGAAAAGCCTTGAACATTTAGATGTTTCACGAAACAACTTATCAGGATTAATTCCAAAAGGTATAGAGAAACTTTTATTTTTAAATTATTTGAACATTTCGTTCAACAATATTGAGGGCGAGGTAGCAACAGAAGGAGTTTTCAGAAATGTAAATATGATATATGTTATTGGAAACAATAAGCTTTGTCGGGGTATTCCATAGTTGCAATTACCAACATGCCACAAAGTTACGAAATCAAGGAAGTCTCTTGCTTCTAGATTGACAATCACAATTGTTTGTGTCGTTACATGTATTCTTCTAGTTTCAACCTTTCTTGTTTTTTATTGGAGGAAAAAATCAAAAAAGAAACCATCGTCTATAGTCTCAAATATTGATCTCCTTCCAACAATTTCGTACAAAATGCTCCATCAAGCGACTAATGGATTTTCTCTCAACAATTTAATTAGATCTGGTAGTTTTGGAGTAGTTTATAAAGGAGTTCTTGAGCAAGATAAAAGATTAGTGGTTGTAAAGGTTCTTAACCTTCAAAACAAAGATGCTTCAAAGAGTTTTATGGCAGAATGCAATGTATTAAGAAATGTTCAGCACCGAAATCTTATAAAGATCTTAACATGTTGCTCTAGTATAAACTATATTGGTGATGATTTCAAAGCTCTAGTTTTTGAATTCATGACAAACGGGAGCTTGGAAATGTGGTTGCATCCGATGACAGATAGCGACAATCAATCAAAAAATTTGAGCGTTCTTCAAAGACTAATTATTGCAATTGATGTGGCTTTTGCTTTAAGCTATCTTCACAATCATTGTGAGCAAAAAATCATTCATTGTGATTTAAAGCCAAGCAATATTCTTCTTGATAGTGATATGATTGTTCATATAAGTGATTTTGGCTTGTCAAGGCTCCTGACAACTTTGAATGATTCTTCCCAAAAGTGTACTAGCACAATTGGATTAAAGGGATCTATCGGTTATGCTACACCAGGTATTATCTTTCTTCTTTTGTTTTAAATCCTTAACTATTGTAATGTATTTATTTTCTTTTTGTCACTTTATCAAATGATAGGATTTTTAACTCCTTGATTTTCTTGTCATACATACTTTTTAATTTTCGTATCATCAACATGTTCACATGGGTGTACACATAATTAGCATATTAACATAAACTCTCACTTAGTAATTTTTATTTATTTATTTGCTACGTAACTCTCGCTTAGTATTTGTTTTTCTTTTAGAAGTTAAAACACGTTCACGTTTGTACCACGCAAGCACGTAATTAATTTAATTTTTTTTTATAAAAATGCAAAATTTAATTAAAAAATAACATTCATATATGATTCAAACTTTGGGAAATGTTTAAGTTGATATTCTTTGACTAAAACTTGTACCTTCTTTGAATAGGTATATTTTCTTAATCAAAATAAATCAACAAGAGGGGGAAAAAGTGATTTGGACCCCCGGGATAAAGTTATTACTGCTTCCTTTAATTTCAAAAGTAATAGCATGTGTAATTATTTTTTTAATATAGATTTGTTTTATTTTCTTAACTTTGCATTTTGTAAACCCTGAATCCATATTTTTGTAATAGATAGAATATTGCTTAATTTCCCTCCACTCTATGAGTTGTAGAGTATGGCATGGGTGGTGAAGCATCAACTGAGGGGGAGTCCTTGTGTTGGAAATGTTCACTGGAAGGAGACCCACTGATGATATCTTTAAAGATGGTCTCAATCTCCATAACTTTGTTAAGATGTCCTCACCAAAAAGGCTCGTTCAAGTTGTCGACCCAATGCTTTTGCCAAGAGAAGTTGAAGAAATGGAAGTAGCAACTGCAACAATGATGGCAACAAAAGAAGATGACAATGACAATGAAATTGTAGAAGAAGCTAATAATACTAAGGACTTTAGGCATATTGATGTGGATATGCAAAAGTGCTTACTCTCAATCCTTAATATTGGAATCTTATGTTCACTGGAATCTCCAAAAGAGAGAATCAATATGGAGGAAGTCATTAAGGAACTACAATTGATAAAAAGTACTTTTGTTGGTTTGGGGATTCCTAGAGGTAGACCAAGTAGAGCTCAAGTAAGAGGCATTTCATTTTAATTACTATAAGACTACTCTAAGTAGTGTGTCCTAGTCATTTACGTTGATTTCATTCAATTCCCAAATACTTCTTTTCAAAAAGCATGGAAATTTTATGTTTACCTTTTCATTAATCTTGAGTAGATTGTTATAGCTGATTTTAAAATTAGATTTTCATTTCTCACTCATGGTCAAATTTCTAAACAAAAATTGTCATCTTATTAATACCCACGACCTTGTAACCTTGTAATGGTTATTGTTTTTTATATTATTAAGGTATAAAATGGTGAGCTAACGTACTTTTTTGTGAATTGCAGAGGCCTAGAACAACTAGAAGAGATTAAATGTCTTTGATAATGCTTGGATTATGCAAGGGATTATGAGTCGTGATCTTAATTTCTAGCTAGTTTAACATCCCTTGTTGAAATGATCAATGGATGATTTTCTTTCTCTTCTAGTGTAGGAATCATGATTTTCTTTCTCTTCAAGTGTAGGAGTCGTCTTCATTTACTGTGTGATTATGTGTTTGTACTAATAATCAATTCAATTCCTAAAAGTTTTTATGGGAAGGAATGTATCAAAGATGCCATGTTAGTTGAGAAATTTAGATGCTTTATGCAACATTATTTTAGTATACAAATAAAAATGGATGTTTCGTTTAATTTCCATTTAAACTCAAAGTTTTAGATTATAGCACCTTGTGGCTGTAGACAATAAAACAATTAATCTAAGTTTCAATTTATTATATAAGACTTTAAACCAACAGAAGACCAATCACCCATCACTGCCCAATATTTGTGAATTAGATATGACACACAGCGAATAGTCAAGGACCTCCCTAAAGCATATAAAGCTCTATATATGTGGCTACACAAGAGAAGCAACCTGACTGAGTTTTGATCCATGTAGCCTTATCCTTTACTTTGGATCTACAAGACTTATTGGCTTTGGAGTATGACTAAATTAAACCAAGTTCTATTTTTTAAGACTAAATCCACCAAAGCCTCATAGATTGTTGCATCATATATAATCCTATATATTTCCAAACTTAAGCAGAAGTGTTCCAACTGGTGTCAGTGGTCAAGCCATAGGAAGATTGTTTTCCCAAGGCGATCTAACCCAATTTAGAGCATCAACAATAATACTGTAAATGAAATTTTAATTAAAAAAAAGTATCAATTAGCTATTTGACAAGTTGGCAACCAGATTTTGAATCTAATAGACATGTATATATGCATAGAGGATTAACTCTTGTAGGCTTGTAGCACTCATTCTTAAGACAAAGAGAGAATGTGAGAATGTGGCACAAAAGAATATATGGAACCGTGATAACTAAGGTTACCATGTATACGTGCAAGCAACAAAGAGAGATAAGCATTACAACTAGTAACTTAAACCGCAAAAAATAGAATTGTGTAAAAAAATACTACAAAATACAAAGAGCTCATAAATGCTAAAAAAACAAAGAGAAATGTTATGTCTATAATATTTTCAAAACACTTAAAAAACTAATAACTAGCTACCAATAAACTTAAGTGGTAGTTTATTATGAGCTGTTATTGGTGAGGTAAAAAAATAATTTATATAGTGTAGACACTGCATTTTGTACCCGTTAATAAATTTTGGTTCCCGGCCCCAATGATGAGCTTGAAATATTTCAACCAAGGGTAATTAAAGAGTTCAGAATAGTTTAGAAGTAATCACAACCCAAAAGTGTCCAAATCGCTTTGAAATCAATACTGAAAAATTATTTTGCTCACTATTTTGACCATAACTTTTGATCTACAAAGACTTTTTTAATGCAGTTTATTTCATTTAAAAATAGACATCTTGGGCTTCAATTTGAATACAAATTTTTCCCAATTTGGACTTATATTGAGTAAGTTAAGACCATTTTAAGTTGGGCCAATTGGACAGTCAGATTTTCTAGGTTTTAAAACTTCATTTTTAAAGGCCCAAAACATCATGCTTTGATATGGGTTAGCCCGTAGACGCTTTTAATTTCCAAAGACGATTAGAAAGCCCAAAAGACCCAAATTTTAACTTATAAATACTCATCTTATGCCTCCAATTAAAACTCTAGCTAGACCTAATCTAAGTAATGACTCATACCACTCTTCAATGTGATGGATCCATATCTTGTAGTTTTGATCCATTCCAAATTTACACAAATCTATAAACACACACTGTTTTTGTCTTTTTCAGAATTTTCCCTTTTTTTATTGAAAGCAATAAACAAAACAAGGAAAAAAAAAAAGCGTATTAAAAAGCAAGAGAAACTAGACTGACTCAAAAACAGACAAACAAACAAGAAATGCAAGAAAGGGATGGAATCAACTAAAGGAGTCTTTTTCCTTCCAAATAGGAGACTTGGAGGAAGATGAAGTTTTCCTGTTCTAAGACCTCTGCATAGGTGAATAAGGAGGATTAAACCCATTGAAATTCGTTGAAAACATCACAGCCTTTAAGAGTTCCCCAAAATGAGCTAAAGAGTTTTGAAGATGATTTTGGCCTCCTAAAGATAACACATTGTTGCTTTGTTGTTTGGCAAACCATTTATAGCAATTTGGACAAGTGTGTCCTGAAGCTCCACAGTGATGATGAAAGTATGGTTTCTTTGGTTGAGACTTATTATTGGTGAAGTGATAATTGTTTTGCTTAACTTCTTTAACAACCTTAAGGGGTGCTCTTAGAATTGATTTTCCCTTATCATTTTTAACCTCACTAACATTTTCAATTTTGGGTTCAATTATCTCAAGTTCAAAATTAGAAGCAAGAGAAACAAGCACAACATTATTCAAAGCACTAGAGGAAGTACTACAAGAAGAGAGAGAGTGACCATACCCAAGACTGATTTTATTAGATGCAGCCTTTTGGAAATTCAGCATTTCATCTAGCTTAGCACTTGAAGTCCTTTCCAATTGAGCTCTCACTTGAAACAGCGCAGTATCCAGTTTCTTGGCCTTTTCAGCCAGGAAGTTTTTTTCAAACCATAATGCTCTAATGGTTTGATTTACTTCATCAACTTTAGTGGAGAGTTCTTCTCGTTCCAATTCCACTTCACTCAGCTTCCTTGTGGCTAGCCTATAAATCTTTTCATCATTCTTGGAAATCTTGTAAAGCTTTGAGTAGGCAGTATGGATATCATCTTTTTCATCTATCTCTTCAAATTTGGACTCCATCAATTCCTCTTCCTCATCAACCAATTCTTCGGACTTTTTGGACAAATCAATAGTGGCTGTGAAGGTGTTGACTATCCCTTCTTAATCACTATCCTCTGAGACTACATCTGGTTCAGTATAACTTAAGGTGGCAACTAGGGCCTTGCTCTTGCCAATTGACTTGAGACAGGTAGGACATTCTGGCTTTATGTGTCCATACCCTTAACACCCATAGCATTTTGGACCAGTTGGAATGTTGCTGCCTTGTCCACCTTCATTGGATTCTCTTTTGAATTTCTCTTGAGTTTTAGATTGAGATAATCTAGGTTGCTTACGATCCCTGTCATTTGCTTTGACATTTGCATTCTTGATGAACTTCTTGAATTGTCTGGTAATGTAAAATTTGAGCCTTGAGTTCGCATCTTTAGACGACTCATCTTCTTCATCATTCTTGGCTTTAGAGCTATATTCTTGTTCTTACTCCCTTTGCCAATCCTAACTAAACCTAATTCATAAGTTTGTAGATTCCCAATCAAATCCATCAAAGGAATAGTGTCAACGTCCTTTGACTCTTCAATGGTGGTGATCTTAGCATGAAATTGCTTTAGGAGAGATCTGAGGATTTTCCTCACAATTTTAGGCTCTAGAATCTTTTCTCATAAATTAAAATTGAATTCACTATGTCCTTGAGCTTGGCTAAGAATTCACAAAACGCTCCCTCTTCATCCATTCTGATTTCTTCAAAGCTAGTGATAAGCCTTTGAAGTTTGGAATCTTTCACAGCTTTGGTACCTTCATAAGTGTTTTGAAGATTTATCCATGCTTCATTTGCACTCTCAGTAGATGAGATTTTCATAAACTCCTTGTTAGTCATAGTACTAAACAAGGCATTTAACGCCCTATTGTTGAAATTTGCAGCTTTGATCTTGTCATCATCCCAAGATGTAGGTGGATCAGTAGGTTTGGTCCATCCAACCTCAACAACAAGCCATACCTTTTCATCCAAAGATTTTAAAAAAGCTTTCATGCGTACTTTCTAGTATGCATAGTTAGTACCATAAAAAAGAGAAAGTATAATCAAAGATTGTCCAGGATCCATAACAATAGGGGTCAATGCATTGGGGCAGCAGATGGGCAGGTTGGGTCATAAATGGGCTGGGTATGTAATTACCCATTTATGCATTTATGACCCGTATATATATAAATTAATTATCCATTACCTGCCCAACCCATTTAACTAGTAACCCACCCATTTAATTTTAATATTGCCACTAACGCATTAGCACACGTGTTGAAACACTTATCTAACTCATTTAAACTTTCCTTTCTCTCCTAACTTTCTTGGAATCCAAACAAAGCGTAAATTTTTAATAAAAAGAAGAAAACATGAAGACATGTGAGCTCGCCTAAAACAAAAAGAAAGGGATTTGAGCTCGCCGTCACCGTACCTCGACCAGAGCGTGGACATGGCGGTGCAGCAGCTCAAACAGGAGGACGAGATCGACAAGCCCAAGGAGATTGAGCCGCCTCTGGCCGCCGTACCTTGCTCCAGGCTCTTACCTTGCACTAACAACCTCGACTGGGCGCTCATGTTCATTGGCTCCTTTGTTGCCGCTGCTCATGGCACCACATCCCAAACCTCTCTCTAAACGATGCAGTCGAGCGCGACTCCCTCGTCAATCGCTCCTACATTGCCCTCGGCAGCTACCAGCTCGTTGTTCACGAGATCGACGCTTCTGCTCCCACTCCTCTTCAGGTAGTCAAATTGCTCGTGCTCTATCTCTCTTCCCCCGAAAACAAGGTACGAACAATTCAGACAAATATTAGCCTCTCATTTCCACTCTTTTTGTTGCCCAATTTTAGATCTCGTGGCTTAGATTGTGAATCTGATAGTTAAAAATTTGGTGTGGATTGATTGGGTGTTTTTAAGGAGTCAACAATCTTGAGTTTGAAGGAGTGGTTGGTGGATCTGGCGATTGGAAGCAACCCGACTCTAAGGTTTCAAGGTCATCGGTTGTGTTCTGTAGTGTATGTTTGGTTGCCGAGAATGTGATCGTGTGCTATTTTTGGTTTTGTGTTTGTTAGGAGTCTTTTTGGGTGATGAGAAAATGTAGAAAATGTCGAAGAGTAAGTGGTAGAGTGTGTTTGATTTTAGAAGGGTATAGTGGGCTTTTGTGGGTTTATTTAAATTTTAGACGGGTTTAGTGGTAATTAGTGGATTTATCAATTTAGACCAATCTAATTAAATATCCAAATGGGTCTTTACCCATTTAACCCAAATATTCAAATGGTTGGGTTAAAACTTATCCAAATAAGGTGGGTAATGGGCGTGTTCATGGATATGGATAAAAATTTCCACCCCTATCAATGGATCATATAACAAAGATTAAAACCTAATCAAAAAGTATCTATTCTGATACCACTTTTTAGGTTAAGATAGCTTGACCCCGGTTAATTATGTCAAATTACATGTAAATTGTAGAGGCACCAACAAATCACCAAATAAACTAATTGCAGCAGAAATTAGACTAACACGGTGATTTGTTGACAAATGGGGAAAACCTTTTACAAGATAAAAATCTCATTGGGTGATTTTAAGGTCACTAATCCTAAGAATCTACTAATCAATAATCAAATAGTTATAAGTATGAGGAATCTTACTACTACCCTGGCCTATCCTAAAATACCAACTTACAGTTGAATTTTTGCTTGAATACCCAATCAAACTTGATCTTGTAGTAGCCTTCTTTCCTTTGATACACAAATCTCCAATCTGTGACTAACTCCTTTGCACAGATTTCAATACGTGACTAACTCGAGCAACTTAAATGGTTGTTGTTGGCTGCAAAATTCTTCACTTCATCAACAATGAAGATTAAGAAGCACTTAGTTATAAAACCCTATGGCGTACAAACCCAGTAGCTTCTCATAGAGAAAAATAAACTTTTGGTTTTTGTATTTGTGTGTGATGGCTCTTAAAATAAGCCATATATATATATATATATATATATTTATGTCTAAGGTTACGAGAGAAGAAATCCTAAACAAATACATCAACATGGGCCAAAATTCAAATTTGGAATTTCTAAAATGGTACACCTTGATAGATCAAGATAGTGTCGACTAGTGTCAAGCTGCCCAGTGAATCTTGATAAATTTTTCTGTCAAGCTATATGTCAAGCTTCAGTAAAATAGTTTTTCTTTACTTGTTTCTTGGATCAATCTTTATATCTTTAATACAACCACTTGATATGTATCAAACCCAACTTAGACTTACTCAATTTACAAGTAAAATGCGCTTTGTCAATGAATAAGCTAATTACTTAGAAAATATGACCGTAATCCTTCTTATTTATTAATTTTGAGTAGATTATCCTAACAAATTGTGCAATTACATTTTCATTTCTTTTTCATGATCAAAATGCTAAGCAAAAATTGTTGCCTTATTTAAACCCATGACCTTCCCTATTATCGTTTTCCAATTACCCATGTATAAAATGTTGGGCTAAAGAACTTCTTTTGTGAATTACAGGGGCAAGAAACTACTGAAAGATAATAATTCCTGGATTAAGCAAGGGATTTGGCATTCCAACTTGATGTGTCATAATTTCATGCTTGTTTAATATCCCTCGTCGAAATGATCAATAGATGATTTGTTTTCTCTTCTAGTGTAGGGGTTGTCTTGGTGGACTGTGCTTGGTCCGTTCAACTATGTAATGTGTGTTTTGGTCTGTGCTTTCTAATCAATTCAAATCCTAAAAGCCTTTAAGCGAAGGGAATGTATTAAAGATGCCATGTTAATTTAAAACTTTGTATGCTTATGTGCAGCGTTATTCTTGTATTCGAAACTTCAAGTAAAAGTGGTTCTTTTGTTAAATTTGCTTTATAAGATCTTAAGCGAATTGTGAAAAGAACAATCATCCCTCAGTGCCTAGAATTAATTCTTCAAGGATCCAATTTCAAATATATTTTTTAGACAATTCCTAGAGATTGACATTTTCTTCATAATGGCTAAAAACTCACAAATCATTAATTCATCGGCAACATCCTTGGGGTGACACTTAATAAACACTTCTAGAGACCTCTTTTTGGATCCCTTGATCTGAAAATCAAGTCCCATGTCCTGTTATCTTCAAGACAGCCTCCAAATTATAATACAATAGGAAACGGGTACTGAAGGACCACATTATCAGGAAGCTTCATCATGCCCAAAATGAAAGTCATGCTACTCTGTACCTTAACCCTATCAACCGAGAGTAACAACATAAGTGGAATCCTCCCAAAAAGGCCAAAGATTTCATCACCATGACAAACCAAACTTTTCCTAATTCGGCATCTTTGTTACTCTAGTATGAGATTGGAGATAACTCTGGGGTCTAAACAAACATGTGACTCTAATATGAGAATTACAAATGTTCCTCACTTTTTTCGTGCATATGCATGGATACACTTAAAAATATATAATAAGATGTATAATATAATTCCTATATATATAATTTAAATACTATTGATTTTCATTTTTATATTTTGTTAACTCTTTAAAAATTTTTGTTTGGATATTATTAGGTATAAAATGTAAATTGCTCATGCTATTTATTTATTTATTTATTATTGTGAAGCACTTTTTTTTTTATGATTCATTTATTCTAGACTCTTTGGCTTTTGTACTTAAAAATTCACTGGGATAAATATTTATGATGTGGTCCCATATTTGATTATAAAATTAACAAATAAAACTCTTTAAGAATAAATAATTTAAGACACATAGCGCAGAATTAAAACTTTAATTTGGAATTATATTTTGAGTTTCTCTCAGCTTCACCTATTATTATTATTATTATTATTATTATTATTATTTTATATATATATATATATATATATATACATATATATATATATATATATATATATATATAGACTAGCTTGTAACCTCATGCATATACATAAATACACTTAAAGAAATACAATAAAATGCATAATATAATTCTTATATATATATATATATATAATTTAAATAGTATTGATAGTCATTTTTTTTATGTTATTAATTCTCTAAAAAAATTTGTAAGGATATTATTAGGTATAAAATGTAAATTGTCCATTTTTTTTTTTATAATTATTGTGAAGCAATTTCCTTTTACAATTCATTTATTCTAAACTCTTTGGTTTTTGTGCTTAATAACTCACTTTGATGAATATTTATGATGTGATCCAACATTTTATTCTAAAATTAAGAAATAAAACTCTTTAAGAATAAATAATTTATGACACATGGCGAAAAATTGGAACTCTAATTTGGAATTCTAATTGAGTTTCTCTCAGCTTCATCTATTATATATATATATATATATATATATATATATATATATATATATATATATATAGACTAGTGTATAATCCATGCATATACATGGTACAATTTAAAACAACACAATTACACATATATGGATTCATATTATACTTCGCTTAAGTCATAGATATATACATGAGTTTTTTACTCTGTCTTTCTTCTTTATTTATTTTTTTTAATTTTTTGGATATATACATGAGTTTTCTCTTTTTTATTCAGTTTTTTTATGGTTTATTTATATTAGACTCTTCATCTTTTGCAAAATATTAACTCACTTAAAAATTAAATATATATAGATATGTAGATTAGACTCTTTTTCTTTTGCACAACATTAACTCACGTAGAAATTAAAATATATATATAGATAGGATATGTGGCACAAAATTAAACTACAACTATAATCCAATTTAATATAGACTAGCATGTAATCCATGCAAACGCATTGATGCATTTAAAATTAAACACAATTTTTATTATAAAAATATAAATAATTAGCCAAATTATTAAAAGAAATAGCATGTAACACATGCATACATATGGATACATTTAAAATTAATCAAAATTTTTATCATAAAAATATAAATAATTAGTCAAATTATTTTTTTGAAAAAATAAACATAATTAGTCACATATTAAAATTCTTACCTAAATTTAATACAACTTATGATTATTTTTTTTCTCATTTTTAATAAAATAGAATGCGTGGAGGTCTTTGTTGTGTAATGATTTTTATTAAGCATTTAACATGATTGGTTTTTTATTTATATATAAATTTTATAATTCATTAATATTAGATTCTTAGTATTTTATACTTATTAATTCACTTGACCAAAAAAAAAAAAAAAACTTAAGTGAATACATTACACAAACTTAATTGGATAATTATGGTGTGGTCCCTACATAAATTTAGACACATGGAGCAAAATTATATTCTAATTCTAAATTTTAATTGAACTTTCTCTTAGTTTTACCTATTAATATATATATATATATATATATATATATATATATATATTAATCTTGATTTAGTTATTTTTTGTTTCAAATTATGTGTGAAATCCATTTTTATTTTTTTAGAATTTAAGTTGCATTTTTTTATTCTTGTGATATTATAATTTTATATCACAGAAATTGTTTCTTTTATTTTTAATATTTTTCAATTATTAATGTTTACTTAGAAACTATCAATTTTTTCTTTTTTTTTAGATACTAGAAACTATCAATCTACACGTACAATTTTTTTTTTTTTTAAATCATATATCTTGATCTTATGTATAATTCCATTGAAGGAAGCTCACTGGATTAGGTAATAACCTAACAACTGGTGCCATCCTATGTCGTTTACTTCTTTTACAAGGTGACGCTCCATTGAAGCATAGAGCTTTTATCAAGTCATCTTCGTTGTGAGAATCCAGAAAGTATTGTGATCTTGAGAAGTGCAACCAACACCCCCAAAAGAAACTTATTTGGCCAAAATTTGTCGACAATATCCCACAACCCAAAATCCACCTCAGGCATATTTATTCCCACTGCCATCACAACCATTTATCAAAAACCTCATCCTTTCAAAATTAAAATTCACGAAACAAACCTCGTCAATCTCATTTTCAACAACCACCACATCAAACATGGTTCATTATTTAGAATAATTTTTTCCTTTAGTTCAAATGAAATTTGAAGTTGATGAGTTATGTTTTCCAAGAAGTCAAAAAAACATTTAATTTGAGTCTTCTAGGAAATACTACACTCTTTATGTTTTAACTTCTAAGGAAAAAAAGTCTTTCCTCATTTTTTCTAGTTTCTATAAGTTTAATTTGAATTTGGTCTTCAAAATATAATATCTTGAATAATATTTACAAATTATGAAGAGTAAATAATCTTGGAAGGTACCGTTAAGACGTTAACATAAATTTCAGGGACCTTTTTGTTTAATATGAATTTTGTCCTATTATAGTTGCCTTTTTGTTAAATATTGCATACGCACATCTGGAAGTTGTGAAAATCATAGATGTTAGCCTCTTATATTAGCACAAAGTTCAGGTATATTAATTCGAATATGAAAATTTTAGTTACGAATTTGTTATTTTGCAAGAGAGAAGATGATACTTGATAGAGCCATTATACGAATTTTGTTCAAGACTGGACTTGCAATATATCTCATTCTGGTCTGGAAACAACCATCTCCAAGATAGGGGTAAGACCACTTGGAAAAGGGTTTTAAAAGAAGATGACAATAATTCAAAGTTCAGACTCATGTTCTCTGCCCGTCGTTTTTAGGAGACAGGTCCATTATTGATGACACAAATCACACGGCAGAGTAGTTTTCCCAGGGATCTTTGTCCAAGGTAGTACTGGGTCTTTCTACGAAGCATGCACGCTAACAATTTTTAATATTTTTAATTTAAAGTTTTAAAACCAACGCTATCAATATATTGATAATGTACCTAGGCATAACTCTAAAAATTAATCAAAATAACCACCAAAAGAAAAGGTTCAAACAATAACAAGATTAGACTAAACAGAACAAATAAACAAAATATTCAACAAAATTCAAAAAAAAAAAAAACGAAAAAAAAAACTTATTATTCAAATTCGTAACTTATTCAATCTATTATATAAAAATAATTAGTAATTTTATTTTTTCCAAAAAAACGATACGAAAAGAAATACTACTACGACAGTGACTTCTCTTAGGCTTTATAGTTGCCATTGCAACAACTTTAATTTGCTCTCCTTAATTGGTTGCTTGGCTTGCAGTGTCAACAGTGATCATTCGTGGCTCATTTCCTCTCTCTCTCTCTCTCTCTCTGTTTTCTGTCGTCATGATCAGACTCTCTAATTTTATTACTCTCATCTTAGCATTCTCATTAATTGATCAATTTTTTTCTTTTTCATTTTGTTTTTGTTTGTTTGTATGTTTTTTTTTTAGATAGAATTTTACTCTAACCTAATATAAGTGTATGTGTGTAAAGCTCTCTTCTAAAAATTTAAAGTTCGGCTCTTACTCCTTACACCTTACAAGAATTTATAGTCGTGAAATGATCATCATACTAAGGGTGCGGGTGCCTTTTTCATTTTGTTAATAAAAGAAAATTGTAAAATTTCACATGTTTATGTGTTTTTTTTAATTAGATTTTTTATAATTTTAATTTTTTTTAACCACTATCTCAAGAAAAATTCCTAAATCCGCTACAAGAAATAATAAATATTTCGCAATGACAACATTGCCAATTTAGATCTTGAAATAATTGAAATTCATAAGCACACACTCACAAAGGATTGCAAATTGTAAAATGAATTTGAACGTAATCTTTGTGATGCATAATAATGATAATACCCAACAAAAACTTTTACAAAAAAAACTAATTAAACTTTGTGATGTAAGCTAAAAGTTAAATTGACATATCCTTATGCATAAAATGCTTAAGAGTTTAAGGGATTTGACTTTTGAGTTGCAAAATTAGTAGCATATTATAATTACTAAAAAAAAGTTTAAAACTTAAAACACCCAAATCTTGTGAGTCTCCTGAGTGCTCTCTTTTATTATAGCACGCAATTTGTTGATTCTAAACTACACAGAGCAAACAAATGGGAATCAAATTAATAGTCAAAGTCCTCATGCCAATAGCTCACTCCACAAGGTAAAAAAAGAAACCCAACAAAAATAAAAATAAAAATACTGTTAATTACACGGCTTACATGACAGTGAAATTAAAGCTCAAAGAAATAAGAAGTAACACTCCAAATCCAACTACCCAAGGAAAGAATTAAAGAGACTCTTGAACTTTGGGTCGTATTAAAATTGTTAAGTTCTAAAGATTTAGAATTTAATATTTAGAATCATTATTGTATTGTGTTGGTAAACTGAGAACAAAACATGTCTAGTCTAGGTGTTTAGGCAATGCTTAAATAAGATTGTTTCAAGTTTCGAAGTCCTGCTGATTGCAAAAAAAAAAGTGAAGTTCTATCTTTCTCGACTGATCGAGAATTAGGCTCGACTGATCAAAAATTGCAGGCATAATTATTGCAAAATTTTTAAACAAGCCCAAAATGTAATTAGGGTTTTTGTTTATATGCTAGAAGTGTTTCACTTGAAGCTCAAAACATTTAAGTAGAGTTTGGGCTGAAATAAAATTCTGAAGAAATTTCATATCTGCGATTTTCGATCGGTTGAATATAATCTTCGATCAATCGGATATCACTGGATTTCAATTCTTCTTTTTGCAGCTTGTATGTTTTTGTGTTTTGACTTATAACATCTTGAGCATTGTCTAATAAACTTTATAGATCTAAGAATCTATATTTAGACAAGTTTGTGCTCACTGTTTGCTTATTTTTCTAAACTTTTAGAACCTAACACTATGGCTCTTCCCCTCAACGTGAATTAGATATCAAAATCATTGCAAATCATAAGCATTCACAAAGGATTGTAATTTGTAAAATGAATTGAACGTAATCTTTGTCAAGCATAATGTCCAACAAAAAAAATTATGAAAAAAAAAAAAAAACAAATTAAGGATCCGTTTGGATAAAGCTAAAAATTGAAAACACTGTACCAAAATAATTTTTAAATGTGTAAATAGTATCGTAGAACTTATTTTTAATATTTTTTTTTTAATAAAGTAGTAGTGGGTCCTGTAAACAATGTGTGAACAGTAAAGAATGACACGTTTCATCACTTCTTAGTTTAAAAAAAAAAAAAAAAAAAAACTGAAAATGTGGACGCCAAGAAGCAGCTGCTATCCAAACGCTGCCTAAACGTTGTGATGTCAGTTAAAATTTAAACTACAAAAACACCCAAATCTAGCGAGTTCTACTGAGAGCTCTACTTTGTAACAACGATGCAACACAACACATACGTTGATTCTAAACCACACAGCCAACGCATCAAATCCTAATTAAATGGGAATCAAATTATTAGTCAAGTCCTCAACTGCTTTCTCCCAAAAAAAAAAAAAAAAAAAGTTTTTAAATTTGTTATTTTAAAATAGAAAATATGACACTTTACAGAGTCACTCTACGAATCTCTTTGTTTAGAGCTTTGCTTTTAATCATTAAAAGTTGTTGAATAAGTTAATTTTAATATATTTTTACACATTTTAAATAGCATTATATATATATTTTTATACATTTTTTTTATTTATATATATTAAAAATATCCAAACATAGTAACGCAAAGCACACTCGATAGCTCTCGTTAAAATCCACTTGCGCTCCAATCTACAGTATGTTTCCTCTCTCTTACGTCATAGTTTAGAAAGAAAAAGCACATCATTCTCAAAAATTTACAAACATCACACAATTATTTGGCTGGCGAAAACATTAATGATGAAGGACCACAAGTCAAAATCTTGGCATTGCTGGGATTGACTGCTTGAGGTCTTTTGTGTGACAGGAAGGAAAACATGGGGACTAAATTCGTAGCTAAGAATATTGAATAAGTTTGGTAATAGATAATATAAAATTTGATGTGACCATTTATGGTGGTGGTAATAATTTATCGTACTCATCACCACGTACAGTTAAATGTTCATTTAATTCTGATAGCTACCTCACAACTAACTAATTTAATTTTAACAAACAAAATTAAAAAAAAAAATCCCAAAAAAAAAATATATATTATATAAGAATATTGAATAAGTTTGGTAATAGATAATACAAAATTTGATGTGACAATTCATGGTGGTGATAATAATTTATCGTACTCATCACCACGTACAGTTAAATGTTCATTTAATTCTGATAGCTACCTCACAACTAACTAATTTAATTTTAACAAACAAAATTCAAAAAAAAAATCCCAAAAAATAAAATATATATTATATAAGAATATTGAATAAGTTTGGTAATAGATAATACAAAATTTGATGTGACAATTCATGGTGGTGGTAATAATTTATCGTACTCATCACCACGTACAGTTAAATGTTCATTAAATTCTGATAGCTACCTCACAAGTAACCAATTTAATTTTAACACACAAAATTCGAAAAAAAAAATCCCAAAAAATAATATATATATATATATATATATAAGAATATTGAATAAGTTTGGTAATCGATAATACAAAATTTGATGTGACAATTCATGGTGGTGGTAATAATTTATCGTACTCATCACCACGTACAGTTAAATGTCTATTTAATTCTTATAGCTGCCTCACAACAAACCAATTTAATTTTAACAAACAAAATTCGAAAAAAAAATCCCAAAAAATATATATATATATATATATATATATATATATATATATATATATATATATATATATATCAAAGAAGAAGTGGTACAAGCGGCCAGGGAGGAGAGAAGGAAGTTCCAAAAAAAAAAACAAGAGGGAAAGACCATTTCCAAGATAGGACACCTTGAATTTGCCAAAAGTTGTTTGGACAGCATCCTATTGCTAACATAAACTCAAGGCCTTCTCAATCAAGAGAGTAGTTGTTGAATGCTCAAATTTTCAATACAATCTCAAAAGAGAGTAAGACGTCCCACACTCAAGTCAAGAGAGTAGTTGTTGAATACTAAAATTTACATTCATCCAAATCTCATCAAGTTAAAATTGGGTTGTCCTTGTGGTGAATTTTTTTTTTTTTCATTTTTTTCTCATGTCTATTTTATGACACTATCTAAATTTGTATTGATTTTTATATTTAAATGATAAAAACTAAATGTAAGACTATAAAACTCCTAGAATTAAGGCTTAAATTAGTCAGGTCTTTTTTTTTTTTTTAACAAAACACAATTACCATCAGTAATTATTGTCTTTCTTTATAGATATGATAGGATTTAAATAATTTTAAAAAAAAATTCTAAGTTGTATCACTAAAATATTTGATATAATTGCCTCGAATCATGATTAATGATCACATTTAATAATGACTTGATTTTCAATTTCTGGTACTTTTTAATAATTAATTAATTTCTTTAATTAAAAAATTTTGAAGAAACAAAAAAGTTAGACACTTAACGGCAACTTTTGACGAAATTTGAGTTAACCCTGGGGTCTTAGTCCAAAGGCAGTGGGTCTCTCTTGGAGGCATGGACGCTATCAATTATTGATACTGAAGTCCATAAAAATACGGGAACCTCTAGTTTGGAAGTCTCCCATATTCTCCCGTTTTAAAATTGATGAGCGATGCAATTGAAGGGTTACAAAGAGAGCACCTCAAATACAACTTTTGTCTTTCCTAGGAAGTTTGACCCTCTTTCTCTCTCTCCCCAACAAGCCTCACTCTTCTTCTTCTCCATCACCACTGCCATATGAGCATCAAAGGCACCGCAATTAAAGCTTGCTGGAGAAAACAAGGCAAAACAAGCCCCATACTTTTGGATCCTCATAATGTAGCTCGTTTAGCACTTGGACTCCAACCATTGGTGTGGGATGCAAAACTTGCACGCTATGCACAATGGTAAACTAAAGAAAGGCGATCCAACTGTGCTTTGAAGCACTCTAAACTCTAAAGGGTCTTATGGTGAGAACATTTTATGGGTAGTGGAGATGGTTGGACACCTTCTCAGGCTGTCACAGTGTTAGGCTAAAAATAATACAGCTTGGGTTTCAGAGCATCAATGATACAAAAGATTTTTTTAATACCAATATACCCACTGTCAATGTTACCACAAAACCGGTCATAACATTAACATCTAATTGAAAAACAATTCAAAAGATTTTACAAGATCAAAATTTCCACAACCTGTAAGGAAATAAGAAATACAGTTTGATTAGAGTGAATAATTTTTATTTTTTTTAAGAGAAAAGAACCCCAAAATTGACAAGATGCGAGTCTGTGCTTGGGGAATTTATATCATTCTTGGCATGTTGGACATGGACTTGAGTGGTATACTTGGCCACAACCCCATTGGCTTTCGTCCAAGAGAAGGTGGAGTTAAGACCAACAATGGTAAACTGCACACCTACCTTTCTTGCACAGTATAGCTTGCTTTGCTTCCCATAAATCCGCTAAGATATTTTGCTCTTTTTAATTTCCTAATCCATTGTCCTGTTTTGCCCCTTCCTCTCCAGCAAGCTTTAATTTCAGTGCTTCTGAAGCTCATGTGGCGACGGTGATGGATAGGAAGAGAGAGGCTTGTTGGGGAGAGATAAAGAAAGGTTAGACTTTTTAGGAGTTAGGAGATTAGGAGAGATAAAAGTTGTATTTGAGGTGCTCTCTTTGTAACCCTTGGATTGTGTCTTTGCCACGTGTCGCTCATCGGTTTTAAAACGGGAGAAAACAGGAGACTTCCAAATTGGAGGTGAGTCGTTCCCTAAAAATACCACTTATTTTACATTTTTGGAGGTATTTGACAAATTAGCATATATAATACAAACTTGTGTATCTTGGTCTAACTCACACTAATATTTCACCAGTTTCCTGCTTGTCCAAACCAATGAAGCTTCACAACCCCAATTTTCCTGCATTATTATGCTCTACATTCCTTCATATCATTCTGCTCTTTACTGTAACCCTTTTATGCTTGAAACCTGCAACCTCTTCTACCACTCCAACAAATGAGACTGACCGTTTGGCTTTGCACAAATTCAAGGAATCCCTTGATTATGATCCATATGGAATCTTGAGGTCATGGAATGATTCTATCCATTTTTGTAACTGGTATGGAGTAACATGTGGCCGCCGTCATGGAAGAGTCACAACCTTGGTACTAGAAGGTCATAACTTGCATGGAACCATTACACCTTTCATTGGAAACCTCACATTTCTTAGGGCCATCAACCTCCAAAACAACAGCTTTTATGGTGTAATTCCAAAGGAAGCTGGTCATTTGTTCCGACTGCGACATCTCGATCTTTCAAGTAACACACTGGGAGGAGAAATTCCAATCAGCTTGACCAACTGCTCCGAACTCAGGGGAATGATCTTAAACTCGAACAAACTTATTGGGAAAATCCCAATGGAGCTTGGCTCTATGACTAAGCTTTTGGCTCTTATGGTTTCAAGAAACACGTTGACAGGAGGAATCCCACCTTCCTTGGGAAATCTTTCGTTGCTCGTAAATTTTTCAGTAGAATATAATAATTTAGAGGGAAATATTCCACAGAGTATAGGCCATTTGAAAAGCTTATCAGTTTTCAGAGTTGGAGTCAATAAACTGAACGGTATGGTCCCTTCCTCTCTCTACAATATATCATCTATTAGTACTATTCACTTTGTCTTCAACCAGTTCAATGGCGCTCTTCCAGCAAACATAGGCCTCACTCTCCATAATCTCATACTATTTGGAATTGGTGAGAATGAATTCTTTGGGCCAATCCCTAGTTCTTTATGCAATGCATCTAAGCTTCAAATACTTGACCTAGGTGGAAACAACTTTGTGGGATCAGTTCCAACTAATCTGGGATATCTACTAGATCTTAAAAACCTACGTCTAAGTTATAATAATTTAGGAAGGGATTTGGACTTCTTAACGTCTTTAGGAAACTGTAGCAAAATGGAAACGCTGACATTTCAAAGTAACCATTTTGAAGGTGTTTTGCCCAATTCTATTGGCAACTTGTCAACACAACTTAATGCATTGAAATTTGGAAGCAACCAAATATCTGGAATGATTCCTGCAGTGTTACAAAATCTTATCAACTTAAATAGTTTGGTCATGGATGAGAATCTTTTCATAGGTGTGATACCTAGTTACTTTGGAAAGTTTCAGAAGATGCAAGGATTGTATTTATCGGGGAACAAATTGTCAGGGCAAATCCCAAGCTCCATTGGCAACCTCACTCAATTGGTTCAATTGAACTTTTCTCAAAACAATTTAGAAGGAAGCATACCTCCAACTATTGGTAATTGCCAAAGTTTGCAACAATTGGATGTTTCACAAAATTACCTCAGTGGAGTCATACCTCTACAGGTTTTTTCTCTTTTCTCTTTGTCACTATTACTCAATTTATCCTGCAACTCATTTAGTGGTGAATTACCTGTTGAAGTAGGCAATTTGAAAAACATTAATTCTCTAGATATCTCTGAAAACAACTTATTCGGTAAAATTCCCACAACAATCGGAAGTTTCTTGAATTTAGAAAAATTGTACTTGCAAGGGAATTCCTTTGAGGGAATCATACCTTCATCCATTGCTTATTTGAAAGGCCTTGAACTTTTGGATGTTTCACGAAACAACTTATCAGGATTTATTCCAAAGGGTCTAGAGAAACTTTTATTCTTAAAATACTTGAACATTTCGTTCAATGATATTGAGGGCCCGCTACCAACTGTTGGAGTTTTCAAGAATCTAGATGCAACATCAATTATTGGAAACAATAAGCTTTGTGGGGGTATTCCACAATTACAACTACCAAAATGCCCCAAAGTTACAAAATCAAGAAACTCTCTTGCTTCTAGAACAATAATCACAATTTTTTGTGTGGTTGCATGTCTCCTTCTAGTTTCATCACTTCTTGTTCTTTATTGGAGGAAAAAATATACAACGAAACCATCTTCTATAGTCTCAAAGATCGATCTCCTTCCAACAATTTCCTACAAAATGCTTCATCGAGCAACTAATGGATTTTCTCTCAACAATTTGATTGGATCCGGTACTTTTGGATCAATTTACAAAGGAGTTCTAAATCAAGAAGAAATGTTAGTTGCAGTAAAAGTCCTAAACCTTCAAACTAAAGGAGCTACCAAGAGTTTTGTGGCGGAATGCAATGTCTTAAGAAATGTTCGACACCGAAATCTTGTGAAGATCTTAACATGTTGCTCTAGTATCAATTATAATGGCGATGAGTTTAAAGCTCTTGTATTTGAATTCATGACAAATGGGAGCTTAGAAATGTGGCTACATCCAATGGCAGATTGCGAAAATCAATCAAAAAAATTGAGCTTTCTTCAAAGAATAATTATTGCAATTGATGTGGCTTCTGCATTAAATTATCTGCACAATCATTGTCAACAACAAATCATTCATTGTGATTTAAAGCCAAGCAATATTCTTCTCGATAGTGAGATGATTGCTCATGTAAGCGACTTTGGTTTAGCAAGACTCATCACAAGCACTAATGATTCTTCCCAGAAGTGTACTAGTACAATTGGGTTAAAAGGAACTATCGGCTATGTTGCTCCAGGTATAACCTCTCTTATTTAGTTTTAAATTCTTAACAATCTGTAATATGTTGCTTTTCTCTTTGTCACTTTATGAAAAGATAACAATTAACTACTTGTATTTTTGAGCATATAAGCTTTTTAATATTCGTAAAACTAGTATAAACATATTAACATACTCTCTTGCTTACTATTTCTTTGTCTCTTATAAAAAATATTTACTTGAGACCATACAAGCACATAATTAATTTTACATAAAATTTAAAATAAAATAATTAAAACAAAATAAGATTCATACTCTGAGAAATGCCTAAGTTAATTTGGTGATGAACATTTTGATCCTTTGGCGAAGCTTCGTATCTTCTTTCTATGCATATATTTCAATCAAAGTGAACATTCAGGAAATAAAAGTAATTTGGCCCCTTGGGTTGAAGTTTCATACATTTTCCTTCCATTGCGGAAGTAATATCATATGTCATATTATTTATCTATATAGATTCTTTTCATTTTCCTTGAATTTGCATTTTGTAGATCTTAATCTATTTCATTATAGATAGAAATTGCCTAATTTCCTTCCATTCCACGAGTTATAGAGTATGGCATGGGTGGTGAGGCATCGACTGAGGGGGATGTATATAGCTACGGAGTCCTTGTGCTGGAAATGTTTACAGGAAGGATGCCCACTGATGATATGTTTAAAGATGGTCTAAATCTCCATAATTTTGTTAAGATGGCATTACCAAAAAGACTGGCTCAAGTTGTTGACCCAATGCTTCTTCCAAGAGAAGTTGAAGAATTGGGAGTTGCAACTGCAGTAATGATAGCAACAGAAAAAGATGACAATGATAATGAAATTGAAGTAGAAGAAGCTAATAATATTGAGGATTCTAGGCATATTGATGTTGACATGCAAAAGTGCTTACTCTCAATTCTTAACATTGGAATCTTATGTTCATTGGAATCCCCAAAAGAGAGGATGAGCATGGAGGAAGTCATTAAGGAACTGCAATTGATAAAAAGTGCTTTCATTAGTGTGGGGATCCGCAAAGGTTGACCAAATAGAGCTCAAGTAAGGAGTATTTAATTTTGAATATAAGACTACATTAAGTAGTGTGCCCTATTCATTTACTTTGATTTCATTCAGTCCCCAAATACTTCTATTAAAAAAACATGGAGATTTTACGTTGACCTTTTTATTAATTTTGAGTAGATTATCACAGCTCATTGTAAAATTGGATTTTCATTTCTGATTCATGATCAAAATACTAAACAGAAATTGTCATCTTATTAAAACCCACAACCTTCTTGTAATAATTCCTATCCCTTTTCTTACATTATCAAGGTTTAAAATGGTGAGCTAACGATTTTTATTTTTATTTTTGTGAATTGCAGAGACATGAAACAAATAGAAGGAATTAAATGTCTTTAATAATGCCTGGATTAAGCATGGGATTAGGCCTTTCTACCTGATCTGTTATAGTATTATGCTAGTTTAATATCCCTTTTTGAAAGGATCAATGGGTGATATTCTTTCACTTCTAGTGTTGGAGTCGTGATTTTCTTTCTCTTCTGGTGTAGGAGTGTTCTTCATGTACTGTGCTTTGTTCTACTACTATAATGTGTGACTGTGTTTGTACTAATAATCCAATAAATTCCTAAAAGCCTTTTAAAGGAAGGGAATGGATCAAAGATGCCATGTTACATAATCTAGTGTACAAATAAAAGTGGATCTTTTCTTTAATTTTCCTTTAAACTTAATGTTCTAGATTACATTATCTTGTTACTGTAGAGAGTATAACAATCAATCTAAGTTTCAATTTATTATGTAAGACTTTAAACAAACACTTAAAAGAACAATCACTTTTCACTACCTAGAAATAATTCTTCAAGGATTCAGGTTCGAATATATATTTTATTGAAAAATAAACAAAGAATACAATCTATTCAAAGAACAAAGGTCATTCAGCTATCAAAATTACTAAGCCTAAAAGAAGCCCACTCGACCAACAAAACAAACCAAAAATACAGAGTTAACCTATGCATTAATAGCACAAGCAAAACAAACATCTGTAAACTATGAACAGGAGAATACTTGTCTAAGCATTCAACCTTCCAAGCACACAGCAACATTAGAAATTAAAGATCATTGAGCCGTGGAGACCAAAATAGAATTGTTTAAGCCCCAAAATCAGCAAAGAATCCTGTTTAGAGTGGAATTAGGGAATTTTGCTTGGAACTCAAGGTTGCCTCTAACATCTTTCTTTATTTTTTGACAGGATTTGTGCCTTAGTTAAGATTGGGCCATTGTGGGTGATAGCCTTCCTTTGGCACCAAATATAACATATAGACGATCACCATCAATCTTACATATGTATGCTGTAAGTCCCTTCCTTTTGAGGTTCCTAACAGCCCAATCCCCATAAACATGTGTCCGGAAAGACCACTAAATAAAGAAATGGCTCATGCTTTCAACACAACCCCTGCATAGCACAAAAAGAGTGTCCCTTGTGTAACCCCATTGGGACAGCCTACCTCTAGTGGTTAATTTATTCTTGATCACCAATAAGCCAATGAGAGCATGCTTTGGTATGGTAAGGTTGAACCACAAGCGCTTCCACCAGTCCACTGCCTCAGCCTTATGCCTCATATGAGGCTGCACAAGAGAAGCAACCTGTCTTGGTGACGGTCCACTTAGCCTTATCCTCTTCCTTTAGATCTATGAGACTTAATTGGCTTCAAATTATGACTAAATGCTCAGATCTAGTAGGCTTCCAAACCAAAGTTCTATTTTTTAGGACTGAATCCACCTTAATTAGCCTCATAGCTAATTGCTGCATCATATATAACCCTATGTATTTCCAAATTTAAGTAGAAGTATTCCAACTGGGTGCCAACAATAATGCCATAGGAAGATTCTTTTCCCAAGTCTAACCCAATCAAGCTCAATCAGCCCAATCCAGCCAATTAATACTGAATACACCGTTTCTAACTTAATAAATTTGTATTCAAAATCCAGCCAGTGAAACTCACATTTCAACTTTCAAACACAAGCTTGCATTTTGTTATGCTTTAGGGAATTTAGGGATTTTCACGTAAGACACAGGTATTGTACTGTTGTTTTTGAAAATGCTTTGTATGCAATCTGGGATGCTAAAAGAAACAGCGTATAAAGATCTATTGGAATTGCCTTAATATAAGTTATAACCATATATATTTCTTTGCGCTGAAAATACAATGTGGTTTACTGTCATGAAAAGTGAAAACAGCCTTGCCTAATGGAAATTGGAAACTAGTACGTGAACTATGCTAGTTTAAAAAACAAACGTGAGATTAGGGAGCAAGGGTGTAAGGTTGAATTTATTTAATCATTTTGTTGGCTTTATTCTGTGCCAAATTTGTTTGTAATTCAGCATTTAAAAACTCTGTATTTAGGTGGAAATCATGTAAGGGTAGTGTGCAAGAGAGTGTGAAGAAAAGCTCAAGAGTGTACACTCAAGCTGGGCCTCGCGATTGGCAAGTCGCCAAAGGAGGCACACATGTGAAACATGCAGAGGAGCTGAAGAGTCACACCAGTTGGAGCACTACAAGACAAAACTTCCAGTCTGGCCAAGCAGTTAGCTTGCGACTCAGTCAAGTCGCGAGGTCAAGTCACCAAACCACTTTGTTTAGGAAAAACTAACCTTTCGCATTCCAAACACACACCGGTATAAATACCCCTTATACCCATGTATTGTAGAGAGCTTCTAGAGAGAATTTTGAGAGAGAAACCCTAGAGAAAAACAAGATTGACTCATTCATAATCTTCATCCTTTGATTCTCCAAATTCCTCTACTCTTACCCTCTCCATTGTTACATCCTTGATAGGTACATTTAGCCAAATCATTTTCTCACCATACCCAAATCTATGAGAAAGTTATTTGCTACTTGGGAAGCAATTAGGAAGGGACTAATTGATATTGGTTGATGCTATGGGCTATAGTGGAATCCGGTAAGCTAGAGAAGACAAAGGTTCGGCATAACCTCGTTGGAGCAAAAAGCTTGGAGGGCTTAGGTACACTGGGCAGATTAAGCTTGGAGGGTCTTCAGCTGTTCATGTATCCCAACTTCATTCTCTAGTGGATTATTGACTGCTTGGAGGGCGGCGAAGAGGTTTTATGCCGAGGACTTCGGTTTCCTCTTCGATAACACTTCGTTGTGTTGTCTTTGTGTTTCCATCTCTCTTCCCTTAATCTTTACCTTTTAATCGCTACTGTGGTTGTGATTAATTTTGGTTTAGATTGTTTTACCAATTTTGATTTAGCTTATTTTCATATTCCGCTCATACATTGTTTGATAATAAGCTTATGTTGGTAATTTGTAAATTAAGGGTCTAAACGTTCATAGGTGTTTTACACACTTATTGAACATTCAATAGGTATCAGAGCGGGTGCACTTGCTGTGGTTTAATTACCTAAGTGCAATCCTTGACCCCGTTTAAGATGGATCGATCTCAATCTCTCAATGCTCCACCATACTTTGATGGAAGCAACTACACATTTTGGAAAGTTCGCATGAGGGCATTCTTATGTTCAATTGATAAGACTGTTTGGGATGCAATAGATGTAGGATGGACTAGGCCGGAGGCCGTTAAATCCACATGGGATAAGACGGCACTTGTGGCAGCCAATGCAAATAGCAAGGCACTGAATGCTATCTTTTGTGGTGTTTCTCCAAATGAGTTTTACAGGATTTTGCACATAACAATTGCCAAGGAGGCATGGAAAATATTGGAGACCACCTATGAAGGAACGAAGAAGGTCAAGGACACTAAGTTGCAGATGCTAACCACTCAATTTGAAGAGCTGAAAATGAGTGACGACGAGTCATTCGACTCATTCTATGGCAAGATGAATGAGGTAGTTATCGACAAGTTCAACTTGGGTGAAAAGACGGAGGACTAAAAGATAGTGAGGAAAATCCTTCGATCATTGTCAGAGAGCTTTCGTGCGAAAGTTACAACAATTGAAGAGAGCAAGGACCTTGATGATATCAAAGTTCAAGAACTAATTGGCTCACTTCAAACTTCTGAGTTGTCATTGCCATCACAAAAGAAGAGCAAATCCCTTGCTCTAAAGACGATCAATGAAAGGGTGGAAACTCACGACTCATCGAATGAGGATGAGGTCAAGAAAGATGTGGCATATCTTGTAAAGAATTTCTGAAAGTTCTTGAAGTTCAAGAAGAATGGAAAATTTGCTGAGAAGGGAAAATTCCCAAGTTTCGGAAAGGAGAAAAAGGACTTCAAGAGGAAAGATGGGAAGGAGTCTCAATCCTCTCAAGGAATCACATGCTTCGAATGCAATGGACATGAACATGTCAAGAAAAAGTGTCCCAATTATTTGAGAGGGAAGGGCAAGGTTTTTGCCATCGCTTTTAGTGATTCCGACACCTCTGATTCAGATTCTGATGAAAGCTGTGATGGAGAGGGAAATTTCTCTGCATTCATGACCATTGCTCATGTGGAGTCTTCAGATGATTTAAGTGTGTTGATGAAAGAGCTTCGTGAGCACACTAAATTGGAATCAGTGGGAGTAGTAAAAGAATCCAATGATGAGGAAGATGAAAGAGCAGATGGACTACAAGAGACCTACAACTCCCTACTTGAGAAGACTGGTGAATATGCAAAAGTGGCTAACGTAGCCATTAAAAAAATGAAGAGGGCTGAGCAAGACTACAAGAGTCTTCTAGTTCGATACAAGGAGACTAAGTGTGAAGTCGAGATGCTGAATGAAGAGTTGACCGAAGCCTACTCAAAGATAAAATTTCTTGAGCTTGAGGTGGTTCAAGCTAATGCTAAAATAGAGCGAGTCTCCTCCAAGAAGCTTGATGAAATGACTGCTTACTAAAAACCTTTTTTCCGACAAAAGCGGATTGGGATACACCTGAAAGAGTAGTTCGGTTGCTAATATATCCAATGAAATGGAATTTGTGAAAGCTAACGAAAAAGTGGTAAAAACTTCAGTTGTTGAGAAAGTGAAGCCTGAAAAGAAGCGGAACATGACTAACCAAAGGTTTTTGATTAAGCCTCCTAACCAATCAGTGGTCAAACGTAAGGGTAATGGGAAATCTCTCCCAAAGTCACAAAAAGGTCTTAGAACTCAACACTTCTGCCATCACTGTGGAATTTCAGGACACACCGCACCAAATTGTCATAAGCTCCAAGCATTGAAGAATTCAAGTGGTCAGTGGTCGAGAGGACCAAGACATTGCGAAGGAAATTAGACTGCTGAGCAACCTAGAAGTCAAGAAATTAATCCCAGAATGAGGGATGTGATGAAGATGATTGATGTTTTCACCACCTGCTTGACAAGCTTCACCAGAAGGTTCGAAATTCTGAGCAATGATACCCAATCCTTTAAGGACATCACCCCAAACGCAAGTGTCGTGTGGGTGAAGAAGATTACTCATGCATAAGCATTACAACATGTCCATGCATTAATTCTTCCTATGTTTGGTGACTTTGTTTGGTTGTATGCTTTTTGTTATCATTCCTACATGTGTTGAAAATTCTATCTGTTTACTTTTTGTTTTGAATGTTCTTACATTTTTTTTTTGGGTCAACCTTTACTTGTTTTTGTGTCAAAAATCCAAAAACTCATAAAAAGTAGAAAATCCAAAAAGGTTTGATCGACAATATTGTGTATCGTTAAAAGCATGTTTTGCCTTGTACCTTTGTACCAAGGAAGTCAATACCGTACCGGAGGCTGTACCGGTTTGGCCACCGGTGCGATATATTTCGGATACCGGTCAATACCGGTGTACCGTTTCGGGTTTACTGCTATTTTATATATATATACACACACACACACACACCAAAATCTCTAGAACCATGTTTATAAGCATATAATATTTCACTTATATTATAGTAAATATAAAAGTTTATCATAAAACATTACCTCAATTCAGAACAAATTATTCATAGTTTTAGACTTTAGTATCAATTAAAAGAAAAAAAAAAACACAATATACAAAATAGAAAGCTTAGTTGTTTGATGCATACTAAGAAAACAAATAATACTAATAAGTTAATGTAAATAAGTTACCATTATGCTCTTACAAAAATTCAAAAATTAAAAAACTAAAAAAAAAAAAAAAAAGTTTTTTTCTGTACCGGCCGGTATTGCCCGAAATTGGCCGGTATGGTTGGTACGCAGCCGATACGGCCGGTATTTTTTTCGGTACAAAATAAAAGTGTACCGGTACCGGTGCACTGGCCGATACGGCCAGTACTGGTACGGTATCGGTAACCTTGCTTTGTACTAATGGCTTTGTGCATTTACAAGCGTAGCTTGTTCTTTATGCACTCGTATCATTGTGTGATATATCTTGAAATCTATATGACTATTGAAAATAGATCTTCAAACTTTTCATGAATGATTAGTCAATAGTTTTGTTGATCTTGAAACTTGCATAGACTTGCGCCTATATATTTTCCCACTCTTTTATTGTTTTTGCTTAAAGAGCTCTACAAATGTAAATTTCAAAATGAAAAGAGATAATGAGCTGCAAAAGCCATTGCAGATTCTAGTATTTGATTAGGAAAAAGGAAAAGAGATCTTTATGAAAATGAATGATGCCCAAAAAGCCAAAGGCTTGCTCATCAAATTGAAATATCAAAAATTTCAGGCATCGATCTCAAAATGAGATGCATTGACTATAAAAGATCAAATGATATGTTGTGTATGAAGCCAAATGAAAAGCTTCAGTATCTTGTATTCATGTTTTGTGGGAGATCATATATGCATAATTCTATAATTGAGATTGGTCACTTTTCCTTGTGCTAATTATGTATGTCTTGGTTGAATTGATCATTGAAATTTCACATTAGACTAAGGACCATCTCATCTTTGGTACCCACATACATCACACACGTCTATGTTCAATGAATGCCTTATTCATTTGTTTGATTGTACATGATTAAATATGTTGCACATGCTCAATTATATGTTGATCAAACACAAAGATTTTTCAGTGTTTTAAGTGTTTTTGGAAAGTATTTTTTTTTTGAAAAATTTCAAAAATCTATGCAACCCTGTTTTGGCGACTTGCCTCGCAGGTCAAGCCAGTCACATGCCTCAGTCGCGAGCTTACTCAGAAGGTTTTTACGACTCCCAGGTGGGTCAAAGTCACAGCTACAACAAAGACTTAGAAAATTTTCAAAAATCTGAGATTTTGAATTTCTCACGACTCAGTTTGGTGACTTGTTCGCAAGTGGAAGCTTCAGTCGTGAGTTTACTCAAAAGGTTTGGTGACTCTTGTTGTGACTTACTCGCAGGTGAAACTTCCAGTCACGAAAAACACTTAGCAAAATTTTTCAAAATTTTATCTCAAGGGTTTTTGACAACTTGTTTTGGTAACTTGTTCGCGACTCAATTCATTCATGAAAATCGCGTGTTTTGCACTCTAAATGTTATTTTAGGGCAGTTTTCAAAAACTTTTCAGTTTTCTCTTGCACATTGTGACTGTTCATTGTCTTCTTCTCACAAACTCACCGTGTTTCTCTATCAAAAACCTCCATTTTTCTTCATCATCTCGACTTCAATCTTCAAGAAAAGGTATGGGTTTTCTATCTTCCTCTAAGTATTTCATGTTTAAAGGCTTGATTTCTTGGATTTTGAGTTCTTGTTGAGATTTGATACATATGATGATTCGATTATGGGTTGGGTTCATTTTGTTGAGTTTGATTGAATGGGCTTTGTTGTGTTTGATAATATGTTGCTTGCTATACATGTGTTCATGCTCCTATCTCATTTTTGAATAGTGTATCAAGTCTGTGCTATGTGTTGTGCATGTCACCTTTATAGTAAATTGTTTTAAGGATTGTGACTTATGTTTTTATGGATTTCATAGAATACTTTGTGCCTTGCAGTGCCTGTGCAATCATCACATTTGCACACTACACGCACCACTATTGCTCATGCTTGCTTAAATACTACATACTTGATTCCTTGACCATGTTTGAGTAATAAGTATTTTTTTTCAATGGATGCTCATTTCATGGACTAACATGGATCTAATCAAGTTTATGTTTGTGTCTTGTGGATTTGCACTTGGTTCTCTACTGTGTGTATGTTATTTTGTAGATGTCTCGTCGTTCCTCTCAAGGAAAAGAACCTGTAATCGATGTTACATCATCCCCTACTAAACGGATTCAAAGTTCGTCTTAAGTTTCAAATAGTGAAAGATTCAGATATACCCTTGATACATAGACTTTCTCAAGCATTTTTGAAGATGCTCCTACTGTTGTGGAACAGGTTGTAAAATTTGATACCTTAAGAACAACATTCATTCCAAGAATCTTTGAAGCAAAAGACTGGGCTGATCTCTTCGGGAACTTCGAAGATCTGATTGATGAATTGGTTAAGGAGTTTTACTCAAACGCTAGATACACTGGCGTTGAGTTACAATGTTGGGTACGAGGAAAGGAGTTCAACATCAATCTAGACTACATTGCAAAGGTTCTTTGAATCAATAGACCATAAAATGTAGACCTCACTCCATATGATGATAGACTTCCTAAGGTACAAGATATTCTTCAAGTTCTTGGGCCAGGTCATAAGATTTCATCCAAAGGCACGTCCATTGGAATAGCAAAGTTTGCACCTGATCTGACAACTCTCAAATTGATCATGTTTTACAACCTCTATCCACTCTCGAACACTGCATTCATCAACCTTGGAAGAGCTCAATTTCTATGTGATCTCATCACCGGAGTTCAAATTGACATCTCTGCCCACATCTTCCAATTAATAGGGACAACAGTGGCTCGAACAGCAGCAAGAACATGCTTACCTTTTTGTAGTCTAATCATGAAGATCATGGTTCTTGAAGGTGTACGTCTACCAACTGATGGAAAAGTACTAGCACATCTTCGACCATTATCCATGATATCTCTTCAAGCAAGTAAGAGTCACTCCTCTAAAGCACCTAAGAGTGAATCTTTCATTCTTGCCACTCAATCAGGTCATGGCCCCGCAACACCTGTGCATATCGGGATTGCATCTCCTTACACTCCTGAGTTGCAGACCTCTAACTCTCAGCCTATATCTTCTAGCTCTCAAACTGACAGGTTAAGCACCTTGATAGAGGGTGTGTACCAGAGTATTTCCGGAATTGAAAGGGTCATCTACTCCACCAACAACCAAATTCAAATGCATTTAACAACCATTGAGACATAGTTGGATGCTATTCAACAAAAGCTTGAGGACAACCTTTAGCTATTCGTGCCAAAAAGGGGGAGAGCAAATTTCTTTGTTCATTGCATAGTTTTGGATGATGGCATACAGTAAGGGGGAGAGCAACACAGAAATAGGAAGTGTGCATATTGAAAGGGGGAGTTGTGTGAGCTCAAAAGGATACATACACACATACTTTTGTCTTACTGTTTATAGCTTATATATCTTTTGGATATTTATTGTGCTTTTGGGTACTTTGGTTTACATACTTCAGTTGTTATTCAGTTCTTGTGTTTTGTACCTTAGCTTTGTAGCTCAGTACTTTTAGTTAATATTATGCATTTCTTTTAATACATCACTCTCGTGCCCTTGTTGGATTTTATATCTTTGATGCAATTACCTTGTGTTGTTGTATCGATTGAGTGTTGGACATGCAAATGACTCTTTACATTGAGTTTATAAGCTTGCATGTATGGATGTTCATTCCTTGAGTGAATGATCATTGTAGTCATTATTTATAGTGATTGCTCATTTTTGGTCAAGTCATGCTTTAATGGTGTTATTCATTATTGCTTGATCGCATTGTGCTTGCTCCATATGCATTTCAAGTTGTCTGCTTACAATGATCGTATTATGTTGTTTTCAGGAAATACTTGCCTGTATGGTTCAAGAGCTTCACAGATTCTAGAGTTAGGTGTGAGTGAGGTTTGTTCAGCTATTCCTAACTCACATGTTAAGTCTAGAGTTTGTTTTAGGGTTTTGTCACAAAATAGCCAAAGAGGGAGATTATAAGGTTGAATTTATTCAATCATTTTATTGGCTTTATTCCGTGCCAAATTTGCTTGTAATTTAGCATTTAGAAACCTTGTATTTAGGTGGGAATCATATAAGGGTAGTGCATGAGAGATTGTGAAGAAAAGCTTAAGAGTGTGCACTCAAGCTGGGCCTTGCGACTGGATCTCGCGACTGGCTCGCAGCTGGCAAGTCACCAAAGGTGGCACATGTGTGAAACATGTAGAGGAGCTGAAGAGTTACACTAGCTGGAGCACTACAGGACAAAACTTCCACTCTGGTCAGGCAGTCAGCTTACGACTCAGACTCACGACTCAGTCAAGTCACGAGGTCAAGTCGCCAGACCACTTTGTTTGGAAAAAACTGACCTTTCGCATCCCAAACACACACCAGTATAAATACCCCTTATACCCACGTATTGTAGAGAGGTTCCAGAGAGAATTTTGAGAGAGAAACCCTAAAGAAAAATAAGATTGACTCATCCATAATCTTCATCCTTTGATTCTTCAAATTCCTCTACTCTCACCCTCTCCATTGTTACATCCTTGAGAGGTACATTTAGCCAAATCCTTTTCTTACCATACCCATATCTGTGAGAAGGTTATTTGGTACTTGGGAAGTAGTAAGGAAGGGACCAATTGATATTGATTGATGCTATGGGCTATAGTGGAATCCGGTAAGCTAAAGAAGACAAAGGTTCAGCGTAACCTCGTTGGAGCAAGAAGCTTGAAGAGCTTAGGTACACTGGGTAGATTAGGCTTGAAGGGTCTTCTGCTATTCATGTATCCCAACTTCATTCTCTAGTGAATTATTGCTCGCTTGGAGAGCGACGGAGAGGTTTTACGCCGAGGACTTCGGTTTTCTCTTCGATAACACATCTTTGTGTTGTCTTTGTGTTTGCATCTTTCTTCCCTTAATCTTTACCTTTTAATCGCTACTGTGGTTGTGATTAATTTTGGTTTAGATTATTTTACCAATTCTAATTTAGCTTATTTTCATATTCTGCTCATACATTGTTTAATAATAAGTTTGTGTTGGTAATTTGTAAATTGGGGGTCTAAACGTTCATAGGTATTTTACACACTTATTGAACATTCAAAGTGCAACCGCAAATTCAAAAAATAAAATAAAAACAATACAAAACAAAACAAAGGGGCAAGCCTTGATAAAAGGGAAAAGACAAAAAGTGAATACGTGGAGTGATTGAAGAAATATAGGAGAGTTGAAGGCTTGAAGCAATTCACTGAATACTCGGTTTAAAAATCAACTGGAGAGTGGTAAATATATATTTTTACCGAGTTGTCTAATTTTTTTTTTTTTGATTAATAAAATGAAATAGGTTTCATGAAGCTTAATTAGTCTTTTGTCATTGAATAAGAGATTAGTGGTTGCACTCCTTTTAACACTAAAGCTCAATTACTAGCTCTTGTTATAGATTTAAAATACTATTGTATCTATAATAATAATAATAATAATAATAATAATAATAATAATAATAATAAGCAAAAAGAAAGGGAAGGTATAAAAAAATTAGTAAATACCTAACACAATTGGAGCCCTTTTGTTGAGAAACGGGCTTCAAATGACTAATATCACAATGATTTGGCCCTGCCCCACCAATAATTTACCTTTCAAACACTTCTCACCAAGCCCACTCCAACACCAATAATAGCTAATGGAAAATACTAGATTTTCAAAGTTTGATATTGCAATGGGTTTGGCCCTGCTCCACAATCAATTTACCCTTCAAACAATTCTTACCAAACCCACTCCAACACCAATAATAACTAATGGAAAATACTAGATTCACAAAGTTTGATATTGCAATGGGTTTGGCTGTGCTCCGCCATCTCAATTTACCCTTCAAACACTTATCACCAAACCCACCCCAACACGAATAATAACATACATAAATTTCTAGATTTATAAATTATTTTAAATTATTTTATACAAATTGTTGATGAGGTAAATGATTATTAATAAGTAATTAAAATAGTGATAATAGTTTATGACCGATTGTTGTAAAACAATTTGTGAAAATAACATTACTAATAACAAAAACTGTCAAAGTTTTTATCAATTGCCCTAATCACAGCTAGTGAAAATTAATTTTGACATAAATCAGAATCCCAAATCGAAGTTTAGTGGATGTAAAAACACCCTTGCACGTTTAGACCCCCAAAATACAAATTACCAATTCAAGCTTGTAGACAAACAATGAACGTGCGAAAAATGTAGATAAGCTAAAAAAGAATTGATAACACAATCTTAACCAAATAAAATCACATCCACAACATAAATTAAATGGCAAAGATTAAGGGAAGAGAGATGCAAACATAAGGATAACATAGCGATGTGTTATCGAAGAGAAAACTGAAGTCCTCGGTGTAAAACCTCTCCGCCGCCCTCCAAGCAGTCAATAATCCACTAAAGAACGTAGTTGGAATACATGGACAACAGAAGACACTCCAAGCCTAATTTATCCAGTGTACCTAAGCCCTTCAAGCTCTTACTCCAACGAGGTTGCGCTGAACCTATTTCTTCTTTAGCTTACTGGATTTCGCTATAGCCCATAGCATCAACCAATATGAATTTGGTCCCTTCTTAACTGCTTCCCAAAGCACCAAACAGTCTTATCACAGATATGGGTATGGTGAGAAAAGGTTTTGGTAATGGACCTCTCAAGGATGTAACAATGGAAAGGAAGAGAGTAGAGGAATTTGAAGAGTCTCTATGTGAAGACTGTGGATGAGTCAATCTTGTTTTTCTCTAGGGTTTCTCTCTCAAAATTCTCTCTAGAAGCTCTCTACATTTTATGGGTATAAGGGGTATTTATACTGGGGTGAGAAAGGAATGCGAAGAGACAGATTTTCCCAAACAGGGCTAACTGGCGGCTTGGCCTCGCGACTTGACTGAGTTGCGAGTTCAAACCACAAGCAAATAGAATGGCCAGGCTAGATATTTTATCCTGTAGTGCTACAGCTGGTGTGACTGTTCAACTTCTTAGCACGCTTCACTCGTGTGCATCATCTGGTGGCTTGCAAGCCACAAGCCACCAGTGAGATCCAGTTGTGAGTCCCCGCTTTGTTGCACATTCTTAATCATATTTTCACACTTTCTCACACACTACCCTTACATGAATCCCACCTAAATGTAGGGTTTCTAAGTGCTGAATTACAAGAAAATTGTCACGGAATAAAGCTAACACAATAGTTGATAAATTTCAACCTTAAAATCTCCTCTTTTGGCTATTTCGTGACAAACCCCTAAAAACAAACTCTGGACTTAACATGTGAGTTAGGAACAGTTGAACAAAGCTCAATCACACCTAACTCTAGAATCCGTGAAGCTCTTGAATCATAAGAACAAGGGTCTCCTGAAACACAATAACATAATATGATCATTGAATGCAGAAGAACTTGTAATGCATATGAAACAAGCACAATGGAGTAAAGAAATAAACCAAAGCTTTGACCATACATGCAATCACTATAGAATAATGACCACAATGCTCATTCGCACTTAGAATGAACATTCGGACAAGCAAGCTATTAAGCTTAGATGCAAAGAATCATTTGCATGTCCAACACTTAACCAATGCACAATACAAAAAGTAAATGCATCTAGGAACAAGATCCTACTAGGGCATAAAAGTGATGTACTTAAAGTAGTGCATAGCAAATCAATAAGTACAAAAGCTACAAAGCAAAGGAACACAAACAAAAAGACTGCCTAAGCATGTTACAAACCATAAAAGCCTACATATCAAATCCTAAAAGCTTACAAAAGCAACATGGTTACAGATATGAAGTACTAAAGAAAATGCACAATATAAACTAAAAGTGCTTAAAGTTTCTTCCCCTCAAAATGATGAGAAGCTGTGATGCACTTGGAACATATATACTTGTTACCTGAAACACTTGCACAAAACACATTAGACCCTAAAGGTAAAGCAAGTAATAAAATGACAAGTATAATATAACAAGTAAAAAGCGATTAAGTAAACATGTTGTGAAACATATGAGCAACTTGATCAAACACATGAAAGTCATATGGAAATGACTACAATGATCACATAGCAAAGCAAAGCAAAGCAAATGATCATCCGAACATGCAATCAATGAAGCACAATAGCACAAGGAAGTATGCATGTCCAACACACAAACACGATGCAAAGAGAACAGCAAAGCATAGATACTAAATATAACTCAAAGCACCATAAAACAAACAAGAAAAATGAAACATAAAGAGAAATAAACAAAAGAAGGTTTTCTTATTAACTCAATGTCTTCTCCCCCTTGGTATATGCATCTCCCCTATGGAATATCTCTCCTTCTACAAGTGATAGAATTTCTCCCCCTAAGAATGTGCACAAGAGTCATATAGAAATGACAAAAACTTTCCGGTATACTCTCTTATAGTATACTCTCCTCCTTTTTTTCAAGAATAGTCAAAGGGTCAAGGAGAAACGAGGGCAAGAGATGAAGGTACGAACAATGATAATGATGAATGAGGGGTGAAAGATGAATGAGAAAATGAAGCTCAAACAAAAGACAAACAAAATGCTACAAAGCATAAGGTAAACATGACATGCTAGGATGAAGAAATAAGATATAGACCAATGCAAGACAAGGGTAGCAAAGATGTGTGCAAAAGGTGGCTATGTGCAATGCATGACCAATGCATGGAAAATGCACATATGAGGCAAGGTGTGTTAAGTATACAACCAATGAACCAAACATGTTCCTAATGAGGAAACATGAGAAACCCTAAAGTTTGGTACTCATCGGAGTTCCAACAACCGAGAAAATACCTAAGAGGCATTTTATCAAACACCTAGCATGCACACTATGAACAACAATGTGAAACAATGCATGAATATCATAAAATCCACCCTTAATACATACTCTTATTGCCATAAAGGGCCAAAATCCAAAGCAAATCACCAAAAGAAACCAATCCCACACAAAAATTTGACAAAAAATAAGTTTTCCCAACCTTTATGATGAAAATCCCAACCAAGAGCACAAAAACTCTCGAAAACATAATCTAAGAATTCAAAATAATGAAAAGAGTTTAAAATTACCTTAGAGATGTTAATGGAATAAAAAAAAACCATTCAAATTGATTGGGTTTTGATAAAAATATTGAAAGAGGGGTTTAAAAGAGGATGGGAGAGGTTAAAAACAGGTTTTCCACGAAAAATCCTTTAAAAAGCTATTTCTAGGCATTTCGCGACTGGGAGAGTCGCGAAATTTTCGTGAGTCGCGAGTGAGTCAGGAGCGAGTTGCGAATGAGTTGCGAAAGTCTTCTAGATGAACTCGCAACTTGAGTTGCGCGACTGGCGAGTCATGAAATGAGTCGCAAAAATTTTCGCGAGTCACGAGGTGAGTCGCAAAAAACTCAAACACTTGTTTTTCAACACAGAACATGTTTAAACAATGAAAAACAAAGTAAGCACTAAACATGAACACAAAGAGTGATAAAAATCACTTCCAAAAACATATAAAATGATCAAAAATCTTTTTGGATTGGTCCATATATAGTTGAGCACACACACATCACATTTAAACAAGTACAATCGAACAAATGAGTAAGGCATTCATTGAACATTAGGCATGTGTATCGTGTATGTGTATCATATGTGGAATAGTCCTTAGTCTAGAGTGAGGCTTCAATGATCAATTCAATCAAGTCATACATAACTAGTACTAAGTCAAGTGGTCTATCTCAATTATAGAAATAAATATATATGACCTCCTACAAGAAAATGATTACATATTTTTGAAGCTTTTCATTTGGCTTCTTTGCAATTCATAACATTTGATCATTTTGAATCAATACATCTCATTTTGAGATCAATACCTGAAATTTTTTATATTTCAATTTGATAAACAAGCCTTTGGCTTTTTAAGCACCATAAATTTTTTATAAAAGTCGCTTTCCTTTTTCTTAGTCAAATACTAGTATGTGCGACAGGCTTTTGCAGCTCAATATCTCTTTTCATTTTGAGATTTACATTGGTTGAGCTCTTTAAGCAAAAACATAAAAAAAGAGTGGGAAGAGATATAGGCACAAGTCTACGCATATATCAAAACCAACATGACTATTGACTAATCATTCATGACAAGCTTGAAGATCGATTTACAACAATCGCACAAAGATGTCAAGATTTTTCCCACAAAATATAAGTGCATATAGAACAAGCTAAGCTCGTAAATGCACAAAGCCATTTGTACGGAGGTACAAGGCAAAACTCACATGTGTTATGTGCTCAAACATATATGATCAAACTAAAACATAAAAGTAAGATCAAAAAAGAAACAATGCATAAAAGGAAATGCAAAATGCACAAAATCCATAAAGACATGACATTCAATACTTGAAGGGTCCTACAAAGATCAAAAGAATTAGATCAAGGACCAAAAGAGCAAAAGCTTAACCATAGGAACCTTTCCTCATCCAAACGGAACAATTGTTTGGAATGAGTGTCTCATGAAAAGTGAGACGAGGATTGGAAGAATGAGAACCAGACATGCACATAGACTAGGAGTTAAAAGCATTAAACACTTTCTTTAACAACATGTTATTTTCACTCAAATTTGGTCTACCCTTTTTAGCACAACTTCCATGAAGCTCAAGTTTCTCTTTTCTTTTGATTCTTTTAAGTGCATGAAACTTAGAGAAATGAGGTCTTAGATGACTAGAAGCACCACAATGGTGACACACAATATGTTTAGGTCCACTAGACTTTTTGGGAAAGGATCTAGCAACATGGTTTTATTCCTTCTTCAACTTATGACATTGAGGTTTTATATGACCAATCACACCACAATGGTGGCAAGTTGGAACAAAATTAGATCCATCCAAAGCCTTAGGTTGAGACCTAAATAGAGGCTTTGACTTCAGAGTCTTTCTCTCCACCTTTTGATTTCTTTTGTGTGGAGGAATGTACACCGATTTGCCCTTAGAGGTAGAACACACATTAGGAAAAAATCAGGTACCACAACATGATTGCAACAAATATTTTCATCATTTTGAACAATAGGTTCAGCAATCAAACACTTGGCATGCATCTTAAGAGATTCATTTTCACATTTTAGCTCATCAACAAGTTTGTTAGACAAAACAAGTTTAGCATCCAAGTCCATATTCAAACATTCAAACTCTTTCAGCTTTTCAAGAGAAATCTCAGCAAGTTTCTTATATTTTTCAACCAATTTGTTGGATTTATTGAGCTTAGCAATCAAATCATCATTTTCATAAAATAACTTGCTCAAATCCTTATGAAACTTCTTAGCATTTTTCTTAAACAGTTTAATGTTAGGAATATCATTAACACCTAAGGATTCATGTAACATAACATCACAATCATGAGGATTATCACTTATAGAGGCATTTTTACAAACACGTGGCATGTTACATTCATCAACATCCAAAACATGCATAGAAGCATACAAAGCACTATCCATGGCAAAAAACACAAGGGGCCAAGGATCACACTTAGATATTTAAACCATAACAAGTGTACCCGTTCTGATACCAATTGAAAGTTCAAAAACGTGTAAAAACACTGTTGAACGTTTAGACCCCCAAAATACAAATTACCAATTCAAGCTTATAGACAAACAATGAATGTGCGGAAAATGTAGATAAACTAAAACAAAATTGATAACACAATCTAAACCAAATAAAATCATATCCATAGCAGAAATTAAATGACAAAGATTAAGGGAAGAGAGATGCAAACACAAGGACAACACAGCAATGTGTTATCGAAGAGGAAACCGAAGTCCTCAGCGTAAAATCTCTCCGTCGCCGTCCAAGCGGTCAATAATCCACTAAAGAATGTAGTTGGGATACATGGACAACATAAGACCCTCCAAGCTCCTACTCCAACGAGGTTGCGCCGAACCTATTTCTTCTTTAGCTTACCGGATTCCGCTATAGCCCATAGCATCAACCAATATAAAATTGGTCTCTTCTAAACTGCTTTCCAAAGCACCAAACAACCTTCTCACAGATATGGATATAGTGAGAAAAGGTTTTGGTAATGGACCTCTCAAGGATGTAACAATGGAGAGGAAGAGAGTAGAGGAATTTGAAGATTCTCTATGTGAAGATTGTGGATGAGTCAATCTTATTTTTCTCTAGGATTTTTCTTTCAAAATTCTCTCTAGAAACTCTCTACATTTCGTGGGTATAAGAGGTATTTATACTGGGGTGAGAAAGGAATGCGAAGAGATAGATTTTCTCAAACAGGGCTAGCTGGCGGCTTGGCCTCACGACTTGACTGAGTCGTGAGTTCAAGCCGCAAGCAAACAGAATGGGCAGACTGGATATTTTGTCCTATAGTGCTACAGTTGGCGTGACTGTTCAACTTCTCAGCACGCTTCACTCATATGCATCATCTAGCGGCTTGCAAGCCGCGAGCCACCCTCAAGATCTAGCCACGAGTCCCTGCTTTGCTACAAATTTTTGAGCATTTCTTCACACTTTCTCACACACTACCCTTACATGAATCTCACCTAAATACAGGGTTTCTAAGTACTGAATTACAAGCAAATTGGCACGGAATAAAGCCAACACAATGGCTGATAAATTTCAACCTTACAACAAGAGTGTAGAGTAGCCAAACTTTCACTTGCTTGAGCTTAAAACAAGGCAGGAAAATGTTTGTGTAGGTTAGCAATTTAAAAGCGTACAATTTACATGCACAACATAACTATAAGAGTCTATATTATATAGAGATTTATGCTATGTCTACAATATTTTCACAATAAATTATATGTGGTAGGTTGTTACTTGCTGTTATTAGTAAGAAAAAATAATTTAGTTGTGGATTCAAATTAATAACCTGTAACAACCTGGCAACTAAGATTTGTTGTGAAAGTATTGTAAAAATGTTGTGGACGTAGCACTTCACTATTATATACAAAAAATTAAAAAAATGTATCCATTTGAGCATAAAAAGTGGTATTCAAAGTTTTCTGGGCATGTTGAATGTTGAAAAATGGAAACACAGCTTTCATGTTACTCCTGGTTGAACTTGACAGGTACTCATATGAGAACCCTAGGTGATTCCCATCAATTGCCACAAGTGCCATAGCTTAGCTTTCGTTCCAACTAATCCCAAAATTATGGACATAATTACGTCTAATTCTACTTAAGATTCAATAAAAAATCCAACTAATTTAATACATTACCCTCTTCTTCTTTCTATTTCCTCATACCATATATACCGTCGTTTTAAAATTCTAAAGCAAACTATTAAAACATTCCGAATGCCATGCATTAAATCTCATTTTCACAATAGTCATTCAACAAAAACCAATACTAGAACATACAAAGTTAATTTTAATTTTATCCAATGTACATGCTAGTTGGAAAGTTGTATGAATTTTAACATTATGATATTCTGCAGCATATTCAAATAAAGAAAACAAAGAACGATTAATTTTTCATAGATAATTACGGTTTCTAATGGTAAACTTTTTACATTATAATAATAATTACATCATTGTACACTTTTTGAAAATTTGTACAATATTGTTGTACACTTTTTTTAGTCTATAATGTAAATCTTACATTGATAATACAATGTAAATAATAATTTTCCAAAAACAATTCTAAGCACATGCAGACACGCTGCCAACATGTTATTAACCTCGCAGCTCGAACTATTTCCCCCTTAAACCCCCAAGTACTTTGTATATAGAAGGTGTCAATTCGGCTACAAAGCCCTTGGTTACTTTTGGTTAGTTAATACAATGTAAACTAATAATTTTTCTAAAATTTTATCAAATGAAAATACCATCTATTTTACTTTTTTGGACTTACTTGACAAATAGTATTAAGTTACTAATAACATCTACAAGGGTGAGGCCCAAACTGAAACAGAGGAGTGTTGTACACCTGTATTTATTTGACAAATAGAGGATCGTTGAAATTAAAGAGGTGAGTAAAATTTATATATGTTCACACCATAACTGAAAAGAAAAGAGACATAATACAAATTTCTTCACCCAGCTTGGCCTCTTACTAATAGTTCACCGGCTTCCTGCTTGTCTAAACCAATAAAGCTTAAAAATCCCATTTTTCCTGCGATGTGCTCCACACGCCTTCATGTGAATGTTGAGCTCATGGAGCGGAGAGTCGCCACCGGTTGAGATTTGAGTTAGCTGAATGAATGATTTTATCTGTTTTTGATCTCACCTTCTTCTTCACTGCAATTCTCGTTTCGTTTCTTGCTGTCTTTTTCTTTTGAACCTTCCCTCTTCAGTTTAATAACCTTACCTGCCTTCTTTTTTTTTTTTTCTTTTTTTCTTTTTTTTTTAAATGTTTTTTGGGGGGTAAAATGTATATAACTTAGTGTATACAAATCTCTCCGTCTCCGTGTGTGAGTTTGGGCGAGAGATAAGAGATGCGATCGAGTGAGTTATTGTCATTGAATGAGTAACGTCCATTAAAAGGATCCCATTAGGTGGAGTAGAGGGGAGTAGAGTAGAATTGACAAAAAATAAGCTAATTTTAGTCTAAATCCACTCCACTCTACTCCCCCTCCCTCCTCAATCCAAACGGACTATTAGTCTTCAAAAGTTTTAAATCTTCTTCATATTAATCCAAATTTTAGAAGTAGTTTACTTATTTTACCCTTTTGTTTTTACAATTTATTTTAACCCCATAAAAAAAATACTGTAAATATTTTAGAAAAATTATTTTCATAATTAACTTATACAATAAGAAAAAGAAAAAGGAAAGATAAGCATTTTTCAAGTCACTAGTAAAAAACTTTATATGCCTTTTTTTTAATTTTTTTTTTTTTAAAAAAGGCAGAGTAAATTTTATGCCTTTAGGGGCCATTCGTTTGGGTGAAAAATAGGGAAGATGAAAAATAGAGGAAGGAAAATAGGGTAAAAAATACTGTTTTTCACTGTTCATTTAGGGAAGGAAAATAGAAATGAGAGAAAACTGGGGAGAAAATTTTATCTCCGGGCCTACATTTTTTTTCCTTCTAAATTTGAAAGAAAATCTGGAGAGAAAAGTATTATGGTAGCACTTTTACAAAAATACCCTTTTCCCACTTATTTTTTTTCAACCTTTTTTTTTTTTTTTCAACGTTACCTGAACGTTCTCTTTTCTCTTCTTTTTTTTTTTTTTCCTCAACGTGACCTAATCTAATTTTTATATTATAATAATAAAAATAATAATATAAATGTATATATATGATGTGATAAATTTTATATTATGTAATGAGTACAAATAAATCTATTTTTTACATATTATATAACAAGGGTATAATAGTCAATTTATATAAATTGCATTTTCTATCCTTCCATTTTTCTCTCAAACCAAACAAAAGAATTTTCTACCCTCCCACTTTTTCACCCATCCAACCAAACACACAAGAGAGAAAACTAAATATTTTCCGTCCTCCCACTTTTTCATCCTCCCACAATTTTTCATCTTCCTATTTTTCTACTCCTTCAACTGAACAGACCTTGAGATTGGGAACTTACTCATACGGTAACGTTGTGGTAAATTAAATAATTAAACTAAACATCAGCTTGGAGTCCTTTCTTTGTAAATATGGAAGTGGGCTAAATGAGAATGGAATCTACAAAGAAGGAAGGAAGGATGGAGACGATGGGAATGAATAAACAAATAATATTTAATTGAATTAGATATGTAGTATTGAAGTTCAATTGATGTAGGTGCACACAGAATATAGATGACTAAATTAGAAAAAGTGAAATATATATATATATATATATATATATATATATATATATATATTTAACTGTTGAATGGATATTCAATTAAAATGAAAATGGTATTATTATATTCATAGGTTTACAATGTACAATCAATGTAAGATTTTTTTTTTTTTTGTAAATGTAAGATTTACAATATATAAACAAGAAGTGTACAATATTGTATATATTCGGAAAAAAAATGTATTATATTATACACTTTTGTTTAGTTAATATATACGACGTAAACTAATAATTTTTCTAAAATTTTATCAAATGAAAATACCATCTATTTTACTTTGTGGGACTTATTTGAAAAATAGTATAAAGGTACTAATAACATCTACAAGGGTGAGACCCAAACTGAAACAGAGGAGTGTTGTACACTTGTATTTATTTGATCCGTGGTATCATAAATCTCAAAGAATTTTAACTCAACGGATTTGAAAAACTATTAGAGACTTGCGATTTGAAATAAGATCTCATATGGGGCCTGGAGCTGCTCAAAACGATCATATCTCTCTCTCTCAACACCAAAATCAAAATTGGAATTTAGATTTCAACTTTCATCTCTTTTTGTAAAATTTTAGGCAAAAGTGCAAGGTGCATCCTCTAAATTTGACCACAACTTATTTTAGTTTTTTGACTTTGTTTTCGTTCCTTTAAGTTTCAATCCATCAATTTCCGTTAAACGTTTTTTTTTTAAAATCATTGAAAATAATTTTTAATAATTAATTGGATTTTTTTAATTTAAAATATTTGAAGAAAAAAATTGGACACTTAACAGCAACTTTTGACTAATTTAAGTTGACCCGGGGTCTTTTAACGCTATCAATTTATTTCTATTTTTTTTTATGAGAACGCAGTCAATTTATTAAAACTGTATAGAAAATTTTATCAAATACGAAGATACAACGTATTTTACATTTTTGGAGACATTTGATAAAATAGTACTAAGGTACTTTGACAGTGCAAGCACCTAATGACCCAAACTTAAGCGAGCCTGTACTTATAGAGTTATTTAAGATTTAAGAGTACAAATTTCTGTGTCTTGCTCTGCTTCGCACTAATGTTTCACCAGCTTCATGCTAGTCCAACCAATGATGCTTCATGACAACCCCCAGTTGAATAAAAAGAGAGAAACAACTAATGGCAAATGAGCAATTGCATGAACCTGTTGATTTCCTTGCTCCACGGCCTATGGACGTTAACTGAGGTTTGTTCCCTTTCACTTTTTATTTATTTATTATTATTATTTTTTACTGGACTATTTTCATATTTCATTTATTTATTTATCAATTTATTAATATTAATGGGTTTCAATTAGCTCAACTGGTAAAGTTTTTTATAATTGAATAAGAAATTTGGGGTTCAATCCCCGCCTACATCAAAAGCTATTGGTATCTTAGTTTGAAAATAAAGAGTTATCATCTAGAGTGGACTTCATAAGTTAAAACCCTTTAAAAATAAAAATAAAAACTTATTAAGCAAATGATTTTTTTATGTCATAACTAAGAGAGCCTATATATAATACAAACTTGTGTATCACTTCTACCTTGCACTAAAATTTCACTAGTTTCCTGCCTGTTCAAACCAATGAAGCTTCACAAGCCCAATTTTCTTGCATCATGCTCTACATTCCTTCATATCATTCTACTCTTTACTGTAACCCTTCTATGCTTGCAACTTGCTACTTCTACCGCTCTAACAAATGAGACTGGTCGTTTGGCTTTGCTCAAATTTAAAGAATCCATTGCTGATGACCCATATGGAATCTTGAGCTCATCGAATGATTCTATCCAGTTTTGTAACTGGTATGGAGTCACATGTGGCCGCCACCATCGAAGAGTCACAGCTTTGGAACTACAAGGCCATAAATTGCGTGGAACTATTACACCTTACATTGGAAACTTTACCTTTCTTAGGGTCACCGACCTAGGAAATAACAGTTTTTATGGTAAAATTCCAAAGGAAGTTGGTCATTTGTTCCGACTGCAACATCTCAACATTCAAAATAATACGTTGGGAGGAGAAATTCTAGCCAGCTTGGCCAATTGCACTAAACTTAGGGTGATGACCATAGCGTGGAACAAACTTATTGGGACAATCCCCAAGGAGCTTGGCTCTTTGTCAAAGCTTCTTTATTATCGGGTTGCTACAAACAATTTGACAGGAGGAATCCCAGCTTTCTTGGAAAATCTTTCGTTTCTCGAAATTTTTTTCGGCATCCCATAATAATTTAAAGGGAAGTATTCCAAAGAGCATAGGCCTTTTGAAAAGCTTATCTTTTTTTTGCAGTTGGAGTCAATAAACTGAACGGTATGGTCCCTTCCTCTCTCTACAATTTATCATCTATCAGCGCATTAAGATTTGAAGTCAACCAACTTAGTGGGGTTCTTCCAGCAAACATAGGCCTCACTCTCCCTAATCTCAAATTATTTACACTTGGTGATAATAAATTCTATGGGCCAATCCCTGGTTCATTATGCAATGCATCTAAGCTTCAAAAAATTGACATACCCCAAAACAACTTTATGGGATCAATTCTGTAAGGTTGAATTTATTCAACAATTTATTGACTTTATTCCATGTCAAATTTGCTTGTAATTCAACAATTAGATACTCTGTATTTAGGTGGGAATCATGTAAGGGTTGTGTGTGAGAGAGTGTGAAGAATTCAAGTGTGTGTGCATTCAAGAAGCATTCTTGCTACTGGATCTCGTGAGTGGCTTGCGATTGATGACTTGCCAAAATGCCACACGTTTGAAGCATCTAGGAAGCTGAAGGGTTACGACAGTTAGAGCACTACAAGAGAAAAAGTACAATCTAGCAAGTCAGTTATTTCGCAACTGAAACTCGCAACTAGTCCTAGTTGCGAGTCAGTCGCTAGAACACCCTGTTTTGCTGAAAAATGACTTTTCATATTCCTTCTCATACCCTACTATAAATAGCCTTATACCCATGAAATGTAGAGAGTTTCTAGAGAGAATTTTGAGAGAAAAATCCTAGAGAAAACCAAGATTGACTCATCCACAATTTTAGACATTTGATTCTCCAAATTTCTCTACTCTCACCCTCTCCATTGACATACCCTTGAGAGGTTCATTAACCAAATCCTTATCTCACCATACTCATATCTGTGAGGAGGATATTTGGTGCTTGGGAAGCAGTTCAGAGAGGACCAATTTATTTGGTTGATGCAATGGGCGTATTGCGGGATCCGAAAAGCTAAAGAAAACACAGTTAGGCTTAACCTTGTTGGTGCAAAAAGCTTGGAGGGCTTAGGTGTGTTGAGTAGATTAGGCTTGGAGGGTCTGTTGCTATTTGTGTATCCTAACTTTATTCATTAGTGGATCATTTCACCACTTGGAGGGCGGTGGAGAGGTTTTTCGCCGAGTTCTTCGGTTTCCTCTTCAATAACACGTGCCGGTGTTATCTTTGTGCTTGCATCTCTCTAACCCTTACTTTTGCCTTTTAATTGCTTCTATGTTGTGATTAATTATGGTTTAGAGTTGTTTATTTATTTGAGTATTGCTTGTACTTGTCATTCCGCACATCTATTGTTTGAGTATAAGCTTGTGTTGGTTAATTTAAAATTGGGGATCTAAACATTCACTAGTGTTTTACACACCAAGTGAACTTTCAAGTTCCAACTAATTTGAGATTTCTACTAGATCGTAAATTGCTACATCTAAGTAAGAATAAATTAGGAAGGGATTTGAACTTCTTAATGTCTTTAACAAATTGTAGCAAACTGGAATTGCTGACATTTGCGATAAACCAGTTTAAAGGTGTTTTGCCCAATTCTATTGGCAACTTGTCAACACAACTTTATTTATTGTATTTAGGAGGCAACCAAATATTTGGCTTGATTCCTGAAGCATTGCAAAATCTTATCAACTTAATTAGCTTGGGCATGGAGGAAAATTTTTTCATAGGTCTGATACCTACTTGTTTTGGGAAATTTTTGAAGATGCAGGGATGGTATTTGTCAAGGAACAAATTGTCAGGGCAAATTCCAAGCTCCATTGGTAACCTCACTCAATTGGTTGAATTCAACCTTTGTCAAAACAATTTAGAAGGAAGCATACCTCCAAGTATTAGAAACTGCCTAAGTTTGCAACAATTGGGTGTTTCACAAAATTACCTCAGTGAAGTCATACCTCAACAGGTTTTTTCTCTTTTCTCTTTGTCACTATTACTGAATATATCCTACAACTCATTTAGTGGCAAATTGCCTGCAGAAGTTGGCAACTTGAAAAATATTAATTCTATAGATGTCTCTGAAAACAATTTGTCCGGTGAAATTCTCACAACAATTGGAAATTTATTGAATTTAGAAAACCTCTACTTGCAAGGGAATTCCTTTGAAGGAATCATACTTCATCCATGGCTTATTTAAAAGGCCTTGAACTTTTGGATGTTTTGCAAAACAACTTATCAGGATTTATTCCAAAGGGTCTAGAGAAACTTTTATTTTTAAAACAATCGAACATTTTGTTCAATGATCTTGATGGCCCACTACCAACTGTTGGAGTTTTCAAAAATGTAGATGCAATATCAATTATTGGAAATAATAAGCTTTGTGGGGGTATTCCACAATTACAACTACCAAAATGCCCCAAAGTTACAAAATCAAGAAATTCTCTTGCTTCTAGAACAATAATCACAATTTTTTGTGTGGTTGCATGTCTCCTTCAGCCTTCTTGTTTCATCATTTCTTGTTCTTTATTGGAGGAAAAAATATAAAACGAAACTATCTTCTATAGTCTCAAAGACGGATCTCCTTCCAACAATTTCCTACAAAGTGCTTCATCGAGCAACTAATGGATTTTCTCTCAACAATTTGATTGGATTTGGTGTTTTGGATCAGTTTACAAAGGAGTTCTTAATCAAGAAGAAATGTTAGTTGCAGTAAAAGTCCTAAACCTACAATCTAAAGGAGCTACCAAGAGTTTTATGGTGGAATGCAATGCCTTAAGAAATGTTTGGCACTAAAATCTTGTGAAGATCTTAACATGTTGCTCTAGTATCAAGTATAAAGACCCTTTTAGATATACACCACTGTAAGTTTCTTTTTTTAAAAACCTTATCCCCTCTCCTCATGTGTGTGTGTGCTAAAAATAATTAGTATTCTCAACTAAAAAAAAGTATCAATTATAATGGCGATGAATTTAAAGCTCTTGTATTTGAATTCATGACAAATGGGAGCTTAGATATGTGGCTACATCCAACAATAGATTGCGAAAATCAATAAAAAATTTGAGCTTTCTTCAAAGAATAATTATTGCTATTGATGTGACTTCTACATTAAATTATATGTACAATCATTGTCAACAACAGATCATACATTGTGATTTAATGCCAAGCAATATTCTTCTCGATAATGAGATGATTGCTCATGTAAACGACTTTGGTTTAGCAAGACTCCTCACAAGCACCAATGATTCTTCCCAGAAATGTACTAGTACAATTGGGTTAAAAGGATCTATCGGCTATGTTGCTCCAGGTATAACCTCTCTTATTTAGTTTTGAATCTTCAACAATCCTATAATATGTTTCTTTTTTAAAAGATAAGAATTAACTACTTGTATTTTTGAGCATATAAGCTTTTTAATATTTGTAAAATTAGTATAAACATATTAACATACTTTCTTGCTTAATATTTCTGTCTCTAATAACAAATATTCAATTGAGTACATACATGCACAAAATTAATTTTACATAAAATTTAAAATAAAATAATTAATATAAAAAAAAATAAGATTCATACACTAAGAAATGCCTAAGTTAATTTGGCGATGGACATTTTGATCCTTTGGCTAAGCTTTGTATGCATTTTACTTCAATCAAATTGAACATGCAAAAAAAAAAAAAAAAAAAGTAATTTGGCCCTTCAGGGTAAAGTTTCGTATATTTTCCTTCCATTGCGGAAGTAATATCATATTTCATATTACTTTTCTATATAGATTCATTTCATTTTCTTTGAATTTGCATTTTGTAAACCTTTATCCATATTTTTCATTATAGATAGAAATTGCCTAATTTCCATCCATTCCACAAGTTGTAGAGTATGGCATGGGTGTTGAGGCATTGACTGAGGGGGATTTATATAGCTATGGAGTCCTTGTGGTGGAAATGTTTACAGGAAGGATGCTCACTGATGATATGTTTAAAGATGGTCTGAATCTCCATAATTTTGTTAAGATGGCATTACCAAAAAAGACTTGCTCAAGTTGTCAACCCAATGCTTTTGCCAAGAGAAGTTGAAGAATTGGGAGTTGCAAATGGGGTAAAGATGGCTACAGAAAAAGATGACAATGATAAAGAAATTGAAGTAGAAGAAACTAATAATATTGAGGACTCTAGGCATGTTGATGCTGACATGCAAAAGTGCTTACTCTCAATTCTTAACAAGTGTTTTCATTAGTTTGGGGATCTGCAGAGGCAGACCAAGTAGAGCTCAAGTAAAGGGTATTTAGTTTTCATTATAAGACTATGTTAAGTTGTGTCCTATTCATTTACTTTGATTTCATTTAGTCCCCAAATACTTCTATTAAAAAAGCATGGAGATTTTATGTTGACATTTTTATTAATTTTGAGTAGATTATCATAGCTAATTGTAAAATTGGATTTTCATTTCTCATTCATGATCAAAATACTAAACAGAAATTGTCATATTATTAAAATCCACAACCTTCTTGTAATAATTCCTATCCCTTTTCTTATGTTATCAAGGTTTAAAATGGGGAGCTAACGAATTTTTTTTGTGAATTGCAGAGATATGAAACAAATAGAAGAAATTAAATGCCTTTAATAATGCTTGGATAAAGCATGGGATTAGGCATTTCTACCTGATCTGTTATAATATTATGCTAGTTTAATATCCCTTTTATGAAAGGATCAATGGATGATTTTCTTTCACTTCTAGTGTTGGAGGAGTGATTTTCTTTCTCTTCTAGTGTAGGAGTGTTCTCCATGTACTGTGCTTTGTTCTACTACTATAATGTGTGACTGTGTTTGTACTAATAATCTAGTCAATTCCTAAAAGCCTTTTATGGATGCCATGTTAGTTTAGAACTTTATAATATATGGCATTATTCTAGTGTACAAATAAAAGTGGATCTTTTATTTAATTTCCCTTTAAACTTATTGTTTTAGATTACATTATCTTGTGGCTGTAGAGAGTCTATCAATCAATCTAAGATTACATTATCTAAGACTTTAAACAAACACTTAAAAGAACAATCACCTTTCACTGCCTAGAATTAATTCTTCAAGGATTCAGGTTCGAATATATATTTTATTGAAAAAGAAACAAAGAATACAATTTATTTGAAGACCAAAAGGTCATTCAGCTATCAAAATTACTAAGCCTAAAAGAAGCCCACTCGACCAACAAAACAAACCAAAAATACAGAGTTTACCTGTGCATTAATAGCACAAGCTAAACAAACATCTGTGAACTACGAAGAGGAGAACACTTGTTTAAGCAATCATCCTTCCAAGCACACAGCAAACAGTCTAGCACATAGCAATAGCCTTAGCAGCTAATTGGTAATCTATAGCAGCAACAATCTGCAGAATCCAGTCATTTTTGCACCTCTATCTGTAATTACTTGCAAGAAAAAAGCAAGCAGCTGACTTCAGTAAACAGCTCAAATGCAACTCACAACCCAAGCGAAGAAAATAAATATAGTGCAATACAATCAGCCATAGTTAGTACAGCATCCTACTACCACAAACAAAATCAGAACCTATGCCATTTTCCATTTATCCAACAAGTGGCTTCATTATATAACTCAAAATCCAAACAAATTCCGCAATTTACCGCAGAAATTAAAGATCATTGAACCGTGGAGATCAAAATAGAATTGTTTAAGCCCCAAAGTCAGCAAAGAATCCTGTTTAGAGTGGAATTAGGGAATTTTGCTTTGAACTCAAGCTTGCCTCTAACATCTTTTTTTATTTTTTGACAGGATTTGCTCCTTAGTTAAGATTGGGCCATTATGGATGATAGCCTTCCTTTGGCTCCAAATATAATATATAGACGCCCACCATTCAATCTTACATATGGATGCTCTAGGTCCCTTCCCTTAGAGGATCCTAACAGCCCAATCGCCATAAACATGTGTCCAGAAAGATGGCTCCTGCTTTCAACACAACCCCTGCATAGCACACAGAATGTCACTCGCTAGTGGTTAATTTATTCTTGATCACCAATCAGCCAATGAGAGCATGATTTGGTATGGTAAGGTTGAACCACAAGAGCTTCCACCAGTCCACCACTTCAGCCTTTATCTCTTAATGCCTCGTATGTGGCTGCACAAGAGAAGCAACCTGACTTAGTGACGGTCCACTTAGCCTTATCTCCTCTTCCTTTAGATCTATGAGACTTAATTGGCTTCAAATTATGAACAAATCCTCAGATCTAGCAGGCATCCAAACCAAAGTTCTATTTTTTAGGACTGAATCCACCTTAACCTCATAGCTAATTGCTGCGTCATATATAGTCCTATATGTTTCCAAATTTAAGTAGAAGTATCTCTCACGTCTTAAGATTGAGTGCTACAAGAGGTCAAAATCTAAGCATACATGTCTATTAGATAGAGTATCTATCTGTCTGCCAACTTGTCAAGTAGCTAATGGATGTTGATTATTGTTCATGATGTAAATTGGGTTAGACTTAGGGAAAAGAATATATTCAACCGTGTTTTTTAATGTTCCCATGTATATGAGCAAGCAAAAGAGAGAGTCAGAGAGATGCATTACAACAAATAACTAAAAATATAGAATGGTATAAAAAAACAAAAGAGCTCATAAATCATGAAAAACGATTTCAAGAAAACATTAAACAAATTAAGGATTTCAAGAAAACCAAGTAATAACTGAGGAACAGATTATTAGACAAATTAAGGATGATGGTGCTTGCAATATAAATAATTCTATCAAAACCAAGTCCCTTTTTATTGAATTGAAGGAGGATAACTTCTCCATTTTTATGCTAGTGTAAATGGGAATCTTGTTTAGAGGACTTATATATGCTTTTATGAGTCGTTTAGTTGATGTGGTTAAAGATTGAATTTGCAGGTGAGTGCTGCATGTTTTGTGATTGTGCTTCTCAGTATATCTCTACATCTCTTTGGAAATGAAATCACTCATTCATCCAAAACAGAAGTGTTCGGATTCAAGAAGTTTCTTGATTTCAACTTTCTTGAAATGTAGAAGTCAAAAGGATAAGCTTCCAAAATGGCTAATTCATGTCAACAAATTCTAGTTATGTATATATGTTCTTTGATTGAAAAACTATAGGTTTATGAGCGCCTACGAAGACATAATCACAACATCAAGTCCATTAGGAGTTATGGATTATTGAAGTGCTTGAATTACATTAATTAAGGATCAATCTCATTCTAAAATGATATAAAGGAGGGGACAAAATTATCAAAGAAGGACAAATCATTTAAGATTGATAAGTAAGATGAATGCTTGTCTGCAATATTTTATCCAAGGCCTTCTTTGGAAATAAGAGTAGGGAATTATTTATTCCTCTTCAACCATTCACTTAGCATCAACAACCAACATCTCAAACATGCACAAGGGCCAAAACCAAATTTTCCATTGTCAAAAACTTTGTACACAAGCTTCAAAATATTGAATATGCTTGGAATCTTTTAAAATTTACTAAAATTATGAATAATCAGGATGACCAGTAACAGTAGACAAATATTGCAATGGCAGCCAGCTTTGTAAGTGGCCATATCTTTTTGTCTCCAGCCAAGGCCTCATAATTAGGATGATCATTTGGAGAAATGGTAGAGCTTATTATACATTTGGTTGGTACAACCCAATCTAATCCTCTTGCATTCCTACATGGATGGTTTTACTTGGACAATAGAAAAGTAGCATAAACATAAGTCCAACAGGCTTAACTGAATCTTATGTCTCCCAGAATGTAGTTCATCAACATACTTCACATAAAAATGCCTCAAGAAGATCAAGAAACTAAAACATGATTTCACATTGCTAATAAACAAAGCATATTTACCTACCTCTATACCACCCAAGTCAATGCCCAAGGATACAAAATTTATGTTTTCCTTTTTTTTGGTCACTTGATAGAGTTTCAACAAAAAATATCCCCCACCCCACCCCCCCCAAAAAAAATCCTTAAACACCTAGCTAAAAATCAATGGTAGAGCTTCCAGAATTTCTTTCCTCCTCTCCTTGTTTCCTAGTTGATGGCTGAAATACAAGATTATGCACAAATCCAATTGGTCATTGACAGAATCCAGTTAGAAATCTTTGAATGCCAGCAAAAGCAGATACTATGTCCAAACTGTTGAAGCGCCCTCTAATGTCATTTTCAATGTATTTTGCAAGACACTTGCACTGCTTCTCACCATTAGTCTACAGAGATGGGAAAGAATGTAAATAAATACAAGTAATAGATTACATCAAGAATAGCCATAAAATTTTAAAACACAAATCCACAGCAAAGCACTTCTAAGAGCAAGCATTAAGTTAAAAATTGGTGAGTTCACATCTGATTTAATTATGTTGGGATGAAAAGCCTAGAAAATACCTGATATTGAGTAGGAAAAAATAAGTCAAGAATCCAGGAAAAAAGATTGTCACATCTTGCTTTGCATAAGATATTAATGTAATGAAATAATTATAAGGATGCAATAGCAATGATCTTTGGATCAAATGGCGTCTTTCCTTAGAAATATTGGTGGAGGGTTAAGTCACAACCATATTATAAGTATGAGTTACATATATGTATATATATACGGGTAACATTGTAAAATGTTCATTACAGTGTTAATCATCTCCAACTAAATATTTAAGAGTTCATATTGACAATGAGAAAACATTTCCGCTTGTACAATGTTTTGGGGTTGGGGGGGAGGGGGAGTTGAAATGGAGGAACTATATTCTTTCCTCATGACAATCTATACTTCAAATTCTTTATTACTTCTATGCCTGCATAATTCATAGGAAAAGGCAACGGCATGAATTATGTGCAGTATATGGAAATCGATGATAAAACACACGTCAAGTTTGCTGACTCAAAGGAAGAGAACAAGACCAAAAAAAAAAAAAAAGCAAATTAACTTCGTATCAGAGTGTTTGCCTTTTCATTTACTCGTCCTCCTTGAAAGAATTATCATAGCAAAACAGTTGGTTCTTTGATTAAACAGTGTGACTTATAGCTCATTTCATGATTAGAAGCAAGAGATGTCAAACCTTGGTGCAATGGTAATTGCCATCTACACCAAGCGGTGTATCATACGTTTGAGTCTAGGAATTAAGCTTTCTGAAATTGTGGATAAGGTTACCTAGCAACTATCTCTCCTAGACCACAAAATGAGTCTTGTGCACTAGGTAGTAGGTACACCATTTTTTCATGTTAGAAGCTAGGCCTTTCTTATGAGCATCCATGATATGCCCTGTTTTTTTACACATAGAATTCAATTTAAGAATTCCCTGTTAATCATTGTTGTCAAAACTGTACCGGGTAGAAGTTTATTCCACATATGACGCTATAAGACATTTATTATTATTATTTTTATAAGTAATGGCTATAAGACATTTTTTTTATCTATTCAATATGTATTTGTAAGTACTAAATGATAATATGAGAATAATAAGAGTATATAAAGTTAATACATTCTACTATCATTTCATATTCCACCCATTGTAGTAAAGAATGAAACCAAGTGTAAACAAAATGAGAGGAAATAATCTAGAGGAAACCTATTAGCCTAACCTTAATCAAGAGTATGCTTTCAAGTCTCCCTACCTATTCCTATTCCTTGTTCTTCTTCCCCATTCCTGTTAGTGTAGCCAACAAGCTGGAAAAAAATACAGACTTCCTGTGGGGTGGGCTTCATGGGGAGCATAAATTCCATTTGGTTTATTGGTCAACTATGTGCAATCCAATCCATGGGGAGCATAAATTCCATCTGAAAGCTGCTGATTTTTAACCAAGCTTTGCTTGGAAAATGGCTGTGTAGGTATGGGTTGGAACAGAAGTCTTCATTGTACAGTACTACTTGATGCTAGAGGTACTCTGGAATGGTAAAAGGTCCTTATGGGGTAGGCCCCATGGAAAAATATCAGTAAGGGTTGGGAGAATTTTGCTTCATACACTCGTTTTGGGGTGGGGGTTGGTTCCCAAGTTTTGTTTTGGAAGTATCATGGGATAGCAATGGGACTTTCCAGGATAGATACCCTGAGTTGTTCAGGTTTGATGGAGACAAAGAGGTGTTGGTTTCAGAATTCAGACTATTTTGAATGGGTCAGTGGTCAGGTGCATTGGAAACCTGTCTTCATCTTAGAAGCACAAGACTGAGAGTTAGATTCTGCGGCCCAATTTTTTGGATGATCTGTATGCAGTGAAGGTAACCCCTACAGGTCCTGATAGATGGGTTCTGCTTCCATCACCTAAGACTGGATTACAAGTTAAGGGCTGTAAATCCTATCCAATTTCCTTGGGAATGCATACGGAAAACGCTAACCCTACCTAGTGTTGCATTCTTTGTTTGGGTGATGGCTCTTGGGAATATATAGGTGACGGATAATCTTCTAAAGAGGGCTTTTATCATGGCAGACTGGTGCTGCCTATGCAAATCTGATGGTGAGTCAGTGAGTCATCTCCTGTTACATTGTCCTATTGCTTGTGACCTGTGGGCTTTTTTCTATTTTTCCTAGTTTGGATCACTTGGGTAATGCCAAGTTATGTTATGGCTATGTTAGAGCGTTGGAAAGGAGCCTAGGGATTCCGTAGATTCAAGAAAGTGTGGGGTTCCATTCCTGATTGTCTTATGTTGAGCATTTGGATGGAGAAGAATCAACCTACATTTAAAGGAAAGGAGTTAACTTCGCCTAATTTCAAGTTCATGTTTTTGAAGACCCTTTATGATTGAAGTTTGAAATGCTATACTTTCTAGGTGAATTCTTTGATGGAGTTCTTGGATTCTTCTCTTATTTGCCAATAATTTCTACGCTTGTATCTTTCTCTGCTCTTTGTTTCTACTTTTCATTGGTGTTTTTCATTTTTTTACTGTATACTTCCTGCAAACGCTTTCTGTTTTCACTAAATTGACATTACTTAACATAACAATAAAAGAAATCCAAAGTAGAGACAAAAAATAAATTATGCTTAATGAGTTCAAAAACACAGGTAGTGTAAAAGAGTACGAAATACTTTATCATAAACCATATGGCATAACACAGGAGAATGTAAAATAAACAATTTGTCCCCTAGATATTGAAAAGGAAAAGCAAAAGAATTACACTGAGACTTCCTCGTATATGAAACCACTAGAAGCCATGCAATAGGGACTCGGGTTGAGGTATGTGCACAGGTAGAAATAGCCAAGAAAAACATGGTTTCTGAACCATTTGGACCCAATTAAGGACTCCAATATGGTCTATAAGGACGCAACCTAATTAAGTTTGGGGGTGGGTTCAAGGCGAAGGTGTCAAGTTCCAGAATAGAAGAACTCATCCAAACTAGATATTGAAGTCACTAAAATAAAACTATTGTTTATAATTTTTTTAGAACAGCATTTGCAATATAAGAGTCCTAATAGCACGTCCAACCATCTAGATTCCAGACCCATTAAACATCTCATTATCCCTATACCAACATCTCAAGTTCTTATCCTTTTCACCAAGTCATATGGACATTGACAGAATCATTTGCAAAGAGCCAAGTTAGTACCTTACCCAGGTCCTTTTTTGTATTATTGTCTTTGGTGACCACCTAGAATGATGGCCTACAATCAGGTCTGCTAATTCTTGACATGTATCAGAGAATTTAGTCTCTACAACCAAGGTTGGGAGAAGGCTTCCCATTCCAAAATCTTCTTGTGCTTATGGATCATATTTGACCATTCCTAACTCACCCGAGTGTCTCATTTCTTTGTTGAACTTATCTGTTGATATGCATTCAACAATTGATGCATCAGGCTCCCATCTCATTCCTATACCCACACTAATGCATTTACAATCCATCGGTAGAAGCACCCATTTTCTCACCGAGTACAATTTCTACAACAACAGTTGATGATGGAGTCCATACTTAAATCTAACCTCAAAGTAAAATCCATTGTAAATTATTATATTTTAATGCATAGAGGATAAAGCAACTTTGCAGATATTGCAATTTCAAATATTTCTATAACATTATCATTGAGAAAATGTTGAAAAATTATATATATTTGGTAGTACGATTATTCAGGTATTAAAAGATCCATACCTCAAAAATGAAAAATCCAGCAGGTTTAACATCAAAGCAGCCACATTGCAAAGATGGAGAAGAACATCCATGCCATTAAGACCACCATCTAATGCAAGTCTTGGTTCATGTCTACCAACCTCAGCTTGTAGCCCAGAGATATTGTCACTCAGTACGTACAGTGGATTACTTACAATACCTGCAAGTTTTCCTTTCACATCCTTTAATGGTTTGAACCGTGATCCTTGCCTCAATTACATCCTAAGTGGCTTGTAATAAAGTGCATAAGAAGAAAGAAAAGTAATCAGAGATATTGTATTTTGCTGGAAGGAAGAGGGGAAAAAGATGAGAGTGAAAAGTAAAAAACTTAAAAAATTGATACACTCCAATTTCTCATAGTAAAATGAAAGGCTAATTACAAACATTTACCATATCAACTGAGTTGCATTGTCCCACTAAAGTTTAAAACAGAGCAATCAATCCCCTAATGAGGAGAATTGTGTACATTACTAAATTTAACTTAAAGATAGCCTACTAAGTAATCAACAAATATTTCCCTTGCATCCTTGATATTGAACCCTCTAATACCACAAGAACACAGGACACAATTACTACAGCATGATAAATGGGGCTATGGTTTATTATAGGAGGCATGTATTAGTGGTTATTTGGTTAAAAAGGAAATCAAGAATGCTGTTAAAGGCCATCTTACTAAACATAATAATTTTTTTTTTAAAAAGAATTAAACATAATCTTTCAGGAAATTTCATTAGATATAGTAGCAGTATCCTTTACAAGCTAAAATTGAGGACTTGTATGTTGAATAACAACAACAACAATCAGACCTTCGGCCCAAAATTTTGGGGTCAGCTAAGCATACTCAACGGACTAGTCAAGGTTGGCCTCATGTATTTTCATAGCCAATCCCACGCCCAGAAAAAGGAGGGTTGCAGTAGGTTTTGATGGCTAAGCTAAAATATAGCCACTCTATTATAAAAGGATCCACTTGTATGTTGAATAATAGATAATCTAAAATTGGAGACTATCTTAACTTATCAAAAAAGAAAAAAAAAATTGGAGACTAACTTTCACTTTCTATTTTGAATAAATGATTTACTAGACGCAAATTAGAAACTTCGAACATTTCATTTCAACATGTAACACTGTCCAATATATGGATTGTGTGATGAACACTATCATTGTTAGCATGTGAAATTATTGAAATTGGGACCATTATATTACAATGATAAATCCACTAACCTGCAGTCTGCAGACCATAATTTTGCATATTAAAAACTATCACGTAACGCGCGACAGGGCTTAAATCATTTGCAATTCCAATTCCAATAGCAAGTGCAAATCTTCCAGTTCCTATAAACACTGTGACCAAAGCAAGAATTTCATCCCCAGCATTGAAATTTCTCTATTCTCCACCACTCTCCTAGTTCAAAATCTACTCAATAAATTGGCTTCTCACAATAATGAAAAGCTGAAGGCAAAGAGACCACCATTGTCTAAACTTAACAGAACTCTGGAAGCGGAGAAGTTAAGTCGAAACATGAACCCAACAAACCTTCACTGGGCTTTTAGGATTGAAATTCGAGTTTTTATGTTTCATTCATTAATTAGAAGGCCTTACTCTTAAACACCCAGTTACCAATTTTTTTGTGTGAATTTTTTTTCGTGGCTAATCTTCCTCATTTTCTAAGCATCCAACAAAAGGAAATGAAAGAAGAAATTTGCCACCTGGAGAACCTCACAGCCAGTTCAGGAGAGCTCCTTGCTTCAAAGACAAGGAAAAGACACAGCCACGGTGAGGGAATGTGAATGAAGAAAAGAAAAGTTTGGTCAGAATCAGATAGGGGTTTCTTTTTCTTATTATAGATGGTAGTTTTTGGGCTTTCCGTCTTTAGATTCATTGAATTTTTATTTTTATTTATTTTTTTTATTTTATTAAAGAAAAAGATTTTGTCTATACTGGCTTCTTTAGCAAATAAATTAAGCTTAAAGGGAGTAAAGAAGGATTTTTTTTTTTTTTTTTTTTTCCATCTATGTTTGAGATAGTTTATAAATTTCCGGTTATCTTTGGAACCAACCAATTTTTTCTTCTATATATGGTAAATGATCAAATATATGTAATCCATTGCTTTTTTTGTTAAATCCAATGAAATTACAATGATAATAAATGCAATCTAGGTAAACAATAATGCAATTTTCAACTTTTTCTCTTTCATGTGGTGTACAGTTAATGATTTCTTTAAAAACTTCAGCTAGATTTAACTTAGAAAGTAACAAATTAGAGACATTTGCTCATTTTTCAAACATAGTGTGTGTTTAGATAGCTCTTATTTTGTTGAAAACTGAAGATAATAAAAATAATAATAAAAAAGTTATTGTTTGAACTTTGATTACTGTTCATATGTCTAATTACACTGTTCATGTCCCATGAACAGTGCAATAGGCAAAAACGCAAACAATCCAAACACAAACGCCAAATCCAAACGGAGTTATAGAGGGAGAAATTGATTAATTTCAAAGATAAGTGGGGGAATTGTGAATTACCCTAAACATAAAGGGCTGAAAATGTGTTTTCTCCTATTTTAAAATTTGATTCTTATTCAAATTAAAATCAATTATTGAGTAATATGGTTCTAATATGATTATGATTATGAATGTAGTCATGAACTCTAAGATTTTTTATTTATTTTAATGTTGTCACATAAGTTTTTGAAAGCTCATATTTTTCTACACTATGGCATCTAGTTATATTTTATTGTAATTATAATTATGATTAAAAATTTCTATATTTAATAACTTTTTATTTTGGGTTCTTGTTAAGCTTAAATCTAAATATAAGTAACATATCCTTTGAAAGAAAGTAAAGATCGACACACACTACAAATTATTCAATAAATGATCTGTATAAAAAATAATACTACAAATTATTTGCAAAAGGAAAAGATTCACCCTTATTAAGTCATTACAAGCACTAGTTTAAAATCATTACACAAATGGCTAAGAGTGTTGTAACTCAATTGACACCTTTTAGTGTGTCCAATAATGAAGACATTCAAAGATCAATTTTCTCCTCATACATTGTAATTATCAAATTATTTTAAAAAAAAAAATCATGAATGATTGTTGTCCACACACTATGCAACTCACATGCTCTCTTCACAAAGTTTTTCTCAACTCCAAAAATTAGTGTATTAGGTTAGATTAGATAGAATGTTAACATTGTTGATGGCTATTTTGCGAATATCTTATAAACTCATATGAAATAAAGCCCGAATTCTTTATGGGCCTAATATCTCTATTTTAAAGCGTTTTATTTCATACATAGCCCAAGCCCATGTATCTTTTAATGAGTAATTGAATGAGTGTGGTTAAGAGGAAAAAGAATAGGTCTATTTGGACTTGTTCATGAACCCAAACTTGGGCCTCACAAAGTAAGTTAGGTACACTCAGTAGATGACAAAGGTTGGATGGCCACAAACGCACACACACCAAAAAAAAAAAAAAAAAAAAAAAAAAAAAAAACACTTATTAAAGATACAAAGTTTAGCTATAAACATGTTTGGACTCATATTTTTCAACTCATTACTTAACAAATTATGAGTATGAGAGTATCTATGTGAATTATTTAAGTTTAAACAAGTTACATGATTCGTTAAGAAAGTTATATGACTAAAATTACACATGGATGATCTTTTTAATTATGTTGGAAATGTTTACAAGAAGGATGCCAACTAAAATTACATAGGGTCTATAACAAGTTATATTTCCCTTTTCATTTAACATAATGCTTTGCAATCATCAGTAACAGGGTTTATATGCGTTCCATTTCCTCAACCTCAAGGGAGGAAAAACATATGGTGTTATGTGATACGCATTATTAATTTCAATTGTATGTGATGGTTTATTTATTCGAATAGAGACATAAAGTTTATGTCTATGAATGTGAGTAATTCGTACTGTGTTTAAGTACATCAAGTTCGGTTACTCTATGCCTAGAAGATTTCTCTAAAAACAAAACAATATATACCAAAGTTAATTTGGGGCCCAACATAATTTGGAGGCTAAGGAAAGAAATTTATGCGAGGCCTTTAATGTAAATATTAATTAAACAAAATAATTTAATACTAATCAAATCAAGGTTAATTTGATACATTAAATATATAATTTGATGAACAATACCAACTAAACTAATGTTAATTTTATATAGAGAATTGAATATTATAGTTGAACTTGAACCATAAATATTAATAAAAATATATTACGATTAAAAAAGATACTTTATTTTGGATATATGATGATACATAGTTTTTTTTTTTTTTTTTTTTTTTTGAGAATCTGATGATGCATAGTTAGGTAAAGTTGTAATCTAATTTTTAATTTTATATCTTGTTTTTAAGAGAGAGAGAGAGAGAGAGATTATTTGGTATGTGGTTTTGTAGGATATGTTAAAGTCTCAAACTATTAGGGGAGATTAATCTATAATTGATGATATAACACATTTGCAACATTTTTTTGAAACATTTTAGGGTTTTAATTGGGTTAGGGTTCTATTAGTCTCATACTTTGAGAATCTTAACAGAAATGAAAAGAAAAAATGTGCTAAAAACACTATAAAATGTTCAAAATATAATATGACATTGACTCTCATTTCATTTATGAACTTCATCAATTTAACTATTGAATGTTTAAATAACCTTTTTGTGATTAATAACATGGCAATTTGTAAACTAATAGTAAAATTTGTAATATCCTTAACATCATTAATAAAAAAAATGTACAATTTTTAAAATGTATATGTAATTTTATAAAAATTTGGGTCTTTAACCATTGAAAATGGAGCCTTTTTCCAAAGGGGAATTTTGCTTTTTGGTGGGAACTCAGGCCTATATAAGTGAATAATAACAAAACGAAAGAAAGGAAGGTAAGAAGAGGAGAGAGATTAAATACTTTTTTCTTTTTTCTTTTACGCATGGAAGAGTGAGTTAATGGCCTAGACACTATCAATGTACCCTTTAAACAACTTTTACCAAACCCACCAACACTAATAATAAATAAATAAAAAAGAGATGGAAAAACACTGTTAAGGTTGCTAGTGGCAGCACTAATCAGTAATCACAAATCAGACAGCAGTGGATGCTCTAACTGAGGCTTGTTTTCTTAATTTCCATTATGACTAATTATTCTGCTTTCACTTTCTCAAAAGCACATTATCAATTTATTAATACTAAATCCTTGAAAAATTTACCAATTGAAGATGCCACGTATTTTTACATTTTTGGAAGCATTTGACAAATAGCATTAATGCACTACAAGAGTGTAGAGTAGCCAAACTTTCACTTCCTTGACTATTAACCATGGCAGGAAAATAACATGTCATCAAAGATGCCATGTAGCCTTATCCTTTACTTTGGATCTACAAGACTTATTGGCCTTGGAGTATGACGAAACCAAGTTCTATTTTTTAAGATTCAATCCACCAAAGCCTCATAGATTGTTGCATCATATATAATCCTATATATTTCCAAATTTAAGCGGAAGTGTTCCAACTAGGTGTTAGTGGTCAAGCCATAGGAAGATTTTTTTCCCAAGTTGATCTAACCCGATTTAGAGCATCAACAATAATACTCTAAATGAAATTTTAATTAAAAAAAAAAGTATCCATTAGCTATTTGACAAGTTGGCCAGACAAATTTTGAATCTAATAGACATGTATGCATAGAGCATTAACTCTTGTAGCACTTATTCTTAAGACAAAGAAAGAATGTGAGAATGTGGCACAGAAGAATATATTAAACCATGATAACTAATGATAGGACATATGTGATTCATGTTAAAAACATATGTCAATGTAAAATTGGCTAATCTGTTAGGACATATGTGGTTCACTTGTTAGAAACATGTCATTCTTTTATGTAATTGGCTAATCCTTTGACAAAACATACTTTACTTGTATTTGGGTAGATCTAGGATGTTTTTAATGCTTCAAGAAACCTTGTTTCAAGATCAACTGTTAAAGCATTGCAAGTCTATCCAAGAAACAAGTTGAAGAAGTGCCTGTCATTAAAGCCCGACAGCTTCATCTATCGAGCTTTAATAAGAAGCTGTTTCAGCCCTGAGGCTCGATAGCTGTTCGATAGCACCTCGACACCTCTAGCTGTCGAGGTTTAAGAAAAACAGAATTTCAGATATGTTTTGATTCCAATTCGTGGATATGTCTTTGGGCCTTTTTTTCCCATAACCCTAGATATATATAAAGATTATTTAAAGGGTTGTATTTGAAAAGATAGCTGAGACACAAGTTGCAAAAAGTTTGTTCAAGCAATTTGTGACCGGAGACAAAGTTTGCCCTAGTTCATCTCTTTGTGAAGAAGCTACTGTGTTTTTGCACCATAGGATTTTGTAACCAAGCATCTTCTTGTTCTTCATTGTGAGGATGAACTAAATAAATTTGCAGCCAACATCTTTCTCAAGTTGGTGATTGCAGTCACGTATTGGAATTCGCGCAATTGGTTAGTCACGTACTGAGAGCCATGCATTGAAAATAAGAGATTATCACTACAGAACAAGTTCAATTGGGTATTGGTGTAAGTTGGTATAAAGTACTGGGATTCCTTTACTTGTAACTGCTTGTTATGATAATAGTGGATTCTTGGGAGTGATGACCTTAAAATTACCCGGTGGGGTTTTTCCTTACAGGTTTTCTCCATTCGTAAACAAATCACCGTGTCAATTTATTTTCCATTGCACTTTAGTTTATTGGTGATTTGTTTGTGCTACCACACGTTTACATGTTAAATTAGTTAATTAATTAAACTTGGCTAATTAATCAATTAATCCATCACAATGGGTCAATAGGTTTTTGGCCTACTAAGTGGTATCAGAGCAAGTATACTCTGATTAAGGTTCAATCCCTGTGTGTGATCCATTAACCCCTGTTGTCATGGATAGAGGACAATCTCTTATTATCCATCCTTTATTTGATGGGACTAACTATGCATATTGAAAAGTACGCATGAGAGTTTTTTTACAGTCTCTAAATGAGAAGGTGTGGCAAGTTATAGAGATTGGTTGGACCAAGCCAAAGGAAGCGCCGGCCAATTGAGATGAGGCTAAGATCAAGGCAGCAAACTTCAATAGTAGGCCATTGAATGTGTTGTTCAATGCAGTCACAAATGAGGAATTCAAGAAGATATCCTTAACTAAAACTGCAAAGGAAGCATGGACCATCCTCTAGACAACCTATAAGGAAACAAAGGTTGTCAAGGATTTGAAACTACAGAGACTCAATACAAGCTTCGAAGAGATAAAGATGGAGGAAGATGAGTCATTTGATGAGTTCTATACTAAACTCAAGGTCATAGTGAACTCTGCCTTTAATCTTGGAGAAACTATCCCAGAACCCAAGATTATGAGAGAAGTGCTCAGATCTCTGCCCGAAAGATTCCATGCCAAGATCACTACGATTGAGGAATCGAAGGATATTGATAAAATTCCTTTGACAGAGCTGGTTGGAAATCTACAGACCTATGAGTTGGATTTGTCTAGAATCGGAAAGACTAGCAAGAGCAAGAATATGGCATTGAAGGCCAAGAGCAGTGGGACGAAAGAGTCTTCAGACGATGAAGATTCTAAAATGAAGTCCTACATCACCAAGCAATTCAAGAAGTTTATGAAAAATGTCAATGGGAAAGGTTTCAACAAGAACCGTAGGCAATCTAGTTCTTCTCGGTTCAAGCGCTAAGACAAAGGGATGAAGGATGCTAGGGAGGGCGGTCAGTACACTGTTCCTACAGGACCTAAGTGCTTTGGGTGCCAAGGCTACGGACACATGAAACAAGAGTGCCTAACATATCTCAAGACAATTGGAAAAAGCAAGGCACTTGCTGTTACATTAAGTGACAGCGAGCCTGAAGATGATTACGACAATGAGGATAAGGGAATCTTAAATGCCTTCATTGCCACAGTTAATCCTACTGAAGGGATTGTTGAAAATGTGGATGAAGAAGAGGAATTGGTGAAATTCAAGTTTAAGAAGATGGATGATCAAGATGACATTCACACAGCCAATGGTAAGCTATATAAGGTCTTAAAAAGCACGAAAAGCTGTATAGGTTGACCACCAAGAAGCTTAGTGATGTGGAGCTTGAACATGAAGAGCTTTCCACAAAGTTTGATGAAGCAAATCAAACTATTGGAGTATTGAGGTTTGAAAATAACTTCTTGGCTGAGAAGACTAGGAAGCTTGAGGCAGAACTATTTGAAGTCAGAGCTCAACTGGAAAGGATTTTAAGCACTAAGCTCGATAAGATGCTCAGTTTTCAAAAATCTGCTTCTGATCGAACAGGTTTAGGGTATAATTTATCTTCCTTTAATATTACTTCTTCTAGTACTACTGTTTTTGTCCTTCTTAGCAATAATGTTGAAATTGAGAACACTCATGATAAAACTGAATTAGCTAGTGAAAACATAGATAAGAGTAAATCTATCTTAGGAAACCCTAGGGCTAAGAAGGCTAACTCTCAAAGGCCTAAACAAAAGAAACAGTATCTCTGTCATCGCTGTGGAGCAGCTAGTCATACTCAACCAAATTGCTATAAGTGGTTAGCCACTCAAAATAGCAACAGTATGTTGGCATCGGGAAACCAGAATCAATTTCTATCCTCTTTTGCTCCTCTCGGAGATCTTCTCAAAGCCCTCATGTTCTTTTTGAACTTGAACGGTATCAATCCTTCCCCCTTACCACCGGTTCAAGGGTTTGCAAAAAGGAAAGGTTCTTTCAAGCTATGGAAGGAAAAGGGTTCCAAGTGATTTAATCACTTTTTCTCTCTCTACATTTTTTTTTTTTGGTTTTGCATTACTTGTATGTTTTGCTTTAACATTTGAGTCAGTCCAGTTTTATGCATTACTTTGTTTTGTTTTACATGTTTTTGGTTGTTAGTTTTTCAGTTTTAGTTTTTTTTTTTAAATAAAAAAAATTGAAAAATTCAGAAAAATACAAAAACAGTGTGTGTATGTGTACATTGGTTCTTGTGAATCTTAAAATGGCTATTAAAACAGAGTTTTTCAAACTTTGTATCGCTTATAGCTTAGATGAGCATCTTTATGCACAACTAAACAAGTGAGCTTTGTGGCTCTTTGGTTGTGATGAGTAAGGTTAAGTGATCTCTTGTACTTAACACTCGTATTACTCTTTTTAATGGGAAGGACTAGAAAATCCTAAAAGAAATACATAAATAATCATCTCACCATTGTTACCCTCCAATCATGATATGACATTTGTATGGTTCGGCATAGCAAAAGTACAATGTCAATGACATCTGTATGTTTCAGCATAGCAAAAGTACAATGTCAAAAAACTTAACATAATTGGGTATTTCTTTTCTCTCTATTGTATACCCATGCATGATTTGCTTATTAAAAAAGAAAATATGCAAAGAAATAAAAGAAAAAAGAATAAAATGCTTTAAAATATGATTGCAAGCGTGTTTTCTAGGAGATGTGTGGATTATATGATGTATCTAGAAGGTGATAGTTCCCATTAAACAGTTATGATTGTGTGTGAGTTAAAATAATTTTCTCATATCTCAAATCGTTATAACATAGAGACACTTATGCAATCTTGCGATATTTTTCACACACAACACGCAATATTCTTTGCTACTCTTGATACATGTGCAGGTACAATATGATTTGGTCATCACAAGGTTTACATGTGTTGATATATGCTCACTAAACTGTCTGAATTTATTTTTAAAATATAAAATTAGTTAGACTTGTTTAGTGTATGTGTATGTGTGTGTGTGTTCTTGGGAGCTAAATGTGTTACTCTTTGTTGTTTAAAAAATGATGTTGAGAGGTTAAAATTTTGGTTGGATCATTGGCTGAGTTGCATATTGGATTGCATTCATATTTGTATTTTTCTCTTCTTGAAAAACTGTTTTTAAGCCATCTTGACACATTCTCGATACCTTTTGATACCTAGCTTATATGTTGAGCTTTTTTATTGCATCCTATCGCAATCTCGACACCTCTCTATAGCTAGTGGATCAATCAAGAAACCTTCTGACCTCTCAATAGCTTCTCGACAAATGATGGATCGATCGAGCTTCTTTTTCGTGTCTGATATTTTGTTCCTCGACACCTCCTTGATAGCTGTATCTATCAACACCTATGTTCTTGACACCTACCTCAACACCTGTCTCGATACCTCTTGACACCTCTGTCTATCGAGATTTACTGAGGTTCTATATATTCTTTCAGCACGATTCGGACCTCATTTTCTCGATCTCTTTCGATCTATCCACACCTGTTCATTTTCCAAATACTCTTTTCTCTCTCAAAACCTTCAACCCACGTGATTTTTGGCCTCTTTTGCTTCAAATCACTTAGTATGATCTCTATTTCTCTCTTTCCTCATGATCTTTTCATGCATTCATACCTAGGTTTTGAGTTTTCAAAAAATTTTGGGGTTTTTCAAAATTGTTGAGTGTTGTGAAATCTTTGGGATGGATTCTTACTTATATAAGTTTCAAATCTCATACATTGCATTTCATGAGCATTATAACTGTATTATCATGCATTTAGATGTGTGCAATTTGATTGTGTGCTGGTAGGATTGGATTTGGCTGAGCCCATGATATCTTTTAAATTGCATGTCACATGTTCATGCATTTTTCATGCATATGTTCTTTTCTTTCAATATACTTATTATATTTGAAATGTATTGGGACTTTTCTGAGTGTTTCTTTCTTCCCCCTCTCTCTCTAGTTTACGTTAGTGTGTCAATGGCACCAAAACGTAAGTCTGCTCCATCCTAGAACCCTTTTCATTCTAGGGCCTCTTCGTCTTCTGATCCTACTCCTTCTTCTATTCGGTTCCATGATGAGAAAGCCCAAAAGGACTTCTCGGAGAACTTCTCTAAACGAGGTGTTCATTCGGAACGCCAAGTTCTTTTGTCGGATTTCGTCGACACTAACCTTCCCAATGTCATTCACAGTCTGGAATGGGAGTCATTGTGTGACGTCCCGATCACTTATCCTTCCATGCTTATGCATGGAACTAATACTTCAGTACCTCTCTTTCATACTTGCATTTGAGGTACACGCATAGTAGTCACACCGGTGTTGGTATCCGATGTACTTCATGCTCCGAGGGTTGCGCATCTTGACTACCCTGGTTATGAGCGTTTACGAAATATGTCCAAAGACGAGATGATCTCTGCTTTTTGTGAGCATCCAACTGATTGGGGTGAGCATCAGTTTACATCATGTCGACCTTTTGCTAAATGTCCTAGATTCTTGAACATGGTGATGACTTTTGTTTTGCATCCTCTCTTTCACTACAACTCTATCACTGAGTCTCGTGCTCATTTTCTGTTGTCTCTTCTTGAGGATCTTTCTATTGATTTTCCCTTACACTTCATTATTTCTATCATAGATGTGTATAAGGATACGACTACCCGTGATAAGCTCATCTTTTCTTTTGCTATCACGCGAATTTTATGCCATTTTTCTGTTCATTTTCTCTCATCCGACCACTTCTCCTTTATGTGTGTCATTGACTACGCTACTGTTAAACGGAGCGAGGCACAGTTTCATTTGAGGCGGTCCAGTTCAGTAGCTCCTCCCACTCCTTCAGCTCCTTCTACCTCTGCTCCCTCTACTTCAGCGAGAGGTGTGACTTTGGATGCGATCATAGTGCAATTTCAGCGCATGAATGCCCGCCTTAAAACACTTTCTACAGATTTTATTAGGTGAACACCCGTGTCGGCCATATTGCTAGACGACAGGCACGTCTTGGTGGTTTTGTGGAGTCTTCCTATCCTCCTCCCGAGGCATCTGATGATGGTTCCAACGATGATGATGATGATGATGAGGATGGAGATACTAGCTCTTCCAGTTCTGACAAGATGTCTACTTGATACTCTTACCCTTTGTCACTCGTGACAAAAAGGGGAAGTGGTTTTGGATATAAGAGTAATCATTCTTAGGAGGAGAGTTAGGATATAGGAGATTTTTGTTAGGGGGAGGGTTTGTTTGCTTTTGAGGGATGTAGTAAGGATTACATGTATCTTTTCTTTTCTTTCTTTGTTGGAGATACATTGTTCTTGTACCTAGGTCTTGTGACCATTTTTTTTACATACATGATGCTTATCAAGTAGTATATAAGATGATGTATATGTTATTCACCTATCTTTACATGTGTTGTTTCTTTTCTTTCTTTATACACATGCTTCTTATTTTTGTATGCAATCTATTATTTCTACTTTACACAAAGATACCTTGATGTGTTTTGTTTAAAGTATTTTAGAAATATAGGTTGTCAAAGTCTACTTGCCATAAACTCTTTTCTTGCAAAAATTTTCAAGAGTTTGTGTTAGGATAGATTTTATTGTATTTAACAAGTGAGTATGAGTTGAGTGTTTTATAACTTCTCTCATATGTTCATTTGTTTGTTGTGGTTTTATCACAGATTGCCAAAGGGGGAGATTGTTAGGACATATATGGTTCACTTGTTAGAAACATATGTCATTTTTTGATATAATTGGCTAATCCTTTGAAAAAACATACTTTACTTGTATTTTGGTAGATCTAGGATGTTTTTAATGCTTCAAAAAACCTTTTTCAAGATCAAGTGTTAAAGCCTTGCAAGTCTGTCTAAGAATCAAGTTGAAGAAGTTCTTGTCATTAAAGCTCGACAGCTGGCTCAACAGTTTCATCTATCAAGCTTTAATACGCTATTCTAGCCCCGAGGATCGACAATTGCTCAACAACACCTCGACACCTCTAGCTGTCGAGGTTTAAGAAAAACAGAATTTCAGATCTGTTTTGATTCCAATCCATGGATATGTCTTTGGGCCTTCTTTTTTCATAACTCTAGACATATATAAGGGTTATTTTAAGGGTCGTATTTGAAAAGACAACTAAGACACAAGTTGCAAAAAATTTGTTCAAGCAATTTATGACCGGAGACAAAGTTTGCCCTAGTTCATCTCTTTGTGAAGAAGTTACTGTGTTTTTGCACCATAGGGTTTTGTAACCAAGCATCTTCTTGTTCTTCATTATGACGATGAACTGAAGAACTTTACAGTCAATATCTTTCTTAAGTTAGTGATTGAAGTCGCGTACTAAGATCTGCGCAATTAGTTAGTCATGTACTAGGAGCCGCGCATTGAAAATGAGATATTGTTACTACAGAATAAGTCCAATTGGATATTGGGATAAGAGTTCAACTATAGGTTGGTAAAAGGTACTGAGATTCCTTTACTTATAATCCCTTGTTGTGATAATAATGGATTCTCAAGAGTGGTGACCTTAAAATCACCCGGTGAGGTTTTTGCCTTGAAGGTTTTTTCATTCGTAAACCTATCACTGTGTCAATTTATTTTTCGCTGCACTTTAGTTTATTGGTGATTTTTTTGTGCTACCACACATTTGCATGTTAAATTGGTTAATTAATTAAATTTGGCTAATTAATCAATTAATCCATCACAAGGAGTCAATACGTTTTTGGCCTATTATAATCTTTTGACAAAATGCACTTTACTTGTAATTGGGTGGATCTAGGATGTGTTTAATACTTCAAGGAATAAGGTTGCAAGTCCAAATGTTAAAGCCATGCAAATCTATCCAAGAATCAAGTAAAGAAGTGCTGGATTTTAAATCTTGAAAACTATCTCGACAGATAGAATCTATCAAGGTTTAAAAGGCTATGTAAGCTCGATGCTCGACAGTTGCTCAATAAATAAGCTATCTATCAAGATTTACGAAAATCAGATTTTCAATTCTAATTTCACTCCAATGTATACATGTTTAGACTTTCTTTTCTTATAACCTTAAACATATATAAGGATTATTTTAAGGATTGTCACATATGATGCAAATGGATGCAATTGAATGCAAAAGTTTTTCATAAGCATATTGTGACTGGAGGCATATGCCCTAGTTCATCTTCCTCTTCAAGAAGCTGCTGCATTTGTACGCCATAGAGTTTTGTAACCAAAGAGTTTTGTGATTTTCATTATGTTCATGAATTGAAGAACTTTACAGCCAACATCCTTTCCAAGTTGGTGGTTAGTCACATATTTGGATCTGTGAATTAATTAGTCAGTCACATACTCAGAGCCGTGCATTGAAAATGAGAGACTGTTACTACAGAAAAAGTCTAATTAGGTATTGGGGTAAGGGTTCAACTGTAGGTTGGTATAAGGTACTGGGATTCCTTTATTTGTAACCGCTTGTTGTGATAATGGTGGATTCTCGAAAGTAATGACCTTAAAATCACTTGGTGGGGTTTTTAGCTTAGAGGTTTTCCCAATTTCATAAACAAATCAACATGTCAATTTTATTTTTCCACTACATGTTAACTTAGTTGATGATTTGTTTGCGCTGCCACGCATATTGCATGTTAATTGGATTAATTAATTAACTTGGCTGATTAATTAATTAACTTGGCTAATTAATTAGTTAATTCATTACAAAGGGTCAATACATTCTTGGCCTATCAAGTGGTATCAAAGCAGACACACTCTGATTAGGGTTAATTTTTGTTGTGTGATCCATTGACCCCTATTGTCATGGATAGAGGACAATCATTAATTATACCTCCTTTATTTGATGACACTAACTATGCATACTGGAAAGTACACATGTGAGTTTTCTTACAGTCATTAGATGAAAAAGTATGGCAAGCTGTAGAGATAGGCTGGACCAAGCCAAAGGAAGCACCGGTCAATTGGGATGATACTAAGATCAAGGCGGCTAATTTCAACAGCAGGGTATTGAATGCTTTATTCAGTGCGGTCACGAATGAGGAGTTCAAGAAGATATCCTCTACTGAAACTTCAAAAGAGGCATGAACCATCCTCCAAACAACCTATAAAGGAACCAAGGCTGTTAAGGATTCAAAGCTTCATAGGCTTACTACTAGCTTTGAAGAGATCAAAATGGAAGAGGATGAGTCATTCGATGAGTTTTATGCCAAGCTCAAGGACATAGTGGACTTAGCCTTTAATCTTGGGGAAACCATTCTCGAACCTAAGATTGTTAAAAAGGTTCTTAGATCTCTACCCAAGAGATTTCATTCCAAGATCATCACGATTGAGGAATCAAAGGATATTGACAAAATTCCTTTAACAGAGCTGGTTGGCAATCTGCAGACCTATGAGTTGGGTTTAACAATGATTGGAAAATCTAGTAAGGGCAAGAGCATGGTACTGATAGCCAAGAGTAGTGACACAGATAAGTCTTCAGACGATGAAGATTCTAAAATGAAATCCTACATTACAAGGCAGTTTAAAAAGTTTATGAAAAATGCCAATACAAGAGGATTTGATAAAGACCGCAAATAGTCCAGTTTGTCTCAGTTCAAGAACTAAGACAAAGGAAAGAAGAATGCTAAGGAAGGTAGTCAGTACACTGTTCTCTCCAGACCTAAGTGTTTCAGATGTCAAGGCTTTGGACACATGAAACAAGAGTGCCTAACGTATTTCAAGACCATCCGGAAAAGTAAGGCCCTTGCTGCTACCTTGAGTGACACCTAGCCTAAGGATGATTCAAATAATAAGGATGATGGAATCCTGAATGCCTTCATTTCCACTGTGAATCCTACTGAAGGGATTGATAAAGAAGTGGATGAAGAAGAGGGCTTGGGGGAGTTTATGTTTGAGAAGATGGATGAACAGGATGACATCCACACAACCTATGCAAAATTGTATAAGGTCTCGAAAAGCATGAGAAATTGTATAGGTTGGCCACCAAGAAGCTCAGTGATGTGGAGCTTGAATGAGAAGAAATCTCCACAGAGTTTGATAAAGCTAATCAGACTATTGGAGTACTGCGGTTTGAAAACAATTTCTTGGCTGAGAAGACTAAGAAGCTTGAGGCAAAACTGTTCTAAGTCAAAGCTCAATTCGAGAGGCCTTTAAGTGCAAAGCTTGATGAGATGCTTAGCTTCCAGAAATCTAAGAAGAATGATGTGAAAATTGTTTTAGCTAGTAAGAACATAGACAAGGGTAAATCTATCTTAGAATCACCCCCTAAGCTTGATAAGAAAGAGATTAAAAACCCTAGGGCTAAGAAGGAAAATACTCAAAAGTCTAAAAAAAAAGCAACATCTCTATCATCACTATGGAGCAACTGGACATACTCGACCTAATTGCTGTAAGTGCTTAGCCACTCAACAGAGCAACAGTATGATCTCATCGAAAACTCAGAATCAGTTTTCATCCTCTTTGCTCCTCTTGGAGATCTACTCAAAACCCTCATGTTCCATTCAAACTTAAATGGTTTCAATTCTTCCCTCTCACCACCGGATCAAGGGTTCGTCAAACGAAAAGGCTCTTCCAAGGTGTGGAAGGAAAATGGCTCTAAGTGAGGTAGTCATCTTTTTTCTCTCTCTCCGTTTCTTGTTTTTGAGTATGCATTACTTGTGTGTATTGCTTTCTTGTTTTGAGCTAATCTAGTTTTATACTTTGCTTAGTTTAACATGTTTTTGTTTTTTTATTCTCAGTTTTTCTTTATTTTTTTTTTCATAAAAATAAAAATAAATTTTAAAAATCAAAAAATACAAAACAGCGTGTGCTTTGTGTACATTGGTACTTTTATATCTGGATGACTATTGAAACAAAATTTTCTAAACTTTGTATCTTTTATAGCTTAGATGAGCATCTTTATGCACAACTAAGCAAGTGAGCTTTGTGACTCATGTTTGTAACGAGTAAGATTAAGTAATCTCTTATACTTAACACTCGTATCACTCTTTTTGACAGAAATGACTAGAAATCCTAAGAGAAAGGCATAATACCATTTCACC